>CM050400.1:21446968-22828876 GCA_027562975.1 Rhynchospora breviuscula
CAACATGCAGGCGGTGCAGGGAATATTGTGTGAATACCGCGATGAAGAAGTGGATATTTTGGGATCCAGAAAGGTGCTCGTGTATCGATGTTTTAAAGAGATCCCTATCATGTTTTACTGCATCATAATCGATTAGTTATAAAATTTTTTATTTTGACTTTAATTAAGATTTTGAATTTGCGGTTTCATATTTATATCACCAACAAAATACAATATTTATGTAATTACAGGTCATATTTTGTGATTATTATCGCACAACTCTCGACACAAAAGTTGTGGATAGTAGATTCACTGCAATCAAAGTCCGGCTATCAATCTCCAATTCTAAGAAATTACTATCAGTAAGTTTAGAATTAACAAAATACGTGTATGCATTTGAGTGGACTTTTTCGTCATCCCTCGAAGAATGAATGAGTTTCCTCGAGAAATTGGAATAAGCCTTAGATTCACCCCCCCTTAAGGTTCGATCTCCGCGCTGAGTATCTCTTAACCACAAGAGAACCAGAACGAGAGTCGCTTCTTACGAGGGTTTATTAATTTTGCAGGTCATTTCTTTCCAATAGGCGCAAGCCCCTATTGTTAATTACCTCGTAGTTGTCTACGATAACCTCTAATTAAGGGGTCTAAAGAAAATACGTAATGGGCTAGGAAGAATCGTCTCTTAAAGTGACTTAATTGATGGTACCAGACCTAATTGACGGTACTCAATTAAGGAACTTCTAAAATTCTAAAGGTTCTAAAACAAGGGTTAGTTTTGGTTTTCGCTTGAAAAGAAAGTCTTCTTTATTTGGAGCCGTCTTGAAGTCGTTTAGGATTTCTTACAGATCATTTAAAGTTGTTTAAAGTTGTTTAGAGTTGTCAAAAGTTGTTTAAAATTCTTTACATTTGTTTAGAGTTGTTTTAGGATCATTTGAGATCGATTGAAGTTGTTTAACAGTTCTCGGGACAACGGCTGGCCTTCTTGTGAGAATGAAAGGAGTTTTACAATCTTCGGGACCTCTTAGGCGGCCTTCTTGTGAAAATTGATTCTTTTACAATCCTAGGGACCTCTTGGGCGGTCTTCTTAGTAAGAGTTGGTTCTCAGGTCCATTAGCGGCTTCTTAGGAAAACAAAAGGAGTTTTACAACTTTCGGGGCCTCTTAGGCGGCCTTCTTGTTAAAGTTGGTTCTTTTACAACCCTAGGGGCCTCTTGGTCGGCCTTCTTAATAAGAGTTGGTTCTCGGGCCCGTTAGGGGCTTCTTATGAGAACAAAAGGAGTTTTACAACCTTCGGGACCTCTTAGGCGGCCTTCTTGTGAAAGTTGGTTCTTTTACAACCCTAGGGGCCTCTTGGGGGGCCTTCTTAATAAGAGTTGGTTCTCGGGCTCTTTAGTGGCTTCTTGTGAGAACGAAAGGAGTTTTACAACTTTCGGGACCTCTTAGGCGGCTTTCTTGTGAAAGTTGGTTCTTTTACAACCTTAGGGGCCTCTTGGACGGCCTTCTTAATAAGAGTTGGTTCTCAGACCCTTTAGCGGCTTCTTTTGAGAACAAAATTGAATTTTTCAGACGGAGATCATTTGACAAGAATTCAATTTCAAGTCATCTGAGGCTGATCTCAACCTTAACGAGGAACTTTTTCTCCACGAAGAGGTTTCGGCTTTGGTTTCGAGTTTCGTGTCTTGGCTTTTAATTTTCTGACGTTCTTCTTTGAATATTAGTGATTTTCATAAATTTTTATTCACTTTGGTCTTTTATACTTTTGGGTTTTAGAAATTCTTTTTCTATAGTTTTGAAAATATTTATCTTTGAGAATATTTGACTTTTGAAAACATTAGTTATGAAATCATTTGTTACTTGAAATTATTTAGATTTTAATTTTGGAAATCTCTTTAAAAGGCATTTGATGATTTTATTATTTTGACATCTTGTAATTTTGAAAATATATGTATTTTGAAGATACTTGACTTTTGAAAAATATTATTTTAAAAATATTTTATATCTCGAAAATACTTAGTTTTTAGTTATTTTATTAAAAGAGAATATTTAGATGATTTACTATACTTCTAAAATTCATGAAATTCGTTTTTTTTTATTATTAAAATACCTCAAGAATACAAAAGATCACTACTTTGACACAATTTCATATCAAAGTATCAGTGAATTTGGTTTATTTTGATTTTTAGAATTTTATTGATATTTTATTTGTATTTTTCTGAGTCGTATACTATTTTTAATGAATCTCTGAAGTTTCAGACTGACTTGGCGTTCTCTGATTGGTCCATGTCTGAAAATGGGCTGACGTGGCTTCTAAACGGGCTTGATGAGGTGAAGGTGATCTCATAATTAAAATTCCCGCTGGGCCTGCATATTTTTACTCTTGGGCTTGTCACGAATATGGGCTTCATCTTAAGACTGACATTTTATTTCTTTTCAAGTTTCTCCGTAAGTTGACAGAAGTTGAACTTATGGGTCCTTCCACTATTCAACCACAGAAGATCAAGAAGGGTCAGCGCTGGGTTTGAACGAGAGAGACGGGTTGTATTTTTCCTAACGGGCTCGACTACAGGTTTAGATCCGCTTCCGATTCCGACCACCGCAGTTAACAAAGAGGGATTCTACGGCATCGTTGGACTGAGGGGAAGACGGTGGCAATCTCCATTTTTGTCGCATCACTCTCATTAATTTGTAATGGGCACTTGTTCGATTTGGTCCCCGAAAGTCTTATTTTCACGTTTCCCGGTGATCGCCGTAGCCAAAGCCGACAAGGTTGGCTTCGTTAGAACCGTGATAGAGAGGAGAACACGAGGGTATGCTTGACTTGGGTTGCGTCGCTTTAATTTGGTGAGAAGACCAAACAGTAGTACGGCAATGTCAGAGGTTGGTACCGAGTGAGGTTTAACGAAACTGTGCTTTACCAGAAGAGCACTCTTGGTATCGTAGGGCCAAATATGTTAAGATTATGTACTTAATTTTTGTTGTGTTTCTTTAATTTGATGAGAGTGTCACCTATTGGCACGGTGGTACAAGAGAGAGGCACCGAAAGGAAACGCATCGGTAGCATTATATGGGTTACAAAGGTTTGATAAGATTGTGAGGATTGGTTGACTTCACAATGGATATACAAAACTATAAGTTAGTTGTCGGACACATGTCACTTTCAATATTCAAGTTACTACCACTTCTCATTTGTCATCTCATGCATATATTACAAGAATTCACTTAAACGGACAATAGAATTTAATTAATTTTATACAACAACATACTAGCCGATACCATTCAACCTAACATTTATGCAGCAAGTAGAAGGAATCTAAAAGAAAGAAGGAGCCACCTGTGTACCATAGCCACTACTGTATACGCTTTTGAAGAAAATACGCATTAAAAGTTTATGCTGTGTGGAAATTGACTTATTGGCCTGGTTATTTCACAGAAAGTGACTTTCACACTCTTTGCACTACTGCACAGGTATCAACAGTAATCATGAAATTGAACAATTCGACCACCTTTCAAGGGAGGTCCTGACAATTCTGAAAATTAGTTTTGACAAGCTGACTTTCAACTTTATAAACAAGTCCCTTTGTTATTTTTATCAAAGAGGTTTTAGCAATTTACTTAAGAGACCACCACTTAGGTTATATTTGATACTGTACCTGGAGTGAAACATCACTAATTTACACAAAAGGCCTACTATTTTCTCAAATCTAATTCTTATAATTTTACTCCAATGAAAGGATCCTAACCAGGTAAACCACACTCTTATACAGCAATATTAACAGTCAATGATAAGAGAGCACCTTTTTCATCAATAAACCTGGAAATTCAGTAATTAAGTACGCATGGGAGTAATATCTATCAATCAGTGCAGATTTAAGAAGGGGATACAAATTACTCAAGTCAACCCCATGATATCAGAAACGCTTCCTTTAATCAGAATTATGCACTTGAGTCCTTATAATTTCAGTTATTACCAAATAAAGTTAAAACTTGCACTTGATCTTGAAATCACGGCTTAACCTAAATTCATGAAATTTCTAATGAAATTTGGGCAGCACCTCCCCTGGACCCCCTCTGATTTTGAAGGTTCAAACAGTTTAATCGAGATTATTACTCAATTAAACATGCTTAAACCCGGTTCACCAAGGTGGCATAGCCTCCTAGCAAACCATAGAGGAGGTCCAGATGAGTTAATGCCACCATGGAAGCATGGCTTCCTAGCAGCTTAGAAGGATGGGTTCAATTAGCATTTCATTTAACGAAATTGTAAGTTTAATTAGTGAAACGAGAGGTTTAAAACCAGATCTAGGTTTGCTCTTTTCGAATTCAAAAGCCCACCATGGAGGCATAGCCTCCTAGCAAGCCTCCTCCTATGAAGTAAGCAATCGGAGATCAGCACAAGAGGAAGAAGGAGCGATCAAGAGAAAACAAGACTTATTCTTTTATACGATGGTTGAATCACCATGGAAGCAGAGCTTCCTGGCAATCTTTCTCCATCAAACTAATAGATTAAGGAAGAAACCTCAGACTAACCTAACGAAGATACATTAACGGATCTTTCTTTCCGATCCGGATCCAGAGAGTCACCATGGAGGCATGGCTTCCTAGCAACTCTCTTTCTCGAATTGAGAAAGTAGAAACCCCAATCAAAGCGACTTTACACTAATTTTCACTCAAGATACTCAATCAAAGCTTATAGCTCACCAGATTGCAAGCAATTCATAGAAAATTCAGAAGAAACGACAATCAAACAAATTTCGTTTTATTCAAAATTGTACCAAATTCATTCACGAGAGAGTGTAGATCACATTTAGATCTCTTCTACACTCTCAAGTACACAAACGTACCTTTGATTACAGAAGCTTCCTTCGTCTTTCTTGCTTTCTTTACAATGCTCACTAACTGTTTGACTAAATGCCTCTCTCTCTCCTTCTTAAAACCTAAACTTTTTGTGGAGAATCTCAAATCTGAAGACTACTTGGAAGCCCTCCTTGATTTCTCCTTTTGAACCCCTATTTATAGGCGTCGAAGAAGGGGTCCAGTGCTTTTGGCTCGCTCCTGCCAACTGGACGCCCGGCGGTTATTGCCCATCCTTCTCTCCAACGCTTTCTGTTAGAGAGGTTCTCTTAATCTTTCTCTATTTTAGTTATTCTTGGTGCATCGTACTCCATCTCGCTGCTCCTGGGACCCAGCAACTTCTTTCCTTCATTACTGGCGAATTCCATATGTATCCGCCTCTTCTTCACAAAGGGATCAGTATTAAACCCAAAAATCGTCTCCAGCGACATCCTTCCCTCTCTTCTTGCATGCGCCTGGTCTTTGTGAGCCGTGCGACTTTCTTCATATCCTCAGTAATGGTAAAAGGTAAAACAGATGCATCCAAGCTAGCTCTTGTACGGAGGGAAAACTTTGAGCAGCTCTGCCCTCTTCTCTGTTTTCTTGCTGCCATTGATTCTCTCCATTTCAAACTCTTTGGAAATACCCAGTTAATGGATGCCTCCATTTGTTTATTTTATGGTATTTCTCATTCGTTGTTGAATGGAAATAAATTGTTTGAGGCACTTCTGAATTGATTTTATCCATGAAATTTGGTGTGCCGGCTCACAAAAATAAGTAGAATCCAGAGGTTCCAGGAATATTCTGAAAAGACCCTCCTAATTATTTTATTTATTTCTCCAAGATCAGGGGCTTCTTTGCATATAATGGGATTTCTATAGGGATTCTGGCCAATCTAGGGCACCATAATTTTCTTTATCATCTTTTGGATTTTTGGATAATTTTCCATGATTTTTTTTTGGGCTCCGTTTGATATTTTTAATGAATTTTTCAAGCTCCTTGATTTTATTTGCCATGAAATTATTCAATCATTTCTCGAATTTGGCACCATAAAATAGGGTCAAACAGCATTATTTAGTTATATACTAATATCTATAAATGAATTTTGTAACTTTATATTTAATTTTGCGGAGCTTTGTCAAGATTGGTCCAAGTTCTCAAGTTTGAAGTTCAGATGATACCGGTACATAATTCCAACCAATATATATAGTTTAATTTCATTTCTAATTTATTGAATTTAAACTTAATAGTATAATTTTTTTTCCTTGTAGAGTCCATGACAATCAAACAATATAGATTGCGGTTTTTATGCGATGACAAACATACGCAAGATACTTGATCACTGTACGCTACACCAGGACCTCCCATCGGTATGGATTAAATTTAATTAATCTTACTGTATATGACTAGGGTTAGTAGCAATTTAGTTTTAATCTACTAAACCAAGTTTAATTAGATTAGTTTATAAATTTTCATATGTCATTAACTATATGAAATGTCAAAATGCAGGTTTTGCAACCGAAAGGTAAGCACTATAGTGAGGACGAGATTAATTATACTGTAAATGAGTGGTTTGGATTTTTACTTACACTTGTAGGTCATCATGGTAATTGACTAAGTATACATGTGATTTGTAGTGACTTATATATATGTGATTTGATATTACTATGTATTTTGATATTTCTGTGTTTTGATATTGTATGGATGCATATATGCATATATATATACCGCTGGTATATATTGGTACAAATATTGATGGCTAGCAAAAAGGGGCTAGCCCCAGAAACGAAAAAAAAAAAAAATTTTGGACATAATTTTAGTACCGGTTTTTAACTAAAAACCGGTACTAAAAATCAATACTGAAACGGCGACAATGATTTTTAGTACCGGTTTTTAGTTAAAAACTGGTACTAAAATACCAACTGAACGTTTAAATAAATTTCAGCACAGATTTTTAGTACCGGTTTTTTACTAAAAACCGGTACTAAATATCTCTCCCGCCAATTCCAGCAGCCTCTTTATACCGCCTTTTTAGTACCGATTTTTTATTATTTTTAACACCCCTATTATTAGTACCACTACAAAACCGGTACTAGTAATACATATAAAATCGGTACAAAAAGAAATAAATGACGTAGTGATATACGATTAATTAATTGAAAAGTCAACAGAAAAGACAACGACCACTTAAATAAATAAAAAGTATATATATTTATATATATATATATATATATATATATATATATATATATATATATATATATATATATATATATACCTTAAACTATGTTCATTTAGTCAAAATAATAAAAGACTTGATTAAATTTTTCATCTTTATGAAAGAAATTCGGTGCTACTTAGTCATTTATTTTAATCATTTATTGACTTTTCAAATAGATGCACGCCAAAAGGAATAAGGACATCAAGTTCGTCATAAAATAATGGCCAAAATCAAATACTAAGTACCCAATCCAAATATCATTGTTGATAGAAAATTTAGTTTTGAAAAGATTCCACGTAAAGGATTTATATCCGGAACAAAGCAACTCTAACTTTCATGGGAAAGAAATATAAATAAAAAAAACAACTTTTCATGGACACAAGGGTTAATTGAAATCAAGGTATACATCGAAAAGAAAAGGACAACAACATATATATATTTACCACTTGGATCCACTAGCCCATAACCCTTCGCGCAGAACAAAACCACGGAGAAATTCAGAAAGAAAGTGATGGGTTGTGGTTTCAAGAGGGAAAGTGAATTACGGGATGAATAACAGACCGGAAAGGAATGACATATATATAAAGTGACCCTAACCTAATCGATGCCTATAACTACTGGTGAAAATAACCACCCATTGAAAATAGCGTCCTTTAATTAACCTACTAAATGTGAATAATGAAATATATACTAGTTGAACCGGAAATAATAGTATTTGACAAATTAGGTCTCGTTAAAATAGTGAGTATCCTTATATAAAAATGTTTATTCTAAAAATAAATATCACACGGAAACAAAATTTCATTTTAACACCCAATATAAAAACTATATAAGTAAAATATCTAAGAATAATAGTATTCGATAATAATAATAATAATAATAATACTTAATAAGTCATTAAATAACCACAAAATTTAAAATAATATTGTATTAAGAAACCTAGTATTACAAACACCACGCCATCTCCAATCTTCTCATTTTTCTTCTCATTCTCATTTTTTTTATCATAACATTCAAATGCATAGTGACTATATTTTTTGCAATTATAACACTAAATATGAGACTTATTACCTCCTCTTCCTCGGCCTCTATCATTGCCAAATGAGCCTTGCTGCTCCTTCTCATCGTAGTTGACTTACTGTCCGTGACCTCGGCCACCTCAGGCATGGCCACGACCTCGACTTCGACCTCGATCACTAATGGTCGGTCTTTCTTCTTTCAATGTCATATTCGCTTGAAGTGCTTCCTCGAGGACCTTTTGTTTCTTCTTCTTCTTTCTTTGCTCATGTGCTTCCAGCGAGCCCGAGAGCTCATCAATAGTCATCTCATTCATATCCTTTGACTCTTCTATAGCACACACAATATTTTCAAACCCGTTCGTCAATGAACAAAGTATCTTCTCCACAACTCGAACATCAGCAAGTGGCTCACATTTTTCTTTAATATATTCAGACACACCTTTTATCTCCTTCATTTTTAAAGTCCCAAACTCACCTTGAAGTGTTTGCAACCGCACTTGCTTCACTCTATCAGCGCCTTTATATGCCTGCTCGAGAGTGTTCCACGCCTCATGTGAAGATGTCGCACCGACTATCTTCTCAAAATCCGACTCATCAACCACTTGATAAATGATGTGAAGAACGCTTTTGTCTTTCTTGCGATTCTCCTTCAACGCTCTTGCTTGAACAACCATTAGCGCCGTCGTCTCGGTGTGTTCTTGGTAGCCATCCTCGACTATCTCTCATACTTCTTGCGCACCAAGCAGAGCTCACATTTGGATACACCTGTTGTCATAGTTGTTTTTCATAAGACGAGGGCAGCGTCATGTGCCCAAACGTCGAAACACCGGTGCTTGCCATCGGCTCTGATACCAATCTGATGGATCGTCTTCTTTAATATGAGGCTAAATAGATATAAGTGGAGATAAAAAGAAACTTAGAAACTAAATTTTTTATATAACTCTTGATAATATACTATTACAATTCGATTTTCTTTAAGCTCTAAACTCTGAATTTTACAATCACTTTTACATTGTTTATATAGCCATAACTCAACTACTTAATTAATGGCATAGTCTTCTAGACAATTAATATTTTAATTTTCTAAACATAATAATTATCTTAGAAACTCTAAACAACAAATAAACTCTTTGACTAAATCTTAATTGAGTTTATATTTCCATCACCTAACTGGTCCTAATTTTCCTCTGAGGTCATACGGAGGTGCCTGCGCTGGCAGTTCCCCCAAGGCTTTCTTGTAGAAAAGAAGAAACCTCTCTGTAATATCAACATGATTATGTATAATAGATTCATCTACTTCCAAAGCACTAATGTTGTTAGAGGCGCGCCTAGCACTAGCTGCTAAGTGGAAGAATTTAGAGTTTCAATCTCCCTTCTTTAACCAGTTAATGCCAGATCTTTGCTTCCATTTAATTATTTTAACTGCGATAACCTCAGCTAACTTAGTTCTCAATGTCTTTCTCAAATCAAATTCATGTGAGTTTAATTGTCTAGTTTCCTCCACCCTGTCCAATAATTGAATGAACCGCTTCATTCTTTCTTCAGATCTATTGAATCCTCTGAATTTGATATTTGACCAAGCCAATAAGGCCTTCCTTACTGCTGCACCTTTTCTAATAAAGTTCACAGCCGGATTTTCATGTAAGGGTTTCGAGTTCCAGCCTTCCGAAACGATAGTGTCCACCTCAGAGAAAGATAACCAGAAATTTTCAAATCTGAAAATTCTGTTCGGTTCTAATTAACTTCTGTTGTAGATGAGCTTTTATATGCGGTTGAAATCTAGACCAGTCATTCAGGATGATAAATGACTATGATGAATTAGAACTTGAATTAATGAATCTTGCAAAACTCATCGATTCCAAAATTTTCTTAAAAAATATTATTTAATTAATTTCACCATCGTTATTCTCAATGTATCATCCAAACAATATCGGCTCTTCACCAATAAGTTCTACTCTTTATTCTCATCATTCGCTTTTCTACTTTATTCTCTGTTCTCGTGCTGGCATAAAAAAATATAAACAAAATATAACATTTTAAATATACTCTCCAAAAGCTAATAAGAAGAAAATTTCTCTCTATTGAACTACTCTAAAGAATACAAAGGGTTTGCCGAATACTTCACAATTCAATTGTGTGATCACAAAAAACATTGGCATCTAAAAATCAATCACAACTTCCCAAAAGCTAATAAGAAGAAAATTTTTTCTCTATTGAACTACTCTAAAGAATACAAAGGGTTTGCCGAATGTGACACCCCGTCGAATACTGTAACTAGACAACACACGACGGAGTGCCCGCCGCGAATGCCTGCTGCACCCGCAAGGCTTACTAATGCTTATTTTATAAGTTAACATTGATTAAACATAATTAATATACATGTTAAATATAAATTTACAATTAATTACTTAATATAAGATAAATCATACAACAGTCTGGTTCATATAGGTGGCTAACCACAGTACCCAATGGCTCGCTACTCGTCTTTCTGTCCAGCACTTGATCTGAAATCTGGAACTCACAACCAATTGTGGAAAACATGCAAAAAGACACGGAATGAGATAAATAAAATTTATCTCAGTACGGTATTCAGTTCCAGCCACTTGAGTTTTGATTATCATGCGTTGGAACTAAATACATGACTGAGCCAAATATTTTTCAATTCAAATCCATATTTATTTAAATAAACTTTAAATATAACGTTTCTATCAAGAAATGCAACCATAAAATCAATTCAATATTCTTCAAAATTATTTAAAATTCAAAGTATGACAACTGTCATTTCAATTCCTTGGAAAAGCAATTAATCGAATGCAAGAACTAACATATAAAAACATTCACCTCTCATTTCAAGCAGACATGACAATGTCAAATTAATTAAATCAATGTAATATGTAATGTGAGCTCGGCAATCACTTCCATAACAATTCGAATTTCAAAATATAACAAATGCCGACTCATTATATTTGGACAACCGATAATAATGCAGGTCTGGTTTTAAAGAGCAATTCCAATCAGATATGCTGCGAGTCACCTTCTCTGAGGCCTACCAACAACCAATTCAATTCAGATATAATTCAGTCAATTAAATCATCAAAATGTACAAGCAAGCTGGGAACACTCACACTCCGGACCATTCTAGACTGGACCTACTGAGTCCCGGTACATAAGCGCTTATTACACGGTGCTTGATAGGATGGGTCATGACTCCACCTCCAAACATTACGAGTGTCTATCTCAACCACACAAGCTGTACTTACCTCAATCAAATCACATTTCAATCGGATACCATTCAATATGCCACTTTCCAATCATGCATCAATATACATATTCACAAAATATTATCAGAATGAAGATCAAATTATGAATTCAAAATGCATAACACCAATATATCACATATAATTAAACTCAAGTGGAATCCGTACCTGAAAGCAAGAAGACAAAACACACGAGAAACAAGCAACTCTACTATTATTCAGTCGTACCAACGTCCTCGGCTCAGCTACTCGATCTCTATACTCTAAACAATATAATAGCATTTGACTAAGTTTTATACTTTTTAATAAAATCAGTTTTGGGTTTTTTTTTATTTTTTTTATTTTTTTATAAAACAATATTAAACGTTTAAGTATAGACGTGTGGTCAGTTTTGAGTTTATACATTACCTAATAACTATGGTTATCATGTCAGCCCTTATGAACTTTGATAAAACCTTTAATTAACATGTATCCAGTGTTGTACCTAGTTCATTACGCTAGACAATTGGTACCCACTCAGTAAACCAATCAAGCCAAACAACACCCACTCACTGCCTAGCATAAGGCAAAAGAAGAAACTAAGAAAAGGATAATATATACTATGGTCCCTAATCTGACAATTGCACGTGGTAACAATTCAACAAAAATCTAATCATTTGGTGAGATCTCAATATATCAAAACAAATTAAATAACCTTCTAAAAACTCCAACAGCTTTTTGTACCAGAAAGGACCTTCGGTTATTGGAAGAAATTGCAAGAAAGTCTAAGAAAAAGAATAAATGCCATGAGAATTTGTATAGTTGTGGTGCTTTGTCACCCGACCCTCAAAAAAAGAGAATTTGTATAGTTACCTTCTATATCTAAAGAACTATATATTTCCCTTGTGCCTCTTACTTTGGTATTGGCTCTCACTTCCACTTTGATTTCTCACTCGGTTTACTCTTGTTTTCTGGGTTATCCGGTTATGGACTACAATTCTATCGGATCTGTATTTCCGTCCAAGGTTGTGCTTTACTGTGCCCATCTTTTATCCTTGATCACTCTCTCTTCACACCCGTTGTAAATGGTACACAAAAAAAGAAGAAAGGGAAAAGTGGAATGAGTTGGGCGAAAACATTAAGGAGAACCGACCAGATAAATGTTAGGTGAGACAATATCAACTATGTGGTGGACTTTAAAGTTAGGTACGGTACAAGAGAGTAGCTCAATTTGAGAAGAAAAAAGGGACATAAAGAGGAAGAGGGAGGCGAGACCAGATCCAAATTTTCAGGAATAAAACTTCTCCAAGTTCTATACTCTCTTAATCTATTTGCACATGGTACATCATTAATCAAGTGAGCTACATACCTGTCTTGACAAGTGGGGTCTACATGTCAACAAGTGGACAATATCATAAACCAAGAGTACCCAACCATTGAGATGAAATGAACTTTTTCCACTTTCTTACCAAACGTCAGCCAAAACAAAAATGAAAAGTTCTAAGTATACTGTATATATAAAGATTAATATTCCACCTAGTAAATCAAATTCATTATTGCTTGCACTAAAATAATTATACAACAGAGGAAAAAAAATAATTAGCCTTCTTTTTTTTTTATAATACAAAGTAGAAACTTAAAATTTTCATATTCCTATTCCAAATAACAGTGGCTAAAAAGTTTAAATTTTTATGACATAAAATCAAGCATATAATAAAAAAAAAAAATCAAGCAAGTGTATAAGAATTTCTGAAATTTCAATGTAAACAAAAATATCTGGCATTGCAAATATAGAAAACTTTTAATTTCAGAAAAAATAAAATCACTCATCTTAGAATTTCAATCATGAATTATCAAAATTTCACTAAAAAAAATAATTCATGGTGTAACACCGAATACCTTCACAATTCAATTGTCTGATCACAAAAAACATTGGCATCTAAAAATCAATGGCAATTTTCAGAAATAAGGATGAATTGCTTGTTCGTAATTGTGCCTGATGTGAAATTGTTAGAGTGGGTCTTATGTTTACTGATGTGAAATTGTGCCACTTTGTGATGGACCTGGTCTACTTATTAATTCACCATTCATGCAATCGTGAGAATATTGAATATTAGGGTAGAACAGTCCTACAACTCCGACCCTTTAAGTTGTAGGTTGATTCTGCTGACATGTAGGGACAAAATAGGTTCAGGTCTAAATTTTAATTAAGCGAAAGGTGCGATGGAACAGAGGCCCAGGGGCCGGTTAGTAAGGCTGTGCAGCTGTGCTCCAGAAATTTTAAAGAGAGAAAGGGGAGATTAGGGAATGATTAGGTGCGTAGAGTAAACTTCTATATTTTAAATTTGAGATTACCAAAAACCAATGTTTTGAAAACCGGACCGGACCGGCCGGTTCGACCGGTTCAACCGCGAACCGGACACCTCTCCGGTCCAAACTGGCCCAGTTTTTTGTCTGTTTCCGAACCGCAACGAACCGCCCGGTTCGGTCCGGTTTTCGACTGAACCGCTGAACCGAACCGGCCGGTTTATATTTTTCAAGTGGTTCAATGAAATTCTCAAAAAATGGAAAGTGTGGGAATCGAACTTGAGATGTTTAGAAAAGCAAAGAGATGCAATATCACTAGGCCAGTGGGCTTTTGTTGTAAATAAATGGACATTTAGTTTTTATAAACTATATTGCAATGATAATGTCCTCTGGTTCTTTCAACCGGTTCGACCGGTTGAACTGGTTGAACCATCGAACCTTTAGCTTTACCGGTTCAATATCCGGGTCGGTTTTCAAAACATTGCCAAAAACTACAAGTAATGGGATTACTTAAACTTCTATATTTTAAATTTGAGATTACCAAAAACTACAAGTAATGGGATTACTTTCTCACTCAGTTGGATTTACCCATCTCACTTTATAATTTTTGAACAGACAATTAAATAAATTGGGTGTGTTTAGGGCTGTCAACTGCAAAAAAAAAAAAAAAAAAAAAAAAAAAAAAACACGTGATGCCATTTCGTTAATGCTTATGGAAACGAATAACGACAACGAAATGGATTTCGTTTCAATAACGAAACGGCAAACGAAATACGAGTATATGTCGTTTCAACTGTTTCAGTCTAATTTCAAACCGTTTTGTGTGTAATTTGTGAAGTGGAACGAATAACGAAACGAATTTCTGTGCCGTTTCGTAAACAAAACGATTAACGAAATGAAATGCTGAAACTGCTTTCTTAACGGAACGACAAACGGTATGGGCTGTACCGTGGTTTTTTACAACGTTTGACAGCCCTAGATGTGTTTGGAAGTATTGTGAACAAAATTGAGTGTTTGTGAACAAGAATTAAGGAGATAACTTCCCAAAACCATAATTTTGCTTGAACTAGGATACATTGCTTGTTCGTAAATAAAGAGATGTTGTTTGGATGGTTTATTGAGAACAAGAATTAGAATGAAAAAATATAATGATGATTTATTTTATTAATACTACTTTCTATTGTTAATATAATAATAATAATAATAATAATAATAATAATAATAATAATAATAATTTATTTTAGTTTATAAGAACAACAATTAATAATAATATTAACTAATTATTAGAATAATTATAAAAATTATAATTATTATTAATAAAGTATTAATAAGTATGATAAGAATAATTAATATAGTTATAGTAATTATCATCATAACTAGAAGGAAAAATGAAAAAAAAGAAAATAATATCAAATATTACTGAATTAATATTGGAATTAGTGATATATTCATATTTATACTTCTTTTTAATTTCTTTATTTCTTTTCTCGATCTCCTCCGGCTACTTGTGAGTTCATACTATATATTAACTCAAATTTTTAGTTGTCAGTTCAGTCGATTTAGACTTGAGGTATTGTTTCTCTCTCGATTTTGAATGGGTTGTTTCAACTTAATTGGAAAACAAAGTTCAATGGGTAGTATATTTTCAAATAAATCAAGGCATTTTGTATTGGAAGATCCAATTAAGGGACACGAATGCCGAGAGTAGGTACAAGTTTGAGCAATTGTTTAAATTGATTTAGGAGCACGGAGAGAAACCACGACATGCTACGTGGAAAGCCCTTACACTGGACCTGGTAATAAGAAACACAATTTAAACAATTTTGGTATATTATTATTTTATTTTGCTCTTTGATTGCGTAGTTGTTTAGGTATGATTGTCTAATTTTAGAATAAACATACTTGAATGGACCAACATTTTGCCTATTTTAATTGGTTTTATAGAGGCCAGGAACCCAATTCTCTGTATTATGTTTTGTTTCAATTTTCAGATTCAGCTATGCTCTTTAAACTCAAATGTTATACTTATGGATCAAATATAATTTATCAAATATGAATTTTTTGTTCTTTTTCTGTTTATCTTCTTCTAAGAGTATTATAGTGTATAGAAGAATTCCATCTTCTTCGTAGCAGTATAATTTGATAAAATACAAATTATGTTCAATAAAGCAAAAAGCAATTTAGTCAAAATCTCATTTTATTGAGGTCTACTGATCATCAATTTGTTTTGAGAAAGATTTCCTTCTTTTAAATGGTATTTGTATATAGGATCAGAATTGAATGGTGACCAATTCTGGATATTAAGAGTTAAATGTCCAACAGATTTGGATACATGTATGATGTCTTATTAGTTTTTTTTTTTTAGTTTAACTAATGAAATTAGTAGTAAAAGTGATTCTATATTATTTCTAGATAAATGTGCTAAGTCAATACCAGTAACCATCAAATTGGTACACAGAATTATAAATTTCGAGATACTATTTTAACTGAATTAATTGTGACTAATGATCTGCCAGAGCTAGATTGCTTGCTAATTATGCAGAGTCCTGATGATCAATACCACATCAAAACTCTCACTTCTCTCTCAAAAAGAAATGCTGACTTGCCTGTAATCGCCACACTTATGCTAAATTTATCTTGCAAGTTGCAACCTAGCTCTCTATAGTAATGTAATTTTGTTTTTGTGTTCATATATCTGGTTAGCATTTCATTTGTAAATATTCAGTACTTATTACATGGTAAAATTGTTCAGCAACATTTTGAGAAAAGTTGTTATTTGCAAAAAATGGATATAGCTTTTGTGTTACGAACTAAATAAACTTTATTTGAACAGTGGAAAACATGGGACAAATTTTTAGGTGACCAATTTAGATCCTGGTGAAAAAACTGATTTGGAAGGAAAAGATGATACAGAGGTCAATGTATATGCTACACATCGATCATAATATATTGAAGATTTCTGAAAATTCTATGTCTCTTGGTTGCATATATCGGAACATCCACTTTAGACTTGGTCCATATTATCTGATTATTAATTTATCTCCTCCATTGATGCAGGGAACAATTAAATATAAAGGGTTAATTAGATTTATGTCATTGTGGAAATCTAAAGTATTAATTAAATTCCGTGAGTGTCCAATGTCGCTATTTTTTTCAATTTCGACACGGCATCTAAGCCGTCCCTCTTACGAAAATATCGTTCATTTTGATCGGTTTAACCTGCCACATCATCTCCGTATTTCGTTCGCCTCATCTCCTCCTTCGCAAACCGTCCCACCCTAACCCGTCCTCCACGCTGCTCTCCCATCCTCCACACGGCCATCGCTCCCTCTTCATCGCCTCTTCCTCCGCCAAACCGACCCCACCTCTGCCTCATCTCCTCTCGAAGCAACCCCGATCAGCACCTCCGCCTCATCTCCTCGGTCAACACCTCCGCCTTCCTCCGCCCTGAGGCCTAATCCAAACTTTATTCAGCTAGGTTCTGTAAGTGTTTAACTGCTAAAGGTGTTACTATTACATCCGAATTTCATTAAAATCCTCAATGTTGTGTACCCGCTATAAAATTGTGAAAATGTTTACTAACCAATATTAGATAATGATATAGTAATGACATAAAATTGCATACTTAGGCCCTGATCAAAATCTCATTTTTTTAACGTGGGATTTCATTTCATTTCATTTCGTTGGAAAATTCTTGATCAAAATGAATAGATTTGGTGTCATTTGGTTGGAATTCCTATGTAATTAGATCCAACGAAATCCTGTGAAATCAATTGAAATGAAATGAAATCCCACGAAGAAAACATTTTGATCGGGGCCTTATTTTACAACCAGGTGGCTCATCATATGAAAATTCAGATGTTGGGTATGACTTTGATAAAGAAGAGATTATTTTATGACAAATTTTGTAATTTTTCTTCCTTATGTACTTTTGATTTACAAAGAACCTTCGGACCCGCTTAGGTTCTTGAACAGTTGGCCATCATCTCCATACTCTTCTCCAAGGTACAAAACTTGAGTTCCTATTGATATGATTTATAGCCTAAATTATAATTTGAAATGTATTTACAGTCAAAATATGATTTCTCTCTTATAATTTATAAGTTATCAAAGTTCTGTATTATTGTCTACCGAGTCTTATTAGTGAAATTGAAGCTAAAAATGGTTTACTTGATAGAATCACTCACATGATCATCCACAGCATAGAAATTGAATTGGTAGCAAGACAACTAGATGGCACTCGATTTCTTTTCAATGTTTATTTGAAAGAAAAATGGTTTTTCTTATATTTATCCTCAGATTATTGAGCGATAGTTGGATCTGACAATCTTTTTTCTTACCTTTTCCTATTGACCAGGAAATAAAATTGAGACAACGTTGGAGGAAATTATTCTAATTGACAAATTGAATGAGTTGATCATTTCTATGAGATTAGTCATAAAAAAGGTATCAATCTTGCTTATTACATCAATCTTCAATGTGCTTACTCTCCCAGGGTTATCTAACTGGTAAATGAGGTCAAATACAAGTATATGTTATTTTGTATGGTACAGAAGGTGACGGCTCTTGCTGTTTATATCAAGGGCATTGAAACTGGTAAATACGATAGTTTACCAAGACTTACATTTTAAGGTTATATTTTTTTCCTTTATTTTCTAATATTCCTTTGGAAAGAATATTGAGTTAATCAGATCTTGCAATGGCTAAGAAGAGCTGCCACATTGAAAGAAATTAAGGCATCTCCAGTTCTTTGTTTAGGCTGTTGTTAGTTATAGGCTTCTCCATACTAACATGGTTCTGAAACTCGGAATCGGACTCGGACTCGGAGTGTTGGACTAAGGAGTCGAATCGGATGACTCGGATCGAAAACTCGGATTTTCATAAATAATCATTTTTAATCTCTTAAAATTAGAAAAAAAAATATGAAAAAATTGAGAAAAAGTATTTATTCAAAAATAATTAATAAAGTGAATATTTGATGAAAATCAACTATAATATAAAGTTATATAATATCAATTTACTGAAAATAAAATTGTTCAACTATAATATAGTTCAAAAGCATAGTTTGTCTTTAAAAATCATAAAATAATATGAAAAAAAAAATTAGGAACAAGCATTCTTTCAAAGCTTAGTCAAAAAATAAATACTCGAAATCATAAAATTAGATAAAATGTAAAATAAAAATTACAATTTTGAAATATTATATGGTCAAAATGACCCATTTTAACCCGCTTCACATTTTCTCCATTGATATGGCCACATTAGATCCTAGATACCAAACTCCTCTCTCCCCGAGAGTCCCAAGCTTTCTTGTTCCCACTAATTTACCCCATTTTTTCCCGTGCTTCCCCTTTCTCTCCCGGCCGCCATACTGAATCACATTAATTTTCAATTTTTAGCTAGTTTATGTGCTGAAACGGTAACAATAAGTGATGGTATTTGTGTTGAATTGGTAGTTCGCATCCAATTTTTTCCGATTTCAACCAGATTTGCCCTTAATTTAACTTTCCATTCCGATTCCGTTCCAACTCGCGAAAACTCGCTCGTCCTCCGCCGAGTCCGTTCCGACTCGCCCGAGTCAGCTCGGACTCGGCCGAGTTTTCGAACCATGCATACTAAACAATATCTTATTGAATATCATAGTCTAGTACAATTCAATGTAGGTTGTTGTTTGTTATAGGCTTCTCCATACTAAACAATATCTTATTGAATATCATAGTCCATTACAATTCGATGTGTTGGACTGTTGGTACCAGTTTTATTCTTGATAGCATGACCTGTAACATGCAATGTATGCTCTAGCCTACCAGTAACATTTTTTTCCTTTTCTTTTTTTTTGCCATTGTCAATTCAGATTTTGTTATTCAAGATAAGACTTTGCCTTTTTATTTGTTCCAATTTCCAAATAAAATAATGCACTCTAATAGATACTTTTTTTCTGACAAGATGAGAAACATGATGTGTTCAATGCTTTTGGTTTGATTGCTCTTTCAAAGGGACTTAATCTTCGAACTCTGTTTGGCAAAGTGAAGGTAATAATAAAGATATCAAATTGTTGTTTGATTCTTATTGTTCAATTTGAATTTTTTATTTAAAAAATTTTGAATTTTTTATTTAAAAAAATTGAAATTTTTATTTAAAAAATTTGAATTTTTTATTTAAAAAAATTGAAATTTTTATTTTAAAAAAATTGAATTTTTTATTTTAAAAAAATTGAATTTTTTATTTAAAAAATTGAATATTAAGATTGTAAAGGATGTTTATTACCATATAATGGTACGCTTCATTTCTACTTCACGTTTGGTGTTCATATCAATAAAATAAACCATCTTTTACTTATATCTTTTGCTTTTTTTTTTCTTTTATCGTTTATGTTCATACTTCTTTTTTTAAGTTGTTTGAAGACAGGATATGCTTGGGTAGTGCGCTATCATATATATGCTATTCATATCATGAAACAAAAAAAAAAAGGACTCTATGTGAACTAACTAAATTATAATATTTAACTACTCTTTTAACGTAATATCATTGTACCATTCATTCTTTTTATGGGAAATTCTGCCATGACAACCAATTTTCTAAATTGAGCTTTAATCTAAACTACACATTTTCAAGAAAGATTAATTCATTAGCATTCACGAACGATGGTGATTAAAGCCTAATTCAAAATTGATTCTCATGATAGAATTTTTCTTTTTTTATTGTTGTTTATTTTTATAGCATTGGAGGGTAAAACACAAACTTTTTTTTTTCAAAAAAAAGAAAAAAAAAAGAAAAAAGCATATAGCGGCCAAGAATGTTTAGCATTGCGTCCTAAAGAAATGCATACAAAAAAATATTTAAAAAATACAGATCTTTATTTATTTCAAATATCAAATAAAATCCAATAAACAAATTAAAAACATTTATTCAAATATAAACATCACATTTTTTGAAGGAAAAAAACTCATTATAGAAAATTGTCGCCAAAGATAAGAAAGGTATGTACTTAAATTTTCAAATTATTTCAAGAATCAAAATTGATTTTTAGCCATCAAATGGCGGGGAAGCTGCCTCTCTCCACCTAGTTGAAATTAGGAAAATACCATCACTAAATGACAAATTATTTTTATGTCACTACAAAATAGTAAAAATTAGTTTTATATCATTGGCCTATTGATATGACAATTTTACCCTTTTAAATATGCCACTATAAAAATTTAAAATTAGAAAAATACCATTACTAAATAAAAAATTAGTTTTATGCCACTACAAATTAATAAAAATAACTTTTATGCCACTGTAAAAATATAAAAACTAGTTTATGCTACTAGTGCATTAAAATTTGATAACAAAACAAAAAAAATATTTGGTGAAATGTTACACACACGTATACCTACTATGGTTTATAAATCATTTTTGCTACCGAATAAAATTTGATAACAAAAAAAAAAAATGCGTTCATCATTTTTGGTGTAGACGCACATAGTCTGAATTTAAATTTACCACTTTTTATTGATATTTGTTTCTATAATTAATCTGATTTTAAATTATTTCTTCCTTTTGGTTTATTTTCCTTTTTAGTACAACGTAAGGAGGGTAGTCTAGGAATATTTCAAAATAGTTATAGATTTTAGAGAGGTGTATTTTTAATTTACTACATTTTTGAAGAAATAATGGGGTAAAACTAATTTAAACAACTTTATAGTGGCACATCTCTAATTATCAATTTAACAATGACATTTCTCTAATTATCAAGTTTTGTCAGTTGCATAAATCTAATTTTTCCTACTTATTTTAGTCATTCTAACCAATAAATTACGTACGATAATGCTCAAGAGAGAGTGACATCAAATAAGAGACCGTAGTGCCAGCGTATCAAAAGATTATAGTGTGACACCGTAAAGTAAACCCTACAACATATAAATGGAAAACTGGTTTTATTCAAACTAGGCTTGAAACACGTGCAGATTACTTTGCACAATTTTGCACTTGGACTGTATGTAGGGCTGTCAATGGTACGGTACGGTACGGTACGGTAGAAGTTATTTTCATATCTGCACCCGTTAAAATTTTCTTTACCCACACCTACCCGTACCCGTTAAGGATTAACGGTAAGAGTAAGGTAACGATACATAATGGATAATAATAATATTATTAATTTAATAAAAAATATATAATGTGCAAAATAAATTGCATCAAATAAATATATAGATAAAGTACAATATTTAGAAAATACTTTACATATAACAAAAATCATGCAATTTATTCTCATGTCAATTGACATTAAAAAAATCAATATAACTAATTATAAATTATAATATAATAGAGTGCAAATTAATTTTTTCATCAACATAAATAAATTTCGATGTAGATCAAAACTAAATATGTTATTTACATGATTATATATACATGTATGTTTGTAAAAATTTACTCGTTAGATAATGGGTACGAAATAATTCTTACCCGTATCCATTAAGTTAACGAAAATTTTTCTTTACCCATACCCATACCCGTTAGTCTAACGAAAATAAAATCTTACCCATACCCGTCTTATCGAATGCGGTACGGGTAGGGTAAGTGGGTAAACGGGTTTCATTGACAACCCTAACTGTATGCTTAATTTGTGTCCCTTGTCAAAAATAACTGTCCTTTCCTACACATTATCTTAGCATGCAGATGATTCATTTATTTGCAGGAGTTAATTAACGCTACATCCTTTAATTATACATGGCAGAGATTAGTGCCTGGGCAAAGCCAGAATAGTGTGGGACTGTGTGTGTGTAACCCTTAGTTGGAACCTTTCCACCTTAATTAATTGTTGCCTTACTACATATGCTTTATAATAATTGAAAACCAGGAATAACTTTCAAAAGATTAGGAATAGCTTGCAAATAAGCAACAACAATTAACAAATCACAACATACATTCTTTGAGAAATATTCTTCTTTCGTGCCAAGGGAAAAGAGGAAGATCATATATTTTAACCTAGTAACCTCCATAAATACAAATACAAACGTGGTATCTTGCAGAGGTCCATACAGTTCGATCATATATTTTCCAATTTAATTAGAAATACGTACTATACTGAATTCGGATATTAATTCTACTAAATCATACCGTTTCCCAGTTTTGCCAGCAGTGCTGATCGAATGTCCTCCTCTCCTTGCGTCGTATCATTTGGCAATCTCACAGCCACATCTTGCACCATCACATCTTTTATTGTACATACACTAGCATGGTGCACCAGCATCTCCAACTCCCTCAAAGCACTCATCAGCCAGGCAGGTGCATGGGTCCTACTCCCTCCATCAGACTGCACTCGTATCAGCGCCTCACACCCAAACACCCGCACTTCCACCTCAATCAGCATAGGTGAAGAGGAGATATCAGTAGCGTTACTTGTCACCATGAGTGGAGGCGCAACAACAGAATCTACCACATATTCACTTTTGACACACTTTACCTCGGCCTCTAATGCATCAAGTCATCAACACGTGCTCTTAACTCTTTTATGTATTGCACCGCATCAGCCAGAAGGGATGCCTTGTCCATTCGGGACACATTTGGTACAACTGAGCGAAGTGTATAAAACTGATGGTTGAGTTTCTCACGGCGCTGCCTTTCTGCCTCCACGTGGTTTATGGATGCGTGCTGCATGGTGCGAGACTTTCTTCCCTGTTTGTTGGCTTTGCGCCGCTCTAGTAATAAATCTGATTCATCATAGTCTGAATGCTCTGAGTCGAGAGATGATAATAGACCTGTGGCATTACTGAACCCGGTGCGATGGCTTCGATTGGTATGATTGTCATTTAAGATTGCAATTGCCTGGATAATGTTTCACAATTTATGAGTATCGTAAGGAAGACATTTTATGGTTTTATACTTTTATTTAATTGAATTAATTAAAGCAAAATTAATTAATTCCCGTGGCCGCTGTCCGTCACCGATATTTCCTTCAGTTAATCTCACCGTTCATATATTTTTTACGCGAAATCTGATCGTTCAATTGATTCCTGCGATAAGTTACATATTTTTTTTCCTTCCCAGAGCTTCACCTTCGACTTCCTCTTTAGACAGGTACGGATCCTCCAACTCCAACTCCACCTCCACCTCCAGCCTCATTCGCACCTACACCTCATCTCCTTGGTCAACACCTACACGCGGCTACCTCCCGGTCTCCACGTAGCTGCCTCCCGCACTCCACGCGGCCATCGATCGCTCCCTCTTCATCGCCTCTTCCTCCGCCAAACCGACCCCACCTCTGCCTCATCTCCTCTAGAAGCACCTCCGCCTCCTCTCGAAGTGTTTGAAGATTCCAGGCATGTTCTTTTCTTCTTTGATTTGTTGCAAATTGGACCGACTTGAAGTGATTTCTAAAGATTGGATTTGGATGCATGACATAAATAATAGTTACTTTCCCACGAGTGCAGTATTGAACCAAAATATTCGAGTAATTGGAGATGTTTATCGCTATCTATGCTTTGTACCTCATGGTAAGACTAAAGATATGTTTACAGGTATCAATTGATAAATGTTCACAAAATCAAGTAAGCACAGATCAGAACCCACCTATTTGAGTAATTACTAATTAGACATGTTACTGGTAAACCTACTGAGAGCATCATGGTCAGACCAAAAAAATGTTTACTGGTATAAGATATGCTTTTTCAATTAAAAAAATTATATAGTGAAGATTAACATTAAGTATTTGTTTTGAAAATTATTTTCTGATTATGCAGGTTGATATCTTTTAGAAATGATTTCTTACGAGAGTAAAAAAAAAGATTTAATTAGAGTCCTTATTGGAAGTGCCCAATTAGCTGCTTAACCTAAGACGGAAGATGCACACAAACAATTAGCTGCCTAACCCAATGAGAGAGAGTTTTCTACCTTGGTAATTTTAAAGGTCCTGAGTCTATTGTTTATCACATGTATCAAATGGAAATTATGGCTCTAATTGCTCCTAATATCTCCTATTGACCGAGAAAGGTTGGCCAATATTTACAATTTTTATAAGCACAAACAAATATATCGGGCAAGCCTTTCCTTCCTGTCCAAAAACAAAAACAAGATGCACAATATTTATAATGAGTGGTACTTTTGTCTTTTACAAGAATTACCATGTTGGATATCTAGAACCTACCACTAGATTAGCTTAGGAGATGAGCATTCACTGGTTGGAAGAAATTTTGATAGGAACTTTCACTAGATGTAAGAAATTGGTGTTATCAGATTTTGAAATTGGGTGGAGGATAATGAAATTGTAGTTACAAAATGTAATTGCCACAACAACAAAGAGGTAAATTGTTCAACGATAAATATGATATGTGATAATATATTCTCATTGCAGATGGTGACTTTGGTTTGTGTCAGTTGAGTTTGATACGTGTTATGACATAACATATGAGTGTGTGATTAGTGTAGTAATGTTAATAATTAATATGGAATCACTCTTGATAGAGGTTTTAAACCCGGTATCAAATAAATTTATATACCTTGTTTTACCTCACTAGTCGTTCTGGTAAAGCTAAGGGTCGAACTCAAGGGACGGTACAATTGATTACTAGACTTTACTTTCTCACAAAAGCTAGACAAGATAATTTTTATGGAATTTTGGATGATTAAATCTAAAGATGCAAGTAACTAAATTATTTTTGGTGTTTTCTAGACTCTAAATAAATGCAAGAGATGTCCTAGGGTTTAGGGTTCATTTAGTTTAACTTTGAAGCTCTTAGTACACGTGTTTTCACACGGACAGTAAGGATTTCGGACCGAAATATATAGATTTCGGACCGAAATCTATATAAGTCACTCCGAAATATGCTCCAAACTCTCTGTTCTGACTTGATAATTTAATACCACCTTTTGTGAAGGTTACTTGACGACCAGACCTAAATCCTAGCCTCAGCCGTCGCAATTTTGGTTTTAGACTTGGTTTGGAACTCGATTTTTACCACGTAAATGACTAAGCCTAAACTTTCGTGTCGGATTTTAGTCACTTAAGTTTAGCATGTTGGATTTCCAGAGATATTTAAAGTCCTGTCGGATCAGTAAAAGCTACACCTTTCGGTTGTGAACTAACCTCCTCTTTCGAGTGTTTGGCTTACCTCAAATACTTAATCAATCATGTGTTTAGTCTAGTTTAATGTCCTAAAGATGTCGCGATTCATCAATAGATAAACATCAAGCAAACAAATAATATAACTAAGCATATCAATAGTTCTCAACACGATAAATCACATAACATAGCAATCAATCCATCAAGTCATCACAAATACTAAACTAAACTACTACTTAGCCCTAAGACATAATTAATCTATCCTAACATGCAAGTAAAATAAGACACAAACTCCATTTGATCAAAATATCAAGAGAAAATGAAGGAATAAACCAAATATCGTTTCTAACTCGAGATATCGATCGTTTAGAGCCGTGGTTGGATTGGTTATACCGCTGTCGCGTCTAGAATTTCTCCAAGGTTGCTGCCATGGTCGTGCTCCGCTGCGAGAGATGGAATCCCACGCCTTTCGGCGTGAGAACGGTGGTGGAAAAGGTGGAAAAAAGTGCTATGGAAGGTGGGATACTTTTTTCTCTGTATTTTCGTGCATATATGGCCAGGGAGGAGGCTTGGGAGGTAGGTTAGGGCAAGGGTTCACGAAATCATGCCATAAAATAAAGTTTTCATCTTCAAAACTTGCCAAAACCGATTTTTTCACGCGATTTCGGACCGAAATAGTGGATTTCGGACCGAAATGGTTTTCCAGTATTGCGCACCGATAGTATTTTGACCATAATTTCTTCATCCGGACTCCGATTGAGGTGATTCAAAGATCGTTGGAAAGCTTAGAATGAGCTCTATAGTGATATAGATTCCATTTAGTCATTTTCTTCCCAAAAGTTCTCCCTTTTATGCAATTATTGTGTCAAATCCACCACGTTCCTACAAAACAAGTCAAATTCTACGGCAGTACCCAATCTTGCAAAATAAAGCACAAAAGCACATTGAGTATCATTGGTTTGGATAGTATTTGGGTGCTAAGTACGGTCAAAATACATATATAAATAAGAGATATCAACTCTATCAAATTTCTTTTTGTAGCTTCAACTTAATAGTGGTCTTTATTTGTTACAGCCTCATAGGTGTTCAAGGACAAGTTAGAGTTGACTATACCAAGTATATAAAGGAGTGACAAGTTCAAGATGAACCATCTTGAAGAAAACATTTTGTTTTTCATGAACAACCATATGGTTGATTTAGTTGATAGCTTTGGCGAGCCGATCGAAGTTGTTTTGAATGGTCTTAAAGTTGTAGCTAAGAGTTCTATGATATCATACTTTTATGACAAAAAAATTTATTAGTATAAGATATGTTTTTTTTTAATAATTAAAAATTTATATAGTGAAGATAATATTAAGTATTTGTTTTGAAAATTATTGTCTAATTATGCAGGTTGATATCTCTTAGAAATGATTTATGCCAAAAATCATATAGTAAGTTTATTTATGGCAACTTCCTATGATAGAAGTTACTAATTTTATAGTAATTTTTTATGCTAAAACAACTCATGTATGATGTTTATGCACTTAAATTTTTTACAGCTCATGTGAAAAGAAAAATTATGGCATTTCGCCTTTGCACTTATATGTCTGTTGTACACAATTTAAACTTAATGACAAATTATTAGCGGTTCTTAAAAATTGAAATACAAAAAATCTGCTACGACCCCACCTAGTAATATATATATCGGAACGTTTTCAATGTTTAGGAATTAAAGAAAAGGTAATTAATGAATTGAACTAGCAGGCAATGGCCGCAATGCGCCGCAATATATACATCCCTAGAATTGTCTTTGTCTATAGACTATAGACACTTCATTCTGTGATTTGAAATATACTGATTAATCTGGAATTTTGTTTTGATTTAGTCAATGAAAACAACAAAAGGTCTTGTTTTCGAGACTCCCATAAACTGTGAAACATTATCCAGGCTATTGCAATCTTAAACAAGCATATCAATCGAAGCCATGTAACTGGGTTCAGTAATAGCACGGCTCCATTAACATCTCTGTCTGGACACATAGCACTCAGACAATGAAGAATCAGATCTATTTTTAGAGCGGCACAGAGCCAACAAACGGGGAAGAAAGTCCCGTACCATGCAGCACCCACCCATAAACCACGTGGAGGCAGAAAGACAGAGGCGTGATAAACTCAACCACTGGTTATATATCCTTCGCTCAGTTGTACCAAATGTGTCCCGAATGGACAAGGCATCCCTTCTTGCTGATGCTGTGAAATACGTAAAGGAGTTAAGAGCACGTACGTGTCTGCACTGGAGGCTGAGGCGGAGCGTGTCAAAAGTGAGACTGCAGTCATAGTGACCAGTAGCACTATTGCTATCTCTTCACCTATGCCGACGGAGGTGGAAATACGGGTGTTTGGGCAGGAAGCACTGATTCGGGTGCTGTATGATGGGGGGAGCAGAAGTACAGAACACACACCAGCCCGGCTGATGGGTGCATTAAGGGAGATGGATATGCTGGTGCACCATGCCAGTGTGAGTACCGTGAAAGATGTGATGGTACTGCAAGATGTGGTGGTCAGATTGCCATATAGTGCGACGCAAGGAGAGGAGAACATTCGATCAGTGTTGCTGGCAAAACTGGGGAACAGTATGATTAATTAATTAGGAAGAACTATAGGTGGCGGAGAGATTGCCATATACTAGAATTAATTATCCGAATCCAGTATAGTATTTCTAAAACTGTAAAATGTCCGAAATGTATTTACCACTGTATTATGACGCATTAGTTTTGTATTTATGAATTTTATTAGGAACAAACATGATTGTAATATATTGGTAGGCATGATTAATTCATGCCGGAGTTATATAGATTGGCTAAAGTAGACTTGAGCACACGGATCTCGTAGGCCGAAGTCGTTTTTTAAAATTTAAAATTCAAACGGTCAATCTAAATCATTCAAGTTATTCTTCATATATATTGAAGTCTCTTAAAAATCAAATTTTATATTTTTTCCGAATTTATTTTACTATATATTATGTTATTAAAAAAAAACACTATAAAACAATAATTCGGGCCTTCCAATTTGAAAATAACATAATATATAATAAAAATCCTGAAAAAATATAAATTTGGTCTCGAAGGATATTTTAATATAGAGAATAACTTGAATGGTTCGAACCAACAGTTTGAATTTTAGTTTTCGAAAACGACTTAGGCATACGTGTTCAACCTGTGTGCTAGAGTTTATTTTAGCCAATCTCTCTCCCTCCCTCTCTCTCAATTCTCTCTTATAGCTAGGCATGAAGGTAGAATTTCTCAAAAAAATCAATGTTGTGATCGATTTGGAAAATTTGTTGTTGCTGATTTAAAAGTGTTTGATGTTTAATTATTATAAGTACTAATTCAACAATTATGGTTAATTAAAGCCCATCTAAAAGGTATGGTTATTCTATTAATTTCTTTTCTATTATTATTATCATTTACATTGGTTGGTGTCTCTTCCGACCGAAAAAATCAAATATACGTTTACTGTTCATTCAAATTTCAAAAATCAAATTAAAAAATTCCAAATTTTAAAAATAACGTTGCAAGATCGGATTCCTGGAATCCGATCCTACAAATCGCTTTGATCGGATTCCTAGAATCCGATCTAAGCATTGATCGCATTCTCAGATACCGATCAAAACTTAGATCGGATTCTATGAATCCGATCAAAATTGTGTCTTTTTAATTTAATTAAATATAATTTAAAAATTAATTAAATATTAAATTGTGCTTAGATCGGATTCTCAGAATCCGATCTAAGTTATGTGCTTAAATATAAATTAAAATAATATAAAATATTAATATTTATTTAAAAGTAATATTTATTTAACATCTATTAATAGAAAAAATTAATATTTATTTAAAAGCCTCACTAGATGAAGGGAGGAAGAGTCGTAATAACTTAAGTGGGATGACGGGGTGGTCTACTAGAAGAGGCTCCAGAATAGGCGAATGCACGGTGAGAGATAGGTGTGAATGAGTCATCTAGTGGGGTACCGTATACCTAGTAATAAGCATCAGCCTGACTAAGTATAGAAGGTGTAGGGGTAGGCGTAAAGGGCTGGCTTCCCATGTGTGGATGAGGATGGCTGTACCCCTTACGTACTGAGCCTGAGTCTGAGGCTGGTTGTACCTACCTAAAAACAGAGTCTAAATCTAGCTATACCCCCCTCCGAGTACAGTATTGGCACAACATGATCATGTTGGCACGGCACGACATGACACGAGTACAGAATTAGCACGACACGATCGTGTTATCGTGTCGTGTTGACAATCCTGAAAAATTAACACGATTTGACACGATACAATTCGACACGCAACACGACACGAACACGAACTAACACGACACGACAGCACAAATTTAATTTTTAATATTTAAAAAATAGCATCATTCTTAATTATTATCTAGTGAGGCTTTTAAATAAATATTAATTTTTTACTTTTAAATAAATATTAATTTTTTCTATTAATAGATATTAAATAAATATTACTTTTAAATAAATATTAATATTTTATATTATTTTAATTAATATTTAAGCACATAACTTAGATCGGATTCTGAGAATCCGATCTAAGCACAATTTAATATTTAATTAATTTTTAAATTATTAATTTAATATTTAATTAATTTTTAAATTATATTTAATTAAATTTTAAAGGCACAATTTTGATCGGATTCCTAGAATCTGATCTAAGCTTTGATCGGTATCCGAGAATCCGATCAAAGCGATTTGTAGGATCGGATTCCAGGAATCCGATCTTGCAACAATATTTTTAAAATTTGGAATTTTTTTATTTGATTTTTGAAATTTGAATGAACAGTAAACGTATATTTGATTTTTTCGGCTCTTCCGAGTTCATCTTTTCTTTTCTTTGTGCAGCCAAATACCTTGGCCCATATAGAGAAACTGAAATAGTAATGATCAACCTTGGCCCAAATATCAACATTTCATATTTGTTATTTTTTTTTAAATTTAAAATTCAAACATCAAATCTAAATTGTTTATCTTATTTAATTTTAACAAGCGATGTGTTTCGTACAACTTATGTTCATTTCAGTGTTTATTTGATATTGGATCAAGAGGTAGAAAAATAAATGAACGATTTAACTCTGATAGATTTATTTTAATACCTTCATGTTTCAGCTTTTGATCGAGTATCAAATGAACTTCAAAATTAAAATATTTATATGAATTTACATCACTTGTTAAATTGAATAACATCAACGGTTTGAATTTGACATTTGAATTTGAAATTTTGAAAAAATAACAAAATAATGAAATGTTGGCATTTAGAGGCATCTAATATGTTGGCATTGGAACCTTCCTCTTAATATATTATATATATAGTTTAATAGTTCATATATACTAAATTATTATATTTATAATTATTCAATTGTATAAATATAGAAAAAAGATAGGGTCTAAATTGGGGAAAAAATGAAAACATTAAACGTGTTTAATATCCGATATTGACAGCCTGAGATTTAGATTTTTTTTTTTTGGGGGGGGGGCTAATATTGTTTTTTTCTAAAGTCCAATATTGCAATAATTGTTTTTTCAAAATTAATAATATAGTATTTTTAATATTCCAAGAATACTTAAAAATATTGTCTCGGAATATATAATTTCAATGGCTGATGACCCCCAAGACCTTAGAAACAGGCCCTCACCGCCCTCGACCACAGTGGCGGAGCACATGTAGTGAAAAGTAGACAATTATCCTTTATAAATTACAATTAATCTCTAATAATATTAAATTTACATGTAATTATATATGACTTATTTAATTTATTCTCCTCACAATCTTAAAATTTTAGTATAAATAATTTTTGTCCCTTTATTTCAAAATCCTGCCTCCGCCACTGCTCTGCCACCTCCTTTCGCTAAATCAAATCCTAGACCGGATCCTATTTTGTCCCCACATGTCAGCAAAATCAACCTACAACTGAAAAAGAGTTGGAATTGTTGGACTGTTCTACACGAGAATTGCTCAGGGCACGTCCTCCTTATTCATGCACTCTATTTTTTTTAAAAAAATGATCAAAATATCCTCTCCTCCAAAGCTAAAATCTGAGAAAATCAAGATGGAAGAAAAGAATATTTTGATCTAATTGAGAGTGATTGAGGAAGGAGAGCGTGCCTGAGCAATTCCCGTTCTACCCTTATATATTCAGTCTCACGATTGCACGAATGGTGAATTAATAAGTAAACCAGGTCCATCACTACGTCGAACCAGTTTATATCAGTATAAACATAGGACCCACTCTATTCTCCTCTTATGGTCCCACTAGTAGGTGGTTTGGTCTTTCAGTAAACCCAGTCTACTAATAGTTTTTCCAATAAACACCTCGATCTTTTCTCTTCCCCTTTCCGTCTCTTCCCCTGCTCTCAAGTCGGGCACAAATCTTGTCAGTAAATAGGAACCTTACCTGGCAGTACACCTCAAAACCCTACTTCGGCACCTTCGCGTGCGCTTGATTAGCTTCCCGTTCTCCTCGAAACATTTCGATTTGGATCTCAAAACCCTAAGATTTTATTCCGAACTGGAGCGATCGTGAGCTGAGATCGGTTTCCAATGGAGGCTTCTTCGGCTCGAGGCGGGTCGCTTCTCGCCTCCTCCTCGCAACCTCCTCGGAAGGAGTGGAGAGCTGTGTCGGATGGTTCTTATCGCACCAGTGGAAGCGAGGTTCGTATTGCTTTTGTTTCTGTTTAGGTTTTCTCAGTGTATAGAGATAGAAAGAGAGATGTAGATTGGATAATGCTGATTTGTAGTGTAGCATTGTTGATTGCTCCATTATCTGTATGTTAATAGTTCCAACTGCGGTTATGCTTGTTTCCTTGGCAATTTATGATTCAGATACCATTTTGTGTCTTTATTTTTTGCCAGGAGACTGAGCATAGTAGTTTGGGGCAGTCAGACGAAAGAACTGTATATGAGGTAAAATTGTAATAGACTTGAGGTAAAGGAGGCATGCGCAATTAATGAAATCTTAAAATGTATGAACAAAATTCTCTTTGTAACATGCAGGAGGGAGCAGATATGGTGGAGTTCTGCTCTATTGCAATTGATGGAATCAATGGTTTAAGCAACGAATTGCTGCAGCAGCGGTTGCAGGAAGTGGTGAGGCAGCGAGAAGAGATACAGCATTTGGAGCTTGAGTTGCGGGCCCAGGCAATTGCACGGCCTCAAATTGAAGAGGCTCAGGATAGTTTTGATGCTCAACTCAACGAACATGCAGCTACCATTGCTAAACTAAAGGTTATTTAATCAAGCATGTACTACTTTCTTTTCCTACATTTTGTAGAATATCTATTTAATTATTGGTTGTTGGTTTTGTTGTATAGGAGCAACTGCAAGAGAGAGATAAGTATATCCTTGATATAGAGTTGAAACTCCAGGATAAGGATAGAGAACTGCGCGCTCTCCAGATTGACAATGAAGCAGTTCGTGTTATATTTATTATCATTGATCCTCACACTTTTCTATAGTTGTTACTTTTTAGCTTAATTGGTGTGCTTATGTAATTATTTCCGGGTAGGCTTGGGCTAAGGACGATCTTCTTAGGGAACAGAACAAGGAGCTTGCAACTTTCAGGTATCTCTTGTGCTTTTTGCTTTTGTTTCATGTAATAAACAGCAACTTTAATATATACACATGCCTGAATTAATAGTTAAAATAATTGCATATATAATAACTGCAGGAGGGAGCGCGATGACATTGAGGCTGAGAGAGCTCAGCATCTTCAACAGATTCATGATCTACAAGAACGACTTCATTCTCTGGAAGAACAAGTAACAATTCTTCTCTCTTTTGTATTTTTTTTGCACTTTCTGATGAGATGAATTATTAACCAAATTAGTATTTCTTGTATGTTCTCAGCATAGGGCTACACATGACAACTTGATTTTCAAGGAGGAACAGTTGAGGGAGGCACACACATGGATTAGCCGGGTGCAAGAGATAGATGCACTCCAGTCCACCACTAACCAGACTCTCCAGGCAGAGCTTCGTGAGCGCACCGAACAGTTCAATCAATTCTGGTTGGGTTTCCAGAGACAGGTTCGCGGTTCTTGTTCTATTTAATGCAATTATTTTGTGATAGCCTCATATTTGTGTAAGTTAACGTCTCTTCTTAAATCTTGTATAGTATGCTGAGATGGAGAGGCATCACTTGCAAGCCATACAACAGCTCCAGTTAGAGCTAGCTCTCTACAAGGATGGTTCAAAAGCTGTACCTGAAAAGGCAGATTCCAAGGCAAATGTTGATAATATCACTGTGAATGGGAATAGTGCTATCTCAAATGGCAATGTTGATGGTTCTAAAAAGGTACAGTCATCCCATCTCACTTAATGTGCTTAAATGTAAACAAAATAAATAAATATATAAATAACTCAGTGTTTGCTGTTTACAGCCAGAGCAAGGCTCTAGCTTACCACAGGTCGGGCAGTCACCATTGTTAGGCATTGGTCCCACCTACATCCCACCACCCCAGATCACATACATGTTGCATCCTTCTCAAGGAATTCCTTCTCAGTCTCTTTCTCCAACCAACTCCTCTCTTCAACTTGGTTCTTTTCAGGTCGTTCCTGCTATTCCATCAATGCCTGCACAATTCTGGCCAGCTCCGGAGGTTAGTTTGACGAATATTGTATCTTGCATGATTTGATTTAAATGTTGGACTGTCAAATCAGTTAGCATTATATCAATTGGGTTTGACCTGATGCTCCAGCAGGAGTTAAATCTATCTACTAGTTGGTTGGTCCAATTGGTCATCATTTTGTTAAATTGTAGTATCATTTGTTTTGGATGTTCAGGACTGATCAATGTAGGCTATGTTTGGCAGTGTTGAGAACTGTGGTGTTCGCGAACAGCTCTTGTTCGCATGAACCAAACAACCTAGGCGAACTAGAAAAGTCGCGAACAACCCTTGTTCCTGGGTTCCATCTTTTCGGAGAACAACCGAACTAGAATTGGGGAACAAAAATAATATTAAACAATGTTACTTATTCTTCCAATGCCATGTTCGTGGCTTGTTCCCATGTGGTGCCAAACATAGCCGTAATGTATATTTCTAAATAAACTATTGTAGTTCTTGTTTGGCAAATATAAGAATGAAATTGGAGTGCAAATGGGTTAAGTTGATTTGCAGAAGGCTAAGGGATCCTGTTTATAAAGGCAAACTGGTTTATCAACCCATTTGGTCTTCTTTGGCTGGCTTGGGTTGGTCAATTACTAATGCCTGCCAAAATTGATTAATCAATTAGATTATCACATTAGACTGAAATGCAGATGGCTAGGAACCCTGTTTGTAAAGAAAAGCCAGTGTATTGCCATTTGGTCTTTTGTTGGCTGGCTTGGGCTAGATAACAACAATCCCTGCCAGGATAGATTAATCTAATTTGGTTGTGACATTGGGTTGTTTTGTATTTTAGGCTATGCCAGAGGAAACACAGGTCACTAGCCAGGGAAAATTTGAACAATCAGAAGTGAGTAAGAACCTTGGTAAGCAAAATAGTATTCAGAGTCAGGACGATCTTTCGAATCAGCGGAAGCAAATATCTGGTCTTGTAACAATCCAATCGGGTGAAAAATCACAGGTTATACTGTCTCTCATCTGCTTGATTTTTGAAAGTTTCATAGTCATTGTGTTGGAAGTGATATTCTCATGCCACCGAGAAATTTTAGGTAATCGAGTCGAACAAGACACAACCATCTTCTTTGAAAGAGGCTGCCGAGTTTACAATTGTGAACTCCACTTACAATTCTGGCACATCTGGACTTCAGTTTGGTTCAGCAGATCTGACCAGTACACTAGAGGTTTGTTTAATGTTTTTTTACTTAATAATTTTAAAGCCTTGAATTTTGGTATTTTACCAAACAGGATTGCAAGCTTTCTTGTGTGAACCCCGAAGGCTTACACAAGTCTAAAAATTAGAGGTTCTCATATAAATTGATGTGTTGAAAAATATCTCTTCTACATAGCTGAATACATAATTTGACATGTTTGTTAATAATGAATATTGCAACTGGCTCAGAATCATGAGAGCACCACAGCTATCAGCAGCCAAAGGCAAGAGGCAAACACCACAGTAGAAAGTGGCAGGAATGCTAGAAATCACACTGAAGTAGTGTCGAATGTTAACATTCCAAAGGAGTTGCCACTTTTAGATGAAAGATCTCTTTTGGCTTGCATTGTTCGTGCCATTCCTCCAGGGTCCAATAACCAGATCAAGATCAGTACTACTGTGAGTACACTATTTTTCTCCCTGATTTGTATTGTTAATATTGGAGTCATTTATGTATTGTGTGTATCCTACAGCTACTGAACAGGCTTGCAAAGATGCTAGCACCTCTTCATTGGCATGATTATATGAAGCACTATGGAAAACTTGATGATTTTGTAGCTCGCCATCCAGAGGTAACTTTCTTAATCTCATTATGCTCTGCATGTTTCAGTTATTATTAGTATCAGCTTAGTATAGAGGGTTCATCAAATACAAAATCAATTTTTGGTGTTTTTTCCTGTCGAAGTTCAAGCTTTCTGGGCTCTGTCATTGTAATTTAAGTTTTCAATGTCAGCCTGTTGGCTGGGTAGATACTGCTTCACCAATTTGACATGATGCTGTATCTTTTTTTCAAACTTCTTCCTAAATCTGTAACATAAGCTCAATAATGTTTTGGTTTGTTAAGTTTGTCGCTAGAAGTCCTCATTTTCTGCAACTTTGAATTTGTTAAACTGTCAATTTTTTAATCTACACTTAACAGTCATTTCTGCATTTTATGCCTCAGCCTTGGTTGAACCATTTTCTGCTAATGATTATCAATTGTGTTAGTTTTTCCTTTCTTTTCCATTTTAACCCTGATTTATGATCTAATTTTCCACCAAACACAAAGCAAGCCCATGAAAACCAAGAGGACAATAGGACGCACCAAAAAGACCAATGATGCACAGTAGTATTCTTAATCTTGCAAAATATGTGTTGTGCTGTTCATTTATTAATGACAATCTCGTCACATTTTGCAAATGTAGTTGTTTGTGATTGAAGGAGACTTTATTCGCCTCAGAGAGGGGGCACACCAAATAATATCTGCAACTAATGCTGCTGCCCAAGTAGCTGCTGCTGCTGCAGCATCTCCTGCATCGTACTCTTCTTTCCTTCCACCAGTCGCTCTAACTCCGGTTGCACAGACTAGCCGCCAGAAGAGATCTCCAGATCAACAAGTAAATTATGTGAATGGTGCTACCTTGGCTCGGAAAAAGGGTGAACAAACACAACAACAGACAGCTCTTGGTTTTAATGTCATTCAAGGGGTTGCTGATGTCAGAATTTCAAACAATGGGGTTGCTGGTAGTAATGCAAGACAAGGTTTTGGAGGCAAGCAGACTGCAAGGTAAGAAGAAAATTAATTAAATTAATTAAATAAAGAAACACAAGTTTGTGTAACTTAATTGACATAGATTATTACAAACCAGAGTTTGTTGATATTTAGAGCAATGTTGGTGAACACTGAACCAGCGAAACTATCTGTTTAACTGGTTGAATCAGTGGCAGATGAATATTGATATAACCAACCCAATTAAAATTTTGAAAATTTTCATTAGTGGTCGATCTGTTGATTGTAGAAGCGCTGACAACTTCATTGTCTTTTGGGTGGTACATCAAGGTTTGCAGATATGTAGCGTTGAATTAAGTCAATCTATCTCGTGTCTTGATTGAAAAGGAGCTGAGTTTGCTACTTGTTTCAAGCATTTCAAATCAAAATTGTGCTTGTGATTCGCATAATATAGATTCAAGCTAGCGTGGCTCTTTTTTTGTGGTCCATCTTTTAATTGTACCCAGTACTTAGTTGTCTTTTGGGTGGTCATACACCAAGGTTTGTGAATACGTAGGGTGGCAACTGTGGTTCTGAAAATCTGAATCGGCCTCAGACTGAGGTTCGAAGGAGTCGAAATCTGATGAATCAGAAAAAATACCAAATATTTAGGAAATAATAATTTTTCAACAAGAAGTTAATAAATGAAATATTGGAAGGGTAAAATCAACTAAAAATCTTACATATAAAATAATATAATTATTGAAGCGGTGTTTACACTTAAAAATTTTTGGAAAATAAAATTTTGAAAACAATTTAAATAGATTTCATCATTAACGAAAAATATTTCATACAAAATGAATTTTTTAATGAAGATACTTTTGTTAAAACACTTTAATGTATTAGATAGTCGTAGAGAACGAAATTTGCAATTTTTCGATTTTCTTGGATTGATTTTTGGATCAAAGCATCACTTTGTTTTAAAATTATTTCACTTCTTGAATAATCTGAACTGTCCGATCTGATTTAAAACTAAAAGTTGTGGAAATGGAGTTGTCCAGTCCAGACCCCCTTCCCCTTCTTTCTTCTTTCCTGTTCCCATTTGCCTCCCATATGTTTTCTGATGGAGCAAAAGAGAGGGCTGAAACCCCTCATGATGCCTTGTGGTGCTTTTCTCAGCCTCCTGACGTGATTTCTCTACCTAGCTACCTCATCCAATGTTTCACCTCTGTCCAGGGATGAACACTACCATAAATGGTGATCTCAACCCAAATCCGATCCAACTCGCAAAAACAATGTTCGCCAAAAATTGGATCGCTGGTTGCCGAGTTCATTATGAATTGTGCGATTCCGAATCAACTAGCTGATTTTGCACTATGGTTGCATCTGAGTTGATCGGCTTCTTCTCCTACCAGTGTTGAATAGAAACTAGGGTCTTCATTGAAAAAAAGCTACACTTCTAAGTTCTAACATTAGGAGCTTGAGGGCTTAAAATTGAGCTTGTAATATGGCTTAGGCTTATAATAGATTCATGCTAACACAGCTTTTTCGATGGGGGCTTGTCTGTTAGTTGAACAGTCTGGGCGGATGGGATTGTTTTATATGTAGTGGAACACAAACTAGCCACAGGTTACAAGGAAATTTGCAAATAGGAACTGAAGAGGAACACAACCTATATATATACTAAAACAAGACAATACTGACATAAAATATCTTACTAGTACCAGTACCTGTACTGTAATAGGAACTGAATGAGCAGGTTGTATCAGTAAAATATCAGAATGGTGCAGAACAGTTGACTAAATTAGCATTTTATGACATAACTACATTTTTTGTTGTGATTTCAGGTCATCAACTGCTCCAGTTCCAAGAAGATAGTAAGTATCCGTGCACCTTTAGATTAAATTTAACACATTATCCTTCTTTTTGTTTCTTTTTTGAAAACCAACAAGCTGTTTCCTATGTTGAAAAATTTGTGAATTATGCAGGATGATAGTCTTGATGGAGGAAAGCGGCAAATGCCAACGGGCTCTTGATGTTATATATTCATTTCTACTTTTCTTAAATGGCTTTAATTATTTGCATTTGTCGATTCTTTGGAATGCTGTTTAAGATGTTTTTGGATGGGAGCTCTGAAATTGAAATGTTTTTTGAGAAATATCTTGCTCAATCTTGTCTTATGTTTGCAATATAGGTTTTTTTTTTTTTTTTTTTGGCATGCGTTAATGCTCCGTTCTTTTTTTTTTTTTTCATTGATAAAAAGTCTTCGTTTGGTGCCTTCTCTCCAGCTCGCTTAAAATTTAGATGGCTATTTGCTTGGTTACAGCATATTAATTGTTACGAAGTTACAAAATTTGATCTACAGTTATAATGTTGAAGCATGCATTTCGAAATGCGATTTTATCAGTGAAGTTTGATTTTATTGATGCAAAGTCAAAAAGGTCAAGATGGCGTAACAACTAATCCGGGCTACTCTTTAGACCGAGGCGATAGAAAATGATTTATGACTTAATGAGTCGTTTGTTCGCAATGAGTCCAAATAGAAATTTATCGACAAACGAAGTATGAAACACTCAAAGGTGTGGCCAGTGATGGGTCTCTACCTACATTTTAAAATGATCTGATCCAACCTCTCTCGTACCCACCCAACTTATCTTTCTCTTTATTTATTGTTATTTCGCTTTTTTTCACTTATAAGCAATCGCATCATTCCTTAAATGATTAAATCTCTTTTCTTAATTAATTCGATGATAGTACACCTCATGTTTACCGACAATCTAGGAACTCTACTATTCTTATTAACAATGAAAGCAGTGTTATATCAATACGTCTTAGTAACACCTGTAGGTCATACTTATATTATTTGAGTTTTTTTTTTTAGTATAAAAGCATTTTTCTTACAAGAAAGGGAATTCGGTAAAACTTGTCTTTCTTTTATTATTATTATTATTATTTTCCTATGTGAATGAATCAGTTTCATTTTGATAATATATATCGTTTTATTATAAGAGAAAAGAACAAGTAAAATTTTGCGTTTAAAAATTTGTTAACTTTGATAATTTTGTACCTGGTATGAAATTTAGTCTAACAAGCCACAAACATTTGATTGTGTTTATTTATAATAACAAAAGGAAACAGCACAGAAGCGTTTATTTTAAAAATTGAGTTGTCTTTTTCTTTACATGTTACATAAACTATTTATTCTGCTACGAGATCTCTATCATCTATTCTATGCCCCGTAGCAACAATTTATATACTCTATCAAACATGCAATGGACTCCACCGGTACTCTGTAATCCTGTACCCTGACAATATGCAGTGTGATCATGCGTGTTGCTTATCTCTTCAGCATATTCACACACCTGTGTGGTTTTTCTAGAGGACCAAAATCCCTAATTTGAACTAAGCTTCAAAGATTTACGAAAAAAAAAAATGACTTGATTTGCTATATCACTTGTGAAATCACCCGATCAACTACATGGATCTCTCAACCGATCAATTGCTCTGGAAAACTTTAACAGATTTTTTTTTTTTCTTATTCACGGGGCTTTGGTGAGAGTACCCAATGCTGACCGTGGGGCCGCACTGTCAGCCCCTTCACCTTTGCAAACAGAGTAACTGCTCGCCTAACACCCCTATTGTCAGCCACAGTGAAATAATCATGCCCGAATAACACACCGCCTGGTCTGAGTATGGCATACGCTCGATTTATGTCTGCCCATGCCGAGTGGAAGTCATGCCCGGCATCAACCTCAATTAAATCTCCATATATTCCCCATTCGCATAATGCAATAAGTGCAGAGCCAGTTGAGAATGGGACCGGAATGATGCGCTGGGATTCACCAGCTGCTTTGACATTGGCCATGAACTGTTGCAGAAGCAATGCATCAGCATGCCGATTTTGTGGTACGTCACGGCGAAATCTGTGACATCGAAATGCCATTAATTAGTACCTTTTTTTAACGAAATTATTACTTTATTGTCTTATGAATTTGGATAAAAATCTACACTGAACCGTAACTAATCAATTTATATCATCACATTTTCATTTTTGGACATCTCGGTTATGAAATATTTAAGCCTGTAGCTTAACAAAGAAATATTTTGGACCCTCTTTACGGTACTTATACTGGCTCAACTTTTGCTGGCATGCATGTGCTCTTTTACACAGAATTAATTAAAGAACCCAAATATGGTTGGTTTCTATCTAACCAAATCAGCGGTACAAAATGCTTTCTAAACTAATCATATTTATGCACAAGAATCATGTTTCAATTGATAATTAGCTCAGATTAGCTTTCTAAGTAAATTATAATTTCTTGAACTTCCAACACTCACCGGAAGCGGAAGTTAGGCCATCCGCGAAAATCATCAACTGAGAGAATCAATGTTGATGACAAGGAGAGATTACGCGTCACGTCCGCCATGTGTAGCGCTGATGCGCCTAAAAACGAACCGAGCTCAATTATGACACCTGGTCTAACTGAATCAATTAAGTCACGGAACACGGCTCCAGTTGAGCCCCACCCGCGTGGGTGGTCTGCCGGCTTATGGATAAGTGACTCAACTTCGGCAGATGGAAAACCTTCATACGGTTCAATTCCTTCAAACATGTTTGCTATGAGTGTGTTAAGTATCTCCGATTTCGGTATCGGTTTGCTGCAATGTGTTTTGAACTGGAGAAGGTCATGTGGAGGGGGTCCAGTCTGCGATTCATGTTCTTTTATTGGAAGAGGGTTTGTGTCAGAAATAGCGACAGTGATGGCGGTGCAATTAGGATGGAATTGGTTTTGGAGGTTGAATTGGGGAACTGAGGAGAGATAACCAATCATATAACCAGTAGAGAAGAGACAGAGGAAGATGGCAGCACGGGATAAGTGGAGTCGGAGTTTGAATTGTGCAGAGGTTGCTGATTGCGGCAACGGCAGCCATGCCGGTTCCATGGTGTAGGTGCTAATTCTGAGGTCTTTACTCTTCAGAGTATTTGTCAGAATGATGCTCAGACTTAACAAGGGGTTTGAACTGAGTGGTGCTTTGTTGTATCTTATAAGATAGTTAAACTAAACTATGGAGATTTGGTAAAGAAGCTGTATCATTTGTTAGGAGACTCAAATTGCGTCCCTAGATTGCTATTCGTGATGTGTCATGTGTGTTTACATTGATAGCAGCATTAGTTGTTCTTTTTTTCCTTTTTTTGTCACATATATAGGTTGAGTTATTATACGGGAAATGTTATGTAGCTACGAGTACGGGAGGGTTTTTTTTTTTTTTGGGGGGGGGGGGTGGAATTTGCACCGTTTCATAAGTAAATCTATACAATTAATTGCAAATAAATGTAAATCATTATGTTTGTCCTTGCAAATAACCAGAATTACCCAATTTAATTGTTAAGAAATATTTAATCCATAATTAATTCTTTGGAAAAAGAAATTCGAACATGCGGCAAGCACAAGATCTTAACTCCGTTCCAGGTGGGTTTTTCAAACATCAGTCAGGAAAGAAAAAAATGAAGCATAAAAAATTTCGACAGAATGACTCCTCCATCTTTTTTATTGACCTAAAATCCTAAATGACCATCCCCGTGCGAAAGTTTTTGGGGATGAAATTTTTGAGAGGAGGAAGCATATTCGTCTCCTTTTTCTTATTGCGATGTGAGGGGGGCTTAATGGTTCGTTGGTTCCCTTGCAAGTGTGGCATTTGAGAAAAATTAGACAATTATGACTATGGTTAGATCTGGTTGGGCCATGTAGGGACAGAAATGGAACTTGATTACTCAGGATCCGGGATTAGTAATCATACAGCCCATCATTTGTACACTAATTGAATGGTTTCTACTTGTGATAAAATCAATCATTTGTGCATTCTCAATTATAGGGTTTGTTCTTGCCAATTGAATATCCAAAACGCCTCATCTCTGCATAAATGGAATTTTGTAGTATAGTTGTGATCGATGCTTGTGTCAAGCTAACAGCCTAACACCACGGGCTCGGATAATGAAAAATTATATAATTATATCACACAAAAGAATTATATTCCTAAAAATTTTTTAACGTTGTTATATCATTTATGTTTTTATCTAATACGGTTTTTCCTTTTTTTCTCATTATCTTAATCAGATAACTGGTGTATCATATTTATCTGTACTCATTTAAAAACTACTAACTATATGCTTATTTTGTCTGGAATGATATCCTCTGCAGAGATTTGCTCTCTTCAAATTTCTCCAGACCATCCGATCAATAATGGATGCCCCATGATTAATATTGTATTCGTACGGCCCATAAATCTTAACCATCGAGATTAGATCGGACGGTCTAGAGAAAATTTGCATGAGCAAATCTCTACAGAGGATGTTAGTCCTATTGTGTCTAGGGTACAATATATAGCTCTTGATATATAAAGATATATATATTTTTAAACAAGTGAGTCTAAATGATTCACCACTTTTCATTACGAAAAAAAAAAATTACAGACAAAATCTAACAAAAACAAAAGTAAACGATCAATACTGGCAAGTGGCAACACACAAGTTGCAACTTATCCCATCCCTCCACTCTCCATCTAATAGCATCACTGCCCACTTTCACAAACAAAAAGTAACTACCAAACTACAAAGCAAAACAGTGACGCAACAAAACATAACAAGAGTTATTCCAAAACTGCACTAAAGAGTAAGCAGTTATCAGACCACAAGAACTAATTCCATCGCCTCCATGACATCTTCTAGTTCTTCACTCTCCAGAAGCTGAGCAGGCATAGCTTCATCTCCTGGCCAGAGACTTCAAATTTCCTCTTCGATTGACCCCTCCACATACTAGATTAGTATTGAATCACATTTTTCACATCTGCAATAATTTTTTCTGAAGGAATGAGGCCTGACATTATTAAAACTACAGTCATTTCTGCATTTCCAGACTGACCAGAGGATAGCTGTACACCAGTATCTATAAGCAATTTGCTTATCAAGCTGAGTTTCACAGATCATGAGATCCTCAAGCCTGTTAGGAAAAAGTCAGAGCCTTTTGTCCCAAACAAGTTGGGATAGGCTAGAAATGACACCCCGACTCTGGTTATTTCTTGTATATATGGCTGAGTTTTTACACTGGCTCGCCAAGCCTATCGCAAACATACGGACTTGAACCCTAGACCTCTTAGAAGAGAACCAAGTGCTCTTACCACCTGAGCTACTAGACCACATTAAATGATCAATATTTAACTATCTATGAAACCAATTTCAAATTATCTCACTTTGAGTGCATCTAAACATTAAATGATCGATCGTTTCTAAACTAGAACAATAAGTGCATATATAACGATATTTTGTATAACTTTGCATGAATTATCGCTCAACAAAACTTGATATTTACAATTCTATTTGTCTTTAGCATGAAAAAGGGCATTCATTTTGTGTACAGAATTGGCTGAATATACTTTTTTTCATAGATTTCTCAATTTAAAAATTTAGCTTCTAATAAAAAAATATATATATGGGACGACATTCGGAGAACAATTCTAATATAAACAGTATCATATATATTATATGCCCGTGCGCTTGGGGTGCTATAAATTTCAACACTGCTTTCTTTTTTTGGGGTCTTGCACGTTATGATCTAATTATGTTATATATATTTTTTAAATAATTCTGAGAGCTGCAGTACGTATTAAGAAGTTTTGACTTATGAGTTTACAGTAACAGATATCTCACGTAGTACCTTAAGATCGGTGAATCGGTGATGACGGTTGTCTGGCTTTACATATTATATATATGGAAACGAAAATATTGACTGTCAGGATACAATGTGTATGCTTCTAAATATTTGATAATCCACGGCCCAAACAATGACTCTCTGTAAAATCTTTATTTTATCATCAACTCTCTCATTCTCTCTAATCTCTTTACTCAAGATGGCGCCAAGCCTCTTTATAGATTTTCTTTTTATCTAAGAAAATATATTTTTAAAGTACTTTCTAAAATATGTGAAATTAAATTTTAAAGGTAGAGGGAAAAAAAATGAGCATCCCATTTTTTTTTTTTTTTACTACTAATTATAAATGCGGTTGGCCACCGGTCAATTAGCCTTCGAAAAAAAAAGAGATTCAACAAAAAATTTCGGTAAAATGTAACCTTATATAATAATATAATAATATAGGAGGTTGTATTTATAATTTCGGTATCAGTTTTGGTAACATAAATTAATTTTAATATACTATTATATGTTGCAGTCAAAGTAATATAATTTACTTGAAAAAGAGTAAATTTTGTTGAATGCTTTGATAACGTACGTATGCATAATGTATAAGAATCTGTTTCTGTTTTCAGTACCCTACCGGCACTCATACCGGCCAGATGGCCAAAATCCAGTATTTTCTGGTATTTTCTGAAATTTTCCGGTATTTTATCTCACAATATCGGATACTGCCGTTTCAATCACTGTTTTGGCACCGGTATTGCTAGATTTTTTCGGTAACCGGTAGGGTATTGAAAACAGAGGTTTCTAACCTATGTTATCTAGATACCTCCAAAAATACCCTAATCCCGTATCCGACGCGGATTCGCTTGCGATACTCACCCGACGCTCCACGTGGCATATCTTATTATTTTAATAAGTTTGACTAGCAGATTGGGTCAAAATTCATTAGGATACATACACGATTCGTGTTGAATACGGATCTGGATACGTTTTGTATATGGATTAGTGTTTTTTGTCCCGATTCCTTCGTGTGCAGAGAGAGAAAAAAAGAGAAGTGGGAAATGGAAGGGGTGAAACCGACAGGTGGGGCACATTATTAAATTAGACAGGTAATGGGCTGAAGTGGGCTCTAAGTATTTTTTTTTTCTTTTGTCTTGTACGTCTTTTCCTTATTTCATTATGTATTAGAAACTTCGAATTTTAAAAGATAACTATACCAAAGTTTTTTGAAAGTCACAGATTATAAAATATTATTACATAAATTAATTTATTCATATTATATAGTATAATATTACACAATCACACATTAGTAATTAATAATAATAATGTTAAATATAATTTATATTGATTGTATAGTATATATACAATAAAAATATAATAACTAATAATGATTTTGAGAATTATAAAATAAAAATAATATAATGTTATACAATACAATATAATGATTATAATAATTACAACTTATGATGTTATGTAGTATAATATTACATATATATTACAATATAATGATTAATAATTATTATGATAAATATAATTTATACTTGTTACATTGTGTAATATTTACACAATAAAACATAGTAGCACTAAATCAGATAGCTAGATATACAAGGGTAGACATAGTGGTAGACCGGTAGTTGAATGGAAAAAAAAAATCATACATTTTTATAATGTATTTTTTTAATTTTTTATATATACGGCTATATTCTAGTTTTTTTTTTTAAATGTCGTATCCCCGCATCCGCATCGTGTCGGATACGATACCCGCACCCGCACCCGCACCCGTACAACATAGTTTCTAACCTCTTTGAATCGCTAAACTCAATATCAAGCATGCATAATTTTATTTTGGTTGGTAACGATTCCTTTTACTTTTTTGGTGGGACCACTATAAAGCTATCCTTACATCACGAAGTAGAGATGGATATATAAGTCGCAGAAAAACTATATTCAACAAGATTGGAAATTTTCTCTCAAAGAATTTATGTCAATCTATCCAATGTTTGAGGCTGATTTTGATCTATTTTGTTGGTTTATTTTCTGATGCTTACAACTGGAGTTGTCTTTTATATGCAACTTCTTGATCCACAAACTTCATTGTCTCTTTATCTCTCAATGATACACCATTTCCAAATTAAAAAAAGAAAAAAATTGAAAGCAATAATACTCCACATATCTTGTAGCCATGAAAGCACAACAAAACGTCTGGTGAATCATTGCCTTTCCATTCCTCAACTCACATACAGATAAATGCACTACCTAGTTCACAGGGGACCAAGACCAACTATATTGAACCCACCATTATTTAATGCCTTCAATTTTTGAATCGTATGCATCATGAGTAGCTGACAAAGGACAACCTTATACATTTTCAGTAATATTATTAATACAGGATCACGACATGAAAAAGATCGGTTCCATCTTGCATATATAAGCCATTATATTAGGTTAGCCGAAAACCACATACGGTGAGGTGACGTGGAATATAAATTTTGGTAGATACAATCAATCAATTTGATATTTTTGGTTTCTTGTTAACAACTTTACCTACCAAATTAAAAAAATATATGATCCCTTTGAATTTATCTGACAGAAGGCGATGACTTCGTAGTTTTTTTTTTTTTTTTGGTCCATTGTGGTTTTCAAATGCAAAGTAAATTTTGACGTGCAGTAATGAGCGAGTTTAGGCAATTTTACGTGTGACCGACCAAGTTAACTTTTTGACGTGCTAATAAGGATTGTTTGAGGGTAGGTTTACCTTTTCCTTTCTTTTTTTAATTTTTACTAGTCTTTCCGATCGATTGATCGCCTACAAGCATCAGCTTGTACTTCTCTAAAGCAGATACAAGAGCGAAGGAGAGGAGAGCATCAAGGCCATATCATCGGAGAAGGAGAGGAGCGGACGCCATGACACCATGCACGGAGGAAGGTCGATCTTATGCCCTGTGAAAGAGAAGCCCGGCTCGATCGGCAACACTGTCTTGTCGAAGGAGGAGAACAGGCGCGACATGGGATTCAATCTGGGAGAAATTAGAAAAAAAATAATGAGTAACCCTAATGGGAATTGAATGGTTGCTCAGAATGTGGAGCAGCGAAATTAATACTTTTGCTCAACGTCAAACATAGTGATGATTTCTAATTGAGGCAGCAAAATTTCCATTTCTGGCTTCGTTTTGGAGAACAAACCCTAGAGAGGAGAGAGAAAAGTTACGGGAGCGCTTAAAATAAAGAATAAAGAAAAGTTGAAAAAACAAAGAACAAACACGAAGGCAGGGATCGAACAGCTGAAGTGTAGCGAACGAGTTCGCTTAAAAACCATCCCAGCGCCTCACCAATTTCAGACAAATGGCTATCATTTTATCTGATATATACAAATCCAGACCATAGATCATATTAGATCAATAAAATCAATGATCCATATATGATGTTAGAAGTATAATACAACATTTATCTGATTTTTCTTACAACTTTTGTAAGGTGCTTTTATAAGTAGTATAGATTTACAATTTGAAGGATGTAGAATTCTAGAGAATTCAAAATCCATCTAAAAACATTCTTTATGGGCCAGGCCATATAGAAAGTTTAGAAAAATTTAACTCTCCCTTTTTACAAAAGTAATACATGACTAAGACAATTTTGGACTTTCAACAAACTCAGATACTCTATGGGCCAGGCCATACAAGAAGTTTAATCTCATCTGAGATTTCTAATGTCATTTCATAGACCAAGGAAATCCTTTTCAACTCACAGGCGACTTCTATCTAAAGTTGGCCCAATATAGCAGAAGTAAGATATCTCATAACCTCCAAGAAATCATGAAAATGTGACGCAAACCGTCTTTTCTCTTTGGCAAAGAAGAGGGCGAAAATAAACTGTAATTCAGCAAATTTTTAGGGGAAATCTGAAAAATTGCCATTTCAGTGCTGTGCTGCTGAGTGCTGATCCGAGGAGGAGAGCTCCAGCTTAATGGCAGTAGTGATCGAGAGAGAGGAATGGGAGATCCCCTCCTCCGCTTACTATCTCCTCTTCGTCTCCTGCTTCGCCTCGCTCTTCTCCTTCCCTTTCTTCTCCAGTCGATCCTCTCCGTTCTCTCTCCATTCTTTCGATCATGCCCAGGCCTGGTCCTTTCTGCGCTTCCAAAGAGGCTTCCTTCTCGTCTATTCTCTTGCTTCAGGTACCAGTTTTCTGTCGGGTTCAATACCTGTCCGTACCAGTTTTATTGTTATAAATTTTCATAATTCCACTAAATAAGTTTCTTTTTTTTTATTATTTGCAAATGTTGTCAGTGACTGGAGGTCTGCAGATGTTATATGGAGAGGTTGAGTTCATGCGGTTTGGGCTCAGTAGAGACCAGATTGCGCTTATATTTTCTGTGGTTCCTGCTGTCTCTCTCTTTGTTGGTTCTTTTGCTGGCATTTTTTCTGATATAAAGTAAGTCATATGCTGCATAGTTTTAGAATACACTCAACTTCTACTGTATTTGCACTTAATGCCAACAACTGAATGTTCTTTGCCTATGTACATGCGTTAGTTCTTATTTAAGATGATATTGAAACCATTAAAGGAGGATTATGTCAATAAATATAAATATTAAGTTGCTGTAAATATTTAGGTTATTGTTAAGCCTTGTTAATGCGTAGAATATTCGTGTTACTTGCTAGATAATATGAAATATAACCAAACAAACTCAGTATTTATGATTAATACTTGTTCATTTATAAGATCATTGGTGTGTTGTACTTAAAACTAAAAAAGTGAATCACACCTCTCAAATGATATAAATTATCTACTAGCAGTGGCAGCAGAGCAGTCAAAATTTCAGAGAATATACCTTTTACATTCTAGTAACTAATGGTTTGTTTGGACAGAAATTTACAAACCTGTCAATCTGGTTGAGTGTTATTCCTTGTCATTTTTATTCTAAAGGTTCACCCACCAGCTGCACCGAACTTCATTGGCACCAAGCACCACTTCAGTTCTAATCAGTTGACATGAATTTTTCTGCAGAGGGCCAAGGAAAGCATGCCTACTATATTGCATGCTTCATCTTTTTGCTGGCATGTTAAAATGTGTTAACTGGCTTCCGTTTGTGTGGATTGCAAGTGCATTTGGCGCAATTGCATCTTCTCTTTTCTCCTTTTGCTTTGAAACTTGGATGGTCACAGAGCATGAAAAGGTTCCTTTCTTTCATTAAAATCATAATAGAATTTAGTGATTATTATTATGTTGCACATGCCCTGTGTCTGATTTTCAAATGTGGAAACTGAGATACTTCAGGTAAGTTGATGTGTACTCATGTAATTTGTCAGTGTATCATCAACGACCCTAAAATTCGAAAATTCAATGTTTACCGCTTATAAAATATAAAAACTATGGATGGCAGATTGATAGATTGGATTCCTCTAAAAAATGTAGGCAAGGGTTGGATTCCTCTGAGAAATGTAGGCTGCACAATACTATTTGTCTTTTTCATATTTAAATCTCTATGTAAATGACAAAACTATCCTCTCTAAAATAATCAATTGGTACATTTTCTTTGCATTTCTTTTGGAAATGAAAGCAAGGACACAGAAAAGATCTCTTGACTGACACATTCTGGCGGATGACATTTTTCGAGTCAATTTCTCTTCTTGGAAGCCAAGTTCTGGCAAACCTGTTGACCACAGATGCAGAAGGTGGAACACCACTTCCCTTTGCTCTAGCAGCCATATTGGCAATTCTAGGGTTTTTGTATATCAAGAGAAAATGGAGTAGAAGTCAGGATGCATTGGCTATTTGGAGCTACCAAAAATCATTTTCATCTCATGTCCTTCGAGGTAAGTCAGTTATGTATTTGGCATCTTACTGCTTTTATTTTTTTTTAAATGGATGAATGAGTATTGAATACAATTACATGGGAAAATAATATTTACATACCAAAAATCTCAGTTTGTATTAGTCAAGCATTAGATATATTGATATCAACTCTCTCTCTGCCTCCCCTTCCTCTCTCTCACTTGTTTGTGTTCAGACAAGAAAATATGGGCTTTGGGCTGGGCTCAAGCAAGCATTCATTTTTCAACATCCATTTTTTGGTTATTATGGGCACCTTCAATTCTGGTATGTTCTGATCTCTATAACATATTGATATTATTACCTTGTGCTAATTTCAAAGAAAAGAATCACAATAAAGGAACTTAGAATTGAGTATAATTAAATGGCTAGCATCTCAAGTGGTTACCTTTTTTACTCTGTAAAAGAGAGGTCAAAGCCTCAAACTTCAAACTCTCATAAGCAGAAGTTATGGATCTGGAAGCTATGAGCCTTTTAATTGAAACAAGTATACAATATGAGTTGTTAACTCACTAAAATTCAGATGTAGAACATGACGTGAAAACAACTTGCAGTAGTTGTGGATAACTAGCATACTGTAATTCTTATTCCCGTTCACTTTGAATCTACATTTTGTATAAAATTACTATGATGGCCTGACCCTAATGAAATTACTGTAATTTTTAAGTGAAACTTTATGCTTATTGTCAATAAAGCAATTTTAGCTCCATTTTTTTTTTATGGAGAACATTCAGTGTCTCAAAACAGTTTGGCTTGGCACATAGTTCCAACTTCTTCATTTTTTCTTATATTTTTAATTTATTTTTTGCTTGTGCTTGTGTTACAGGCAGATGGAAGAGATGTGCAACTGTCAAGACTATATCCTTTATTTATCGGGTCTAGAGTGCTTGGGAGTACAGTGTTTCCGTGGTTCTATGACACATCATCACCATACTACAGTCAAAATAGCCTCACAAGCGCATTTGCTGTTGCTGGTTTGGCTCTGTCAGTGATAGCTTATGACTATCAGGTGATGCAAAATGCATTGGAATAATTTAAAAGTTAAATCAGATGATCAACAATGTAATTGATGTTTCAATTTATTTGTTCTCTAGGAAATTGGTGTGCTGCTTATACTGTTTTGCATATTTCATGCCTGTGTTGGTTTTATATTGCCTTCACTAGCTACCCTTCGAACAATGTGAGTATTTCCCCCCCTAGTCAAGCTCTATGTTTTGCTACATTTCGAAGTAAATTCAGCATTTGACTTGCAAAGAAGTTGTACCTTTTTACTTCATTTGCTTTTAGCAGCTAACCATTAGATTTCCTTGGAACATTGACAGAACTCTAGTACCATGTCAAACATTTCTCTCGAAGCAAAACAAGTTAGAATATAAAATATAGTGTATATATTTCGAAACTGTTTGAAAAACCTTAATATTAAGCAGTTCTTCTCACTAAACTTACATATTTTTGTTTGGTCTTTTTTATGACTAGGGTTAGTTTGAGTTGATACCAATCAGCATATCAAGGAAACCTGGTCAATTTTTATTGAGTCAACCTTAATTTTTAACAGTTGGGTATGTCATGTGAATAACTCTAGAGATGGAATGCTTGGTTGCAACTATTAAAAAGAACTGGTTCTCTTTTTCACAAAACTTTTGCATTTGGGTAACCAAATAATCAAATCACTTCTATAATCATCAAAGTAAATATTCCATGGCAACTCTATGCAGGTACTTGCCAAATGAAGTACGTGGTGGCATGATAAGCATGTCTATGGGACCTGCTAATGTTGCAATTCTTCTTGTCATGCTAGCTGTACGTCTCTCGTTCTCTATATATATCAGAGTACAACTTCCATTTATGCTTCAGGAACTATTCATCTAGAATAGGGTTTTGTGCAGGGGCAGAACTACACTATGGACAAAGTGGGCCAGGCCCCCCTCCGATTAAATAAAACCCTCATATGTCTAAAAAATACATAGTAATTCTCGTAAATTCAATAGAAAAGTTAACATTGGCCCCTATCAAATATTTTCACACTATATTTTTCTGCCCCTCCTATTTCAAATTCCTGGTTCTGCCCTGGTTTTGTGCTCCTGCCAAGTATTTTGTTACAAGCATATTCATCTCCTGATTATGTTTTCCATTCTAATATTGTTTCTTCCATTTGTATGTGATTCTGCCGTTTATATAGGGAGCTTATCACAAAGCTATTGTGAACTCGGCAATTATGGCAGTATCAGCTTTTGCTTTACTGACAAGTTGTGGCTGTGTACACATGTTGAAACGGTCAAAAAAGCATCAGAGTTGGCATGATTTGTAGTGTTGAACTATTTTGCCATTTTTCTTTTCCCAATTAGCTTAAGATTAGGTTTTCTTTATTTTACAGTATAGAGCCAGTTGTATATCATATCAATTTTGTAGAAAACTTTGTCATTTCTTTTCACTCATTAAAGAAACGTGATTGATTAATTATAGTCAATTGGGATGATCAGTTAACTTTGCCTTGGTAAAAAAATTTCAAACTTCTCGGTGAGATCTCCATAGATTCTGATTTGTTATTTTTATCTTCATTGACATGCGTTCTGTGGGTTGGTTGGTTATTTATAATTTGTTGGGGCAATTTAAACTTCATGTTTCTGTTTTCGTCTAATAGAAGTGGGGGTCAGGGGTCCACCTTTGCATTGATTGTTGTCGTTGCTGCGATTCTGCTCTTGATTCATAAATTGCGATTAGTGGAGCTTTTCCAGGGTCATTCCTTTAATTATTTTTTCGATTAACATTGGGATTATAGTTCCAGCTTTGCGTCTGTTGGTAATTTTATTATTGTGATTTTTTTATTGATTCATTATTTGTGGCTAGTAAAATTATTTCATTGTTAGTAGTCAATATTTTTAATCATGCTTCATGTTACTCACTCAGCAAAATACCTTCATAAAAAAAATTTATGGGAGTTGGTCGCAGCTTCGCCGCAACGACGAAGCCGGCTAGTTTGGTATGCAACTTTTAATTACTGCACAATTTAGGTATATTGAGTTTTGTTGGGATCAATCTGAGTTTCTTGTAATTTACTGTTAGCATTGCCAAATAGAAAAGATATTATGTGAATGTATTGTTCGTCATTTAATATGCAGTGTACTAGTTTTGGTTCAAATTGGAAATTGTTTGTTCTTTCTATAGATTTTTTTTTAAAAACAACTATTTTGAAATAATAGGAAAAGTTATTGTAACTCAAACGCCAAATTTAAAATTATTTGGCGAAAAGATAAATAATTTTATAATAGATTACAGTTGCTATGAACTTTATTTTAAATGATCCCAGATATAATGAAATTTCTAAATTTGAACTGCAGAACTATATTGATTTAATTTTATTTGAAACGTTTTTAAGAGTAAGATCACATCCACCTATCATTCTGCAAGTATCTCTCTCCAAAAAAAAAAAAATCTAAATAAGAAATACAAACAATGGGTTACACATGCAAGGTTTGACGAGCAGTCAATGGCAATAGGCAAGAGCCAGAGGATGAACCTACGAAAGAAATAAAGAAAAGTGCAAAATGTGCTTAGCTTTTAAAAAGTACGCTGAAGAGACCGTCGTATTCTCTGCCGTGTTGTGCATTTTAGATCAAAGTGCTCCTGCTTTGAGATTGGTGCTACACTTTATCAAAGACTCCTCTATAAACCAGGCAGAGGTGTCCTGCGTGCACCACTGGAGGAAGAAGCAAGAAGCATCCCACACCAATGCACCACCAATCCCAAATTGATTTTTTTTTTTTTTTTAATGATCCCAAATAGAATGAAATCTATGACCGGGGTTAAATAAAACACAAGCGAAATGTCACTCCCCATTTGAATGGATCTAAATACCAATAAATTTTGAATTGAACATTTGAGCGAATTTTTTTGCTACCCATACGGCTATGTGGGTGTCTTCCCCAGACCTCTCTCCCCAAAAACAATTGTACCGTACCAAAATTTTGATGTAGTAGGCATATTTAAGGAGACATGACTTTGACATAATGTGCCAAAATTAATGTAAACTGCCGTTGCTTTTGTACAATTGGAGACAAAATGACTTCCGTCAATTCCTACCAGCATGGCAACTTCCATTTTATAGCGTCATAAGCAGCCGTAAGCAGTAAGCTTATTCAAATAAATGAAATAAAAAAAAAAAAAAAACTAGTAGCCAAATCTAGTCTGAATTCTTTCTGTGGCGCATGCATTACCACTCCATGGTGTGGAACTGCCGACATCCTAGTCACAGAAATGTATACTTTCTGGAGGACATCTTGCTGATCTGCTGTCAGTGACTCATTACATGGTATAGCACACAAATAGATGCACAACAGATTCTGGTTGTTAGCTTACCCTTTATAATCTCTTCCTCTTTGCAGTCTATGTAGACCAGAACACAAATATATATCATAACATATCATATCTATGTAATCTCTCTCTCTAAAGAACAACAGAATCTGAAACTCATTCCCTTCCTAGAACCCCCAACCTCCAAAACACACACACACATGCAGTCATGGAACAACAGCAAGAAAATCTGAAGCAAGATCAACTGCAACCGAATCCTGTTTCCCCTGATACCAAAGTTCTCGCCATTGGCTCTTTGCTGGTCTTTCTCTCTGGCATGGCGCTCATTGTTTATTGGTCTATCGTTTTTCATCCATCGAATCGGCAATTATGGATGGTACCATTTGGATTGGTCTTGATTGGCACACCAATTATTGTTTGGTGTACAGTTTTGGCTTCAGATTCAAGCCGGCTGATTGAGTTAATGCCAGGTCGAATCAGTCAAGACCAACGGTTGGTTGTGCCGGTAGCACCAGTCATATCGCCTGACCTAGGGAACTGATATCTTTAGCCATTTAGACTTGTCTAGCTATATCAATAACTTTAATTTTATGGATACTGTATATCTGTTCATATAAATTTCTTGTCTTTGCGATAAATTATATAGTTGCTTTGGTATATACGGAATATGCTTTTCTGAGGTATATATACAATATAGTTTTTGTTTATTGCAAAGTAGTTCATCTGAAATTGTTTCCTTTTTCTTGGGTTTAAGCATTATAAAACTAGTGAGCTTATAGCTCAGCAGGAAACAGAACAAGATCGGAACGAAATTCAGCTCTTTTTTGCTTAAATTTTCTCTCTAAATTAAACTCATCATTAAATACAATTTGGCAAAATAATTATGTATTATGACTACGTTGGTGACTTGGAGTTAGTTGCAGGGAACAGACGCAGGTCTTTTTCAATTTTGCTGTCTTTTCTGATTTGTCTTTACATGAAAATTTTGCAATCTTATCTAGCACCATTAATTCAAAAAGTTGGATCTTTAAGCTAACAAAATTATATATGGCCCTTATTATTTTTAACAAAAATATACTCTGATACTTGATTAAAATAAAACAAGACAGTTACGAAAGCAAATTACGTACTTCTAAGAGTTTTAGTTCTAATCGCTAATTAAAGCACACAATTTTGATGTCACAGAATAAATGGAATGTGAAAAGTGTCCATGAGTAGTGTTGACTGTCTATCTATGTTATCCATCTTGTCTGTTCATGCGTTCAACATGTCACTTTATTTTGTTCTGGGTTCTTACAGAATTTGTTATTTTCTCTATTATTATTTTTAACTATCTTAGGTGAGTGAAAGAATTTTAGTGTTATTTTGAGGTTAGTCGGGGTTTTCTACAATATATTATTAGCTCCTTGTGCATGATTCATATATGTGACAAATATGTTGGAAAAATTAATTGGTCATAAACACTAATTATAAATGAGTCTTGTTGATCGATCGCATATTCTTCACATTAGCAATTTAAATTGCTGTTGAAGTTTGCTTTTGCAATAAATTGAAGTGTATCTGTAATTAAACCACAGCTGTTAATTTTAGAGAACCATTCGCCTTGTCGCCTTGAGTGGTGCAACCGTCAACCGTGCAATATAGACTTAAGACGACGTCTTTCTACGATAGAGCAAATAAAATCGAATGACAAATAATAAAAGGATTCTTTTATTGCTATTCGATGACAAACGATCATGTTAATGCTAAGAGAAACAAATTTCCAAATGTAAACTAAGTATATATTATTGCCGAATATAAAGGACTAAATTTCCCAAAGCTTATAGGATCGAGGTTTCATATACGAGCAATTAATGGCTGGTCGACTCATTGCTCATATTAATAAATTTTCATAAAATCGTAAAACATAATTTAACATTTTTTTATGGAATATATTTTCTAACAAGATATACTTGGTTTACAAAAAGAGGGAAATGCATAAAACTGTCTTTTCACAATTTTCATTCATTATTATTCCAGATAAGTTCAGATTATAGGATAAATAATTGCATATATTAGTGTCGTTTAACTAGGAAAGAAAATTAGACAAACGTAGCTCAATAATTTATAATTTTGTAGCCAACTCATAATTGACCACATAAGGGATGTAAACGGAATGGATTCGGCAAGGATAGTTGATAGGACGTTTTCATATAATGATTTTGATTCAATTTGGATTCAAATTATGATTGATTTTATGTTATTTTAACTTAGTTTCATCTATATTTATTAGTGCTTAGGTACTGTCATGTCTCTTTATATTTTACAGGGCAATCATCATATGTGGCTCCAAATCTGCACAAAATCAATACTTATTGAGCGACTCGATTAAGTGCTTGGCAGAATGGATTAGGCAGACAGACGACCAAACAGACAGGAGAAGTTCAGGAGACAACTTGAAGTATTTCGAGCGGACAGATCACACCAGTGAGCAGGCCTCTTGAGAAGTTTCAGACAGCTTCCAAGATCAGACGGTTAATTTGGCAACCTCTCCTACACTACTTCTGCCACAATCTGACCCACTTCTGAAGCACTTAAATTGCCCTCTACAGTTATCTTGATCACTATAAAAAGAGGGGAGTTTCGAGAGTTCAATGTTCCCAATTTTACAGAGAAGTCACGGCCAAGCAGAGGAGGAATTGAGCAGCCCCTGTCTTCAATCCACAAGACCAGGAGCCAGGCGGGTCGCTCAGTCCATTCCACAGCAGACAAACAAGGCAAATCGACTCTGATTTGTTGTAATATCTCATTAATTCTTGTTTAATACTGTAATGATGATTGATACCTTGATGTTTGCTGTTATGATGATCATACTTAAGTAGTTTGATTAGGGGTTATGGTTGAAAAACATATACTTGACTTAGTTTGCATGATTGATTAGTTTAATACTTTGTTCATTGAGTTTTATTTCTTGTGCTTTACTTAATATTTGTTATGCTTGATTTATTTGAGTAAATTTGGTATTTTTTCGTCAAGATTAGGCCAACCTTGAATGTTAGGAAGTTAAACCCAACCAAACTTAAATCAATTTGAGTATATCAATACCAATAGAGGATCAATAGTTCGAAAGATGAGATCTAGATCATAAATCAGAAATGGAGATCTATTCCCAACAGATGAAAATTGAGGAAAATCTTAGATTCGAGAAATTGACTTGTTTAGTTTAAGCCAAGAAACTAAAGTTGAAACTTTGATTAAATAAGAGTTTAAATGGTTTGATTAAAATAACTTGATCTGTCGAAAGAACGATTTTAGAAAAATTAATTAAGTCATTTAATTGCTCAATCAAATAAAGAGAAACTAACTGATCTTGTATAACTTATGGTTAGTTAAGGCGAGTCGCTTGGACTACAGACGGGTTGTCTGTGGCAGTCTAGAAATAAGTAGTTTGTCTATAAACTATCGGTCCAAGTTCACAAGTGAACCGCTACGAAAGTAAGCGGATAGCTTGTGAATAGAAGTCAAGTAGAAAGTAAAGCAACCAAAAATTCCTATTTTGTATCTGTTAAGTCAATTTTTCTCTAATTGGAACTATTTTACCCTTTTATTTTATATCTTTAGTTTAATTAATTTTGAACCAGATTATTCTTCACCCTTTGGACTTGACTCAACAATAGGATTAGATTCAATAATTTGAATAAGTGTTCCCGTGGATCGACTCTGAATACTCAATGTAGGTTGTACACTTGCAACCGAAATCGAGCATATTTGAGTATAAATTTAAAAGCTCTGATAAGTTATCTCAGCCCCACTCAATAGTGTTAAAATTATATTCAGGTTCCCTCGTTAAATTCAGATTCAGAAACAGTCATACAGATAATAATTCGGATATGGATACGTGGATATAAAAAATCTTGACTAAATCCACTTAAAACGGATACGGAATGGACAATTGACGTATATGAATTGATACAGAGATTTGAAATGATTAGTTAACGGCTGACCTAACTAATATGCACGTATAATAGAAAAAGGAAAAATATTTATAATAAATTAATAATTAAAAGAAAACTTTTAATTCGGATGTTACTCCAGATTTATCTAATTCGGATGAGGAGGTTAATTTCTATTTTCTAGTGCCCAACGTTTCAATATTTATTTTTATTAAATATTTTAAATTCAAATGTCAAGTCCAAATCGTTGAATATAATGAACATATATTATTAACTATGATAGTTTGGTTTTTTTTATTGAGTATTGAATTAACTTCAAATTTTACAAAAAAATTTATATGAAATGTATCGGTCATTAAATTGAACAATTTTATCGGTCATTAAATTAAACAATATAAAATGTTTAGATTTAATGTTTGAATTTTAAATTTTGAAGAAAAAAATAAAAAGTGAGTTTGGAGATATTTGGAAATATTCAGATATTCACATTTTTTTTTAAAAAAAAATGCACTATAATTTCTCTGTATCCATAAATGTATCCTTTTCGCATTAGTTTTTGCAAATGCGTAAACAAATAATTTATTAATAAATATAGATGAGAGATGTTTAATATCAATAATTATACAGATACAGACACAGACACGAACAAAAAAAAAAAATAGGTAATGATTTGTTTTTGTTTGACAAATATTTATACAAGAATTGTGCATTAACTTTCGGCAAAAGTATAGCCAGGCGATGTCAGTGGTAATTTCTATCTTTAGATTAATTGTTACTCAAGAAATATATCAGCACAAAATTATATTGATTTATATTTATGTCATATATCACATCAACGCGCATCTGTAGTTCATATATTCTACTAATATGCCATCATGTCAGGCAGCCTTTTCCTTGGCTCCCATTTTGTTAAATCATTTTCACATGGTCATAACCAGAATATTTGTTTATCATGAAATTGGTAAGGATAGGTTGCTCGGATAGAGTAATTGTCCCCTTGAGAATTTCCAACAACAAAAATAAAAGCTTTATCATCGGATGATAAGATGATAAGCTGAAAATGTTTAGACTGTTTAGCTTACTTTTACAATAAGTTCAGATTTCCACCAAGTATCTCTCGATTCTTTCATTCGTAATCTTAGTTTAATTAATTAGAATCATCCCGATATCATCCACTGATAGAACTATATATATAACATATGAAAGTTATACAACAGAAAGTATATATATATTGTACGTTAGCAGAATTTGCTTATGAATTATAATTATGTATTATATATGCTTATCCAGGGAATTCTTTCGACGTTATCTTCATAAAACTTATATATTAGTCTCACCATATATATATGATACGTGTCATTATGATATCTTCAGTTCTCAACAAAATGATGTTTATCGGACCAACTATAATTGCTAGTTCTAATCTTTACTTACCCCCACAAATGTCAGTATCTACTTAATTTGTGTTTTTAGACTCGTTAGTAGAACACCTATCTGAATTTATGTGCATAATAACGATCGATAGTCCTTATATATTCCTTAATGCATTCCTATTTATATATGAATATAAACATTTATTAAAGGATCTAATTAAAATTTCTTTTCTGGAAGTTATCTCATAGTTTTGAATTGAAGTCACGCAGTTTGACAAATGTTTTAAATCCAAGTTTTAAACATCATACACATCAGTATTACTTCCTTATAAAAACACAAATCCAAGAGTGTATCACCTCTAAATCTAGTGTGTATCCACCTCCTATATCGTTGATCAATTTTGATCTGAGGCTAGATATATGTCAATCAATAGTCAAAATGATATTAAATTTTGATTTTACATTTATAATGTAAAGAGCATTGATTAGAATAACAACTATTTTTTTCCTATTTTAGAAAGGGTGCACAGATGAAAACTTTTATCATCTATGATTTTTCAAATATTAATGTTATTGTAAAAAATATTTTTCTATTAAATTATTTTTTATGTTGATACGTTGATTTTTGTTTTGTTTAAGTATAAATATAAAAGTTTGGCTATGGTGAGATGCATCACAAAAAGTTCTCCATGAGTCACGATCAAAATTTTTTGATCTGCTTCAATATGATCGATCCGAACGTTCAATATGATCTCCTATTGAAATCTCTATACAATTTAAATTTTGCATTTTTTTCAAAATTTTTAAGTGTTTTTTTTATTTTAGGAAATCGTTAATGTAATTAGTCTGAAAAAATATTTTAAAATTTCAGAAAAATATAAAATTTGGTTTGCAAGGAGATTTCAATAGGAAGATCATATTGGATGTTTGGATCGGTCATTTTAAACCAGATTCAGAAATTTTGATCGTGACTCACGGAGGAATTTTTATGATGCATGCATCTCCATAGCCAAACTCTAAATATAATTAAGATTTTTATTTTTCCACACATAGGTGGGTACGTTTTCTAGTAGAGTTAAAACATTTAATTGGTAAGACCAAAGAGACAATAACGACAATATAATGCAAGAATGATAACTGTCATCGGTAGATTTACCATCGCGCGCCATCGCTGAACAGATGGCGCGCGCGTGAGCCTTGCGTGACCAGTCTGTTATATATGTTATATATGTTCAGTTTAATAACCAAATGTGTTCAGTTTAATAATCAAAAGTGTTCAGTTAAATACGTCAATTAATGGTTTTATTATATAGAGTCGCACATGTCTTGGAGCGAGGTGCGCCAGGGGCAGAGTCGGAAAAATTTTAATTTGAACCGGACCGGTTCATAACCCCTTCTAATTTTTTCAGTTATTTTTTGTCTGGTTCGTGACCCCTTCACTTGACAGTGCATGTATTTAAAAAAAACTAAAAGTAATACTTAATAAACTGAACATTTATATGTAATAACCTAAACATTTGTATTCACTAAACTGAACATTTGTTCTTACTAAACTAAACATTTATACTTATCCAAATAAACAATTTTTCTTATAAACATTTATATTTTTTATTGCAACTAACTGAACATATATTCAATTAACAGAACAATTGTACTTACCCAACTGAACATTTGTACTTACTAAACTAAACATTTATACTTAATAAAATAAACATTTTTGCTTATAACATTTATATTTTTTTTGCAACTAACTGAACATTTATACTCAAATAACAGAACATTTGTACTTATAAAACTGAACATTTAGGGTATGAAATAAAGTGCACTGGGGGAGGACCATCGCTGAGGCGTATCGCTGCACAGAGAGTGCGATGGCACGCGATGGTAATTAGTGCGATGACACTAATCAATTTTCAATATAATGCATACTCATCAGATATAAATACTAATTCGCGTCCCCCACCCTAAATCTTGAGCCCAAGACGCACAATTTGTCACAGACGAATATGGATATGAAATGGATAGTCAAAGAGCATGGATTCAATATGAGGAAGGTTCCGCTACCAACATTTTGGTTGCCCCCAAATGCCAACATTTTGTAATTAAGTTATTTTTTCAAATTTAAAAATTTAAATGTTAAATCCAAACCATTTATCTTATTTAGTTTAATGAGTGATGCGTTTTCATATAAATTTTGTAAATTTTGGAGTTTATTTGATACTCGATCAAGAGAAAGAAAAATAAACGAACCTTGTTAACTATGATAGATTCGTTCTAATAGGTTCATGTTTTAGCCTTTGATCGAATATCAAATAAACTCTAAAATTTTCAAAATTTATATGAAAACATATCGCTCAATAAATTAAATAAGATTAACGGTTTGGATTTAACGTTTGAATTTTAAATTTTAAAAATTAACTAAATAATAAAATGTTGGCATTTGGGGGCAACCAAAATGTTGGTAGCGGAACTTTACTCATTCGATATATAGACGAATAATAACGTATAGTATTATATAGTACTAACAAAAAATAACACATAGCATAAATAAGTATTTTCAAACAATAAATATATATATATATTAATTAAAACTTGATAAAAAAAATAAGCATCTAAATATATTGTTTGATGTGTAGAACCAGCTCTTGGTCTAGTGGCAAAGAGTAATGCATCTCAAGTGAGAGGTCGCAGGATCGAAATCCGGCTGGGGGGTCTTTATAGACATTTAATTTAAAAATAAGTTGGGAGGCTTGACCCCCAATTTATCTTAAAAAAAATATATTGTTTGATGTTTAAATATCGAGATTCACATACAAATTTTTGATATTTTTGACAGCTTCCTTCATTTTACTTTCGGATTCCCTCACAACTGAAATCAGATTTGGATCCCTAAACACTCCATTTTTTTTTTCATGATCAAATCATAAACGAATACGAATAATTTATTCACAAATACAAATATTATGTATATATGTTACGAAATAAATAAGCAATCGCTCCTATTTACACCCCCAATATCTATACATACATTGATACTTATCAAGATCCTAAAGTCGAGAACCAGCTTTTGATCTGGTGGCAAAGAACAATACATCTCAAGTGAGAGATTGTAGGTTCGAAATCCGACTGGAGGGTCTTTATAGACATTTAATTTAAAAATAACTTGGGAGGCTTGACCCAACTTATCTTAAAAAAAAAATCCTAAAGTCCCTTTTCGGATAAAGTGGAAAAAAAAAAACAACATTCTAGAAGATTCTGCTTCCGCCATATTCTAAATTTTTAATGGTGTTTGGTACGTTATTTCAACTATAAGAAGTAATAAAGAAATTTGAATAGGGCGCCACAATATCTGCCATTTAATTTTTTCGACGATAACTATCATTATATTATTATCACATAACAAACAACAGCTAACAAAAGCAAAAATAGAAATAACATATTAATTAATCAATATTCTTAAAAAAATATTGTATTTCAATATTGAATTATGATCATATCGCATTGAAGGTAAATTAAAAATGTTTTTATTTACTATCAAATATCAAATATGACATTGTTTCGAGCATTCCCAAAGTGTCCGTAGCAGCACACAAATTTTGGCAACTCAGCAAACTACTTTAATGTGCTATCATTAAGTATTTTATAATATAAAATAATAATAATGTGAATATGTCGCTGTTCATATTAATACAAAAGTTGTCTATATATGTCAACAAATATGTTTAAGTTCCCAATAATTTTATGCTGACAAAGTGCACATTATATGTAGGTACTTAGGTCTAGCCGTCTAGCCCATAAAATAACTTCGTCAAAAAATGCACAACTGGAGAAAATTACATTGTTACAAAGTGCAACATGTCCCTACATGGAATGGAGCTGTCCTCTTCTTGCGTTATTTATTTTATTATTCTATTGAATGATAATTTAAGAATATATAATGGTATAATTGCGTATAGACAATTCGAAAACGTATGCCTTCAGTAGCCAACTTAGGATTTGCATGTTAGGCTAGTTCCATTTGGGTTTATAATTCCCAGACAGGTTTTATATAGGGTTACAACAATTGGTGATATATCACCCGGAGTCCAGGGGTTCAATGATAATCAACTTCCTTTCTTCAACCTCTATGTGGACGGTGGTTAAAATGGCCTTCTCCAGTCCTTTGCGTTTTAACATTGAGATAATTAGTTTTATGCCCCTTGAATTTTGTAAATTAGAGAAATGTCATTCTTAAATTGTTAATTAAATTTATGCCATTATAGAATTGTTAAAATTAGTTTTATGCCACTATTTCTTGAAAACATACTAAATTCTAAAAATGCCATTACCAAAATTGTCATTAATTTTTTTAATGACCAAATTACCCCTCATTAAACTAACCCAAAAACAAACAAAAAAAGAAAGCAGACTACGTTCGGAAATGTACTCATATAGCATTTATGGAATTATTAGAATATTGAAATTTATTATATTTTTCTCCACACATTGTACTTTTTTTGGTGATTTACTCATTTACAAAAGAGAATGTTCATCATGATCACTTAATTTAATGTATTCAGCACAAAAGAAATTTTTATTTCCGTGACCATTTATAGAAGAGTATATATTATAGTTTAATTTTTTTTTCTATTCCACAATCAATTTTGTTGCCATCGTAGAGTATAATAAAGTCTATAAAGAGCATTATAGGGCATAGAATGATTTTATTATTTTACAGTGGCATAAAACTAATTGTTAGTGATTTATAATGGCATAAAACCAATTATATCTTTTGTGATGGCATATTGCTAATTTTTTAGTATTATAGTGGTATATTTAAAAGGGTAAATTTGTCAGATAAATATCTGATGGCAAAAAACTAATTTCTATTATTTTATAGTGGCAAAAAAATCGTTTAGTGATGACATTTCTCTAATTTTAAATATTTGCAGTGGCATAAAACTAAATCACCCTTTAACATTTCACGTTTCAGTGATATAAAACACCTCTCCGCCCGGCTTGGCAGCAATGGAGAGAAAACAAAATTAGATAAGATGTATTTGTTTCGATAAGATGTATTTGTTTCGAAGGCAGATAATTTGAATTACTTACTAATATACGACTGTTATTATCTGGCGCTTTCATCGACTGTTAGTGCGAAAATCACTTTCAGTTTATTTTATATAAATTTTCCATCTGAGGAGGTTGTTGTTGGCAATCCCGGCTGACTTGGATTAAAACTCGCCAGGAAATGGTTCATTCGTCTCTTAGTTAATAGTATCAAATACAATGATAATTAGAGTATTAATAAAATGAGAAAGTTTAATATGCACTATAAAGGAGTTCTATGCACCGCGGACTTTTTGGAATTTGTAAATAGTAGTTTGTTTCCAAAAATGACAGGTTTTAAAAAATTCGAAAAAAATAGTAATAAAATCTCAAAAATTGTAAAATTTGGTTTGCTATAAGATTTCAATATGTAGATTAGATTGGTTAAATTAGATTTGTCAATTTACAAAAATACTCCCGAAAAAGTCTGCGGTGCATAGAACTCCCTATGCACTATGGTGAATATTAAACTTTCTCTAATAAAATTCTCTAATTTGATGTAATTTTATCGTTGAACAGATAACTTGAATTTTATGATGGTCTAGATTTGATTGTTGTTTTGATGAAATTACAAACGACATTTACATTGTGTGATATATCTATATATAAATATGTCAAGTTATATTGTCAATGAATTATCATCCATAGACTATAAAAAAACTCTACTCAATCTGTACCATATCGGTTTGAAATCTTATATTATATATTAGCATATGTAGAACATGCTGCTACACAAGATCGGTTATGTGACTAGTTTAGTAACTTTTTTATAGAACCCACAATAATCAACATCGGTTAGATAGTAATTACATGTCTTATCAGTACAGATTTAAATTCCCTATTTTCTTGAAATTGAATTGCATTGATTTCCAAAAAAATGATGTCCTAATCGTAAAAAAATTCCATCACTAGTTTCTCGGAGCTGATACGAGACATCTCCGTTTTTTGTCATCCCGACATCCTACTGGATTTGCGACACTGGGCCTGAATTTTGGGCTGCACACACCCTCTTCGTTTTTCTCTTCCAATCTCGCACTCTCCTCTCTTTCTGTCACTCCCCCTCCCATCCGATCTCCCTTCCATTATCATTCCTTTCAATCTTTCTTTCGCCCTCACCATCTAATCTACCTTCCGATCTCCCTTCTATTTTCTCTTCCTCTCCCTCACCGCCCTCCCTTCTTCCTTCTCTTCTACTTGTTTTTCACTTTTTTTCATATACAATCGCACATAATAATTTAATATATACCTTGATTCATAATAAATAATCCTTTTAAGTCAAATAAATACTCTTTAGTCAAAAAATATACTCTTTTATGTTATAATATAATAAGGTACTCTCTTACTAAATATAATTACTCTCATGAGACAAGTTAAATACTCCTTTAAAATAAATTGATAACTGAAAATATATTTGACACTCCCTTAATGAATCTTACATACTCTCTTAAAAAGAATTAGTTACTCTCTTATCGCAAATTACGTACTTTTATAATAAAAGATAAATGAAAATATATTTGACACTCCCTTAATGAATCTTACATACTCCCTTAATAATATTTAGATACTCTCTTATCACAAATTACAAACTTCAATAACAAAAGATAAATGTAAAACATATTTGACACTCCCTTAATAAATCGTACATACTTCTTTAATAATATTTAGATACTCCCATATCACGAATTATGTACTTCAATAACAAAAAATAAATAAAAACATATTTGACACTTCCTTGATGAATCTTACATACTCCCTTAAAAATAATTAGTTACTCTCTTAGCACAAATTACGTATTTCTATAATAAAAGATAAATGACAACATATTTGACACTCGCTTAGTAGATCTTATATACTCTCTTAATGATATTTAGTTGCTCCCTTATCACAAATTACGTACTTCCATAATAAAAGATGAGAACATATTTGACACTCTCTTAATGAATCTTACATACTCCCCTAATGATATTTAGTTACTCCCGTATCATAAATTACGTACTTCCATAATAAAAGATAAATGAAATCATATTTGATACTCTCTTAATGAATCTTACATATTCATTTATCTATAATATGTACTTCTCGATTTTTATTAGAAGAGACGGTGCTTATAAAAAGAGATAAAAGAAAATAAAGAAGGGGAGAGAGAAGGAGAACAGAGGAGAGGAGATCGGTGAGATGATAGGTGAAGGGGAGAGGAGGAGAGAAGAGGGTGCAGAAAAAGAGAGGGGACGGAGGAAGTGAGAGATAGGGGATAGATCGGAAGGGAGAGGAGGAATGGTACGTGTTTATTGGGCTTGGACTGGATCCGTAGCGAGAAAGGAGAGGATGGCAGGATGGCACGGAATAGTGATGGCAGTTAGAATATTAGGTTTCCCATTTATAATCTGCATTAGCAAAGAACATCATGTATTCATGTTGACCTAACTGGGCTAGTGGGCTCCAACTTGTATGGGCCTATGAGTTGCAAATTTTAATTTGTTACCTTCAGCCCAACAGTGGTGTCAGCTTCTACGGGCATATTGCTTTATAGCACCTTTTTTTTTTTTTTTCCAATAGCACCTGATCCTTTCCCAAATCTGTGGCTGTCAATTCTGAAAAGTTATTTCAACAAACTGAAACACTGTTTAGAAAAGCTATTGTGTTCTCATAATAGCCTCACAATGAAAAGATCCAATCAAACAATCAGGTTAGTTCTATACATCCAATGTGTACATACGAGAATCCTTCCTAAATTCTTTATCATTTGTTTTTTGTTCCCTCTTTTCGTTTTGTATGGCAGTTGTTCCCTCTCAAACTCCAGCCATTAGACATACAAAAATTTGACCCAGTCTTTAATTCCAAAGAATCAAATATTCACTCCATTAAAAATTGGCACACTAGAAAAGAAAATCCAACTGCATTCAAAGGTCAAAATCTCTACTTTTGTACAAATATTTGCCAATGGCAACAGCAAAACTATCTTGCCTCCCTACCTTTTGCATTCCTGCAAAAGGACACCGCAATAGCAGCCATTATCGCGTTAGAATAAAATGTGCTGGTATAGCTGATCCATCAGGCATACCCGCACCGATGGGACAGAAAACAGAGTATAAGGATGGCTGGTTTGAAAAGGCGTTCATGTCGCTGTTTGCCCGAAAAATGGAGAAGTTTGCGAGTGGTGGGGAGAGCAAAAAAGGATTCTGGGATTGGGATTACGAGAGCTTTGTGGATGTCTCGAAACGGGTGATGATTGGCAGGAATAGGCAACAGCAGCAGGAGGTGGTGAGGGAGGTGCTACTCTCCATGCTTCCTCCGGGTGCTCCTGCTCAGGTTTGTTTAAACCATGCATTCACATGCTTTTTCATAATTTTTTATGTTTTGGGGAATTCATGAAAAGCAGGGAGAAGCATTTCAGAGTCTTCCATTTTTTTTCCATGAAAAGTTTTAAAACCCGGTGTGGATAATCCGACCCTGCCCAATAAAAACTCTTCCAATTCCATCGGTACCAGATTGGCTTCCCTGTCCGGTTCTCTATATACATTTTACTTGAGCTATTATCTGTTCAAAAATAATGTCCACATTTAACTAGATGATAATCTGATTAGTCTAGACTATGACTAACCCACAATTAATTCGGAGAAAAATTTAACGAACCAGATCTTTGCACAAAACGAGACATAATTTGAAATCTTGCTGACCCAGAATCTGTAATGAACCTGACTCAATTTCAGTTCACCAAGAATAAGAAGACATGAACTAATCCAAAACCTGAAACTGACAAAACAGAATCAGGCCTGAGAAGACATGAACTAACCCAAACCATACATATCGTAAATCTGACTATATCTAACAAAACCAACAGGGACGGAGCTATTAAGGGGCAAGGGGTGGCACTTGCCTACCCTTATTTTTTAAAAATTAATTACCATATGTTAATTTCACTATTCGTTTAAAACATAAAAATTAAAGTGCCCATGATTAATTTAGCAGAAGTGCCTAGACTTTTAATTTTCTCCTTCATTCTTGTGCCTCAGAAGAAGACGAGACATTCTGAGATGATTTATATCTTTTTAATCATGACTTTGTACATTTTCTACAAACAATATGAAATATATCGGACATCTATCAAAATATATATATATTTTTTAACCTATACAAGTTGGAGAGTTTTTTTCTTAGTATTTTAACATTTATTGTTCTTATTATGTAGTATTTTATGTTGTCTCATTTTGTTCTTAGAATTAAATTTTATACTATGATTCATGTAGCTAGATCTAGATATAAATATAGTAATGTAATTTTTTATATATATAGTGTCTTGCTGAGTTTTTTTTTTTTTTTGAAAAAAAGATAGAATAAAACTTTATACTATGATTCCTGTAGCTAGATCTAGATATAAATATATCATAGAAATTTTTTTTTATATAGTGTCTTGCTGAGTTTTTTTTTTTTTGAAAAAAAATAACCGATGTGATTAAGATTGATTATATGGATAGTTGGAGATATTCTTTAGTATCTCAAAATCTGGTATATTATCATACATATTAAAAGTCAAACAAATATTCAATTTTATTTTTCTATGTTACATTTACCTGTAATATTTTAATATGTTATTCAATAATAATTTTTCACTATTTATTAATTAGATTTAATATATTTTATTATTTAATAAAATTTTCTTCTAGTGGATTTTTAATAGTGTTATTATTGATTAATATATATGAAGATTGATTTATTATATGTTTTATTTTTTATATTAATTTTATTATTATAGAATTGATTTAATAATTTTGTTATGGTGTCCATGCTTAAAATTTGTCTAGATCCGTCCCTGAAAACCAACCTGAGTTATAAAACAATCCAAGTCCCAATTGACCCAAAAATCAATGCAGACAGATACAATAATCTGATATATTGCCATCCTGTTTATGAATATGGCACGAGCATAACTCGAACTGCTTGATTAGGAATCTAGTTATATTTTTGCTGTCTTCCCCTATTTCATTGGAGCACTTGAATTCAAACTTATCCTGTTTCGTCAGATACCTGAATCATTGTAGCACTCTAAATATAGTTTGTTAATGGACAATACATTATTTCATACTTGTATGTTCAAATTGGCTTAAAATCTTACAAAAATTGTATCAAATTTCAAAAATGCCATAGACCTTTTGGATGACATCACCGATAAAAATGTCTTGATTGATTATGCTGGTTTATGTTGGATTTAAGAGAGCTTGAGATGATGAATATATAATAGTTTTTTATATTCTCATCTTATAGTTAAATACATTGGGATATATATAGCCTCATTCTTACTATCTGTTCCCTACTTGCCTAATAACTCTTATCTTAATGACAATATTAATCAAAGATTTTGTTGCCTAATCTAATTACAACGGCTAGTTGATTGGCTGGAAATGTTGGCTATTCTGAATTGAATCTTGGCGTTGGCATCTTTCGTAATTTGATGATTAATCCTGATTTCAAATCTTCATTTATTTACTCACAAGATGTTTTGGAATTTCATAGAGGCATATATGGATTGAATCATTAATGCTGTAACATGTTACAGTTCAGGAAATTGTTCCCTCCGACAAAATGGGCAGCAGAGTTCAATGCTTCTTTGACAGTGCCTTTCTTCCATTGGCTAGTTGGACCATCTGAGGTATTGCTACTCTATTTTGCATTGCAAGAGGAAGAAAGAATCTATTTTCTCTAAGGGTGTGTTTGGATGGTTCACGAACAAGGGACGAACTAGGGACGAACAAAGGCCCAAGAACAGGCCCACGAACTAATTCCAGTTCGTGAAAATCGGGGAACTGCGAACTAGCCAAGAAGTTCGCGAACAGCCTAGTTCGTGGGTTGTTTGGTTCTCGCGAACTAGCCTAGTTCGCGAACTTCTAGTTCACGGATGGTGCCAAACACACCCTAAATAAGTATAGTTAGTTCCAAAGACATGTAGATTAGATAAGATTATGTGTTCACTGCAGTAATGACAAGGACATAAGTAATTTTATCATACAAACATGCAATAAGCACAAATGATGAATGGCACCAATTGTCTTTTTAGGTTATAGAGGTAGAAGTGAATGGTGAAAAACAAAGAAGTGGAGTCCGCATAACGAAATGCAGGTATTCTTATATCCCTAAATTTTTATTTTAAAAGTTACTGCAATATTTTAGCCAAATTGGGCTATCCATATCGCCTAATTAACTAAAGGTTAGTTCTTCCAGAATATAGCAGGAAGGTTATCAGAAAGATATCTATGTATTGATTCTTGTCTTTTTATTTTTCATATGAAATAGGTATTTGGAGAATAGTGGTTGTGTGGGAATGTGTGTGAATATGTGCAAAATTCCAACTCAAGATTTCTTCACTAATGAGTTCGGGCTTCCCTTAACCATGAACCCTAGTAAGTGCTAGGATTTTTTTTCCTAAAAAAATAAAAATCTTTTTTAACTGAAAACATTGACAATTTTGACCTTTCATTTCCAGATTTTGAAGATATGAGTTGTGAAATGATATATGGACAAGTGCCACCTCCTTTCGAGGAAGATCCTGCATCAAAACAATCGTGCTATGCCACCTTTTGTAAGGAGACAATTTTTTTTGTCTTAGTTTATATATTTGCAATGAATCCTGCTTACCATTGTGAATTTCTCTCTTTTTTTCAGGTTCTATGGCTAAGCCCAGCTCGGATGTATGTCATAAATTAAAGATTTAGAAAACATCATGCCATAATAGAAAATTATGGATAGTTTTCAATCAACATTTGGCAGCATCAAACTAGTCATGGTAAGCTGCTGAACCCAGTAATTAACGGGAAGCTTAATATACCAGTACATACCTGTCTGATCAACAGGTACAGTATCAATTCCCACTGTGTGAAGCATTTCCACAAACACCATGAGAAACCTGAGAAAATGATATTTTGTACTAGCTAAAGTACACAGATCTGGCCTAATGTGTCACCCAATTAGGATGGGCCATAGATGAGCCGTTAAACTTGAAGCAAACAGTGGTATAATTAATTCAATACTTAAATGTTACTGATTTCTCTTTGTTTGTTTTTACAGATGTATGCAATAGTTGGGGCTATTAGTTGGCTATATGTCCGTCTAGACTGATGGAAGAAATGCACCTTAAATAAATTGGATTAGATTTTTGTGTAATTAGAGTAATTTAACTACAAAATTTTACTAAATCTTAATATTGAGTATAGTAAATAAAGAGAATATGTACATAATCACTTAAAATTTTGCCCTTAAACTATACAAGTTTTGTAGATATGATAATTTTTTAATGTTCGTTATACTGGTTGATTACTGTTTATACAAAAATACTATTTAGTGCCACATTTACAGTACTTTTTGTAAACCAGACTGGATTGGCCGGTTCAACCGAGATCTGCTCACCGGACTAAGTCCATATGTCCCCAAAAAACCACCGATTCTCTTATCCTCTCAGTCTCTCGACTTACAGTTGTTATTTTTATCCAAAACCAAGGAAAAAAATATATCAAAATCTGAAATCTTCTGAGTTTTATTTAGAAAGGCAAATCTTCTCAGTTTTTACTGGCTGTGATGTTCATTTTTTACCACCAGTTGAATGGTCAGCTTGTATGATTTCCGGTTTGATTTTAAAACATTGCACATATACTGTCTTCATTTCTTTCTCATCAATATACAGTGATGGGTAATTACGCTAGCATTTCAGCATTTGTTGTTGCGAAAACCTGCCAATATTTATTTGTCAGTAGAAAATGTTGTCAATTAAGACACAAATTTTCTCTGAATGCGCCAAAATCTAAAGAGCTAGAATATAATTTTATTGATCAACTTTTAAATATTTGAAATATCAGGGACTGGAATTGCCGACTAGTAATTTGTGAATAGTCCAACCCAATCGATCCGGTCCAAAATAACTCCACACAAATAATCCTGGAATAAACCCAAAATCTAAAATTTGACCAAAACTGGTTTGAACAAAATTGAACCCGACAAAAACTATCCTTTGGTAATTGCTACCTCGAGACCCGGTTTTACTCCAATATTTTGGAAAAGGGATTTCTAGAAACCTACCCAACCGTTAAGTTGGTTGGTTATTAAAATATAAATATGAGACATGGCTTTATAAGGACACATGATGCATATGTCGGAGGCGCCTCGGCGGAACAATGATTCCATGTCCGTGACTTGGTGGCACACACGAGACAGGACAAAAAAAAGAAAGAAAAAGGATGATTTTATAAAAGACGACAAGACAAGGGTCCTCTCTAGAAATTTGTGCATCTATATTTCTTTTTCCTCAGTTCGGCACTTCGGCTTCTCCAATTACGGACCTCAATTTGTGGCTTTTTCAGTGAAAGTCAGCCTCACGGTCCCTCTTTTTAATTTACGGCTGCTCATTTGTCGGAGTTAATACAGTTCGCTTACTTTACTAAAAAAAAAAAAAAAAATCGGCCTCTCGCTGAAAATTATCAATTATATTTGTTTATTATTAATTTCATAGAATGGAGGGAGGAAAGAAATAGATAACCTTTGGTTCGATGTAATATAATATATTAATATATACTTACACAGTTATACTCCTTTTCACGGAGTATAAAGATTTGTTGGCCAGGGTTTAGGTTAGCTATAGGCTAGGAAGGTTTTCCTACCCTTTTTGTTTTTTTCGGGGGGGGGGGGGTGCGAATTGCATCTAGCACTATGAAATTATTTTCGAACACTCCTATAAATTTTTTTGACGAAAATATTTCTAACTATTTGCAACGAAAAATATTGAGCCAACTGGAAAAGATTGATTGTCTGCAGTGAAAATTAATTTCCAAGTAAGATGTACCAGCAAACTCATTTTTATTTGTTGCCAAGAACAAAAAAAAAATTTCAAAGTCAACCTAAGAGGCTAATACAAAGCTAAATAAAAACTTAAATATTTAGCACAAAATCTGATCGAAAATCCTCTTGACTCCTCAAACAATGAAGAAAATTAGTTAAAATTTGTAATAGAAGAGAGAGAGAGAGGATATTAATGTCAAGAGATTTTGAAAAAAAAAAGGAGCTGAGCGAGTAAGAGATTAAAGAGAAGATTTTTTTAAAAAAGATTCGATAGTATTTCAAAAAAAATAAATAAATAATACTAGAGGTACTTTTGTTAATTAAATTTTATAAAAGTTGTTCGAAGATTTTTTTTTTTTTTTTTTTTTTGGCACTGTCCAAAGCACCGCTTTGGAGGGCGGGGAGGGGGGATATTTTAAAAAAATAATTAATTGCGTTCAACGGCAACAAAATGTCATTATAAGTTTATAACCATGCGACAGGAAGGAAGTATGTTACTGAATGTTAGTAATGATGCTATCCATGCTCTAATTCCAGTTTAAAAGTCATTAAACAAGAGTTCAATGAAGTACTTTTTTGTAGTTGCTTCTAAACCAGTTTCCCATGAGCAAGCTAAGAACCTGACCCATGTCAGGTGGGACTTTCCACTCCAATGACAATGTGTGCAAAATTCTAACTAAAAAACTTAGAGAGAACTTATTTTAATGAAGAAATGCTTTTTGCATTATATTACTTTGAAGTTTGAACCAAAAACACTATTATGTTCTTAAGCGTAATGCGCACCATTCCGTAAAAAGTTCTTACAGTATGATATTTAAATTGTGTATATATTTTAATTTAATATGTAAATCCTGTGAAATTATTATCACCATTTCTTATTGGATAAATTAAAGTAAAACCTGTAAAAATATTATGTACTTAAAGGAAATGCCAAATTATTTTTGGGAAATAAGATACTAATTCGTCGACCTCTTAAATATATTTCCCTTGGTAAAATTAATATCATATTAATTTCATAATCCTCGTGTTATAAAAATTATTAGAAATTTACATGGCTTATTGCTTTCCGTCAAAGAATTCTTCCAAGTCCGTGTTCGATATATTCTTACCCTAATAATCTAGCATGGTCTTGTGATAAATCGGCCAAACTTCCACTTTTATCCCTTGCTCTGATATATGGCAATTTTTTTTTCCTTTATCCATAATTCATTTTATCGCCTAACTTCTTTCTTTATTGGCCTAAATTGTCCCATGCCTCATGACATCCGCTTTTCCGCAACTGATCCCGCCTAAAAACCGTTACTTAGTTCAAATTAACATTTCCCTTATAAATAGCTCTAATACATACTTCACTTCAATCACCCAATACTAACAGAGGTATCAAAAATGGAGGCTAAACTCATATTATACTTGCTTCCTTGCCTCTTCTTTCTCCTCCATCCCTCCATGGCAAATGCAATTAATTACGGAGATGCTCTTGGAAAATCCATTCTCTTTTTTGAAGGCCAGCGGTCTGGCAAGCTGCCGCCAGGCCAGAGGATGACATGGAAAGGCAACTCTGGTCTATCTGATGGATCGACTGCCAATGTACCTTTAAACCACTTATCGGATCACACAATTCATGTATTATATTGTGAAAGGGTATCAACACTAAAATTGCATATATCTACATTTTAATTGTATAGGTGGATTTAGTTGGAGGATACTACGATGCCGGCGACAATGTCAAGTTTGGCCTCCCGATGGCTTTCACCACCACAATGCTTGCATGGAGCGTGCTTGAATTCGGACGCTTGATGCAGGGTGAGCTCAATAATGCCAAGGCAGCTGTTCGCTGGGGCTCGGACTATCTCCTCAAAGCAGCCACTGCAACTCCGAACACCCTCTATGTTCAGGTGCGTAAACTGACCAGAAACTTGTCAAAAACTGGCATCAGAAATTAGTTTCTGCTACTTTGGAATGACTAGAATTGGATCTTGCATAATCACATATCAAAGCATTACATAAAGTTGATGAGTCAAAGTAAAATCGTGAGCAACTGAGACACTTTGTTTCACCCAAAGATTTAGTTGATAAGGAAAAACGAAAGAAAAAGGAGGAAGAAGAAGAAGAAGAAATGCACCAATGTTTACTTGTTTCAAAAATATTTGCCACTCATGTAACCCAGCAATATGTTTAACTGAGAGACCAGTGTGATATGGTACATGTGCTTTCCATAGGTGGCAGACCCAAATCAGGATCACAGCTGCTGGGAGCGGCCAGAGGACATGGACACACTGCGAAATGTGTACAAAATTACGAGCCAGAACCCAGGATCAGATGTGGCAGCAGAGACTGCTGCAGCCCTTGCTGCTGCTTCTCTCGTGTTCAAGCGTTCTGACCCTGCCTATTCTTCCAAGTTGTTGCATGCTGCTATGCGTGTAGGTCATTTTACTTCCACACATGACATTTGCCGCCTACAGATACAATATATATGAGCCTTTCCCTTTGATATCTTGAATGATATTAATTGAAATGTTATTGTTTGAAATTTGCAGGTATTTGACTTTGCAAACCGGTACCGTGGATCATACAGTGACTCGCTTAGCTCAGTTGTTTGCCCATTCTACTGCTCCTACTCAGGCTACCATGTACAGTTTTTCAACTTGTCCTAGTCATGTTAAGGAAATTTGAATAATGGGAGCTGAAAATAAAACTAACACTATCATGGCAATATGTAAACAGGATGAGCTTTTATGGGGTGCATCTTGGCTGCACCGTGCGTCAAACAATTTCACCTACATGTCATACATTCAGTCCAATGGTGCCTTACTAGGAGCAGGAGATGATGATTATTCGTTTAGTTGGGATGACAAGAGAGTTGGTACCAAAATTCTCCTCTCTAAGGTATTCGTTCAGTCATTCAAAAATCATGTACAAATCTTTATCATTTTAATTTATTTTTTTATAAAGGGCTATTTGAAGAATAAGGTTCAAGGACTGCAGTTGATTTTTTTTTTTTTTTTAACTTAGTACTAATTAATTTATTTTTTTATAAAGGGCTTTTTGAAGAATAAGGTTCAAGGACTGCAGTTATACAAAGCCCATTCAGACAACTACATTTGCTCATTAATCCCAGGAACAAACAGTTACCAGGCCCAATACACTCCTGGTGAATTATTGATTAAACAACCCAAAAGAGAAACTTTCTTGAAGCCCTCAAGGCCTCAACGTCTAAGTATAATTTTTATTTTAACAGGTGGGTTGTTCTACAAAGAAAGTGGGAGCAATTTACAGTATGTAACAGCCACATCATTTCTTCTACTTACATATGCCAAGTACCTTAGATCAACCGGTGCTACTGTCTCTTGCGGTTCCTCTGTTCTAACCCCAAGTCAGCTTATCTCCCTTGCCAAGAAACAGGTACTCCTTGTGCCACGTGCATGCAGCATGCTATATGACCCCATCTATGTGTGAAGCTTTGTAGAGTTTCAACTTTCAAGCCATAAAATAACACTGAATAAATTTCGTCTGTTCTAGGTCGATTACATTTTGGGTCAAAATCCAGCTGGCATGTCCTACATGGTGGGTTTTGGGTCCCACTATCCCTTGCGGGTCCACCACCGTGGATCTTCTCTCCCATCATTTCACAGCCATCCAGGACACATCTCATGCAATGACGGCTTCCAATACCTACATACAAACTCGCCCAACCCAAATTTGCTCGTTGGTGCTGTTCTAGGTGGTCCTGACAATAAAGATAGTTTCTCTGACGACCGAGACAACTACCAGCAGGCTGAGCCAGCAACCTATATCAATGCACCTTTTGTTGGTGCTCTTGCTTTCTTCGCCGGTGCACGGCGAGCAACTTAGCTGATTTAAGATTTGATGTAATGCATATGTGATGGTAGCGTGGGAGTAAAAAAGTATATGAAATGAGCTCCCCCTCCATAAATTTGAGTACTAAAATTTCCAATGCTTCTGCATTGTAATTGTAGCCAACAATGGCTTAAGAAAAATTAATTTACTTCACGATTACTAATTTTCTTCAAAACCTATCGTCTAAATAACAATATTTCTCAATTAAATATGATATTTCTACATGTTTAAATTATTAGGAAGGGAATGAATTCAATCAAACTCATTTGATCAGACTTTATCCAAAGTATTCAATATGATCTACATATCGAAATCTTCTTGCAAACCAAATTTTATATCTTTTAAATTTTTGTTTACTATTTTTTAAGGTCCAATGTTAATTAAACCAAGGAAAAATATGGAAAAAAATAGTAAAAAATAAAAATATATATATATATATAAATTTGATCTGTAAAGATATTTCAATTCCATTTCAATATGAAGATCATATTGAACAATTTAGATCGACTGTTTGAATTTTCAAAATTGAAATATCACAAAATTTAACCAGAAGTCCATCAAATGAGTTTGATTGAATCCATTCTCTTATTAAAAATATACCACCCAACAGACAATACAATCATTCAGCTCATTGCCAATTTAGTTTTCTCCGAATGACAACAATAGAAATTTGTGCCGCAAATACAGTTTCATGTTGCAAGGCAAAATTAGCCACAGAGTGCTCTGCTTTGTTTTTTTTTTTTTTTTTAACTGAAAACGAACTTATATCCCAGACGCAAAAACGAAACTAGAGTAAAAATGAGATTAAACTTGTTAAGCGAAAACAAAAGGGAAAAAAGTTGGAAAAGAGAACAAGCAATGCAACGAACATGCATGCACATTACATGAAAACATTAGCAAGGATTCCGGAACCTCAAAGCCAATTCAGAACTGGAATGCTAATTAACCTTACACGGAATTACATTGGGCATGAATTACCAAGAGAGAATCACTCGCATTGTTTCAAGTTCCAAGGCTGATTCGCCTACCACACAGCTGCATACTAGCGCACATACAACAATAATGTCTGAACTGCTAAACTATCATTTAATAATTAGTAAGGCCGGTAACGCCTGCCACCACCCCGACCACCACCATCACTGGGGCCACCCCTTCCCCCTCGCCTTGGTGGGGGTCCACCATGATGCCCACCTGGCTGCTGCCTGTACAATTTAAGGAATTTTTGCTGATAAGGAATCCTTTTAGATGGTGTATTTATAATCTTGTTATCAAAAATATCGATAAATAATTTTCTCCTAGTTCCCCTATACAACCCCAGTTGTGGATGCACAAGAGAGAATGGAGAACTTTTTGTATATTGTAGGGAATGAAGGGTTGAATCAGGTGAACCTTTTTAGGCAACACTTACGAGAAGGCAAGAAAAACTGCAAAATACGAAAGTCAAAATTAAGAAGAGTAGAATAAAGGTACATACAAAACATAGCCAAGTCGACCATCAGGTAGAACCATCGGTACCATTCGCATCCCTGATGGCATAGGCCCCCTTCCATAGATCATTGGCTGTAAGATCACAAACATGAAATACAACATTAACCAACTGATGAACTCAACAGACCTCAAAGATGGCTAACATAAATGCAGTAAAAAATGTTAAACAGAAGACTGCAGACCTGACTGTACCCTCCCGATCCTCGGCCCCCACCATATGCACCATAGGGGTCAGAGTACCCACTATAAGAAGGATAAGGAGCGAAATTGGAGGCAGGGCTCCCTTTGTGCGAACTCCTGTCTGTCTGAGGTTTTGCCATGCATACTTCTAGTACTTGACCTGTTCACAGGACAAAAAGTTTTAGCTTGCTAATCACACCTCATTTCTGATTCACCAGTAAGAAATTAATACAATATTAAAAATATAAAAGTATCAAATTTAAAAATTCTAAAATAATTTTAAGGTCTCGGCCAAACACAAAAGGTAATGCAAAATCCATTGTCAGGCCATGAATAGCCTTTGGTACAATCAACCCATGAAAGAACTAAAAATTGGTTCAATCATTCATCCAACCTTTTGCTCACTTTACATTTGGTTCCATAAAAGATTTGGGGGTGCACAACCACAAGTTCAACCAAACCCATCTCCTTCACATCCTTATACCCCCTCTGCAATCCCATAACCTTTCTGCTTCTCTTTCTATCACTCTTCACCTATGCCAGCATAACTAAATCTCTACTAATCTGATCTAAAATTTCACAAGCCCTAGCAAATGAGAAGACGCCAATGCTTGTACATGTACTTTGTGGTATTGCACAACTTTCAGAAAAGATGAAAGTTAATAGTGCATAAACAGGAGAATCAACCGAGTTTAACTGTTTAAGAGGTTAATTAGACCAAAAATAATTGAAGGGATAAATCAAACCATTTATAATATTCAAGGATTAAAAATGGATTTCTCCAAAAAGTGAAATAACTGAAAGGTTCAGTTGTCCACATTGTTTATAAAATGAAAGATTCAAAACTCTGGTCCTCGAAATTTCTCAAGAAAACCAAAACAGTCCTTTAACTTTCATTTGCAAAATTGCAGCAGAATCTTGAACTTTCAAAACCAACATGGACATTCAACCTGGAAAAGGGATAAAATTGTTCCCCTGAACTTCTGATTGCACTAAATTGAACCTTCAGCTTACAAAAGAAAGAACAAAGTTGTTCCTTGAACGTCTATCAAAATAACCTCGTTACCTATGAACTAACTAAGTGCTTTTTCAGGAGTTCAAAGGACTGATATGGTGCAAATGGAAGTACAGACACCTACTTGTTTTTCCATTGTTTTCTTCAAGGGAAGTCCAAAAACCAATTTAGTGCACATGAAAGTTCAAGGACCAAAAAGCTCAATTTCCTTTAAAACATTTGACCAGAAAAGCATACAAAATTAAACGCTAAAAAGAGAGAATTTAGAAGAGCAGATCAACCAAAATTAGAAATTGGCATACCAAATCTGCTCATTACTGCAAATTTTAGCTTGGGCACACTTTGAGAAAAAGAGTTCAGAGAGAAGGGCAAGGTTGGCAGTTTGGCACATTATACCAAATCACACTAACTTAACACATTAAAATCTGAACTGGACATCAATTGATAAATATTTTGCCATCATTCAAAAACAGTAATTAAAATTTGAGGGCATTTTGAGTAAATCACCGTCAATTTCATATTTCTCGGATCCTTTGCAAGCCTTGAGTGCACTGGACCTCTCAGCAAAATGTACAAATCCAAAATCCCGCTTCTGCCCTGGCTTGCCTGGTGGGAGCACAACCCTAGTCACCTCACCATGCTTTTCGAATACCTCCTTCAATGTTTCTTTTGCAACATTCTCTGGCAGATTTTTTATATAAAGTGTCTTTACCTGTATGATAAAAGAGTTTCCACTCTTAATCAAGGGTTCCATAGCCAGCAAAAAAAAAAAAAAAAAAGCACTTCTCCTTTATGATATATAAGAGGTGTGCATGCCAAATAATTAAATAAGGATGGCATACGCACATAAATTATAAATTTAAGATATACAGATATTGTGCGTGTGTGTGTGTGTTGGGGGGGGGGGGGGGGGTCTTACAGTATGCATGAAGCGATAAATGTGTTTCTTACCTGGGAAGCAGCTGACTCCGAGGAGCTTTTTGGGTCAGCCCAGGTGACCGTCAGATTGCTTCCTTCAACCTTAAAACTCGAATTAGATAGCTTCTGACGGGAGTGCTCAGCACAAGCATGGTTGTAGAACTCTATAAATAGAAAACCTCGGTTGCGGGATGGGTCTTGTTGATCCTATAATCAAACCCAAGTTAGATCCATTTATCCTCTTTAAGATGAACAGTATTTCCTTCAAACAGGTCATGATGAAAAATAAGTTACCTTGAAAAATTCAATACTATCAACCCCAGGGCAGTTGGTTTTAAAAATTTTCTGGAGATCCTCTTCAGATAAGCCCTTTGGAACATTTCCTACAAAAAGCCGATGCTTCACTTGGGACACAGAACATCTCAATGTTCTTCCCTGACAACAAAAGACAGAGAATACCAGGAGGAGAAAAAAGGGGGAAAAAAACAAACCTCAGTTGATTTGAAACACAAAAATTGTTATATTACACTGAAATGAAGAAAAACAAGTACCTTGAACTCCTTCTCATGAACATCTTCAATTGCACTTTGTGCTGCCTCTTTTGTTTTGAAAGTCACAAATGCAAAACCCTTGTTCTCCTTGGTCTCTTTGTCTTTCACAAGACGAACCTGCCATCATTTTTTTTTATTTACAAATCAGAGAAGAGATAATAAGAAAAATTTCTATCTACTGAGCTAAGCCCCCCTCCAAACATTGTTGATAAGCAAAAAAAAAAAAACAAAACCTCTTTCAGGGAAAGGTGATCAAAGACAAATTTGCAAAACCTAAAACCTCAAAATCAGAAAACTTGCAACAAAAGCATCCCCATTTTTTTTTCCTTTCTTTGTTTTCTGAATAAAAAAGCACCTCCATTACTCCATATGAAGAGTAATAAACACTATGCAGCTAGGGGGAAAAGAATCCAACGAACTTCCACATCTATCACAGGTAACATCCAAAACTAACAAAAAGTTGAGTGCAATTGATGATAAAACCATTAAATGACCTCAACCATACCAATACCAAATGTACAAAATATACTGTGTTTCTGTAACGCACCTCAAATATTTCCCCAAAAGAATCACAAAGCTCTCGTAAATCATCTTCAGTCGTTTCCCTCGGCAACCCACCAATGAAAACCTCAGCACCATGTGGCGGCAGTGCCATCAACTCCTCCCATTTTTTCCTCTCCTCTTCGTCCTCTGGACCCACATCCATGTCACCCTGTTTATCCTCCCCCATTTCATCCCCATCTGGGTCACCATCCCGACCTGACTCTGGACCCTGCTCATCGTCCTCATCAGGATCTGCATCCTCTTGCGGGTCGTAGTCATTGAACTGGTCCCGTTCATCGTCGTCTATCATGTCTTCTTCTTCATTGTCTCCCTCTAGGTCGATCTGCTCCTCTGGCTCGTCAGAATGGTGGTTGAGGTCTGACATTCTGTCTCTAAAGACTTCTCTCTCTACAAAGTTGCCTTGGGCTTTAGATTTTTATCTCATTGAATAGCAATTTTGGCAAGAGATACTCAGTTCAGAGGCTTTGGGGTTGGGAAACAGAATCAGAAATGGAACTGTATCAACTGAGACAATTTGTTTTTGGCTTCGTTGGGACCAAATCAACATGAGGCACCATTTGTCAAAAGAATTTTTCTTTCTTTCTTATATTAAGAGAAATGGATCTCAGTAGCAGTTAACAATACCAACCAATTTTCTGTGGATAATTGTAAACAGAAACTTTGTATCCGATTAAAATATTATGGTAGCGAGATATTTTACACGGATCTAGGGTTTGAAGCTTTTCTGGTATTAATGTATTAGCTTAAGTTTAATTATACCAGTTCGAAACAAAGGTTCGATTCCAATTCTGATTCTGTTTCCATTATCGATTATAAATTGAGTATATATAACTGAAATACCCAAACACCCCTCGCAATTAATGAAATTAATAAAACAGTGGAATAACAGATCAAAGAATACCTCAAATGGAAAATGGTATAAAACCCTAATCTCCGAATTGGGGATTTAGGTATGAGAAGGGGGACGAGAATATATAAAGAGGGAAGGAGAATAGAGCACGAATTAAGCGTGCCATAAAGGGGGAAGAGAGAGACAACATAAAAGTGTGAGAAATAGTAGTCTAGATTCTAGATTCTAGAAGTAGTGAGAATGAATTTGATTTGATTTTATATTTTTGTGAAAAGGTAGACAAGAACTGAGCTTACTGGTTTCGATTTATTTTGGGGGCTCGACGAGAGATGTGAGATCGCTTGGTGAATGGTGGGAGAAAAGATGGAAGGTTTCTGTGACTGTGATATTTATAGTGGGGTGGAGAGGAGAGACAAATTAGGGGTGAAAGCTTGGTGGTCGGATTATGATCCAGTGGTTGAGAGCTAGATCTCGGAAGTGTACATTAAGATCTCCATTTTCCGATAAATGGTGCGTCCGTTGTCTATTAAGTTTGTATTTCACGTCCTCTCCATTTTCCATTGAATTGGAGACGTTTAGCAATAAACTTGTCCTACGGCAAACCGGAATTTGGAAAACGTGATCACATGTTAAAAAAAACCTGTTTCCCAAATGGGACACTAATAAAGCTCGTTTTGCGTTTCTCGGGTAAAGAATTAAATTAGCTTTAAAAATCGGGTGACAAGAATGATCCAAAAAATTATCATCCCGTCATTTTCTGAAAAAAAAAATTCCTTTTTTATTTTTAAAATATGATTAATTAAGCGCTAACTTTTTTCTATTTTTGTCGCTCATCCTTCCATCCCTGAATTTTTAAAACCTATATTTTCATCCCTCCCCACCTCATTTCCTCAAAAATAATTATTATTTTTTCAAGACATTTATTTTTTTATAGGACAATTAGTAATATTTTTTAGGACAATTAATTTTTTTCTAGGAGAATTAATATTTTTCTAATGACGAATATTTTTTCCATAACAAAATCAAGACGATTAGCTTATAGAACTAGGACAATTAAAAAAATAATACTAACTATTCTGGGAACTAGGACAATTAGGTCATACAAAACCAAGACAATTAACTTTTTTTCAGGACAATTAGCTTTTTTTTCCATGACAAATAGTTTTTTTTCTCAGATCAAATATTTTTTCTAGAAAAAATGGTCATTTTTACAAGACAATTAGTATCTTAAACTATGACAATTAGTATTATTTTATAAGACATGATGGTTATGAGGACAGTTAGTATCATAATATAGGACAATTAGTGCTGAAGGGGCGAGTAAGCGCTGGATGGGGTAAGTAAGCGCTAGATGGGAGGTACTGGATAGGGATTATAGACATAAATAGAAAGATATGATAAGGATGTTGTTGCGTATTCCGAAAATGAAAAAAAAAAAAAAAGTGTCGCTAAAGGATGATGGGAGTATTCAGAATAAAATGTACGTATTCAGAATATAAGATTGTGTTAATCGGACGTTTAGCTCATTAGAGAGTCCATTTTATTCTGAATACGTCCGATTATAGACATGAGCTTTTGTCAATCGGACGTATTCAGAATAAAATGGACTCTCTAATGAGCTAAACCACTGGAGCACTACACTTAAAGATCCAAATTTGTACTATGTATTTTGGGAATATATACCTCAATTGTACTATACGAGATACATTATTCAATACAAATCACTTTTAGCTTTGCAATTACGTCATGGTATCATAGCCTTTCGTGGCTAACACCGAATTTTTTTTTCCAAGTAAACATCTTTCTTCATCATTCAACTTTGCTTCTTCGATCCTGATATGGAGATGCCACCTTTTTCATCAAACAACCTAGTTGGATCGACAAATGGCTCTGATCAATCATTACACATTCCAGTTCAGCCAATCGACGCACCAATTCAAACGACGAGCATTTCAATTCAGCCGTTGAGTCACTCAATTCGACCATTGAGCACTTTAATTGCCTCATCAAGCTCTTTAATTCCAGCCTTTCACATCTCAATTCCTTCCATGAATGTCTTTAATCCATCACTGGACAACCTTCGTGCACCACTCATCTCCTTAATTTCACTAAGGCACATCCGGATACCTCTGGCTCAGTTGCAACACCACCTTCAATGGTGTTCTTGACCCTTCCAATTCACACCAAACTCTAGAACAAACTTCTTGACCTGGAAATCACATATCGAACCTCTTCTTCATGCCTATAGTCTGAGCAATTTCATAACTTCTCAATCTTTATCAACTACTTCTCTCCATCTAGTCACAGTTCAGGTACAAATTAAATCTTGACTACCTGTGCTGGTACAAACAAGATCAAATGATCCTTGTATGGTTACGGGCTTATCTCTTTGAGTCAATTTTGGCCCAGGTTGTATCTTGTTCAACAACTATCGAATTCTGACGTCACCTCACTACCTTTAAAATAAAAAATAACTTGCTCTAATCTTATTAATATAGAGCATAAACCACTTTTTTTATTAGTTTTATTCCTATTTTAATTTATGAGAATTAATTTATAAATTTTCTGACTAAAATGCTCTCGGCCTTATATCAAGTGCCCCTTTCTACTTCCCTACCTTCTCCAACAAAATCAATTCCCGTCTTCTCTAGCAAAATTACCACCTTTCTGCTTTGGTTTATTTGAACGCTAGCTAGTAACACAATTGGAGTACAAGTTCTATCAGAATCCACTGTCGACTCAATCTTATATTCCTAACCCTTCTCCTTGAAACTCTTCTTTTTCTACTGATATCACACATTTATATATATGTTTTGACCGGACTTTACTTTCAATCGTAACTCAATACCTTTGTTTTATGCATGTTTAGTTTATTTCTGTAGGAATTTGGTACTCCTTGGGTCTATATTCATTTTGTAGAAACTTGGAGCGAATTTGGTGAAGTTTGGCTTTGAAAACATGAAGAAAATGATCCCGTGTGGCCTGGATGGAATTCTGTGCGGCCTGCACAGGGCCCAGCCAGCACGACAGACAAGCGACATGGGCCAGACGACTCATTCCTGGCCCATGCGACCCGCACCAGCTTCCCATGCGCCCCGCACGTGACTCCAAGCCCTAGTTTTGCGGCTATTTAAAGCCCCCGAAGTGCCGAAATTAGGGCATCCTATCTTCTCTCCCATCCGAGGCGGCGCCGCAACGAAAACCTACCCGATCCACCACTTCACCTCTCCTGTGCACCCCGCACAGCCACCCTGTGCGACCCGCACAGACCATCCCGCCGCCTTGTGAGCCACGTTCCGACCACCGTTCGACCACCATTCGACCCAAGCAGCCGTATCTCCAGTCCAGAGGCAAGGAAGAGGCTTGATTAGGGGCGTTTGCCTTCCTCCTTTCTTCTCTTTGGTTATGGAGATTGTATCTTTTCCTTTCTTGCATTTTGATTGTGTTTCTATTATGGTAGGCTAGATTAGTTTGTTCTAGGGTCATGTTTAAACCAAGGTTAGGATTGATGTAAGGATGAATGATTAAGTTTCTATGGTTTATCACTTGTTGGTTGTCTATTGTTTATGCTTGCTTTGTGTTCGATGAATTGTGTGGAACCTCCTACTAGGTGAATGGCCACACTTAGTCTTGGTTAAAGGTGTAGACTAATTGATTGAATTGAGTAAGCAACTTGAGGTAGGTTAGGAGCCGAAAGGTGACCAATTAGTATCCCAAAAGGAGAAGATTTCTAATTAGGCGAAAGTCGGTTAGATATCTTAGTAAACCAACTTGTGGACTTAGGATGGTTAAGCCAACAAGCGAAAGTGAGGGTTAACTAGACTAATGGGGGCGTTAGACTAGGTTCCGTGTCACGATACCATGACCAACATGCGACGGCTGAGGTCTAGGGAGTCCAAGTCCGGCTAGATCTGTCCCAAACCAGTTAGGAACTTAATTGTCATGCATTGCACCATCAACTAAGGGCCGTGCCGCACCAAGTACTACCTGTGCGGGTCGTATGGAATCCTGTGCGGGTCGCACAGGGCCAGACTGGTGCAGCACGGGTCAGCGTTTCGTGCGACAGCACGCGCGTTGACAGCCCGAAGCCTAACCGAGGTAAAAACAGAAACCCTAGGACATTTTATTATTAGAAATCACCAGAAAACAACCAAATTGTTACTTGCTTTAGTTTTGTTTTAGTTTGATTGTTTGTTTATCTCATTTTGCTATTGTTCTAAGACCAAAAACCATCTCAATTGACCGACCTAGATTTTGTGAACCGGTAAACCTAATACTCAACTAATCCGTCCCTGTGGTTCGACCCCTAACCATATCCAACGATATACCGTACGCTTGCGGTACATTTTAGGACCAATTAGGGTTTTATTAGTTTGCACACCAAGCTTTTTGGCGCCGTTACCGGGGACGGTGTTTGATATTAGGACCTTACTTAAGTATCAAGAGCCTAGGTCATTTCTTTTGTTTCTCACATTTCTTTATTTGTTTTGTTTTTGTGGTTCGTAGGGATAAGCGCTGGCCGGTTCGAAGCGAAGGACTCAAACGAACAAGGGGCATTGTTACCTCTTGAGGAGCAAGTCTACCGAAGGCTTGAGCACAGTCGATCCGACAGCCACCGATCAGCCAACACAGGCCCTACCACGCAGGGTCCAGTCAGCGCACGACTTGAGCGACCACCCAACGCAGCACGCGCAGCCAGAGCCCTGTGCACCCCGCACAGAACCCCTGTGCGACCCGCACAGACCCTCTGACAGCGGGAAAATGGCCGAATTGGAGGCGTTGCGACGTGAACCACCCAACGCAGCACGCGCAGCCAGAGCCCTGTGCACCCCGCACAGAACCCCTGTGCGACCCGCACAGACCCTCTGACAGCGGAAAAATGGCCGAATTGGAGGCGTTGCGACGTGAACTAGAGGCACAGCGCCTGGCACTTGAGCAAGAACGTGTCCGCCTAGACCTGGAGCGGCAGAGGCTTGCTAATGAACGCCCCGGAGGAGGAGGTGATGATGAAGGAAGCCATGGCGGGTTTGATGACACCGGGCCACAACCGAATCCAAGGACCTTGAGGAATTTCGCTACGCCAAAATCAAGCAACATTGGAGGGGCAATTGTGCTGCCCGGAATCGCAGCGAACAACCTCAACATTACGCCCGCTCACATCAACCTTGTGCAACAAAACTCTTTCACCGGACTTGAAAATAAGGACCCGCATGCACACTTGCAAACTTTTGAGGATGTTTGTAGTACTATCAAAATGAATGGGGTTACACCATCCGCAATTAGGCTCTTACTCTTTTCTTTCACACTTAGGGACAAGGCTAAAAAATGGTTTGGTGGCCTAAAAAGGGGGTCAATTACCACATGGGATGAAATGGCCAAACTTTCTTGGTTAAGTACTTCCCCCACAAGAAAACGGCTAGAATTAGGAGCCAAATAACAAGTTTCAAACAAAGAGCCGATGAGACCCTTAGTGATGCTTGGGAAAGGTTTAGGGGCCTAGAGTTTTCGTGTCCCCACCATGGTCTACCAATTGATGTTGTTATTCAAGCTTTCTATGATGGTTTGACTGATAGTACTCGCATAAATGTTGATGCGGTTGCAGGTGGAAGTCTCATGGATAGAGAGGCTCAAGAGGCGATGGACTTGGTTGACAATGTGGCAAGGAACCAACAATGGTCGGGCCGAGACAATGCAAGAAGTGGAGGCCGCTATGAAGTGAGCGAGATCACCGCATTGCATGCCAAAATTGCTCAACTTGAGGCCGAAATTGCCAAGAATAATGCCGACCAAGCCATGGGCCAACCATTCAACCTATGCGGTGCTTGTGGCGAAGAAGGGCACACTTCTCTCCAATGCCCTCTTGCACAACCCGATGAGGAGATGACACAAGTTAGCTCGATCAACAATGAGCCCTCTTACTTTCCTAACCCACCTTTCACAACCTCCTACTCAAATGATGCGAGGGAGCGACAAGATTGGCAACTCATGAACTTTCCAAACTTCAAGGACAACATCCAAAACAACTCTTATGCAAGGCCATTCTACCTCAAGAAACCCGCTCTTCCACCTCCCAACCAACCCAACAACAACCCCATGACTTTCCACAATGCGACTTTTGACAATAATCGAAGCCAAAACTTTCAACCAAGGAACCCTTCCCTTTCCCATGTTCCTCCGATTGTGCAAAGTTTCATGTATGAGACGGCCATGTGGAATCAATCCATGGCCAAGAAGTTGGATAAATTTGAGGATGGTCTTAAATCGATCACAAGACTTGAAAAAATGATGGAGGCCTACTTTTCTCTACCGGGACCAAGCCAAAGGGCACCGGGGCAACTTCCCAGCCAACCAGAGCTCAATCCAAGGGGGGAAGTGAAGGCCATAAGCCTCAGGAGTGGAACGGGGTATGAGGGGCCGAAGATGCCTTCCGAAACGACGCAACAACATCCTGTGCGGCCCGCACAGGGCCCCAGGGTCCCAGCAGTAGTGTCATAGACCATGTCCAGCAGCCTGAAATCGTGGAGATTGATCCTGTGCGGCCCGCACCAGATTCTGTGCACCCCGCACAGGGACAGAAAAGAATCGAAAGGCAGAAATTGGCCGAGCCCGACCCACGATACATCCCACCAGTGCCATTCCCACAGAGACTTGCCCAAACTAAGACTAACAAGGGGTTCAAAAGCTTTCTCCACATGTTGAAGCAACTCCATATCACCATTCCTTTCGCCGATGCTATCACTCAAATCCCAACCTATGCAAAGTTCTTGAAGGATATCATCTCAAACAAAAGGCCGCTTGAAGAGTCAAAAACGGTGAAGCTAACCGAGCAATGTAGTGCGGTACTTAGTAGTGAGATGCCGGCCAAGATGGACGATCCCGGCAAGTACACAATTCCATGCACGATTGGTAAGGCAACCATCATGCACGATTGGTAAGGCAACCATCAAGATGGCTCTTTGTGATATGGGAGCTAGCATGAGTTTGATGCCAAGGTCCGTGTATGAGAAGATTGGGGTTGGAGAGTTGAAACCGACCCGTATGAAATTGCAACTTGCCGATGCATCGGTTCGCTTGCCGCTTGGTGTGATTGAGGATGTGCCGGTGCAAGTAGGCAAGTTTTTTGTGCCGGGTGATTTTGTTGTAATGGAAATGGAGGAAGACAAGGAAGTGCCGATAATTTTGGGGCGGCCTTTTCTTAGAACGGCCGGGGCATTGATGGATGTTAAAGATGGCAAGTTGATTCTAAGGATCGGGGGTGAAACAATCGAGTTTTCCATAGACAAGGCCATGAAGTACCCCAACCAACTTGATTCTTGTTGTATGATTGAAGAGATTGATACACCAATTGAGGAGATGTTAAGGGAACAGTATGAAGAAGCTCTTGAGTGTTACCAACACTTCCTCTCTGAAAATCAAGAGTCAATTGCTGTAGAAGAATCAATTGTGGATGGAAATTTCGACTCATATAATGAACTGAAGCCTCTGTGCGGGTCGCACCAAACCCATGCGGGTCACACAGGGCCACCCCTGGAGGTCAAAACCATTGAAAGAGAGTAAGAATGCAAGCCGGAAAGATCCCGTGCTGCCTGCACAGAATCCTGTGCGGCCCGCACAGACCCCAGGACATTGATCCAGCCACTGTTGTGGTATGCCGATTCGGCGAATTACGTGGCCGGTGGAGTCTTACCTCCAGATAAGACACTCAAGCAGAGAATTATGTGGCCCCATGACATAGATCGGCGTTGTGCTCCTCATGAAGAGTTTGTTTATTGGAACCCTTATCATTTGCCCATGGAGGTTGTGTACAAGGCCTATTGGGCAACTAAGGCCCTTAACATGGGCATGAAGGAAGCCGGTTGAAACTTCACGGCATACGGTCAAGCTAAGGACCTTAAACAAGCGCTTTTTGGGAGGCAACCCAAGATTTCTAACCCTTATCTTCTCATTTCGATTATTTTTGCATTTTTCGAAAATCTTGAAAAAAACAAAAAAATAAAAAAAATCTGAAAATTGAAATAAAATGTAGGGATAATTTAGGTTAATTTAGGATTTATCCGTTTTTCCTTACAAAATTAAAACACATAAAAAAAGGTGAAAATAAAAATTAAATTGAGTTGTTTCATGGAGAAATTCTAATGCCAAAGTGTTTGTTTTGTTTGTGGTATTTGTAGATAATTGTGGAAGTCCCCAATTGGCTTGTACAAGAGCACCATGGGTTGAAGGAATAGTGGCATCAACCCGCGCACGACCTCACGCAAGCCGATTGCCACAAAAAGATCAAGTGTTGCCTACACACCACCTCTTCTTGCAGCACAGCCACAAAAGATTGTTGAAATGGACCACAACAAAACCCACTAGGCCTGGTTTGAACTTTCCCTCCTTGGAAATTTGAAATCGAAGTGAATGATTGAGTTTAGAGTCCATCTGACACCTGTGCGGGTCGCACCACATGTCTGTGCGGGTCGCACAGGGTCCCCCCACATTGTCTGTCATGATTTGGCCCATGTCTGCCATGCCTGACCCGACCTGTGCGGCTCTACCACCCCGCACAGGATTCCTGTGCGGCCCGCACAGAGCCGACAGACACTGCTGCAATCACCGCTGCCCAACGAATTTCTGAAAACTTACTGGGCCGACCCAAATCTCTTTCACTACATTTGTTAAGAATCCAATTGTCAGCCTACTATGAAAATTTGAGGCGATTTGGACAAATAAAACCCGTGCCGACACTTGCCGTAAGCCGAAACCGTGCACAATTGCCGCTGCCATGCCGAACTTTAAAAACTTACCGGCCGAAACCAAAACTCTTCTGCTACATTTGTCCAGCACCTTTCCGTGAACCCGCTGTCAAAATTTGAGCTCAAACGGACAACTATTGCCCCTGCCGGTGCGCTCCGCAAGTTTCAGCCGCAGCCCACGATTCTAGCAGCAGCTTCGCACGAATCGGCAGCCGCACACCACGATTCCAGCACCGGACCACGACATCGCCGCCCTCGCCGCCATCCATGAGATTAGTTGGCCGGTTGCGGTTTATCCGCTACCGGCCGCAATGGTATGTTTCCAAACTTCTTCTCTTTTCCTTTTCTTTGACATATGATTGCATTAGGGACAATGCATTGTTCAGCTTGGGGGGGAGACTTGACGAAATTTGGAAACTTGTATCTAGGAAATGCATTATGGTATGAAATAACGGCTGTCTGGGAGCCTGTGCGGGTCGCACAGGGTCCCTGGCAGCTACATATCACTGTCTGGCCAATGTCTCCCATGAAAAAAAAAAAAATTTCTGTGCGGCCCGCACCAGTTTCTGTGCACCCCGCACAGGACCCCAGACAGTGGATTGCATCATGTAGGTTGCACATAATTCATTTAATCTTGCATGTAAATGAGTTGAAATTTAATTGATTGCTTTAGAATGAGTTTTCGCACAAGTTTTCAATGCAAATGGTTGTGGAATTTCTTGCAAAACTTTGAACTCTAAGTGTGCTTTTGATTGGTTTTTGAGGCAATGAACCGAAGAGGATTTTGATTCAAATAGATAAAACCCGAAATTTGGTTGCTTTCATAATGTTAAAAACTATTAGACAAGTCATAAACATTTGCCGAGTGAACGGATTTGTCTCCTACAAGGATTTGTTCAAAAGAGGTATCTTTGGCGTGTATCTTTTTGAGTCTTGTTGCTATCTTCTTTTTCTCTTTTTATGTAAATTCTTCCCCGCCACAATGGCGAAATGTATCTCTTGTGTAAATGAAAAAAAAAAACAAAAAAAACAAAAAAAAAACAAAAAAAACAAAAACAAAAAAAACAAAAACAAAAAAAAAACAAAAAGACAAAGCTTGTTAAGTTCGTTTCTCAATGTAATTTTTTATTTTTCCTCTCTTTCTCTTTCTTCCTTTTCTAAAAGACTCCTCACGCCTTGACACGCTATAGATATTCCTTACAAATTCTTGGAGGGTATGGAAATGAACGGGCAAATAACCTTGATTTTGCATGTCGTTTACATAGAGAAGCTTAGGGTCATTGAAATGAAAAATCGGATCTTTTAGGATCAAGTGCAACATAAACCAATTGCTTGAGTGCTTAGAGTCCCAAATTTTGTGCTAAGTTTTGCAACCGATTGCCTTGAACTCATGTGTGATGCTCAAACTAATCCATTGATTTAAATTCCAACTCGTAGACTTGCAAGGTGTTGAGTTTAGATATAGGTATGGTCCAACCTCTAATTTTAGGGTGTTGCTTGGGGACAAGAAAAGTTCAAGCTTGGGAGGATTTGATATCACACATTTATATATATATTTTGACCGGACTTTACCTTCAATCGTAACTCAATACCTTTGTTTTATGCATGTTTTAGTTTATTTCTGTAGGAATTTGGTACTCTTGGGTCTATATTCATTTTGTAGAAACTTGGAGCGAATTTGGTGAAGTTTGGCTTTGAAAACATGAAGAAAATGATCCTGTGCGGCCTGGATGGAATTCTGTGCGGCCTGCACAGGGCCCAGCCAGCACGACAGACAAGCGACATGGGCCAGATGACTCATTCCTGGCCCATGCGACCCGCACCAGCTTCCCATGCGCCCCGCACGTGACTCCAAGCCCTAGTTTTGCGGCTATTTAAAGCCCCCGAAGTGCCGAAATTAGGGCATCATATCTTCTCTCCCATCCGAGGCGGCGCCGCAACGAAAACTTACCCGATCCACCACTTCACCTCTCCTGTGCACCCCGCACAGCCACCCTGTGCGACCCGCACAGACCATCCCGCCGCCTTGTGAGCCACGTTCCGACCACCGTTCGACCACCATTCGACCCAAGCAGCCGTATCTCCAGTCCAGAGGCAAGGAAGAGGCTTGATTAGGGGCGTTTGCCTTCCTCCTTTCTTCTCTTTGGTTATGGAGATTGTATCTTTTCCTTTCTTGCATTTTGATTGTGTTTCTATTATGGTAGGCTAGATTAGTTTGTTCTAGGGTCATGTTTAAACCAAGGTTAGGATTGATGTAAGGATGAATGATTAAGTTTCTATGGTTTATCACTTGTTGGTTGTCTATTGTTTATGCTTGCTTTGTGTTCGATGAATTGTGTGGAACCTCCTACTAGGTGAATGGCCACACTTAGTCTTGGTTAAAGGTGTAGACTAATTGATTGAATTGAGTAAGCAACTTGAGGTAGGTTAGGAGCCGAAAGGTGACCAATTAGTATCCCAAAAGGAGAAGATTTCTAATTAGGCGAAAGTCGGTTAGATATCTTAGTAAACCAACTTGTGGACTTAGGATGGTTAAGCCAACAAGCGAAAGTGAGGGTTAACTAGACTAATGGGGGCGTTAGACTAGGTTCCGTGTCACGATACCATGACCAACATGCGACGGCTGAGGTCTAGGGAGTCCAAGTCCGGCTAGATCTGTCCCAAACCAGTTAGGAACTTAATTGTCATGCATTGCACCATCAACTAAGGGCCGTGCCGCACCAAGTACTACCTGTGCGGGTCGCATGGAATCCTGTGCGGGTCGCACAGGGCCAGACTGGTGCAGCACGGGTCAGCGTTTCGTGCGACAGCACGCGCGTTGACAGCCCGAAGCCTAACCGAGGTAAAAACAGAAACCCTAGGACATTTTATTATTAGAAATCACCAGAAAACAACCAAATTGTTACTTGCTTTAGTTTTGTTTTAGTTTGATTGTTTGTTTATCTCATTTTGCTATTGTTCTAAGACCAAAAACCATCTCAATTGACCGACCTAGATTTTGTGAACCGGTAAACCTAATACTCAACTAATCCGTCCCTGTGGTTCGACCCCTAACCATATCCAACGATATACCGTACGCTTGCGGTACATTTTAGGACCAATTAGGGTTTTATTAGTTTGCACACCATCTACCAACTCCTCAGCTCCTCTTATGTAAGTGCACTCTAAAGTGCTTGTGCAAATCCACCTGAGAGATATAGTCATATCAAGCACCTACTAGCAAACGTACCCGCTCAATGGGTGGGAAAATTACAAAAGAAAAAATTTTAGGTTTTTATTTCCAAAATGAAAAAAAAATTATTACTTTAATGAAGTTTTCCATATGTGTTGTGTTCTCTTTTCAATCTCAATGCACAACCAATCCAGCTATTAATTTTTTTCTATTTTGATGAGTGCACAACCAATCCAACAATATATTTCTTTCTATTAAAAGTGAAGAGTTTGTAAACTTATATCCATCGCTAACATTCTGTTAGAGTTATGTCCTAGAAGTCAATATTTTAATGACTTAATTTTAGTTTATGTTATTGATGATATTTGATTATTTGTTCCTAGAGTTTATTATTGACATATCATTCAGGTTGAAGATCTGAATTGTAGATCTCTGTGGATCATTCATTTGAATGAAAATAATAAATCTAAATTGTCCATAATCTTGATAATTAACAAGGAACATTAATTATTATATAAGATTAGTATGCAAGTTAAGTGATGATTAAGTTCTACAAATCATAGGTAAGGAGTTACCAACTTAATTATATATGTGTATATTATTGGAACATAGTACATGACATGACCCAATGAAATAAATATATGGATTGTGTTATGTGTCATTATTTATTTCATATGAATTTGATTCTAAGTTTGAGATGGTTCAACTTTTCCACATGAGGATAGGTTCAATAAATATCGTCTAACATTGATTCCTGATAAAGGTTGCCATACGAACTTTATTTATGTTCTCTTGAATTGTGCGGGGAAAAGTTGTTCATCAAGAAAATTGTATGTCCCTCATTAGTATACTTAGTTAGTGATGATATCTATTGGGCGCCCTTCGATGGAGTTGGATTGTTTGCTAGCAACTTGTACGATCAACTCTAGATCAAGAAATGTATAATATGCAAGAATGACACATTTCTATTTTGGATTATACAGTGATATCATGTGACATAAGAATCAAAATAAGGAAATACTTTATTTCTTATGCAGGATTGAAATACTGTAACAATACAATATTTATTTATGTTAATTGGAAATCATAACGTGTTGCTAGATACCACTTGTGATTATTGAAAATAAATAGCGATTTATTTTCCATGGCCAACATAACATAAATCCTCAAGGGTCACACAAATAGAGTTTTAATCATACATTGCATTATTTATTTATTTGCATTGGTGAATGCAAAAATGTGATAAGTTGATTAATTAATTATATACCATTGCGAACCGTTATAATTAATTAAATCAAAGAGATCATATAGAAATAAAATAATGCATATGCTAATCCTAAAATAATTATCAACAAATTGATAATTAATTTTGTTCAACATACTTTAATTTAATTATGTGAATTAAATTAAAAGTATAGGCTTTTATTCAATAGCCTAATTGAGCCCAGATACAAAGCAACTTGAGAGAACAATTGATAAGTGAATTAGTGGGCTTGTTTAACATGTGATGTAGCCAACTAATGCCCATTAATAAGGCCGGCCACTAGGGAGTATTTTAGTCCACTTAATTATTGACTAGGTGGCTATATAAGGACGTCCCTTGGAGAAAATCCTAGACCTAAGTTTCTCCTCTCTTCTTCCTCTTCCCTAGCCGCCACCATCAATTAGGGAGAAAAAAAATATTTTCTCCATTAATTTTCTCTCTCAAGCTCTCTTGTAGGTGCTCATGTGTTGAGCAATAGCTTCCTATACTTAAGTTGTTAATTAGAAGAAGCAAGAAACTAGAATTAGCTTTGACCTTGGGTTTGCTAGCACAAACCTTTAGGTTGTGGTTAATCCTCTTGGTGGACTCAAGAGAAAGGAGAAGGGGGAGGTGGAGAGCACGCCATCGGCTCCAATTGTTATGGTCGCGACCTTCTAATTGCTATATTAGAAGAGGTATAAATCTATTTTCTCACCTCCTTATGCTATATGTCAATTGCTACTAGTTCCTTTGTGTTGTGCATGCGATAAATAGATCTCCTTCTCTTCAAAACCCTAGCCGCATGGGTTCTCTCTCCTCTCGTGTCGCTCTAGATCGCCTCCGAGGCTCCGACCAGATTAGATCGCCTCCTCTACTCTCCTCTTTGAATCGACGGCGGGAGAAGCCTTAGCCTCACCACTCTTCCCTTCTGAGTCTGTCGACTCTCCTATCCGAATCGACGGAGAAAAAGAGAGATCACTCAGTGCCTCTCTACTGTAATCGCTATCGAGTGACTACAAAAGGTAATTTTTTTCTTTCCGAATTTGCTGGTTATTTTCTAATTTTCGAACTAGATCACTCTCTTGCTTGTAGATCTGGTGCTTTTCTAATATTATTAGAGCAGCTCCTGATTTAAAGATTTATACTACTAACGGGTAATTTAATTTAATAATAAATACTAATAGTCTCTACTTTTCGGTTGAATTTTCTTGCAAGATTTGTATTCTTGAGTTAGGATTTTTTTGAAAAATTCCTAGGATTTCTTGGTTCTCTTCTAGATTTTTTACTTCATATTGCAAAATTGTCTCAGATTCCATTTAATTGCTTCATCAATTCATGGTGTTTTGTCTAATGGTTGATTTCAATTTTATTTGATTGAAGAAACGGGGATTCATTGTAGCAATTGGAGCTATTTGGAATGATTTTTATCATCTAGTTTGGAATGATTTAGGGAAGAATTACATCAATTGATATGGACAGTCACACAGTGTTCACAATAGGGTTGAGTAGCAGAATAACCATGCTGTACAAGTGTTCAGTTAGTATTCATATATGCTGTTTTTATTGCATATAGGGATCAATTACATCAATTAATGACATACACTCATTTTTTGACATAGTTGTACAAGTGTTTAGTTAGTGTCCATATATGTCTAGTTAGTGTCCATATATGTTTTTCTTATTGCATCTAGGGATCAATTACATCAATTACAATAATCTACATGGTATTTATTACTTTGTTGTCATTAGTGTTTAGTTAATTGTAATTATAGATTAAGTTAATTATCATTAAGTGTTCAGATATACTAATTAATTGTTTAGTTTTCCTAATGAATTAGTTAGTCATCATATATGTTAAGTTAGTATCTCTAAGGGATCATCTTGTTTCATTATGTATTTTTTTTAAAACTTCACATGACCTGAAAGGATTAAATATTATTCGAACGCTTAATTAGTAATTGGTCTTAATTGTATTTTATTTTGTTTTGTGTAGGAATTATAGGACAGGACGAGAAGAGTTGTGCAAAAGAAATCGAAGGAGGAGTTGATGAATTGTGTTAGCTTGTAGTGGTTAAAACTATGTAGGATTTGTGTTATTATTAATGAATGTATTATTAATAGAATTGTTCAGTTTGTTGAAATAATGAATATTATTCTTAATAAATGATCAGTGTTCAAATTACGTATGTATTTAACTGAACACATAAACAATTTTAAATTATCCTTTAACTAGTTTAATTGAACACAAAAAACTACGAAATCAAATTTCTGCTGCAACTAACTGAACATATAAGCACTTTAAATTCATCCCTTAACGTGTTTACCTGAGCACAAAAAACTACAAAATCAAATTTCTGCTACAACTAACTGAACACATAAAAACTTTAAATTCATCCCTTGACATGTTTAACTGAACACAAAAACTTTAAACTTCATATTACGACTGCATCAAACTGAACACTTAACGCAAATTAACTCATCCCTTGACGCACCTAACTGAACAAAAAATTCCATCTATTTGATGACGTTAGCGCGCAAAATTCTTTTTTGAAATGACATCAGCACGAGAATTGATGACGTCAGCAGCAGATTGATGATATCATCACGTTGATTGATGATGTCATCACGCGAAAAATTAGAGAGGGAGGGCGCTAGAGAGTGTTGGATGTTTTTTGGTTGGATAGTGCATATCACACCCAGATAAATGTTGCCTTTCTAATGGCCGGGAAGACAAAAAAGGTTATGGGTGGTGGAAATGGGACCCGTAGACGGTTCAAGATCGAAAGTCACACCCGGAGGATGTGATTCCAGTGGAAATGGGGAATTTTGGTCAAAAAATTTGGGAATGATTTGTTACAAATTAAAATATGAATAAAATTAGTAAAAAGGATTTATGTCCTAAATTTACACGATTAGATGGGATTATATCCGACTTTAAGATTGGAGGGGTTAAAATATGAATAAAATTAGTAAAAAGGGTTTATGTCCTAAATTTACACGATTAGACGAGGTTATATTCGATTTTAAAGATTGGAGGGGCATATCCAATTTTACCAATTAAGAGCAGCATTATGTTGCTCGACTACTCGAGACAGGGTAAGCTCACAAAATCCTATAAATTTCCCATTTACACAGGCGGTACATAGTGTTCTCTAATCGTGCGTGTTGTGTCGTGTCGAACACGATTGTATTAGAGTCTCGTGTCGTGTCGTGTTGACACGAACTACTTTTTTAATCGTGTCGTGTCGTGTCGTGCTGAGTGGTGAGAAGAGGCAACACGACACACATTCTGACACGACACGACTGACACGATCGTGTCGTGTCATGTTGACATGTCGTGTTAGTCGTGTCAAATCGTGTCAGAATTTTTTCTTATTTTTTATAATAATTTATTAAAAACTGTTAAAATATTAAAATGGAGAAAAAAAAATATTGTTGCAGTTTATTTGACTATTCTACAAATTCAGTATATATAACAGTACAAAATTACCAAAATATTTTTGTTAAAAGATTAATTGATGATTTTATTTTTTTTCTAACTCATTTCTTTATTGTTTGAACAGATTAAAAAATAAAATGTTTTAAAAAAGTTAATAGACATTAAAAAGAAAGTACAGTTATAATTTGAATTTTAATATAAAATCAATTTAAATAATTTTTAGGAAAACAATTTAAAAGAATAAGTATGTTTATGATGCTATTTTTGGTAATGTTAAAATTTAAATTTGTGTTGTCGTGTTAGTCGTGTCGTGTCAAATCGTGTTAATTTTTCAAGATTATGACACGACACGATAACACGATCGTGTCATGCTAATTCCGTACTCGTGTCGTGCCAACACACATGTCATGTCGTGCTAACACGATCGTGCCGTGTCATTTTAGAGAACCCTGACGGTACATGCGTTCTGCTATGACCTCTTCATAATTTAAGTTTCAATTTAGTTTTCTTAGAATTTAATTCTCAAGTAAGAGCTCATGTCAGTCTTTAATTTTTAGTATCTCTTTCGTATTCAAAAATAGTTAAAAGAAATTATATGAAACATGTTTGACTCAATTCAATGACTTGATATCAATAATTCTATAAACAATTAAACATAAAACCAAAGGTTTAACTAAGTTGCATCATTGACCATCCAATTATTTAACTTGACAATGACAGTAGATAAATGGAGAATGCTTCAATAAACGTTTCAATAATCGAAGCGCTTTTGTTCTCGGCTCCAATCCATCATGAAGCATCACAATGGCATGTAAAATCCCTTAAAATGTTAATAGAACAGAATAGAGAAATGGGAAAAAAAAAATTCAATGCATCAAATTTACCCACGACTTCTATCAAATAACCCAATTTAAGTTTCCATAAGACTACATATTAGAACAAATTAACTATAACAAAAAGGGAGATAATTACGATCAGAGAATTTGGCTATGATATGTTACTCCGTTCCACCATTTTTGTTCTTTTGGGTCATTAATTGCTACATATTTGGCATTTCTTTTGCTTACACAAGCCAGAGAGTTTTCTAATTGCTCCGTCCCAATGCGTAATCATCAAAAAATGTGCTGAGGTTTACGTAAATTAACATCAAATCCTACTTATTGATTGCTATAATGTCGGATCCCCACTGTTCACCTCTTGTGAAAGAGACCTAGATGCTTAAACACTGAACCAGAAGTAAAACCTGTTCAAAATGCCACCCTTAACAAAATAAGACTCCCAAAAATAATGCTCGCTAGTTATCTGTCTTTTTTTGACACACCTCCTCAAGACGCTTGTGACCACGCAAAACAGAATCGCATAAAATTTCAAATTGCAAGAAGTCCACATTCCCTTTGTAACCTTATGATCTAACAGAATGTTTCTATAAACAAAAAAATTACAATAATTATTTAAGACCTACATTATTTTCTTTGGTTTCTGAAAGTACGTACACACTTTACTATACAATATCTGTTATAATTATTATTATTATTTATAATTAATGTGGCCTATATTATTAAATATAAACCAAGTTCATTTATGAAAATTACCTAAAGGGTGCATTGGATTTTGTTGGAACATCCAATGGACCAGATGCATTAAAAATTCTGATCCCTTTAATTGCCTTAGTGAATTTATTCTCTCTTTCCTGTCATATTTTGGCACCACTTCCCTAATTTTTCGCCCAAAAAGGAAAGACAGAGAGTGGAAAAAACGCCATTAATTTCAGCCATCATTTGGACTAAGGCGAAATTAAGGCTCTGATCGGAATGAGAAATTAGTAGCTCCAACGTCAATTGGAATTCACGCGAAATAGATTTTTTTTTATCGGAATGGTTATTGGACCACGAGTTCAGTTCAATCTGCGCGATTTGAAAGGAAAAATTAGCGCTGACCAAATTGTGTCAAAAAACAAGAAATTTCCCACGATTTGACTGGGTGAAAAGCGGCGGAAAAATTTTAGACCTTTCTATCCCTCCCGCCTATCTCTCTCTCGATAAAAAAACCAACTCTATTGTGCCTCTGCGCAGTCATCAATTTTGGACCCAAGCAGAGCACGTGGCGAACCCTCCCCTCTTTAATCTTTATACATTCCGTAAGGTATCTTTTTCTGATTTTAAAAAATACATTCCGTAAGGTATCTCAATTTATTTTTACTTGTCTTTTTCTGATTTTAAAAATTTGATGAGAAGCATATGAATTGGCATACAATTGAGAAATACATGTTCGGTCCATCATGTCTTTTCCAACATCTAGCAAAGTCCTTTTATTAGGTCACACGATCAGCTCCATTAATTTTTTTTTCTTTGTATCTGTCTGATATCATTCTAATTCCATTCCTTATTCATAGAATTTCTTATCATCAAGAGTAAAAATCATGATCCAATTTATCGATTCTATTAGAAACGTAAGAGAAATCTAAACACCCTATAAAAGAGATGACACAAATGACGTACATATGCCAGGTATAAATAATAGAGTGATGATTATAAAGAGAGTGAGGGTAAAATGGTCAAATATAAGGAGATGTATTCATTTCTTTTCTATTTTCAAATGGCATCCAATCACAAAATTCATTTCTCTTCAATTCTTTTTCTATTTATTCTGATCGCTAGATTTCATTTCAAAATCATCTCTATTGAACTCTATTCTATTAAAATGAATTGAACTCTCTTGAAAAATCATTCCGATCAGGCCCTAAAGAAGATCAGACTAAGAAAAAATTCCGCCTAACGACATGTCTGCACTTTAGAACTGTGATTCAGAACTGTGAGTTCTAATTTCAGATTTACTGATTTATATGAAATATGTGATTATAGGTTGTTAATTAGAAATATTATTATGAATTAATATTTTAATTTCTATCAATATCCACCATACAATATTCCAAATGGAGCTCCTAACCAAAGACTATTTATTGATAAAAACTCCATCAAAATTTAAACATACTACTTTGTCCTGAATATACAAATAAAGTGCAATGCACAAGTAATAGTGATACCAAGGTCTCACACTTTCCTGCGTGGCACGATATAAGCCTTGAGCGGCTTTTTCATTACGACAGTAAACTCAAGCTTTTCAGCCAAATCAACCTTCTCTTCATCTATCTCTTTCCATTCAAACTCTTTCACCAAATTTGCAACAAAATATTCTAGATGCATTAACGCTAGCGCCATGCCAGGACAAATTCTTCGACCAGCTCCGAATGGCATCATTTTTATCTCCTTAGTACCCGTTAAGTCAACACCTTCCCCTTCACCTCCTTCCATGAACCTCTCAGGTCTGTAATCGAAGGGATCAGACCATATTGACCCATCACAACCTATGCCAGCCACTAGGACATTAATCGGTGCATTCTTTGGAATGTGATACCTGTAGATATAATAACTCAGTACAATGATTTCATTGCAAAGAACTTCATAGCAGTTGGCAACTCTGTAATTACTGTTTTCTATTATCAAATTATTTATTGTTTTAGCTTAAACTCAGTTTGATTTACCAAAACCCATACCAGATTTGTACATAATCGAGTGTCATCTATACTTGGCAATAAAATTAAAAAAATTAATATAGAGATTGCAATTTTCAGTAGATATAACTGCAGTAAGGTAATTAAGTTAGTTTGCACAAGTATACAGTATACACTACCCGTTCAGCTCCGAGTCCTGGGAAACTGTGTGAGGCAACACAAAATGTCCCGGAGGGTGCCGCCTCAGCCCTTCTAACACAACTGCCTTCAGATATGCCATCTTTTGTAAATCATCCTCTTTCACCTATGGTTTATAAACACCCAAATTAAGCCAGCACGATGTTAAAGAACTCTTAATTTTGAATCTATTTCTTCTTGTCCCAAGCACATACTGGTATTGATTGGTTATGCAGTACCTATGGTTTGGTGCAGCTTGAAACAGTTGACTAAATTTCATTTTTGACTGGTTTATATAGACTTTGTTATTTTTCCCTTTGGAGCTTTGCAATCCAAATTTTACAAAAAGTATGGAACAAATGATGTTACATATATAGGATCAAGGTATCAATTACCTCATCACTATCATTGCCCACCACCTGTTCTATCTCATTCCAGAGCTTCTGTTGTATATCTGGCTGTTTTACAAGGTTTGCCATGATCCATTGGAGAGAAGTCGCTGTAGTGTCGGTCCCACCTGTCAAAAACTCTGCGCATAGGCTCACTATCTCACCTGTCAAGACAAAAATAACAGTCTGTAACAAGCAACCTCTCACCATAGTTACTGATACCATATAGCGAGAAAGAGCATAATTTTTTTCTATGGTTCTACCTCAGGACACATTAACTAATTGAACCCAAAAACGAATAAAGAAAAAAAAAAAAAAGAGAAAAAGAAATCTCTAATAATAAAAAAAAATTGCCAGATTCAAACATAACATTGTGCTATACCGTAATTTTCCCAACAAAAGACAGGAAATATCCCTGGCGTGAGATGAGATTTAATTCAAAATAATCCTTTATACACCAAATGCCCAAACTAACCTGTCCATAGAGAATCAAATATTTCAGCAATTCTTAGGAATGAGTGAAAAAAAAATAAAAGGAACCTTCTCTTAATTTTCTGCCTCCGTCCTCTGGTACTTTCAAAGCAAGCAGCGAATCCACATAAGAAAAAATTATATCTTCGCCTTCCTTTTTCTCCTGGCGGGCTCTGATAAGTGGCAAGAATATTTCCTCTTGCCTCTTACGTATAGATAAAATTTTGTTCCACCTCTTCCAGAATATTATCTTGGTTATTCTCGGGAAAATCGAAAAGACCTGAACATTAATTCACATGATTTAAAGGATCAGAATTTCACAGAATTGTCAGAAAATCTGAACAAAATAGACCTGAACATACAAAATATCTTGGCAATTGTTAAATTTTCAGCGACTTCTTCATGGACCCCACCAAATGATACAATTAACCCCAGCGAGATCATACCCTCTCATCGCTAACGGGCAAAGAGGCAACTACCACAATTGACCCCACTGAGATAATACTTGCTTACTGTTAAATGCATTTTTTATCAAGTACAACTGATACTTCAGTGACATTCAAGATTTCTTGTATTAATAAGTTTATGTGATGGAAAGGGTTCTTCTCATAGGAGTAAAATATTTTGCCCTTAGGTAATTCAGATTTTGTGTGTTAGTTACAATATGAAATTAATTGACCATTATTTGCAAATAGATGTTGGGTTCCAAATCTCAATCACAAGAAAAGAACATTGCAAAAATTTCTGGTAGGTATAGTACTCAGAAGTCAGAACTGTTTAGTCATGAACTGAGTTTGTCCCTGTAACAACTCCCATGTTGCTGCTGCTGCCATAGTTGTAACTCTAAATCTGAGAAATTGGATTTGAATGCACAGTACGTTTGGCGCGTTTCAATTTGATTTAGGAATTTCTAATAGATATATCATATCATATTCATATATCCCAAATTTGTACCGTAGTGACAATGACACTGGTAACTATGGCACATGACACATGTGGACCCATTCTGTTATAATTTAAACTTAGTGACAGTTGGCACACTATGGTCTAACTGCTTAAGTAATTAATTAGTACTGTTAGAAAAAAATAATACCTGTAGTTTAACGAAAATAAGCATTGATTGCTTCTGAACCCCCTCAATTTCTCTAATTTTGGCCTCATCCAACTTGTCCCCAAAGCACATAAACACCAGCAGACAAAACATGGAGAACAGGAAGCTCTCCATGGCAACAACACTCCCCTCCTTCTCCATCTGTGCCTTGAGCCGATCGATCAAGATCGAAAGCATCCATTTCCTAGCCGGGGCGTACATCTGAACACGTGACGGGTGCAAGATCTCGGCCGTTAGGTTTCGCCGTAGCGCGCGCCAAACAGGACCGTACTTGGCTGAGCTGATGTTCTTCTGACCACAGTTGAGAATCTGCGCAGCCGGGTTGGAGGTGGGACGGTCGGCGAATGTGGCACCTTGCTGGATGAACGCTTGGTACGCTGCAGTGCGGTCTCCGATGAAGACCGCCGAACGAGTTAAGACTTTCATGGAGATAACAGGTCCATGTTTCTGGAAAAGACCGCGAATGAAGGATTCAAATTCGAAGGGGGAGCGAATCAGACTGATGACAGGGGAGCGTGGGCCCGGGGGTAGAGAGGGACCCTTGCGGCGCTGTGAGAGAAGGATGGTGAGAAAGATGCAGATGGCGAGGGTTAAGAGGTAGAAGAGCCAATCCTCCATTGATGCTACTTCTTCTTTTCGTTTTCTTTTTTTTTTTTCTCCCTCTTCTAATTTCTATTGTTGTTCTTTGCTAGCTACTTAATGGGAAGAGGATAGTGAGCCAGTGAGGTGAGGGATGACGCTAAGCCACGGATGTTTAGAGAGAGCGGAATCAGAGTGTGAGAGGATTTTTTTTTTTTTTTTTTTTTTGACAGAGAGAGTGCGAGAGAGAATGTGGGTGGCAAGGAAAGAAAGATATCAGACATATCACAAAAGAGAAGAGAGAAGAAGTAGACGTGGCATCAGCCGCTTTGTTCAAATTAAAGGTTAAGGCTGTGGGTACCATATAGTGTACCTCTGAAATTAGCTTTGGAATATCTAATTTTCTATTATTATCTTTTCTTCCTTTTTTTTTTAAAGATTTTTAGCTTGTTATTAATTTGAATTAAAAGAAAAATCTAAAGAATATTTCAATAAAATAAAGGAATAAAAATGAATGTATGGATTTTACTCTTGAAATAGAGCAAATTAGTCATTTTTTTTATAATTCAATTTTTACACTTATTCCAACCAAAATATTGCATCCATCTATGCAAACATGTTTTCACCAGCATTAATTAATTTCTAATGGTACGAAAAACTTGATTAAATTGATCAAAGTATTTTGAAAGTACTAATATTTCAATGGCCAAAAGTACACACACAAAATTAGCTTGAAAAACTTTTGTGATTCACCTAAATGAAAATAGTATATTATTAAAATTAGTTATGTGAAACTTAATATTTGCTTAATTAACTGCCATCGTCCACTATCTCTAACTTTTAGGATTTACATTGTAAGGGTTATATTTATTTTATAGTGCAAATGTGAAATTTTTATAATAGTTTTTAAAATAATTTTAGTGCTTACAACTTGCTTCAAAAGAAGGTAGAGAACAAAAAATAAATAACGGAGAAATGATCGATGCAGTTCCATAACTTTTATTTTTTTACCAACTCAAATTTTGATACTTTTAGTTTATCTTATATTAAACAGGCAGTATATATTTCAAATTTAGCAAACTTTTATGTAGATCTTCTTAATATAGAATGAAAGATTAAGCATTATTTTAATAAGATGTTGGCGCAAATATTATTAAGCCAAAGAAGAGGTGTGTGAATGTGATGGGGCGGATTTTTTTATTTTTTTGGTCCTCTTTGTGTTAGGTCTTAATTTTTTTTTTTTTCATGTGTGCATCGAATGTTCCGAAATTATTATTATAAGGAATTTGTACACCAAAACTTTTAATAGAAATCAAGATTTATTTTTTATTTTAATAAGAACCAAGGAATTATCCGTTTATAAAACACGTTATTCTTTCTCCACCATAACGCGTTTTATGAACGGGTAGTTAGCCTATTAACGCGTTTTATGAACGGATAATTAGGATGAATTCATTTCTACTTTCTAGAGCAATTACCGTTTATAAAACGGGTTATAACAGTAATAATATGTTTTATAAACGGGTTATTACACCTGCTTCATATACTTTGCCGTTTCAATCAAATTTGTGTCATTTCAATCAAACTTTTGTCATTTCAAAAACTTTCTGTCGATAAATTTGTGAATCTATAACCGTGTTAGTACAAGCAGAGGCATCCCATAGCAGAGTGAGTCAAGATAAGAGCAGAGGCATCCCGTAGAAGAGTTGTAAAGGACTAATATTTCAACTACTAACCTACTTTTGCTGAGACTTGGACGAAGATGTCTACATGTATGATAGATTCTCATCCAAGGAGGTTGGCTGCCGAATTATGATTTGATCCCATTTTGTGGCATCCGAAGGGTGAATCATCAGTCCCGTCCTCTACACATAATAATGAATTCCACACTGAAATTTTTTATTTAAAGTTGGTGGAATATTAATAGCCATAAGGATTGTATGCGATCCTGTATCACTAAATAGTTGTGCAGCACACAACCCTTATGGCTATTAATTTCGCACCAACTAATATTTTTAGTTGTGCAACTCATTATTTTTTCTCTCTCTCCTTATCTTTTTATCTTTTTCTGCTTTTTGCTTTATGCGGTGCAAGGAATGAAGACACACCGCACATCTATATGGCCTAATTACCTGTTTATAAAACGGGTATTAGCCTTATTACCCTTTTATAAAATGCGCTAATATGTCGGCCATGTCAGAAATAAAGCTGACAAAGTTCAGCCTAATTATCCTTTTTATAAACGCGTTAAAGCCCTGATTATCCGTTCATAAAACGCGTTATGGTGGAGAGAGAATAACGCGTTTTATAAACGGGTAATTCTTTGATTCTTATTAAAATAAAAAATAAATCTTAGTTCGTATTAAAATTTTTGATGTACAAATTTTCTATTATAATAATATCGGTCAAATGTACCACGCAACTGTCAAGATTTTTTTTAAAAAAATTTACTAAGATCAAGATGGAAAGGTAAAAAATCATCCGTAGCGGGTGATTTTCTTTCTGATGTAAGTGTACCGATTTGTTTTTCTCCCCCTTTTTTATTGATATTTAATTCCTAGAGGCAAGTTGCTGTTGTTTAACCACTTATGACAATCATAAGCCACAAATTAAAAGCGGTGATGACATTTCGTTTTCTGGATATTGCTACGAAAGGTTTATAAATGTTACCATTGAGTGGTTCAAATGTCTAAACTCTAAAGTCTTGTGTATTATCATTTGATTAGTAAAAGTATCTTTCTCATAAAAGTTTAGTCAAACTCGGGTTCTAAACATTTCTAGTAAATGTTACCTGGGTCGGATAATCTGGGGAGAGTATTTTTGCCAACCTTTTTAAGGTTGGTAGAGTGCCAACTTTTTGATCCGAACCGTTCGATCTAATCTCGACGGTTAAAATTTTTCGGACCTATCAATTTGGTATTTTGTACGGAACTTCTATTAACCGTTGAGATTAGATCTAACGATTCACCAGATCAAAAGTGGACACTCAACCAACATGCGGATAATCTGTACGAACATGCGCTGCAGTGTGAACTGGTGTTGCACAAAATGTCAAAGCTTTTCAACCGGAAAGCTTCCGGGAGGATAAAGTGACTTTTCCAATTCCAAAACTTAGTTCGGAAGCATAATAAATTATCTATAATTCTCTCTTAATTTTTTAAGATTATTTTGTGAATCAAAAATTTTTTTTATTGAACAAAATTGAATGAGATGAGATCGAACCAAAGATTTCTTTATTGGCGAAAAAGAAAAGTCAAAAGTAGTGAGCCAAGCAAGCTAGCTAATATTTTATATTTAGTGGTCTTATTTTGCTTTCTTATATATTGCTACGGCCTACGGGCCTACGGTGGCATGGGGGTTGCTGCTTACGCTGAAAGGTTCCAGTCTCTGATGTGCATGTATTAATTCATTTGTCGAGGAAAAATTCCCACCAGTCAGGCTCTCAGAATTTTATAAGATGCATCAAAATGTTACTTTGATCGGATTATCTACGACCACGCGTGTTGAATTGGTGTTGCATGTACGCAATGTCAAGTTTTTAAAAAGGCTTCCCGAACAATGTTTAGAAAACCGGACCGGCACCTGAACCGGGAAGGCTGCCGGGTCGGCCGGTTTTTCGGTTTAACTGTGGTTGAACCGGGTTTTTTCCGGTTAAACCGGAAACGGAGAGGGCTCCGGTTCGCGGTTGAACCGGTCGAACCGGCCGGTCCGGTCCGGTTTTCAAAACATTGTTCCCGAAGGAACCGGATCTGTATGCTCTGGAATTTGGCGCACTCTGCAGTTCTTCATCATGACCAATCCTTATCCCGTCCGTACAGCGCACAATCCCCACCGTCTGATCTGATCTGGACGGTTATCTTTTTTTCGGGCCTTACAATCTGGTATTTTCTAGGAGCCGTCCAGAGATCGAACAGTGGGAGATGGTGCGCTGCACCGTCCCGCGCGGGAGGAGATCTCGTGACCGTCCGATCTAATTTTGACGGTTAAGATTTTTGAATCGTATGAATCTGGTATTAATCACGGAGCATCCATTAATGATCGGATGGTTGTGATGCCGAACTCAACTCTGGCTGCAAGATATCGTTCTGGCAGCATGTGAGTTTCCAACTCAATTTCTGAGTTTGGAAACACAGAATATTATATGTATACTTTTTATAATAATAAAGAACATTCTTCCAGCTTTCAAAGAAAAAATAAATAAATAAAGAAAAATTTTCCAACCAATCCGACATAAAAATTTGAAAATTTTGACATTGTATGCTTGATTATAAGTTAAATTTTGATTACTCGACTAACAATTTGTATGTATTGTGATAAAGGTAATTCGATGATAGATACAAAATTTTCCCCGATTTCATATGAACGGTCTGAAAATCAATCCTTTATAAAATTTAGCCCACAACAGAATTTGCTTTATGATAAAAGGCCGATTTTTTTTTTTTTGATATTACATAACAAAAAATAAATATTATCGTACTATTTATGACTTACAATATTATCGTAATGAATAAATTTGGTACTTTGTGCTTTTAGTTTTCCAATAAGAAGATACATAATATTTCTTCTTTTATATAAAGTGTATTAATTTGATTTTTTTTCTAGCTATTAATCTATCTAAAATTGCATTGATAATTGAACCCAGCAAAATCTGTATATTGTAATATAACAACCATGAATCTGATTCGATGCCCATTATTGAGAAATCCAATCAATCCGACTTGTTTATATCTCTAGTTGAAATCGTCATTTTTTGTGTAATAGAAAATATTGAGAGCACAAAAAAATTGATATATATATTTCGTATAATGATTTAATTTTGATATTTAAATTTTAAATATTAAGATTTAAAAAATAAAATATAGTAAAGATCACTAAAAACAAAGACATTTAAATGCTTCTAAAAAATTGTCCTTGTTATTTGTTAGTACTAGTGAACAATCAAAAGGCTAGTATATAATGAGTTGATTTTGTATGATGTCTTCTAATCTTGCCTTTGGTACTAAAAAAATAAGTCATTATGTTTCTTCCTCTTTCAGAAGACTTCTTCTTCTTTTGTTCTCACACTGATTGGATCTTCTGTGACTTCTCCAGTGCATCATGCCTCGTCAACGTATAGATCACTGAATTGACCTCAGACGCAATGAATTACTAAGGTAACATATTCTAATAAATAGATAAATTAAATGATTATCGCTCTAATAGATCATTTGATGATAAAGATATTCGAAATTCAAATTTGCGACCAAAAAAAGCACGCACAAAGGGGGAAAAAAAAGAAAGCGAGGGTGGTAATTAATTAGCGTACTAGCAAGATTTAATGTGTATTCAATAAGGAAAAAACTGATATATTCAACAATAATTCCACACAGGGAAATGATTGAAAAATAATGTTTTTTGACATGAGAGATGGAGATAATTCAGCCAAGCAGTTTCCAGCAAAAAAGGTTTTTTTGATTACTTAGGTCTCTCGTCTTATGACAAAAAAAAGTATTGAATATGTAAAAACTAAAAAAATACAATACAGTCATCTTCTCCATTGGCTTAAATTTTTACTGCTCTACAAATATTGGTGTTTACAACATAATATAACACAATAATCGTCCATATGTGTAATATACACTCAATCTATTCACCAGTCAACTCTATCTGGATGAAACCTAAAATTGCCAATAGACATGCATGTAAAAATCAGCATTTGGCATATATATATACAGGCTTACGAATTGTCGAAAAAAGGCACCTAATCAAACTACTCCAATTTGTAGTGTAAATCGCGCCTTAACTGGAGTTCCGCATCCAGGACAGATCGAGTTCGCAATGAACCATGAGCATATGCAAATATCATGAAGCAAATGGCCGCAAGATGGCAACTGCAACACCGTCTCTCCTTCCTGCAACGAACAGAGACAAACGACGCAGTCTACATTCCCACCATGTTTTCTCTCATGATAGGTAAAAGCCAAAATGGAACCATCGTCAATGGAATGTACTGTTATATTAGGTTGCTCACGATCGAGGCATAGGGGAGATTAATTGCTCGTGATCGACGAGTTGTAGCTGTAGTGCGGGTTGTAGTGTTGTGCTGGGAAAGCATTTCTCACTCGAGCTTGCGTTTGGAAAAGCTTACAAGTCGATCAATGAGGAAAAGCACGAAAAAGACGATGAATATGAGCTGGCGAAGCTAGAATTTCGTGTTAGCTGGGTCCGTAATTTTTTTTTTCTGAAAATATATGTCTGATGTAACGTCTAATATAAACATAATATAATAATAATTTTTAAATAAATAACTCTAAAATAATGTAACATAAAAAAAATTCATTAGAAATCAAATATATATTATAATAACAACAGAAAATCTAAAATAATATATCTAATATACAAAATAATAATTCAAAAGTCAAGACAAAAAAAAATACAACAATTCCCTATGAATTTTCATTTTCTCATAATTTTGCATAATAGATTCAGTAGAAATCTTATTGAACACTTCTTTTTCTATATTATAAATATATAAATATAGAAGGCATACAAAAGAGTTTAGCCACTATTCAAACCATAGTATTTTAAATTTGTTGTGCCGCTCAGAATTATTTTGACAGGTGTTTAGAATTTTTAGTTGATGTTTTTATATAATATCTGAATAGAATTTTTAATCTTTTGTGGTAGTTTTTGTTTATTATGTCCTAAAGTTATGCTACAAATAATTATTCATCCAAATATATTTCATTCTATTCTTAGTTTTGTCTTAATGAGATTTATTGTGGAAGAAAGAAGAATGTGATTCATCATGAACGAATGTTACCTGGGTCCCTATGTGATTTTTTTAGGAGTCATTATGCAACTCAAATCAAACACGACATGTTCACCTGGGTCCTTCAAATTTTTGAGATGGGTCCCTGACTTCTTGTAATTTTTTTTTATTTAAAAACAAATGTAATGTCTAAATAAATTTTTTTTGAGGTGGGTCCATGGACCCACCAAAAACCACATAGCTTCGCCCCCGTGCCTAGCACCACCGCGATGTCAACACCGATGCTAGCAAAGATTGACAATACCATTATGAAAATTGTCTCAATTGATTTTCCTTTCAGCGATGGTTCTTTTATCGTTCAAAAAAGATTCTCTAAGAAGTAAGAAGACGAAAAAAAAAAAAAAAAAACTCTCGGTTTTCTAAAAGATATATATGGCAGATAAGGTGGGGTTCAATAGGAAAAGAAGAAAATGATATATAATGAGAAGTTAAGCTTAATTTAATTGCTTTATTTTGCCTGATAGCTTAATAATAATTTATTTCAAATAGCTAAGATCTAAAACAGGACGAAGGAGATGTGAGTTTTTCAGACTAATATTATAAATATATATTTTTTTCGCTCAATCAGATTTATTTTAGTTAAGTTCATTTTATTAGTTTATTTATTTATGTAAGATCGAACATGATTAGGCAAACTAAAATGGTTCCTGTCTTTCTTCTATAAAAAAAAAAAACAAAACAAAAGAAAAATTGTTACGAGTCCCACATCTTTGTCATTGTGCTTGATTGTTTTTCACAAAACACAAGTTGCGTACATTACTTTGAACTCTGCCCATAATATATCATATTTATCATATATTAACAAACCTCGCTACTTTTAAATTGTTTAAAATCCGTTTTGTAACCAGTAAACCTGCCGGAATTCATTATAATTGTAGAACTCCCTAACGAGAAGAACGTTTAGAACTAATAAAAAAATATTGAAGCATATAAGATCTCTGGTTGGAGTTATTCTAAATTTAGAAGAACTCCAGAGATCTTTTGATTCCATATATATATATTTTTTAAAACTTGAAGAGACAATTACGAATTTTTTAAAAGAATATGGCACTTACTACAATCATGGGTTGAGTTCATATTTCAGGATATGGCAATAATGCAAAAAAGAGGAGGTCAAAAAAAAAAAAAAAAACCCAGAAAACATGAACTTCATTTAAGAAACGCCTTTAGGGATAATTTAGCTAATAAGCTAAACCACATTCTCAGAACATAAAGTTAAGTGACAAACAAATCTGAAAAACTGATATGAACGAACGAGAGCAATCGGAATACCAACGAGTATGAAAGAGAGTTGATTTTTTTAACAATAGTCCGGACTAGAACTTCTACATCTAGGCCCAATCTACCTTTAAGGAAAGTAATAAATAAGGCCCACTCGTGTCCATCGTCATCCAGCAGAACAGCACTGCACTCCAGTAGTTCCTCTAGCAGTCTTGCGTAGCTTCAGGAAAGGGAGATCTCCATTAGTCAAGACTGGAGAGAGATTAGATAAAAAACTCTTGATTCATTGATGATTATCCTGCTCAGCACTAATTAATCAAGGAAAGATTCCTTTTCCTTCCTTGTCCTCTTCCTCGACTTCTCCTTCCACGACTCTCTTTCTGCTTCTTCTGTTGAAATCTCCAAGTTTAATAACGCGCCAAATCCAAGCCACCTACGCCACCTGTCTCCAAACTTTGTTCTCTTCTCTTTGGTCGGTGAGTGTTTCTGCGTTCCTTCTCTAATTGAAAATTAATGTCTTTTTGTAAAATTGTACTTATAAAAGTAAATCTTCTTTAGAAACTGCAAATCATAACCTTTTAGATATGTTTTTTGTTAATTTGGTGATGCAACAACTGGGTTGTTCATCAGTTATTAGTAATTAGTAAATTGTCCCTGAATTGGAAATTTAGTTTGGAGAATAGCTATTTTTGGTCGAGATTATAATTATTGATTTTTCGAGGTAATTCTTGGAAAATTCTGTTGTAAATTTTAGGAAAGATTGCTCTTTTGTATTTCACCTGTAACCAGAGAGACCAACAATGGTAAATTTGCCCTTAGATCACCCTGCATTTGGAGGATGAGAATTAGGAATAGTTGAAGTAAAATAGAGATGTTATAGGCTTTTAGCAGGGAAAATTTTCTTTCCTTTCATCAATTTTTATAGACAATATATCCTCTATTTATTAGTTTAGAACTGTATTAGACAAATGTGTATCATAGATTCATAATTCTTCACTAAATTTTTCTTCCTTGCGAATTTGTAGAGCTAATTCTTTATCATAAATCCACTTGATGGATTATCAAAATGAAGAAGATGAGTTTGAAGATGCCTCTGAGTATGACTGGATGGAGAAGATAAAATCTACAGGAGCAGTCCCTTACCTTGAATTGGATGGTTCTGGTAGAAATGGGTGGGCCACTCCAACCAGTGACAGGTTCATGGTGAGAGGTCCCAACTACCTCTCTGACAAGGTGAAGATACCAGCAGGTGAATTCCTCCTGAAACCTCTAGGATTTGACTGGATGAAGGGCCCAACTAAAATTTCTGAGGTGTTAAACAACCCTAATCACCGCATACGAAAATCCATCAATGAACTAGCTATGAATGATCCAGATACCAAACCATTTGTCTGGGCGTTTAATTTGCAGCTACCAAATAAGGATAACTACTGTGCAATAATTTACTTTATATCACTAGAACCTGTTGAAGATGGGTCATTGGTGGATCGGTTTTTGAAGGGAGATGATTCATTCAAGAATTCACGGCTTAAACTAATTGCAAATATGGCCAAGGCACCGTGGATTGTCAGAACAGCTGTCGGTGAACAGGCCATATGTATACTAGGAAGGGCTCTCAGGTGCAAGTATGTTACTGGATCAGATTTTATCGAAGTGGATGTGGATATTGGATCGTCTATTGTAGCCAATGCTATCGTACACTTAGCATTTGGTTACGTAACATGTCTGACAGTTGACCTGGCATTTTTGTTAGAAGGACAGAGTGAGGAGGAGTTGCCAGAACAGATATTGGGTGCAATCCGATTTGTGGAGCTGGACCCGGCATCAGCTGAGGTGTATCAGATGCCATCGAACGAAGAGTTTGGCGAGGCACGGAACTTGGGCACACGGTTGTGGAATCCATTTGGAATTTCTCAGCTGCTGCATCAGAATAATTCAGACGAGTCAGGTTCAGGTTCAGGTTCAGGTTCAAGTCGGGTTCCAAGTTCTGGTAATGGTTCAGGTTTGCAAATTGTTGCGAATGGCAGTTTGGATGAAGCAGACAGAGAAGGAAGTGATGAAAGCAATAAAAGTGTAAAATGGTAAGTACATGTAATTTAAAACTGTTCTTATTGTGTGTTACTTTTGTGGGCTGGTAGAAATTCAAGCGTGTGTAGTCCATAATTCAGATGCCTAAGCCTGCAATAAGTACCTTTATTTAACACAACAAATATCAAGTCTTACTGGTACATATTGGGTCACGTGGTAATTTTCCTTGAATGGGTTTTGCATGGCTTTTTCCTGTGCCCGGTTCGTTTTAGCAGCATCAATTCTTCAGTTGACCTTAATGAGTGATACATACCAGTTATGTGTCAGTAATGATGTTAATGTTACTGTAAAAATAAAAATTGCACCATTTTTGTTTTTTGTGCGCAGAAATTTGGGCATTACAATCGGAAGATAAATTTATACCCTGCCAAGAAGAAAAAAAAGCCATCATACAATTTTGGGTTATTGCCAGTATTTTGCCGCAATCATCATTTAAATTAACCTTTCCATTATCTTGAATATTTTTTTGTATTCTCATTCATTTCTTATTGGAGGGTTAGTTTACCCCTCCATTAATCATCATTATTGGCTCACTATGTGTATTATAAAAATTTGTTATGTACAGAAACACACAGGAGGATAGGCTTGTGTTCTTTTTTTCTGGTGAAATGGAAAAGGAAAAACTTCGTGTTTAGTTTGTGTGAGCGCAGCATTAAAAATAATGAAATCCACTCCCTTGAAATGTAAGTTGCCGCATGCTCAATGTGTCAAGTTCTACCAAGTTTCTAATGGTGCACCATATGAAACCAACATGTTCACAACCATTATGCTCAATACTTCGTGCCGCATGCTCAATTTTCTTTCATTTTTTTTTTAAACTAATGAAAGAAATAATGGAATTATTTATCAAATGAGAAAAAAGAAAAAAAAATCATTTCGTTTTGCCTCATATTCAAATACAAATCTCTATTTTTGTTAAATAATTTCATTTGATATTTGACATTATATATAAAAAAATTTATAAATCAATCGAAACGTCTATTATTACGCCGCACATTAGGTGGATATGTTTCTTAGTATAAAGTAACAGCCTGTGTCAAATTTATGAGTATGAATTCATCACGAAGTGAAAGAGGCAATCGATCAAAAGAACCAAAATATCAATTTAATTAATCGAGGAAACCCAATTAGTAATACAGTATGTGGATCCGACCTGCATTATCACTCTTACCAATCCAGGTGCGTAATATTCTAACTTTACTGTTAAAACGTATTCCATGGGAGCTATATAATGCGATGCTAATTTGGTAATATATCTATTAATATAGGAAAATTCTGCCATGAGAATCAATTTTTAAATCGGACTTTGATTGCAATCGTTCATGTGTGCTAATGAATTAATCTTTCTTGAAAATGAGCGGTTGAGATCAAAGTCCGATTAAAAAATAGCTGCCATGGCAGAATTTCCCATATAACTAAATTACAAATAAAAATCCAAATCATAGGAAGGCCAGGAATCAGGATTCCCTTCACCCCAGCCTTTTTTGTTTTTGTACTAATAGCTTTCAGTTTAACCTTCGTACGAAGAGACTTGAGAAGAGAAGCGTGTTGGCATAGAGTCACAAGACTCACAACTTATATTATAGGGTTAATTAGATTTATGCCATTGTGAAAATTTGAAATTAGTAAAATGTCATCACTAATTGACAAATTAGTTTTATGCCATTACAAAATAGTAAAAATTAGTTTTTTGCCACCGAAAAATTGATTTATCAATTTTACCCTTTTAAATATGCCACTACAAAAATTTAAAATTAGAATAATACCACTACTAAATTACAAATTAGTTTTATGCCACTACTAAAATTTGAAATTAGAAAAATACCATCACTAAATGACAAATTAATTTTATGTCATTATAAATTAATTAAATGAGTTTTGTTATAGAACGATTTGTAAGGTTAAGAGCACGTTTGTGGATGTATGTATTTCAATGTAGTCGAACAATTAGTTGTCCACTTATCATCCAAGGCCAAGCTACTGTATTGTTTGGTTATTTATTTATGTTATCAATTTCTACATTTGATCTTTATTAATTTGCATACTTTTATATATTTTGACAATGCATCTCTAGAGAACATTTTTGCTTTGGAAAATTTATTTGTATTGGGACATGTATGAACTTGTTTGTTCACCTTGACCTACCACAGATTAAGAGATAATGGGTTAGTCATTAATTACAAGTAGTAAATCAAATAAAGGTGTAATTAACCATACAATTATATATTTTCTCATTTTACCAAACTTAATCGTACATGAAGAATCCACGCAAGCAAACCCTGGATCACTGTACCAAACTTTAGTTAACCATACAATTATATGTTTTTCCCATTTTATGTATATTATTATTTTATAAAGGGAGCTTTTTGAACGTCATGTTTCAATTTACCAAATTATGAAGAAATACACTTTACCAATTTAGTAAATCTTCTGCCGTTCCTCCGTGCATTTTACTTAGGTTTATTAACAAAGGGTAGTTTGGGAATTTTTAGAATATTGAGAGAATTCAGAATGATATTTTTAGAATTGAATCTTTTATGGAATGAGATAATGGCATATATCTAATTTAAATAATTTGACGATGGCATAAATCTAATTTGCAATCTAACAATGGCATATCTCTAATTAGCTAATTTTTACATGGCATAAATCTAATTATTCCTATATTGTATTACATATTACAAGTAAAAAAAGGATCTGCAGGGAGGCACATTAAGGAGGCAATCTTATGTGATATTATGTGATATCTTGTATCCATTACTGTAATTAATGTAATAAAAACAAATATTGTTATAGGAGAAAGAGAATAATTACGAGGATATACTTTTTTCTATTTAAGTAGGCCATTGGCTGTCTCTGTATGGCACGAGAAAGAAAATTGTCATTCAACTCTTAAGAAAGATATCAGGGAGGATTGTGTGTCATTCTAATTCCAACAAAGCGAACACCTGTTTCTTAAAGAAGGTATAACATGTTCTGCAACAAGAACAAGAAAAAATGGACGCCCGAATTTAAGGTTTTTTTTTCCTTCTTCTTTGTATTATTATAACACTTGTGATTCTTCATATACTTTACAAGTTCAGTGTATTTTATCGTGTTATTTGCAAAGATGACAAACAAAAAAAAAAATTTGCTCTCAATTGTCACATCAATAGTGTTGCACTTGCACATTAAGAAGACACGTGGAGATCATTTCACTACAGAACCAATTAAATGCTTTCACAGACGATGCAAGTTTAGTTGCCAATTAGATAGTCAGGTCAGATACATTTTGGAAAACAAAGAAGAAAGCTACATATGCGCAATAAACAATTCAGACTTTATAAGTGCATGCTCATGAGATATTGACAGTAATTAATAAGATAAAGCTAAACCGATCTCACTTCAAGGAGCAGTTTGAGGAAGGAAGAAAATAAAACTACCCAGCAAAAACTAATAATAGATTCAATGGTTTTCTCCAGACCAGGTTTGTAATCGAGGTGCAAATGGACTACGACAAGTATGGTAGCAGAGCAAAGGAAATAGCTTCTGCAGAATCTGGTATGTCAGAAAACTAAACTAACGCATGCTTCTTCTTCTTCATTTTTAACAAAAGAACCGAAGCAAACAACTTCATAACTTTTTTCCATTCAATTGTTTAACAGGAACAGAAAATGTTGCACTAGAAAAAAATGAAGAAAACCAAAGAATAAGACTTACTGTTACCGGGAAGGTGGATTCAGTAATAATAGTGGAAAAACTGAAGAAAAAGATCGGCCCAGCAACAATAGAAGAGCAAGAGGTGATAGAAGAAGAATAGGCCGGAGTTAAGCCACCACCAGTTGAAATTTATGAATAGCCAAGCGATCCAAATCCAGGAGGATGCACTATCCTATAACTTATGGGAAATTATTTAGAATAAAAAAAAAATTGAGGAATATTAATTAAGAATAAAATAAATATGTATGTTGAAAGAAATATTTGAGGAATATGTTCTTTCTATAATTAAGAATAAAAATAAATATGCATGCATGAATTTGTATTGCTTTTTTATTATCATTTGTGCTAAATTGTTGTCCTTTTATATATTGACGAGTTACGTACGAGTTAATTCACTACGCAATGTCTAGAATTTACTGATATCAACATGTCCTCGTGACTAGTTAATATAATGCACAACCCTTTACATGAAATGGTAAGTACATTTAATTTTTAGTAACTGTTTTTATTGTTTGTTACTGTTATATGGGCTGGTACCGATTTCAAGCCTTTGCAGTACTGCTATGACTCAGATGCCCTAAGCTTGCAATAAGTACCTTTATTTAACAACAAATAGCAAGTCTACTAGTACATATTGGGTCACATGGTAATTTTCCTTGAATGGGGCAAATTCGTTTTAGCTGCATCAATCCTTCAGTTGACCTTAATGACTGATACATACCAGTTCACTGTCAGTAACAATGTTAGTGTTACTGTAAAAAAAAAAAAAATTGCATCATTTTTATTTTTTGTGTGCAAAAATATGGGTATTACAATATATAACGATGAATTCATACCCTTCCAAGAAGGAGAAAAACCCATCTTACAATTTTGGGTTATTGCCAGTATTTTGCCACAATCATCATTTAAATTAACCTTTACATTATCTTGAAATTTTTTTGTATTTTCATTCATTTCTTATTGGAGGGTTAGTTTTACCCCTCCATTAATCATCTTTATTGGCTCACTATGTGTATTATTATTATTGTACTTTAAAAAAAATTATATGTACAGATCAATCATACAGGAAGATAGGTTTTTCTTCTTATTTCTGGTGAAATAGAAAAGTAAAAACTTGTGTTTAGTTTGTGTGAGCGCAGCATTAACAATATTGCTGGCAATTGAAAATAAGTTGCCACATAAGTGATTTATTAATTGGTTTTGTCCATTTCGTCAACAAAACAAATTAGAGATAATGATGGGAGAATCAAAGATTTGGATCACTATGTTGTCAGAAAAGAACTGTATAGTTCATTAGCGACCTGGACCTTCTGTTTTAAATTGCTAATAACATGTCAGATCATCCTAAAAATTTGTTTCCCTACTGTTTTTGGATTGTTTTTAGGTTAGTAATCATCGAGCTCTTTGTTCTTGATCTTTTGAATCTGGAATGTTCTTGGTTGATTTAATTATTTTCTTATTTCTATAAATATATTTTTGTTTAGTCTGTTCCTTGGAAGTACAACGCTTTTGTCATATCTGGCGAGGTTAACACGCTTATTTATTTATTTATTTTAAAGTAGCCCATAGGCAAACACGCTTATTTGAATATTCAGAATAGTCTCTAATTTGACTTTTAGGTAGATAGTGAAACAGCGAAATTACCGATTATTTTAGTGGTAGAGTAAAATTGATGAAATAGCTGTTTAGTCATTCAAATACCGATGCACTCATCCAAATGTCAAGTAAAATTAATGGCTATTTAAAATAGATATTCAGTCATTCAAATGTAGAATAGTATTTCGAAATTGTCACCAAATTAATTTTTAGTTCGAATAATATGATAACAAAATTAGCGATTATAAGGAGAGCTATCCAAACCTCCAAATGTCATTTAAATTCCAAATAGTGTTTCAAAACAAATTACCAACACTTTCGTATTTTTTTAAATGGATTTAAAACAAATAAAGCAAAAAAAAAAAAATTAAAATATTTACCTAAAATAAATTAAAATAAAATTAACTGAAACAATTGAACACCCCTACTTATATACACGCTAGAAAATAAAATATGCATTCTCATTAGTATCTACATCATGAATCAGTACACTAATATGATGACACGAATTTTCATCCATACAAACGCTAATGTTGGGATAAAATTCGGTACAAATTAAAAATATAAGGACTAAAACTAAACAAAAAGTTTAGGGGCCAATGTACATAAATTACGATTTTCACTTAGATTAAGGACCATTTGTATAATTCACTCCTAAAGGCTAAATCAAATGCAATGCAACAGTAGATCGGAGGATAAAACAAACTCCACTAAAAAAAATATTGACATCGCTTCAGAGTTCAGATCCAACCAAACAATCAATCTGACCAAAATAGGCTTCTCCTTTGTTTTCTCCTCTCCACCCGCCATTCAAACACCGACCGATCTTGCAAATATTTCCATCTTATCTGATCCCTTTCTTTCCTCAATTAATCCATCCATCCATCTTATTCTTATAATAATATTAGAACCTACCATCTCCAAATCAGTTATGAGCTCCCGCCATTCTTCCCTCCTCCGCGATGCACGCTTTCTCCCCCGCTGAGGGTTTCATTGCTGGTACGAGTCACGACACCTAATTACTTGCTTAATTAATTAATCCGCTTTTAATTTTAATTTGATTCCCACATATAGAGGTGCATGCTAATTTGATTCTTTTTCTTTCCATTATTCCAACAGTGAAGGAAGGAGTCGATGAGATGTTGAAGTACTTAGCGAACGAGCCTTCTGTCGGGCTCTATTTCGTGCAACACCATGCGCAAGCCTCCATGCCTAATCTCCTCTCTGTTAAGGTGATTTCTTGTTTTTGAGCAATTTTGGATGATTGGTCTGAATACGATTTGCATATAGAAAGGTAATTTGTTGAGAATTGTGTTCTGTATTCAGGAGAAATTAGCTGAGGAGGTGCATGAAGTTACATTGCATACCGAGGATATAGAGGATTCGATATGTGTGGTGAGGTCGATGGCGGAAATCGGCCTCCCAATTGCTGATGACATGATTAAAGATATAAACCGGTCTCTCCGTATCATGTCTTCTTCCCCACCTAAGAGAGGGTATGCTCATTTTTCAATCTGCACATACAAGTTTTGTTTGTTGGTGGTCTCTTTGCTGTTTAGTGGCCATTGTTGAGGTTATGTTGAGGTTGATTTCAGTTAATTTAAGGACCGTGAAAGCTTAAGCAGGCAATCAGTTCGTGCTGAGGTTATGGTGAGGTTGATTTGGTACTTAGTTGGCATGATTGGTGTTGATTTTGGCAAAACAAATAGAGCTTAGTTGCATGAAGTCACACACTGCTTAGGTTGATCTGGGTTAAATCGAGGAAAGCAGCAGCCAAGTGCAAAATTGACAGTCATTAGAGGCGAAGTAATGCATAACACATAACCAGTTTGGGCATTTAGGCAAAATTGTAAGCTTACTAGCACAATTCTTGAGGGCAATTTAGTACATTCTGATCCATTTTCTAATTGTGTAATTTTATTCAATTGCATAACTAGGAAAATATCATCCAAATGTTGAGTTAAATTCTGCTGTGAACGCTTGACACATTTGTTCTCTTATCTTGGATAATATCTCATACACACTTATCAACCATAATTACACTTTATTGAAAATCCAGGTTGATTCAAAACCCTAGTTGGGGTTTTCAATTCTCTCGAGGAAGTTCGCTCTTTCCAGAACCTTCTAGTTCGGCTGGACCATCCAATGGCAGTTATTTCTCGGCCATGTTCAAATCTGCAAAACAAAAAGCAGCCAGTTTCAAATGGACCTCTCAACAAGATATTGCCATACCGATGGAGCAGCAAGCTAACAGCTCGCTGATGTCACCAGTGGGTTTAGAAGGGGCCATCCCATCAGAGGAATTGGCTGAGAGTTCACGTTCCAGCGACACATCATCTTCAGTATTGGAAGAATATGACAAGTTTAAATTGGAACAAGAATTGAAATTGCAAGAGTGGCTTGAAGCACCTGGAGGTGAGAATAGCAAGTGAGCTAAAATTTCTGTGAATAGCAATTTTTAACGAGATTAGTTTGTGCTTCTAGTATTTCCAATATTAACCTATTGTAGTCTGTAGACCGTGTTTCATGGTTCTTGGCCTTAGCCGTTCTTTGGAGGCTATATATGTAATTTGCAACGAGAGGGTTGGAGGCAAATGAAATGAATTTGTGTAGTTTACATTTTTAGCATATTGATGTATTGTTTGTTAATATTTGTTTCCTTTTACTGAGGGTTGGCAATTTTCATTGAGAAAAAAATTGGTGGTATTTGTTTCATTTGCAATTCAGTATAACTAGACCTTTTTATTCAACTTCTATGCTTGATTGTTATTGAAAGCATTATAGTTAGTTATGCTTTTCATAATCATCCACTGTATCTTACAAAGGGGTACAGCTACAAGTCGCTTAACTTTGTCCAAAGGAGAAACCAGTAACAAAGGAAACATAGTCAGGACTAGAAAGGTATGAGGTCTTTTAGAAAAGGTATGAAAGACGCATGATTATTTATGCACTTGCTTCATATTATGATGTGCTTTTAAGTGCAGACCTGGATGAAGTTATTTCTTTACGAGGGATGTTGTATGAGTATGACTTGTATGAAATAATTTATACCAGATCTAGGTATTGTGGTATAGACTGAAACATTTGTCTTGTTCGTACCAGTGTACCAGTGAAAATGACCTTTTGTCACTTGTTTAATCTTCAACCAAACTTTTGTTTCCCTCTCTTTTTTAAGGAGAAAAAAAAAGCCTCATGTTTTAGTCGAGGAAGCTCTGCTGCTACTGGGGCTACCAGTATCAAAATAATAGCGGGTTATAGCAAGGGATCATCAATTCATCATATACATGTATGCCACTAGTGTCATTTCATTCATAAAAAATTTTAATAACCAAAGAACTTCATCTGCGAGAATTGTAATGATATCATATTTCCTTATAAAAAGATATACATGACATACAATATAGGTTACTGCAAATTTTTTGTTCCTTGTGAACTGAAAACAACTTGAAAGGGTACCAGCTTTCAGTATCTCCTTTGAACTGAGATTGTTTCTCGGGACCACATACCTCATGTTGGAAGCTCAAAATGGGAACATGAGATTTCTACTTTCTTGTCATCTATGAAATATGAGCAAAATGTTGATCTTGTATGTGCACCTAATTTATCGGCGGGCCTAAAAATTTTCATAAAAGATCAATAAAACATAAATAATTTTTTCAAATGCTAGTATCAATATAATCAATTATGATTTGTAATTAATACAATGACCACATTTTTATAGGTTTCAAGTACTACGTTCCTAAAAGAAATTGCCAGTACAATACTAAAAATAAATATATAGAAATGTTTAATTGAAAAAAAAAAACGGTTGGAGGATTTGGACTTCCATTTTATATAGCTAATTCATCTATGCCTAGGTTAGCTAATAGGCTGCTAAAAAACTGGTTTTGGTGAATTAGCAGCACATGTAATACTTGTAATAAGTTGCAAACTATTATACGAACCTGTATCAAGATCTAAAAGTCGATGTGTGAAACTTTTTTAACAAATCTGAGGATACAAAGAATGTTATTTAATATGATGAAGGAGATTTTATTGTGAAAGCTATATTACTTTCATTAATCCTTAGTGGGACTACTGTCCGCAGCTTGGACTATATAACACAAGGATCAATATCCTCTGGAGTTCGGGAGCAAGAATTGCTCTCTATCACAGACCGTCTGATCTAATTTCAACGGTTAAGATTCACGGGCCGTACAGATTTGGTATTAATCACTGAGCCTCCATTATTGATCCGATTATTATGACGCCGAACTCCACTCCACTCTGTAGGCAGAAGATATCATTCCTATAACACAGTTGGAGACCTTCTGCAAATTAATTACTACGAAAAAGAAGGTCCAAACTCTAAAAACCTCTTGTGGGTCCACTTTGTCAGCGGGTGTCAAATAGTAGTTGGAATTGCAAAAAGCAATTTGCAAAAGGAAAAGAAAATTGCAAAAAGCGAAAGCAATCAGCAATGCAAGGAAGGATATCTTTTTTCTTTTAACATCTCTCTGCCCTCTCCATCCCTTTCTCTTCTCTTGCCTTTACGAAACATAATTCCAGTGTATTATGCGCCTCTAGTCTTTACAAGTGACGGATCTCCATGGCTCTTTCTCGCGCAAGTGATCTGGTATAATACTCCTCATACTCGCGCTATTTCTCTGAATTTTTCAGGCTTTTTTTCTTCAATTTTGGCATTAATTTGTGTCTGAGGTGTATCCCTTTAATTGCGTGGGCTTTCTCTTTCAATTTAGATTCAGCATATGTTAGAATTGCGCGCTGATTTGATCTTTTCAGTGCATTAGTATCGAACAAGTGAAATTTCTAACTACTGGTAAATATACTATTTTAGTTTAGTTGTATTACCAGATGAATTTAGAGTTTAGACCTGTTATTTGGATACAGTACGGTACTCTTAAATTTGAGGTCAGCTGAAATTAGATAATTATTGTTACAATTTTGGAAGTGTAGACTTGGACAAACCTTGGATTATCTCATGATGTTTCCAACTTAGAATAACTCAGTTTCTTTTTTAATATAAAGATTAATTTCTGGCATCTCTGTCAGGTATACAAAAATACCCGTCAATGGCGCCAAACTTTCAAATTTTCTCCCTTTATAGAGCCTAATCGGGTTTCTTACTATCCCAAAAGAGCCCGAATTGGGCAGCTGGTGCTGCAATCAAATAACAAAACTGTGGATCCATTGATTTATGATTCAAGAGGGAGAAAACACTGCTTCAAAGAAGTGGAGGCTGAATTTATGTCTAGCAAATGCTCAGATGATGATTCCTCTACCAATGGACAAGTCTCACGAAAGGTTCTTGTGGTATTAAACCCTAATTCGGGTCATGGACGTTCTTCACAAATTTTTCGATCAAAAGTGCAACCTATACTTCAGGTGTGAAATCTAAAAAAAAAAATGGAAATTTTAAAGCTTGCTATTATATGACATGGTTCATTTAGTTCCTTATTGGTGCTAGTAGCGATTAAAAAAACAGGACTAAAACATATTCATGCAACTGATGTCTTACAAAGAAGACGTTTTAATCTCAACCATCGATGGAAACTTGATCTAAACTGTAGGATCCAAATTGAATAATTCAAAAGTTTTCTGCTATTCATGGGATGAAAAGCAGTGGAAAAGAATCCCTGTCTATCTTGGTTCTGTACCCAGTATTTATTCTATAGGATCTCTGGGTTTTTAACAATACTTTTAGCTGCAATGATGTAATTAAGATCCATGTAAACAAAATCCCTGATGAATTGCAATGCAACAACACCTTAGATGTTAGATTATTCCTGATAATGTTGAAATCTCAAGAACTAAGTAAACATTAAGGAAAATAGAAAATCACTAAAAGGCCCCTATTTGTTTTGTTAATTAAAATGTACAACTACCAATGATGAATATATTTCAACTGGGCTTGATTTTAGTTCACTTTTAGGATTTTAGCTCTGAAGACAAAATTTTACAACACATGGGGCAAAATTGTCAATATTTGAATGGAATATGCATTCTCCATCAAGCTAATTAGTAGTTGGTGCTGTTTGCTAGAACCTCAGAGAAATTTTGGACAGTTCTGGGTGTTTTCGTCTTGTATGAGAGAAATATGGACTATCGTTTGCAACAAGCTGCATAAATCCAGTGTTTTCTACTTCTTAGCAAGTGATTTTTAGTCATATTTTTAAAATTAATTCAGCATGCAGGTTTTGAGATGGACGTGATTGAAACAGCTGAAGCTGGCCATGCACTTGCTCTTTCTTACACAATTGACCTTATGACATGTCCCAACGGTATAATATGTGTAGGAGGTGATGGCATCGTAAATGAGGTTATTAATGGGTTGCTTAGGAGGAAGGACATTGATAAAGCTATTTCTGTGCCGATTGGCATTATTCCAACTGGATCTGACAATTCTCTTGCCTGGAGTGTTCTTGGAATTAAGGATCCTGTCTCAGCTGCAAATGCTATAGTAGAGGTACTATCAATTTCTGTGAATGTTAATTGTGTGTATTGGTAAAGCACTTATCAGGGCAGGTAAACAAATCTTGCCCTGCTTTAGTTTGGTTTTTTTTTTTTGAAGTCTTTTTTGACTGATATGGTCTGTGAAATCTGTGGTTTGGGGCCTAATTAGGACTCTTAAGAATTACTGTTTGTACAAGTGCTATACTGGTCCAATCTGATACAAGTGTATGGGAGTTCCATTGCTTTTATTAAAATAAAATAGCAGCTGTTCTTTTGTCCAATAATCCAGCATTTCTTTTTATTAGTATTCATAAATAATTTGCTTAACATGAACTGGTTTGTTAGGGAGACGTGACAAGTGTTGATGTTTTTGCTGTAAGATGGGTTGAGGCTAATTTGATGCAATTCGGTCTGACAGCTGCCTGCTTTGGTTTTGTTAGTGATGTTCTTGAACTATCAGAGAATTATAGGAAATATTTTGGGCCTATTAGATACCTTATTGCCGGCTTGATAAAATTTCTTTCCTTACCTAGATATATCTTTGAGGTGGAGTATCTCCCTTTGACAGGAGAAAAAATGAAACAGAATGATGCTTCAGTACCAAGAAGGTTTATTTCCAAATTCTGATGAAAATGTGTTTATTCATTTGCATTTTATAAATACACATTTTATGGTTGTCCTCATTTTAGCTTCAATCTCTCTGCAAAAATCAGGGAAGAAGAGAACTGGGTCAAAAGAAAAGGAGAATTCATCGGCATTTTAGTATGCAATCATGCTTGCAAAACGGTACAGGGATTGAATTCTCAGATAGTTGCACCAAGATCTGTGCACAATGATGGAAGTCTAGATCTGCTGTTGGTCCATGGGAGTGGATGGTGGAGATTGCTAGTCTTTTACATTGCATTGCAGTTTGGTCGGCATCTCTCATTGGCTTTTGTTGAATACGTTAAGGTATTTTGACATGTTAGAGTTTCTATTGATTATGTTGAGCTTCAGAAAATAAGATAATAATGAATAATGATACTATTCGTTTGTTGTGTGAACAGGCAAATAAATGTTTGAGTTTCTAGAGTGATTTGTTTTTATACAATACCCTACAATCTCGTATATCTGAAGAAAAGAAAAAAGTGAATTAGTTTTTTGATAGGATGTGAATAAGGGTGCAGAGTTTCAGTTAGATTTCTAGTGTGTCTGGATGATTTGTCTGTTTATCCAAACCGCTATTTCTTCACAAAATAAGCTATTAAGAAGTTGATTCGAGTTAATTTTGCATCAAATTTGTAGGTTAAGTCCGTGAAGGTTACTTCAACTGGTACCACTCAGAAGGGATGTGGTATTGATGGAGAGCTTATTTATGCGGATGGGCCAGCAACATGCTCACTAGCTCCGCACCAATTAAAGTTGCTTGGACACCATCATAGGAAAGGAAAATGAGCAATGTATGAATTTTTTCAAATTTGCTGGGAAGGAAATATTGCTAATTGAGAGTTTTGCAGTTCTTTTTGTTTTGCTGTCCTCTTGCAAAATTGGCTCACCAATGTCTAATGCGACAGTAATAAGGGTCTTCGTATTAATTTTTCATAAAAACTTCATATTTTTTAAGGAGGTTATGCAAACCAAAATGTTCCACTGATTGTCATCAAAATCCATAGTGTATTGCAAGGTAAGAAATACACAATTATATTATAAAACAAGAAACAACCTGCCAAAATTCACAATCTAGTAAGAAACGAACAAATACTTTGTCATAAAACTCCAAGTACACCGAAAATCATTTGCATATATTGCCAACAAGATAATTATAGTGACCACCAAAATCACAGCTATAATCTTTTATTCAGTCCCATATATTATGTTATAAGCCTAATTTAACTTGTACTATACTGGCATTACTAAACTTTTGCACATAAATTGGCAAAAAACCAGGGTGAATTGCTCACGAAATGGTGCGGGCTTACTCTAAACATGTTCGATCTGACTTCAAGCGAGAAACTCTGAATCATTAATTTATAACTTTAAAGCCCGGTATGTATGGTCTAAATATCTAGTTTCATAGGTTTATATATGAAAATATCTATGGTGCATACTAATATACCGGAGTTTTGGTACATACTAATCTAAACTCTTCGATTTGCTTCAAAAGAACCGTCTAATATGATCTCTCTATTGAAATATCTTTGATGACCAAATTTTATATATTTTTGAAATTTTTAAGTATTTTTTTGGGATTTTTAAAATTGTTGTTTTTGAACGGTTTAGAAAAAAAAATTAGATTAACGATCTTTAAAAGTTCAAAAAATAGTAAAAGAATTAAAAAAATATAAAATTTGCCCGCAAGGAGATTATAATAGGGAGATCATGTTGGACGGTTTGGATCGGCCATTTTGAAGAATATCGAAGAGTTTGGATCATTATGCATCTAAACTCCGGTACATTAGTATACGCCATAGATATTCTCATTTTAAAATGAGATCAAAAGTACAAAAATTTATATAATTTATGTGCTCAATTCCAATTTCCTTTGACATCATTTTTTTTTTTTTTTTTTTTTTTGGAATTAATGCGTCCTTAGGCCATCTTTTCGCATCTTGATCTTACATAAAATGAACTCAAAATTTACTTGCCAAATACATGACTATGCTTTTATTTTATTGGTCATGCCAATAAAGGATCGACATTTGGCATATTGAAAAGTCACCCTATTTCTTTCCAACCAAATATTTAACTATATAGCAAAAATTACGAATTTATGATATATGTATTTCCAATTAAGTTACTAATGCTTTGTTTTTACCATCCAAATTAAATTATTTATATCAATTCTTGAAATCATAGACACAATATGTTTATACTTAGAAAAAATCACCGTCTCGTTCCTTTCTTATTATGCATCTATCTAATTGTGTCCGGTTGATTCTATTTTTTACGTATCTTTAGATTTTGGTAATTCTCCAATATCATGTTCTCAATTGGGAAACCTTGCTTCGAAAGACTACAATAAATCCTGATTATGGACTCTATTTGAAATTTTGCATTTATGTGGCCTTGATGATGAACATCAATACATAAAACTATGCCCCAAACTTTATGTTTTTCATGGCTTTCCTGTTTAGGTCATGCAATATTATTCGAGGATAGCTCTGCTGTATATAACTCAACTTCCATTCTTAGTTTTTTGGTAACCCATTTTGTGTGAGGAACTGAGGACAGTAAAAAGTTGTTTCGCTCTCAGCATCCGTGGGTCCCTATTCCCTAAAATCATGGGAAACATATGCGTAGGCCTGCCGATGGGATAACCGTTACTCGTTTTCCATGGACGTTCCGTCCATACGGAACGAGTAACGGTACAAGAGTTTCATTTCGTTCCAGAAAACAGAACGGTAAATGGAATGAGACAACATACCGTTGCTGAAACGGAACGGTAAATGGAATGGTCTATTTCGCTTCCGTTTCGACAAATAGTGCAGTTTTTAGTGTAAATCCACGTCGTTCCATTCCGTTCCATCCAAATGGAACGTATAGCGGAATGAAAGGGCATTTTGTTTTCTGAGACGGAACGGAAAACGAAATGGAACAGTCATACCGTTTATGGAACGGAAAAGCAAACGGAATGGCCCATTCCGTTGCCGTATAACACGTTAAACAGGCCTACATATGCGTCAATGAAAGAGAACCAAATAACTTTAAAAAAAAGAACCAAATTGCAGACGAAAAGGAAAAGAGGACCACAGAAACTTTAACGACTCGTATTTTTTAATCTTTTTCCTAGTACATTACTATTGTATAACATTTCTTTCTTAGCGAGCAAACATCTTTTAAACTTTTGCATGTGATTAGGGTCTGCCAATTCACCTTTTATACCTGGTACATTTTTCAATGGTCGGTATCGTCCTCACTGGGGATGCAAGCCATCTCAAGTGTGTGAAATTCAAGTACGAACTAAAGCCCCTGACGTTGTTTTGTTGACGTATGTATGCGTTCCTCAGGATTAGTCTATTTGCTTTCTGGTGCAAACTAAAGCCTGCTGTTGTTTTGTTGAAGTACGCGCGTATGCGTTCCTCAGGATTACTCTCCTCTGTACTGTAGTGGACTTCAATTCTTTAATTCAGAGGTGTCAACGAACCAACTCAGACAGAAATCAGCTTCTATGTTATACAGATTCTACTAAATTGCAGATGATTGATCACGTTATTTGCAAAATTTACCATAATTTCATTATATCTATGATGCAGTCACAGCTTTCGAGACTATAAGTTAAACAACGCAAGCCTTTCTTTGTACAAACCAAAAGAACAAACATGCATGTCGAAGTAAACTGGGATCAAAATTTGCAAAGCATAATTAAACAAAATCCTGTACCCAATAAAAGTCAAGATGATTTTAAATCAGTTGGGGGCTCATGCTTAGCTTTTAGTTTCTTCACCTTTGCCTTGAACCTGAATTTAGAAACTAGTGTTTGCACTGTATTGATAAAGTTGCCCACCGCCATCACTACAAGCAATACACCGCACACTATAACCTGCCAAAGATACATTGTCAAACAAGCAATTTCAGTTTCACTGGCCATGGATGGGAAAACATGCATTGCATCCGAAAAACAATAAAAAAAAGGAGGAAGCAATGAAAGTTCACTTGCCTGCCATTGAGGAATAACACCATCCAAAGCTGTCTTAAGGAGTAGCATTCCAACATATGCCTCAAAAGCCTGATAATTAATATTAGAACTACAAATCAGATTAAGATCTTCTTTGTGTGGCTTGATTATTTTAATGGACTTTCATACCTGTAAAGTGAAAAGGATGGGGTAAAGTAGCCATAGCTGACCCTCTACACCAGCTGCTTCACCCCACACAACATCCATCCTTTTTGCCTGAAAAAAGATGTACTACATAGGTCAATAAACAACAACAAAGCCTTTAGTCCCAAACAAATTTGAGTAGGTTAGAAATGAAACCCAACAAAGTCAAAGTCGCCAAAGAAAATAAAATAGTAGTAGTAGACTAGTAGTAAAACCTACATCCTCATTCGTGCGCTAAAACTATGACCTAAAACCTAGAACGCCATTCTTAAAAATTGATGTAAATATATTTGCCAATGAACGGTCTGGTTTTATTTTTGTTTTCTTCTCTCTTATTCGTGAATGAAAGAATTAAATCAATAATATCAAACAACAAATAAAAATTGATGTAAATGTATTTGCCAATGAAGCGGTCATTTTCTATTCTTTTTTTCTTCTCTCTCTTATTAATTCTCTCCCCTAAATACTCTTTTTGATGCTATTGTCAAACTGAATTAAAGCTCAAGTACAACTAGTGGGAACATTACTGCCCAAGGAGAAAAGTTGGTACAATGGTACCTGGTAGCATACAGAATACCAACAAACCAGCAGTCCAGCACTACGGTCTATGCAATCCTACATCTTGTAAATTTAGTAAATTATAAAATCACCTTTCCTAGAGCAATTCGAGTATACAGCCTCTGGCGCTGATATCTATTCTGTAACAGCATTGCAATGCCTTGCATAATAGCCCATGCCAAAAGCAACTGAACACCCCTCTGTGATAGGATTTCACAAAAACTAAACAATTTAATTTCATATTGTTACCAATCTTCATTGGGGTCAGGTGTATACACGCAAGCACAAGAAAACAATTTAGATTCTAGAATAATTAGTTTCTATATTGATAACTATGTATCTTTTATTTCCTTAGCTGATTATTAGATTATATAGAAGTTATACTGTTATGATATGTTGCCATAATTAGAGAAAGCTCTTTATAATGAGCTGAATTCATTGTATTAGAGAAGGCAGAAATTAATAAAATATTTCCTTCTATCTTTCTCTTCTCTCCTCTCTCTCTCTACCTTTTATTTGTTCATTACGGCAGAACCTACCCAACCCCTTGAAACTCCGTACAACCTACGACCCACCAAGGCTCGTAACAATTTGGTATCAGAGCCAACCACGATGTCTAAGAATAAAACAACCCCACCCACATTTGATTTCGCAGCCGCCTTCCAAAATCTTTTCCAAAGCAACCAGCAAGTCCTCTAGGGTCAGAATGAGGTGCTGCGCCGCCTCGAACTGCATGAAGGGCGCCTCATCTCTCTGGAGAAACCTTCTAATTCGAAGACAGAGAAACGCCCTAAACCGCACGAATCCCAAGGCGTTCCCCGCTACTACAAACTAGATTTTCCGACTTTTGATGGCAAAGATGATCCGTTGGGGTGGCTTAATCGCTGTGAGCAATTTTTTCGAGGGCAACGCACCATGGATGAAGAAAAGGTTTGGCTAGCATCCTACCATCTCCTCGGTGTTGCCCAACAGTGGTATTATCAAGTGGAACGGGACGAGGGCCTTCTCCCATGGCCCCGGTTTAAGGAGCTCTGTCACTTAAGGTTTGGTCCACCAATTCGCAGCAATTCATTAGGAGAGTTGATGCACCTACGCCAAACCGGTAGTGTTGAGGATTATCAAAAACAATTTGGCGCCTTGATTTGTCGCGCAGATTCTGTCACACCAGCCCAACAAATGCAAATTTTTACGGCTGGCCTCTCTGATCCCCTGCGCACTGATGTCGAGTTGCACCGCCCCACTGACTTATAGCATGCCATGAGCTTGGCGCGTGCTTTTGAGCGCCGCTATAACACCACCACAACCACCGGCATACTTGGCAAACCACCGGGAAGAGCAACTGTCCAGAATTTTCAGTCCCGACCACCTCCTTTGGCCAAGACCACCGCAACAACCAACCCTCCCTCCATGAACCGCCCAATTAGGCGCCTTACACCTGCTGAAATGGCTGAACGTCGCCAGCAAGGCTTGTGTTTCAACTGTGATGAGTCTTATGTCCGTGGACACCGTTGCAAACGGTTATTCTTTCTGGACATCATGGATGATGATGATGACACCTTCCTTGACCAACCATGGGATGCACCAGACTTCCCACCTGAAATTTCCTTACATGCCATCACTGGTATTCCTACTGCTTCAACCATGCACCTCACTGTGACCATCAAGGGGCATTCTTTTCTGGCCCTTGTCGATTCTGGTTCCACTAGCAATTTCTTGAGTACTGCAGTCATTCAGGAAACCCATTTGGCCTTAGAACCTAAATCCGGCCTCCGTGTGACAGTTGCCAATGGAGACCGTTTACCGATTGCTGGGTTCTGCCTTCATCTGCAGTTGACCATTGTGGATGGGATTGTAACTGACCATTTTTTTGCCCTTCCTCTGGATGGCTTTGATGTGGTTTTGGGTTGCCAATTCTTAAAATCCTTAGGCCCTATTCTTTGGGATTTCTCTAAACTCACCATGTCTTTTTGGCGTGTTGACCGCCGTGTCACATGGCATGGTTCCGAGGGCTCTCTTCAGCGTGTATGTGTGTTATCTTCCGATGACCTGCTCCACTCCCTTCTCCTTGCATTTGAGGATCTTTTTCTTGAACCACAGGGACTGCCACCTACTAGGACCTTTGACCACAAAATTCCCTTACTACCCAATTCAGCTCCTGTAGCAGTCCGACCTTATCGATACCCTCATGTGCAGAAAAATGAAATTGAACACCAATGTACCACAATGTTATCCCAGGGCCTAATTCAGCCTAGCACATCGCCTTTTAGCTGTCATGTTTTGCTTGTCAAGAAACATGATTCCACATGGCGTTTTTGTGTTGACTATAGGGCCCTTAATGCCATCACTGTTAAAGACAAATTTTCCATTCCCATGGTGGATGAACTGTTAGATGAACTAAAGCATGCTCATTTCTTCACTAAGCTCAATTTGCGCTCAGGGTATCATCAAGTGCGCATGCATGAGGCTGATATCCCCAAAACAGCCTTTCGAACTCATCATGGTCATTTTGAGTTCGTTGTCATGCCATTTGGTCTTTCCAATGCGCCCTCGACTTTTCAAGCCTTGATGAATGACGTGCTCCGCCCTTTTCTCCGGCAATTTGTCCTGGTTTTTTTTTATGATATATTGATCTATAGCAGATCATGGGCTGAGCATCTCAAACATGTCCATACAGTGCTTCTCCAACTCCGCCTCCACAATCTAAAACTTAAACGTTCTAAGTGCACTTTCGGTCAGACTTCTGTTGCCTACCTCGGCCATGTGATCACACACGAAGGAGTCAGCATGGACCAGGCCAAGGTGCAAGCCATTTTAGATTGGCCAGAGCCGTCATCTGTTCGTGCACTTCGTGGGTTCTTGGGTCTTGCTGGTTATTATCGCCGGTTCATCCAGAACTATGGTGTCTTAGCAGCTCCTCTAACTAAGCTATTAAAGAAAGGCACCTACAGTTGGTCTTCAGAAGCAGCCACTGCTTTTGCTGCCTTGAAGAAAGCATTATCTGGCAGTCCAGTCCTCCAACTACCTGATTTCACCTTGCCATTTACTGTCGAGTGTGATGCTTCAGCCTTTGGTTTTGGTGCTGTGTTGCATCAAGGCAGCGGCCCAATTGCTTATTTCAGCAGACCGGTGCCGGCTCATATGGCAAAATTGGCTGCTTATGAGCGTGAACTAATTGGGTTAGTCAAAGCTGTGCGCCATTGGAGACCTTATTTATAGGGCACTAAGTTCACAGTTCGCACAGACCATTACAGCCTCAAGCACTTGCTGGACCAGCGACTCTCCACTATCCCGCAACATACTTGGGTAAGCAAACTCTTTGGTTTTGATTTTCAGGTTGAATATCGCCCTGGCAAGGCCAACACTGTGGCTGATGCATTGTCCCGGCGTGATGAGGAGCCTAGCTTGCATGCGCTTTCCAGCCCTTCTTTTGCCTTTTATGATGATTTGCGTGTTGAGGTTGCTGAGCACCCGGCCTATGCAGACTTGCATGCTCAACTAGCTGCTGCCACTTTACCAACTGGTTGGGATTATACATATGGTTTTTTCACCAAAAATGGCCGCATTTTCCTTGGCTCTGGATCTGCCTTTACATCAGCTGCACTTCAGTTTGCCCATGGAATGGGGCATGAGGGTGTAGAGAAAACTTTACATCGTCTCCGGTCCAATTTCACATTTTCTGATATGAAAAAGTCTGTTCAGGAATTTGTGGCCGCATGCTCCGTGTGTCAGAGAAATAAGTCGGTTCACCTACACCCTGCTAGTCTCCTTCAACCACTTCCACTTCCTGACAAGATATGGGCTGATATCTCCATTGATTTTATTGTGGGTTTTCCTACGGTACATGGCAAATCTGTCATTCTCACTGTAGTTGACCGTCTCTCTAAGTACAGCCATTTTATAGCCTTGGCACACCCTTACACAGCTCAATCTGTGGCCTTAGTGTTTTTTGAGACCATTGTCAAACTGCATGGGGTGCCTCAAAGTATTGTCAGTGATCGTGACCCAGTGTTTACCAGTAAGTTTTGGCAAGAGCTTTTCCGCCTTCAAGGAGTTCACCTAAAACTTAGCTCAACTTTCCACCCACAAACAGATGGTCAAACTAAGGTTGTCAACCGCACAATTGAGATGTATTTGCGGTGTTTGGCATGTGATCGGCCTCGCACGTGGCTACAGTGGCTTCCTTGGGCTGAATTTTGTTATAACACTTCTTATCACTCAGAGCTCAAAGCTACACCTTTTGAAGTGGTCTATGGCCGTCCAGTTCCACCTCTTCTTCCTTACAAGCAAGGGGATTCCAATATTGCCGCAGTGGATATCTGCCTCAGAGACCGTGATGACCTTCTGCGCGATGTTCGCCAGCGCCTTTTGCAAGCACAACAACGGATGAAAATAGGTTATGATAAGTCCCATCGAGATGTATCTTATTCTGTGGGTCAGTGGGTATTGCTCCGTCTTAATCACCGCCTTGCTGTAGGCATACGCCATAAGGCAAATGCCAAGCTAGCTCCTCGTTTCTATGGGCCTTATAAGATTGTGGACAGAGTTGGTGAAGTGGCTTACTGATTGGAGTTGCCTGCTAATGCCCGCATTCATGATGTCTTTCATATGTCCTTACTGAAGCCTTTCAGTGGTACACCTCCAGCTACACTGTTGCCTCTGCCTCCAATGCCAAACGGCCATGTCATCAGGGAACCATCTGCTATCACCAGCATCCGTCAACAAGGCAACCAGATTGAAGTTTTGGTGGAATGGAAGGGCCATGATAAGTCTGATGCCTCATGGGAAGAATTCTCTTGGTTTAAGGATCAATTTCCAACTTTTCAGCTCGAGGACGAGCTCCTATCTCAAGTGGGGGGGAGTGTTACCAATCTTCATTGGGGTCAGGTGTATACACGCAAGCACAAGAAAACAACTTAGATTCTAGAATAATTAGTTTCTATATTGATAACTATGTATCTTTTATTTCCTTAGCTGATTATTAGATTATATAGAAGTTATATTGTTATGATATGTTGCCATAATTAGAGAAAGCTCTTTATAATGAGCTGAATTCATTGTATTAGAGAAGGCAGAAATTAATAAAATATTTCCTTCTATCTTTCTCTTCTCTCCTCTCTCTCTCTACCCTTTTATCTGTTCATCACAGCGGAACCTACCCAACCCCTTGAAACTCCGTACAACCTACGACCCACCAAGGCTCGTAACACATATATAGTTGTACTATAGACAAGGGGCAACACATGAAAAAGTACCTGCTTATTTGCACAATCAGGCTCTCCCTTTATTTCCCATGTAAGGCTTACTAAGGCCATCAACATGGTACAGTAGTGATGATATATCCACCTAACAGAAATACAAGTGCAACCTTTTCAATTCTCAATAAGACAACATAATATTACACCAAGAAGATTGAGATAAAAATTTGCTTACCAGGGACGAATGTCACTTCCATTTGCTCTCAAAATATTCTCTCGCAATGCTAGGTTTGTATACAAATATAGCAACCATGCCTACAGTAAATAAACATCTTTCAATAAAAATTGTTGTGATAAGCACTAAAAAGATTCTTATGTTGTTTTGCAGCAGATAAACCTGGTACAATTGAACGGGTAAAGCTGGAAAACACCCGTTCCAGATCCAAGACCTCAAGACAAGCAGAGAGGATGGAAAGAGAAGAAACAAGACGGCAGTTTTATCCTGTACATAAAGATTGAAACTTCTTAAAGTTACAAAATATCATAAAGAAAGAAAGGCATAATAAAATCCATCACTGATAGAACTATTTGAACATGAGATAGCATGGTACCCTGTACTTGTTGTACTCTTCTTTAATTTTGAGCTTCTCCTCTTTCCTTGAGACACGAACATCTACTGGCCCAAGAACCATCTTGAGAAACCGACCTAATAATTTAACACTCAAATTCAAATATTTATCTAATAATTGATTGAATAACAGACCAAAGGAGCAGAGTTTTACTTTATTGCTTCAATAGTGCTGCAACTGCAACACATTAAAACCATTCCCATAATTTCTCCAGTGTTCCGCACATAATGCATGTCTGACATTCACACGTCAGACGTGCACATGACAGTTGCATGTATGACAAATGTGCATTTGTAAGTCACAGTCATGCATATGACAGTTGGGTATGCGACAGACACATGTATGACAATTTTGCGTATGATAAACACACGTAAGACTGTCAAGTGTGTTACATTCTTGCATATGACAGTCGTATGTCATATGCTAATTGATAATGATAAAAGGAAGATACAAACCATGAGTTCTGCTAGGCAGGAGAGCAGCGGCATCTCCTTCTTTAAGGATCCACTGTGCCTTGTACAATTCCTCTTCAATCTGCAGTGCATAACATAATGTTAAAATTAACATTATTCCTAGTAAGCGACAAGCAGGCCATTTAGCACTTTTTGTCCCTTTGATTACTTGGCAATGTAATACGACAAAGAGTTGCAAATCCCTTAATACTGATAAGAACCACTTCCACCGTTTAAAAAAACATAAAAAAAAATGAAAATTCGCCAGAAATTCACCTTGTCGATAATTTTCGGATCAAGCTCCGCGCGCTTAGCGTCAAAAGAGGAGGAGACACCGCGGAGGAGGGAGTCGAGAGCGGAAACGCGTTGTCGAAGAGAGTGCTCATCACCGTACCTCCGCCCCACCGCCGTTGCCACCTCCTCTTCTAGCTCTCGAACTCTCTCAGTCACTCGCAGAGCTTCTTGAAGAACCTCTTCTTGCTTCAAATCCCCCATGTTTCTTCTCTGATCGCTCCTCTCTCTCTCAAATACAAACACAGAGCTAGGTGTTGAAAGAAGGTGCCGTGAGGTTATCTTCTACACTCTGATCGGTGCTTGGTGCTTGGTGCACGGTGCAAGGCGCTGTTTGTTTTTCCTCTGATTTTTCTTAATCGGTAAATCACTAATCAGAGAGTAAGTTTCCGTTATAGTAGGCCCCAGATGTCTTAGATTTGTTTATAGACAAAATTAGAATCTGCGGACGTGATTTGTAGCTAGGAATGTGAACGGGAACAAAGGAGATGCTAATTATATCAAAATTTATAAAATAATTAAAGGTAATAAGTTCCTTACAATCCGGGCAAATTCATTGGACCATCTTTAGAAAGGCAAATAGTATAAATTCATTTATTTTTTTACCTTAATAATTTTTAAATTATTTTGAAACTGATTTTATATTATGTTTTATGTAATTTCAATTGCGGGGTTCAGTTATGTAATAAAAACCATATTTTTGTATAATTTTTGAGATGTAATTGGAAAAAGGTTTTAGTAATTAAAAACACTGATGTGATATGTTTAATTAATTAGTAAATAAATATTTTTTAATGGATAATTACTCAATTCTTTACAACTGAAAAGGAATTCGCAATGTAACCCAATTGGCAACAATTATTTTAAAACAATATTGGTCAGTTAGCAACTTTTCTCTCATTAAACAGTTAGCAGTCAGCACCTTTTCTCCCATTAAACACTCGTCGATGTAACCCTGACGCTGACAAAGAGTAGAACCAAACAATGCATCATTATACCACATAACATTTCGCTCAAATTACATTAATATATTGAAAATGCTACCAAAAGTAATTATTTTCAAAGAAAGAAATGTTCAATTACATATTTTCCAATAGAGACGCGGCATTTGTTCAAATTTTCAACTTCTGTCATTAAAATATTTAATTGAAAAAAAATATATGTTTTATAAATATTAGGAAATGCATGGGAGCACTTGTTTACTTCGAAAATGCAAGAGACGTTTTTCATTGCAAATATAATATCTCTGTTATTTTCCAAAAATTTGATTTAGACCTCTTCAACAAAGATCTTTGTACATAGACACGTTCAAAAATGAAAATCTACACATTACAGATTTGAAACAGCTACCTGTGCACTAAATGGGAAAAATAAAAATGTTACAAAATGAACAAAATTATACAAATGTACATGAATCAACTCATCAAGACAAGCTCTTGACCAATTTCTCAAACCTGTTTGCAGCAATTTGTTGTCTAGAGCTCTCATACAGATTGTACAGTGCTTCCAGAGATTTTACTAATATGTTTCTGTTTGCAACATATAAAGGAGCGTCATCTCTCTTCTCAGAAGAAGAGTTATCATTGCTTGATGACGACTGATTTACATCTTTGAAGAATGAGCATAGAGGCTTTAACAAATCTTCCAGAAAAGAAGCTTTCTGTAGTAAAAAATGGAAAAGGAATACATTTGATTAATCTATTCTCCTACAAGATTTTCATGATTGAAAGTATCTTACCAAAGAAAAATATAATCTAAACAATAACACATTTATGTTTCACACACACCTTAACGAGAAAATCTTTGAGAGATTGATCTTCTTCATGTGATATAAGTGCAATCAAGTGTAAGGCAGTAAATGCAAGCTGTCAAATCCACAAGGAGTTTCAGAAATTCTGATTAATTAGTTATAAAGATGAAGAAGAGCAATTTAATGGTAAATTAGATAACAAATGAACCTGCTTTTCAAGGTTGTCCTTGTATTTATAGCTAGATGGGTTTGAAGAATGGTCGGAACCTAACGACTCGATAACTTGTACTATTCCTTGTACCACATCAGAGAAAGAGCTCCCATATTCTAACATTGCAAAAAGAATTAAATTTTTTAGAAGAAATAACCATCAAGCACTGTTAAGGCTTAAGACAGCTCTAAATAGTTCTTTTATAAACATTTTTCCAAAAAGCCTTGGATACTGATCAAGGTTGCAGTATCTATATCAGTAAAGATTGTATATGTAAAAGACTAGACTATATCCCATTCAATGTAAGATATTAAAAAAATGCTTTATGACATAGAATTGTGCACACAGAGACAGATACTAACCAATCCTCGAAGTAGGAACAGCTAAAGCAACAGCAGCATGTATCCTAATCTTATAATTAGTAGAGTCACGGATCAGTAGCAAAAGAATATGAAAGACAGTTGGGGCCCTGCCAAAAGTAATTATTTGTCCTTATTAAAAAATATCGTTACTTTTCAAAGGTGAGGATCCATCGCCACAAATTAGTTTGACAACAATGACAACCATAAAAGATAACATAATAGTTTTCAAATCCGACGCTTAAATACAAGGCAAATTCTGCCATGCATACTTTATTTCACATGGGCCTAAATCTAAACCATTCATTCAGAATGATGAATGATTGCAATTGATTAGGGCTTGAATGAATGGTTAGATTTGAGCCCATATAACAAAAAGTATGCATGACATAATTTGCCGAAATATAATCCATACTTTATGCACATCATACACATAAAAAGGCGAAATTTGAAACAAGTTTTACTGTTCATCAAATGGGTCAAGAATTGGTCTGGTCCATATTAAACCTCTGATGGAATACCAAATGATACTTAAATTGCATAAAATTTGATATACATCAATCTATAAGGTTAACAACATGTCTACAAATAGTTCTAGCCTACCCCACCTTGTTTGAGACTAATGGCTTTGGTGTCCTTGTTTTTCTTTTTTACTTAATTTGAGAAAGCGGTGTCGAGGTTACAAGATGGTTAATCAATCATATCCCTTCTTTTGATTTTTCTATAAAAGAACACAATACTGAGAAATAAAAAAAATTACCAAGACATAGATTGCAACTTCAATGTTTCATTCATAAATAAATTGCTCAGTGCATGACATACATTCCACTGGACCTAAATAGACAGGGAAAAACAAAGATAAGAAATTGAATGACAAACAACAGTTCTTATTCACAGCTTAAGAGGTACCTTGGCGATGTCAAGAAAAACCAGACATCCCAAAGTATATTGTGCCGTATAGCATAACAGATATGCAACCATTAAAAAAGCACGGTAAAATTACCTAAACAGCTCCCAATAATGTCTAACAAAAAGAATCATTTAAATTCCGCACTCTTATCACTGAAATATAATTTAGCATTTATAAATAAAAATAAATACTGGTAGTGCTATCAACAGTATCAATAGCTACAATCCATGTAATCATGAGTTTGTAACATATTCAATCTATCACAAAACCATCATAGCAAAATCCACTACTACAATTTTTGCCTCCCAAGAGTTCAGATTAATTTTGAGAAAATTAAATTTATATATATGAACACAGATAGAAACTACATTAAATAAAAATATTTACACCTGCCTGGTACAGTACCTTGCTCTCAAAATGGATTCTTGCTATCAGATAACTCCCATTTCACACTTTCACAATACCATATCAAAACATATAACTGAACCAGGTTTTGTACTCTACACTTAAGGAAGCTCATAATTCCTACTCATAGACGATATCTACAATTTCCAGCTTCAATTATATACAAGCAAATCCATTTTTCTCTATAGGATAGAAATTGAAAATGCTCTACAAACACTTACAAATTGACCTAGCAATTTTCTTGCTGAATTAGCTTCAGAAGATATTGCATATTTTACAAGCACAAGTACTGTAACTTCCACATGAAACAGAGGATAAACTTTTAGCACACTTTTTTCCCGCCATTTTGTTTTGCACATACAGTGCAAGGATAAATCTACTCTTTCTCTTTGTGAACAAAAATAAAGTATATCTATTTTATTAGTCATGAAGAAGATACCTTTACATTTCCAGTTGTGACGCATGAGAGAAAGGCTTGCACCATTCTTTCCAGCCAGTTAGAATCTCCATTACTATAAAAATTGCATTAAGAACAAATACTATAAGTATAATAATAGACAATGTCTCATGGACATGACTACAATGCGTAGAGAATTTCTATTTCCAATTTTGTTGGAAGAATTTAGGTTTTGAAACATTCATTAATGCCACAGCTAAAAGAAATTAAACACCACCACCACCAACAACAACAACTAGCCTTTTGTCCTAAACAATTTGGGTAAAATTGTATAACTTATATTTCATTCTTCATTTTTTTAATTAATTTTTTTTGTCAAACCAAAATCCACTAAGGTCACAAAATGTCTCCAAAACTTTAATCATCAACTCAATAACGACAGACCTCAAAAACCCTAGACTAAACAACACCAAGTTGCAGAAAATAAGAATAAAAAATTATTACAGAAAGTATGATTAAACGCACCTCAAATTATTATGAGCACCGGAGGGATCATCAAATCTGATAAACCTTGAAAGATAACCAAGAGCTCGTACAGCATTTGATTTTATCTGATAAAAGATGGCAGCAGAAAGTAGAAACTATATTCAGATATCCAAATTTCCTAAAAACAAATGCCAAAAACAGTTGCTTCTAAGATCAAAATGTATATGTACAATGCACATCAGCTACATTTATCATCTTTTCTTTAATATTTGGAATTTTCCAACCATACAATGACAAATATTTTTCATTATTAAACTATACCTTGTCACCATCCTTGGCCAATCTCAATGCACTTTCCACCAACAAGCTTGTAGACTTAACCACTTCACCTGAAAGATAAAATTGGCCACCAAAAAATGGTTACAATAGATAGCTATCATTTTTAATACAATTATGCAAAGATGTTCATTCTCACATGGCAAACCTTCTGTAGGGAACTCAGCTGCTCTTAAGCGAACAGAATCACAAATATTTGCCAGGGCCCATGAAGCAGTAATACGCACCTGAATAAAATTAAAAAAAAATTAGTACCTAGGAAACACAACAAAAGAATTTTTAAAACTACTAAGGACCAACCCAAGTTGCACTCAAATTTACAGGTACCATTTAAAACTTGTACTAGTTTATATTAACAGTAAATTGTGATACTGTCAAACTATTGATGTATCCCTGTTCTGCAAAGACATTTTTGTTTTTGTACACTATCCTGCATTTTCTTTTATATTATTGATCTATTGTCTTTGGTGTTCGTGTGCTTATCTATGAGAGCCTCGCCACCAACTGCAATTAAGACGAACAGGTATTGGAAAAAAAAATCAGGAGATAAAGATAATACCGAGGCTAACTGATTTCTGGTGTTCAACTCAACTGCATGAATAAAATCATAGAGCACTCTTGAACTGCTAAAAGAAAATGGTTAATCATAGGTTAAGGTATAAATAACTTGCAGTCTAGTCACTAAAAAATATAGAACCCTTTAATGCCAAAACTAACTCTAGATCAGAAGCTATCCATTAAGTATTTTTGTACAATCTAATAAACTTATCTCTTTAATGGTTAGGATGAAAAATTATTGAAATTTGAAGTTAATACTGGTCATCTTATCCTTTTATTTTTTTGCAAAGGTAAATGTTTTTATGAAAAACACCAGATCAAAAATATTACTTAGATATCACTGGTGGAAAGGACGATATAATTCCAATAGCACGGCAAGCAGCCGATCTGAGGGCAGGTATGGCTTCTTTCGTTGCAGCTCCAACCTATAAGTGAAAAGATATTTATATTAAGAGGATTCCCTGATAAAGTTTGATTTTAGAAGTTTTGTGCATTATGCTAGCAAGGGAAGGGATTAAGTATTACGTACAGATGAGAAAATCACAAACTCCTGCTTCTCTCTTGATAATGAAAAGAAAACAGCTGAAGTCATGCCAGCAAAACATGTAACAGATGCAGCTTTAACCTAAAAAAATTAAGTATGTTAACTTGATCGGCACCATTTGAACAGACCCTGAGAGAATAATCCTAATATTTTTAAAAAAAAATATTTACCGAAGGAGCAGAATGACACAAAGCAACTGGCATATGCCTCTCAATAGCCTCATTCCACAATATAACACCAAAGGAATTGTCAACATCAGGATGACTATTCGAAGTATCCAAGCCTTGTTGGAGTTCAAAACATGGAGCAGATGAGACTCGCTTCTTGCGGGTTTTATCTGAAACTTGTTGGATATCCATTAGCCTGAATTCTAAGTGGTCATCAGTTCCTTGAAAGCCAGATGCTGCTCTGAGGCACTCATCCATGACCTAAGTTGAATAAACAAAAAATTGCAAGGAAAAGCAAAGAAAAGAGATGGTCACGGAAATTGAATCGATTAAATTAAACATATGGTATCACAGATAGTCCTGGAACGGCCCCACCATTTTTTATTTAATTTTTTGATATAACTCTACATTCTATCTTAACAGATAGTCCTGGAACAGCCCCGCCATTTTTTATTGATATTTTGGTATCACATTTGGTATCACAGATAGCTGGAATGGCCCCACTATTTTTTATTTGATTTTTTGATATAACTCTACATTCCATCTTATTAGAAAAACAATATTTGACAATATACACAAACAACAAATGTAACTTCCTCATAAACATCTGCTGATAACACCAATCATTCAAATAATGTTGACACAGCACCACTAAATCACCATAATTTTACAAATCGACTAAGCCAAATTGGTATATAAGAAGAACACAAAAAAACAAGGCAGGAACACAAATACAACAACTAAGCCTTTGGTCCCAAACAAGGCAGGAACACAAATATAGTAAACTTTTTGTTTAAGTCAATATTGGATCAAATTACCATAAACAGATAAGTATAATATCACATGCCCTACAAAATAAGAAAAATGCATGGCACCTTAACAACAGAAGAAGTGCATCTCTCAAAAGTGGGCACCGCATTTTTCTCACCATCTCCTTTAGAAGGATAAGAGGTAGCTTCATCAAAATTCCTCATCAGCAACAACTCTTCAACAACATTTGAGACTTGTCTCCATGTTGATCGAACTGTGCTTGGATAATTGTGATATATAGCCTTCAATACCTGCGCCAAGAAAAAGAAGTACAACAAAGGGAAATATATAAACAGAACTATCAGTTCAACATAAGTGCCAACAAACCTACCTAGCAAAGGACAATTTCATCTAGACCCTGGCAAATGAAGTAAAAAATATCATGTATACCCCTAAATATGAGAAAATCATGCATTTTGTTAGGGTGATTTATGGTCACAGATGGCATAACATACTATAGTTCGTAGAGAGGTAGGACTATTGATGGCATTTTCAGAATCTGCAGTAGACTTTGAGAACCAGATCTCACGTAGCACAACTTTTATTATTGCTGCTTAGCTGCTATGAGTGCTATTTCTATTAATTCTTATCATTGATACTGTGTGGTTTGACGAGTGATCAATGAGAGAGAGAGAGAGAGAGAGAGAACCTGGAGAGCCTCACACTTTATACTCAGGTTCACATCCTTCTCTAAGCAAGTAAATAGCATAGTAAATATAGATAATTCCCCTTCAACTTCTACAAGGCCTGAGAAATCATGTTATTGTGTCATCACAAATAGTCCACAAAATGAGTGTATTTACATCAAACATTCTATCTTCAGAAAAAGTGGGAGAGAAAATCCTGACCTAGTAAACTGCTTTCTAGTAAATTCAATGCATCAACCGAAGGCGGTGACTTGGAAAATGCCATCTCCAAGCAACTAAGCACATGCACCTAGCCAATAGCATATAACCAATGAAAATGATCAAGATCTATTCATGTGAAGTCATACTGTCAAGAAAACAAAAAAGAAGCTAACCACAAGACCATAATGTTCATTCTTGAGCACACTGTTTCTCGAAATACGGTTACAAAGAGAGGAAATGACTGTTGGCAACAAATCACCGGGCATTCTACCATATCTGTTAGATTATACAAAAGAAAAAGATAAAAGATTAGTTGGCATTGTCAAAAATAAAAGTTTACAACATAAAGTTGAGAAAAATGAAAAGGGACATACGGTGTGACTGATATTAGAATAACCAGAAGCTTGTACAATGAGGCTACTAATGTAGTATGGGTTTCCCGCTGTATCAAGTATAAGACACCTGTCAAACAAGGCAACTACAATCATCATTCCACTGCCCTTCGTCGCAACATATGATATAAAACTGACAAGTGCTCAATCCCCCCTTTATTGCTTTCCATTTTATGCATGTTCTTTGCTTCCACGACCATTAGATGTTTAAGTTAAGGAGCGCAAAGCATAAATCCACATAGTAATGATAGCATACCAGTATGCAATTGCATCAGTATTCTGCCAAGGGAGCTAGAGAGAGTCGTAAAAGAGCCAGGTTTGGATAATTCCTTGTACTCTGCAACTTGTGAAAGAACCAAAGCTTGTCCCTCTAACATAGAAACAATAGCTGATACTGCCTCAACCCGTACCTAAACAGATGTGCAAAGAAATACAGTGTGAATGAGTTTACAACAATACGTTCTGGTATCCCGCATCAATAGTATGGTAAACTACTTATTTCCAGCTTTCAATTTTTGTTTATTTATTTTCTTTTATTACTTTATTTTTGTCATGACTTGTTGACTCACCCTGAGTTCCTGAGAATTCAAGACTCAGCTAAAAGTAACCAAGTGGCCCAGATTGAGATGTTGGCCTTTTCTCCAAAATAATATATAAACATTAAACAATACTGAGGTAGAAATAATAAAAAAAAAGAGTTAAGCTGAATATACCTTGACTATAGGATCAAAAATTAGTGAGGTCATGAGAGTTGCTTGATTCTTCCTGAGTAAAAGAGAAAACAACTGTACAATACAAAGAGAGAAGAATTCTCTGTATTTCTATAAACACTGGGAAAATAAAACATATATTTTGTAAGTACCTTAGCATCAGTACATCATTCTCAGGCAACAGCAAGGGCCAAAATGAAGTAAGAGACTTTGCATCAGCACGGCAGAGATCCTTGTGATTAAGGAAAAAGAAGGAATTAGCAAAACCTCAGTTACTTTTATATTAAGAAATATTATTTACCAAAATACAAACCTGTATGCAACAAATGGCATTTAACCTAGTTTTTGAGCTCCTGTAACGATCATTGACTTTTCCATATCCATCTGTATCACTATGATCAGAGTCTGATGAACAAAAATCATATCTTGAACTAGGCTCAGAATCAGATGAATTGTTACTCCTAAATGCTTCTTTTCTCCTCAAGTGAGGTGGCTTATAGGCAGTACTGGTGGTTTTACTAGTCATCTCCGACTTCACTACAGAAGGTGAAGACTGATTCTTCTTTGACAAGGTAGTTGCACTAATGGCTGAGACGCCGTACATGAAATATAGTTGCAGTGTTGGCACGAAACCTGCCATCTTAACATTAAATATAGTAATGTTAACTGCTTGAGTGAAGTACATCACATGCCTGCTCTTTGACTGGCAAGTTCGCTATTCATTGGAAAGTAATAATATAGAACTCTACAAGTACAGAGAAAGTTCCTGTTAATATATTAAGAGATCAACTTGCACTCACATGACTAGCTAAAGGGCCCTTAGGATCTGATAGAACCAAATGTAGACAGTGAAGAAATGCAGTTAGGAATCTACAAGACATGTTAACATCAACAAGTGTATAAACATTCAGCAGTTTGCATGTTGAGTACAAGAAGAAAAATAACTTTTTAAAAATTGAGGAATGTATGTACTAAAACGAATCAAATCGAGTTACCTTGATATGACATTATCCTCTAGTACAAGGTTATTTGATGCAAGGAAGTCCATCACCTTTCTGAAAACCTACAATAAAAGAAATAACATCAAGCAACATAAAAGTAGGAACCACTTTTGAGTCCCTATAATTGGACAGCAATCTGACAGATCAGAACTCTACCAGTAGATCACACTTTCAGGTACCAGAATTCAGTATTGATTAAAAATGATCAATATCTAATTAATATTTGGCTAGCCTCTTATATTAAAGGATCGATACATTGATCTACATAGTTGATATAAGGCAGATCATTTCACAAATCAGCAGCATGACTAAGAATATACTACATTTGAAGGAGTGGCTTAAGGACAATCTTCTGATGAAAAAAATTCTCATCGCGGAGGGCCCCTTAGTAATTTTCCCATGTCGGTCTATATGACACTATTTGGAATTGTGGATGCAAAAGTTTTGCATTGGTGGAGTATGCCAAGGTTACGGACTTACGGATGATACTTTCTAAGTCAATATTAACTATTATACTGATAATGGAAACAACTTTCCCTTTTGTCATGCTAATTTGCTCGAAATAGGTTACAATAGTGGAGCAGGTTAGGCCCAAAGAGGTGTGCAGAGACTAGCAGAGCATCTTTAGGGGTATATCCTAAATTGATGGGGTACCTTTCATTGAAAGTGTCATAGAGATACAGGTCACTATTTTGTGATTGTAAAAAGCTCTAAGGTCATTTCATTAATGGAACTGGTGGTGTACATACACTTATTTTTGAAAAAGAAAAGACATATAAAATTAATTAACACCACGTAAGATAAACAGACCTCGACTATAGATTGCCACAAATCAGCTGATATAGTTGATCCAATTCGTGTCAGCACCTTTCCCAAATTCGAAAACGCAGTAGTTTGCATATCCCATAAGCCTGAATACTTCAGATTTACAAACCCGGAATCACCAGAATGGTTTATATTGAGTAGCTTAGGATGTAAGAGTGATATAATGGAGAGGAGAACTCCAGTTAACTGCATATTTTCTGATAAAGAGGCATTTCTCTCATATGCCTTAGCCATAGAACTGAAGAGACAGAGAAAAAAGACAAAAAGAAAAGAATAAATAATCTTCTTATCTAAGATCTTTTCTTAAAACTTAACTAAAAGGAATCCAGTGCTCAGCCAACACTTACAACAAAACTGGAATAACATACTGAATAAATGAAACAACCACCTCACTGGGCATCTGATCTAACCTTATAATAGCTAACGAGTCGGTTGCAGCATTAACTATACCAGATCCAGTGGAGCAATCATTCGATGAAAATTTTCTATCAAGACGTGTCAAGCTTGCTTCTACAAAGTTCAATAGGATACTCCAAGAAGATGCATTGATATCTAGGCAAACTTTGCACATAATGCTATTAATCTGCACGATAGTTGACCAAAAGATATACATTTAGGAAGGGGGCAGATAAAAACAAAATTAGAAAACTTAGTATGAGCTTAATCTCACCAAGAGGGATAATGAGCTTAACCTCAACAGCCATCAGATTGGCTTCAGATACAAATGCAAACTCCTGATCATGATTTATGAAGTGCTGAACATTATGATTCAAACTTCTAATATTTTGAGTTTGCTTTTACTTTTCTACTAGATGAAAAAGTCAGAAATGATGAAAAATGGACCAAAATAATTAATTCATTTATTGAACATCTTTTATCTTGTACAAAGTGAACACAAAAACATAAGAAAAAAAATGGAATGTAAATGCTTGGTTGCTCAAGTAGATCAAGATCACCGGTTCAAATGAGTGTTTTTGCAGTTAAGCTCACAAAATAATCGGTGAGCCTTAAGCTCATAGTAGCTTTACTCAAACTATCATAAAGGAATTCAAATATAAACTACTTAATTTACCAAATGCAAGATGAAACTTAACGCATCCTCAGATCCGTCGCACTTTGAGACTGAGATTCCCAACTCAGTGAGAAACACCACATCTGATGTGACCTGGAAACAATAATGAAGCACAAGTATTCAATCTGAATTAACAACAGGAGTAAAGTCAAGTACCAGTGTTTGAGTGCTAAAGTGATCAAGTAAACCATCAAATTTATCTCACTGACTTGCATATACTAATGTGCTTGTGCACTCAATTATGATTATGATCTGGTTGATTATGCTCGCGACTAAAAGATTTAGAGAGATGTAGGGAAGATGACCTCGTGAGGGGGGAGGAGAGAGGCGGCGGAGAATAGAGAGCTGGAGGGAGTGGAGAGGAGGAGGCGGCGGAGGAGGGAGAGAAGCGCCGGTGGCTCCGGCGAAGGAAGGGTTTCGTCGCGCAATGTCAGAAAGGTCGTTCGCCATAGCCTCGTGCTAGATGAGGCCGATGCCATCTCATCTAACGGTGAAGAAGTCAAGAAGCCGAATCGTCAGATTTCGAATCCCTATTTACTATTTCACGACGAAATAATGAGATTTCGCGTCGAGAGTGAGAACAAAAGTGACGGATACTGGATACAGGGAACCAAATCCTCTACTGTCGTAAATGACAGTAGAGGTCTGCTGCACCTTTCAATTTTATTAAAATTTTAAAATTTCAAAATTTAAATGTTGAATCCAAACCGTTGATGTTGTTCAATTTTACGAGAGATGCATTTTTATATAAGTTTTATAAAATTTTAAGTCGATTTGATACTCGATTAAGTGGTCAACAAATGAACATATTAGAATTAATCAGTGATAGTTAACCAGATTCGTTCATTTGTTGATCACTTGATCTAGTATCAAATCAACTTCAAAATTATAAAACTTATATGAAAACACATCGCTCGTAAAATTCAACAAGATCAACGGTTTGAATTCAACATTTAAATTTTTTAATTTTTAAATTTTAATAAAATTGAGAGTGACAGTAGAGGATTTGGTTCCTACCTGGATACAGTGTGTGTGAAATTGATCTGTTCTCGTCATGTTGCTACAGTGTGTTTTACAGACCCCACACGCGCTACAGAACTGCATATGTTTAAAAACAAGTTTTAATAACATATTTTAGTAATTTTTTTAAAGTTTTATTTATTTAAAGCAAATCTTTTTCAAGTAATATTCAATATTTTTTTAAATAAGATTATTTATTTAGATAGATATTGCCCACTGTATTTCAATACAGTTTATTCTTTTTTTTTGCACTTTGCCGGAATTCAATATGTTACCTCTAGATTAGTGAGGAAGTGAGGAAGTCATTGATCATCAGTACTAAATTCCCACGTACTTAGCAATATCTAGTTACAAATCTTAAGCTATTAGGAATTGTATTTTAAAACATCATTCAGGATTAAAAGGCGGTTTAATTAAATCTTATATAGCAAAGAACACAACCAAAATAAAAATCGAGTGTTCACGATGCAGCTGCAAGATCACTCTAAATATTAGAATTAAAAATATATATTTTTTATTAATTGAAAAATAGGTTGATTTTTTTTTCAAAACTGAATTTTATTTGATAAATGGTTTTCATACGTAGTATTTCAGCCATTTATATGACTTAATTTCATGCATTTCATTATAATTTCTGTTGTTTAACTGATAATTTAGGTTTGAATCTAGGTACTGCCATGTTTGCTCTATTTTTGTACAGGATTGAAGATAACCTGCTCAAAACGACGAAATCTGCATTGATCGGCGACCCACCAAGAGCACCAGCGGGTAAAATAGAAGACTGGCGACTCAGAAGATTTCAGCGGGCCGCTAGGTTCGACAGCGGGCTGCTGGAAAGGAGGAAACCACAGCCAAATATAGACAGCCAGTTTTGTTAACTTCTCAACCACATTCTGAGCTATTTCTGGAGCCTCCAATTGCACGTCCTTAACCTCTAGAGAACCACCAAAGCCTATTATAAAAGAGAGAAGCCTTGATGCCAGAAGGGACGCAATTTTGGAGGTTAATTGCAGCTAATTGAGACAGCCAACAGGATCGCCAGCGGGTCGCCAACACCATCAGCGGACCGCTGGAGAGTAGCAGAAGACAGAAAGATAGAGTCCAAATTGCAATCTGTTGTAATCTTTGATTCTTTCTCATGTTTTTATTTTTATTTGATGAGTTGTAGCGAGTAGATACTGATTAGGGGCCATGGCAGTGAACCTTTTAGTTTATGATTAGATAATATACTTTTTAGTTAATTTCTTTGTTGCATGTTATGTTTTATTTTCTTTCTTTAATATTTGATCTGATTGCTTGAATTGCTTAAGTTAGATTTGCTCGCATTCGTCAAGCATAGGCCTTGCTTGATTGTTTAATGGTTAAGTCCAAATCAAATTTAAGATATTTGATGCAATTATACCAACTTGAAGGTTTGAACTGAGAGGCTCAAACCAGGACTAATAACGAGAGTTAGGTCCTTTCTAAGAGTGAAAACTCGAAGAATTCATTAGGTTAGAAAATGTATAAACTTATAGAAACTAGACCACGAAACGAGAGTTGAAATCTAGGTTCTATACGAAGGGATTTGAGTTAATTGATCGTCAACCAGACCTAAAACGAGAGTTTGATCTGTTAAACATCAACCAAACCCTATTCCTTACACAAAGCGACTTCTAAATTAACTAAATTGTTAAATCTGCACTAATCCTGGCTGGCCGCTGAGTGAACCAGCGATGTTGTCTATGCCCGCCAAGTAGTCAGCGACCAGTCAATAGGATTAGAGACCTGAGTTCTTTCAGCGGGCCGCTACGTAGCGGGCCGCTAGAACTGGAGTAAATTGAAGAATTAACTTGCCTTAAGCCCCTAGTTTTAATTAATTACGTTTTAATCCTCTTCAATTGTGATCTGTTAATTTATGATTTATTTTACTGCAAGATTTTATTAATCTGTTACTGTGACCAATCAACTTTTACTGCTGTTCGTTCAATTTAGCAAATTAAATTGAATTTAGAATCAAATAATCCAAACCGTCCCTGTGGTTCGACCCTGAAATACTTAGACGATCGTCGTGTGCTTGCGACTTAATTTAGGTAGATTAGAGTATAAATTTAAAGCAGGAAAATCCACATCATTATCTATAATCTATTTTTAGTCACCGAACTTGAATTTGTCTAATTTAGTTACTAAACTTTAACGTTGCCCAATTTTGATCACTTTATGAAAATTTTGTCTAATTACCTATTAAAAGCCCACTAATCAATATATTTGCTCGATATGTAACACGTTTATCATACCAACTAAAGAATTCACAAACTTTGATCATCGAAAAAATCAGATTTAATGTCAAATTAATTGATTAGTTATACAAAATCTTCAAAGGGTGGCTAAAATTTGACAACATTGAAAGTTTCGTGATCAAAATTGGATAGATTAAACTTCAATAACCAAAAATGAATTATAGACAAAATTTAGTGAACTCTGAAAAATTGTATCTATTTAAAAATGTAAACATTGATTTCAAACATAGGCTTAAGGGTGTCAAATGTGCGAAACGACAGCGGAACTGGTATGTTCCGTTTTCGTTCCGTTTCTGGTAACGTAACAGAATTATGTTTCATTTTCTATTCCGTTATTCATTTTCCATTGATTTTAGCCCATTTTTCATTGATTTTAGCCCAATTTTCGGTAAACGAAACACTATCGTTTACCAATACCCATTTCGTTTCCGTTCCGTTTTCAGAAAAGTAACTGATTTTCCTTCCGTTTCTGTTCTGTTTTGGACAGAACGAAACTGAAACGTGCGAAAACGACACGACATTGACAACCCTACATAGGCTAATTAAATCGTATGTCACAATCACAGGCTATGTTAGAACAGAAATGATAACTGACATCTGTAGTTTTGCCATCATTTGCCATCGCTAAATACAAAGTCAACACATGAAATAGACAAAGTAAACATATTGATGATCAAAGTGAACACTTACAAACAAATAAGTGTTATCATCTCTTGTTCAGATTTTTATATGCATATTTAACTTATTTGTTTGTATGTGTTCACTTTGATCATTATGTATGTTCACATTTTTTATTTTATGTGTTCACTTTCTGTTTAGCGATGGCAAGTAGATGATAGTAATCAATTTCCGTGTTAGAATGGTGTGACATGAAAAATGCAAAAATATAGGGCCAATCGAGCCTATTAAACTGAGCCCGTGAAAAACAAGAAGTTCTCCAATAGATCATTCCAGCCATTGCTGGACTGGGCTTAGATTTAGGAGTAAAGGGATAGTCATTGGTGCGATCAATCCTAGATGGTTTTCGGACTTGCAACAATGCAACTTGTTAAAACCTAGCCCTTTATAAAAACATTTAATATTTGACGATCATTCTATAATATTTCTCAATCTATCTCAGCTGTGTTTCCAGATAGTTTCGCTTGGTAAATTTAACTTTTTGTATGAACAATAGTATCTAGACCTCAGGTAAAATTTTTTGTGTCCTAATATTTTATGTTTTTATTCAATAACTAATGGTTGTCAGCATCTACCACATAAAAAGTATACAGATCAAAACTGATTTCATTGAAAAAGTGCATTAGATAAACAATGCTGATCGTATACTCCCCAAAGAAATGCTACATCCGGACAAAATAATATCAAAATGACCTGGCACCATGCGTCGAGCTAAGAAGCAAGATAAGGGGATGATGTGTGCCCTCCACAAGCTATATATATATTAAAACAAAAGGATGGAGACACTTTGTTTTTCAATCTAATTATTTATTTGCTTAGTTGCCATAAAGTCGTTGCTTCTTTGTCTCAAAAGTGGTAGAAATACTTTATTCAATAAAAAAAAAGGAGCGTGGTGACCGCGTGCATGATATATTAATTAAGATTGGCGAGTTTACTGGAACAATGTAAGGATCTATTATTTTGTCAACAAAGATGACATTGGCAAGAAGAAAAGAGAGAGAGAGAGAAAAAAAAGGATAGAACTCCAGGATAAATTTAATTAATTTTTATCAGTAATTATCAGAGACTAATAAAGTACTTCATAATAGAAATCAATGTATATCCTCAGCATTTATATTCAGGAAATACAAATGTTGCACCTTTCTCTTATGTCGTGAAATTTTATTTGCAAAAATTTCCTTGAAAAAATTCCTTCAAGAAGTGACGGTACTGACCTGCCCCAGGAGCTAGAAGGGGAAACAACCCCCATCGCCTACGTACACCCCCAACGAGTTTTTTTATTTTGAATTGATCGTATATTTGTAGATTGTTACTTATTGAATCCATATCTTTCATTCAATTTTTAAAAACGCCTATATGTAAGGCTTTCTTATAAAATCCATTTTATTTGTTTAAAAAGAAAAGAAAATAACGCATATCCAATTAGATGATTAGGTATCATTAATATAATTTTTTTTCAAAAAAATTCATGAAGTTGGAACCCGGTTTTTACGAAGAAACGACGAAATCATTGATCTTATGTGTTAGACTCTAACTCTGTATTCATGAGAGAATCAAACAAATAAGTTCATTTTTAATTGATTTATCTATATTTTGTTATTTCAAGTTATGTATGATCTAAGTTTAGTAAGATTACACCAATAACAGAGAGATTCAAGACGATATAGAAATAATTAGCATGAGTCGTTTGAATTTTGTTTTAACTCAAAATTAATTGTCGATTTTGTTTCTTTTGTTTCAGGGTTATTTCTAAATCAAAAGAAAATTACAGAATATGACATGCATCCTGTAGTTGAACTGTCTATTTTCTCTTTCGCCATTAGTAAATTTTACCAGCTAATTCCCTTCCAATACGACAACGGCAACAATTAAAGTACCTTAAAACATGGCCTGATAATAGAAAAAAGGGCCTTGACGATGTAACCAGTGAATGACATTTGCAAGACCACATTTTTTTCATAATTAACCAAATCTCTACATTACAGAGCATAACCTTGGTACCTACACCATACTTGGCTTGAATTTATGATTTTAATTTAAATTCATATACGAATTACAGATTTGTTGACTTCAATGTTTCAATTAAGTAACTTTATTTTAGCTTCGCAGATCCATGCATCCAGCGAACAAGTGGGAATTAAACTGAGTCAATGGCTACAAAGTAAACTCTCATGTGTGCGTATTAATTATTATATATATATATATATATATATAACATGCAGCATATATATATAGTAATATAGACCAGTTTATGCAAAATTCTGGGGTCGTATACAGTATATATACCATATAGTTGTAATGCTGAGATAATTATGATAGAGGATATAAATATATAAATTTGGTATGTTATGTCTTTTCTTTGTGCGAAATACAAAAAGCGCAGCTGATATATAATGAGACCTTACTCAAGTTTAGATACAAACAAAGAAAATGTGTAAACCACACGCTACATTCAAAATGGAATGTATGTAACTCCCATCCAATTTAATAAATGCTCTTACATAATACTAACTAAAATATGTTCTCAACATATTAGCAAGTAGCTATTATATTAATAGTCAAATGAACAAGAAATTGGTGGCCTCGTGCATTGGTATTTTAATGCCTTATGCTTAATTCCCAGAATGTATTATGTTCAAATTAGTTACAAATTTTGCAAATTCATCTACAATATAGAACAAGAAGACTAGCTAGATCAAAGAACTCAACCAATTATTCAAAACTAATGAAAGATGAAGATAGCGCTTCATATGTAATTGAACCAGCTTGATTTTGATAAAAAATAAATAATTAATTAATAGTCGAGAGAATTTTGAATAGTGAGATCTTTTTAGGCCAGGAAAATTTAATTCATCGCAAAAAAATAATAAAGAGGAGGGGTGGGGCAAAATAAATTAAGTATATCCACCTTGAGATGATTGGTTTCTATGTTTTGTTTGTTTACTTTTGCTAGCATCAGAGCATGCACACAGAGCATATATGAATATCCATTTCAATTAGTTATATAATGCTATGCATATTTAATGATAGCATTTTGTCAATCTATCTTTGTTCTTTTTTTCCCCGTTTTCTTTTTTCCGAGCATATAATCCGTTATCAATTGACAATATCTCACTTTAGTTTTTACTGGATGTATATATACTTTTTTGTATGTTCGTATTTGCAACATTTAATACAAGAGCAGAAGTACTGGTAGCCAATTAATTAGGAGGCTAGATCTGACCAGACAAAAAAAAAGGTACATAGATGACTTTGGACTTAATTAAATAGAGAGTAAAATAACGTCCCTTTAATAACGGAGATGCTTTCTTAATTAGTATAATACCTGTCCTTGCATCTAGGAATAACTTTTAATGTAGTTGAAAAAGAGATATTTCCTTGGAGCTCATGCCTCCACGACAGCAGAAAAGATTAAAAAGTAGTGTTGCAGACTAGTTATCCAAAGGAATAATCTTCATCTTACGTCGAGTCGCGGTTGGTTTGATTAAATAATGCTATCAATAATGATTATATATAGATATAGTAATCATATTATTAATTACCATCAGTTGCTACTTGTTATTGTTATCAGTCAATACTTTGAACAACCCATCCCTACCTCCTGCTACTTCTGACAAACCTCGGACGTATTTCAAATTTTCAATGAATATTAATAGCAGACATATATATTCGAACTTTATTGTTATTTGTTTTGCAATAATATAAGTAACGCCTATAAATAAACTATATAAAGAATTAACTATGAAAATATTTTTCTGATTATATTTTTGTTAGTGTGTGTAGTTTTGCTATGGTGAGTCGCGCTCAAAAACTCCTAGATCTGGTTCAAAATGATCGATCCAAACCGTACAATACGATCTCCCTATTGAAATCTCCATGCAGACCAAATTTTATATTTTTTTGAAATTTTTAATATTTTTTTCGGATTTTTAAAAACTAATGTTTTTGAACGGTTCAGAACTAATTAATTAGATTAACGATTTTCTAAAATTTCAAAAAAATACTTAAAGATTTTGAAAAAAAATATAAAATTTGGTTTGCATGGAGATTTCAATAGGGAGGTCGTATTAGACGGTTTGGATCGGTCATTTTGAGCCAGATCTAGGAGTTTTGAACGCGACTCACAGATCCTCTGGTGAGTCGCGACTCATCATAGCAAAACTATATATATATTACATAGAATATATGTAACGTTATATATTAATAATTTACTGCCGTGTTGTTTTCTTCGAATTGTCAATTAGGAAAGTTGAAAACCATACAGGCAGAAACAAGGCACTTCAATAACTAAATCTTGTTGGGTTTAATTAACTCATTTAATTGATGGAGTTAGTTTTCATTATTTTGGAAATGATAGTACAATTGATTAAAAGCACTCACAGTTACAGTCAGAAAAAGATAACAGGTGTGTTTGGCAAATGTTGAATAAGTCTTATTCTGCATAAGGCTTATTCGGGATGAAACCAAACGCATTTTGAATAAACCTTATTCCGAATAAAGACTTATTCAACCCCTTATTCTAATTCGACCTATATGGTGGAATTAGACTCTTATTCTAAATAAGAGGAGCGAGGAGAGATGAGAGATGAGAGAGAATCTTTATTCAAACCTCTTATTCTATGGTTACCAAATCTAATATTATGGACATGGACAGCGCCTATAATAGCATTAGGTGCAGACTTGGTTTATAGTTGCTTAGAATTATGAACAATCAAAGTCATCATTGAACTTGGATCCTACAATGGAGTAAATAATTGCATCACATATATGAAAGCTAAAAGCGGGATAGAGTCATAGAGACGGTGGCCAACTGCTCGCAACTTTAATGTCCCACATGCATATATAAATGGCACGATCAACTAAATTTCCTTTTATGGAGGCACACTCTTGCTTAGAATTTATTTTTTTAAAGCAAAAATGAGGCTGTGAGACCTCATTTTATATTAATTAAGTAAAAATTTTAGCGAGGCGCTAAATTACAAATGCAAGTAAACGATGAAAGAAAACAAAATGAAAAGGTGACAGTACAGACTAGCAGCTATCAGAAGGTAATTTTTTGAAGCAACAACTATAGCAGAAGGGAAGATTAGAGAACAACCGAAGAAGTGTTCAATCTCTTCCATTCCTGGAGTGCTTGTGTAACAAGGTCACCCGGCTTGAGTTTGCGGTTCCGAAAAATTTGATTGCAACGTTCCTTCCAGATGACAAAAAATAAAACGGCAACCTGCTAGCTAGACGAATAAATTTTTGTGGATTTTTTGTTGTAAAATCAATATCAAATGAAAAATAAAATAAAAGACAATTTAATGAGATATTTTTAGCTGATTTTTTATTGTTTTCTGGACTTAAACAGATGTAAGAAATGTCTTACAGTTTCGGGTTCAATTAATTTAGCTCTGCAGGCTCCTGTTTCCAAATGTTTCCACGTGACTTAGGCTTTCTGTTCTGACTTGATATTTTTAGACAATACTATGTGAAGGTTATTTGTCGACTATACCTAAATTCTAGTCTCAGTTGTCGCAATTTTGGTTTGAACATAATTTGGAACTCGATTTTCACCATGTAAGCTAACTAATCCTAGACTTTCGTGCTGGAATTTAGTCACTTAAGTTCTTTATGCTGGATTTCTAGAGATATCTAAGTCCTTTCAGATCGTTTAGAAGTTACACCTTTCGGTCATGAGCTAACCTCCTCTTTCAAGCGTTTGGCTTACCATAAATACTTAATAAACAATTGGTTGTTCTGGTTTAATGCCGTACAAATGCCACGGTTCATCCATAGATAAATATCAAGCAATCAATTAATCAAATCAATCATAATAATTAATTCTCAGCATATCAAATCATATAGTATATATAAATCTATCAAGTCATCATAAATACTAAACTAATTTGCTACCTAATCCTAAGACAACATAAAATTTAGCCTAACATGTTTTCAAGAAATATAACAAGTATCATGCAAATAACAGCATACAAATCCATCGAATAACGAAATAAAAACATGAAAGAGATAACCGAATTATCCTTTAGTCTTTACTTCTTTTTCTAGGGTAAGGAGACGATGGAGAACATATCTGGTTGGCTGTCGTCACTTCCAATAGTTGTTATCCTTCGCGGGATTTTCATGGAGAGAGCCAAAACAAGGTCACGAGAGGTGGAATTTGTGTAATAGAAAGTGGGATCCTCTTCTATGTCGAATTTCGTGCATAAATGGTCAGGGGAGAAACTTGAGAGATAGGTTATGGCAAGAAAACACTTTTTTCTTCTTTCCTTCTCTGAATCTTGCCAAAATTCCACTTTTCAAATATAATTTTGGACTGAATTTGGCGAATTTTCGACCGAAATTCTCTTTTGGGTCTTGCTTAGTGGGCTGAAACGACTGAGGCCTTCGCTGGTGTTTGATCTGCTTCAGCTCAATGTTATCTTCTCTGATCCATAGCACATTTATTTGAGCCAAGAATGAGTCGTCTAGCTTAAAAATTTGTTTTCAGGTCTTATTCTATTCCTCTCAGGAAAGAACATGGAGAGGGAATTCACTCGGTGTTCTTCAAATTCGTGTGCATCGTCCATATGGATTAGCTGCCAATCGACTGGGACTTCCATGGGTTTGGTTTCATATAAGTCTCTAGAAAGACGAGTGCTGGGGATTTGTGATTTATGATACAGAGGGGTTATTTGTCTTAGGTGTCTGAGGTGTCTGTAAGGAAATAGATCTATTATAGTGTTGACCATTTATTTTGCGATCACAATCATGGATCATCTCAGAATATTTTTTTTTTTTTTGATAATCTGGATTGTCTAGAAATTTCTCAGGGCATGACCCTCTCTTTGGCATCCCCAGCATTTCCTTGGTTTTTTGCATTGAGATTTTGTATGTCCCTTTCTAAGACAATTAAAGCACCGTCTATTCATTCTGAATTGAGAGATTTTGACAGCCAAGAGATCGTTGTAGTTATTGAAAAAATAATTTTCTCTTATTTTCTCTATATTTTCTAGACATTACCTTCGTCCAACCTTCATCGACTAATTTTGCTTGATTCGGCAAGTTATTTTTGTGCTGATTTGTCCTGTTTCAGATCCACAGAATCTCTGAGGGATTTTTTTTCTTTTTATCGCAAGTAGTACTGAAAAGTTCATAGTAGTGATTGTGTAGGGAGGGGGTAGAGATTAAAGGTTGGACTCGTGAGACGGCGTTGGTCCTGTTTGGGTTCTTCAAAGCCCTGTCGCCCTCAAGACAATTAGGTAGAATTTTTTTGTTTGGCATTTCAGATCTCTTTTTTCCTTCAACTGTCGGTGAGTCCGAATTTTTTTCAGATCTTTTTGAATATTTTGAAGGACATCCTTAACACAGATCGTTGCCGGGGCGATTGCAGCCGAGGATTTAGGTGGAAATTTAGTGAGATTCTGCTTGGCTTCAGGTTGATGCCTGATTTTGTTTTGGTTGAATTCAAAGTTTCGCTTGGTCGGTTGAGTGGGAATTCAAAAAATTTTTGAAAGTGGGTGGTTGGATCTTAGGTTTTAGGATGGCATGAAAGAATTCATAGAAGTTTGAGAATGTCTCACTGTTGGTTGGTGGTGGGGTTCGCCGGAAGGAGACATTCTTCGTTTGAGAGATCGTCTTAGAGGGAGAGTGAAGCGTCTAAAAAATCGTCTGGGAGATCGCCATCCAAAATGTCAAATAATTTTTTTTCCTTCCTTAGAACTTTTCACAAGACTTGAGGATTATGGTACATTTTAGGTGAAAGAATAGAAAGATGTAAGAGACTTAGCCACTTTGTTTTCTTGCAAGTTTATTCGGTAATGGATGAAATCGTTTGGCCTTTATTGTCTTTTAAAAATTATATAAAAAAGAGAACAATACAAAACATAACTCTCTTCAATTCTCTTGACATAGAATTTGAAATAGATTGGCTATTATGGTCTTCCGTCATTGAATTAACGTCAATACAAAACGTAACTCTCTTCAATTCTTTTATAATTTATAACATATATAAATTTTAAACGTCCTTACGTCACTAAATTAATGTACAGTGCATACTTTGGCTATTATGGTGTCAATTTTATAAAATTGGACTTTTCATGGTTTGAATTTCGTTAAAAATATTGATTAGGCTAAATATCCCTAATAATCATGATATGAGGGGTAAAAAAATGATTTTAGAGATTAGAGGGGCATATTTCCAATTAGAGAAAATGGGAGGGTATCTATTTTTCTCTTTTTAAAAATAAAAATAGTAAAAAATAAAAATAAATAAAAATTTTGGTTTATAATAAGATTTTTTTTTCCAATGTAGAGAACAAATTGAAAGATTCAAATCAGTTATTTGAATCTTGAATTTCGGAAATTACTCCAAATCAAAACTTTCAATTTCTGTAAATCAAATATATCCTAGGAATATTGTTCTAAAAAAGCACGGCGTGTGCGAACACGGCACGATACGACACGGCACGGAGGTGGCACGACACGGCAAAACACAGACACAACATATGAGAACTTAAGCGTGCCGAGTCTTAAGCGTGTCAAGTCCGGCTTTGATGAAACAGACACAGCATGGCACGACACATGAATTTTTCAATTACGACACAACACGAAAGACACGACACGTTTTACAGACACGCCAAACATGAAAAAGAGACTCACATTAAACTTACAGAAATACTATAGAGTTATCATTTATATACATACTATATATTTTTTTTCATAAATCTTGTCCAAGATACATTCAATCGTAAAATCAACGATTATGAATAAGACTTGATTCTAAATAAAGTACTTATTATCCTTTAGAATTAGAAATAAAAATATTATATTATAATTAGGATGATTTTATAATTAATACACAAGCAAGATACAAAGGTCCAAAAGCTCATAAAGTATTATCCATTTATTAAAAAATTCAAATAATTTTGTCATCTCTTGTACTTTAAATAGTAAGAATAGTATAAATTATCCATCTATATCAAAAAATTAAAATTAACAAATACTTACATGATAAAAATAGTATAATTTTATCATCTCTTGTAATTAATATAATTTTAAGTTAGTATATATCCGCTTATATTTTCTCAAACATAGCCGGTCCCAAGTCCGAAAAGAGAGGATGATTACTATAAAATTTAAAATATTTTTTCTTGTCAAAATTAAAATAAAAAATGAGTCTATATTTTAATTCAATTGTAAAGCATGTTTATTTTCTTAATTTTTGACATATGTTTGTTGGAGTTGTGTCCTAGAAGTCAATATTTAATGACTTAATTTCTTAGTTTATGTTATTGATGACATTTGATCATTTGTTCCTAGAGTTTATTACTGACAGATCATTCAGGTTGAGGATCTGAATTGTAGATCTCTGTGGATCATTTATTAGAATGACAGTAATAAATCTAAATCGTTCGTAATCTTGATAATTAACAAGGAACATTAATTATCATAAAAGATTAGTATGCAAGTTAAGTGACGATTAAGTTCTACAAATCATAGGTAAGGAGTTACCAACTTAATTGCATATGTGTATGTTATTAGAACATAGTACAGGACATGACCCAATGAAATAAACATATGGATTGTGTTGTGTGTCATTGTTTATTTCATATGAGTTTGATTCTAAGTTTGAGATGGTTCAACTTTTCCACATGAGAATAGGTTCAATAAATATCGTCTACCGTTGATTTCTGATAAGGATTGCTATACGGACTTTATTTATGTTCTCTTGAATTGTGCGAGGAAAAGTTGTTCATCAAGAAAATCGTATGTCCCTCATTAATTCACTTAGTGAGTGATGATATCTGTTTGGGCCCCTTGATGGAGTTGGATTGTTTGGCCAGCTTGTACAATCAACTTTAGATCAAGAAACGTATAATCTGCAAGAATGACGCATTCCTATCTTGTATTATACGATGATATCATGTGACATAAGAATCAGATAAGGAGATACTTTTATTTTTTATGCAGGATTGAGATATTGTAGCAGTACATTATTTATGTGAATTGGGAATCATAACGTGTTGCTAGATACCGCTTATGATTATTGGAATTAAATAGCGATTTAATTCCATGGCCAACGTAGCATAAATCCTCAAAGGGTCACACAAATAGGACTTTAATCACATAGTGCATTATTTATTTATTCGCAGCAGTGTATTGCGAAAATATGATAAGTTGATTAATTAATTATATACCGTTGCGAACCGTTATAATTAATTAAGTCAAGGAGATTATATAGAAATAAATTAATACATTAACTAATCCCAAAATAATTATTAATAAGTTAATAATTAATTTTGTTCAACACAATTTAATTATAGGAATTAAATAGAGCTTATGGACCTTTATTTAATTAGTAAATTTAAGGTCCGATTTGAGTACAAGAGAAAGGTCCATTAATTAATTGAATTAGTGGATATTTAACACACCACAAAATGAGCTTGATAGTCCATATAGTGGCTGCCCTAATAGGGGTAAAAAAGTCCCTAAAGTTTGTGGAGTGGTTGGTCTATAAAAGGAGGTCATTTGGAGAGAGAAATCCTAGCCACCATAGCTTTTTTTCTCCCTCTTCCTCCTAGAATGAAAATTAGAGAGAAAATTTTAGAATTTTTATCTCTTTCTCTTGCTCTTTTCCACCTCATCTAGCTCATGTGTTGAAATTTCTCCCTTCTTCATTAATTAAACTAGTTAATTGACAAAGGTAGAAGAGAGAAAACCTTGGGGATTAATTGCTCTCATCTTCCTTGCTAGTACAAGTTGAAAGAGGAGGTGATTAAATTTCTTGGTGGACTCGAGGCAGCCGTCGACGGAGGAGAAGGCGAAGGAGAGCACGCCATCAACTCCCATGCATTGGTCGAGCCTCGCGGATACGATTCCGTGAGAGGTAATCCTTCCTTCCCTTCTCATGTGATGTTTTAATGCTTTCTAGCAAGATCCTCTTTGTTGCTTGAGTTTAATTGAGGTTAATTAAATGTAATTAGCTTGAAAAATTAAAATTGAGCACTTTCTAACAATGTTATCAAGCATGAGTTTTAAATTCCGTAAACAAATTATATTTATGTTAAAAAGTTAGACGTGTTCGAACACGTTACGGCACGACACGATACGGTACGGCACGCATACACAAGGCGTGGCGTGTCCTTAGATGTGTCGTGTCCATCTCTTTGAATTTAGACACGACATGGTATGGAACGTGAAACATTTAGACACAACACCGCACTACACAACAAATGATCCAAACACGACGTGTTTGACACGGCACTACATGTATTGAAAACACTACCAGGAATACTGGCCAGGCTATATTAGAATCCAAACAAGTTCATACAGAAAAATGGGGGAAAAAAGATTAGTAAAATCATTAGGCGCTAAAATTGAAACCTAGCTCTAAACTAAGATAAATTAAAGTGTTAAGCACTTCAGATTAAAATTAAAGGAAACAAACTACAAACCCAAAATACCACCACAAGAAGTCAAAGAACAGTCGATCATCCCACGCAGGGGCACCGAAATAAAGTACTCAAATTCAAACAAAGAGATGATAAACAATTCTAAAAATTCAATCCATTTGGTCAGTATCGTCAGCGATATGCCGTCTCTTTGGAGGCCTTGCTTAGTTGGCATCCTTTTCTTGCGCATCCCTCTGTAGCCCTTTGAGCTACTTCTCTGACCTACTTTTCCATCTGTGCAGCGTAACTTCTCTGATAATGAAATATATAATATAAAAGCACCTAAGAAAATAAAGTATGGATTTTGTCCTTTAACATTCTCAAAATTATGCTCCCAAGTAAAATTTTTCAATTACTTCACGACGTACCATAACATTATTATTCTTGATATAGAATTATGAACATAAAAATTGATGAGATAAATATTCATTACATATGAAAAGCAACTGAACGTGGTAAAATTATATATAGTAGAAAATATAAATTTTTTGGTGAAAATGAATTAAATTACTAATAATATTAATTTTACAAGTCAAAATCTATTCCATAAACAATAATATTTATTCGAATCAACATGAATTAATAAGCCACAGGCAAAGGACTAGGAACCAAAAAAAAAAAAGTTCTTTTCTTTTTGCAGCCGGATCCAGCAAAAAAATAGAGTTTATCAGAAACAAAATTATTTATATAATCTGGTTTTTATGCTAAAGAGATATCTGTTACAAAAGAATCACTCTAGCACGAGTATTTTGCAACGTTTTAAATCTTTTACCAATAAAAATTAAATCTAATCACATTCAACAAATAAACATCAAACTATATTCGGCCAAGGACAGTTGGGCAATTTAAAATATAGTTACCTCCATGACAATTGGACACTTGAAAATACATACATATAGTTAGACCCTCCAGATACCGTCAATTCTTCGAATTCGCTCATGAAGTGATGTTTTAGGATTGTATTTCAAAATCCAAATTCAAATAGCAAATTCAAGCCGTACAATATGCTTAATTACCATCTTGAAATCACGCACCTAGCTAGAAATTAACAAATTTACAGTTTTTCTACTAGACAAGATCCAATATCATTTTTTTAAGACATGGTTTAATTTACACTCGCCTTCTTTTTTCCCGATATATTCTAGTTTATAACATCCCAACGGAAGATACCCATAAAATATTAGTTATTATAATTTCCTTCAAAACAAAAAGAGGAAAAAAATAACAATAATTATTATCCAAACACATAACACATGTTGCACTTATAAAATTATAGAGAGCTTGACTCATGAAGAGTTAAGGCAAACATCCTTAACACACCATAGGATATGGCCATGGCTGCCCAACCCCCTAGCAAAACCCTTACTGCCGACTTCTTTGCGTTGGCACCCCCTAAAATTGCTCCGGCAGCCCCGAAACTGGCCAATGCTAGAGTTGTCACGACACAAACAACTGCTAACCTGATCTCCCATGAATGAAGAAAGGCACCAGCCAACAGAGGCAGTAGTGCACCTGATGCGAATGCTAGTGCTGAGGCCCCAGCAGCTTGTATTGGGCTCGGCAAATTCTCCTTCTCCTCCTTGGTCAACCCGGCCTCCTTGTCCTCCTTCTCTCTTTTCATCTGTGCCAGTTCAATATCGTATTGTGTGTATACTGAGACAAACTCACCGATTGCCATTGAGCAAGCTCCCGCCACCAGGCCAGCCAGGCCTGAGACAATCATCGCTCTAGAAGAGCGGTTCACTGCTCCTACACCAATCATGAGTGACGCAACGGAGACTAAGCCATCATTGGCTCCTAGCACGGCTGCTCGCAGCCACGGGGCTCGACCAGAATAGTCGATTTCCTCAGGGTTTTGTGATTCTTGTCTTTGAATTTGTTGGCTTTGTGGGTTTGGAGGTGGAGAGTTTGAGGCATGCACTTGTGAAGTGCTCATGCTGAAGGACATGGATTTTTCTTTGAGGGAATGAGAAATGGTGAAAAGGAGTGTGTTGAGCACACGTACGTTTGAGGAAAGATTGGGGAAATAGTTTTTTGGTGAATGATACTTGGTAGGCAGTACATGTATATTTATATTGAAGTTTACTTCTTCTTGAGAAAGACTTATTATTATATAAGGACTACTTTTTTATTGTTGCAACAACTCATCACAAAATTGCAGCATAAAAGCTGGAACAGTTTTCAATTGTTTTTATGGAAAAGGAAAGCGATAGTGGTCTTAAAAAAGAGCTATATATCACAAAGTTGAATGTAATTAGAAATTTTCAAATGAAGGGACAAAAGAACAATTCTATCATAATTGCATGTCTATTAACACACACTTCTTGTAATTAAGTAAATTCTTCTGAACACGAAAACTGATGGTACGTAGTATTGAGGTTGAGGATTTATCGGCAATTTTAGGAATTATAAGAATAATGTTAATTAATTTTGAAATTCAACACTTGATAGCCCTCAAAACTTTTGTAAATAGCCCTCAGAAATTCAACACTAAAGATAATATGATTTAATTATATTATAAGGAGGGTTGTAGTGCCTACAATTTAAATGCCTCGAAATGCTCCAAAACTCAATTTTGATTACTTTTTCAAAATATAAAAATCAAATTTCAAATCCAAACCATTAATCTTATTTTATATAACATGCGATTGATTTTCATATAAGTTTTATAAATTTTGAAGATTATTTGATACTTGATCTAGAGGCTAAAATGTGAACATATTAGAATTAATCTATCATATTTAACTTGATTAGTTCATTATTCATTCTCTTGATCGAATATCAAATAAACTTCAAAATTTACAAAACTTATATGAAAACACATCGCTCGTTAAATTAAACAAAATCAACAGTTTGGATTTGTCGTTTGAATTTTATATTTGACCAAAATAATAAAAAAATGAGTTTGAGGGCATTTGGGGCATTCAAATTGTGAGCATTTGAAACCCTTCTCTTTATATGCATAGGAAGAAATTTGACTCGAATGAGTTCAAAATTAAAGGATTATATATTTGTTGCAACATCTGACGGAATATCAAATGGTATTTATAATTTTATGAAGTTTTTACACAACTAATCTACTAATCTATAAGAGTAACATAGGCTTATAAACTTTCTTTAGTCGATTTATAATAGTATTTTCAAGGTTGTTATGAAATATATTGTTATCAATAATCTATTTATGTTCGTAGTAGATAGATTAGTAACTTGTGCATTAGTTGCATTGAATTTAAAATCATATTTCTTATTAGAAACTAAATTTTAACTTTTTGGAATTTTTTTCATTTTTTTAGATTTTTAGAAATTAATTATTGCGGGATTCAAAATCTTTTGATAAAAATATTTAAATTGATAAAAAAAAAATTAGTAATAAAATCGAAAAAAAATTACATTTAGTTTCAATATGAAGATCACAATATGTGATTTGTTTCGATTATTTTAACCTAAAAAATGAAATTTTGGACGCATTTCATAGACACATTCGAGCTTTGAACTCAATACTTCGGACTCTATCTCGAACTAAAAGGGTATCCCACTTTGGACTCGTAATTACGGCTGTCAATATACCGTTGTTTCGCATATTTCTGTTTCGTTCCGTCTAAAACAGACAGAAATGGAAGAGAAAATGGTTTCATTTTTTGAGAAACAGAATGAAAATGAAACGCAATTTTGTCAAAATTACTGAAACGGAACGGAACATGGATCGGAAATGGACTGATTTCAATGGAAAATGAAGAAGTGGAACAGAAAACTGTTTCATTTATCGAAACAGAACGAAAGCGAAAGACTATTTTTGTTTCGTTGCCAAAACAAAACAACTCTGTTCTGTGTCCGTTTCCCACGTTTGACAGTCATACTCGTAATCCCTATATCGAAGTTTCAAATGATTGATTTTAATTAAATGCTTAATAATAGTTGTATATTAAAATCTTGTTACAAAACCAATTTTTATGTATATTCTTTTCCCAATTTATTTACTATTTTTTGTATGATATTTTAATACGTAGAAATGATCATATCTCCACAACATTAATGTTTTGCACCATGATTGTGATTTTCTCGTGAATGCATTTGTAACTTTTTCTTTACGTATAGCCGCCGTAAATGATACTTGCATATCTAAGTAAACAGCTAATTTAGTACCAATTTGTAACAGATTGTTCACACGTCGTGAATGATCATCCCCGCATCATTATATTACGCCAGGATTTAGGACACTCTGAATACATTAATTTGAGCTTTCTCCTTTACGTGTAGCTGCCGTAAATGACAATTAACTTAATCCAAATTGTAACATAATGCCCAAGAATAATCTTGTCCTTGACGTTAATATTGCACAAATATTTAGATTTTCTCGTGAATGTGAATGTCTTTGAACTTTTCTCTTTAGGTGTATGCTGGAAATGGTAACTAAATATATTAATAATTAATATAATCTAAATTGTAACAGAATGCCCAAAATCATGAATAATCTTCTTACACGGCATCGTTTCAAAAAAAAAAAAAAAAAAAATCTTCTTACACAGCATTAATTAATATTATACCAGAATTAATTTAATTAAGATTCTCTCCTGAATGCATTAATTTAAACTTTCCTTTTTACGTGTAGACACCGCCGTAAAATTAAGGAATACTTACATATATAAATATCAGTAATTAATTTTTTTAATCCAAATTGTAACAGAATGCCCAACGTCATGAATAATCATGCCTACAATAATAATGTTTTGCCAGTATTGAGGGTTCTCGTGGATTTATTTGAACTTTTCTCTTTATGTGTAGAAGGGTAAATGATATGTAATTAATTAATAACTAATTATATACATACAAATCAGAAAATGATAACTGTCATCTGTAGTTTTGCCATTCCTTGCCATCGCTAAACACAAAGCGAACACATAAAATAGACAAGATAAACATATAGATGATCAAAGTGAACACTTACAAACAAATTAGTGTTGTCATCTCTTGTTTGGATTTTTATATGCATATTCAACTTATTTTTATTGAACTTATTTGTTTGTATGTGTTCACTTTGATCACATATATGTTCACCTTGTCTATGTTATGTGTTCACTTTCTGTTTAGCGATTGACAAGAGATGGCAAAAGTGCAGATGTCAGTAATCAATTTCTCATATAAATGGTAAGTTTGTAACATATGTTCATAAATACTCAGGCGTGCAGCACTTAGGATATTATTACAAGTCTAGTGTTGCTCCTCTCAAGCAATATTATAATAAGCAGCGCGCATATGCATGTTCCAAGTTCCAACTATTTACATTTTCTTGTTCTCATTAGTCAGAAAATATTAATTACTAATTAAGCATTAGGATATATATTTTAGTGTAATAAATCTAGCTCGTTGTCAGCATATATATAAGTTATTCGTGATTAAATTAACATTTTAAAATTTTATATATGATTTTATAATTAGAACTTCTCTTTAGCACTTGTCACATACTTATGCTTTCCTAATAAGATTGAAATATAATTTGCTCATGTTCTTAGAGCTGATGATCTGAATTGAATGATCAAATAAACAATTATACTTTATTTGATGTCGACAACACACCGCTGCAACATCCAAATAAATATATTAAAATAAAAAAGAAAAACTATAACTGCCTCGATGTGCCATTGTCAGTCTCAGGTATTACTATCTGTTTTATTAGTCTCTTCAACCCATGATGGAGTTCCCATAAGGCCATAAAACCAAAAAAATTTGTTCTTTCCAGCAGCGAACGTACCCTAACCTCTCTTTTGGAGGTACCAAGCTTTCATAATGCATTATGGTTTTTTTTTTATCCTGTTCTAGGATTATGTTGTCTATGTTCTCAAATATTCACATTATGCATCATATTCTATTGATAATTTGCAAAAAAAAAAAAAAAATTTGAGCACGATCGAGTTTTATTTTATTTAATTATGTTTTGGATAAATTATTAAGCATGACGAACTTATAATGTGTTAAAATCAACACATTGTTTGAATATAGGTTCATTTTGATAGGTTCTTGCATGTAATTATCCAAAGAAGATTCAATTGAAAATGAACTTTGGTGCCATGTAATTTCTTAATTTTTCCTGTTTCCTTTTCTCAATACTAAAATTGTTGTGCAGCACTTTGACGGATTTAATGCATGCTAAACCAAATCTTGTTTGACCTAGTTCCGATAGAAAATTTATTGACGCCATTAACAATGCACAAGAATTCATTTTCAAACACGTATCTACCTATCAAAATTCGGCGAGTCACCGATCCGACTTTTGCCGAGTTGGGTGGATTCAGTTTGAGAAGCTTGAGATCACCATTAATAGCGGTTTTGTTCGATGATAGAGAGGTGGAGGACGGAGAGCACCGGAAAGATGTATTAGGTGGAGAAATCATGTCAGGAGGTCAGATTGAGGGGTGGGAGACGCGAAACGCACATCCTAAGCGGCTGGACTGTGCCATTTTTAATATTTAAAAATTTTAAAATTCAAATACTGAATTCAAACCGTTGATCTTGTTCAATTTTATGGACGAGACATTTTTATATAAGTTTTATAAAATTTAAAATCGATTTGATACTCAATTTAGTGACCAAACTATGAACGTAATAGAAATAATCAATCATAGTTAATCAGATTCGTTTATTTGTCGATCACTTGATATAGTATCAAATCAATTCTAAATTTTATAAAACTTATATGAAAATGCATCGTCCGTAAAATTGAACAAGATCAATAGTTTGAATTCAACATTTGAATTTTAAAATTTCTAAATATTAAAAAAAAAGACCGCAAGGTACAGCGGCTTTTAAGCTGCTGTTGAGAATGTGGGCTCGGGAGATGAGTGGATACGCGGATAAGAGAAGGGATTGGGAAATCAAGAAAGAAGGGGAAGGGTATGTACTGGAGATCTCCATTTCGAAATTTTTTTCATTATTCATTTAATTCAAATCAGATAGTCCAAGTTATTTAGAAGTGAAATATTTTATAAACTAAGTGATACTTAATTACATTGAAAAATTATTCCAAAAACATAAAAAATAGATAATTTTGTTCTCTATAATTTTAATTAGTATATATATTAATGTGCTTAAACGAATGTATCTTCATTCAAAAAATATTTTTAATTTTTCTTGAAATTTTTCTGATTTTAAGACATTAAAATGATTATTTATGAAATCTCGAGTTTTCGATCCAAATCATCCGATTTTTTCGAGTCATTCGATTCGACTTCTTAGCTCAACACTCCGAGTCCGAGTCCGAGTTTCAAAACCGCTTATAAGTTGGTCGTAGTTTGGCTATTCAACTCATCCTGTATTAGAAACAGAAATAACCAAATAATGGTAGCCTGGTAGGATCTCCATGATGATCTCGGTTGGATTCATATATGTGGACACGTTGGACCAACATAAGTAAAGCTCTTTTTTTTTTTCGTTTTTGTACGTATAGTGGTGGTACTCGATCGAGAATTTTGTCCCTCTGTCGGTCTAAGTCGATCCTCCATACTTAATTTACTTGATGACACGTTATATTGGTGAGGCTTGACATAAAATTTGAATATTTTTCGGCTTTGTAACTTTACTTTTGTTACACACACATCTCACACGACACAATATTATGTGTTTGGATCCGACTAGATATGGTACAGTTGTCTGATACGTGTCGTGCAGACGTATCTCACACGACACATAATTCCTCCATACTTAATTTACTTGACACGTTAAGTTGGTAAGGCTTGAAATAAAATTTAAATATTTTTCGGCTTTGTAACTTTACTTTTGTTACACACACATCTCACACGACACAATATTATGTGTTTGGATCCGGCTAGATATACAATTGTCCGATACGTGTCGTGCAGACGTATCTCACACGACACATAATTTGTGTTTAATTGTTTATGAATCGAATTGTTTATGATAATACCAAGATCTTAATATGACATGACATAAAATAGGTCCCTACACAAACAGTTCAATTTTTATTTAATTATTTCATCTTTTCTAATAACAAAAATTGCAAAACAATATTTTTCTATTTTATAATATAATTTCTAATTACATATTTGTTACTTTCTCTTTTTTTTTCCAAAATTCTTTTTTCCAGAGAAATAATAAAAAGTTAATCCAAATTATTTACAAGCATTGGCATCGTATGCTCTCCCAGACATACAATTCCTAGATGATGCAACATAATACAGTACGTATGACAGAACTGATGGAGTTATGTCCTAGAAGTCAATATTTAATGACTTAATTTTAGTTTATGTTATTGATGATATTTGATCATTTGTTCTTAGGATTTATTATTGACAGATCATTCAGATTGAGAATCTGAATTGTGGATCTCTGTATTTCATTTTAATTAAATGACAATAATAAATCTGAATCGTCAATAATCATGATAATTAACAAGGAACATTAATTATCATAAAGATTAGTATGCAAGTTAAGTGATAATTAAGTTATACAAATCATAGGTAAGGAGTTAACAACTTAATTGCATATATGTATGTTACTGAAACATAGCACATGATTTGATCCAATGAAATAAATATATGGATTGTGTTATATGTGTCATTATTTATTTCATGAGTGTTTGATTCTAAGTTTGAGATGGTTCAACTTTTTCACATAAAGATAGGTTCAATAAATATTGTCTAACGTTGATTTCTGATAATGACTGTTATACGGACTTCATTTATGTTCTCTTGAATTGTGCGGGAAAAAGTTGTTCATCAAGACAACCGTATGTCCATCATTAGTATACCTAGTGAGTGATGATATCTATTGGGCCCCTTGATGGAGTTGGATTGTATGCATGCAAACTAAACGACCAACTCTAGATCAAGAAATATATAATCTGCAAGAATGAAATATTCCTATCTTGGATTATACAATGATATCATGTGACATATGAATCAAAACAAGAAAATTATCTATTTCTTATGCAGGATTGAAATATTATAAAAGTATAGTATTTATTTATGTTAATTGTGAGTCATAACGTGTTGCTAGATACCGCTAATGATTATTGAAATTAAATAACTATTTAATTTTCATGGCCAACATAACATAAATCCTCGAGGGTCACACAAATAAAAACTCTTAACCAACAGTGCATTATAATTAGTTTATTTGCATTGGAGAGTGCAAAATATGATAAGTTAATTAATTAATTATATACCGTTGTGAACCGCTATAATTAATTATATCAAAGGAATTACATGAAACTAATTAATGCAAAGTCTAATCCTATAATAATTATTAAATAGTTGATAATTAATTTTGCTCGACACAATTAATATAATTGTGAGAATTATATTAATATAATTGTACTATATGATTATATATATTATATGGGCCTTATTTGATGCATAAACTAGAGAGAAAAATGAAATATGGCACTTGAGATTTTTGGCCCATATTTTTGGACGAATTTTGAGGAGTATTTAGCATATTTTCTCATGTCAAAAGTTGCTTGAAAGAGAAGTTAGTTAACTAGTCAATATGACTTGTAGAATGAGTCATAGCTTTATTATAAATATACCTCTCATTTGGATGAGAGAAGATTACACAAAAATCACCTCCTTCTATTCCTTCATAATTGCCATATTTTTGTTGCTCTATTACATCAAGTTAAGGGCTCATGTGTTGAGCATTAACTACCTCTGCTAAATATCGATTTAGAAGAGAAAAGGGAAGCTTTGGATTAGGCGATTTCACTCGTTTTGCTAGCACAAAATCGAGTGAAATTGGTTAATCTTTTATGGACCTAAGAAAGGAGAAGAATGAGAGGAGACGAGCATGCCACCGCCTCCTATGTTGTGATCGCGCCTCTTCGTTGCGATACAAAGAGATGTACAAATCTGTTTCCCTATCCCTTGCATTAATTTATCGATTCCACTAGATCCTTGTATTTGTTCTTTGTTTAATTGCTTTAAATTCGATTTAAAATGGAAACAAAGGCATTACTTAAATTCCTACAAGAACATGCCAATCATAGCATATTCAAAAGGTAATTACTATCTACAATCCAACAATTTACCATCCAGCGTCATTCACATCTAGCGCTTCCCTTCCTTACCTCCGAGCACACCTTCCTCTCACCTAGCGCACAATTTTCTTTCCAGCGCTCCCCTCACCCAATGCTCTTCACATCAAGCGCACCTTCTCCTCTCTCTCTCTCTCTCTCTCCCCATCTTTCTCCCTCCCTTTTGCACGTTATCTCATTTCCATCTTTTCCGCGTTTTCTATCATCTCTCGTGCTCGCATGTAATTTTTTTTTCTTGTTTTTTCCTTCCTCTAATTTTGATCCCTCTGCTTCCTCCCATCTCTCCTTCATGCTCCCACGTCTTTTTTTTTTTTTGTATTTGTCTTCTCTCTTTCGCATTGGTTCTTTTCTCTGATTTATTTTTTGTTATATATGTTCATTTTTTTTGTAAATATTCACTTTATTTCTTGTTCAGTTAAATTTAATATATGCCATTTTGTTTGTTACATCTGGTCACTTTGTTGCACTTTATATTCATTTTGTTTGCTTCATCTGTTCATTTTATTTCTTATTTAGTTATTTTTTATATATGTTCACTTTGTGTATTATAATTGTCAACTATGTTTTTATATGTGTTCATTTGTATGTTGAATATGGTTATTTATTTCTTATTTAAGAAATTTGTATATATGTTCACTTTATTGTTGTATATATTCACCTTGTTTGTTATATATATCCATTTTGTTACTTTATTTAGTCAATATTTATACATTTTCGTTTTGTTGTTGTATGTGTTCACTTTGTTGTTGCATTTATTCATCTTAAAATGGTAAGGCATAGTATGTTCATGGTGGAAGCGAAGGAAAGTAAGGCTGAGGCAAGAGAAATAAGTGAGGAGAAATATGCGAGAATAGAGATACATGAGTGGGAAATTAGGAGAGATGAGAGGTGAGGAGAGGAGAAAAAAGTGGAGAGAAGAGAAAAATAGCGAAAGGAATGGGCGGGAGAGGGTGAAGAGAGGCTCCGGGGTAGAGAAGGAGAGGGTGCACAGAGAGGTGAGCGCGCTCGTCTAAAATTTAATTGAATGGTGCTGGATAGTAAATGACTGGATGACGTATGTGTTAGAGATATGTCCTACAAGCCAATCAGTTGGTGGCTATTATATTAGTTTATGTTGTTGATGATACTTGATCATTTGTTCCTAGAGTTTATTATTAACAGATCATTCAGGTTGAGGATCTGTATTGTAGATCTCTGTGGATCATTCGTTGGATTGACAATAATATCTCTAAAGAGTCCATAGTCTTGATAATTAACAAGGAACATTAATTATCATATAAGACTAGTATGCAAGTTAAGTGATGATTAAGTTCTACAAATCATGGGTAAGGAGTTATCGACCTAATTGCATATGTATATGTTACTGGAACATAGTACATGACATGATCCAATGAAATAAATATATGGATTGTGTTGTGTGTCATTATTTATTTCATACGTGTTTGATTCTGAGTTTGAGATGATTCAGTTTCTCCACATGAGGATATGTTCTATAAATATCGTCTAACGCTGATTCCTAATAAGGGCTGCTATACGGATTTTATTTATGTTCTCTTGAATTGTGCGGGAAGAAACTGTTCATCAAGACAACCGTATGTCCCTCATTAGTTCATCTAGTGAATGATGATATCTACTGGGCCCCTTGATGGAGTTGGATCGTATGAGCGCAACTAGGCGATCAACTCTAGATCAAGAAACGTATAATCTGCAAGAATGACACATTCCTATCTTGGATTATACAAGGATATCATGTGACATATGAATCAAAACAATAAGATACTTTTTCTTATGCAGGATTGAAGTACTGTATTGGTACAGTATTTATTTATGCGAATTGGGAATCATAACATATTGCTCGATACCGCTTATGATTATTGGAAATAAATGGTGATTTATTTTCATGTCCAACATAGCATAAATTCTCAAAGGGTCACACAAATAGGATTTTAACCATACGTGCATTATTTATTTATTCGCAGTAACGAGTACTGCGAAAATATGATAAGTTGATTAATTAATTATATACCGTTACGAACCGTTATAATTAATTAACTCAAAGAGATCATATAGAAATAATATAATGCATATGCTAATTCCAAATTAATTATTAATATGTTAATAATTAATTTCGTTCAACGTATATTTATTATACTGAGCTAATCGGTCTTTTATTTAATCAGTTAATTAAAAGTCCGATTTGAGATGGATTAATAGAATGAATTAATGGGCCATTATATCATGTGGATTAGCCCACATGGGCATTGAAAATTTCAGATTTGGAGGGGCAATTTTGTCTAAGCAAAATTAGAAGAGAGCTACACTTTATAAAAGGCAACGTCGTTTATGGAAACGACTAACCCTAGCACCTCTATCTCTCTCCCTCTTCCTTGGCCGACGGCTCCAAGCGAGGAGTAGAAAATTTCAGCTCTCTCCCTCTCTTGTGCGCCTCCATCTCAATAGCTCATGTGTTGAGCGCTTCCTTCCTCGTATTAATCAATTAATCGCACGCGAAGGAAAAACAAGAAATTAGCTATTGTCTCGGACAAGCTAGCACTTGTCTTGAGACTTTGGTTAATCTTCTATGTAGACTCGAGGCAACCGGAGGCAGTCAAGAGGATGACAAGCACGCCACTGACTCCAAGAGAATGGATTCGAGCCTTCCGGATACGATTTCGGAAGATGTAGCATCCTACGCTTCTCTTTTTGCTATGTTAATCACTTGAATAACTAGATCCGATATTTCGTGCGTATTAATTGCTTGTTAAATGTTAATAAAAATTAAAATTGCACGAGTACTTGAGTTCCTAACGGTATGTGTTCAAAATTCCAATTAAATTGAAACCTAATTAGACTCGAAAATCACATCGAAAATCGTCCAAGATGTCAGCCAACTCAGCTCTTTTTATAGTTACGAACTTATGATCCAACTTTTAAAAAAAATTCAACTGATAATTGAAAATCAAATTTATTGGGCTAATATTCCGATCCCAACCTCAGTATACAAATTACCATATTAGTTGGGGCGATATTATAGAACTTTCACCAAGGTTTGCATCTTTTCAAATCGAATGGATCATCACTAGATCTCACATACCAATTTTATTTAGACCTCTAGAGGTCATCAGGCCCACAATTAAAGTTGGAACTTGAAGAGGCTTAAGGCCTTATTTATTATGGTCTTCATTTTGAATTCTAACATGGGCTATGATAAAAGCCTATATTTGATGAATTGAAATATCTGAATCCAATCTAGTCTTGGAGAGTCTAAATTTTATTTTCTGAAGATTGTAAACTAAATTCCCAATACTAAGAGGACAATTAGATGAAAATATAGGATACTATTGGAAATCCATTTTAGAATGACTTTAATGCATGATGAGGATGGAGACATGGAGCTGTAAGTAATTTTAAGAAGGAGCAATTAGATTTATGCCACTACAAAAAGTCATCAATTCGAAAAATGCCATTGTTAAATTGCTAATTAGTTTTATGCCACTATAAAATTGTTAAAATTAGTATTATGCCATTATTTTCTTCAAAAACATAATAAATTCTAAAAATGCCATCATCAAATCTGTTATTATTTTTAAATATGTCCAAATTACCCTTATTTGAATCAACCCTAAAAAAGAAAAAAAAAAAAAAAAAAAGGCGGCGCTGGAAATTTTATATTTCCAAATTTTCAAATCTGTTATTACTCTTGTCCCTTAGAGATCAACGCTCCATCCTTCTGTACATTTAAAATTTAAATCCTATGGCATGAAATTAATGGGTTTTTCTACCCAGGTGGGATTATATCCCATATCTTTTTGTGGGCCTTGATCAGCATAGATTGGGATTTTTGGAAATAATATCATTTAGACGTTGGTCAACATGAAGATGAGTTCTTTCTCCCCAATTCACTACTTCCGTTTGCAATGGGTATTATAACAAGCTTTCAACCATAAGAAATGACATCAAGGAACTAGAACTTTAAAATTTCACAACGTCGCCAACAAATATTTATATTGCATTCAGCAGCTTGATCTTTTGAAGAAAATAGATTGTCACTTTAAGATGATAATTTGAGATATGTGTGCAATATCACCAGTACACGGGTATATATGTATACAATATCAATAGGTACAGGGCAAGCATTAGGACTTCATGTTTCATCATACAAATTAGAAAACACAACATTCTAAATAAAATTTATGCATCGTTCTACTGGCATAAAACTAATTTTTATATTTTAACAGTGGTACAAAACTCATTGTAATTTAATTTGTAATGGCATAAAACTAATTTGTCATTTAGTAATGACATTTTTCTATTTTTCAAATTTTTGTAGTGATATATTTAAAAGGGTAAAATTAAAAAATCAATTTGTCGATGGCATAAATCTAAATTTTAGTATTTTATAATAGCATAAAACTAATTTGTCATTTAGTGATTGCATTTTGCTAATTTTAAATTTTCATAGTGGCATAAATATAATTAATCCTTTTAAAAAAATTAATGGTTAGCATGTGGCCTAGTGGCTCAATGTAAGAGCGCTAGGCTAGCCTCCAAGAGGTCAAGAGTTCAAGCCCGCATGCACCTTTAATTTCAATAAAAAAGTCTCTTTCTTCAAAAAAAAAATAATGATTATAATAATATAATTGACATAAATTTTGAAATTTTCAAAAGATAAGAATAATCGTAATCCAAATCCGGCTCAGCAAACTAAGTACAGCAAATCCTGTTTTATTTGTAGACCGAATTTGACTTTTATTCAAACTTTGAGCATACTTCGTTATTCAGCTATTCTGCTAATAATAATATCAGTTATTTTGTTCTGGTTTGACAGCTGATGTCAGTCATTTCTAAATAACAAAATATTTGCAATTTGTACCGAGAATTACTTAGAAGTTAGAAAGGAATGACCACCAATTATTTATTTAATTATATCTATTATTACTATTCCCTCCATGTCTCAACACAGTTTTTAGCCTTTTACAAAAAGCGTCGTTCAATAATTATTTTTCTCAATTACATCTGTTATTGGATTGCATAAATAATGGGAATCCAACAATACTATAAATTATAAAACTACAAAAATTCAAACAACTCAATTTACCTCCCAACCAATTAAAACAAATCAATATAACCAAAATCAATCGCCTACAACCAGAGAAGCTCCATTAATGGCTGTCAAACCAGATCGCACAAGAACCTTCTTCGCAAGCTCGAGCTGCTCAGACAGCGCTTTAATATGGTGTCGGTACATGTGCACCTGTTCTATGGCCTCTGCTTCTAGCTCTCCTAGCTGCACACACAGCCTCTCCTCTGCTTCCTCTGCCAATCTCAGCTTCTCATTGGTTCTTTCCAGATCCACCATTAGAGCACCTTGCCTCTCTCTCTTCTTACTCAATTCCTTCTCCAACTCGGCATTTCTCCTCCTCAGATAGTCTAATTCGGCTTCTGCTTCAATGGGGTTTGTAGCTTTGATAGCCATTGTAGGTTGAGATTTCCAATTAAGGGTTTAAGACGAGTTACTCTGTTTCAGTTCAACTTCGGTGGAGAAAGAGGGAAGCTTGGGTTCGAATTTTATAAGATGGATTGAGGATGGAAATGTGTCCAGGTTCAATGCATCTGAAGTTGGGGACGAAATAGAGCTTGTGTTACTGTGTTAGAGATGGGGTTACGTCACCACTTACTCCAATAATCGAGGCAATTGTGCTCTATATTTCCCAGTGGCGCGATTATTATGTAAATTGTGTAGCAGTTCCGTTTTTACTTTCTGCTAGTATGCAAATGCAACACACATACATTTAGCTGGAAATCTGGAGAGAATCCGGACAAAAATGACCTGGACAACTCAGATCTGGTTTTTTTGTGGATGAACTGAGCAGCGACATGTGTGGCTATTGACTATTGGGCATTGGCAGAGTACACCAAACTAATAATATTTTGAGTAATAGTTATATTTTTGAAGAAAAATAAGGTTCAAAGCCTTATCTTTTCATTAATGAAAATTTATATACAAACGCTTTATCCAGCAGCTAAACACTATTTTTGAGTAATATTATTTTAGCACCTCATGTAATCTTTTATAAGTTCGAAGAACTATATAAATCATACATAATTTATCTCATATCATGACTAAATTTTACAAAATTATTTCTTTATTTTATTTTGCTAAAGAATCATTTATGTCATCATGTTCTTTATATTATAACAAAGAAATAAATAATATTGTTATATTAAAATTGGTGCATAATTTCAGAAAGAGATAAGTTTGTTTGCTTGCTAAATGGCTGTTTCTGAGGAATTGGATGCGAGGAATCGAATTTGTGGAAGGGAAGACACATGGTCTCATGGTCTGTTATTTTGTTAAAATGGATAAAATGAGTTTCTGCGTCATGAGCATTTAGATCTGTAACATTATGAAAAATTAAGTTTTTATTTTATTATTATTATTAATTATATTTTGGTTTGAAAACTAGTCGTTAAAAATTTATTTTTGTAGAACGCTTTATTAAGTTTTTCTAGTTGGGCCCGAATTAATTAATTTATGGAAATTGATTACTGCCATCGATAGTTTTACTATCCCGCGCCATCGCTGAGGCGTTCCCCTTAGCGAGCGCTCGATGGTCCTGATCGGAGGTAAAACCTAAGTCAAATTAAAACCTCAAATCTAATCTTATGCGGTATAGCTTGAGGGTCGAATCACAGGGACGGATTTTCTAAACCTTTAATCTCTAGCAATTCAATTTTATTTAATCTAAAGGACAACTCAGTCAAAATCTAATAAATCAAGGTTTAATTAATTAAATCTAAGAATTTTATTAAGGAAATTGAATCTTAATTACTGAATTACCTTCTAAATTAATCTAACAATTAGAGGAAATTAACTAACTCGAATTTATGGTTTAAACTAGGGTCAATTGGTCGGGTTATTCTACTTGGCTCTATTCAGGAGGAGCAGCCAGCTTCTTGGCGAAGTCGCCAAAATAGATCGTTAGGTCAGTTTAATTGGTTTTATTCCTTATCTAAGTGCAGGCTGTTGGTCAAACCTTAGGTTCAAACATTAACTTTCGTTTTCTTTTTGGATAACTAAGTTTTAACCTTCCAATCCTCTTAAAAATTCTAAGTTTCAACTTTCGTTTCTCGGCTTAGGGTTTCTAAGTTTACCTTTCTATTCGGTAGGACATCCTATATCTTTCGATTATAGGTAAAGACATACCTTTTGGCTAAGTCCTGGGTTCACCCTTCGATTTACTACTTATCCTATGGTATGCAATTTTGAACTAACTTGAATTTAGGGTTTTTGTTACATAACTATTAGACAAGGCCTTAATCTAACGGGTATAAACCTTCAAATCAAGCAATTCAAAACCACAATTATTAGCGACTTAAGATCAAGAAAGCCAAAGAAAATAGATAAAGAAATAAACCTAATTAAACTTCATTAACTACCAAGTAAAAGGTTCCCTACAATTACCCTTAAACTAAACTACTCACTACTTGTCATATTATTCATACAAACTCAGGTTTCATCAAATCAAACATCAAAACAAAAAAGCAAAGGAAGTTTACAACAATAATCAATGAAACTCTCTCTCAACTTGAATCCAGGCGGGTCGACAGGATCCTAGCGGGGTCGGCTGGATTGTGGCTGCGATGGTTTGCTGTAACTTCCTCTCAAAATTTGCTCCAAAATCTGATCTCCCTTCAATGTTTGTCCTTAGGCATCATTTAGGACGGTTTCAATGTGTGGAGGATATGTCTAGAAGGTCTGGAAATAGGAAAACATCATTCTCTAGAAAATATCGCTCTAAATCTGGTCTAGCGGTTTAGGTTCAAGCGGGTCGCCTGGTTTCTGGCGGGGTCGCCAGAACAGATATCTTGTCTGGTTTCAATCCGTTTCTTTATTCAAATCCTCTTGGATCTTGGCCTGCTCCGCTTGAACACTGTCCAGACTCTAAAATTGCTCCAAATCTTCGATGAACCTAAAAATAAACCAAGGGCAATAGCAGTACCTTGTTTCTAACCTAGAATGCAATGAAATCTAACTAAAACGCAAACATTTAATTGAAATTAAGGCCTAAAAGTGTTGAATATTTCAATGTGAAACCCGCCTATCAGGTCCCTCACCCATCGCATTTTATTTCGTACCTAAATGTTCAGTGGGATAAGTACAAATGTTCCTTTATTTGAGTATAAATGTTCAGTTAGATGTAATAAAAAATATAAATGTTATAAGCAAAAATGTTCATTTTATTAAATATAAATATTTTGTTTAGTAAGTACAAATGTTATGTTAATTGAGTATAAATGTAAAGTTAATTGAAATAAAAAATATAAATATTACAAGCAAAAATGTTCATTTGGATAAGTATAAATGTTTAGTTTAGTAAGAACAAATGTTCAGTTTAGTAAGTACAAATGTTCTGGTTATTGTATATAAATGTTCAATTTATTAAGTATTACTTTTCATTTTTTTTTAAAAATTACAATGGCAAGCGAAGGGGTCATGAACCAAACAAAAAACACATGAAAAAATTATAAGGGGTTATGAACCGATCTACCCCTAGCGCGCCTCTCTCCAAGACTAATGTGCGATTCTATATAATAAAACTATTAGTTGACGCATTTAAATTTTATTATCAAACTGAACACAATTGGTTATTAAACTGAATATTTGTAACATACACCTGCTAGTCACGCGAGACTCACACTCGCGTGCCCTCTATTCAACGATTGCGCGCGATGATTTTTTTTTAGCGATGACACTTATTATTTCTAATTAATTTATGATCCATGAAAATCTGACCCATTAAGGCCTTTTAGTGCGCAATCTTCTCCTCTCCTCTACTTGCCATTTTTATTTTGGCTTGACGTCCGAGTTGAAATAATTATGCAGGATACAACTTCCCTTAGTAAATTTCCTTTGCCCTAAAGAAACGCATGCTGCCTCTCTTAAGCTTTTCTATAGAGTATAATCTTTAATGCTGATTGCCAATCAGGATATTGTGTTGATATGGGACAAATCGCTAGTAAAAAGGGGTATAGGTACCTCCTTCTACACAACACCTGCCTCCTTCTACACAATACAATCCCTGCTCAACTCTTCACCCGACCCAAGCCCCACCAAAACCTTACCCGACATCCTCTCTCCAACCCGAACTGCTGCCTCACTCCCTCGTTGTGTGACGATCGGCATAACTGGTGGAGGCTAGACAAACGTTGAAGCTAGGCTTGCATAGGATCTCGACCCGATTGTCCTATTCAATTCTCCTTGTGTTTTCTCTGAAAAGGTGCGGATATTTAACCTGACAGATATGTTTTTACTTTTGATAAATTTTTCATGCGCATATCATACTCTCGTCTCTCTGCTTTCCTTGACCAGAACTGTCCAGAAGGATTATGCTAATAAAAAAAATTAAAGCTAGTATTTCGTTTTTAAACTAATTTGCTTGCGCATGATATAAGCATATAGAGGTGGTTTTTGACTCGTATATTTCTGTTACATGAAGATATTAGTTAAGTAATTGGTACTAGTATTTCTCTTAAAACTTTTTTAAGTTACGTTAGTGTGTGTGTGTTTCTCTCTCTATATATATATTAAGATTTTAAAATGCGATTCATGCGGTTTGACGATTGGGTGGTGATTTAGCATTTATCGTTGATAAAACGATAAAAAAAACGGTAATGCATTATAAACCAAAACTAAGATAAAACGGAAGGGAATTTTTTAAAAACTATATATATATATATCAATAAATATTATATTTATTTCGGATCCCCTTGTATGCTCCATTAATTAAGTTTTCTTTTAAGATTTTCATATTAATTTCTGGCCACCAACGTTTTGACCCGAGAGTACTTTTATTCAAGCAACGGTTCATATCATGTGCTTTCTAAAAATATATCCTTGTTCACTTACATAAACAAAAATGAATTTTAACTTCGCGTTAGATTTATGCACATCAGATCTGTAGGTGAACAGGAGCATCTAGAAAGCTTTTAATCATGAAATTTAATAGACCTTGCATGGTACATTGAAAAGATATTCTTAAGGCAGACTAAACAAAGGCATACTTTGAACATGAGCATCTAGAAAGCTTTTAATCATGAAATTTGTTAAGTATGTCTTTAAGAATATTGTGTTGATATGGGATATATTGACATAGAATGAATACAGAAACGATAAAAATGCTCAAATTATACTCAGAATCGCATTATTTGCACTTTAAATGTGTAATTACCACGTATAATCAAATATTTTTGAACAAATAAGATAAGAATCATATTATGGACAGTATAATAAAGAGTTTAAATATAGATTATTGTGATGAACTGACTTAAAATAAAACCAAAACCGATTGAAATACTCAAATGATACTCAGAATTGCATTTTTTGCAATTTATATGCGTAATTACCATGTATAATCCTATATTTTTTAATAAATAAGATATGAATCATATTATATACAGTATAAAGAGTTAAACGTAGATTATTGTGACGAAATCATTTAGAATGAATCCAGAAATGATTGAAATGTAAAAATGAAACTCAAAATTGCATTATTTGCACTTTATATGCGTAATTACAATGTATAGTACAATATTTTTGAATAAATAAGATATGAATCATATTCTAAAGAGTACAAAGAGTTTAAATGTAGATTATTGTGATGAAATGACTTATAATGCTCGATTGAAATGATCAAATGATACTCAGAATTGTATTATTTGCACCTTATATGCGTAATTATCATGTATAATCTAATCTTTTTTAATAAATAAGATATGAATCATATTCTAGACAGTATAAAGAGTTTAAATATCAGTATTATAAATAAAGATGCGTGGGTATCTTAGATGGTTTTGTTAAATTCTAGCCCGACACGTACAGCGTTTTCCCTTATGCGTTCAATATCTTTTCTGTTTCTGCAGCATTAATCTATATAATTATTTGTGTAGCGAATATTATCTCTCATGAAATTGACTCGATTCACCGGTAGACTCGAGTATTATCCATCAATCTTTCTTTCTTCTTACTCCAGATGTCTCTTTCGATCCCAAATGAAAACCCTCTCCATGCCTCCATCGATCAATCATTTACTGTTCTCTCTTACGCCGCTCCTCCCACCTTCGTGGAGGATGCTTATCATGCTTTCCATGGCCATCGCGGATACCTTTATCCAGGATTCCCCTTCTCCGTGAGCTATCCAGGAAAGCTTTTAACGAACGGCGCCTTCCTATAAAATCCATCCAATCCCAATATCCCATTTTTCGATTAGGATTAGAGTTGATTTCGCTATCAAGATCTCATCTCGACACTCCACAGCGCCAAAATGAAAATAGAAATAGAAAGACTCCAAGTACATACATAGAATTAGTGAAATTACAGAAAGAGGAAGAAGATAAAGCTCCATCGCTCTATCTACCAGGGACTAGGGTTTTCGTTTCCTGTCACTTTCGTGGTGGATTTGTTTCTTTGAGAGATGCGTTTCCGCATTATTCTACACTTTGTTCTCTGATTTCGTTTTTACATTTGTTGATTATTAGACTGATTATGTTGATTGAATCGGGAAAAAACACATAAACCATCAGTTGTTGCTTGAATTGCTTTTGTATAAGATTTGATAGACAAATACAGTAGGGGGAGAGATCTAATTTGGGTGGATTACTTAGTTTCTTTCCCTTTTTGGGAATCGTGAGCTATCTTCTGTTAAATTCTGTTGATTTAGTTTTCTCTCTCTCACTCTTGCAAGGATGGTGACGTGTCCCTCTCTTCATCATCTCCTAATTGACAGTGAAATCGAGGCGTGCAACCCATGGCAAGATGCACATTACCAAGTTATATGTAAGTTCCTTTTATGATTTACTCTGATTTCCCTTTGCAGTGTGGCATTTGAGGTGATCAACCACTGTGGCATCACCTTCATTGCTGAACAGGTATCCTTTTGGAAATTTCTGATAATTTTTGTTTTGTTGAATTTAATGATTTTCAAATTGTTTGCTTAATTTTCTCTCCTCACTCCCAAATGATCCTCGCTAGATGTAATTTGGTTTTCAGAATTATTTTTAGCTTGCTCCTACCAAGCTTTCTCTATGCAAGTACCTCTTCTTAATGTTTTACTTGGGTTTCAGAATTATTTTTAGTTTACTTACTTTCTTTCCTTTTTTGGGAATCGTGAGCTATCTTCTGTTAAATTCTGGTACAATAGAAAAAAGTACCAATGCACCTTACTCACCTGAACCAAGTAGCCAATAATCATATATCATTTTTATGTTCAAAATATGATGCATTATATTCGGGAATGAATGAATACAAAACCAATATAATTACTTACTGGTTCAATCCTCGCACTATCAGACCTGTGCTGAGCGATTTACACTATTTCATCCGTCGATCGTTAATCTGATAAACAAAAACAAATTCATCAAATTCCTCTCTGCATTCAGAAATCTCAAAAAATAGAGAGAAAATGTAGAAAAGCCATATTTGTGCAGCTCTCTTTTCAAAAAAATGTCCAGTAATCCAATTTCAGAGAGCTTCCAATATTGATTCAAAAAAATTTGTGCAGCTAGGATTTATTCAAAAAAAAATTGTGCAGCTCTCTTTTCTGCTTTTGGTATCTAAGTACTAAGAGCATTTATGGAAGATTTATGCATTATAATTAAAGGTTCAAAGAAGCTTGACATATTGATTCTATTAGTCAATGTATATTGAAAATGATTATGAAATCATCATATATATTGATTAATTGATCCTTTTTTTTCAGATTATATCATGGTTCATTGATCAGTTTATATCTTTGACATCAGTTTATACTGGGGCTGATAGCATTGTGCTGGATCCAATTTATCCCCAATATAGACTTATTTGTGTAATAAATATATCTTAAGCATACAACTTTTATCATTATCATAGTTTGAATTTTCAATTAAGTAGAACAGGGACAATTTAACCAACCAATTTGACCTTCCTCTGTGCACGTAGGAAACTGACATGGTTAGAACAAAAAATGTCTCTTGATCTCAAATATTATGGGTCTATGATGACTACGAAATGATGAGGTATGCAGCTACATGTGTTATTTAATCGGTCCATATCAGGATCTGAGGATTTTGTGAAGAACCAACAAAGTGAGAAGGAACATTGCACTTTAGATGAATACGTATACGCGATTGTGAAATATCAGTTTTCTTTTCTTTTTTTATTCTTTTATTAATCTTTATTTTTTGGCTCACAAATGATATTTTGACTGGATCTGAGCCTGGAAGAGGATTGTATGTAAACTGTGTATTATACGACCTGGAATATTTTTTTCACTTTCATTTTTTAGTTCTTTATTTTATGACCTGGAATTTTTCTGTGTGTAAACTGTGTATTATACGAGAAACAATGATTTCTCGAAAAACTGTGTATTATATGATCATTAAACAATGTATTTATTAAAAACTCATGAATTGAGCGAAGCTCGATGACCCCACCTAGTAGATTATTATGATGAAATGATTTAGAATGAATCCAAAAACAATTGAAATGCTCAAATGATACTAAGAATTGCATTATTTGAAATTTAAAGACGTAATTACCACGTATAATCTAATATTTTTGAACAAATAAGATTAGAATGATATTATAGATAGTATAAAGAGTTTAAATATAGATTATTATGATGAAATTACTTATAATGTATCCACAAACGATTGAAATGGTCAAATGATACTCAGAACTGTATTATTTTCACTTTATATGCATAATTACCATGCATAATCCAATCTTTTAAATAAATAAGATATGAATCATATTCTAGACAGTATAAAGAGTTTAAATGTATATTATTTTGAAGAAATGACAAAGAATTAATCCAGAAACGATTGAAATGCTCAAATGATACTCAGAATTGTATTATTTGCACCTTATATACGTAATTATCATGTGTAATCCAATTTTTTTGAATAAATAAGATATGAATCATATTCTAGACAGTATAAGGAGTTTAAATATAGATTATTGTGATGAAATGGCTTAGAATGAATCTAGAAACGATTGAAATGCACAAATGATACTCAGAATTGCATTATTTGCACTTTATATGCATAATTACCATATATAATCCAATATTTTTTAATAAATAAGATATGAATCATATTCTAGAGAGTACAAAGAGTTTAAATATTGATTGATGTGACGAAATGACATAGAATGAATCAAGAAACGATTAAAAAGATCAAATTATACTCAGAATTGCATTATTAGCACTTTATATGTGTAACTACCATCTATAATCCAATCTTTTCGAATAAATAAGATATGAATCATATTATAGACAGTATATTGAGTCTAAATGTTGATTATTGTGATGAAATGACATAGAATGAATCCAGAAACGATTGAAATGCACAAATGATATACAGAATTGTATTATTTACACTTCATATGTGTAATTACCATGTATAATCAAATCATTTTGAATAACTAAGATATGAATCATATTCTAGAGAGTATAAAGAGTTTAAATGTTGATTATTGTGATGAAATGACTTACAATGAATCCAGAAACGATTGAAACGCACAAATGATACTCAGAATTGCATTATTTGCACTTTATATGCGAAATTACCACGTATAATCCAATCTTTTTGAGTAAATTAGAAATAAGATATGAATCATATTATAGACAGTATAAAGAGTTTAACTGTAGATTATTGTGATGAAATAACATAGAATGAATCAAGAAACGATTGAAATGCACAAATGATACTTTGGATTGCATTATTTGCACACCATATGCGTAATTACCATGGAAAATCCTGTCTTTTTGAATAAAAAATATATGAATCATATTTTAGATAGTATAATATTATTTAAATGTAGATTATTGTGATGAACTGACTTAGAATGAATCCAGAAAGGATTGAAATCCTTAAATCATATTTAGAATTGCTTTATTTTCTCTTTATATGTGTAATTATCATAAATAATCCTCTTTTTTTTAATAACTAAGATATGAATCATATTCTAGACAGTATAAAGAGATTAATTATAGATTATTGTGACGAAATGACATAGAATTAATCAAGAAACGATTGAAATATACAAATGATACTCTGGATTGCATTATTTGCACTTTATATGCGTAATCACCATGTAAAATGCAGTTTTTTTGAATAAAAAAATATATGAATCATATTTTAGATAGTATGAATTATTTAAATGTAGATTATTGTGATGAACTGACTTAGAATGAATCCAGAAAGGATTGAAATGCTTAAATGATACTCAGAATTGTTTTATTTTCTCTTTATATGCGTAATTATCATAAATAATCTTATCTTTTTGAATAACTAAGATATGAATCATATTCTAGACAGTATGAAGAGATTAATTGTAGATTATTGCGACGAAATTACATAGAATGAATCAAGAAACGATTGAAAAGCTCAAATGATACTCAGAATTGCATTATTGGCAATTTATATGCGTAATTACCATGTATAATTCAATCTTTTTGAACAAAAAAGATATGAATCATATTCTAGACATTTAAAAGAGTTTTAATGTTATGGTGATGGAATTACTTAGAATGAATCCAGAAACGATTGAAATGCACAAATGATACACAGAATTGCATTATTTGCACTTTAAATGCGTAATTACCGTCTATTATCCAATGTTTTTGAATAAATAAGATATGAATCATATTCTAGACAGTATAAATTGTTTAAATGAAGATTATTGTGATGAAATGACATAGAATGAATTTAGAAACGATTGAAATGCACAAATAATACTCAGAATTGCATTATTTGCACTTTACGTGCGTAATTACCTTGTATAATCCAATCTTTTTGAATAAATAAGATATGAATCATATTATAGACAGTATAAATAGTTTAACTGTAGATTATTGTGATGAAATGACATAGAATGAATCAAGAAACGATTGAAATGCATAAATAATACTCTGGATTGCATTATTTGCACATTATATGCGTAATTACCATGTAAAATCCTGTCTTTTTGAATAAAAAATATCTGAATCATATTTTAGATAGTATGAATTATTTAAATGTAGATTATTGTCATGAACTGACTTAGAATGAATCCAGAAAGGATTGAAATGCTTAAATGATACTCAGAATTGCTTTATTTTCTTTTTATATGCGTAATTATTATAAATAATCCTATCTTTTTTAATAACTCAGATATGAATCATATTCTAGACAGTAGAAAGAGATTAATTGTAGATTATTGTGATGAAATGACATAGAATGAATCAAGAAATGATTGAAAAACTCAAATGATACTCAGAATTGCATTATTGGCAATTTATATGCGTAATTACCATGTATAATCCAATCTTTTTGAACAAAAAAGATATGAATCATATTCTTGACTTTTAAAAGAGTTTAAATGTGGATTATTGTGATGAAATTACTTAGAATGAATCCAGAAACGATTGAAATGCACAAATGATACACATAATTGCATTATTTGCACTTTAAATGCGTAATTACCGTCTATTTTCCAATATTATTGAATAAATAAGATATGAATCATATTCTAGACACTATATATTATTTAAATGTGGATTATTGTGTTGAAATGACATAGAATGAATCCAGAAACGATTGAAATGCTCAAATTATACTCAGAATTGCATTATTTGCTCTTTATATGCGTAATTACTTATTACCATGTATAATCTGATTTTTTTGAATAAATAAGATATAAATCATATTCTAAAAAAGTATAAATTGTTTAAATGTAGATTAATGTGAAGGAATGACTTAGAAAGAATACAGAAATGATTGAAATGCTCAGATGATACACATAATTGCATTCTTTGCTCTTTATATGCGTAATTACCATGCATAAATTCTATCTTTTTGAATAACTAAGATATGAATCTTATTCTAGACAGCATAAAAAGATTAATTGTAGATTATTGTGACAAAGTGACATATAATGAATCAAGAAACTATTGAAAAGCTCCAATGATTCTCAGAATTGTATTATTGGCAGTTTATATGCGTAATTACCATGTATAATCTAATATTTTTGAATAAATAAGATATGAATCATATTCTAGACAGTATAAATAGTTTAAATGTAGATTATTGTGATGAAATGGCTTAGTATGAATTTAGAAACGATTGAAATTCACAAATGATACTCCGAATTGCATTATTTATACTTTACGTGCGTAATTACCTTGTATAATCTAATCTTTTTGAATAAATAAGATATGAATCATATTCTAAACAGTATAAATAGTTTAACTGTAGATTATTGTGATGAAATGAAATAGAATAAATCAAGAAACGATTGAACTTCACAAATGATACTCAGAATTACATTATTTGCACTTTATATGCGTAATTACCATTTATAATCTAATTTTTTTGAATAAATAAGATATGAATCATATTCTAAACATTATAAAGAGTTTAACTGTAAATTATTGTGATGAAATGACTTAGAATGAATCAAGAATCGATTGAAATGCACAAATGATACTTTGGATTGTATTATTTGCACTTTATATGCGTAATTACCATGTAAAATCCTGTCTTTTTGAATAAAAATTATATGAATCATATTTTAGATAGTATGAATTATTTAAATGTAGATTATTGTGATGAACTGACTTAGAATGAATCCAGAAAGGATTGAAATGCTTAAATGATACTCAGAATTGCTTTATTTTCTCTTTATATGCGTAATTATCATAAATAATCCTATCTTTTTGAATAACTAAGATATGAATCATATTCTAGACAGTATAAAAAGATTATTTGTAGATTATTGTGACAAAATGACATAGAATGAATCAAGAAACGATTGAAAAGCTCAAATGATACTCAGAATTGCATTATTGACAATTTATATGCGTAATTCCCATGTATAATCCAATCTTCTTGAACAAAAAAGATATGAATCATATTCTAGACATTTAAAAGAGTTTAAATGTAGATTATTGTGATGAAATTACTTAGAATGAATTCAGAAACGATTGAAATGCACAAATGATACACATAATTGCATTATTTGCACTTTAAATGTGTAATAACCGTCTATTATCCAATGTTTTCGAATAAATAAGATACGAAATATATTTTAGATAGTATAAAGAGTTTAAATGTAGATTATTATGACGGAATGGCTTAGAATGAATCTAGAAACGATTGAAATGCATAAATAATACTCAGAATTGCATTATTTGCACTTTATGTGTGTAATTACCATGTATAATCGATTTTTTTGAATAAATAAGATATGAATGATATTCCAGACAGAATAAAGAGTTTAATTGAAAATTATTGTAATGGAATGACTTAGAATGAATCATGAAACGAGTGAAATACTCAAATGATACTCAGATTTGCATTATATGCACTTTATATGCTTAATTATCTTATATAATCCAATCTTATTGAATAAATAAGATATTAATCATATTCTGGACAATATAAATAGTATAACTGTAGATTATTGTGTAGAAATGTCTTAGAATGAATCAAGAAACGATTGAAAAGCTCAAATGATACTCAGAATTGCATTGTTGGCAATTTATATGCATAATTACCATGTATAATACAATCGTTTTGAACAAAAAAGATATGAATCATATTCTAAACTGTTAAAAGATATTAAATGTAGATTATTGTCATAAAATTACTTAGAATGAATCCAGAAACGATTGAAATGCACAAATAATACTCAGAATTGCATTATTTGCATTTTAAATGCGTAATTACCGTCTATTATCCAATGTTTTTTAATAAATAAGATATGAAATATATTTTAGACAGTATAATGAGTTTAAATGTCGATTATTATGATGAAATGACTTAGAATGAATCAAGAAACGATTCAAATGCACAAATAGTGTTAACCAAACGGTCCGGGCCGGTCCAAACCCCCACGGTCCACGGGTTATCCCGGGCCGGTCTAGCACGGGTTCACGGGTTAAGACGGGACGGATTATCACGGTCCACCTCCCAAACCTTGGCCCAAACCCTTGATAGACCCGACCCTAGGTGAACCGGACGGGTTAAGACGGGCCGGTCCGGTCCAAGGTCGGTCCAGGGGCGGTTTTTTTTTCAGATTTTTTATTTTTTCATTTTTCATTGTTTTCATCTCAAAAATTTGTAAAATAAATTTATAAAAATTCGTTAAAATATATTATATTTATAGAACAAATAATTAAGTATAATTTTGTATTCTATTTTGAATTTATTTTATTTTCAATTTGATTTGTAATTTTTTAATGTTTTCTTATTTTATTGTTGATGGTTTTGCATGACAAAAAATTGTAAATTATAAGTTATAAAAATGAGTTAAAATATATTATGTCTAATAATATATATAGAATAAATAATTAATTGAACAAATTCAAATATAATTAAAAGTAAAATAATTTTGTAGTCTATTTTATATTTTTTTCAGCCGTTGGAACTTGGGAAATGGTCCAAATGGATAAAGGAAAAAGTATAAAGCCGTTGGCTATTTTTTTATTTTTTTTTCAGTCACGCCTCTTGGCCTCGCGTGGGAAATAAAAGAGAGACAGAGAGGGGGGACAGTGGGGACACGTGTCGTGTGGGGATTGAGGTGAGAGAGAGCGCCTGGGGGGGTGTGCTGTGGAGAGAGAAGAGTGGGTTCTATTACTATACGGTTTAAAATTTTAAATGGGTTTTAGAGGGGTTAGCCGAGTGGGTTTAGACGGGTTTAACACGGGTTTAAGGTCCGGTCCAGGCCGGTCCACGGGTTAAGACGGGACGGGTTTAAGGCAGATCTATACTAGAATGGCGGCCTAAACCCGTGATAAACCCGACCTGGACCACCCCCTCGGTCCATCACGGTTCATGCACGGTCCGGGTCAGTCCGGGAAAAGGGCCGGTTTTATCCATGGTCGGGTCTGACCCGCCGGGTCGGTGGTAAACACTATGCACAAATGATACTCAGAATTGCATTATTTGCAATTTATATGTGAAATTACCTTGTATAATCCATTCTTTTTGAATAAATATGATATGAATCATATTTTAGGAAGTATAAATTGTTTAAATGTAGATTATTATTTTGAAATGACTTAGCCTGAATCCAGAAACGATTAAAATGCACAAATGATACTAAGAATTACATTATTTGCATTTTATATGTCTAATAACAAAGTAAAGTCAAATTTTTTTTAATAAATAAGATATGAATCATATACTAGACTGCATAAATTGTTTAAATATAAATTATTGTAATGAAATGACTTAGAATGAATCCAGAAACGATTGAAATGCTCAAATGATAATGAGAATTGCATTATTTTCACTTTATATGCGTAATTACCATGTATAATCTATTGTTTTTTAATAAATAAGAAATGAATCATTTTCTAGACAGTATAAATTATTTAAATGTAGATTATCGTAATGAAATGACTTAGAATGAATCCAGAAACGATTGAAATGCATAAATGATACTCAGAATTGCATTATTTGCAAATTATATGCATAATTATCATGTATAATCCAATCTTTTTGAATAAGTAATATATGAATCATATTCTAGAAAGCACAAATTGTTTAAATATAGATTATTGTGATGAAATGATTTAGAATGAATTCAGAAACGATTGAAATGCACAAATGATACTCAGAATTGCATTATTTGCATTTTATATGCGTAATTACCATGTATAATCCAATCTTTTTTAATAAAGAAGATATGAACATATCTCGACAGTATAAGTTGTTTAAATGTAGATTATTGTGGGAAATGACTTAAAATGAATCCACAAACGATTAAAATACATAATAATGCTCAGAATTGCATTACTTGCTCTTTATATGAGTAATTACCATGTATAATCCAATCTTTTTGAATAAATAAGATATTAATCATATTCTAGACAATATAAATTGTTTAAATGTAGATTATTGTGATGAAATGACTTAGAATGAATCCAAAAAGATTGAAATGCACAAATGATACTCAGAATTGTATTATTTGCACTGTATATGCGAAATTAGCGTCTATAATAAAATGTTTTTGAATAAATAAAATATGAATCATATTGTAGACAGTATAAAGAGTTTAAATGAAGATTATTGTGATGAAATGTCTAGAATTAATCCAGAAACGATTGAAATGCACAAATGATACTCAGAATTGCATTATTCGCACTTTATGTGCGTAATTACCAAGTATAATCCAATCTTTTTTGAATAAATTAGGCATGAATCAAATTCTAGACAGTATAAAGACCTTAACTAAAGATTATTATGATGAAATGACTTAGAATTAATAAAGAAACGAATGAAATGCTCAAATCATACGCAGAATTGCATTTTTGCACTTTATATATGTTATTTCCATGTATAATCCATTCTTTTTGAATAAATAAGATATCAATCATTTTCTAGACAGTATAATTTGTTTAACTGTTGATTATTGTGATGTAAAGACATAAAATGAATCAAGAAATGATTGAAATGCTCAAATCATACTCAGAATTTTATTATTTGCATTTTATATGAGTAATTACCATTTATAATCCAATCTTTTTGAATAAATAATATATGAATCTTATTCTAGACAGTATAAATTGTTTAAATGTTGATTATTGTAATGGAATGACTTAGAATGAATCCAAAAATGATTGAAATGCAGAACTGATACTCAGAATTGTATTATTTGCACTTTATGTGCGAAATTATCGTCTATAATAAAATGTTTTTGAAAAAATAAAATATGAATAATTTTGTAGACAGTATAAAAAGTTTAAATGTAGATTATTGTGATGAAATAGCCTAGAATTAATCCAGAAACGATTGAAATGCACAAATGATAGTCAGATTGCATTATTTGCACTTTACGTGCGTAATTACCATGTATAATCCAATCTTTTTTAATAAATAAGACATGAATCAAATTCTAGACAGTATAAAGAGTTTAACCGAAGATTATTGTGATGAAATGACTTTGAATGAATCAAGAAACGATTGAAATGCTCAAATGATACTCAAAATTGCATTATTTGCAATTTATATACGAAATTAGCGTCTATAATCCAATATTTTTGAATAAATAAGATATGAATCATATTCTAGACAGTGTAAATTATTTAAATATAGATTATTGTTATGAAATGACTTAAAATGAATCCACAAACGATTAAAATACACAATAATTCTCAGAATTGCATTACTTGCTCTTTATATGAGTAATTACCATGTATAATCCTATCTTTTTGAATAAATAAGATATGAATCATGTTATGGACAGCATAACGTGATCCAATGTACATTATTGTACCGAAATGACACAAAATGAATTAAGAAATGATTGAAACGATCAAATGATACTCAGAATTGCACTATTAGCACTTTATATGCGTAATTACCATGTATAATCCAATCTTTTTGAATAACTAAGATATGAATCATATTCTAGACAGTATAAATTGTTCAAATGTAGATTATTGTGATGAAATGACTTAAAATGATTCCACAAACGATTAAAATACACAATAATACTCAGAATTGCATTACTTGCTCTTTATATGAGTAATTACAATGTAGAATCCTATCTTTTTGAATAACTAAGATATGAATCATGTTATGGACAGCATAACGTGATCCAATGTAGATTATTGTACCGAAATGACATAAAATGAATCAAGAAACGATTGAAAAGATCAAATGATATCCAGAATTGCATTATTGGCATTTTATATTCGTAATTACCATGTACAATCCAATCTTTTTGAATAACTAAGATATGAATCATATTCTAGACAGTATATATTGTTTAAATGTAGATTATTGTGATGAAATGACTTAGAATGAATCCAGAAACGAATGAAATTCACAAATGATATTCAGAATTGCATTATTTGCACTTTATATGCGTAATTTCTATGTATAATCCATTCTTTTTCAATAAATAAGATATAAATCATTTTCTGGACAGTATAATTTGTTTAACTGTAGATTATTGTGATGTAATGACATAAAATGAATCATGAAATGATTGAAATGCTCAAATCATACTCAGAATTTTATTATTTGCATTTTATATGCGTAATTACCATGTGTAATCCAATCTTTTTGAATAAATAATATATGAATCATATTGTAGACAATATAAATTATTTAAATGTAGATTATTATGATGAAATGACTTATAATGAATCAAAAAACGATTGAAATGCACAAATGATACTCAGAATTATATTATTTGCACTTTATATGCGAAATTATCGTCTATAATAAAATGTTTTTCAATATATAAAATATGAATCATATTTTAGACAGTATAAAGAGTTTAAATGTAGATTATTGTGATGAAATGGCCTAGAATTAATCCAGAAATGATTGAAATGCACAAATGATACTCATAATTGCATTATTCGCACTTTACGTGCGTAATTACCATGTATAATCCAATCATTTTGAATAAATAAGACATGAATCAAATTCTAGACAGTATAAATTGTTTAACTGAAGATTATTGTGATGGAATGACTTAGAATGAATCAAGAAACGAGTGAAATGCTCAAATGATACTCAGAATTGCATTTTTGCACTTTATTTGCGTAATTACCATGTATAATCCAATCATTTTGAATAAATAAGATATGAATCATATTTTAGATAGTATAAAGAGTTTAACTGTAGATTATTGCGTTGAAATGACTTGGAATGAATCAAGAAACGATTGAAATGCTCAAATGATACTCAGAATTGCATTACTTGTACTTTATATGCGAAATTAGCTTCTATAATCCAATCTTTCTGAATAAATAAGACATGAATCAAATTCTAGACAGTATAAAGAGTTTAACTGAAGATTATTGTGATGAAATGACTTGGAATGAATCAAGAAACGAGTGAAATACTCAAATAATACTCAGAATTGCTTTTTGCACTTTATATGCGTAATTACCATGTATAATGCAATCTTTTTGAATAAATAAGATATTATTCATATTCTAGACAGTATAAATAGTTTAACTGTAGATTATTACGTTGAAATGACTTGGAATAAATCAAGAAACGATTGAAATGATGAAATGATACTCAGAATTGCATTATTTGCACTTTATATGCGAAATTAGTTTCTATAATCCAATATTTTTGAATAAATAAGACATGAAACATATTCTAGACAGTATAAATTGTTTAAATGTAGATTATTGTGTTGAAATGACTTAAAATGAATCCACAAACGATTAAAATAAACAATAATACTCAGAATTGCATTACTTGCTCTTTAAATGAGTAATTACCATGTACTATCCTTTCTTTTTGAATAACTAAGATATGAATCATGTTATGGACAGCATAACGTGATCCAATGTAGATTATTGTACCGAAATGACATAAAATGAATCAAGATTTGACTGAAAAGATCAAATGATACTCAGAATTGCATTATTGGCACTTTATATTCATAATTACCATAATTACCATGTACAATCCAATTTTTTTGAATAACTAAGGTATGAATCATATTCTAGACAGTATAAATTGTTTAAATGTAGATTATTGTGATGAAATGACTTAGAATCCAGAAACGGTTGAAATGCACAAATGATACTCAGAATTGCATTATTTACACTTTATATTCGTAATTTCCATGTATAATCCATTACTTTTGAATAAATAAGATATGAATCATTTTTTGGACAGTGTAATTTGTTTAACTGTAGATTATTGTGATGTAATGACATAAAATGAATTAAGAAACGATTGAAATGCTCAAATCATACTCAGAATTTTATTATTTGCATTTTATATGCGTAATTAACATGTATAATCCAATCTTTTTGAATAAATAATATATGAATCATATTCTAGACAGTATAAATTGTTTAAATGTAGATTATTGTGATGAAATGACTTAGAATGAATCCAAAAAAGATTGCAATGCACAAATGATACTCAGAATTGCATTATTGGCAATTTATATGCGTAATTAGCTTGTATTATCCAATCTTTTTAAATAAATAGGATGTGAATCATATTCTAGATAGTATAAAGAGTTTAAATATAGATTGTTTTGATAAGATGGCATGGAATGAATCCAGAAATTATTGAAATGCACAAATGATACTCAGAATTGCATTATTTGCACTTTATATGCGTAATTATCATGTATTATCCAATCTTTTTCAATAAATAAGATATGAATCATATTCTAGACAGTATAATGAGTCTAAATTTAGATCATTGTGATGATATCTTAGAATGAATCAACAAATAATTAAAATGCACAAATAATACTCAGAATTGCATTATTTGCATTTTATATGCGTAGTTACCATGTATAATCCAATTTTTTGAATAAATAAGATATGAATCATATTATAGACAGTATAAATTGTTGAAATGTAGATTATTGTGATGAAATGACTTAGAATAAATAAAGAAACGATTGAAATGCTCAAATGATAGTCAGAATTGCATTATTTGCCTTTTATATTCGTAATAATCATATATAATCCAATCTTTTTTATTAAATAAGATATGAATCATATTCAAGATAGTATAAGGAGTTTAAATGTAAATTTTTGTGATACAATGATTTAGAATGAATCCAGAAACGATTAAAATACTCAAATGATACTTAGACTAGCATTGTTTGCACTTTATATACGTATAATTACTATGTATAATCCAATCTTTTAGAATAAATAATATAGGAATCAAATTCTAGACTGTTTAAAGATTTTAAATATAGATTATTATGATGAAATGATTTAGAATAAATCCAGATTCGATTGAAAAACACAAATGATACTCAGAATTTCATTATTTACATTTCATATGCATAATTACCTTGTATAATCCAATGTTTTTGAATAAATAAGATTTGAATCATATTCTAGATAGTATAAAGAGTTTAAATATAGATTATTGTGATGAAATGACTTAGAATGAGTCCAGAAATGATTGAAATGCACAAATAATACTCAGAATTGCATTATTTGTATTTTATATGCGTAATTACCATGTATAATTCAATATTTTTTAGAAAATAAGATATGAATCATATTTTAGATAGTATAAAGAGTTTCAATGAAGATTATTTTGATGAAATGGTATATTATGAATCCAGAAACGATTGAAATGCTCAAATGATACTCAGAATTGCATTATTTGAACTTTATATGCGTAATTACCATGTATACTCTAATCTTTTTGAATAAATAAGATATGAATCATATTTTAGACAGTATAAAGAGTTTAAATATAGATTATTGTGATGAAATGGCTAAGAATGTTTCCAGAAACAATTGAAATGCACAAATAATACTCAGAATTGCATTATTTTTACTTTATATGCGTAATTACCAAGTATAATCCAATCTTTTTGAATAAATAAGATGTGAATCATATTATAGATAGTATAAATTGTTTGAATGTAGATTATTGTGATTAAATGACTTAGAATGAATAAAAAAACAATTGAAATGCCCAAATGATACTCAGAATTTCATTATTTGCTCTTTATATGCGTAATTATCATGTATAATCCAATCTTTTTTAATAAATAAGATATGAATCATATTCAAGACAGTATAAAGAGTTTAACTATAGATTATTGTGATGAAATGACTTAGAATGAATCAAAAAACGATTGAAATGCTTAAATGATACTCAGAATTGCATTATTTGCACTTTATATGTGTAATTACCATGTATAATCTAATTTTTTTGAATAAATAAGATATGAATCATATTCTAGACAGTATAAAGAGTTTAACTATTGATTAGTGTGATTAAATGACTTAGAATAAATCAGGAAACGATTAAAATGCTCAAATGATATTCAGAATTGCATTATTTGCATTTTATATGCATAATTTTGCATGTATAATCCAATCTTTTTGAATAAATAAAATTTGAATCATTATCTAGATAGTATAAAGAGTTTAAATTTGATTATTCTGATGAAATGATTTAGAATGAATCCAGAAATGATTGTAATGCTCAAATGATACTCAGAATCGCATTATTTTCACTTTATATGCGTAATTACTAAATCACTGGTATTAAAACCGCTATGGCGCCGCAATTTGCTAATGAATAATTTAAAGATATATGTCAGGTTAAATATCCGCACCTTTTCGGAGAAAACACAAGGAGAAATGTAAAGGAGAATCGGGTCGAGATCCTATCCAAGCCTAGCAACGTTTGTCTAGCCTCCACCAGTTATGCCAATCGTCAAACAACGAGGGAGTGAGGCAGCAGTTCTGATTGGAGAGAGGATGTCGGGTAAGGTTTTGGTGGGGCTTGGGTCAGGTGAAGAGTTGAGCAGGGATGGTATTGTGTAGAAGGAGGCATGTGTTGTGTAGGAAGAGGTACCCTGTACCCTTTTTATTAGCGATTTATATCTAAGGCCATATATATCCCATATCAACACAATATCCTGATTGGCAATCAGCATTAAAAATTATACTGATATACTCTAAAGGAAAGCTTAAGAGAGGCAGCAGCCCCAGCATGCGTTTCTTTAGGGCGGAAATTTACTAAGGGAAGTTGTATCCTGCATAATTATTTCAACTTCGACGTCAAGCCCAAATAAAAATGGCAAGTAGAGCCGTAGAGGAGAGGAGAAGGTGCGCACTAAAAGACCTTAATGGGTCAGATTTTCATGGATCATAAATTAATTAATTCGGGCCCAACTAGAAAAACTTAATTAAGCGTTCTACAAAAATAAATTTTTAACGACTAGTTTTCAAACCAAAATACAATTAATAATAGTAAAAAAATAAAAACTAAAATTTTCATAACTGATGAGTTGATGACCCGGTCTAGCGTGGGGAAACTAGCTTCATAAATCCACCATGTTAGACATGTTAACCTTGTTTTAAAACAATATTTATTATTCAATACATGTGGCAATTTATTTTTCATTAATTGATAATGTATGTGATGTGCTTGTACGTCTTGTGTTTATACGCGGCGGGTTGTAGCACCCTTCTTGGGGTGTCACGAGATCTTGGAAAAATTGGATATAACACCTACAATCTTCTCCAATTGGATATAACCCCTACAATTTCCAAAACCAGATATAACCCCCTCCAATCATGTGTATTAAGGATATAACCCCTTTCTTTTTATTTTAACTATTTTTAAATAAAAACAAATTTTATATGACAAAACTGCCATCTTCCTCTTCCTCTTCCTCTCTGAAGAAATTTCACTTTCTTTTTGATATTTTATTTTCCTTCTGTCCAAAGGAGACAGCGAAGAACTGCACTAAAGACAATCTAATAACATTAATATCTCTTAGATCCTTCTATATTCATTGCCAAAAACTTTCATTTTCCTTCTTTTTTAGATTAACGATGCTACATTTTTTTTTCTAAATTGCTAGTGTCCTCTGCACGGAATAAGAATGGAGTGATAACCAAATGCAAGGGCGGAACTAGGGGGAGGCGAGTGTGTGCCAGGCACACGTCAATTTTGTAAATTTTACTTGGGAGCCTATAGTTGGGCCTACCCTAATCTAAGTTAATTGTCTCTCAACATGAAATTTACAGCGCAAGAGAAAGAAATTTACATGCACACTTATTCTCTCTCAAGAGAGAAATATTTCTAGAGTGGGTTGACAAATTTACAGCGTCACTCTTCTTTTTATCTTTATTTTAATTTTCATTGTGTTGTATTTTTAAGACAAACCTATGTTTTTATTTTCTATTATATTCAAACTCTAATTTATTTTAATGAAATGCCTACGGTCATCATTAAAAAAAAATGTGAAATTTCCAAATCCCTCCAAATTTATCTCTGATCTTTCTTGTCTCTCACAACAAGCACGTACCTGCTTGCATATTTTTTCATGTACGGCACCAGCACGGCTCAACACTCGGCATGTCAGTCCTTCAAACCTTGGCCTACTCCATCTCAGAATCCTGGTTCCGCCCCTGATCAAATGAGGACCTTTTTTAATCCTTTATTATTCAACACGTAACTTTTCAAAATTATTATATAAAATTCCAAATTACTTCAATTTAATAATCGAAATCATGGTTGAATTAAAGTATTTACTCGTATATTCAAGGGTATGATAGTTTGAATTTAATACTCTACGCATCCAATATCCAATATCTGTTCAAAATAATAGGTCAATGATAGGTGCTAAAACTTTAAATTTTGGTGCTGGAGCGTATTGTAATTGTATTATCTAAATTATTAAAGACAAACAAAATGAGGGAGGGAGATAACGGGGCCCAACTATGCATGAGGAATTTTTCATCATAGGTATTAGAAAGGAAGGCGAAACGTTCATTGAAGGAAGAGGGTAGTTTGGCTAAATTTTCAAGCCGCTTATTTATTTTTAGTTAAATAATAATCAAAATTAATAGAAAGGGGTCATATTCTTAATACACATGATTGGAGGGGTTATACTCAGTTTTGAAGATTTTAGGGGTTATATCCAGTTGAAGAAGATTGACGGGGTTATATTCAATTTACCCTTAGATCTTTAATAGTGGATATGTTAATTGCTAATTCCCTTTTAACACAGTGAATTTTTTTGTACTTCCATCTCGAAAGAAAAAATTATCCTTCTTCGCTTTTTAGCCTTTTTTGTCCCTCGTATTCTCTTTAATGAAGTTAAGGCCTCTCTTCCATTAGTCGGCCATTACCCGTAGGGTAACAAAATAAATAAATAAATAAATAAAAACGGATGGAAAAGTGTGCTGTATTCAAGGAAATGTCAAAGTGATAATATCTCATTACAAGTTCTTCCAAAATTTTTTTGGATGAAGTGAATTGTGACCTGTATTGTTATGTACGTAGATTGATACAGTTCAAAAAATCCTAACATTGATATAGACTTATAGTTCAAATTTCTCTCATATTTTTTTATTTTAATTTTTAATTTTTAATTTTTTTAGAAACCTCATGTGTGTTTGGGTCCGAAGAGAGTTACAGCACCTCATCATTAAAATCATTAAAAATAACTAATCACTTAGTGGACCCACAATCCCATACTATGTCTTTCAACCTTTCTCCGGCCAACCTATTTTTATAATAAAAATAATTCGATATTAAAAAAATTCAATAATGACCAATATTTATTATTTTTTAATAAGAACCCTAGTATAGTGTGGACTATAACAGCGCTATATCATCTCACCTTATAGCATGGATATGATCTGCGCTATAGGGTATAGCGAGCTTCAGACCTGCAGTATAAACCCTATAGCGCGGATCATATCCGCACTATAAGGCTACATCCTAAACAGTCCTATTTTGAGTTTGAATTTTTTTTCGGTTATTTCTCCCTCTTCGTCTCCTTCAAATCGAGAGAGAAAGAGAGAAGGAGGCAGAGAGATCTAGAGTGAGAGAGAAATAGAGAGAGTGAGAGAGAGTTTGAGAGAAGAATAGAGAAACACGAGACAGAGCCAAGAAAGGAGTCATACGACGGTTTTTAGCTTGAGTTGAAGGGAGCAGAGGAAGAGAGGAGGCACAACTAGGGATGAAAACGGATCGGATACGGAGCGGATGTTGGTCTTCCCATATCCGCATCCATATTTTTTTTCGGATACGGATACGAATACGGATGCGTTCGGATACGGATACGGTTCGGATATTAAACGGATACGAATACGGTTCGAATATTATCGGATATGGAGTCGAATACGAATATATTTTGTCGAATACGGATTATATTTTAATCTTTTTTATTTATTAGGTTCCAACTTTCAACACATAAATATGTAAGTTCACAACGAGAGGAAAATAAAAGGCTAAAAGTAAAAACAAATAAGAGACCATCTAAAATTGCAAGTTTAATGTCAAATCATATCATGTTACCTTAACACAAAATAATAGTCAATTCTGATGCTATATAACTAAAATAGCTATAATTGTATATCAATTATGATGCTATTTCCAAAAAGTGCATCATATTCATCATATTTCCAAAATAATTGTCATCACATCTAATAAAACCTAAGTCAGCAAATAAGACGTCTTCTATAGCATTAGAGTTAAACCATCTTGTACACATTGACTAAACAGAAGTTCCATCAAATTCTTCCAAAGCATCCAATAGTGTTGGCACGTTACCTAAAATCAAGAAAATGTCAAATGTAAGTTCTTAAGAAACTAAATATATAAAAGAAAAATTTGTTGAATAAATCATCACCTAATTTTTTCTTTGATCTAACCCAATCTTGTGTGCAAATTAATGCTTCAACAATCTCTGGATCCAATTTACTTCGGTGTGGCCGAATTACCCGACCACCTGTACTAAAAGCCGATTCTGATGCAACAGTAGTAACGGATATGGCCAACACATCACGAGCAATTCTCCTTAAAATAGGGTAATCTCGACCTTCTGTTTTCCACCAAGAAAGTATATCAAATTCTTGACCTTGAATGTGAGATATGGTATGCCTCTCCATATAATGATCCAAATCAGACTTTTGAGATGTAGGCTGACTCCTTTGCAATATATATTGATGGAACCTAGCTTCCTCATCCTCATCATCTTCATCACCATTAGCCGAACTATCACCAACAGTAGTACTGCCTCCAGTAACTTGTCTCCCAGTATCACTATTTTCAAACTTCAATGCATACTCTTTATGCAACTCTCTTAAAATATTCTTAAACTCCTCAATCTCTCTGCTCTCTCCACCCTCATAAAATCTGGGATAATAATACTCAATCAGACCCATTTTATATCGAGGGTCTAGAAAACAACCTATTGCTAATATCATGTTCGATTTCTCCCAGTACTTGGCAAATTTTATCTTCATAGCAAGAGCCATATTGGCAATCGATACACTTCTAACCTTAGACCAATTTTCAATTTTCAGCTTAATTTCACTAAACTTTATGAAAAACAAGTTTGAGGTAGGATATGATGTACCTGAAAATAATTCAGTAATCAAGTGAAAGATACGCAAACATTTGCACAATGCATTTACTTCATCCCACATCTCATCTTCTTGCAAATTAGCAAACCTTGAAGGATTAACAGAATGCATCCTTTTAAATGCTTTTCTGAAATACAGAGCATCCCTTAGCATCAAATAAGTTGAATTCCACCGTGTACTAACATCAGAAGATAACCCTTTAGAGGAGTCTAGATTACACTCAGCTGCCCTTTTTCTAAACTCCTCCTCCACTAATGGAGAGTTCTTAATCTTGTTAATAGCTCCTCTTATACCCTCAATGCTTTGCTTTATTGAATTTATCCCAACTTGCACAACTAGATTAATGATATGAGCTGCACATCTCACATGAAAAAACTTGCCACTAGAATAAAGAGCTTGATTGTCATTTAACCGACTGATCATGTTGGCCACACACAAACCATTAGCACTGTCATTGTCTAAGGTGAGAGAGAACATTTTTCCATCAATATTCCAATCAAACAAGTTCTTCATTACATCCTCAGACAAATTTAGCCCCGTATGCCTCCCATCTGAATGCAAGAACCTTAGAATTCTTTTTTGTACACTCCAATTATCATCAATAAAGTGCACGGTTATACACATATAACTCTTATTCTGTCTTGAAGTCCAGAGATCCATGGTGGCACTCAATCGGCATGAAAGAGACCCAAGTGAACAATAAAGTTGAGCCTTTTTCTCTTTGAAAATTTCTAATATCTCATTTCTGTAGGTAACTCGAGAATTCATGGGAAAAAATGGGCGAAGAGATTTAATGAAGTCTACAAAAAACTCATGTTGCACGATATTAAATGGATACTCATGCATTGCTATGGCCAACGCCAACTTTTTCTTGCTCACGCCTTCATCATATATGAATGCCTCTAGCTTCCCCTCGTCCCCAACCCTTGTTGCAGTCAACTCTTTCTTCCCTTTCATTGTCTCATGCTGAGATCTAATATGAATCATCAAGTGGGTAGTTCCTCCTTTGCTAGCCCCATCAAACTGTTTTTTGCGAATGTTACATGTTGCTTGAATCCATTTAACCTTCTTGCCATTTACTTCCCTTTCTGACTCAATTCTTTCATACCATTTCCAACATTCAGAAGTCAATTTTTTTTGTTTCTTTGAAGACCTAGTGTCGATCTGAGGAACAATTGTGTTAGCATTAGAATTCACAACAGGTATAGGAGCTGATGGAGGCAGAACCTCAGGTTGAGTAGGTTGACTCGATGATGCCATTATTTAAAGACATCTACCTGAAATTTTAAATCCCAATGAATTAATTAAATTGCAATTATTGATTTTACAAAATTATACTGAATAGTTTGTATACAATCTTTCGTGGAAACAATTTCTATAAAAATTGACCTTAATTTTTGGACAATAGCAGTCTCGGATGAGAAAATTATACTTTTCCCAAATAAAATATTTTCTCTTTTTGAAGAGTGAGCCTCAATTTTTTATTAATACGATGCATACAAATAATACAAATTGGACAATATAAAATAAAAGAAAAAGCAAGTTGCTGTTTGAAAACGAGAAAAGTTAAAACATTTAAAAATATGTCTTTAGAAACTCTTCACTCTTCATTCGATATACTCAGCATGTAAAACCTCCAGAGATTTCTAAGTAATCTTAAAAAATCGAGAACCAAGCAAATGTCACAACATTAGATGTGTAAAGAAAGACACAATGACGGATCTTACCTTGTCACAAGAAAGCGGCGAGCGGAGATCGTGAGATCAGTTGCGAGAGGAGATCGTGAGCCACTTGCCTCCTTAGCAGTTCCTTCGATTTTGTGATTTAGGGTTCAGTGTTGAGACGAGAGAGAGATAGAGAGTGATTTAGGGACTTAGGGTTCAGTGATTTTTCAATTTTGTGATTTGGGATGACGGGCCAAGTCTATACATTTTCAAACCCAAATAAAATTTGAACTGAAGTTCTAAATTAGCGGATATCCGTTTAAGCAAATCTTTCGGATTCGGATATTTATCCGTATTCGTATTCGTATCCGGACCAATATCTGTTCCCACATCCGCATCCGCATCCGTTTAAAAACATCCGTATCCGCATCTGTATCTGTATCCGTTCGGATCCGGATACTAACATCCGAATTCGCTGTTTTTCGGATTCGGATACGGAGCGGAGCGGATAATATCTGATCCGTTTTCATCCCTAGGCGCAACTCCCAACCAGAGCAAGAGGAAGGTCAAGAGGCAACGATCCACCAGCACTGGCCCGATCTACAGCGGCACCAGCCCAAATATTGGTTATTTTTATTTAAAATATTTATTTTAAAATTAATATTAATAGAATTAGTGTTTGTGTGATTTGTTGGAATTTAAATTAGTTTTGTGAAACGGAAATTAGTTAATGTTGAATGGAAATTGTTTATAAGAATTTTTTTTGTTTAGTGAAAATTATATTTGTTGATGGAAAAATATAAGATCTTTCAATTTTGGAATTTTGACTGGATAAGAATAATCATAATCCAAATCCGGCTCAGTAAACTAAGTACAAACCAAATCCTGTTTTATTTGTAGACCGAATTTGACTTTTATTCAAACTTTGAGCATATTTCGTCATTCAGCTATTTTGCTAACAATAATATCAAAATTTTTTTGTTCTGGTTTGGCAGCTTATGTCAGTCATTTCTTAAAATAAAATAAATCAATTTGTACAGAGAATTACTTAGAAAGGAATGACCTGCAATTATTTATTTATTTATTTATTTATATTTATTACTATTCCCTCCATGTCTCAACATAGCATTTAGCCTTTTACAAAAAGCGTCCTTCAATAATAATTATTTTTCTCAATTACATCTTCTTTTATTGGCTTGCACAAATAATGGGAATCCAACAATATTATAAAACTACAAAAAATTCAAACGACTCTATTTACCTCCCAATCAATTAAAACAAATCAATATAACCAAATTTTTTTTTTTTGAAAAAAAGTCGCCCAAAACAAGGCAACCAGCATACTTTCTGATGCAAAGAGTCTTACAAATCAATATAACCAAACTCAATCGCCTAAACCAGAGAAGCTCCATTAATGGCTGTCAAACCAGATCGCACAAGAACCTTCTTCGCAAGCTCGAGCTGCTCAGACAGCGCTTTAATATGGCGTCGGTACATGTGCACCTGTTCTATGGCCTCTGCTTCTAGCTCTCCTAGCTGCACACACAGCCTCTCCTCTGCTTCCTCTGCCAATCTCAGCCTCTCATTCGTTCTCTCCAGATCCACCATTAGAGCACCTTCCCTCTCTCTCTTCTCACTCAATTCCTTCTCCAACTCGGCATTTCTCCTCCTCAGATAGTCTAATTCGGCTTCTGTTTCAATGGGGTTTGCAGCTTTGATCGTCATTGTAGGTTGAGATTTCTAATTAAGGGTTTAAGATGAGTTGCTCTGTTTTGAGTTCAACTTCGGTGGAGAAAGAGGGAAGTTTGGGTTCAAATTTTATAGTAGGATTGAGGATGAAAATGTGTCCAGGTTCAATGCATCTGAAGTGGGGACGAAATTGAGCTTGTGTTAGAGATAGGATTACGTCACCACTTACTCCCAATAATTCGGCCAATTCTCCCTTTATTTCCAGTGGCTAGATAAATATGTAAAACTGTGTAACAGTTCATTCTCTTTACACATTTACACATAGGTAACCACAACACAAATTTGTTGAGCTGGAAGAATAGAGAGAATCAAGACATAGTGAGTTCAGGAGATGGGTACGGTTTTGTGTGGATGTGCTAAGCTGCGGCCTGTATGGCTATGTGCAGAGCACAACACGCCATATAAACAAATTTTTTTCGCTAATATTATTTTAGCACCTCATGAAAATATTACAAGTTTAATAAATTAATAAAATGACAATGTAAATTATGTCATATTATTTTTAAAAGCAATAAAAATAATTTATTTATTTTGTAAAAAAAAAATAATTCAACATGTTATTTATATTCTAAATACAGAAATTATAGTCGTATATCAGTACCGAATTTTAAATTTTAGCGAATAATTAAGAAAGTAAGAACTGGTTTTTTAAGTTTTTTCTAGGTTTGTAAGTAAGAACGTTGTCCTGCCTCCTGTGGTGCACACCATATTCGCAACCAAATTCGGCTACATTAATAGGATTACAATACACCACAAGCTGAAAGTTTGATGAAGCTTTTTATTTAATTTTTTTGTCGGTTTCTCCTGGGTTGTTTCTGAATTATTGGATGCGAGGAATCGAACTTGTGGAAAGCCAATATAATTGAATCCATATCCCATTCCGCGCGAGACGGTGTAGCGCACCCATCTACATCGTCTGATCTGATCTGGACGGTTCGGGTCTATCAATCTGATATTATACACGGGGCTACATTAACCATGGAGATTAGATCGACGGTGCAGATGGGTGCGCTGCACCGTCCCGCGCGGGATCAGATCTCGTTTCAATATAATTGGCTTCCTAAATAGTGCTGACTTGCTTCACCAGCCTGGGTTCCGTTACTCCGGGAGAGTATCCTCTGAAATCAGGTTGGTAGTTGCTAAATTTTTATCCGAGCCGTTCGATCTACTTTGGATGGTTAAAATTTTTCGGGCCTTTTAATCTGATATTATGCACGGAACTTCCATTAACCATTGAAATTAGATCTAACGGTTCAAATCAAAAGGTGGCACCCTGCCAACCAAAATTGGCAGAGGATGTGATTCTCCGTCCACCCAAGATGAAAACTAAATCACATGGTCCAATTGTAATGGAAATAGAAAAATTGTGGTATTCTCAATGAATTTCGACTCATAATGTCTTATTATATTGCAAATTATTTAATGAATTGCTCGAATGATATGAATTGAACCTATATTATGTAGCTGCAAGCAATTTCAAAATTCAAACGGCGTTTAAAAAGTCTATTTATATTTCAATCACAAGAGAAATAATTTTGCTCTACAGAGAGACTTGATACAAGAGAAATAATTACAACGGCTTATCCTAATTAATCACGTGGGGAAACCACCATCATCTCATACTAGAGTTTTGCTATGGTGAGTTGCAACTCACCAAAGGGTCGGTGAGTCGCGCTCAAAACTCTTAAATCTAGTTCAAAATGACCGATCCAAACCGTCCAATACGATCTCTCTATTGAAATCTCCATGCAGACCAAATTTTATAATTTTTTGAAATTTTTAAGTATTTTTTTTCGGATTTTTAAAAACTGCTGTTTTTCAACGGTTCAGAACTAATTAAATTAACGATTTTCTAAAATTTCAAAAAAATACTTAAAATTTTTTAAAAAAATGTAAAATTTGGTCTGCATGGAGATTTCAATAGAGAGATCGTATTAGACGGTTTGAATCGGTCATTTTGAATTCGATTTAGGAGCTTTGAGCGCGACTCACCGACCCTTTGGTGAGTTGCAACTCACCATAGCAAAACTCCTCATACTATCTTTTTCTTTTTCTTTTTTCTTTTTTTTCAAAGAAAGCACCCTTAGGGAGCCCAATATCATTAAAGAAAAGCAAAAACAAGAGCACAAGTATGATTCCAAGTTATAGACCAAAACTAAACAAGTACATGTGAAGACACGCTAAACACCACGAACAAGCAAAAATACAGAACATAGGCACAACTCGACAATTGGGATGAAAACGCGACACCGTGCGCGGCAAAGGATGTGAATTCGGCACAATCCTACTACAAAACTAATTAGCAGCCACACATGCCTAGTGAACATCCAAAAGCCTCTGACCTTGGATTCGGCCCTGGCCAAGTCCTTCTAACACAAAAGGCTGGCCCAGCCTCTTTAAGCCCTTAAGAAGGGCCAGGTGTTAGAAAGTGTTGTATATGTCTAATTTTAATTTTTATTATAATTAATACTAATTAATCAAGCATACAACAACATAACGGATCTTGTACAAGCATCCAACACATCATCCAAAGAGAGAAAGCCATAGGAAATTATATCTCTTGCGAAATCGCATCCGCAAGGCTCAACCACAACATTTGGAGTCGGTGACGTGCCTCCATCTCCTCCTCAATGTCGACGGCCTAGAGTCCACCAAGGAGATTAACCATCCTCTTGATTCTTGTGCTAACAAGAACAAGAGAGAGGCCAATCTTTTGTTTCTTCCAATAAATCAACAATTAATCTATGCTAGAACTATTCTCAACACATGAGACCTAACTAATGAGCTAAAAGAGAGAGGGAATCAATGGAGAAAACCATTTTTCTCCATTAATGGAGGTGGCGGCCTCAAGAGGAAGAAGAAAATGTTGGAGTTATGTCCTAGAAATCAATGGTTTAATGACTTAAATATTAGTTTATGTTATTGATGATATTTAATCATTTGTTCCTAGAGTTTATTACTGACAGATCATTCGGGTTGAAGATCTGAATTGTAGATCTCTGTGGATCATTCATTAGAATGACAGTAATAAATCTAAATCGTCCGTAATCTTGATAATTAATAAGGAACATTCATTATCATAAAAGATTAGTATGCAAGTTAAGTGATGATTAAGTTCTACAAATCATAGGTATGGAGTTACCAACTTAATTGCATATGTGTATGTTATTAGAACATAGTACAGGACATGACCCAATGAAATAAACATATAGATTGTGTTATGTGTCATTGTTTATTTCATATGAGTTTGATTCTAAGTTTGAGATGGTTCAACTTTTCCACATGAAGATAGGTTCAATAAATATCGTCTACCGTTGATTCCTGATAAGAGCTGTTATACGGACTTTATTTATGTTCTCTTGAATTGTTCGGGGAAAAGTTGTTCATCAAGAAAACCGTATGTCCCTCATTAATTCACTTAGGGAGTGATGATATCTGTTTGGGCCCCTTTATGGAGTTGGATTGTTTGGCCAACTTATACAATCAACTCTAGATCAAGAAATGTATAATCTGCAAGAATGACACATTCCTATCTTGGATTATACAATGATATCATGTGACATAAGAATCAGACAAGAAAATACTATTATTTCTTATGCAGGATTGAGATATTGTAGTAGTACATTATTTATGCGAATTGGGAATCATAACGTGTTGCTAGATACCGCTTATGATTATTGGAATTAAATAGCGATTTAATTCCATGGACAACATAGCATAAATCCTCAAAGGGTCACACAAATAGAACTTTAATCACACAGTGCATTATTTATTTATTCACAGCAGTGAGTACTGTGGAAATATGATAAGTTGATTAATTAATTATATACCGTTGCAAACCGTTATAATTAATTAAATCAAAAGGGATCATATAGAAATAAATTAATGAATTATCTAATCCCACAAAATAATTATTAATGAGTTAATAATTAATTTTAGTTCAACACAAATTAATATAAATTATTATATTAATTAATTGGGCCATCATTTAATAGTAAATGGATAGTCCAATTAAAGAGCAAATATAAGAGGCCTTAATTAAATGAATTAAGGACTAAATTAAAGAAGCAAGGTGGCCCATAAAGGCCTTTATATGGCCGGCCTCTAATGGTGGTAGGTAGGATGGCATAGTTGTAATTATGGAAGAGGTTAATTAGGTTTTGTGTTCTATATAAGGACCACTTATGAGAGCTTCCATCTAACATTTCTCTCTCCTCTATTGCCTCTCTTCCTAGCCGCCACTTTCTCCCTCTCTTCTTCTCATTTGCTCATGAGTTGAGCTCTTTTCTCTCCACTAAATCAAGGTTGTTGATTGATTCAAAAGAGAAAACTAAGAGGATTAGGCTTGTTCTTTAGTGTACTAGCATATGCCATTAAGAACGTGATTAATCTCCTTGGTTGACTCGAGGCGGCCATCGACTTGGAGGAGACGGTGGAGCAGTCACGCCATCGACTCCCATGCATTGATCGAGCCTCGTAGATACGATTCCACGAGAGGTAATCGATTCATTCCCTTCTCATGTGATGTGTTGATGCTTGAACAAGATAAATCGAGGTCTTTGTTATTTAGATGGTTAATTAATGGTAATTAACAAGAATTTTTGAAAAACAAAAACTTTATAACAGTGGTATCAGAGCTCTAGGTCGTGCTTAAGCATTTTAACACATAATTAGATGAGAAAATATTAATTAACATATGGATTAGTGATGCACTTGCTTGCTGTCTGGATCTGTTCTTTATTTTCGAGATTGTTTTGGGTTTTTTACTGAGAAAAGCTTTCAGAAAAATTCTAAATTTAATTAAAGGTTGTATATCTATGAGATGTGGTCTTTTTTCCACTAATTTCGCCTTTTTCTAAGCAGTTATGAATTTTTGGTGAATTAAACAGTAACGGTGCGCAGAACCAGTTTCTGTCTGCACAGTTTTGTATTTATGGCTTGTAGGATTTATTTTTCGAAAATAGCTACCTATATTTCTTAGCTAGAAATCTTGTAAACTTGATGATCTTTCTGGACATATAAAATTTGTTGCATGCTTCGGATTTTATGTGGGCGTTCAAGTCATGAGAAGTGAATCAGTTGTCAGATCTGGTTTTCCAACAAACTGATTGTTTGGATAAACTGTACTTATTGAGAAAACTTTATGAAAAAGTATTTGAATAGAAAATTTCGACTTGAAGTTAGGAATCTGTGAAAATTAGTTTCGAGATTTTTCATTAAGTTTTGATACCTCAACTTAGTCAAAATTTTTTCGTCGTCAGTCTGTTTCAGAACAGGGCAAGTAACTTGTATGCTATTTACTTGATGATTTTAAATAGAACTAGTTGGTTTTCTTTTCATGAATTGATAGCCAATAACATTTAATAGATTTGTTATGTAAAGTGTTTGCATGAAATCGTTTTGGAAGATGATCCTACAGACCAAAAGAGTTAGACAAAAACAGAAAATCGGATAACGGTGTTGCGCGCACAGTTTGAGAATTTATTATTTTTGTTTCTCTCTGATGGTAAGTGATCTCTCCATGAAATTTTGACAGGTAGTTACACTCATGATAGGGAGTATTCATGATTTATTTCATAATTTTTGGAGACAGAAAAATTTCAGATTTTATCGGGTCCCATTTAATATTTTAAATAGTTAAAATATTTTCTAATTAATCAAACTAGTTGAATAGTTAATTAGAACAGTCCTTAATATACCTCCTTTCTGTTTTCAAATGTTGATTTGGCTTTTTCAAATGGTTTAAGCAAATTAGTTATTTAAAAGTTAAACTTTTGTGCGGAAAGATCCGAACTACAAGCGATGTGCAAAGACTCTAATTCATTGTTGTTAATTAAGAAACAAAGGAACTTGTGCTAACTTTGTTTTGTAGGAATGATCGTGGGTTTAGTATGGCTCAAGAAACCAATGCCTTGTGTGTTGTATTGTGAATGCATGTGATTGAATGTATGTAAGGCCTTTGGTGCCATGGTTAATTAATTAATAATAATTAATTTCTTAATGTAACTTGTGAGGCTTGCATGCCCCTAAGGCTAGGAGGGAATTAGGAATATTTTCACATGTATTTTTGGTCCTTTAATTATATAGAATAGGATCCATATGATTAGTGGGAGGGACAATTAGATTAGTTTTGCTACATGGAGATGCGGCGGAACTAATGCAAGTGGGAGCCATACAAACCCACAACAATGCTTGAGATGATTATTATGTGAATGTTTGTGAATACTATGAAATGTCATAGGATAGGTATGGGTGTATGTTTACACGACCACCAAACAAGAGTCACGTAATTGTTTGTCCCAATTTAATTTGATTAAGTCGACCGCCCTCCTTCTCTCTATCCCCGTCACGTCAATTAACCTCTCATGACGCGGTCCGCCCAAGCGGACGTCATGGTTGTCAATTCGATAGTCGGGGTACAAATAAAAGGATTTGTTAGGAGCAAATATAGAGAAGTTGCTTATCGATGGACCCAATTAGAGTTTGGACATCGGGGCGAAGTTTGTAAATATATATAGATATTCACAAACCAAGAATCATATGGTTGATATGATGGGTTGGAGAACCTACCTTGTCTAGTTAAGTAGGGTGACGTGCCATAGCAGGCTCTACTTGATGAAAACGAGGATTTTGGAGAACCAACTACATTTAGGACATTAAATAAATGTAGTGGGAGTTTTGTTTATCATTTATTAATAAAACATTGCATAAACTAAGTGGCCTTAAATTGAATTTGTTATAGATGTTTAAAATTATTAATTTCATTGCAATTAATCTTTGAAAAGAACAAGTTTGTTTCTAAAGGTATTTATTTGGAGAAATAATACCGATTCCTAAGACATGATCTTAGTGAAAAGAAATTTGAGCATGGTTATTCCCAAAAACTTTTCTCAACTTCCCGAACGTAGCATCGCAATAATTGATTGACTTTTAGCGAAAAGTTATTCAATAAAGGGGATGCCTATATCCACATTTTAGAATTTCTAGACTCTTGAATTGGAGAATTCATACGGACTAGATTTGACTCCTACGCTCTCATCCTATCAGACAAGAAAATACTATTATTTCTTATGCAGGACTGAGATATTGTAGTAGTACATTATTTATGCGAATTGGGAATCATAACGTGTTGTTAGATACCGCTTATGATTATTGGAGTTAAATAGCGATTTAATTCCATAGCCAACATAGCATAAATTCTCAAAAGGTCACACAAATTGGACTTTAATCACACAGTGCATTATTTATTTATTCACAGCAGTGAGTACTGTGAAAATATGATAAGTTGATTAATTAATTATATACCGTTGCAAACCGTTATAATTAATTAAATCAAAAGTGATCATATAGAAATAAATTAATGAATTATTTAATCCCACAAAATAATTATTAATGAGTTAATAATTAATTTTAGTTCAATACAAATTAATATAAATTGTTATATTAATTAATTGGACCATAATTTAATAGTAAATGGATAGTCTAATTAAAGAGCAAATATGAGAGGCCTTAATTAAATGAATTAAGGACTAAATTAAAGAAGTGAGATGGCCCATAAAGGCTTTTATATGGCCGGCCTCTAATGGTGGTAGGTAGGATGGCATAGCAGTAATTATGGAAGAGGTCAATTAGGTTTTGTGCTCTATATAATGACCACTTATGAGAGCCTGCACCTAACCTTTCTCTCTCCTCTATTGCCTCTCTTCCTAGCCGCCACTTTCTCCCTCTCTTCTTCTCATTTGCTCATGAGTTGAGCTCTTTTCTCTCCACTAAATCAAGATTGTTGATTGATTCAAGAGAGAAAACTAAGAGGATTAGGCTTGTTCTTTGGTGTACTAACATATGCCATTAAGTACGTGATTAATCTCCTTGGTAGACTCGAGGCGGCCATCGATTTGGAGGAGACGGTGGAGAAGGCACGCCATCGACTCCAATGCATTGGTCGAGCCTCGCGGATACGATTCCGCGAGAGGTAATCGATTCCTTCCCTTCTCATGTGATGTGTTGATGCTTGAACAAGATCCATCGAGGTCTTTGTTATTTAGATGGTTAATTAATGGTAATTAAAAATTTTTTTTGAAAAACAAGGACTTTCTAACAGAAAAGTGACTAGAGTTTCTCTCTCCAAATGACCTCTTTTATAGACCAACCACTCCACAAATTACATGGACAAAATTACCCTTAGGAGGCCGGCTCTTATATGGGCTCTTAAGCCCATGTTGTGATATTTTAATTTATCCATTAATTCATTTAATTAATGGACCTCTCTTTTGTACTCAAATTTGACTTTTAATTTACCAATTAAATAAAGATCCATTAGCTTAATTTAATTTCTATAATTAAATTATGTTGAACAATATTAATTATCAACTTATTGATAATTATTTTAGGATTAGCGTATGCATTAATTTATTTCTATATGATCTATTTAATTTAATTAATTATAACGGTTCGGAACGGTATATAATTAATTAATCAACTCATCATATTCCCACAGTACTCACTGCTGCGAATAAATAAATAATGCACTGTATGGTCAAAGTCCTATTTGTGTGATCATTTGAGGATTTATGCTATGTTGGCCATGGAAAATAAATCACTATTTATTTCCAATAATCATAGGCGGTATCTAGCAACACACTATGATTCCCAATTCACATAAATATTGTACTGCTACAGCATTTCAATCATGCATAAGAAATAAAAGTATTTCCCTGTGTTGATTCTTATGTCACATGATATCACTTTATAATTCAAGATATGAATGTGTCATTCTTGCGGATTATACATTTCTTGATCTAGAGATAATTGCATAAGTTGTCGGCAAACAATCCATCACAATCAAGAGGCCCAAACAGATATCATCACTTATTAAGTAAATTAATGAGGGACATACGATTTTCTTGATAAACAACTTTTTCCGCACAATTCAAGAGAACATAAATAAAATCCGTATAGCAGTCTTCATCAAGAATCAACGTTAGACGATATTTATAGAATCTATCCTCATGTGTAAAAGTTGAACCATCTCAAACTTAGAATCAAACTCATATGAAATAAATAATGACACTTAACAGAATCCATATATTTATTTCATTGGATCATGTCATGTACTATGTTCTATAACATGCACATATACAATTAAGTTGGTAACTCCTTACCTATGATTTGTAGAACTTAATCATCACTTAACTTGCATATTAATCTTATATGATAATTAATGTTCCTTGTTAATTATCAAGATTATAGACGATTCAGATTTATTATTGTCATTTAATTACAAATGAAACACAGAGATCCACAATTCAGATCCTCAACCTGAATGATATGTCAATAATAAATTCTAGGAACAAATGATCAAATATCATCAATAACATAAAGTAAAATAAGTCATTAAACAATGGACTTCTAGGACATAACTCCAACAATCTCCCACTTAGTCTAGAGTCAATCAGTAGTGACTTCTAACTAGTGAAGAATGGAGAACGATATCATATATCAACATATATACATGTCTCGAACCTCAAAATAAATAATATGCTTAATGCAAGTTACACATACGTCCACTACGTATCGATGCACAACTGCATCTCGTATACTGCTTAAGGTAGATGTTATGTAAGAGTATTCGCTGTGTTCGCGAACCTATCCAATTTTATTTGACCCTATATGTATATATACTCTTATATATATATATATATTCTTAATCATCATCATATGAGATCAAGTGATATTGTTATAGATCATAGTTGGATTACCAATTTAATATTGGGTTCTTCAAGACTAAGCTATGGTTCGGGATGCATAGAACTATGTTAGCTTGACTGAGAACTTCTTGATCCAAACCATCATCTTTCGTTATTTCACAAGTTGCTATGTATTTTACTTTGGTGACGGAAACGGTTGTAATATCTCATTTAGAACACTTTCTAAACTTACAACACTACCTTTAAGTAAAATATGTAGCTCAATTGTGATTATATCAATCTTTCTAAAAACTAGCATCAGTGCAACAACTTACACGATCTCTTTTTCATCTTAAGAGATAAAAAATCATATCACTCTTTCTCATAAAATACTCGAGGATATCCTTGACTATTGTCCAAATGTGTCTCTATTGTATCCATTTGATAACTGTTTATCACACTCCTTGGATATTACACATTGGGGCATGTGCATAAATATGACGGATATAATGAAACTCATAATGAAAGAATGTTTGAACTGTTTCATGCACTTCTTCTAAAATTGAGTTGCAATAAATTGAGTCACACTCAAGTTATGCGCCATATGACATGGTTGGACGTCCTTTCTTGGAGTCAACATTTTATGTTTCTGGAACACTTCGTCATTATATGCATATTAGTTCAAACCTAATATCCATTATAATCTATCTCCATAGATTTTGTTTTCTAGAATTTAGGTGATCTTGCTCAAGTTCTCTATTGAGAAAACATTCTTCAATGAGATCTTGACAATATTCATTTCTCTAATGTTATTCCCAATTAATATCTTGTTACCTTGTACAATACAAATAACACAGTTATACTCCCACTGAATATTTTGTCTATACAAGATGCTTTTGACGAAGTTAACTCCTTGACTTCCTTGTCAAACATGCTTATTCTGATTTCCACAATACTTGCTTCAATCTATTAATGGATCCTTTGAAGCATGTATGTGTTTCTAGCAATACATCAAACATAACCCTCGATTTGTATCATATACACAACCTCTTCCTTCATTCATTCGAAGAAGGTAGTTTTTGGTGTACTTCTCCATATATCAATATATATGAAACACAACTATTGCTAGAATGATCTTTATTGACTTATACATAGCTACTAGTGAGAAGCCGTGCTTTGTACATAGTCAACTCGCCATCGACTTAGACATAGCTACAAGCGTAAAGCTGTGCTTTGTACAAAGTCGACTTACCATCCATGTCAATCTTTCTTTTAAAGATTTAAATGTTCTTGCTGGATTGCTCATTCATAAACATCAACCAAGGTCTATATCTTGTTGTTACACATGGATTGCACTTAAAATCATGTGGGTTCAAACCATATCTGTGGAATCGGATTCTTCCATCGCTTTGTTGTTTATCAACGGATCCTCATATGCCAAGTACGAGGATGTCGTAAAGTATTTGGACCTTTCGGTTAGACAATTCACTCTCATTGACCTTTTATAGGATTGATGCTCGAGATTCATGAACTACTTCTATAACGACTTGTAGAATAAGTTTTTGATCCCTTATATATTTTATGAATTTTTCAAACATCATCAACTTGTGAGATGGTTGAGTTCTCATTGAAAGGAGCGTACACTTGAACTTTTTCTTTTCACAACGGCTTATGAATGAAGTTCCGCTCAACTCCCACTAAGCACCATGTATGGAGTGACAAGTTTTCCACAAGTATAATTCTTGTAGTGATGCATAAATTCATTTAATCCTCACTTTACTCCCATTACTTCTTCTTGAGAGAATATTCTTCTCCAAGACTACGTCATGATGAGCAACAACTACTTTGTTCTTATCGGGTGTGTGTGTTATGGGTTGAATAAGCCTTATTCCGAATAAGGCTTATTCGGGATGAAACCAAACGCGTTTTGAATAAGCCTTATTCCGAATAAGGGCTTATTCAACTTTTTATTCTAATTCCACCTATTTGTTGGAACAAAAATGAATAAGAGGAGAGAGGAGAGAGAAAAGTTTATTCAAAAGCTTATTCCAACCGGTGCCAAACACACCCATCATGTTCGTAGAAGTAGTATCTTTTGATTAGTTTAAGCTTATCAATCAACAAAACTTGAAATAAGCTTCTTAACATCAAATTTTGAGAAACAATGTGCTTAGAAATCAAATCTCGTAAGATATCTTTCTCAACGGACTTCGATGGAACATTATTCAGTGTAAACAATATTATCCTCAAAACATAAATCACTAATACGAGTTGAATAAGTCAACTTAATTTATTACCGATCGAACGATATCATATAATGTTCGATACCTCCATTCTTGGACATATTATTATAATGTACCTCATGTAGTGAGTTGTGAAACGACTTTCATACTCTTTAGGTAACATATCAAACCATATGACTTGATTATTTTATCATGATCAATTGTAAGATTTTTTCTTTCCTTGAATGGTCTATCAACTTCACTCTTAAACTCCTTTACACTAGTCAAAAAGTTCATACTTTTACCTTATCAAATAGATACGTCAATATCTATTATGATCATTGGTCAAGTAGTAAAGTATCAACAATCTTTTATTACACAAGTACTTATAGGTCAATATACATCGATATATATAAATCCTAAACAAGTCACTTGTCTTTAAACCTTCGTAGGTCAAAGGTGATTTTGTCATTTAACAAACATTATTCGCATATTCCAATTGATTCACAATCGAATTGAGTTAAGAGCTCCTAATGTAGACTCTCGCAATGCGATTCTCGTTTATGTATGACTAAGCGGTTATTTCACATGAAAATCAAACACTTTATGTGAAGTCTTGCGCATCTTATTTGTCATTCAAAATTTGTTTATCTATTTCAAGAAAATTCAATAAAGAAGTATGAAATCATATAAACAAATCTTCAATAAAAAACAACATTTGTCTTTTACAAAACATAATTATCCATCATCAAACATGAAATGGAGATGAAGTTAGGAATAAGATTTTCAATCTCCAATTCCTAAACAAATTCTTAGTAAAGATAACTCTACGTATCTAATGGTAGTGGCTTAGACGAATAAGTCATTTCTAATACGGAGTTTACTTTACATTTCTCGAATATTCTCTTATTCTTCATTGCCTACACATTTCGTTAAATGTGAGCATATGAACTAGTACTAAGTTACTAGTGTGAATTAGAAATAACGAGATAAATTGAACGACAAATACTCTTGAAGGATTAGAACATTTCCAATACAATAATCATGGTACTTCAGACAACCTTCCAAATGCCTCCATAAACGGCAAATGAAACATCTCATGCGACACACGATAAAAAATGAGGGTCTCAAATTCTCAATTCATACATTGGCGAAGTATTTATTAAATACTCAACAAATTACCATTTGCATCAACAAGTATGCGAAAAGGTAACATCATATAATTCATTACTAGGAAGATATTGCATGACAATATAAAAAATCATTGATATTGAAGATCAATATCTCTAGTTGTCAACTAGCTACTCAAATCTTTCGGTTTGTAAGCCAATGAAACATTCATGTATCTTCTTGAAAGAAAAATCTCTTGGTTAACTCATACTATTTTACTCTATCATAAATGATTGAATCAATATCTACTTTCTCTAAAAATTTCTTCTTGAGTAAGTAGATGAGAGCGTAGGAGTCAAAATCTAGTCCATATGAATTCTCCAATTCAAATGTCTAAAGATTCCAAAATTGAGGATATTGGCATTATCTTTATTATTGAATAATTTTTCGCAAAAGTCAATCAATCATTGTGCGATGCTATTTTCAGGAGGTCGAGGAAAGTTTTTGGGAATCAACATACTCAAATTTCTCTTCTCTAAAAACATGTCTTAAGAATCGGTATTACTTCTTCAAGTAAATATCTTTAGAAACGAACTTGTTCATTTTCAAATATTGATCGCAACGAAATTAACACATTCAACATCTATAACAAAATCAATTTAAAGTCATTTAGTTTATGCAATGTTTTATTTATAATGATAAATAAAAATCCCACTACATTTATTTCATGTCCCAAATGTAATCGGTTTTTCAAGATCCCCGTTTTCTTTAAGTAGAGCCTGCTATGACACGTCACCCAACTTAACTAGACAAGGTAGGTTCTCCAACCAATCATATTAACCATATGACTCTTGATTTGTGAAATATTTATATATATTTACAAACTTCGTCATGATGTCCAAACTCTAGTTGGGTCTATCGATAAGCAATCTCTCTCTATTTGCTCCTAACAAATTCTTTTATTTGTACACCGACTTTCGAGTGACAACCATGGCGTCCGTTATCGCGGACCGCGACATGAGAGGACAAACGACATGAAGGGGATAGAGAGAATTAGTGTGGTCGGCTTAATCAAATTAAAATGTGACAAATATTATGTGATTCTTGTTTGGTGGTTGTGTAGGCATACACCCATACCTATCCTATGAAATTTCACAGCATTCACAAAAATTCACATAATAAGTATTGTGGGTTTGTATGGCCCCCGCTTGCATTAGTTTCGCCGCATCTCCATATATCAAAACTAATCTAATAAGCCCTCCCACTAATCATACGCATCATATCCTATATAATTAAATGAACAAAATACATGTGAAAAATTTCCTAATTCCCTCATAGCCTTAGGGACATGCAAGTTTCACGAGTTACATTAAAATTAATCCAAATTAACTAACCATAGCACCAAAAGTCTTGCACACATTCAATCACATGCATTCATAATACAACACACAAGGCATTGATATCTTGGGCCATACCAAACCCACGATCATTCCTACAAAAATAAGTTAGCACAAATCCTTACGTGTGTAAGTTGTTTATAATTAACGAACTACCAAATATCTTTGTACATCGCTTGCATTTTCCGTGTAAAGAAAGTTTTAACATTCAAACAACAAACTTGTTTAAACTCTTTTTGAAATTCATTTCAACATCCGAAATAGTTAATGGAGGATAATAAGAACTGGTCTAATTAACATATCAACTAATTGATTAATTAAAACAAATTCATTTATGCAAACGGGACCCGAAAAAGTCAAAAACTTTTCAGTCTCCAAAAAATTCAAAATAAATCATGCACAAACCTTATAGTGATGTGAATTACTTGTTAAAGTTTCATGAAGATATCACTTACCATTTGGGAGAACCAAAAAAGACAAATCTCAGATTGTGTATTGAAACACCGTTAGAGAAATTCTGTTATTGGCCTCAACCGTTTGGGCTATAGGATCATCTTCCAAACAGATTTAATGTAAAAAAATTTACAATAAATTACTACAAACCCATGGCTAGCAAGTTATGAAAGAAAAATATACCTAACCTATACAATTTCATCAAGTTTCATAGGCTCAAACATGAAATCCCTGTTATGAAATAGACTGTCGACGAAAAAGTTTCAGTTCAGTTAAGGTACCAATACTAGTCCAAATTGAGTGAAATTAATTTTCACAGAACTAGGACTTGAAATAGAAGATTTTCATTCAAATACATTTTCCAGAAAATATCTCAATCAATACCAGTTTATTAAACTATCCAGCCGGTACAAGATACCGTTCAGACGGTTTAGATATTTCAATACTTAAAATAAATAGATATCCCTCAAACCACATCACCAAATTGATGTGTCTGAAAGCTATGCATATCTAGATTATTCCTAGACACTAAAACAGGCAGCTTATTCTCAAAATAAATTAATTAAAGCCTATATTCTCAGACCTGGTCAGGCAGAAACTGGTTCTACGCATTGTCACGAGAAAAATCACCAAAAATCCATTATTGCTTGGATTGAGGTAAAACCAGAGGCTAAATACTCACAACTCATAGATCTATCAACTTCAATAAACCAAAAAGTCAAATCGAATGATTCATCTAGAGAAAATCATGCAAAACCGCAGAAAAATGAAGTTTCAGTCAGCAAGCAAATGCATCAACTCTTCTAGTCCATTAATTAACTAATTTCTCACTTAATTATGTGTTAAAATGCTTAAGCACGATCTAGGGTTCTGATGCCACTGTTATAAATTATTGTATATGTCTAATTTTAATTTTTATTACAATTAATACTAATTAATCAAGAATACAACAACATAACGGATCTTGCACAAGCATTCAACACATCATCCAAAGAGAGAAAGGCGTAAGAAGTTATACCTCTTGTGAAATCGCATCCGCAAGGCTCGACCACATCATTTGGAGTCGGTGGCGTGCCTCCATTTTCTCTTCCATGTCGACGGTCTCGAGTCCACCAAGAAGATTAACAAGAGAGAAGAGAGAAGCCAATCCTTTGTTTTTGTGCTAGCAAGAACAAGAGAGAAGACAATTCTTTGTTTCTTCTAATAAATCAACAATTAATATATGATAGAATTATTCTCAACACATGAGACCTAACTAATGAGCTAAAAGAGAGAAGGAATCAATGGAGAAAACTATTTTTCTACAATAATGGAGGTGGCAGCCTCAAGAGGAAAAAGAAAGGTGGCTAGGGTTTCTCTCTCTAAGGGATTTTTTTTATAGACCAACCACTCCACAAATTACATGGACAAACTTACCCTTAGGAGGCTGGCCTCTATATGGGCTCTCAAGCCCATGTTGTGATGTTTTAATTTATCCATTAATTTATTTAATCAATGGACCTCTCTTTTGTACTCAAATTTGACTTTTAATTTACCAATTAAATAAATGCCCATTAGCTCAATTTAATTCCTATAATTAAATTATGGTGAACAATATTAATTATCAACTTATTGATAATTATTTTAGAATTAGCATATGCATTAATTTATTTCTATATGATCCATTTGATTTAATTAATTATAACGGTTCGCAACGGTATATAATTAATTAATCAACTCATCATATTTCCACAATACTCACTGCTGCGAATAAATAAATAATGTACTGTATGGTCAAAGTCCTATTTGTATGACCCTTTGAGGATTTGTACTATGTTGGCCATGAAAAATAAATCGCTATTTATTTTTTTTATAATCATATGTGGTATCTAGCAACACACTATGATTCTCAATTCATATAAATATTGTACTGCTACAGTATTTCAATCCTGCATAAGAAATAAAAGTATTTCCCTGTTTTGATTCTTATGTCACATGATATCACTGTATAATCCAAGATATGAATGTGTCATTCTTGCAGATTATACATTTCTTGATCTAGAGATAATTGCATAAGTTGTCGGTAAACAATCCATCTCCATCGAGGGGTCCAAACAGATATCATCACTCACTAAGTAAATTAATAAGGGACATACGGTTTTCTTGATGAACAACTTTTTTCGGCACAATTCAAGAGAGCATAAATAAAGTCCGTATAGCAGTCTTTATCGAGAATCAACGTTAGACGATATTTATAGAACCTATCCTCATGTGGAAAAGTTGAACCATGTCAAACTTAGAATTAAACTCATAAGAAATAAATAATGACACTTTACACAATCCATATATTTATTTCATTGGGTCATGTCATGTACCATGTCATGTACTATATTTTATAACATACACATATGCAATTATGTTGGTAACTCCTTACATATGATTTGTAGAACTTAATCATCATTTAACTTGCATACTAATCTTATATGATAATTAATGTTTCTTGTTAATTATCAAGATTATGGACGATTCAGATTTATTATTGTTATTTAATTACAAATGAAATACAGAGATCCACAATTCAGATCCTCAACCCGAATGATCTGTCAATAATAAATTCTAGAAACAAATGATCAAATATCATCAATAATATAAACTAAAATAAGTCATTAAACAATTGACTTCTAGGACATAACTCCAACACCAGGGTCTAGAGAGGTCAGGCTTTGGAAGGGCCAGACCACAATCTCAGCTGAAGAGAGGCCTAGAGAGGCCAGGCTTTGGAAGGACCAGAGCCTAGAGAGGCTAGACTTAAAGAGACCGAATTTATGAATAATCAAACACAATCTCAAGTGAAGGGTCAGATTCTATTTGATCCAATCTAAACCAAACCGATCATTTCAAGTAATAGTTAATTAAATTCTTTAACATCATGCTAAGACAAGTAAAAAAAAACATATATATTTTTCATCTTTTACGTTAAATTATTTCATACATTCGTAATTTTTAATTATTTTAATTCATTAATAAACTGATTTTATACTTTTTCTATATTATTATAATATAACCGGTTTAAACCCAAATTAAAGATGTTAAAAATAAAAAAAATTATATATAATGATAAATAAATTTGTACAATTTATACTTAAATAATTTATAGCACTTTTATTATCTTTTATAAATAAAAATTATTAATGTTAAATAAAGTTTAAATAAAATTTTAAAAAATATATTGTTTATTCGTCTGTCCTTCAAGCCCTTCAGGCCCTTGAAGTCCGACCTCTTGAAACTCGGAAGGCCTAAAAGGATCAGACTTGAGAAGGGCCATGCTCAATCTTCATAATCAAATACTTCTAAATCCGGCTCATCCAAAAACTTCTCTAAGTCCTGCCCGGTCTAATCTTTGTGTAGGCCCTTTTTCGAGAGCCCGGTCCGGCCCCGGAAGGCGTTCACATGGCCAATGAAAGAAAAGCCGACGTGGAGATATTAAGAAGCAAATGTATAGTTTGGCCCCTCAATAATATAAAATTGCGGTAAAATACCGAATTGTTATTAGCCAAACTATCAAATTTATTCTACTCATTAGTCATTACGGTGGTTACACTGCCAATTATCTACTTGCAGTGTATGAGGCCCTCTACAATAAAATATAGTTGCTGCAAATAAATAAATATATATAAGTTAGTTCCTCTGTCAGCAAGTGTATTAAATAATTAGGTCTTAGGTCTTTATCTGTCCTGAAGTGCCTTCTGCAGTGACTTTTCAAAAATATCTTGTTTTAAAAGATGAGATGAGGACCACCACCTGATAAATAATAAATAAAATAGAAACATTACGAAAGTTACATGACCAAAATAACTGTTTCTAAAAAAAAGTTACATGACCAAAATATATACATAAGAGAGCTAGCCAAATGAAATTAACTTTCAAGGAAATACACCTTCGGTAAAACTTTAAATAGAACTAGACATGATAGTCGCAGTTTCACTGCGCTATATTTTTGTAGATAACAATAATTCAGCATGAACTGTCTTAGATTTCCAAATATATTTAATTCCTAAATTAAATGATGATTGGTATGACTATTTTTAATATATTTAACAAAAAAACTATAATAGAAAATACAAAAATAAAAACTATTTTAAATTATAAAAAATACAAAAATAAAAAAACTATTTTTGAAAATATCGCAACTTAATTAATATTATAGATTATAGATTATAGATATATCTAATAAAATCGAAACTAACTTCTTATCCTTGAAAATACGACAATGCATTACAAATAAATTATATCACTTTTAAATTGATATTTCATGTACGGTAGTGCAATTGTCAAAGTTCCTGGTCGGAATTAAATTAGGAATGGATTTGATTGGAGTTGATTTTAGAGGAAAAAAGATGATTTGATTTTGGAATGAAATTTTTTGGTCAAATGGACAACAAGAGAATTGATAGGATTTCATCATGACCACAAGAAAAAAGTGATCAGATGCTCTCTGTCAATTCTCATCAAATTATTTTCTCTAGGGTGGAATTTAAAACGTGATTTGAGGACCGTGAATTTCAACCAATTCAATTCTCATAGCTTTCTGATCAATACATTTGGAGATGGAACTTGAAATTCCAATTCTAATTCCGTCCTTGAAGTTTCCCTACTGATCAGGACCTAAATCTCACAATAATAATAATAAAAAAAAGATACGATGGACAGGGGCAGATCCATGTGTGGGAAACCCCTGGCACGTGCCCGGGCTTGGTTTTCAAAAATTGAGGTCTGATATAAAGCCGGAAGGACTCGTGCCCGGGCTTTGCTCACACTGGTGCCCAGCCTTGAAGAAATTCATCTCAACTCAGGCTGTCAAACGTTGACAACGGCAACGGAATCCAACATTTCGTTTTCCGTTCCGTTTCAGTAACGGTACATGCCAATAATTTCATTAGTCGTTTCGTTTGGATGGAATAGGACGGAATGACCAAATCATCAATACATATATTAAAGCTGAGTATAGGATCCGCATCCAAACACTATTTATAACCACTGTTTATGAATAGTGTGGCTGACAGATGGAGTCCACTGGACAGAAAATTTGTTTAAATAAAATTTTTTCAGATGTCAGGCCGCGTGGCGATTGATAAATGGCAATGGGGCTCGCCTGTCACAGGTCATACAACTACAGTACTACACTAAAGAAAAGAAAATGAACATCCTCGATAAATCTACTTTTATGGACCTATTTCAGTGTGATAACGCAAGAATCCCTTCATTAAGGCCGTAAAACGGCTTTTTTTAATAAATATATTTAATATTGTTATTTTAAAGATAAATATGTTATTGATAAAAATTTAAAACTAACTATGCAACTTCGGGGTTCAAAACCCCGAAACAAATATGGACAACTTCGGGGATTGAAATCCCAAAGTTGCTGATGTGGCAGCCATTTATGATTTCATTCAATCTCTCGGCAAAAAAAATCACCCAACCACTAAACTGCATAAATCGTATGTTAAAATCTTGATATTTATATTTATAATTTATATATTATATAATACTATATTATATAATTTATTTAAAATATAATATAAATTTGTAATAATAAAAACTTAAGGTTATTGGCGAATAAATTAAAGATATATATTATAATATTTGAATTTATTCGCCTATAACCCTAAGTTTTTTATCGTTACAAATTTATATTTTAAATAAATTATATAATGTAGTATTATAAAATATATAAATTATAAAGAGAAAGTTTAATATGCACTATAGTGCATAGGGATTTCTATGCACCACGGACTTTTTTAGGGGTATTTTTGTAAATTGACAAATCTAATTTAACCAATCTAATCTACATATTGAAATCTCATAGGAAATCAAATTTTACAATTGTTTAAATTTTATTACTATTTTTTCCGAATTTTTTAAAACCTGGCTTTTTGGAATGTTGTAAATAGTAGTTTGTTTCCAATAATAGCATGTTTTAAAAAACAAAAAAAAAATAGTAATAAAATCTCAAAAATTGTAAAATTTGGTTTGCTATGGGATTTCAATATGTAAATTAGATTGGTTAAATTAGATTTGTCAATTTACAAAAATACCCCCGAAAAAGTCTGTGGTGCATAGAAAACCCTATGCATTATAGTGCATATTAAACTTTCTCAATTATAAATATAAATATATTATTAAATATAGTAAATTTTATTATTTAAATTATATAATATATCAAATAATAAATATGTTATGACTGTTTTTTTTTAATTTGTAAAAGTAGTATAAAATATTGTATATCAATGTAAGACTTAATTATATATTTCAAATATAAGAAATCAAAGGGTTCAATGTGAAAAATATAAAAAATACGGTGAACATTCCAACTACTGGGTTTTGAATCTCGAAATTAATTTTTTTTATTTTTTATTTTATTTTTGTTTTTTTGTGCGGAGAGATTGAATGAAATCCGAAATGGCTGCCACATCAGAAGTTGTCCATATTTTGTTTCGGGGTTTTGAATCCCAAAGTTGCATAGTTAGTTTTAAATTTTTATCAATAACATATTTATCTTTAAAATAATAATATTAAATATATTTATTTTAAAAAAAACCCGGCCGTAAAATATATACTCTTATAGGCCGAAACTCGAAAGGCTCACACTCATCTAACATTTATGGGCCTATTCCATCGTTGTAGGCTCGTAGCTGTTTAGTTTAGCATAGGTGCAGAGGTGCTTCCCATATGGCCATATCTGTATAGTATCTAAAAGCACTTTCAGCATGTACGAGGTAGACTAAAGTGAGCTATGAACGGATGAATTCGTTCGAAAAAAATTAAAACTAACGTTACTGTTCACACGAATTATGATAATAACAGTTAAAAATATGAAATTTTAAAATAACTTTGTTGGATCGGCGTTTCAATCGCCGAAAATACAAAACCCTTGGATCGGCGATTGAAACGCCGATCCAAGATATTCCCCTCCTATATAAGCGAGACAGCGACCCCTCATCCCCACCCCTTCTCTCTCTCTCTCTCTCTCGCGCGCGGGACAAAAGCTCTCCTCTCCTCAGGTTAGTTTTTTTTTTTAATATTTATTTTATTTATTTGATTTAATTAGTTTAATTAGGTAAGTAATTAAAAAAATAGATTAAATATTGAAAAAATAATGAAAAAATAAGTAAAAAATCAGAATAAATATAAATAATTATAATATGTAATTTGGGAATTTTTTTATTGAATTTAATTAGTTTATTTATTTAATTTAAGTAGTTTAATTAGGTAAGTAATTTAAAAAATAGATTAAATATTGAAAAAATAATGAAAAAATTAGTAAAAAATCAGAATAAATATAAATAATTTTAATATGTAATTTGAAATTTTTTTATTGAATTAAATTAGTTTATTTATTTAATTTAATTAGTTTCATTAGGTAATTAATAGAAAAAATAGAATAAATATTGAAAAAATAATTAAAAAATTAATAAAAAATCAGAATAATTATAAATAATTATAATATGTAATTACAAAATTTTTTTGAATTATTTTGTACATTTTATAATTGTGGATAAGTTAATTACAAATTAAAAAAAGTAAATAAAATAATAAAAAATTGATAGATTAATTTTTTAAATGTAGGGAAATTTTCTAAAAAGAGACAAGCAGTGCTTCTAGTCGAGGTGAGTTTTTTTTTAATATTTATACATTTAATTAATTTATTTTATTGAGGGAAATAAATGAAAAATTAGAATAATTATTCTAAAAAAATTTTAAAATATGTAAAAAAATAGAAAATCGGAAATGTTGTTGTATGAGATTGGAAATGTTGTTGTATGAGTTTGAAAATTTTGTTGTATGAGATTTGGGTTTGTAATTAGGAGGGATTTGGGTGTTTTTTTTTCGGAAACACTCCAGGTACAGGGGAGATGCTGCCGAAATTTTATTAGATTATTTACATTGATAATTTTTATTGTAGTTTAGTAAAAATGCCACCGAGAAGAAGAGTACCAGAGGCACCACCTCGTAGATCTACGAGGCTTCGTGGAGATCCTGGCGCTTCTTCATCTACCGCTTCTGTTGATGCCGATACTTCTACATCAGCGGATCCTGTTGTTCCCCCCGGTCCTGTTAATGCAGATTGTCTCTTGTATTTGGATGAGTCGAAAGTTCGTAGCACTGGTGTAAGTTATTATTGTTCTTTTACTTATATATTTCTATTTTGATAGTACTTTTTAAAATAATTAAAAAATATATATATACAGCATTGGAGGGCAGTATTACATAGGGCTAAGATGTCACGAACTGTTGAGGTGGATGAGCGTTTGATGACACTTGGACTGATACATTTCGTTCAGTTAGGTCATATGCAGCTCGATCATTCGCTTTTGCAGGGTCTAGCCATGTTTTGGAGGCCAGAGACCCACACTTTCTTTTTTCCGCACGTTGGCGAGATGACGGTCACTCTAGAGGTAAGGATCAATACCTATTTGTAATATTTTTTTGTAACTATATATGTATAAAATTTGAACTATTTGCAGGATGTGGCCTTCTTATACGATTTACCTACGGCTGGCAGAACCGTTACTGGACGGACTGATTACGACGCCATACAGTTACTCCAGAATTTGGCGTTGCCGGAGGATACAGACACAGCGATAATTGAGAAGTGCTTCAGGGAAAAAGAACGGAAGTAAGAAGGTTTTAAAAAATTTATTTTTATGTTAATTTTAAATATATATAGTTCTTACAATCAAATTACATTAATAATGTAATGCAGGAAATCTCATTCCGTTAGGTTAAAGGAACTGCGTAAGATTTGGAATCAGATTGGGAGGCTTGGCACGAATAACGCAGCGATGATCGACAGATACACACGCGCTTGCGTGTTGGAGATTTTTGGGTACGAGTTATTTCCTGACGGCACGGGTGACTCGGTTCCATATTTTTATTTGCAATTATTGGAGGTTAGCCAATGAATAAATATCTCACATTTATTGCACTTTAATAAGAAATTAAATATATGAAAGAATTGATGATATTCCTTAAGAAAATAATTCCTATTTGCAGGATCTTCATTCTAGTAACTCGGTGCAGTACAATTGGGGTGGTGCCACTCTTACCATGCTATACCGAGGCTTGGACACTGCCTTCATTAATAACAATATAAATATTGGTGCTTCTTGGTTGCTCTTGCAGTTGTGGTCGTATGCAAAATTACTACTTAGTTGGCCGTCGATCACGAAGGATTTTGATGGTTGGGGTCTACCAAGTATTGACTTGTGTCCGCCTTATGGGAGGTATATTGATTTGATTTTAATTGTAATATTTAAAATATGTTTTATTTGACTTTAACAAACAACAAAATGGAAATGCAGGAAGTGGACGACGAGACATAAATCGAAAAAGTTCACCTGCCCTACTCGCAATGGGATAGAATATGCGAGGGATGTCTGCATGAAAATGAAGCCTGAGCATGTCGTGTGGAGGCCTTATGATCACATCAGGGACCGCATGCCTCGTTGTGCCCAGATTGAGCAGAGGATGTTCCTTCTACGCATCCCATGCATTCATTATTGGGTCGTGATGTGGCACCACGTAGATCGTGTCATGCATCAGTTTATGCTCTATCAGACAGTTCCCCCACCGCCACCTGAGGTATATTTAACTGTTCACATTATTAATTTCATTATTTAATTCTCGCAATTATATTTTGTTGATTAACTGTGATTTGAATAAAACAGTCTTGGTCGAGAATGGAGGAAATTGATGGGATACCAGCATAATACCTATCGAGGTATTGACTGGCATCAAATATTTGTGACTGAGGTTAACAAGTGGGCGAACACTAATGAGGCTAGGGTGATAGAGGATCGGCCGTGGAGCGAAGATATTTGGAGCGACTACCGACGCTGGTTGAGCGTACATGGAGGTGCGCATCTTGTGCGAATTCCTGAAGGGGCAGCGTCTGGTCCGGCTCGCAACTTGTCATACCTTCGCGAGACGCCTGGTCACATGAATTTGATAAATTACATTACGCAGAATTTTGTGCCTAATAAATAATTCAGTGGCTAACAAAAATTGAACAGGTCAAGCATACTTTGCGGGAGGCGTTGCGAGGATGTGCATGGGTTGTGAAGAAGGGATTTCGTCGTGCTGGGAAGCAATTGCTGAGGGGGTGCAGCACGTCCTTGGATATTGTTGGCGAGCCTGATCGATTTCCTCGACTCTTAGAGTCGAAGGGTCTTCATTCAGACATCGACTCTATCCCTGATATGGATGATGAGGATGATGCGCCAGAGCCGGGATCTGTTGAGGAGCAGCTTTTCATGCGGGTATAATACATTTTTCAATCACTTTTATTAATATTATTGTTCCTTTCATGCTTAATATTCTATAATTATTTAAAATATTTTTATTATTGTTATAATATTATCTTTAACAGGATGATTTTAGTCTGCATGATTGGGATTCATATTTTGATGCTTCACGACCCAGTCAGCCTCTGGTTCGGAGCAGACGGTCACATTCCGGTGTTTTTGGGCCTCACTCCGGATCCACATGACCTCATTCCCAGCCTCAAACCACAGAGCCGCAGGCCCCACCCCATTCGCAGACCCGGACCACACAGCCGCAGCCTCCACCCCGTTCGCAGCCCCAAACCATATAGCCGCGGCCTCCACCGCACATCACACAGTACACATACGGGAGTCCTTATCCTCCACCTCCACCATATACTCAGACTCAGTACGGAGGAGGGTACAGTCAGCCCTTTGTGCTGATAAAATGGGAAACAATTCTCAAATTATAATGACCTTGATAAAATTCCAATGCTGATAAAATTATTTCTTTAATTGATTCATAATCAGTTTGCAAAATTGCATCCAAACTGAAAATAATTTGATGGATTATATGGAGATTGATTAACAAAAATCGGAATGGAAATCATATTTTTGACAGTATAGAGAGTCGAGTATTTGAAAATGATGGGTGGTTTTCGAATTCGGAACGGCATGTTCTATTTATAACCAAATGAGAGTCGAAATAATGATGAGCAATCAAATCAAATCGCACTAAAACGCACTATTAAATCGCACTTAAATTCAATTTACACCTTGGATCGGTATTTGGGACGCCAAAGAATGCTGAGCAAACCCAAACATAAGAATTGTGACTGGTATGAAGATTACTACAAAAAACCGCAACCAATTCCCCAACAAACACCAACAGAAAAACCATATTCAGCACTAAAAACACACTGCACCGTTTATGAAAGAATCTACAACTTTCGTGGAGACCACACAGTGACCTGTACAAAGTGTGGTCAGGTTTTCAATTACAAAGAGACCATCTTGTGTGACCACTACGATGACCACGAAAAACAAGCTTGGTGGGATCAACAAGAAAAGAAATGGAAAGACAGAGATGAGGCGGAAAAAAAGAGAAAAATTGCACAAAAAACTGCCGAAGAGGCAAAAATTGAAAGAAGAAGAAATTAGAAAAAAAATCAGGGAGTGCCTGAGATTGCACAAGGAGAAAGAAAAAAAAATATTGCAGCAGCTAGAATGACAGAGATAGAACAACAAGAAGCCGATGCAGCTTTCTGGAACGAAGCCGCTCAATTCACTGATAATCCTGGTGTGAGCAACCAACAACAAAAGGAAGACGAAGAAGAAGACCCATGGTGGGATGAAATTCTATAATATGCGGACACCCAAAATATCTAAATATTTTGTTTTCTTAGGTAGTTTGTTTTTAAGTAGCAACTGAATGGTTTGTTTTTTAAGTAGTTTTTTTTTTTTATTTTGGTGTATTACTTTATATTATGGTTATAAAATTTAGCTCTTCTTCTAATGGTGTGTATTTTTTAATTCTGAATTTCTTTGCATATTAATTTTCAATACATATCATAAAAAAATTTAATAAAAGTAAATAGACAAAACAACATATTTCAGTAATATAAGGCAAACATTACAAGTGACGACTGTCACACAAACTTATTTCACTAATAATAACCATAATAAGATACCGATGACAGAAACATAATACTATTCCATTTAGCGGAGATGGACAACATTTGAAGCTGCGGGATGATTTTCAAAACTAGGTGGAACTGCTGGCAGGTGAGTCAACCACGACCCTCCAAGATCAAAACCTTTATTTCTCTCAACCAAATCTGTAAAAAATTTGAGGCCCCTAACATGATATTGATTTCCTTCTAATTTCTCAACTACAAATTTTTCCCCATGATATTGTAACATCAATGCAGAAAATAATCGTTGTTCGCTAGTCCGCTCATCTTTGATCAAAATAACACCAGAAGAGACGCAGCTTAGCTTAGGACCCATTTGCTTAAAATTTCAAAATTAAAACTCTATTAGCAAATCAAATAAAATAAATTTAATAATTAATTTAAAATTATTACCTACGAAGAAGTGATATTGCGAATATGAAATGACGAGGAGAAAGTTTATCAATTTCAGACTAACGAGAAAAACTTAGTTTGTGAAGAATAAATGATGACAATTGAGCTTATATAAACAATTTTAAGCGGGAAAACGACTAAATTATTGCAAACCAACTTTGAATGTTTAAAAATCAAATTGCGCACTAAAAGAAAGCAAATTCAGCGGACTCAAATGGTCAGACCTTGGATCGGCGATTGGAATGCCGATCCAAGCTGCAAACCAACTTTGAGTGTTTATAAATCAAATTGCGCACTAAAAAAAAGCAAATTCACACTAAAAAATCAAATTGCGCACTAAAAAAAAAACAAATTCAGCGGACTCAAATGGTCAGACCTTGGATCGGCGTTTCAATCGCCGATCCAAGGGTTTTGTATTTTCGGCGATTGAAACGCCGATCCAACAACGTTATTTTTAAAATTCCGAATTTTTAACTGTTATTATCGTAATTCATGTGAACAGTAACATTAGTTTTAATTTTTTCAGTGAATTCGTAGAGGTGATTATATTTTATTTTTTGAAATTTTAATGGTTAATCCGAATCTTTTAATATGCTGTTTTTTTATTGAAATCTCGTTGGAAATCAAATTTTAGATTTTTTTTTGGCACCAAAAGTGCCTCAATGTTAAGAGACATAGAAAAGCTTAGGCCTTGATAAAAATAATTTTAACACGGGATTTTATTTAATTTCCTTTTATTGGATTGATTTCTCGAGATTTCGTTGGATCAAATAATATAAAATTCCGACCAAATGACGTCAAATCCATCTATTTTGATAAAAAAAATTTCTAATGAAAAGAAACGAAATGAAATCTTTTGTTAAAAAAATGCTATTCTGATCATGGCCGATTACCAAAATTCTAGTGAAACAAAACAGTCAAAGGTAAACATGTTCCTGCCCAAAACAGTGAAAAGATCACAAAATAAATCCACACTTAAAATCTGCACAAATTATCACAATCCACAAAGAACATAATAAACACAAAATAAATCCACACTTAAAATCTGCACAAATTATCACAATCCACAAAGAACATAATAAACCAAACCCATTAGACAGATTTTGAACAGAATGCCAACAAAAGAAATAACCACACAGCATTATCAGTAATTCAAGTATTCTTTCATAAGGTAAGGCATCTTAGGTTCGCTAATGCTTTCAAATAAAAGCAACATCGTCACTTTTGTCTACTTATCCCTTATCAGTTATCAGACGGCACCTTTTTACTTTGCCTAGATGCCTCAACACAGAAACCATTCAAATAAGAAAAAGAACCAAATTGGTTATTCAGGACTGGTTATCCTATTTTAAATGGATTGTCTCGTCTGAGCACTTCTACATTGTGAAGAATATCAGTTTCAGTTTACACATTCTTTGCCACAGAGGATCTAAGGAGGATTAACAAGTCATTAGTTGTTTAGTTAGACTGTGTAACTAATTCTGTTAACTAGAGCTGTAACTGATACATAAAATAGACAGTGCGTGTATAGGGGTAGTATAAATAGATAAGAGGGATCAGCTTTGTAACAGATTGAATTCATTGAATACAAGAATTACTTTTCTTCCAATTACTTTGTCTTTCTTTACATATCATTTCACATTGGACTCTAGTTTTTATAACTCAATTATAAACTAAAAAATGGGTTAACTGTTAGGATCAAGTTTGGGCCGAATTTTTAGTCAAAACTTTTATATCCATGACATTTCTTAGAGACATTGCACCTTTTATGTTATAATTAAATTAAATATAAATAAAGAAATACCTCGATTGAACAATTTTTAATTTATTATAGTTTGCTCAGAATGATGCATTAAAAGCATAGCCAGTCTAAATTGATGTGCACATGGCATGCACTTGTTAGCCAGTGAAACCCTAGTTAAGCCCTCCACCGGACCGAATCACTTCTATTTAGTTACTGTTTGATCTGACCTTACCCTGTAAGCCGCTTCACCAGTTCTCTTGCTCCTTTTCTGAACTTCTATTTTATGAATTACTCACCAAGATCAAGATAGAAATCAAATTTTCGGTACTCTTGGTCTAGCAATACGCTAGAGGTGAATAAACTCTTGTTCTGTTTCTGAAGTAAAATTCAGTAGGCCATGATTTTACCATGGTGATGAATTAAAAAAAAAAAAATAGTGCCAAGGCCATGATATGAGTAGGGGTGAGTAAAAAACTCGCAACTCGTGAGCTAATTCGAACTCGACTCAGAAAAGTTCAGTTGTAACTCGAGCCAACAGAACTCGAGTTGACATAACTCAAGCTGAACTAACTCGATTAGCTGACGAGTCGAGTTTGAGTTGAGGTTAACTCAGCTCGCAACTCGTGAGCCGACTCGTAAGATAATAAATTTATATTTTAGATATGTATTATTAACATAATTTATGAGTATTAAAAATTTATAAATTAATTATAATAATTTTGTACTTATATATTTTAATTTTAAATAATATTACGTATGATAGATTGAGTTTCAAGACATATTTTGTTTCAAATCAATTGAAAGAATATAAAAGACAATAATTTTATTGTTTACAATATTGTATATGTCAATAAATTCTAATACTAGAATAACATATGAAGTAAATAAATAAAAATTTGAAGGATATAAGTTTATTTCAAGTTAGCTCATGAGCCCACGAGCTAGCTCGAGTTGAGGATGAGTCGAGTTTGAGCCAATTTAAAAAGCTCGAAAGTATTTCTAACTCGGCTCAACTCAACTCAAGTTATAGCCGAGCTGAGTTTGAGTTGTCATCAACTCGCTCAAACTCAGCTCGTATACAGCCCTAGATATGAGTAGCACACCTTGATGCTTAATTAGTTATCACAAAATTTCTTTTAAATCTAATTGATGGCATATATACTTTGTGCCTAATTTTTTTTTTTGAAGTTAAATTGGGGGTCAAGCTTCTCAACTTATTTTTAAATTAAATATCTATAAAGACCCGAGTTTGAACCTGCAACCTTTCCCTTGAGATGCATTGCTCTTTGCTACTACACCAAGAACTGGTTCTCTACTTTGTGGCTAATTTTACTTGAAAACAATAATTAATTGTCTTGAATAACGTCTATAATATATAGTTAGTTTAAGTCATCCATGGACTAGGTCTGGGTAAGAATTAATGCTAAAATTAGGCCATATCCTCCTGAGGGATTTGCCCTCCCCACAAAATTAGTTTGACCAAAGGTGATTACTCTATCTGTGCATGTAAAACTAAATCCAACTTAATATCTTACATGGGAAGGTCCCATGCATATTTTGCCTATATAAAGGCTCTCAACTTCGCAGGTTAACAGCATACAAAACATACTAGATATATATAGACAGAGTGAGCTTATAGTTAGTCTAGAGATGGCAAACAACAAATGGTTAGTGCTCTTTGTACTAGTTATCCTCGTGGCGGCAACAGTCGAAGCAACTGCAAACAAGTCAATGCCACCGTCGTCACTGCCGCCACCGCCGCATCACAAGGGTCACAGAGAGGAGCATAGAGAAAAGTACCCGAAGAAGCATTGCTCTCCACCACTGCCATCCCCGTACCACCACCCACCACCACCACCACCACCTCCTTATCATCACTGATTGGTGTTTTAGGAAATATTGTGTATTACTGTCTCCTTGCCCTGTCCCTTTGATAATTGTTCACGTTTGATTAATTTGTCGGAGATTAAGTAATCGTTTCTGTTGAATGTTGTCTTCTTCTTGTTCCATGTTGTGGATCCAATGAAGTATCTGTTATGATTTGTAGTGAAAATGATCTACACCTTTTGTACTAATTTCTCTGTACTGCGTTTATTTCGTTACACTATTTATTTTCACATCAATTCTTTGAATTAGCATAGATAACTTGAGAGTTAATTTAACTTAATTTTTAAGTACAATTAAAGCTACAATTAATTAAAAGGAACAAATAGAATGTGCAGAAATTTTTTTATGCCAAAATGTACATTAAAATTATTTGTAAATGGGCATATATATAACTAGCTATATAGCAATATCCACTTCTCCTATTTCATTAATATACGGGGTATCCGTACGATAATTAAACAATATATCAAAATTATGTTCAAAATATACAAGAATTGAAAACTACAGCGCAATATTAGCAACTTTAATTTCAACAAATAAATTATCTAGGTCTTAATTTCAACATTAATTAGCAAGTCTTCCATGGAAAGAATTGGTTAACTGTAAATTTTACTTCAAGCTAGATTAATTGTGACTCTGAGGATTGAAAGCTGAATGTTTCTCCTCCTAGATTATATACATCGCGAGCCTGAATAACAAACCCAAATTAACTGCGCCTCTGAGAACGCTAAATTAATGAATAGCTGATGGCTGAATTTAGGACGGGACATTTATGAAAATTTGGTGATAAATATTTAGAAACAAATGCTTGAATTTCGACTGAAATCAACTATATTATTTTTTTTTACGTACTTAACACTTTAATACAACATAAAATAAAATTCAACACTTGAGGAAACAAATAATCATCAAAATTAAGAAAAATACCAAAAAAAAAATGGAAATTAGCATATTATTATTATTCAAACTATTTTAAGGGTCTGTTTTTTTTTTTTTTTTTGATTGAAATTTTAAGGGTCTGTTTGGATTGAGGAAACCGAAGGAAAATCTCTAAATTACCCCGTTTGGATGGTGATTTGCCAGAAGGGAAATAACGCAAGGGAAGGAAACATATTTCCTTCACAATTTTCCGTCCTGTATGAAAATCTTACCCCCGATTTGGGGTGTAAAAGACGGAAAGAAAATCGAAGCTTTTACGCTGGGACCACGATGACCTTGCCATTTTCTTTTTTGGCGTGATTTGTGACAAAATCTTTCAGCGATTTTGGTGCGCTTCCTCTCCGTGTGAGAAATTTTCATCAAAATCCTATATATAAGGCTCACCTTCTTCGCTCTTTCAACTTTACTGTTCGGTAGTTTTCTATTTCTTTCTTTTTCCCAATTTTCACTTCTTACTTTGGCATAAGATTGATAAGTTGATAACAATATCCCATTCTTTATCTTTTTTTCTCACGCGATTCTTCTTCTTTATCTAAGAAAATCACATTTTTTATTTATTGGTTATCATTTTTAGAATTCTAATTTAAATCAAAACATTAGAAATAAAAGGCTATTTGGTGATTGTTTGAATCATTTATGCATCCACGTTTCTTTGTTTGAGGAAAAATTAAATTGAATTAATCATTTTTTGTGCACTCACTTCATTGAATGAAGGAAACAACATGTACTGTATTGAGAATTTAAACTTTTCTTTCTGTACCGGTGCACTGGTACACTGGTACGTGATATGTTGTAACTGAATAGCAGTAGGTCATCGAATGCTCAGCAATCTGGGAGGATGAAGGAGAGTAATGTTGGATAGTCAAGTTTTTTGGGGTGACATAATTGATTAAAATTGTGGCAAAATTTGGGTTCAACTCACTCTAATAGGAGAATGCAATCAACTATGGTCTCATAAATTATGTGATGCACATGTAGTGAGAAGGTGTAGGACAGTTTGGGTTAAACAATTGAAGTAGGTTAGATGTTGTCAGTTGGGGATGTAGGCTGTCCGTTTTAGTTTTTGTATTAATCTTCTGAATTAGACATTGTAAGATTTATGTTTCTTGTTTTAATTAATGGCCTAATGGCAACGTTTAAAAAAAAAAAAAAGATGAAAGGCTAAGTTGGCTGTATTTATATCAGTGTCTCAATTAGAATGGGTAAGAATAATTAATTTGGGTTTGTAGAAGGTAGAAGGCATAATTAAGTTAGATTGATTTTCAATTCCAAGAACAGTACAACTAAAAGTGGAAGATAATTCTAGACTAGTAGCTAATAAATTACAATGGTGAACTTTGCTATCTGGCATGCCATTGTGACCTCATTTTTTGTGTCATTATTTTCAAAATTGTCCTGAATTTTAAATTTGGGAAGATGATGGGCTAATTGTTAATATGTGCATAATGCTTTGTTGGTGGGTATAATACATGGATATTCTTTAGTTAGTCTAGCGAGTTTAGCATTAAAATAAGTATTAGAGAATCCCTTCTTGTATTCTGTTGATGCTTACCCTAAGTTTGCTTGTAGTCTCGCCTAATAATAATTGTTTCTATGAGCCACACATTCTAAGTCATATAATAGTCTTTTGTTGTTAATTAGTCATGTTTTTACGTCCTTTTAATTTGATCATCCAAACAGGGAAAAAAGAGAAGGATATTAATTTACTTTACATCTTATAATTATCCAAACAAACCAATGTTAATATATTTTCTTTCCATCCTATTCCATTTTCATTTTCCTCCTCGCAGTATAAAGAAATAGTATTACGCCAAGATATTTTGGTAAAAAAACAACAAAGCATTAAAATGGACAATTAATGGCCCATGGTAAATTGTAATTGCATGCTCATTGACTAGCGCCGCTTTGGAACCATTTTTCATCAGTGCGGTAAAGAAAGCAAAGCAAACGCATATTTGAACTCTTCGTTGGCGAACAGAAAAAAAAAGTTCGTTCCAAAATGGTTGGCTTAGTGCGATTCGAAAATGGTAGCATATATCGGTGGTAATCCAGAAACAAAATTGCTCCTCGCCGACCAGGTTTCGAAGATAATACAGAAACAAAATTTTAGGGGAGAGCTTGTATATATAGCTGAATTTTGGTTAATTTCAGGAAGGAATCCTAAACTGACATTGATTATAACTTAGGAGTGGCTAGAGTCTCATTGCACACATACACTTGTTCAATGTGATGAAATTTTAATTTATGAGATTAAAAGAGCCGATTCAAATTGCTCAAAATGTTCTCCATAATAATATCTCTATAGAAACCACATTTATGGTTTTTCAAAATTTTTTATTATTTTTTGGAATTTTAGAATATGTTCAATCTAGAAAGTTATGGACCCTCCAATTTTGAAAATTCTAAAATATAGTTAAAAATTTTGGAAAATATAAAATTTGATTTTCAAGGAGATTTTAGTGCAGAGATTATATTGAGCTATTTGGATTGGCCGTTTGAAATTTTAACAATCAACGTTCGAATTGTGTTTAACGTCCTATATGTTTGATTCTAACATTACTTGATTAGATAATTTAAAAAATAATTTATTGATATGCCTTTCATTCACCAAACATCAACTCATTAAGAAAATTGTATTATTTACATTTTTTATAGCTTTATTTTTTAGTTATGAGCATGACAAAAGGCTAGCTATAATCTTTTTTTTTTTTGGGGGTTTACAATAATCGTCTTTAGGATGGAGACAGTTTATAGTTTTTCTTGTATTTCTTTTAGAAGAGCATTTCTAGCTCCAGTCCTTCACTAAAATAGTAAAATGTAAATTTAATCTTTTGGTAAACGGAGAAAATTTCATAAATGTAAAACATCTGATATTCGTAATTCCATTGACATCCAGCTTCAATTACTTCCAAACGAATATGATTGTCCAGTGATTAGAATATGCTGCCCAAAAAATGTTTTGTGAAATCATAAAATTTTTGCATTTCATATGATCGAATTTGAAAAAATAAAAATAAAAACTTTGTCATTGTCTCAAGGTAGCTTATTTATTTTATTTCTTTGTTTCCCCTCTTGGGCACCATTTTCATGTGCCGATGGCCCGATGTGCGACACTGCGACCAAATATCAGGCCACCGCAATCGCAACGCAAGGTTCCGTAATATTCCACGCCTCTCCTCATTTTTAGAGGCATAATACCATATGTAACTCAGTACGTGTATCAATCACATACCGGGTTACTCAAGTCATTAGATATCAACCCGCTTAAAAATAGAATTTTGACATGACAACAGAAGATCATTGTGTTATCTTTTGTCCTTCCTATTTTTAAGCCGCGTAAGTAGTGCACTCTGTGTTTGACGTCTGTGACTCACCACTCATAAATTCTCTCTTTCTCCAAAGTTTCTAAACTCTTTAATTTCGCCTCCTTGCATCCCCAAATTTGTGAAAAACAAAAACCCTATTTATAAGCGCCTGCCCCAATTTCCTCAAGAGAAGTTCAACCTTGCTGAGCATAGATACACATCAAATATTGCAACCATGAATAAACAAGGGCTGGATTATGTGTTGGTGCCTATTGGTATCTTGGCACTTTTGGGATACCATTTGTGGCTTCTCTATCGCGTAGTGAAACATCCAAGCACCACTGTTATTGGAATCAATTCCATGAACCGTCGTCTCTGGGTTCAATTTGTAATGCAGGTTAATTCCCTTGTTCTCTCTCTCATTGTTCTACTTCTTCCCTTTCTTTTTGTTTGTTGTTTTATGATAGATAGATAAATTCTCATTCAATGAAAAATAGTTGGCGTTTCATGTGGTTTGTTCACATCGTTGCAATCTGGAAAAGGATAAAAAAAATGTTGTTATCTCTAGGTAATACTAGAAATAGGGAACTAGTACTTGTCTTTTGATGTGTTAAGACTTGAGACGGATGTGTTAATTTTAGGTAAAACTCAAGTCATGTTGCATCTATTGTCGTTATTGCAATGGAAGTTATTTAATTTTAAATGATTTTGGGTCCTCCGATCTAAATCAAATGGCCCATAATGTACCTGAAATTTTTATATGATCCAAACCGTTTGATTTTTTTTACCGGACGGTGCACATGCAATAAATTAATATTGCAAGCTGCTTTAACCCTAGTGTTAGCGTTGCACTTTTTTGGGCATAAGTTCCTTGTTCCTAGAATTTTGTATTGCTTATTGGGGCCTTCTTTTTCCTTTTTGTATCTGTCGTGTACTCGTGTTTAGCCTGGTAATATGAGATACTTGGATCTTCCTACTCCGTTATTTAATTTCATTTATATATTTTATTCCTTGTCCAACACACGCATCCTAGGACTAGGACCTACATTAGTTACTTGTGGATTCCTTCGTGGCTCTAGTTATTTGGACTTATTTATACTGTGCTTTCAAAATAAATAAATAAATAAATTGTGTGTACAGTGTATTGAGCCATCCTAGATTCCTAGTAATCTATTGGTATTTTAGGAAACTTCCCTCATCTTTTGATGTACATAATATAATTGCTTGTTATGCAAGTTATTTTGCATAGTATATACTTTTCCAGTAAACATTTATACGTGGAGTTGTGGACCTACAAATGAAAATATGACATTCAAATTATATTACTTATAGTAAAAGAGTCTGCATATGCTGCCATAGTTGGTCCATGGCAGTCGGCATAAACAGTTCGATTGAATTGGGCCGGTTGACCTTTTTAAATAAACGGCCGGATAATACTTATATGAACAGACAGCTGCTATGATTTTATTATCTAACTTATGTGAACTCCTAACAGAGTGCATGGAACACGCACTCTGACTCAGTGAACTGTAAGAGGAAATTTCGGCCTTGATAGCAAAACCTTAATAATCTGATGGTATTTACGAAATGTACCTCGGTTATATATTGATTGGGGGACTTTGTTTAAGGTAGAAAATTTTCAAATAACTTGGCAAAATTGGTTGTACTAGGAAATACAAGAAACAGAACATGTGGCTGGATATAAAATTTTATCTAACGTAGTCCTAGATCTAGTGTCTTTTTGTTGATGAAGTCTCTCAAAAAATACTTTTCATTCCTTTTCAGGATCCTGCCAAATATGGTGTGTTAGCAGTGCAAAGTCTTCGAAACAACATAATGGCATCGACTCTCCTTGCCTCCACAGCAATCATGCTGAGCTCCATCATAGCTGTTCTGATGACAAACAACAATGGTGCCACAACTGGTGGCATCCGAGGTGGTGCACTAATTTTGGGTAATACCACCCAACTAGGCCTCTCTGTGAAGTGCTTTTCCATACTAGTGTGCTTTCTCCTGGCTTTCTTCTTGAACTTGCAATCAATCCGCTATTATAGCCATGGTATGCAGTATGTTATACAAATATATATTCCATGATATATTATTTCCTTACTTTGTGTTTTCACTTCAATTGATGTAAATAAAAAATTATGTTATCTGTTACTGGAACCTTTGATCAGGTACCATCCATCTCATGGGTTAACTTGCCAATTAAGCTGGGGAAAATGGGACAATCCTTTTTTATCATTCTAGCCTTTAATACAACCTACTAAGCTTGAGTGATATCACATTATCACCACAGATAAGAAATTAGCAAACACAACTTCCAATGGAATTACTATTTCCGTTTGTGCTTTATTATATATACTAGTTAGTTAACCCCCTAAATACTTCAGGGAAAAGAAAAAAAAAAATTCATACTAAAGTGTCGACAAATGACAAAAGACGAAGTGCATTACTCTTTGTTAGAATTTCTGATGGAATAATTATTTCTTAAATTAATAGGTAGCATACTCATAAATGTACCATTCAGCCAGCTCTACACCTCTGGTCCCCTGCCACCTGGTCCTGCAGCAAAGTATGTGGCAAGTGTTATTAACAGAGGAAGCTACTTCTGGTCATTAGGCCTTAGAGCTCTCTACTTTTCCCTGCCGATTTTTTTATGGATATTCGGGCCTATACCTATGCTGGCTTGCTGCTTGATGCTTGTCTCTGTTTTGTACTTCCTTGATGTCTACTCTAAGTATGATATTGGCGACGCTAATACAAAAAGTGAGAATGATACATGCCATAGTGATGCTTAGTATACATTAATTGGTCTTCGGAATAATGCAGAATAAGTAATATATAATAGCATATGAAGTGTGTGAGGGTGAGAGAAGTTTGTTCAGTGATCGCTGAATTTCTACTCTCTCTGATTATAGTAATTTTGGATTATTAGGTAAATGTTAATGTAAACCATATATTATTTGGTACTGTGGATGCTTGCTTGCACAGAGTGCCATTGTTCAGGTGTGGATTTTGATTATCGGATTTAGCAGCTAAATCTCTGATTTCCATTTGTGTTCATATATGCTCTGCAGACTTTGGTTTCAAAAGCATCGATTGGATGCATTTGTGTGGTACTCTTTGTGAGCCAGAGGCAAAATTTCGGACCGATTTCGGAGCCATTCCGGTCCGAAATGCGTCAGAAATTTGTAAATAATTTGTTTTCTTATTTTGCCTTAAAGCAAAAATAGAAAAAAAATAAAAATCAACCTGTATTTCTATAAAGGTGTGTCTCTTCCCTTCTGATAAACTTCTTCTTCCTCTCTCTTTCTCTCTATTGTACTCCATTATTCAAAAAGAAATAAAAAAGATTGGTGGTGTGTGTGAGTCGTGGACGTAAATACACATTGTACTGAACCACGTAAAATCTTCGTGTTGTTCTCTATGATTGTTTTTGTTTACATGGTATCAGAGACAGGTTCTGAGATCTGTAACGTATCTCTATGCGAGTTACTGCATAGCTGATTCTTTGTCCTAGTGCGAGTTACTGCACATGATCTCCTTCTTTGTGCGAATTACTGCACAATCGAACTTCTCTTCTCGGTCAGATCGCGCCGAAACCTTGACCATAACCTAAATTTCGGACCGAAATTTGTATTTTTCGGATCGAAATTTACTTAAATCTGAACCAAACCATGAATTCAAACTCCAAAACAGACCTCAATATGCTATTTACCCAAAATCTGAACAATTCCTGGATTATAGACTCGGGAGCAACCGATCATATGACCTAGCAAGGACGACTTGATACGAGAATCTCATCCAAGGAGGACTGAGATCGTCAATGCAAATGGGGAAGTTTATCCAGTCACAAGGGCTGGAGATGTTCAATTTTTCTCTTCTCTAACTCTTTCAAATACCTTATTGGTTCCTTCTCTTTGATCAAGACTATTGTCTGTAGGTCAATTATGTGAAGAACTTAACTGTATTGTACTCATGTATCCCAGATTTTGCATCTTTCAGGACCTTATGACAAAGGAGATTATCGGTCGTGGTACTAACAAGGGAGGACTGTATCAATTGGAAGACATAGTTACTGGAAGAGCTCACTTATCTGCTGGCTTGAGTTCAAGTAGGAAGTCTTCGATTTGGATGTGGCACAGGCGTTTAGGCCATCCTTCATTCGGATACCTCAAGCATCTTTATCTAAGTTTATTTTCTGAATTTGAGAATGAATCTTTTGATTGTGAGGTATGCATTAAATCTAAGAGTCATCGAGTCCACTCCTTTTGACCTGGTTTACTCTGATGTATGGGGGCCTTCCCCGGTTGAATCCCTAGGTGGTAACAGATGGTTTGTGATATTTGTTGAAAATTGTACCAGAATGACATGGATTAATTTGATAAAGTATAAAAGTGAGGTACCACTTGCCATCAAATCTTTCATTACCATGGTAAAGAACCGGTTTGATAAAAATATTAAAATTTTCAGAAGTGATAATGGAAGAGAATTTGTCAATAAAATAATAGGAGAATTTTTTAACATCAATAGAATTATACATGAAACAAGTTGTGTGGGTACTCCTCAACAAAATGGCATAGCAGAGCGAAAGAATAGGCAAATTCTAGAAATGACCAGGATAATGATGCTTGAAAATAATGTACCTCATTCTTATTGGAATAATGCAATTACATCAGCAGTTTATTTGATGAATAGGTTGCCTTCTGTGATACTTAACTTTCAAACACCCTTGCAAGTACTTTCAAAATACTGCTTAATTCTCTTTGTTCTTACAATTCCACCAAAGATATTTAGGTGTATTGCCTGTGTTCATATACAGAAACACCAAAGGTCAAAGTTGGATCCTTGTGCTGAAAAATGTGTTTTCATAGGGTATGGTTCACGTCAAAAGGGATATAAGTGTATGAACCCGGTCTCAAGAAAAATCTATACTACAATGGATGTGACTTTCATTGAAAATGAGGGATATTTTGTGAAAGATCAGGCTCATTCTCAGGGGGAGAGTATCATAGATAATGAGCCCTGGTTTGATGCAACAGAGAATGTAAATTTCAGACCAAACAGAGTAGAAAGCATGACATCAGAGACTAATTTCGGACCGAATTCTGAAAATTTTGGTCCGAATTCAGAGCCTGAAGGTGAGAAATCTGACCCAGAAATGAACCCACTTGATGATTCAGGTCCAACAGAAGAGAATTTGGAAAGTAACAATGATGAAATGATACAGTCTCCTCCTTCACCACGTGACCAGACTCCGGAGTCAGAGGTAAGTAATTTTGAATCTGTTACTACTATTTCTGGTTATCACTTACCTTTTAGGTTTAACAGAGGCAGGTCTCCTAAGAAGTACAGACCAGATGAGGTTGGTGAGGGCATGTATGCAATAGCGAATTTTATGACTGTATCTCACATGCCAGACCATGTGAAGGAATTTGATAGAACCCTGGCGTCAGTTCACATTCCAAGTAATCTGAATGAAGCACTCAGTGATCCCAAATGGATGGATGCAATGAAGACAGAAATTGATGCACTGAAAAAGAATGAGACTTGGGAACTAGTGAGTAGGCCAAGAGATAGAAAGACAGTATGTTGCAGATGGATATTTACAGTTAAATATGGGTCCACTAGAGCAATTGACATGTATAAAGCTAGGTTAGTTGCAAAGGGATACTCTTAGACATATGGGGTAGATTATCAAGAGACATTCTCACCTGTAACCAAGCTGAATACCGTTAGAATACTGTTGTCCATTGCAGCAAATAAAGACTGGCCACTACATCAGTTTGATGTGAAGAATGTATTCCTACATGGGAACATAGATGAGGAAATCTACATGGACATTCCACCAAGATATGGTCATTCAAGTGAACAATCTCTTGTGTGCAAGTTGAAAAAAACACTGTATGGTCTAAAACAGTCGCCAAGGACCTGGTTTGAAAGATTTTGCAATGCCATGAAAGGATATGGATACACCCAGAGTGATACAGATCATACATTGTTCTTTTCAAAGAATAAAAGGAAAATTGTAATCCTGATAATCTATGTTGATGACATGATAATCACAGGTGATGACTCTGAATGAATCCAAGATCTAGAGAAAAAATTGTCCAAAGAATTTGAAATGAAGAAGCTGGACATATTGAGGTCACACGAAGCAAAAAAGATATATCTTTATCTCAGAGAAAATATGTACTAGATTTGCTTGCTGAAACAGGAATGTTAGATTTCAAACCTGTTGACACACCCACCAAACAGAACAACAAACTAGGAATATTTCCTGATCAGGTACCAACAAACAAGGAACAATACCAGAGATTGATAGGAAAATTGATTTACTTATCACATACTCGACCTGATATTACTTATGATGTGTCTGTGGTGAGTCAATTCATGCATGCTCCAAGTGAGCAACATATGGAGGCTGTTATGTGAATTTTAAGGTATCTCAAGGGATCCCCAGGACGAGGTATATTCTTCAAGAAAAATGGACATCTTCAAGTTGAAGGTTATACAGACTCTGATTGGACAGGAGATGTAACTGACAGGAAGTCTACATCTGGATACTTTACCTTTGTTAGTGGAAATTTGGTTACATGGAGGAGCAAAAAACAAAAGGTAGTGGCCTTGTCGAGTGCTGAAACTGAGTTCAGAGTAATTGCTAAAGGACTGCAAGAATTGTTGTGGATAAAAAGGATACTTAAAAACCTTGGTTTCTATAGTTGTGAAGAAATGAGGCTGTTTTGTGACAACAAGGCTGCCATTGCTATCTCTCAGAATCCAGTACAACATGATAGGACCAAGCACATTGAGGTGGACCGACATTTTATTCGACAGAACTTGGAAGAAAAAATCATTAGCATTCCTCATGTAAGAACTGAAGAACAACTGACAGACATATTAACAAAAGGAGTTTCCAGCACTATCTTTTATGAAGCAATTTGCAAGTTAGGCATGCGAAACATTTACATGCCAACTTGAGGGGGAGTGTGAGCCAGAGGCGAAATTTCGGACCGATTTCAGAGCCATTTCGGTCCGAAATGCGTCAGAAATTTATAAATAATTTGTTTCCTTATTTTGTCTTAAAGCAAAAATAGAAAAAAATAAAAGGCCATATGTATTTCTATAAAAGTGTGTCTCTTCCCTTCTGATAGACTTCTTCTTCCTCTCTCTTTCTCTCTATTGTACTCCATTATTCAAAAAGAAATAAAAAAGATTGATGGTGTGTGTGAGTCGTGGACGTAGATACACATTGTACTGAACCACGTAAAATCTTCGTGTTGTTCTCTGTAATTGCTTTTGTTTACACTCTTCTATAAAAATACTAAGTTTATGTAACATAAGGTATATAACAATGACAGAAAATGCTACAACAATGAAATAAGATAGATACTGGTATAGTTAATCGGTTATACAACATGGATGCTGTCATCCATCCAACTACAGTAACGTGCTTACAACATTCCAAAGTGAGCAAACAAGCTATATGGAAAGAAACAACAACCATTGCTATTTCCAATTTATTCATATATCTCGGTCCCTTACCAATTATAAGAACGTGCCAAATGAAATTCAATAATCATTGAATTAGAATGAAATTGGGGCGTCCTTATAATAAATATTTAAATTTTAACAACTTATTCAGGGTTTACCATGCTATTCATTGCCTCCCCTGATCCCTCACCAATCATGGAATTCCCTGAGTCCAGAAAATACAAGGCAGAAACTAGAACTAAAGAGGCCAGAACCATCGGTACCGGGCCGAACAACCAAAGGAACACAGGAATGGAGAAATAAAAAGTGTGCATGCCAAGAGACCAGAAGTAACCCGCTTTGTTCAAGACTCGAAATACATATTTTGGTGCATATGCAGCTCCCAGACCACACTGGCGCATAACAGGCACGCCGATCAGCATACTACCATGGCTGTAGTACCTAATGGATTGTAAATTAAAGAAGAAGGCAAGCATGAAGCAGAGAATGATGGCAAAAAACTTGAAGGGTAGTATATGGTAGCTCTTGTTTCCGAAGAGTGCCAACACAAGTGCTTGACCTCGAAGGAAACTGTTGCTGCTACTGGTACTGCTGTTGTTGCTCATTAGTGTTACTATTAGAGTGCTTAGCATGACGGCTGCCGTAGCTAGAAGAGTCGATGCCATTATGTTGTTCCTCAGTGTCTGAACTGCCAAAATTCCATTTTTAGCCGGGTCCTGTTGATCATAAATATATTTGATTCATGCATAGAACACAAGTAACGCGTGTAAAATAATATTAATAATTGGCAAAGCTCAACATGTTACAAAAACTGAAATTTAAATTGGAAAGGACAGATTAAGAATTCTGAATTACCTCCATAATTGTTTCGACCCAGATCCGGCGGTTGATGGCATTGATGCCGATCACAGTCTTCGTCGGCTGATAGATGATGCGGTAAAGTAGCCACAAATGGTAGACTGCTATCAAAGCAAGCCCTAAAGGAACCAAAACGTAGTCCAGGTCGTTTGCCTTCATGATGCAAATGAAGATTGAAGAACAAACAAAACAAAATGCTGTCAAGAATTCCTTTTAATATAAAAGATGGGTGTCCTCTTTATATATACTATATATACAACTTGTTTTTAAGTCAATCTAGTTAATGGTTCGATACCAAGCATTTAATATAATTGAAATGTGTACTTTCATACGTATGTACATATCATGGTTGACTATCGGACTGACGGACTTTAATACCGTAGTTCCGTCATGGACTTTGCTCCAAAATTTTTTCTACTAACAAAATTAAAATTTTTAAATAAAATAATTTTGGTTACAAATAACTATCTATTAGAAATACTAAACGTTTATACATTAAGAAATATTGTGACAACTCGTACGACGATATATAATATTAAAGAAACTAAAAATGCGTTGTAGTTATAAGTTTTGTTGTGCCTTAGAAATATTAAATTCATTTTTTTAATAAGAAGTGAAAGATAAAGCTCATGTTTGTCGTCCTATTTGGATCACAGCTAGGTATAAGAACGTATATAGTGTAGCATGGCTAAGGATCTTGACCAGAATTTTAACTCTTTTTCTATATTTGTAATTTGCAACCAAACATATATTAACTTGTTATGGTTCAAGTGATAAAATATTAAAATAGTTTTTAGAAAAACAGGACTTCAAATTATTCATATATTATAGATATAAAATTTTATAGCTCATTTTTATTTGAGACCGTGAAGAAATTACTGTCGTATGTCATCTCTTCTTCTTTTAATTTCGAAGACCATCGAATAATAAAAGTTAATGTGAGAAAGATAAAGGTGGGACAGAAATAAAATTGGCAGAATATAATATATTATTACCAAATCTTTTGAAGGGAGAAACTGAGAGTCATTTTATTTGGCTTAAGAAAAAAAAAATAGATTAATATAAACAAAGAGAAAGCAATAAGTAATAAATACATAATTCATAATTGACATCTAGAAAAGAAAATACCACTAACTAAAAGTATTTAAATATTTAAGTCACAAGAAGAAAATGCAGCTGGGATCAGGATTAGAAATTAGAAATGTATAAAACAAAAACTAATATATAACAGGGACCGCCATTAATTACCTTGCCGCTTTTGTTCCAAGTCAAAGATGCCCGTGGGCCAAATTAAATTTGGCATTAAAAAATTACCAGTACTGGAAGTATTTAAATATTTTAATTAGGCTCATGACATGAAAGAAGTGCTTTGCAAATTGCAATGAATAAAACAAAAGTTAATAGTGACCGCCATTAATTATCTCGCTGCTTATTTTGTTTTATTTCAAGTCAAAGATGCTTTTAGACTTGTAGGCCCCAATTACATCATTGCTGATCTCCCTATTATGAACTGCTTAACAGATCTTTCAACTCTTCTCTGCTGTATAGAGTTTATGGAGCGAACCATAGTAGAAATTAGAATTAGAGTTGTTATATGAAAATTAACTTTAATAAGAGGAGAGCAATGAATCAAACAAAAAGAGTGTTAGTACAACGTAGGTACGGAATCTGCGGGTTCCATTTCTACGCGTAAGAGGAAGGGTTTGACTTTGTCTCTTCCGTGATGTCCATTTTCTCAACGAAGTGTGTGTTTATTAATTTTTTTAACTAAATCCTATTTGAGTTTTCCATAGTTTTTTTTTTAATTTGGGAAAAAAATTTCTTGAAGCTAATATGATGGTTTTGCTCAAAAAATTTACATCAGGTCTGTAAACTTAATATGAAGGATGAAGGGAATAACTTAGTCATATTTGTTACGCATTTAGTAAAAACATATATATTTATATAGTCCAGTACAAATGAAAAATGTAGTCTAATAGTTTTATAATAAAAATAGATAAATTTTATAAGCAAGCTTAAATCTAAATCGTTCAGAGATGAATAATCACAATTTAAGCCCAGTTTCAAATTTTCTGTCTACTGTAGAATTATCCGTAAAATTATTAGAATGAATTGAATGAGTTTGATTTCTATTTTTGTTTAAAAAAAAACAAAAAGCTGTTTGTTTTTCATCTTTTTGAAATACAATTTCGACTAGGGCTGCATAACGTCTAAAACGACCACGAAAACAGTTAGTTTAGTTAACCGTTTCGTTTTGAAAACGAAATTGACTACCATTTGCGTTAACCGTTTCATTTTCGACGAAATTATCGAAATCACGAAAATACCACGAAAATACATATGAACGAAACCGTTTCAAACTTTCGTTAACCATTTCGTTTTTGAAACGCAACCACGAAAACTGTTTTCACCCCCTAATTTCGGCGTATGGTCCGGATTCTCCGGAAAATTACCTAAATGGACCGCACCACTTAAGAAGGAAAACCCAAGAAACTGGTCTCAGTCACAGGCCCAAAATCAATCATCAGTAAAGAAGGCCCAAATAATAGTAAATCCATTAATAAGCGACCCCATCCGTTTAGTATTTGTTCCGAGTTCCGACTAAAAACAAAAACACTTTTCTCTCGCTCAAATGCTGGCACGGTTCGGAGCTATGGCAACTCCACTCGCCGTCCGTCTCCCTCCAGTGCTCCGACCTCCGCTCCTCTCCAGTAAACTCTCTACTTCCTTCCCTCCCAAGCGCCTCCTCAGAAGTCTCCCCACTGACACGCGGGGCCCAGTGGTGGTGGCAGATGACGGGATGTACGGGAGGAAGCAGGTCATTAGCCTCACGCCTCAGTTGTACGAGTATGTCTTATCTAATGTCCGCGAACCTCAGGTCTAATTTTCTCTTTCTTTTTAATGCGTTGGTTTTTAAGTATTTTATCTTTTTCTTTTCCAGAATTCTGATTGCGTTTTCTTACTTAAAGTTAGATTCTTCGTGAGCTTAGAGAAGCGACATCAACTATGCATGGGAGCCAAATGCAAGTATGAGTTTCCCTTTACTCTTTCTTTCCTTTCTTCTGATATAACAAAAAAAAATTGATAACTTTTATTATGATTGGTATAATATTGTACAATTAACGTGAAGTTGTCTTATGTTAGGTTTCGCCTGATCAGGCACAACTACTGGCAATGCTGGTGCAGATAATGGGGGCAAAGAAGTGCATTGAAGTTGGCATTTACACTGTATAATTTTGTCACCTTATTGTTCAATACTGTTATACTTCTGGTCAATCCAACTGTGCTATAACAAGCTGGCAGCAGTACCATCCTGATAAGCTAGTTTGTTTATGCAATATCGTGTGAAAAAGAAAGAAGAAAAAAAAATTTGTTGTAATTTAGACCTGGTAATAACCCGCCAGTTGTCATCTGCCATGAGTGGCATAGTACTCGGATTTGAGGTTCAATTGAGGATCTTATTATCCCAGTGCCAGACTCAGTCGGTTGGATATAGAAATTTAATTAATGCTGGCAAGAAATTTGTACTTGTCATCTGATGCACAATTGCTATATAACCCTATAACTTTCACTTATTGTCACTTTATGCTCATATATCACAGCTTCACTCATTTAACTTTTGACCTGACCGGGGCTTCAACTTGTTACCTCACTAATGTGAGAATTCCTACCCTTTGTCAACAAATTTTAGGGTTACTCTTCATTAGCGGTTGCATTAGCTCTTCCTGATTCAGGCTGTTTAGTTGCTTGTGAAAGAGATGGAAGATGTCTTGAAGTTGCAAAGAAATTTTATGAACGAGCAGGCGTCTCTCGCAAGGTCTTGTATTCTGTATAATTTTTCTTTTCCAATGTATTATGTTTAATTGGTTAGTCTTTTTTTTCTTTTCCATTTTTATTCTTTGAAAATAGTGAAAAATTAAGGTGATGCATTATTTGAAATTAAATAATTGTCTTTTTTCTTTTTTCTTTTTTTTTTTCTTTAGGTCGATGTAAGGCATGCCTTAGCAGTTGATACACTAAATTCATTAATCCTTTCTGGTGAAACCAATAGGTCATTTATACCTTATTGCTGGATTGATTTTTTAAGTTTAAACTTACTCTATTTCTATATTGTTTAGTAACCAAATCCTAACATATCTTTTGTTGCAGTTATGATTTTGCATTTGTTGATGCTGACAAGAGAATGTACAATGAATATTTTGAACTTTTATTCCAATTAGTAAGTTTTATGTGAATTATCTTCTATTTCTTGTGAGTATATTCCATATGAAGGTCAACTAGCTTTTGGAAGCAAGTCTTTATGTCCAAAGTGATTATCGTGTGAATTTTACTATTGGTTATTGTTTGTTATTGTACTTGGCAGGATCTCTTGTTGTCAAACTCATGTATATTAACATTACACAGGTGAGAACCGGTGGTCTAATAATCATGGATAATGTTCTTTGGCATGGAAAAGTTGCTGATCCTGGTGTAAGTGATTGGCATTGTTGTTTAGTACTTATTTATCATTTTTTAAAGCAATACTTGCTTTTGTTGTCTTGTAAATGTATGTTATTTTTCTTCAGGTTAATGACCCAAAAACCGTCGGTCTAAGAAACTTCAACAGGAAAATTCTAGAAGATAAACGTATCAGCATTAGTATGGTGGGTTAATCTCTGTCCTCTCTTTTGCTTTCCCACACACACATGCACATGGCTAAAATATTGACAATGGTAAATTTACAGGTTCCTATCGGTGACGGAATGACCATATGTCGAAAGATTGCTGATACCTCAGCCCAAGGACTAGGTTGTATGTGACATGTTTTAACTCCATTCTGGTAAACCTGGCTGGATTCAGGAGAGTAAATCTTGTACCTTAACCATTTCTCCGTGCCAGTTTTAGAAAGATTAGTGAGAAGACCTTCAGATAACATCATCGTGATGTGTTGTGCTACTGGCTCTGTTTTTTTTTTTTCAAAAAAGTAACCTTTTGGTTACCGGTTTCATTATAGAAACTGCAATCTTACAAACACATAAGTCACACAATTGAGCAAATCACACTGAGACCACTACTTACCCCCTCACTCTCAAGTTTCATATCCATTCTCCCACTACTCCCATTACTAATTTTTCCTACATCACATCTCAGATAACAGAACATAGTATAAAATACTCGTTACAAACAAACCCACAGCAAAGTACAAAAATTATTCTAGGAAATGTCTAACTAAAACTGCTAAAAAACACCACTTTTCAGAAGTTAAGTTGTGCGGCATAAGTTTTCTCTTCCCCCAGTTTTTGTGGCTTGTGATAAGAGATTGCTCAGATTTGCATTTCCCAAATTGCCCCTCTGAGAGTGAGCTCTCCTTCATCTTCTATGTCTGCTATATTCATCACCTCCCCTGGCAATAGCATCTGAATAGGTATCTCATCCCATGCGTGTGGCAGCCATTTGAACACCATGTTTCTCTCAGCATGTTTGTACCTGTCCAATATTCAACTAGGCTATTAATCATCAGAAGTATATTTCGCATACTTTTCATAGAAGCATTTTGGAAAATATGTGATTTCTGTGAGTCCACATTGTCCAACAAAAGGCACTAAATACTAAAAGGAAAGCGTATTTATCATCTTTTGACAAAGTGTGAGCAAAGTCAAGAATGTCAGTAATGTTATTCCACTGAGTATAGTAGGATTGGGCCTCCCCAAGCCAAAACCAGATATGCTGTGCATAAGTGCATTGCAAAAAAAGGTGATCCACTGTTTCTTGGTTTTGACAAAAGCAACATGTATCAGCCCCTTGCCAACCTCTTTTCAAGAGATTGTTTTTTGTAAGAATTTTATTCTTTTTCTAAGAGCCACATAAAAATTTGAATTTTGTGAGGTACATGGGTCTCCCGCCAAGTCAAAGTATGTAAAGAAGTTATGCCCCCACAAGAAAGAAAGGTATAGGCAAATTTTGTGCTAAATTGCCTAGAATTATTCCATCTCCACAAAATTTGATCTTCTTTGTCAGTTAGCTGAGTTTTGAGAATTCTATCAAGCAACTCATTCCACTCCTGTAAATTTCTGCCTGTTAGCACTCTCCTAAAAGTGAGATTATTGACATTAGAATTCACCACTTCCTGCACTGAACAATCAGTAGTGTTGCAAATTTTATATAGAGCATTGTACTGGGTTGCCAAAGAACACTCATCCCACCAGATATGATGCCAAAAGGAAATAGAATGACCATCCCCCAATTGGTATTTGCTAGAAACCTCTCCAATTGCATTTATTTTTTGAATGTTTGTTCAGAAGAAAGATTTTTTTCTCTCCCTGGTTAGACCCTTGGTATTTTTTCGTAACCATTTTTTTCCACAAGGAGGTGCAGTTGTTATCATGTAGTTTAAACCACCATTTCAGAAGGAAAGCAACATTCATATGGTGAAGATTCAGCACCCCCAAGCCCCCAATAGTTTTTGGACTACAAACTCTTTGCCAATTAACTAAGTAAATTTTCTTTCTAGGACCTGCATTACCCTGCCAAAGGAATCTTTTTCTTATTGTATCTATTGGCTACTGGCTCTGTTCACATCCCCCAAGGAGAATTATAGTGCCATATCCCTAGTTGCAGGGATAGACTGTGGAAGTTAACCGCCAGCAATTGCAGATTCAACAATGGCATCCAATCAAGTGTTAGAATGCTAACATGTTCCTTACCAATCCAATACTTACATTACTCTTTTTTTTTTAAACAGCATAGCATGAGTTTCTACAGTTGGTAGTACCCGAATTTTGTATAATTTTAAGTATTCTTTCAATGAATATGTTTTTGAGAGGGTTTTTCAATGGATATTTGCCTGTTGACATAATGTGCTTCTACAATTTTCAGTAATTGGGTCTTAGAAATACATAGAGGTTCTGGTTGGCCTAAAAAAAATATACAATTGCAGCACTTAAATATATAATAGATATATATCGTGTAAACAAAAAATTGAAGGACATTGTGCCATGTTCTTGACTTCTTAGTAACTTGGATCTTTCTATGCTCTTATTATTACATAAAATATTCGATTCTTTATATTTTTCTTTCAAGGTACTAATAAAAAGATAGAAGCCATTTTTCAAGCTCTCACCATTTTTATTTTACTCTGTTTCGACTAATTTTATACAGATCCATGTAAATACTATTTATGAAATACTTAATATATATAGGTTTTCAGTTACAAAATATCTGTTAATATAATGCTTGATAATTTTTTTTTTTTAATCTAAGTTCCCAAGCAGGGGAACCAAATTGCATTAATCAAATTAAGCACAAGTCACAAACAGTGACTTAAGCCAAAAACAGCAAAGTAACATAGATCTAAAGTACGAAGATTGACTAGTCCTATCTATTTATCCAAATCTTGAGAATGTCCATTAAAAGTAACTCAATTTTAAAGCAAACTTAACAACCGTTAGCAACATAATGCTTGACAATTGTCATCCCTATTTCAAAACCATAAAACATTCTAAGTTTTCATGTTTGTTCGAATTTATTTTAAAGATAGCATAGCATTGTAAGGTTCTAAAGGTGGTCATTGAAGTTGGGAACTTAGGATGCACATCTAAGGTGTTATTTTTTTTTTTTAAAAAAAAAAGGAAATGAAAGGAAAGATAACTCATATAATGCTAAAATTAAAGGTTGAGGGTACTGGGTACATGTCCATTTTCATTTTGAAATGTGGAGATGTAGCTCACTAGGTCGGTCAGCCAGCCATGACTTCACACTTAAGCTATAAGAACAAGATTTCTTTTTCCTCCACCATCATCATTCGTTAATAAAATAATAAAATGGAATTTGCAAACGAAACCAAGGCCACGCTGGTCAATCTCTGTTGCTCAAAAGTGTTACAATGTGTGGGGCGGGTGATGTCGTTTCTCATTTTTCAATACACTGGAGACACAACAATAAAGCCAAAATAGAAAGGATATGTACCATAATAGTGATTAAAATTTCTCTCGTACATGCAGTTTAAGACACAAGAAAATGATTTACACACCACCACAAGATAGTACGAGAAAAAAACCTTACACTTTTTACAAACTCTAAGAACATGTCACATCATTAACTACTAAAACAACATATTATCTTTACCAATATGGCAATATATATCACTGGTTGATGTTCCATTATTGTACGACTCTGTCACTCCAGCACTTCACTTCTCCAACCATGCTCCTATAACTCAACCCTACATAAAATTTTCAATCCAGCAAGCAGCCAAGCACTATGGTACGTTTAGCAAATAACACAAGCATTAGGGTTATCTTCCATGCTTCGGGCATAGTAGTGTGTGGTCATGTATGGGTTGTAAGGTTTGTAAGTCCCGACCAGCTCGGCAACTTGCTTATTAGCATCCTTTTTCACTGGTTCTTTCGCAGGTCCCACCGAGAAGATCTCAGTGTACCACTGTTTTCTCAGTTTTGAAACCAAATCAACAGGATCAACAAAGCCAATCACTGTGAGTTTCTTGTCTTTCATGTCCACTGAAATTGAATCGACTCCTGTCAGAATTGAACGACAAAAAGTTGTTAGTCAAATATTTAGGTTGCAAGTTGCAACAAGGATGCTTTAATTAATTACAAGGAACTACAAGAAAAAAAGTAACCTTTGTCCAATTAAAGTTTAAAGGTTTGAATTGCAATTAGCACAATCCACAAATAATTTGTTCAAATTAAGTAGTTAATTAGTGTTGATCATAGCCTACTTTTATCTTGTGATTAGTAAAGTTCGGAGTGATGAATTTAGTTAATACTAATAAGGATTTACTTAACTACAGAAACGATTGGTTTATACCAACTTTAGTTCTCAAATAATATCAGAATTTGCACGTGTTTCTTAATTATGTTGTTTAATATATAATTTGATGGAAATAAATTGCAAACAGGTGATTCATACCATAAATACTGGAGACTGTTTTCATCACGTTCTTCTTGTCTCTGTCATCATTCAAATCAACTTTCAATACAACTTTCTGCTCCAAAAAGACCAAAAGCAGTAGAATTTTAGTAAACTGTAGAACTTTCAAATAAGTTCCTGAATTGAAATTACATAAGATACATCGCTGAATATAAAGACCAACAGCCGCCGAATTAGGATTTAAATAGAATCAGGTTGTATTACTGCGCTTGGAAATCACTTAATTCATGAAATGATTGATCTACTAAATCCTCCAAATATAAATCAAGAATATAAATCATACCTGCATGTCCAAAATGTTTCCTAAATAGTAAGGAGAGAAGGAGATGATGAAAGGATTGAAAGAATGAGAATTAGTGAGTGGGGGTAGGATTAGAGTGGAGCAGTTGGGGCTTTATATATGAAAAGAATTAGATTCGTGGTCAGGAAGTTGAGTCGATGCATCCTCTTGCGTCATTATTTAATAGACATAATAGTGAAAGTAGTTCACTGCTTTTTGTGCTCGTCCATTTGTTCCGAAGAGGAGGTTGTAATTAACTTGTAATTAAGTTGAGTAGTGCATAGGAGGGAATTTTTTTATGAAATTAAAAAAGAAATCGTAAATCTATAGATAGATAGAAAATTTTAAATATTTTCTAAAAGAGCTTTCACAGGCTAATAGTTAACTCTACAGAAAATCGGCCTTTCGTTTTTTATGAGGAATCAGAGGCCAACTTCTCCAACTGCGATCTGTGTAAGCTCTTTGTGAAAATATTAAAGGATCACAAGCCCTTTGTGAAATTGTTAACAAGTATTACTAAACATCGGAGGGAATTTTTCACATAGTTAAAATTCGACGAAAGTATTAAATATTGCTCGATACAAACAGGGTGTTTCAAAAACTAAGAATTCCTATTATATTATTTTCTTACTTTTATTTTCTTTTTCTTTTCTTTTTTTACTTAGGAGGTCTCTAAGTTGAAATACTGTATTATTTAATATAATATGAAGATGTATTAAAAGAAATATAAGTCAAAATAAAAAATACTAACAAAGTCGATCTCCATGTGTACAATAAAAAGCTTAATTATGCTAAGCTCCATAAGTTTATGAAACAAATATATAAATTTTACATCTGTCATTATCTTTAGCTCTTGAAACCTCTTCTTGTATACTTGTTTTGCTAACAATCTTTTAAACATTTAATTCAATCTCTTTTACTCATGTACTTTATATTTTTTTCATTTTGAGTTTCAGTTTAAATATTTAACTTTTTTTTTATATGTTTCCGTCCAAGATACTACGTACCAAAAACAACATATCCTCTTTCTCTATTATAACTTAATTTTCTAGTTCCATTAATTTCATTTTAGGCTATTTGTCTTATTTTGTATAGCTTCATATAAACTTTAGAGATGGATTACAGTTCTTCACGAAATAAAATAACTCCCATATATACGTCAAAATTATTTTTCGATATTCAAGATTCATATAATTAATCTGGACCATTCAAGATTTTCTCTATATTATAATTTTGTTAGAAACAAAATTTTACGTTTTTAGAATTTTTTAACATTTGCCTCATATTTTAAAACATATCTTAATCTAATAAGTTATGGACTCTTTAAAATATTATTTTAAAATTCTGAAAAAAAATATAAAAGTTTTTTCCAACAAAATTGCAACATAGAGATCACACTGAATAGTTCAAATTAGTCATTTCAACTTGGATTTTGAATTACGAGTTTGAAGTGAGGAGATTGTTTTATATTTCTTGAAGTATATATTGTGGCATATATATGTCTAAAATTTTATTTAGGATAACACTTTAATTATTATGTTCGTTTCAGTTACTATATATTTGTTAACATAATAATTTACTAATGTTCAAAAGCACAATAATATTCCTATAAAAAAGTTATCGTATTGTTTTCAGACTTTTAAAAGGTAATATAGTATATAAGTTCTTGAGAAGGCTTTTGAAGTTTTTTGCAAGTTAGTTGGCACCAAAAATTTATGTAAGAATTTAAAAGATATATCAATTTACTTACAACAAATGAGAGAAATTAAAATAACAGTAAAACATTTAAAAGACATCCAAAATTTATAACGAAAACAAACTACTTAACATTCAGGTTATCCAGATGGTCTTTTTAAGCTAACTAGGACGCACTTCTTTTGATTGTTTCTAAAGAAACAAATCTTCATTTTTTTTCCTACATAACAAACGCTTTTAAAAAACCTCGACTTTTAAAAATTTTGAGTTTTGAATTACCAATTTGATGAATTCGACATTATTAGCAAAAGAAAGAAAAAAGAAAGAAAGTAAAGATGATAAACGATAAGAAGAATGCACGAGGGATTGAGGGTACGTACATGACTACATGTACATTCTGAATTTGAAATGGAGAGCTCGAGCGCACTAATGCCTTGCGCCTGCGGCCCGCCATGGAGTCGGTCAACGACGACTCCAGAGTTAAGCCAACAAAATCTTTTTGAGTAAAAATAACGGTATCTCTTTCTTTTTTTGTCCACTATCATCATTCGTTAAAACTTAAAATAAAAATCAAAGGTGCGCTAAGATCATTAATAATAAAGTTAAACTTAACTATTTAGAATAAAAAATTTATTGTTAGATAGTTAAAATTATTATTATATATATTTTTTTGAATAAGAGTTGTTCTGGATTTTGAATAGGTTTTTATTTCTAGTTTGTTTGGATTATTTTTTTAATTTGGATTTAAAAGTTAAGTTAGAAATAAATTTTTGTTTTGATAAGAAAATAATCTAAGAGCACACGATTAAAATTTTATCATGAATTTGAGACCTTTTAAGAATATCACTTTTGAGTTTTGATTAAAAAAAAAGAAACTTGTTTACAACCATTTAGAAATATTTTTTAATTCGGAATAACTAATTAATTTTATCATTATTCTAATACAACGGACTCTAATATTGAAAAAAATCATATATCCTCAATAAGAAATAAGAAATGAACAGTGCAAGGTATTGTTTTTCGTTTATTTTTCCATGTGATAATTGGTGTGGTGGGTTATCTTTCTGTCGGTAAAGTTTCAGGATGGGTTGCTTCATGGAGTCCACCAAAATTTCTCCATCAGATGGCACTTATTGGATAGGGTAGGTCTTATATATGTTTTGATTCTAGGAGAACTTGCTTTCTTCATACATTCCTACTCCATGTGATTTTTTTTGCTGTATGATGGGCTCAATCCAGTAATGGTGTAAGCAATGTTAGATGCACCACTACATATGCATGTTCTGGTGGTGTTGGAGGATCTTTTGTGGATGAACTAAATATAGACATTCCATTGACAGTAAGGCGATTTTAGTTGTTTTTTTCATATGTTACATGTTATACCACATGGGATGGCTTGGGATTGGCATCCTCAGCAGCCAGATATTTGGCTGTTTGGAACAACCATGACATTTTTTTTTCAAAATTTAAAAATTTGAAAATATAAATGTTGAATTCAAACCGTTGATTTTGTTCAATTTTACGGCCGATGTGTTTTTATATAAGTTTTATAAACTTTGGAGATGATTTGATACTTGATTAAGTGACCAAATTATGAACGTATTAGAATTAATCAGCAATAGTTAACCAGATTCGTTCATTTATTAACTACTTAATCAAGTATCAAATCGACTCCAAAGTTTATAAAACTTATATGAAAGCGCATCGCCCGTAAAATTGAACAAGATCAACGGTTTGGATTCAATATTTAAATTTTTTAAATTTTAAATTTTGAAAAAAAAAATGTCATGGCTGTTCCAAACAGCCAGATATCTGTCTGGCTGCTGAGGATGCCAATTTGGATGGCTTGCATGGTTGGCTAGCACTATTCTTTTCACGCATATGGCTGTTGTTCACATTTATTTTTCATGTCTTTTGTTACGTCGCACTCATTCTTAAGCCACTTGAGCCCTCCCATAGTGAATGTCCATTACAATGTTGTACCCCATTCTAGGAAGTTACGACTCTCAGGGTCACTTGTCCTTTGTCTTTCTCGGTTTCTTCGATGAGGTGAGCCGGAAAAAACCTTCAGGTTGGCCCTCCCTTTGCATCTGCTCCACTCTACTTGGTGCTGGCCTAGTAGGCTTTTTCTTCTCGAACATGTGGGCTTTAAATATATGGCACATATCCATCGGACCAGTATCCTCCGCAGACCTCAAACTCAAAACCTTTTAGGTCGGCAGAGGGAAGACCTTTTCGATCCGAACCGTCTGATCTAATCTTGACAAACAGATTTTTACAAGTTGCACGAATATCGACGGACCTGGTATTGATCACGGGACATCCATTATTGATCAGACGGTTCGAATCAAAAGTATGCCCTATATAGACCTTTTGAGGTCTGCAAAGGATGTGCATTCATAATTCAACGGGAGTACATATTTGTATGGAGATTTCAACTTTATACGGAATAATTTGAAAATATTAATAAACCTCAAATGTATGCTATTTTTTCATGGTTTACATATATTAGTAATGAGATGCATCTAATTCAAGTCTTTTATATTTCTTTATCTTAATTTTCAGCATACTTAATACCCAAACTAAATAACCCCAAGGTTAACTTAATATTTCGGTTTTTTTAACAAATTATTAATTAGGTGACTAAAGAGAGGTTGTTGTCATATTTTTTTTGGATCATTGGATTTATATCCAAGTCTTTTTCTTACTTTTATAACGATTGTTTGAACAATGTATAATTATTTTGTTTGATTTTCCTTTAGCTCAAATTCTTGATGTACAACTTTTTTAGCCATATATATAATTTTTAACTGATCATGAAATTTGTATGATTCAATAGAATCGTAATCTAAAATATATAGTTATATATACGTAAATTTATACTTACATCATACATAATTAACATACAAGTAAAAAAATTGACATGCAGAATAATAAAATTACATGTCGCGGTTCCGTCGCGACGGAAAAAATCTAGGAATAAAATTCAGGAAGAATCGCAAAGACCACACTAAAAATCTCCTATTGCTAAAAAATGTCACAATGTGTGTGGCGTATGATATCACCTCTAACTTTCAACCCGCCATACAATTAGCAACATGGTAGAGACCGAATTGCAACTCGGTGCAAAGAATAATCTACTGGGGTCCTGGCGGAGTAATAAGATCATATCACTCATTTTATCTGGATTTTTTTTCTTGTTTTGTCAACTTACCCTCGGTTAATACCATCGCAAATTGAATGTTCAAACATAGATTTTGAAATTTTGACTGATAGTTTATAATTTTTCAAATCATCCAAATCGGACATCGCATGAAAAATAGACACTTATAATACAAAACAACGTACAGATGTCTAACGTTCCAAATGTCAGCTATAGAAGAAAAAATATATATATTTTCAGACCTTGCTGAGTTGTCATCTAAATGGCACCTGGCCTATCGCTTTTGGGCCGACATTTGAGACGTCGGGCAGTCGAAGTCCCCTTTAGCAAATATTTATATGAATTAAGCTAGAAGCTAAATTTCTAATTAAATTTGGATTTATTAAGAAAATTTTCTAGAAATATCACCCCCAATTTCTGTGCTCCTCTCCATTCCAAAGGCCCACGGACACCTTCATTTCTACGTTTCGCAAAAGATATACGGGATATTTTTTAGGTTATTTGAGGACCTTTATAAATTCATTCGGCCATAAAAATCTTATATTCGTGATCACAAAAATAGGAAGCATCTAGTAATATAAAATTTTATAATTATAGACTTCTAAAATATTTTATTTAAATTTCTAAATGATGATTAATTATTTAATTTCAGAAATATTTTCGATTTTTAATTGTTTCAGTGCCTTTCCAAATTTATCTATGCATAAAATTTTATATACATAGTAAAAATATTATAGAAAAATATAGTGATACTATTTTTTTATTTTATACTTTCATAATATTTTACCTAATTTTTTTACTTTTTAGAAAATTTTTAAAATGTTATTTTCAATATTTGGTTGTTTGAAGGACTTTTTAAATTTGTTTTTTTTTCAACAAATTTTTTATTCATGCACGTAAAATTATACATAATCCGATCATATCAAATTTTCTATATTTCAATGTATACAATATTTTTCATGGTTTTAAAATTTTCGAAATTCCCCAAAATTGTATCATAACTTTTGAATTATTTGGATTTCTAAATTGATTTTTACATCAAATATTTTTTTTAATGCTAAAATATTATGAGGAATCCATTGATGCCAAATTTTTATATTTTTGGATGTTCAAAATAATTTAGATAATTTTTAAGAACATGTTCAATTTTATTTTGGAAAAAAAACATTGGATTGTACATTTTTCTAAAAAGCATAAATCATAAATCATCGGAAATTGAAAAAAAAAATTTGTTCGCGCAACGTGAGATGTACCCTCTAGTTTTGATAATTGTTGGGTCGTTTTCTGATAATAATGTTTAAAAATTAATTCTGAGCAAATCCAACGTTAGGAAAGAATAATGTAGTTACTAGGTAGTAATAAAGATTCTCTCCCATCTAGTTTTATAATATGAATAAGATAAATTTGTTGGAGTTATATCCTAGAAGTCAATAGTTTAATGACTTAAATTTTAGTTTATGTTATTGATAATATTTGATCATTTGTTCCTAGAGTTTATTATTGACAGATCATTCAGGTTGAGGATCTGAATTGTAGATCTCTGTGTATCATTTATTAATTAAATGACAATAATAAATCTAAATCGTCCATAATCTTAATAATTAACAAGGAGCATTAATTATCATATAAGATTAGTATGCAAGTTAAGTGATGATTAAATTCTACAAATCATAGGTAAGGAGTTACCAACTTAATTGCATATGTGTATGTTATAGAACATAGTACATGACATGACCCAATGAAATAAATATATGGATTGTGTTAAGCGTCATTATTTATTTCATATGAGTTTGATTCTAAGTTTGAGATGGTTCACCTTTTCCACATGAGGATATGTTCTATAAATATCGTCTAACGCTGATTCCTGATAAGGGCTGCTATACGGACTTTATTTATGTTCTATTGAATTGTGCGTGAAAAAGTTGTTCATCAAGAAAAATCGTATGTCCATCATTAGTATACCTAGTGAGTGATGATATCTATTTGGGTCCCTTGATGGAGTTGGATCGTATGCATGGAAACTAGACGATCATCTCTAGATCAAGAAATGTATAATCTACAAGAATGACACATTCCTATATTCGATTATACAGTGATATAATGTGACATAAGAATTAAAACAAGAAAATACTTTATTTCTTATGCAGGATTGAAATATTGTAGTTGTACAGTGTTTATTTATGTTAATTATGAATCATAACGTGTTGCTAGATACCGCTTATGATTATTGGAAATAAATAGCGATTTAATTTTCATGGCCAACATGACATAAATCCTCGAGGGTCACACGAATTAAAGGCTCTTAATCAACAGTGCATTAATATTAGTTTACTTGCATTGGAGAATGCAATATATGATATGTTGATTAATTAATTATATACAGTTGCGAACTGTTATAATTAATTATTTCAAATGAATCATATGAAACAAATTAATGCAAAGTATAATTCTATAATAATTATCCAATAGTTGATAATTAATTTTGTTCAACACATTTAATATGATTATAAGAATTATATTAAATAAATGGGCTATCTTTTGATTACCCGATATGAGCCCAACTTAAATGTAATTAAAGGAGAGTATTAAAGGAAATTAAAGACCAACTAATATGGGTTTGGAAGCCCATATTAAGGCCTACCACGTTCTAACATGGAGTGGTCCCCAAGAGTTAGGTTTGGATGGCTATATAAGGACCACAATTTAGAAGAAACAAAACATTATTTTTCTTCTCTCTCTTTCTCCTCTCTAGCCGCCACCTTCTTCTCTCCCATGGAGCAATTAGTTGCTGTCATGGAGAGCTCTTTTAATTGCATTTTGTAGGTGCTCATGTGTTGAGCAATAGCCACATCTCCTAGATATTGATTTAGAAGAGAAAGACGAATCATTGAATTAGACGATTTCACACGTTTCGCTAGCACGAAACTTTGTGAAGTTGATTAATCCTTTAGTGGACCTTAGAAAGGAGAAGAAGAAGAGGAGACGAGCACGCCACCGCCTCCTATACCGTGGTCGAGTCTTGCGGATACGATTTAGCAAGAGGTATACACTTCCTACCATTTTCTCTCTTGGATAATGTGTTGAATGCTTGTGCAAGATTTTTTGTGGTTGTTTGCTTGATTAATTGATATTAAATTATAATAAAAATTAAAATTGGACATAAACAATACTTTCTAACAAAATTATGGTCAATGTCTGTATAAACGAATCTTGTAAAGGTATTAATTATGGTTATGACGAATAATTTCATTTTGCCTAGTGAATAAATTGCTAGCCTTCATCCAAATATCCAGTGAATGAACCGATTTAAAGTCTAGAGACTCAACACTGTAACCTCTTCTAATACAGCATTATTTTTGAAACAATAGGAAAATAATATGAAAATTAGAGGAAATTTTCTGGGGCTCTCCCAGCCATCGTGGGGAATTGCTTCATACACGTAACAAGATTAGAGATTCACTCCTTTTTAGACTAAAATGTCCTTCACATTTCAACTGGGACTTGAATTAAGAAGCGTTAATTAAAGAATGGGAAGGATATTTTCGGTAAAGAGAAGTGGATCTTCAAATTTGAAGCGTGTAGGAAGCAATTCCCGCCATCCTGGGGTCGCGAGGATTTTCTAGCAATATCAATCTTGACGATTCAAGGTAAGAATCATAAATGGAATTCTCTTTCTATTGTTTTTCTGATCGATAGGATACGATGGAGAGAACGATTTCAATCTTAACGATTTGGCGAAAAAAATCCACACTTCTGAATTCCCGTCAAAAACGTAGAGACTTCACGCGATTTGGTTTGGCTAGCAATGCTCTCCGATGCTCTATCTCCGTTCTGACAATTTTGCTCTTCTCCTTCTAATACTCTCTCTCTTTCACTATTTCTTTGGTATTGCTCGGTGCCACCACTAGCTCGTGCAAGCTCTCTCCTCCAATCGCCTCTTTTCATTCACCAAAAAGCCTTTGTTCTCGTGCAAGTATAAAAAAGGGACTGGAGTGGAGAACAAGTCTTAAAGGATTAGCTTTATTACTGCTGCTATTGTGTTTCATCTAATCGGTATGCTTGCTACATTTGAAAAGAAATGTACGAGGCTAAAATAGTCAAATTTTAAATAGTGAAATCATTTCTTTCAAATCTTTTTTATCTCTTCTGATCGCCAAATTTCAATTGAAAATCATTTCTATTGAATTCTTTTCTCTCGAAATGAATTGAACTCTTATTTTTATCCTTTCCAATCAGGGCCTAATTTGATTAGACTTTTCGATCAAACAGTCATCCTTTTTCATCTTGAATCGTTAGTCGTCTGATTTTTTTTTTTTTTTTTGAAGTCTAGGTGGCAAGTACCACACCGATAAATTTTATTAATAATAAAAATATTTACATATTAGTCGTCTGATCTTATTTACAAAATTGCACTGAAAGGTGTTTGCACTTGAATCTTTTTATGCAAAAGGTGCGTATGGAATAATAAATGAAACAAAATTATCATGCTTTAATCATCAAGTTGCACAGACACAGAGAAACAAATTAACAAAAAGCAATTGTGGGAGTAATTTACATTTCTTTGGTAATTCTTTTTCGGAGTTGAATTTGATTATGACATTTTTTTTTTCTTTCTATACTGATAACACTAAAATCGATTTGGATCAAATCGGCCCAATAGGTTGAGGGCAATGCAGGACTCTTCTATTTCAAAATTTGTAGCGCGCGCGACTGGATTATTCTGATTCCTTGCCAGAGTTTACCAATCATATTACAATCCATCTTGTTCATTAATATACTTTTAACTAGAGAGTTATTGCTTTCTCATATGTTGCAAGCCATAAGTGGTATGGTTTAGAGGTTAGCTCAATAATTTCCTAACATCTCCAAGGGAATCATTGTGGAGTCTGTCTGCCAGTGCTTTGCTTCTCTGTTTTGGCTGGTTAAAATTAAAACTGTCTTTACAGGTTTACGTTAAATATTTTAGTCATTTGTAATTTATTGATTGAAAGTTAGCAAAGGACAAATCAACGAGAGCTTCAGATTTTTTTTTTTTTTAGTAAACTTGGCTCTTTCCCATGGTGAATGGCCAGTTAGTGCTGAGTTTGACTCGAATCCCACGTCAGATTGTCTCAGTGAGTTTGTCATGCATGATAGCATGTACCTGTTTAACTGGATCAACTCAAGCCAAGTGGACAACTCTCAGACTGCTCAACTCCAGATTGGCCAAGTCAGATTGCGACAATTTTGTCTGAATTGGGCTATTCTTAGCTACATTATAATATATAATTATTAATGAAAATTGATTACTGCCATCTTCAGTTTTACCATCCCTGCCATCGCTAAATATAAAGTGAATACATAGAATAGACAAGGTGAACATATATAGTGATCAAAGTGAGCACATACAAACAAGTAAGTTTAATAAAAATAAGTTCAATATACATATAAAAATTTGAACAAAAGATGACAATACTTATTTGTTTGTAAGTGTTCACTTTGTTAGCCTATATATTTATCTTGTTTGTTGTATGTGTTCACTTTGTGTTTAGCGATGGCTTGCGATGGTTTATTTGCCGATGGTGGTTATAATTCCTGATTATTAATTAACGAAATGTGTATGTTCACTCTGTTTTTGTCTGTCTGAATTTTTTGTATTGCTATCCATTATCCAATATATGCCTAGCATGCACAGATTCAATTTACTGTTTAATTTGGTCCAGTTTAACACAATCAGTGAAAATTCGATATTTTATATTATAAACTGGAAACAACAACATAAAAAATATATAATCTTCTACTCTATTTCTTATACCAAAAAGAATCCCTCATATAGTTTAACACGCAAGAAAATTATATAAAGACCACCCCGAAATAGTAAGAGAAAAGAAGCCTTCTTTTTTCTACAAATTCTAAAGACTACGCCACCATTTATACTAAAACCAATATATAATCTTTACCAGTATATACCACTAGCAGACTTGCCATGATTATACAAGCCGACACCACCACTCCATCACTTCACCATAACTCGGCAAGCCCTATGTACAATTTTCAATCCAGTATGCACTGGCTTAGCAAATCACACAACCATTAGGGTTTTCTTCCATGCTTTGCGCATAGTAGTGTGTGGTCATGTATGGGTTGTATGCCCTGTAAGCCTCGATCATCTCGGCAAATTGCTTATTAGGATCTTTTTTCTCACCGTCTTTTTTGGAATCGTCCTTCTTGTCTCCATCTTTCTTTTTCTCTGGCTCTTTCGGAGGTCCCACTGAGAGGATCTCAGTGTGCCATTGTTTTCTTAGCTTCGAAACTATATCCACAGGGTCGACAGAGCCAATCACTGTGAGTTTCCTGTCTTTCATGTCCATCGAAATCGAATCGATTCCTGTTGCAATTAGGACAAAAGGTATCACTAAAAATTACAATAATGATGGGTCAATCAATTACAAGGAAAAAGCCATTAACCATTTATTCAAATTAGCATAATCCACAAATTAATTTATTCAAATTAAGTTAGTTTAATTAGTGTTGATCAAAGGCCTACTTGTATAGTGTTTAATCAGTAAACTTCATATGTTAGTTAACACTTAATTTGAAATTATTCACCGAACAATTAGTTGATCTATACCAACTCTATTACTAAACAATTATCACAATTTCGCACTTTTTTCTATAAGAAATTATGTTGTTTATTGGATCATTTGATAAAGAGAAATTGGGAAAAGGCAATTCATACCTTGAAGACTGGAGACAGCTTTCATGGCCTTCTTCTTTTCTTTGTCATCATGTAGATCCAATTTCAACACAACCTTCTGCTCAAAAAACAAAAAACAAGTATAATTAGAAAGTTGTTAAACTTCAAGAAACTACTTTACATAAGATTTTCGCTGACCATACCAACAGCCACCTAATTATGACTATAATCAAATAAGGTTTTGGTGGAAATGGACCACAAAATCCAAACCAAAATTCCAGATCCCAAAACCCACCATTTCTGATCCCAATTTCAACAACCACCAAATTGAAATAATTGATCTACCAAACCCTCTAAATTAAATCAAGAAAAGAAATCATACCTTCATGTCCGACATGTTTCCTAAACAGAAAAAGCTCAGAACCAGAAACAAAGCAGGTGGTTCAAGAAAAGATTAAGCTTTAGTTTTCAAGGGAAAGGTCTAGAAGATTTGTTGAGAAGAGAAGGAAAGGGAAGGAATGGGAATTAGTGACTGAGTGGGGGTAGGAGTGGAGTAGTTGGGTATATATAAGAACCGACTTAGACCGATGACGAAGATGTGGTGAGGATATTGACGAGGTCACAACACCAGAAGGGGTCGAAGAGAAGAGATTGAAAGCGTGGTTAGGAAGGCGAGCCGATGCATCCTTTATTCCTTTTTCGTTTTAATTTTTTTTTTCGTTAATAATTCATCAACGTCTCCGTCAGAAATTATTAGTGTAGTAGTGCACTGTTTTTGGACTCGTCCGTTCCTAGTGTTCTAAATACGTGTCGTGCCGTGTCGTGTCGTGTCAAACACGCCGTGTCCGGATCATCTGTCGTGTCGTGTCGTGTCGTGTCTAGATATTTCACGTGCCGTGTCGTGTCGTGTCTAAATTCTAAGGGATGGACACGACACGTCTAAGGACACGCCACGCCTCGTGTCTCGTGTCGTGTCTTCTTTAGACGTGTCGTGCCATGACGTGTTCAGACACGTCTAATTTTTTAACATAAATATAATTTGGTTATAAAATTCAAAACTCATATTTGATAAATATGTTAAAATTTAAGAAAATAAACATGCTTTACAATTGAATTAAAATATAGAGTCATTTTTTATTTTTTTATGTGCAAAAATATTTTAAATTTTATAGTAATCATCCTCTCTTTTTCGGGTTTGGGACATGCTATGTTTGAGAAAATATAGGCGGGATAACTAATTTAAAATTATATTAATCACAAGAAATGATAAATTTATACTATTTTTATCATTTAAGTATTTGTTAATTTCAATTTTTGATACAAATGAATAATTTATACTATTCTTTCTATTTAAAGTAAAAGAGATGATAAAATTATTTGAATCGTTTAGACATATAGATAATACCTTTGCACCTTTGGATAAACAATTATCCTAATTACAATATAATAATTTTATTTCCAATTTTAATGGATAAAATGTACTTTATTTAGAATTTAGTCTTATTAATAATAGTTGATTTTATGTTTGAATGTATTTTGGACAAGATTTATGAAAAAATATACAACATCTACATAAATGATCAAATTCATCATATTTATGTAAGCTTAATGTGTGTCTCTTTTTGTGTTTGGCGTATCTATAAAATGTGTTGTGTCTTTCGTGCCGTGTCGTGTCGTGTCTGAAAAATTTACATGTCGTGCCGTGCCGTGTCTATTTCATCAAAGTCGGACACGACACGCTTAAGACACGACACGCCTAAGTTCTCGTGCCGTGTTCGTGTCCGTGTCTTGCCGTGTCGTACCACCTCCGTACCGTGTCGTGTCGTGCCGTGTTCGGACACGCCGTATTTTTTTTAGAACACTATCCGTTCCTTTCCCAAGAGGAGGTAGTCAGTTGTGGAGTGCATAAGAGGAAATAATTCGAAAATTTTAAATTTTAACTACTTAAAATTCGGTGATAGCATTCCGTATTATTTTTTTTTACAAATCCAAAATTTTTAAAAATGAGGCCGCATGTCACATTAAAGATATCATTATACTAATAATTACAACATAATAATCTAATTATAATTACAGGACTCAATAATGAAACATATTTCATCTTTTTTGTAAATTCAAACCTCAAAGTATGATATTTTTTTTTAAAAATATTACATACAGCACTAAAAATATATAATAGATATATATTATTTAACAAAATATTAGAGGGCATTGTCCACCGTTCTCGTAACTTTGATCCACGTTTAGATTCTATTGGCACTCAATTATGTTAAATATTTTACTTTTATATTTTTCTTTCTATATACCAACAAAACCAACATATCATCATTCTTATTAGAACTCATTCTTTTAGTTTTCTGGCTTTTCTCCATTTTTTTTTTTTACTCTGTCTCGATTAATTTTATACAGATCCATATAAAAATACTATTCGATAACAATTTTTTTAGTGCCAGCAAAATGCTAACAATTTTCCGTTGATAATATTTAAAAACCCCTTAACATAGATTTTCAATTACAACATATATGTTAACACAATGCTTGACAAGTATTATTCTATTTCAAAATCACAAAACAGTCTTATAGAAAAAAAAATTGTAATATTTGTTCGAACTTTTTTTGGTCATGTTCGAATTATTTTAAAGATTCCGGAGGTGGTCTATGAAGATAAGATGCACATCTTTAAGTTTTTTTATTATACTTGCCACATGGCCCTTAAAAAAAAAGTTTTTTTTTTATTAAAAACACATTTCTCTAATACAACAATTTCTTTTCCAAAACTCTCGACTTCTGGATTTATTAATTTGGAATTGCCATCTTTATGAATTCCGTCAAAGTGTTTTATTAAAAAAAAATGAAAAGAACGATACATAAAATTCGTACAAACGCCAGACCTAATGATTGAGGGTACGTGTCCATTCTAATTTTTAAATGGAGAGATATAAGCCACTAATCCCTTGCGGCCGCCATGGAGTCAGTCAACGACGACTCCAGACTCCATCTACTAGTCTAGAACGAGATCTCTTATTTTTCCTCAACCATCATCATTCGTTCATAAAATATCAAAATAATTAACAAAATGGAATGTGCTTACGAACCGTGAAGACCACGCTGAACAATCTCCTGTTGCTCACAAAGTGTATTAATGTGTATGGCGAATGATGAGACCTTCTCTGACTTCCAACCCATCACACATTTGAAAGTAAGTAGAGGCATTATAAGAAAGTCGGCGAGATTAATAATTCAGGTGGAGGAGTAATCAGATTAGAATGAGATGACTCAGTTGATTTGGATTGCTTTTTATTAGCTTAACCCTTAGTCAATTACATCGTGCGTTGAATTCAAATATTGATTTTGAAATTTTGATGAATATTTATGAATTTTTTTTACTTGTATGCGCATGCCTTGACAAAATAGTTGGTGAAGAATTTTTTTACTTGTATGCGCATGCCTTGACAAAATAGTTAGTGAAGATGTGTGCTATTGATAGTTGCAATATTGTCGCATATTAGATATTTCTTTAACGGATTTTGTGATGCCAAATGTTACAAGAAAAACAATGAGAGTTTTTGAAGTATTTCTATAATTCGTGTATTTAATTGTTGGGTCGCAGTGATGAAAATTTTAGAAAATAATTCTGAACAAAACTAAGTTTAGGAAGAATAATGAGTAGGTACTTATCAGGATTCTCACCTATCCAGTTGTTTTTATAATACTAGCAAAAAGATGTCCTCATATGAGAGCAAGTAAAGAAAGAAAATAATATTAGACAATAAAAATATATTGCTTAATCTATCAGTGATACAAATAATTATGGTGTTCAATTTATTTTTTTATTAGACGGAAAACCAAAACATATTATTGCTTCGTCTAACGATTGATATCAAACCACAGATCAAATCGATTGAACGACAAGTAGTATAGAAGTAGAGAAGTAGAGATGAATAAGATATTTCAAGGTCAAGGTTTGTATAATAAGAAGCTTTTAAAAATTTTAAAAATTCCAGTGGAGAGGAAGTTCTAGATTATGCTAGAGAAAAAATATATATATAAGCTATTAATTATGGTTACGAAGATCTTAATAGCTCGACATTGTAGAAAAAAAATATATATATTAGCCTTCATCTCAATGATTAACACGATCATTGATAGGTAGCAACAGTCTAGAGTCTACAGACTCTTGTCTGTAGTCTCTTATAAAACTATTATTTTCCATAGAATAATAAAGACTACATCTTGAAAAAATTATTTAAAAGCTCACATTAGGATAATATATCATGATAATAATAATAATATACAAGTAGTTGGTAGGCTTGGGGTCTGACCAGTGTTTCTTGAGAAATCTATTTTTGGTTTCTCAGCCATCGTGAGGTCGGGAGCATTTCTGACCGTCTGATTTGGTTAGCCTTTCCGATCAAATCATCTTGAAATGATTATCATGTGCTCTTGATAATTTTGCAACTAATTGATTGTTCTTTGGCAGCATTTATTCTTCTGCGTCCAGTTACTGAATTTCGTATCAGCTGGTACTGTTGTGAATTGGGTTCATTCTTCTTTTGCCAATATGAAGAATTTATCTTCAATTCTGACAATAATAATAATTATTTTTTTGTTTAAAAAAAATAATTCAAATGCGACAATTTTCTGTCTGTATAAATTAATTCTGCTATTGAAATATTTAAATGCAACAATTTGAAGTATTTAAATGCGACAGTTTGAAGTATTTCGCTTCATTCTCTTTTCAGGTTCCTTACAGTTTCTGTTTAGACCCCAATATCTCAGTTTCACACTTTCTGACAAGCTTGCACAACCAACACGATTTGTTCGGCCTTCACTCTAATCCTCCACTGTAGCCTGCACACAATTACACCGACTCTCTCGAGCCATTTCTTCTACTGATCTACTCCTTAACCCAACAAAGAGAGCACTTCATTACAAAAAACACTTCAAGTTTTCAGCTAACCAGACACCTGCCTAAAGTCAACTCTGACATTTTCTACATTTGGAACCTGAGGATGCCTCCAAGAGTTCTGACTTTCACTTGGCTACTTTTACATAACAAACTAGCCACAATTGACAACTTGCAGGTGAGAGGCTTGACTTTGGTTAACACTTAATAGATGTCCTCATAGCTATTCGGCCTGTGAATCAGCCTTTCACCTGACAAATCAATACTTCTTCTTCTTAGAACTGAAACAACTTGTCTTCAACTCTTTCTCTCCATTGCACGCCTGTTATTACTTGCTACTTCATATGGAAAGAGAGCTGTACCAGAATTTTCAAAGGCTTCATTAATTCCATCTCCTTCATTGCACACCTGATCTTGGAAGACTGGAGAATTCTGCATCCAGATTAGTTTCAAGCTCGAGTAGTTCTCGCTTCTTTTGACCTTTTCTTTCTGTTTTTTCTGATATTTTTTGGTTTTTGCTAACCTTTTTGGCTTTTTTCTTTTCAGTTTTCTAGTGTGCTAACTGTTCCCTGCTTGGAAACTGTACCATTCTGTTATTTTATTTTTTGGCTGTAACCACTTCTAGATTAAATGAAAAGGTATTGAGCCTGACCCATATTTTACTCAAAAAAGAAGAAAGTAAAGTTCTGTGATTGATTTTTCAGCGTGAACACCTTTCATGTTATGATTGAAACCAAAAAATCTCTTGGATACAAAGAATTTGGGAACACACTGTAGACAAGTCAAAACTAAATACAGAGTGTCAACATGTAACAATAGGGATAAACGATAATCCCACTTGCGGCTATTGAAATTCTGACCATTCTCGTACCCCACATATTAGCAAACGGTGTACCGACCCAAATTTATGAAGGTATTTGCAATCTTTTTATACAAATGGGGCTTATGAAATTATGAAAAATTGGTGTAATATTCTCTAAACATCAAGTTGCATGCGCAGACAAAGACAGACAAACAGAATCGACAAAAAACTTTAGTTGAGTATTCATTGCTTAGGTAATCCTTTTCAGAGTTGAATTTAGTTTGGACAATTCAACTTTCATTGTATTTAGTATTATATCTATCTCTATATTTATTTTTATTTCCTATAAACGCACGGATCTAAGAGGTGTTACACGCTAGATATAGCATGTAAACATATGTTTGTGCCGTTCGATCGATCTGATCTGTGTCTGGATATCAATCACTAGACGAAATAACAATATATTTTGATTATCCGTCTAATAAAAAAATAAATTGTATCGCTAGTAAATTGAGCAATATATTTTATTGTCTAATATTATTTGGGCATCTTATGCTAAGTAGATATTAAAGCCCATTTGGATAAAATCAGCCCAATAGGTTCAGAACTAGGCCGGACTCATGTCTATCAAAATTTTGTAGCCCTCGCGGCCTCGCCATGAGTAAACCAATCATTTTTAAAACATGGCAACTATCCCGTCCGTCTATCCCCTTGAAGAATATAAATAAAGAACCAAAAAGGAAGAGATATTTGTCCTCCCTGATATAGAGGTACTATTTGACAGCGCCGTGAAAGTGATATAAATTAAGTATTACCTTCTTTCTGTAGACATTACATATTTACATGTGCCAAATAAAAATATTATCTCCTTGTACCTTCCTAATTATTTATTTATTTTAATAATTTAAATCACATTGTGGATGGATAAGGAAGTTAACTAGCATGCAGAGGTAGAGACATAGAGTTACTATTTTTCAGTTTTTTTATCTGATATAGCATGCATTGGCTTTATAATTTGTGCATTATAGTGGAAATACTGTTAATTAGAATCATGTGGTTAACCCTCCAAGCTACCAACAAATGACTTTTTACATAAAGTTGATTCGTCGTTTGATATATTGCAACAAGTACAATAAGGATGGATTTGATTATAAATTAACCAAATATTTTCTTTTAACAATTATTAACCCATAATTTTTATTTGATCATAAATAAGGGTGTCTAACGTTAGAAACGGCGATGAAACTAGAGTGTTTCGTTAACGGCTTCGTTTCAGTGACGAAACTAGTTTCAATTTCGTTAATCATTTCGCAATGACGAAATGGTCAAAATTATTAAGTAGCATTTATTTGTTTCCTATTGAGTTGTTCAATTTTAGGTTGACCTAACTCTTAATCAGCCCAGTCTAATTATAAGACCAACATTTTAAATATTTGGGGATGAGAATTAGTATTCCAGCATTCTGCCATCCATGTCATCCTACTGTACTAAGCGCTGGGCTCTACGTGTTGGGCTGATTTGGACCCGCTCTCCATCTCGCTTTCCCTCCCTTCTGTTTTCCCTTCCGATCTCTTCTTCCCTTCTACTCTCCCTTTCATTCCTCTTCCCTTCCGATCTCTCCTTCCCTTCTGCTCTCCCTTCCTCTCTTCCCTTTCACCTCTCCCTTCGCTATCCTCTATCCTTTTTTACCAAATTTCTGAAAAGAAGATAGAAAAGGGATTGTAGTTATTTTGATTTTGCTTATCCTGGTGTATATGTGATATTAATGTATATATACTCTCTTATAACATAAGTGCATAATATATAATAAAATACTCCCTTAATATAAATAAATACTCCATTGACATATATAAATACTCCGTTAAGTTAAAATAGATACTCCTTGAATACAATATAGTACAATACTCCCTTAAAAACATATTAAATACTCTCTTAGTCTAATTAGATACTCCTTTATGATATATACTATCATATAATATAATAAGGTTCTTTCTTGAGACATATAGATATTAGGTACTCCAATCTGTTTATCAGCTACCCCTAAACATATTAGATACTCTCTTATATTTATTATTTACTCCTTCAGTTCACTACGTATTTAAATTTATTAGGTGATTCCTTATATCTATTAGATACTCTCTTATTTATATTAGATATGTTAGAAAGTTCTTGTTTTTCAAAAATTCTTGTTAATTACCATTAATTAACTATCTAAACAACAAAGACCACGAAGGATCTTGTTCAAGCATCAACACATCATGAGATAGAGAATAGGAATGCTACCTCTCCTAGACTAGCAACTAGGAGGCTCGAATCCGTCGATGTCGAGGTTGCACGCACCACCACCAAGTCGTCGGCAGCCGTCTCGAGTCCACCTAGAAGTTTAATCACCTCCTCTTTCAACTTGTGCTAGCAAGGAAGATGAGATCAACTAATCCCCAAGGTTTTCTCTCTTCTACTTCTTTCAATTAACTAGTTTAATTAATGGAGAAGGGAGAAGGCTCAACACATGGGCATTTGAGGTGGATTAAGAGCAAGAGAAAGAGATGAAAATTCTGAAATTTTCTCTCTAATTTTCGTTCTAGGAGGAAGAGGGAGAGAAAAGACTATGGTGGCTAGGGTTTCTCTCTCCAAATGACATCTTTTTATAGACCAACCACTCCACAAACTTTAGGGACTTTTTTACCCCTCTTAGGGTATCCACTATATGGGCTATCAAACTCATTTTGTGATGTGTTAAATATCCATTAATTCAATTAATTAATGGACATTTCTCTTGTACTCAAATCGGGCCTTTAATTTACTAATTAAATAAAGGTCCATAAGCTCTATTTAATTCCTATAATTAAATTGTGTTAAACAAAATTAATTATTAACTTATTAATAATTATTTTCGGATTAGCAAATGCGTTAATTTATTTCTATATGATCTTCTTGACTTAATTAATTATAACGGTTCGCAACGGTATATAATTAATTAATCAACTTATCATATTTTCGCAATACACTGCTGCGAATAAATAAATAATGCACCGTGTGATTAAAGTCCTATTTATGTGACCCTTTGAGGATTTATGATATGTTGGCCATGGAATTAAATCGCTATTTAATTTCAATAATCATAAGCGATATCTAGCAATACGTTATGATTCCCAATTCGCATAAATAGTGTACTGCTACAATATCTCAATCCTACATAAGAAATAATAGTATTTTCTTGTCTGATTCTTATGTCACATGATATCATCGTATAATCCAAGATAGGAATGTGTCATTCTTACAGATTATACGTTTCTTGATTTAGAGATTAGAGATAATTGTATCAAGTTGCTAGCAAACAATCTATCTCCATCAAGGGGCCCAAACAGATATCATCGCTCACTAAGTAAATTAATGAGGAACATACGGTTTTCTTAATGAACAATTTTTCCCCGCACAATTCAAGAGAACATAAATATAGTCCGTATAGCAGCCCTTATCAGAAATCAACGGTAGACGATATTTATTGAACCTATCCTCATGTGGAAAAGTTAAACCATCTCAAACTTAGAATCAAACTCATATGAAATAAACAATGACATATAACACAATCCATATATTTATTTCATTGGGTCATGTCCTGTACTATGTTCTAATAACATACACATATACAATTAAGTTGGTAACACCTTACCTATGATTTGTAGAACTTAATCATCACTTAACTTGCATACTAATCTTTTATGATAATTAATGTTCCTTGTTAATTATCAAGATTACGGACGATTTAGATTTATTACTGTCATTCTAATGAATGATCCACAGAGATCTACAATTCAGACCCTCAACCTGAATGATCTGTCAGTAATAAACTCTAGGAACAAATGATTAAATATCATCAATAACATAAACTAATATTTAAGTCATTAAACCATTGACTTCTAGGACATAACTCCAACAAGATACTCCTTAAACTTATTAGTTACTCTTTTACCACAAATTACATACTTCCATAATAAAGATAAATAAAAAAATATTTGATACTTCCATAATAGATACTATATACTCTCTAGTGTTCATTACTCTCTTAATTTTAGAATTTCCTTTTGTAGTATGTGTTGTATCTGATGAGCAGAGGTGCTAGGAGGTGATGAAGGGATCGAAAAGAGAAAATTTTGCTAGAAGAGAGCGGAAGAAGGATAAGCAAAAGAGAAAAGATGGGTTGGGAGGAGGGCCGCTCGATAGGAGAGGAGAAGCACTGGATTAGAGAGAAGCAAAGAGAAGGAGAAGCGAAGGGGCTCGAAGATGAGAGACACAGAGATATGAAGAAGGAAGATAGGAAGGAGCAGAGAAAATAGAAAGGAAAGGAGATGGTGAGAGTGAAGGCGCTCTGACAGATTGAAAGGAGGAGAACAGAATAGAGGAAGCAAGATATAGGCTAGGCCCAAGGGAGAAGAGAGCGGCGTTGGATGGTAGGATGGCGAATGATGTTAGATGACACTAATGAAATCCGTTATGAAAATGCTAAGAAAATTTTATTTTATCTTTGCCAAACATCGCTTTATTAGGAGGTTAAGCATGGTGCCCATATCTCACTTTACTATATATTTAAAGATCATGCAATACATTTCGTTTTCATCTTCAATTTTGGATTAGGTATGTCATCATGATAGTATTATTTAGGAACCAGTGTTTAAAAACCGTACCGGACCGGCCGGTTCAACCGGATTTACTGTGAACCGGACCCTAGTCCGGTAGGTTTAGCTCTTAAAACCGTAGAGTTGACAAACCGGAAAAAATCGGCCGAGAACAGTTTAAATCAGAAAAAACCGGTTACCGAATCGGGCTGTTTATCTTTTGTTTTTTGGAACGGAGATTTGGTTCGCAAACCACGTGGGAATATTCCTGACAGGTGCATGCACCTACGAAAAATAAGTCTATAAAAGTTGCAGGACCGGGAATCGAACCCTCCTCCCTAATGACAAAAGACAACGTTGCAACCACTGGGACAAAGCAGACTTATTTGTTCAATAGGCCTTCGTTATTTATTATAAATGATTTTTAAACCGGTAAAACTGGTAAACCCCATACCGGCTGCCTCACCGGTTCGACGTCCGGTACGGTATGACAGTCGCACTTCAATATTTTGGATAATATAGCCTGACAGTCACCGTCGACAACTCTCTAATTAAGAAAAATATATCGGATTATATAAAATCACAGTATGATGGTTAACATTTTGAGTAATTGTCACACCCCAGAAGCAAAGTGCGAAGGTTTCCTTGCCGCAAGAAAGAATTAATCTTCTTGTAAGGCTAACAGACAGGAGGTAATTTTTTTTTTTTATAGACGGCCTATTCCATTTTCTTGATTTCGGTCCCAGGTTTACAAAACACACAAAGTTTATTATTCAAATTATAAAGTTTTACAAACAGCAAACAACAAACATGTTTTTAAGCCTGAATTTATTCTTACCGCTAACCTATAATCATTCCAGCTATATTATACAATAAGAAGTGCTGGAAGATTCAAACCAACTATCCTATTCCAAGCTTACATAAAATATTTACATATATACAATAACATTTGTTTTCAAGAGGGACACAATAACATTTGGGCTGGTGGGGCAGACTCACAAAAACACAACACAAGACAACAGAACATCAACACCAGAGGGAGCATCACAACTCTCTTGACGAGTATAACTACAACTCGTCAAATTTCCTCTTGCGGGTCCAGTTGAGGTTCCCACTCGGGCACCACTCCATCAGGTGGAGAACCAGGATCAGGAAACTCAAAATAAACATAAGCAAATATCTCTGGTAGGTCGTCAAAGGAGAGTAGGATCGCGACATTACATTGCAAGCTGGGCACAAACACCTCGAGTTTAACAAAGGAACACTCGATGGTTGCAACAGCTCGGGGTCTAAAAAGCCTGCGACGCTCCTGGAACCCCCACATCAAATGAGGCACATACAAAAGAAACAATAAACGGATGAGAATAAATTTTCAGTGCGAGTTTTAGTTCCAGCATGCAGATCTTGGTAATATCCGAGCATAGGACTAATCCTCGTTTAATTAATTTAAATACAAAATTTAACAATCAAGCAGAAACAGATTAATACCGTTGGTACAAGCCTGAACGGTCCTAATACTGGCATGCTACGATATAATGCAAACAGAACATATTTAAGCATATTTGTCACAGAATTTCAGTTGGAAATTTTCACACTTAAGTTCTCAAGGCCCACAGATACAGAGAGAACCCTTACCAAACCATTGATTAAAATCATATGGTACAGAGCAGACAGAGGAAATTATCCAGAGATAGTAGCGCTAATAACCTGGCCGGGTCGGTGGCCAAACCGAATCACCGGGTGGTGAAATTATCCATAGATCAAAAGATATGCTTAATGCAGATCATTAGGGAATGATTTATAAGAATATTTACTTCTTAATCATGTTTAATCAGATAAGAAAATTCGACCATTCCATACTGAGTCCAACTGTCATCATAGTTCAAATGGATTATAAAGTCGGACCTCTTAGTTTTCAACTGATCAAGCGGTTTATATAAATCAAAATGCAGTTTTATTTATTTAGGGCTTCTATGTCTAAATGACAAATAGAATGCACAATTTAATTTGATTCAACATGCTATGCATGGAATTTAAAAATACCGACTGTCTAGATTTTACAAAGAAACCGCATATCCGCACCTTCACACAACTCAGGGGGATCGGGGTCACGGGCGATGCCTGTTCACAAATTATAGATCAAGGTCCGTTAACAACAGTTTAACGGTTCTATAATTTTTTTGGTGAACTGTTCTATCAGTCTGGCTTATTACCATATTTAATTGACAGTTGCAGTTCGAAGTTTCACAAGTTATCTTAAAAAGTTTATATTAGTTACTTGCCCAATCATCATTAAATAATCAATAATAATTATTATTATATATCGAAATCAGAATCAGTCTCAATTAAACAAAAGTCAGAAAATTAATTTTAAAACAACAGAAACTCAGATATTCATAAACCGAATGTTTATTTATTTTGTGGGATCAGAGTTGTCTGAGTATTGCCATAGTATCCGTTCTCTTTAAAAGTCAGACGTTTCATCATTTCCCTAAAGCCCCCACGAGTTAGACTATGTACATTGAATTCAAGTCATATAGTCTAATATTAAATCAAGCTCAACAAAATATGAATAATTAGTTGTCTAATTATTTCTTAATGAAGTTTAATTTATCCGAAACTTAATTATTAAAGCCTACAAAATTTTAATCGAAAGCCCACAAAGATTAAGCCCACAGAAGTTAAATCGAAAGCCCACTTTTCTTTTTCTTTTTCTTTCTCTCTTTCTTTTCCAATCTCGGCCCAATATGTTATTGGCCCAAAAAAAATCCAGCTCTCAAACGATTGAGTCAGTCGACTGGACTCAATTCCGCAACGGGTCCGCAACATCCAGTCGGACTCAGATCCGACAAGAAATAAAATCCAATAAGCCTCATAAAATGCATTCAAGCTCACAAAGCTTTAAAAATCCTACAGTTAACCATATAGCAGCTCACAAAAATTACATAGACATCTCATATCACAATTTCTTTTACAGAAAATCCCTCCAATTTTATTTTTCTAGCAAATATGCCCCCGAATCAAAGAATCAAGGTGCCAGATTACAAAATTAGCCAAACAGAGCAATTTGCAAGCTTCAAAAACATCAATTAAATCATGATCATGCATCATAAGCCTAAACATGCTGCACTTATACTTCAATTTCCCACTTTACCCATCATAATGACTATGCATAGCCACTGACTTAGAACACAACTCAAGAAACTGCATAACACTTAACTTAGAACTCATAAATATGCATATAAATAAAATCTTAAATCACAGTTCATGCCTCAATATAAATGACAAGTGATTAAACATCTTTATCTGTATAATTTCCAAATTAACTCTCTCTGAATGCAACTGATCATGCTTACCAGAACATTCACTATGCAATTGTATAACTTGAACACATACTCACATCAATAAAATGACCTTGAAAGCTTTCAGTAAGCGCATAGAATGCCGATATGCATATGAAATGTACCAGTAATGCATAAATAATGCATATGAATGTCCAAACCAATTGTTAACAGTTTCAAATTGAGAGACTATATACTCAATTACTCTAAATTACTTTATATCAGTGGGGTATAACAGATATGTAATGAAATTCATTTCCTTCATCAATAACATCTATCTACAAGTACAGAAAGTAGCATTTTCCTTTATAACTGACCATGCACTGTTATATGCCATCTAATATGCCACAATTGCATTTAATCTCTACTGACTTCCCCACAGAACAACTTTTAACAGATTTAATACACTACATAATTTTATTTCTAGTTCTATTTCATATCCTTTCACAATTTCATACCTACAAGTGCTAACACACTTATACAAGTTATAATAACTGAACCATGATCTATATTCATGTCATAAATCATGCAATTATGCAACAGTTCATAAGCTTGCTCAGAAAATTACTCAATTGCTAATTCTTAACAGAATCACACTAACAGTTAGTTCTAATGCTATCCAGTTACTCAATTCAGCATCTAAATCAAACAGATTACACCATATGCAACACAGAGGAATTAAACAGATTACATCCAATCAACACAGAAAACTTCATCACAGTAAAGGAATAAGAGAAAAGAAATTATACCTATCTCGTGTGACTTAAGAAATCGTCTCAGAAATTCCAACAGTACCAAAGCAATGATCAAGGATAGACTAATGAGAAACAAAGCCCAATCCATGCATATTCAAAATCCTAACAGCAAAAACCCTAGAAATTAGGATACTCAAATTCAAACGAAATTGATTCAATTAATCAAAGAATTAGACAGGGAGAGAACAATAATACCTCCTCGTGCTTCCAATTTCCTCGCCTCAACACCAATTTAGACCCAATAAAATTTCCTTTCCCGACCCAATATAAAGAAGATTACCTCAGTTCAAAGGAAGAAGAGGAAGAGAGTGATATCTCTTATTTATATATACATTTTGACCATACTTAGCACCGAAATAACACTCAAACCAATGATATTCACTGTTCTTTTGTGCTATATTTGTCAAGATTGGGTACTGCCGTAGAATTTGACTTGTCTTGTAGGAATTTGGTGGATTGGACATAATAATCGCACAAAAGGAAGAAATTTTGGAAAGAAAATGACTAAATGGAATTCATAGAACTGTAGAGCTCATCCCAAGCTTTCCAACGATCTTTGAATCACCTCAATCGGAGTCCGGATGAAGAAATTATGGTCAAAATACTATCAGTGCTCAATTCTGGAATTTTGGTCCGAAATTCTCTGATTTCGGACCGAAATCTGGAGATTTCGGTCCGAAATCCATGTATGGAAAGTGGAATTTGGCAAGTTTCGAAGAAGGAAAGAAGATTTCTTGCCCTAGTCGCCTCCCTGACCTTCCATGGGTGTATTTAGGCACGAATTTCGACCAGAAAAGGGGCGAACTTTCTCCACCATTGGATCCCACCTTCCATAGCACTAATTTCTACCTTTTCCACCACCGTTCTCACGCCGAAAGGCGTGAGATTCCATCTCTCGCAGCGGAGCACAACCATGGCAGCAACTTTGGAGCGATTCTGGACGCGACAGCGGTAGAACCGATCCAACCACGGCTCTAGGCGATCGATATCTCGAGTTAGAAGCGATATTTGGTTTATTCCTTCCTTTTTCTCTTGATATTTTGATCAAATGGAGTTTGTATCTTATTTTACTTGCATGTTAGGCTAGATTAATTATGTCTTAGGACTAAGTAGTAGTTTAGTTTAGTATTTGTGATGACTTGATGGATTGATTGCTATGTTATGTGATTTATCGTGTTGAGAATTATTGATATGCTTAGTTATATTATTTGTTTGCTTGATGTTTACCTATGGATGAATCACGACGTCTTTAGGGCATTAAACTAGACTAAACACATGATTGATTAAGTAATTGAGGTAAGCCAAACGCTCGAAAGAGGAGGTTAACCTAACGACCGAAAGGTGTAGTTTCTAAATGATCCGAAAGGACTTAGATACCTCTAGAAATCCAACATGATAATCTTAAGTGACTAAAATCCGACACGAAAGTTTAGGCTTAGTCATTTACGTGGAGAAAATCGAGTTCCAAACCAATTCCAAAACCAAAATTGCGACGGCTGAGGCTAGGATTTAGGTCTGGTCGACAAGTAACCTTCACAAAAGGTGGTATTAAATTATCAAGTCAGAACAGAGAGTTTGGAGCATATTTCGGAGCGACTTATATAGATTTCGGTCCGAAATCTATACATTTCGGTCCGAAATCCTTGCTGCCTGTGTGAAAACACGTGTACTAAGAGCTTCAAAGCTAAACTAAATGAACCCTACACCCTAGGACATCTCTTGCATTTATTTAGAGTCCAGAAAACACCAAAAATAATTTAGTTACTTGCATCTTTAGATTTAATCATCCAAAATCCCATAAAAATTGTCTTGTCTAGCTTTTGTGAGAAAGTAAAGTCTAGTAATCAATTGTACCGTCCCTTGGGTTCGACCCTTAGCTTTACCAGAACGACTAGTGAGGTAAAACAAGGTATATAAATTTATTTGATACCGGGTTTAAAGCCTTCATCAGAGAGGAACGAGGCAGAGGCAGGCATCAAGCCACATTAGTTCAAACAAACCGACTAACAGCCGCAATCGATCGACGAGCAAGAGGCAAGCTCTTCTCGTGTACGACATACAAGTCAACAGGGACCAAGAGGAGGTGCCATCCTCTGACTGGGATGGGCAGAGGCAGCCGCACCCCTCGACTAATCACAGAAAGCCACAAGGAGGCCAAGGCACGAGCTCGAGTAGAGCTCGAAGAAATCGAAACGAGACAGATCAGTCGGAGGAGACGAGGCAGAAGGAGAGAGCTCATCATCGCCTCTCTCTCTTTTAATAATTCCCACAGGATCTTCTGTGACAAAATCCGTGTTGCCTTTGGTGTAATGAGTCACTGACATTATTAAATTAGTATTTCACCTAATAATTAATTTACTCAAATCCAGAAGTCAGATAATTATGGCAATAACACAGAAATACTCAGAAAATTTCAGAGATTAGTCCCATAATTTGAGATTAAACATTCCATCAATTTTTACTGTTACTTTAATTTCTTTCATTTAATTTCTTGATCATATAATTTAATTAAATCAGATTAACTCTTATTCAGATAACTTGGAACTTGATTACTGTCTAATTAATCGGAATTATGACAGTAATGAAAAAACGGATCTGTATGATCATTTTCTTGAAAAACTTATATGATAAATTACACTGAAAATAGGCAACATATACAGATCACGTATATATGATTAAAAATTGTATATGTTTGGATCCTTCAATGTCTTAAATTTATTTTTTTAAAATAATTCTGAACAAAACTAAACTTGGGAAAGAATAATGAGTAGTAATCAGGATTCTCTCCTATCCAGTTGTTTTTATAATAATATGAATAAGATATTTCAAGGTCAAGGTCTGTATAATAAGAAGCTTTTAAAAATTCAAGTGGAGAGGAAGTTCTAGATTATGCTAGAAAAAATATATATATATAAGTTATTAATTGTGGTTACGAAGATCCTAGTAGCTCGACATTGTAGAAAAAATTATTAGCCTTCATCCCGATGATTAGCACGATTATTGATAGGTATTAGGTAGCAACAGTCTAGAGACTCGTCTGCAGTCTCTTATACACTGTTATTTGCATATATAGAATAGTAAAGGCTATATCTGGAAAAAAGAAGATTTATAAGAAGCTCATATTAGGATAATATATCATGATAACAATATACAAGTAGTTGGTAGGCTGGGGTCTGACGGAATCACATCCTCTGCCAACCTTAAAAGTTGGCAGGGTGCCAACTTTTGATTTGAACCGTTAGATTTAATCTCAACGGTTAATGGAAATCCCGTGCATAATACTAAATTGATAGGCCCGAAACATTTTAACCGTCCAGATTAGATTGAACGGGTCAGATCAAAAGTTGACACCATGCAGAGGATACTCTCCCGCGGTCTGACCTGTGCTTCTCTTGAGAAAATATATTTTTGGGTTCTCAGCCATCCTGGGATCGGGAGTGTTTCTGGCCGTCTGATTTGGTTAGACTTTCCGACCAAATCATCATGAATTGTTAGTTTTTAGATGTATTACGAGATTGCATTGTTTTATTAGGAGAAAATATCTAACAGTTGAGAAATATGGTTATCATGCGCTTTGGAATTGATTGCAAAGTTGGTGGATGGAAATTATTTTCACTTGTTTGACAACACCTGTCCTTCTGTTTTAGGTTATTGAATATTTTCTTAAATTTATATAGGGGGTAATTCAAGTATGTACTACATTCTCCTTTATCCCAAAGAATAGGATCAGAATTTCACAATTTGAAGTATGTATATTGATCTCTGATAGTAATTTCGCCCTCAAAAAAAAAAAAGATCCCTGATAGTAATTTAAAAGCGATAATTCTGTGTATGTTGTTCTGTGATTGATTTTTCAGTATAAGTACCTTTTCCCGTTATGAATGAAACCCAAAAAACTGAATTCGTGGCGTCAACATGAAAACAACAGGTATAATTGTATAAACAATAGTTCCACTTGCTGTTTTTGAAATTCAGACCATTCTCAATTTCTTACCCAAATTTATAAAGGTGTTTCCACTTGAATCTTTTTATGCAAATGGGCTAACGAAATTATGAATGGAATTTGGAGTAACATGCTTTAAACATGAAGTTGCCCAGACAAAGACAAACAGAATAATAATAATAATAAAAAGAACTCTATGAGAATTTGCAATTTTGCATTGCTTAGGTAATATTTTTTATGCTAAAGCCCATTGGATCAAATCAGCTCAATAGGTTGAGAACCAGGCTGGACTCTTCTCTATCAAAACTTTGTAGAACGGCCTGATTATTTTACATATACCTGGCAAACGTGCCAAACGCACACGGAATAGCGTATTCCGTTTTCGTGCCGTTTCAAAAACGGAACCAAAATAACTGTTTCGTTTCTGTTCCGTTTTTGAAACGGCATGGAAAATTGGTGCCACATTCCGTTTCGTTTCTGTTTTCCATTATAATTTCTTATTTATGTGTTCCATTTCGGTAAAACGGTATAATTATCCGTTTCGTTTTCGTTTCATTTTTTGAAACGACAGGAAAAATTGGTGCCACATTCCGTTTCGTTTCTGAAAACGGAACGGCGGCACGTTTTTTTATTCCGTTTTGACAGGCCTAATTTTACAGAACGCGGCAACTATGAACTATCCCTCGAAGAATATAAAGAGCCATTAAGGAAAGAAATATTTCTTCACCCTGATGTAAAAGTACTATTAGGCAGCAGGGATAACTGGTATGAATTAATTATATTATATTACCTTCTTTCTGTAGGTATTGCATGTGGCTAGGGGTGAAAACGACGACTGTTTTAACCGTTCTTTCGTTTCCTTTCGTCCAAAACGAAACGAAACGGTTAGCGCAACACGTAGTCAGTTTCGTCCATATGTATTTTCGTGGTATTTTCGTGATTTCGATCGTTTCGTTTTGAACGAAACGGTTAACACAAACACGTAGTCAGTTTCGTGTCCAAAACGAAACGGTTAACGCAACACTCCATTTTCGTGGTCGTTTTAGACGTCAGGCACCCCTACATGTGGCAAATGAAATATATCTCATATACCTTCATAAATTTTTATTATTTTCCATAATGTAATCACATTATGGATGAATAATGAAGTTAGCAAGTTAATTCAAATTTATTTTTCAGTTTTATCTAGCATAGCATACATTGATTTTATAATTTGTGCATGTTTAGTGAAAAAAAACTGTTATTTTGAAATAAATTAGTCATGTTTTAATTCTCCAAGACCAACAAATGAATTATTACATAAAATTGATTTCCTCAGTCTATATATTGCAAACAAGTAAAATATGCATGGATTTCACTATAAATTAACCGATTCTTTTCTTTTAAAAATTAACAATTAATACCCCATCATGAAGTACCTACCGTTTATTTGTTTCCAATTGAGCTGTTCAATTCTGGGCAGCCCTAGCTCTTTTTTTTTTTTTTTTTATGAAAAACAACGCCCTTGGAGGACCTACCGTTTATTTGTTTCCTATTGAGCTGTTCAATTCTGGGCAGCCCTAGCTCCTTTTTTGTTTTTTTTTTTCTGAAAAACAACGCCCTTGGAGTACCTACCGTTCATTTGTTTCCTATTGAGCTGTTCAATTCTGGGCAGCCCTAGCTCTTAATCAGCCCAGTGCAACAAACAAGACCTACATTTTCAATTTTTGTTTGGACTTCTTCAAATGAATAATATCTAAATTGAAGGCCTGTATATCTCAATTACACAATGTGATTAAATTATTTGAATGCTTATATATTTCAAATTTATTTACAAATTCTAACTTAACTATTTGAATGCTTATATAGCAAGTAATGATTTTATCGTTCTAAATGGCAAAACCTCTTAGTATTTTGGACTGGGTGTCATCATGATAGTATTAATTAAGTTCAAGTCGACCTTCAATATTTCGGTTAATATAACTTGACAGTTGCCGTCATCTCTGTAACAAAAATATTTCGGATCATATAATAAGATCACAGTATGTTGGTTAATTTTTAAGCAATGAAAAGACGGATCTGTATGGCCATTCTCTTATGAATCTTATATGATAAAAACACTGAAAATAAACCGGTTGTTTAATTAAGTAATCAAAAATTGAAATGATGCTGTATATGTATGACGATAGCAAATATGAAGAAGAAAAATGTAAAAAGGAACAGAGGGAATGTATGAGAAATAGTTCAAAACCTACCACCTATGTCGAAGAATTTCAATGCCAGACAAAAGCAAACATTAAAAAAAAAAAAATGAAAATAGAATCTGTGTATGAACAGTTAAGACCCGGAATAGTTTACCAATCCCTTTCAATTGTTAGATTTTCAACTGCTACTTATCACCAAATATCTTTTTGTTTTTAGATTTCAAACTGCTACTTCTCCGGCGTCGCTTTACAAAATTTGACTGGACTCTCTAAACCCAAGTCCTGAATTCTGTTCATAAGATGAATTTATGATTGTATCCAGTTAATCAAATAAACGGAGGCACCAGTACCTTGCTAGTTGGATACTTGGATATAAGAAATTATTTAGTCTTAGACAAAGTATTGGATGAACTTATTGAACTCCAGTGTTAGGTGGACAGGACACGGACCGACCCATCAGTTTGAAACCTTAGTTGCCATTAAATTACCGGAAAACGTATAAAGTCAACTATAAGATTTTGCTTGCCTCGGATATAATTAAGTACAAGTGACTAACTTTGGTAAGCGCCTACTCCCCGTCAATATTATTTTAAGTTTATAACAATTACACTCATGATGTCGTAAATAGAATGTATGTCTGAATTGTGACGTTGACAAGTACTGCCATGCGCCGACCAATTAATACTAAAGATATCGAGGCGAAAATTTGATAATATAAATGTCCATATATTTGCAATGTATGATAATAATTTATCTAATATTTTCAAATATTGAGAGATGACTACCGCTTGTTAGAAAGTATAAATGTAAAAATAAAAAAATAAAAAAAAACGCATACAAATAGGCCTGTCAAACGTGTGAAACGGAGACGGAACAAGCCATTTCGTTTGTCATTCCGTTTCTGTGACGGTACACACTGGAATTTTCGTTAGTCGTTTCATTTCGACGGAACGTCAAAACTCGAACTGTATTACACTCGAACATATGATGAAATCCGTTCCATTTAACTGTTCTGTTTTTGAAAAGAAACAAATTTATGTTTCGTTAGCTGTTCCGTTTCGACAGAACGAAACGGAAAACGGCGAAACGGTATATCGTTGACTGGCCTACATACAAATGCAGAGTGGAGCGTTGCCAACAAGATATTGGCAAAGATATATTTGATGTATTAAGACTTCTCCATAAGGAAGGTCACGTGAAATTTCCCAAGTGCTTGACATTTTGGGAGTAAACAAAAGTTTAATGAGTTTTATATTTGGACCTTTCTACAGGTCAACTAACTAACAGAGAATAGAAAAATTTTCTCTACTTGCTAAAGAGTAGAGAGATCATAGTTTATCACGCCTCTACATTTTTTTCCCTGTTTTTTCTTTCTGTTGCAATTTTTCTTTCGATGCTAACCTCACCTTTGAGTTAGTGGTTCCTTTTCTTTCTGTAAAATTGAAGAAATATATGAGTCAGAAATTCACCTAATCCATTTACCTTAGTAAAAAGATAAGAGTTGTCTCTTAAAATTCACTGATATTTACTTTAGAAAGATATCGTTTCCAATAAAATTTCACTGCAAGTTCACTAGGAAAAGGTTCCTTTTATTAATTTGTTGTTTGTTTAAATATAGCTGCTTCTATTTATTATTTTTGTGCGACCCATTTTCTTTTCCTTTTTTTTGTCGGTTGTTAGCAACTCACAAAAAGATCTCACTGCCATCAAAACAAAGAAAAGATTGAGACTGAGGGAGAACAAATCAATTTAGAGAACGAAATACCTTTTCGGCCGTGGAAAATGTAAAGTGAACCGCAAAGATCCAACCGTGCCAACCCAATTATTCTGTTCATCAGTGATATGTGTCCCCCAATCAAACATAGTAGGAAAATTCGAAATTGCAAATGCACCCAACTATTTATTTTCCAATTGTCTCCTTATAAATTTAACTTTTCGATCAAATAGAGTTAATACAAAGTGAGACCTTGTATGTGGCAAGACGAAAAAGTAGATGCACGACATGACACGGCTAATCAATAAGGACCATTAGTGAAATCAATAATATGTTTTGAAAGGAGACTTAAAAGAAATTGAAAATTGTTTTCATGTTTAAAATGCAAGTAGAAAAAAACTGTTGTATATTTTTTTTTTCTTTACTTTAAAATTGTATTTATTTTTCATTGTTTTTGGGCATACTTTTTCGAAGCATTACTTCAAATTATAAAAAGAAATATAGTATATAGACATGAGCAGTACGGTATTATTAAACACGACATGTCTGCATCATGAAAATTTGAACATGACACACTACATGTGACTTTTACAATAATATAACATATGATTCGAGCGCCCATACGTATTTGATGCAGTACGACACAAATAATGAAACAAACTTATTTGACACTGTTTACCCCTAAATTCTGCTGCATAAAATCCTGGAATAAACAAAACAAATTTTATTCCACAAATAAACAAAACCCATGACAACAGCAATTCGACGAAATCGCTCAGACAAACAGTCATGATGCATGAGAGGAAAATACAGAAATTCCTAAAAATGGACGATAAATTAATTAATTATGGGAAATGCCATTATGAGCCTATGATACCCTAATAATTAATTATAAAAAAATGTCCCAAAAATGGAAATTTTGTAGCAGTTGAATTCTTCATACTTTTATGAGGAGCCATGCAAAATTTCATGTCAAACTGACCTATGGAAGGGCATCAAACAATTTTATCAGATAAATGCAGTACAATTGTCCTCAATTTCGACTGGGCCGAATTACAAAAAATAATAAACCAAAGCCTATTACAATTCAAGGCCGCTCCAGTTTTATTTCTGGTGACCCAATAAAATTGAGCGGCCCAACAAACAAAATAGAAGCGGATCTAACTCGGTTAAACGGAGCCAGACCCACTATCAAAACCAAATCCGCTAGTCGGAATATGACTCACTCGGGATTCATGCGACTGGACCCAATACCACAACCCGACTGAACCCAACATACGCCTAATTGACTCGACTGAACCATGTTTGGTCTGTACATGTGTCACTCTCCAATTGGAAGGGACTATTACCGTTTGAAGACAAAAAAAGAGAAGGAGAGAGGGATGGAACAGTACAGTGCTGTCAGACCTTCGACACCCCGGCGTAGGGATGGTCTCCGTCGCCGCCTCACACCGCCTCAGTCCAAACCGACCTCACCAATGGATAGGCGATGATCTCACGACTCCAGCGACACCAAACTCGATGGGAATCGGAGAAGCTATGACCTCGATTAGATAAGGAAGGTATTCACTGCCTGAGGGAGAAATTGAAAAATTAAATCCAAGAAAGGATGAAACAGTGCAGTTAACTGCTGATATAGCTTCTGGAAGAGACAATTTTGAGGCTAGATGCTTATGGAGATGAAGGAACTATCTCAGTCGCGAGTAACAATGCCGGGACTATGCAAATGGAGGAGAGAGGTTTAATGTGCCACTGTGATGCACTAATTAAGCTTCGTCTCGATCAGGGAGCATGCACAGAGAGAACATGAAGCCTCTGGGATGCCCACAGTCAAATTCCCTCGTAACTGGATGTCTCCAGTGAAATTGGAGGGAAGAAACAAAGGAAATAGGTGGAATGGAGGGAAGTCCCGCTGTCCCATTCTCAGCCTACACACTGGAGAGAAGTTTCTTGTGTGGTCCCAAGCACAGGCGCTCTGGTGACGCTGCAGAAGGTACCATGTACCTTGCTCAATTGGAGCCATCTGATGAGAGAAGGGATTCAAAGTGATGGCTGTGATGGAGACCACATTTCGTGTGATAAAGGTGCCATTGGTCTTGACACAAAGAAAGGCATAGGGAAAAATGTCTAACAACTACATCTGGCCATTCACTTACATAGTTGACTGGATGGAGGGTTGGATAATCACAACAGCTGCTTTGCCTTCAAATACACACGCAATTGGAATCGTATAGCATCACAGCGTATCCCAAAGCAACACAATGCATCTGAAAATGACATATCAAAAAGGTTATGGGCAAATCAGTCTTTAAGTGAATGAGACAAGGGAATGTTGAGTTCATTTGAAAGGAAATTGAGTATTCAATGCCAGTTCTGCCCCTCTGGATACCTTTTGCAGGTCCTATAGCAGCAATAATTGGTGAAAAATTGAGTTTAAATGCCGACTAAACACTTAATTATGAAAGATGGTTGTGTTAAATCCAGACCAGTTATATGTAAATATCAGTCAAGATCCTAAATGAAACCCATATGGTCATTATGCGGCTCTTCAAGGGTAAGCTTAAAAATCAAAAGCTAATTGGCAACTCAAGTCCTCAAACAAGTGTTATACAAACCAAAACGTTTAACACTGAGAGGGACTGCTGCTAGCTGGCTCCATGTAACACCCAGCAGCAAGGATACCCAATGGAATGCAGCCATCTGCACATATACAAGCAGTTAGGCCTCACAAATCATGGTTAAAACCTGAAATTAACCAAGCAAGAACAAAGCTTGAGCTTAATTGAGGCGCTGGGCAATGCAAATTAGCGTCCAGACCCCTCAAATATCCAGAAATAGCAATTGAGTGAGTACAAGACAGCTAGCTTGTGGATAAGGCTATGTGATCAACTGTGGCATATACCAACCCAACAAACCAAACAATTACACTCCTTTTCACTTGCCAGGCGCCATAAAGCAGCCAGATGCATAAAGGCCTCATGAGACCTGTTTACAAGTGAACAAAAATATCTAAATGGAGAGGAAGTTAACTCTCCCACACACCATGTCAGGTGACATATGGCTCACCTGAAGAGAGGTTATCCTCACCACCAAATCAAGGCCATTTGATGCTCCCCAACCACCAGATATATGCCACATCATGTCAAGCTTGGCGCCTAAGAAGATGCTCTAGAAAGGTGACTGCATTGAGCCTCAACAGCCAACACCTACAACCACCAATCACCTAAGGCCAAGTCAGTAGCTACATGTCAAATAGCTACTCAAATGCCACAGCAAACCACCAAATTGAGTCCTGTGAAGGACATAAAAGGAAACTAAACAAAGAGGGTGTCACTAGAGACCCCAATGACCCATGTAACCTAACTGGAGACAACTCAAATGGCCTTGAAATACCATGTTTATCCCTCCTGACAAGCATAAGAAGGATATCTGGCGCCTCAAATACCCTTCCCCAAGTAACACACTTGGTAAATTGAAGTAAAATACCCCTCCTACAGCCAAGCAGGCTGAGTAGTACAAGTTTACATGCCATCTCAGCCCAGGAACAATAGTAGAAGGAAGTAAATCCCCAAATACCCATACCCACTGTCTCAAAAGCAAAGGCCACATGTCAAGTGACAATTAGCCAGTCAATTGAGAAGTGAAATACCCCAAGTGAAGATAGCACTTAAGATTGAGGCGGCAGAAGCAAGAATGCATCCCAACCCTCCATCAGATGGCATAAAACTTCAAAATTCCAGGAAATTGCCAAGTGGCAGAGGCACCCCAAGTGAAACCCTAGTCCTTTGGCTATATAAGGAGCTGAAGACGATGGAAAAGAGGCCCCCAATTTTACAATTTTTAGACTAGCATTTGCATTTTCGGAAAATTGTAAAAGAAAAAGAAGTTCTAAGTTTCTGTAAAAGGTAATGGATATGTAAACTTGATTTTATAAGAAATAAAGGGGGCCAAAATGCTTTGAAATTATTTGTTCTTCTTGTTCTCCTCCTCTTCTCCCATTTTCTTTCTTTTCTGGTGAAGAATAAGCCTGGTATTTGGCTTAAGTGTCTGGTATTTGGCATTGCTCTTGTGTTTGCCTGGTATTTGGCAAAGGTGGCCTGGTATTTGGCCTTACCAATCATTCCAGCCTGGTATTTGGCTGTGTAAAACCCTCTCATAAGGAACTAACTTAGAGATATGTGCAAAAGGGCATATAAGCTTTATGCCAAGGTGCTATTGCTTGCATGCCACCCCAAATAAAATGAATAAAAGGGTTATACAGACTGTATGCCAGGTGCTGCTATCTGTTATGCCCATTAAAAATGATAAAATGGCAAAAGGTTTTCCACAAAAGTCATTGCATGTGTCATGTTTTCAAAAAGAGTTGTTTTCTGTTTAAAATTCATGCATATTAGAGTTAGATTGGAGCATACCATGTCATCTGTCTCTTATGTCGCATCACACTTGAGCCTCATGTACTTATAAAACATATTAGGATTAGGTCAATACTATTTGTTGGATTTAACTCTAACTCTCGATTTGCCGATTTGCAAAACAACACCAAACATCTTATCTAACCATTTAATTTAGTGTCCTCTAGTGATTATTTTGGAAGAATGACTTGGAGTGAGTCAAACAAAGCTGCAGAAGACCGCTGAAGATTAGTTAGATAGTCAGAATTGTTTAAGGTTGTAATTCTAAACTAATCTCCTCAAATTTCTAAGTTTAATGCTCATATTTTACTAATAACGTTATACAACGTTTTCTAGCGTTATACAACGTTACAGAACACCTCCAACTGTGCCTAGTCGCAAAAACAGCTTTCATGCGTTACACAACGCTTCATTCAGTTGTGTAACGCTTAGTCAAACGATGTGTAACGATTGAAGCCGTTACACAACGGATTGACCAAGTCAGCATTTTTTCTCTCTGCACCTTTGCGTTGTGTAACGGTTCCTAGCGTTACACAACGGATCAAAAACAAGTGTTACAAGACGTTTGTTTAGGAAATTCTAACGCTTTGAGTTTTTGGCCATTTTGAGGGTGTTCTGGCGTATGTCGTGTAACGTTATGTCCGTCACATAACGTTTTGTATTTCAAACGTTGCACAACGCTTCCTAGCGTTATGTAACGCTTTTTAACAACTTTTTGAACGTTGGAGTCTTCTGTTCAATACGTTATATAACGTTTTCAAACGTTATGTAACGTTTCTGACACCCTCCAACGTTATTGTCGAATTTTGTTTTATTTAACGGATATATCGAAACGTTGGGTAACGTTTCGGAGCGTTGTGTAACGTTATGTTCAGAATTTGACTGGTTTAGAGCTTTTGGCACCCTCTATATATATCAGACCTTTTTGAGCTGAGAAAACTGATTGAATACCTTGCTATATCCCTGCTTTTGAGCTCTAAACCTGAGAGATTCATCCTTTCACCTAATTGAGCATTTCTTAGACAACTTGTAGAGATTTAGAGAGCATCAATCAAATCCATAGTTTTATAGCTAGATTATTGAGCGATTTGGTTGAGAGCCTCAATCTTTGTTGCTATTTGGTGATTGGTTAGAGGTTAAGCCGATCCGCTTCGAGATCCTTGTGACGAAGCGATTCGGTTCGCATTTGTAGACCCGTTCGATTGGAATAGAACGGAGCGCGCCCGTTTTGTGGTCGCGAAACTCCCGGAGACGTACGACTAAGGCTAGCTTCATCTAGCTGGTCGGAACTCCGTAATCAATCGCTTGTCATCTCTCTCTCTCTTTATTTACTTTACTTTTGACTTGTGCTTGATTGTTTATGTGTGAACCAACTTGAATTGTTTGAATTGTTATTTTTCCGCAAAATTGTCCAAACCGGTTTAGGATTTGAATTTGTGCCTATTCACCCCCCCTCTAGGCCTAGTTTTAGGGACATCACTATTAAGTTTGCATATCATCCATGCCTAGTGTAGCTCAGTGTATTTGCATGGTGTTTGGCATGTCCTTCCAAATCGAAAGTGTTAAAAATGCATGGTCAATATACACCAGTGTCAATAGATGATTAGGGTTCATATTTACTTAGAAACATTAAGAATAGGTCAATAAGGTGAATGTTCCTGCATGTGCACCAGTCAGAGTTCAATCAAAAGAAAACATGGATAGTTCAGTTTCTTAGAAGAGGGAAGTCCTAAAGATTATGGAGCAAAAGTGCATCAAACTCATAATCTGCCAAATTGTGGTCAAGTCTGTCTTAATAATGAGTAAGCTCATTCTAGAAACACAAGTCAAAACATAAACAAAACTGCATGAAACGTCAAGAGTCCAGGTATTCCAGAAATAAAGGGGACTAAAAGGAGAAGGAATAAGTCTGCATAAACACAAAAAATTATGGTAATCTGGTTGCACTTCATATTAATTGTTAAGGGTCATCATGGCATAATGAAATTTGGGTCATTTAGTTTGTCCTTGTCACATTATCCCTTAAAGCATGGTTACTAAAAAGTTTGAGCTGAATAAATCATGGTCAAGTTGCAAAAAAATGAAATAAACCCTAATTGGTATAAGACAGCCAAGGATAACAAAATTAAATACAAAAAGGAATGGTGAAGTTTGCATTAGCATCAGGGTTACTAGGCCTCAGTCCAGAGCCTAGTGATTCCTCATTTGTCATATGCATAAATTTTTTTTTAGGGCACAACAAGTCTGGAAGCATTTCTGTGTTTCATTCAACAAAAGTAGTTAAATACATCCTTTCAGAAGACAAAGTATGTACAAGTAATTTCAAAATAAAATGAATTTGAATGTTGTTGGCATTAGAATCAGTAGGCTTTGGCCTGGTGTTTCTTCATCTACCATATGCATAATTTCATCTCATAGATAAGTTCAAAAAGAGAGAGAAGTAGCACCTTCATATCTCATTTACTGGAAACAGTCAGTGCACTCTCTTAAATAAAAAAAAAAAACAACATGCATAGTCAACACCAAATAAAGTAGGCTCGCATAGCATTTGCATCAATAATAGGGAATAGGCAGTTCATGGCCCTATAATCTTCATATGCATAGCACAGCATAGCATTTCAAAAAAAAGGTAAATAGGAATGAGCACAAAATTATCTTGAAATTGCACAAGTTCCCTTTTGAAATAAATGAATCTGTTACATGAAATGTAAACAAAAAAAATCTCTGCAAAAACGTGCTCTTAAACTCAATACAAGCTCAGTTTTAAGTCATGACAGGAAATTGAAAATAAGCAAACACATCAAAACAAATAAACACATGAATTAAGTTTATTTGGGGGCACATATCTCTAAGTTAGACTCATGAAGGGGTTTTACAAGCCTCGCCTGACTTAAGTGAACCATGAAAACCCATCGGTAAACCCAAACAGGAGCAGTGAAACTGCTCGAGCCAGACTTGAATTGGTACCCAAAACCAAACCAAATCAAGTTGAAATAGATTACAGTGGTTAGTCATTGCTGGTCATGAATCCAAAACAAGCCCTAAGCAAAGCTCAATTGAGCCTGAAGTTCAATAGGGATTGGGTCACCAAGTACAACCAGCCCACACCAAATGAATTCAAAATTGAACAAAGTCAGAGGAGTACTTGCTCAATTGACGCTTCCAGTGACCTCTTCTAACCTCAAGAACTTCGTGGGACCCGCCCATGATACTCAATTTGACCCTCAGCAAGCCAATTAGACATGGCTGAAAATGCCTACTCAATTAGGGAAATGAGAAGCTCAGAAAGAGAGAGTAATTGATAAAATACAGTAAAGCAAAAGGAAGAGAAATGCATTACGAGTGGAAAAGTACCTTCAATTTGAGGGAAGGCAGCGACAGCCGTCGTAATTTCTCTTCCGACGAAATCCCTCCGCTCGACAAGCTGTCGGATGAGAAAGGAAGAAACAAAAAAGAAAGAAGAGAAAAGAAAAAGAAAAATTTGTCCCTTGGCACAAATCTTGACGCCAGGTGGACGAATGGATCCCATCTCCAACGGATTCAAAAGGAAACCCAAATGGAACTGGTGCACTGTGGGCCAAAACGCGAAAAAATGGGTCCCACTAAATGGATCAAAACCAGGCTCAAATCAAAAACCTCAGCGCCATGAAAAATCTTTTGTGGCGGCCGTCTTGTGGCGGGTCATTCTAACCCAGTACAGCGAACAGCCGGCTTCCAGCCAATCAGAATTTTCCAACAGATTTAAATTCTCAAAAATGCATTAAAAATCACAGGAGTGTCAGAAAAATGCAAATGAAATATGGAAATGTCCGGAAAATTATGGAGAGTATTTTGGCAATATTTTTTCAGGCCCAAATTCCAAAGCATAAAGCATATAAAATTAAAAACCCTTAAAATGATCATTTTTGTAAATATAAAAATGATAAAATAAAAAATTAAATTAAATTTCTGCATGAACACACGAACATTTATGTTCTGGACAGCAGGTATATTTGAACATTTATGTTTTGGACAGCAGGTACACTCTCCGGATATTCTTGTTCAAACCCCAAACCCAAAAAAACTCAAATCCCAAATCAAGATTCAAATCCAAAACTCCCAAATAAAAAAAAACTCAAATTCCAAATCAAAATTCAAACCCAGAAATTCCAAATCCAAAACTCAAATTTCGAATCAAAATTCAAATCCCAAGTCCAAAACTCAAATCCAAAATTCCAAAACCCAAAACAAATCCAGAGAATCAAATTCCAAGCCCAAACATCCAAAAAAAAAGGAATGGAATCCCGAGATTTAAATTCAAAAAGTCTAACTTGAAAATTAAAAAGTTAAACTCAAAAGTCCAATCTAAAAGTTGAAAAATCAAACTCAAAAGTCCAACTTAAAATTGGCATAATTAAGACTAAAAAGGATCTGATAGCCGGAATCTAAAAGTCTTAAAATATCCTAAGCCCCAAGAATTAAGTTAAAACCCCAAATAGTTAAAGACGCAAAGGCCAACGCTTTAGAGCTTGGAACAAAGTCAATAACTAAAATTCAAAAATGGCATTAAAGTCTTAAAAGTCCAACTTCGTTTCTCCTGAGACTGCATAGCGCGTTGCCACAGGAGTCACACCTGAAGTTCTTGTCAAGAAGAGGGCATAGCGCTTCTTTCTTCGCGACTCGAACGAAATTCCAAAACTCTCTAAACCCCAAACGATTGAGAATTGACCTAGATCGCCTATCTTTCTAGTGTCGAACTCAAAAAATCTAAATCGTTCTTTCAAGGTCGCATAGCGCGTTGACTTGGAAGTACACACCTGAAGTTCCTGTCGAGAGGAGGCATAGCGCATCTGTACTCAAGACTTGAACGAGAAACCTTCAAAATCCCTAAATTCCTAAATCAACTGAACACAAGACTAGGCCATATAACCCCTAGTATTGGATTCAGATATCAGAAAGGTGGCTACAAACCCACTCCAGCAAATTAAATAACAAAATTACTAAAATCGTGACATAGAAGTCAATCAAAGTCCTGTAACAAGTTTAAAGTTACACCGTGATAATCAAAAGTCAAAACCCCCCGTTTAAACTAATCTCTTAAGATTAAACTAGACCCTCAGCTACATGTTACGTTTGATTCGAATATTCCCGATCTAGAGGTACTCTTGTCTGGTTCTCAATTCAGGCCGGAGGTAATTAACAGCAGGGGTTTGTGCCTGCTGGAAGGAAAGGACCTGCAAATACAAACAATCAACCTTCGAGGTACTTAGAGCCGCGTTAGCGTCCGTCGCCCGTTTCTCGGACAGTCGGTAGCGTCCGGATCGCAAGATGCTCGAGGGGTATCTGCTCCGTATTCTTTTTCCCCATGGCGAGAGCTATCTTTTGATGGCTACCCGTGGAAGAGGTTCAAAAAAAAGGTGCGAGACAGACACATTATTGGAGATGCATAACTTTTCTCTTCACTGTCTTTTTTTTTTGTATAATATACTTTTAGAAACAATCCTAGTCACGTACCACGATCTTTCTTAGTTAGAACAGTAATGATTTGACTATGTGGCAATTTGGAACTAAATCCAACGTACACTATTCTGGTCGTGCGGGCCCCCCTGTCTGACCATCTTAAATTAGTTTTATAATATTATTTTGGAAAGTTCTGTCATAAGAATCAATTTCTCTAATTAATCACTTTTAAGCCTTCTCCACTCGTAAGTAATTATAAAAACCCCAATATAAATCCACTTATCCTTCCTCTTCTTCCAAGCCCACCTCACCACCATTGATCCTCCTATGCGCGCCTGTCCTTCTCTCTCGCCATTGCAAACTGCGATAGCACAACCACGCAATTGCTCTCCTCTAAACCCTTCAGTCCAGATCCATGCATCCAAACAGCAGCAAAACCCACCAACTATCACCACAAAAATCCATCTCTCTAACCTTGACAAACTTTTACAGAAACCTACCCCTCCTTCAGACGAAATCAAACTGACAAGCTCAAGCTCCCTTCCTTCAACCTCGACTAATCGTCGCCTTGTGAGCCCCCTCAGACTCTCCTTTCAGTCATCATCAGATAAAAACCAAGCCGAGCCAATGTCGCCCCGTAGTTTAAACCATTTGCAACGGCTTCTCTCCGACTCTGAGCCTTCACCACGTGGCAACATTTCACAAAATTGGCGCAAGTATCATGGGTGTGATAACTGGGTTGGTCTCCTTGATCCATTGGATGCTCATCTCCGTCGTGAGATCTTACGCAATGGAGACCTTGTTCAATCGGCATATAATGCCTATTTCTCACACCCGCCTAACAAAGTCTCCTTGTCTGATCAGTCTTATCGTGTCACGAGCAGTCTTTTTGCCACGTCATCGGTGCAGCTCCCCCAATGGGTCAGCTCAGTTGCACCATGGTTTTCGACCCAGCGCTCGAGTTGGATAGGCTATGTTGCAGTTTGTGATGATGAACGAGAGATACGAAGAATGGGCCGGCGCGACATAACTATTGTGCTTCGTGGAACTGCCACATGCCTTGAGTGGGCTGAGAATTTTCGTGCAGGACTTGTTCCCATTGAACCAAACGAAAAAGATGGTGCCAAGGTTGAATGCGGCTTCTGGAGCCTTTATAAAACTCCAGGAGAAAACATAAAGAGCTTGTCGTCATCTGTCATAACAGAAGTGCAGCGCCTTCTGAACAAGTACAAGGGAGAGGAGCTGAGCATAACCGTGACCGGCCATAGCCTTGGTGCGGCATTATCTGTGCTTGTAGCAGATGAGCTCAGCAAGTGCAAACAAGACATGCCTCCTATATCAGTCTTTTCCTTTGGCGGGCCACGGGTTGGTAACCGGGCCTTTGTCAACCGAGTCGAGTCACGTGGGGTTAAAGTTCTCAGGGTAGTCAATGCGCATGACATGGTGACTCGTGTGCCCGGTTTATTGCCTACGGAGCATATACAAGAACAGTTCGAGGGAGGCTGGCAGGAACAGTTATTAGAGAGATTAGATGGGTATGTGCATGTTGGAAGAGAGTTGCGGGTTAACAATCACATGTCACCTGTTCTACGGCCAGATGCCGATCCGGCGTGTTGCCATGATCTCGAGGCTTACTTACATTTAGTCGACGGGTTCATGGCCACCAATTGTCCCTTTCGGGTTAACGCGAAGAGAAGTTTAGTTCGTTTGTTGAATCAGCAGGGAGGAAATGTCAAGCAAGTGTTTATAAGTAAAGCAAAAGCAGTACAGTTGGATCTATCGGCAGGAAAGACTGCCATTGAAGAGCAATTAAGCCATCCTTCATCTTTATTCTCGCATCAGCAGTTAATTGAATCAAAATAGTCTGTGTGATAGTGATGCTGCAAAATACAAACTAACGCCTATGTTTTAATTGGTGGCTTGGCGCCAAAGAGAAACGGTTCAGTCCATTTGTGGTTAGAATGGAGAGGAGTCAGATTCAATCAAGAAAGCGCGTGGTGGTTGCAGACTTGCAGTCGTTACCTTATTTTTGGGAAACAAGATCCGGACTCTCTTCTCCTCTGATAATTAACTAATTATTAAGGTCGAAGTTCAATATCAGAAGATATGAAATTGAACTGGTAGAAGTGCAGTCACCGACTCGAGAAGCTGTCAAACATCAACAATATTATTTGTTCATTAATTCTGGTAGCTAGAGATCAACTGTTGGACATTAATTTTAGTCAACTTTTATGGTTGTTCTCTGTATACAGGGACAAAATATATAGCATCGATGTACATATTTCATTTTTTTTTCATTTTTAAACAAATTGCTACTTTATAACATGCAATTTGTGCTTTATGTATCATGCAAATCATTATCAATTAGTATCTATACGCGGGTGGGTAAACTAAGTCAATTGCATAGATGCTAATATGCTTTTCCATTTGTTATTTAGGTGATCCATAAAATCAATTGGTGCTTTCAACATTTATTTGCTCAAATCCCATCAACATCATGTCTTGGAAATTTTCTGAAAAATTAATCTTTGAAACTGCATTATAGTACTATACTAGTATTTGCATAACTATCGATCTGATATTTGCTAATAATCTTTTTTTTAGGGTCTATCTGCTAAATAATAATTATTAGTAAAACTACATAAGACTTACCAGCAGTATTTCTTAATTTACATGCGCATTTTAATTTATATATCATAATATTTTTTATGTTATACATATTTATAAATAAAAACATAATTATTTTATCAAGCTGGGTGTTTGGCCCAGTGGTTTCGCTCTATTCCACTAACCAAATGGTCCTTGGTTCGATTCACGGAGAGAGCATTTATTTTTTAATAAAATAATAATTTTTTATAACAAAACCGTTGGTTTCAAACCAACCTTCAAAAAAAAAACATAATTATTTGAATATATATATATATATATATATATATATATATATATATAAAGATGAGCAATTAAGTAGGCACTCAAGAGAACTAAAACATTAATCAAAGAGGGAATGTAAACTTGATAAAAGTCGCAGATCAAGTCAATGATACAGTAATGGTTTAATTTTCAAGTGATTTCAATGTATATTATTTTCTGTATTTTTCTAAATAATATAGATATATGCTACCTGTTTCATTAATTAAGAGCATAAATAACACTATCATAATAAAATAATAATAATATAAATTGAAGCAATATATAGAGTTTTGCTATGGTGAGTTGCAACTCACCAAAGGCTCCGTGAGTTGCGATCAAAACTCATAAATCTAATTCAAAATGACCGATCCAAACCGTCTAATATGATCTCCCTATTGAAATCTTCATGCAGACTTAATTTTATATTTTTTCAAAATTTTTAAGTATTTTTTTAAAATTTTAGAAAATCATTAATCTAATTAGTTCTGAACCGTTCAAAAACAACAGTTTTTAAAAATCCCAAAAAAAATACTTAAAATTTTCAAAAAAATATAAAATTTGGTTTGTATGGTGATTTCAATGGAGAGATCACATTGGACGGTTTGGATCGGTCATTTTGAAATAGATATATGAGTTTTGATCGCAACTCACGGAGACTTTGATGAGTTGCAACTCACCATAGTAAAACTCTATATATATATATATATATGACTACCTTGTTGTCTCAACTCTCAACCTTCGTAGGATTTCACCAACATTCTCATTATGGCAACAAATTGAATATCTGGTATCAGTGGGCCAAGTATCCAACCTTTGTAGCAGTGCGAACCTATATATATCCTTATTATAGGATATATATCCTTTCCCGCGCGTTCTGACTAAGAAGCAGTGATACGGGACAAATACCAATAATGCAAAAGGATCTAGACATCATCCGACTTCATATACTAAACAAAATATTTTGGCACGTATGATGTATATATATATGCTATTATGCTAAACTAGCTGCCCACACTGGATAGCTAAGATCACTAGCTAAGGCAACCTTCTAATATATCCCCTCCATCATTCCCGTTCCCTATCCAATAATTCAATATTCAATAATTCCATTATTAGTATAAACTATAATCAGACATGGAACAGATTTCACGTGTGAATCAGGATCGAGGCAGGAGCCTTATATTAAATAATTAAAGCATAGAAAGTTTCTCCCTTTAAATTACCGACCAGTAAGTAAAATAAATATATTTTATTAGGTAATCTGCCATTAATACTTTTTCTTATATTCACCTAAATCTGAATCATTTATTTGAAATGATGAATAATTGTGATTTTATTAGAACTTTAATGAAGGGTCTAGATTTGAGCCCATATATTCATGGTAAAATTACCCCTATTTTATTTGTTAATGGACAATTAATGAGTAGGTGAACAATTGTCTGAGGCTCTGAACAAGTGAGTATCATCACAAATCTGCATCGACAGTCCCACATCATCCTCTCTGAGAAAGTATATATATCTGTTCTGTTGCAATTGCCACGTACAAATTTTTTTATTTGTAATTGAAGTATTTTTGTCATTTGAAGAAGTTTTGTATTTTTATCCTCCTGAAAATTTTAACTGGTTATACAGAGAATCAGTTGGATGTCTTTAATTTCAACACGCACAAATTGAATACAAAGAATCTTTATGACGTTTGCAAAAATATTTACCTTTAAAAAATCTTTTACCATTCTTTCTCAGTCTCTCTCAGTAATATTTGGGCGTTCGTCAGTGTATGTGTCAGCATGACTATTCATAGAGAAAGTTAGAAAGTGAACCAGTTGCTTTGGACTTAGTAGCAGGAGTTGAGTCAACTTGAGACCACCTTCTCACCTACCCGTTGCAAAACTGACCTCAGTTTCACGAATATATCCTCATAACAATTTGTCTGGCTTCCACTCCAAGAAGCCGTTTCCTTCTCTTCCAAGTCAACAAACATTGTTGCCGACTTAGATTTTGGAAGACAACCAATGACTTGGCTGGCATATATATATAAATTGATTCTTATGCATGGAAGAATTAATGAATTGTTTTGTTTTTACGACCTTATCGGTATTTATGGTTTTGATTGACAAAAAATTATTTCATGGTTTTTGATTTGATTAATTGATAGAATTAGGAAAGTTTCTCCGAGTTCAAATATATTATATGTCGTTCCACGCTATATTTTGTTATTTTTCTTCTCAATTACTGAAATTCTATATATATGTGTGTTATAAATTATAATTACTGTCAGATGTAATGGTGTTATACTTACGACATGCAAATTCGAGCCATTTTATTCGAATTTAATTACGATATTAAGAATCTTTTCTAGAATTACAATAAATCTAACACGTACAATTTAAATTAGATGAATCAGATCGCGCGTTGTAATGATATCATCCTTTTTATTTTATTATTGTTTGGAATATTTGGTTTTATCTAAGTCGGGTTTTACTCTCGGTTCGGTCCCACTAAATTTATAACAATTTCTTTTTCGGCTGATTGTTAATCCCTCTGGCGATGCGTCGTTTTGCTCACTAGTGACAAGACATGTCGCCGTGTGCCTACGATTTAAGTATGGGTCAGCACATCTAAAATATTGATCGACCGACGTTTTAGGTGTAATTTTTTGTATTTAATTAAAATAATATCGGTACGAATCATTCAAATTTATCAAAAATACTTTTTATATTGTAATTTTATAAAATGAAATCAAAATGTATAATTATTTACATTTCAATTATTTTGTTGGGTTTATATGGTTTCTCAAATTTTTAAAACCAATTATATTGTTGGGCTTAGATGGTTCACATTTTTTTTTTTTTGATGAAAAACAGTGGTCAGGCCACTGCCTTATATATATTAATTAAAACCAATATAGTTCTCCCTTCCAAAGAAAAAAATTTATTTAAGTCATTATTTTATATTATTTTAATATATATATCTTATTGGTGATATAAAGTGTTATTTCGAATTGGTCAATGAGATTTGAAAAAAAAAATTTTGACATTAAAAGCCCGTAGGTATGAGATTTGAAGTTGAATTACCGATAAATCATTCTTTGCAAAGCACATCAGCCTGTCTTGAAACTTATGACAACTAATTACTCTTTTGTCTAAAAAATACACTACAATAAATTTTAAACTTTGGTGATCTTCATCTTGCTAGTTTCATTTCTAGTTTTTTCCGACTTACTGAGACAAAAGATTTTGTTGATGTTGTTGTTGTTATATTAGAATCATACTTGATATTTTTAAGTGTAATGTCCCCGATTTAAGAAGAGATATATATCTTAATATTTATGATGAGCTCATTATGAGTTGATTACAGTGGTAGGCAAATATTTCTTAAACGCAGTACTTTTGATAAATCTGTTGCATTTTTCAATTTTTTACAGCTGCCATAGTTACAGTTTCAACCGTGGTACATATAATAGAGAGAACTCACACATTACTTCTTCTTTAAGTAAATTATTAGTTTATTTAAATTCAATATATAACGCTTCCTAACTTATTAATTTAGATATTGTACGGATTTTGAATTTTGTACCCAACAATGTTCACCTACATAGTGTTTACCACTTACCCGGCGGGTCAAACCCGACCCGGGATAAACCCGGCCCTTTTCCCGGACCGGCCCGGACCGTGCATGGACTGGGATGGACCGAGGGGGTGATCCGGGTCGGGTTTATCAAGGGTTTAGGCCACACTTTCTAGTATAGACCCGTGTTAACCCGTCCCGCCTTAACCCGTGGATCGGACCGGACCGACCCTTAAACCCGCCCTAAACCCGCGATAAACCCTTAAACCCATCTAAACCCAACCGGCCAACCCCTAATTCTAAAAAAAAAAAAAACAACCCCTAATTTGTTCAATTAATTATTTATTCTGTATATATTATTAGACATAATATATTTTAACTAATTTTTATAACATATATTTTACAATTTTTTGTCATGCAAACCATCAACAATAAAAAAAAGAAAACATTAAAAAATTACAAATCAAATTTAAAATAAAATAAATTCAAAATAGACTACAAAATTATACTTAAGTATTTGATCTCTAAATATAATATATTTTAACGAATTTTTATATATTTATTTTACAAATTTTTGAGATGAAAACAATGAAAAATGGAAAAAATTTAAAATCTGGAAAAACTGCCCTTGGACCGGACCGGCCCGCCTTTACCCGTCCGGTTCACCTAGGGTCGGGTCTATCAAGGGTTTGGGTCAAGGTTTGGGAGGTGGACCGTGATAACCCGTCCCGTTTTAACCCGTGAACCCGTGCTAGACCGGCCCGGGATAACCCGTGGACCGTGGGGGTTTGGACCGGACCGGACCGTTTGGTAAACACTACACCTACATACTCTTTTCTTTTTGCTTGAGAGAATCTTAGTAAACAAAAGTACAACCGGCATTGCGTGAGGGAAGTACCGTCCATGGAGTAGAAGTAGAAAGGCGCCAAGTGGCACTCTTTAATTTGTGAACATGGTATGGTGGTCCTTGAGGCAAAGATCCTTGCGGCCCCTTTATTCGGCTAATTGTTACTTCAAAAAGTTGTATTATACTTTTCAAAAAGTTTGTGTACTTAATTGTTAATGTGCCTTTTCCAAATAAGACCTTTCAAGAACATGAATAATTCTTCGTTGAAATTTATAGGTGCATTTAGTTTCCAATTAAATGTAGTCCTGGTTTATAAAAGAAAGAAGTTTTTGTGATTAGTTTAGAAATTAAAGCTGTATGTGAACTGTTTGTACCTGTAGCCTGTCATTTGTTGACACGTCTATTAGAAAACAGACCCAATCTATGAGTTGACTTGAATTATCTTGAAGCATTTGATTATAATTTGACCAAAGTACTTGATAAGACCCGGGAACCTCCATCCATGTCACAGACCGAAATGATTCGGTTGAAATCTCCCGGCATGTACCAGCTTTTCACCGGCACTGAAACACTACTAATCTTTTTTTTTTTCCTTTTGAGAAAGTGGTCCGTAGGAATTTTTTTTTCCTTTTTTCTTTTTACATTTCTGAGGAAGCTGCCCGTCTTCCTGTCGTTCTCGTTCATTTAATTTCAGCCTGTTTTGGTGATTTAAAAAAAAAACTTAACCTGATTTTTTTTCCTATATTTTCATCATTATTTCCCTTTATTGCTTCTCGGATCAATTTAAAAAAAATTAAGAAACGAGAAGTATAATAAAAAGTGACCATGCATCCTGAAATATCAATAAAAACAATATTACTTGCCTAAGGGCTTTGTCTGCCAAAAAAAAAAAAAAAAAACAAGAATATTACAAAAAGAAGAGGAATAAAGGAACATGTCGTGAAGTGTATGACTAGATAGAATTCATATTTACTATGGGGTCGTTTGGATGTGTCCGGAATTTGGGGATTTTCCAATTCCGGGCATAAATTTTAATATAAACAATTCATCTCTCTCACAAAGTTACACACTTCCCAACGAAAATCCTTATTCCTTCCTAGGAATTGGCTATTCCTAACCCATCCAAACGACCCCTATTATGTTTTTTTCTGCCTTAGAAAATTATTCTAAGAAAAATATTATATATAACAGTGTTGATTGATTAATATTATTTCTTATATTCTTATAAAAATTGTTTGTAGTTTACGTTTTTGTATGTTGGATTATATTTTATTTTATATTTTTTCCAATTGCTAATGATAATTAGTTTCTTTTTACCAAAAAAAAAATATGGGTCTTGGCCACACCATTTCGTAAGTTCTTATTTCTTATAATTTTTGTTAATGAAATTCTTAAAATCTCGATAATTCAATTATCTAAAAAAGCATTGAGTTTTTTTTTTATTAGAAACCCGTAGGTAATCCTTAACATTTATAAAATATTACATCAATTACGGAGGCACATCAAAGATAAAACCCTAACAACCAACTACATATATCGGAGAAAAAAGAAAGAAAAATTTAATAATGGACTACATGTACTATTTGCAGTCCAAGCATGCACTGTTTAGATATGATGTGTGCCAACTAGTCGAAAGACCTGCTTCTCCGGAGGATGAGGCAGTTAACAATGCCTATGAAAGCCCTTGTCGGTATTGAGTTAGGGAGTACAAAAATTTTCGCACCGTGTTGCCTCTGCGGCATTATGGTCAGTCGTGTTTCAAAAAAAAAAAAAAAAAAATGGTCAGTCCACCCCAATCCATGGAATTCAGATCTGGTGTCGCGCAGCACCCATGTAGCGCAGCTCTCGGACCGTCTGATCTAATCTGGATGGTCCCTAAAATATACCGGATTGTAAGTCCCGTAAAAAATTAACCGTCGAGATCAAATCGGACGGCCCGAGAGGTGCGCTACACGGGATCCGGGTCCCAATCCATGTGTTGAAACGTCCCATCTACAATACTCCTGTACAGTGTAGGATCGTGATTGAGCACTTGAAAAAAAAAAAAAAAAGCATTGAGTTGAATGATTTTCTAGTTGTGATGTTAGAAGTGTCGTAACCCGACTACGTACTATGAACTGGATTCAAAATGATGAGAAAATCAACCGATATGATCTAGGTACACTATACTTTTTATAATTACTTTTTACGCTTAGTTTATATCATTATTTATTATAAGAAATTAGCAAAAACAATGAATCTTCTGCAGACCAATAAACATTCAGCCATGTACGTGTCTCCATCTTTCAGCCTGATTCAGCCCATAAAATCACCTCCAGTCGCTATTTAATTAAAATCCATCAATTCATACTCCCCGTTCTCAAGTTCATTTCCGATCTAACTTGGCACTTGACAGCCCTGTCAAGTATTCTTTTTAAAAAAAAAAAAATCATGCCTGATCCACTTAACATTGAATTCCACACAAAATCACTCAAAATTATCAAAAAGGCAAAATTTCACAGCTGTCCAAGCAGTGGCGGATCTAGAATTTTTTTAAGCCCGGGCACAATAAAAATTAAATATATATATATTTTTAATAAATTATATATATACATTTTTAAAATATTATATATACATATATAATTTTAAATATTATATACATACACGCACTTAATAAATTATTAAATTTTGCATTTTTATTGTTTTCATTCTAAGTTTAAGACCCTGGTTATTTTCTATATTTTTATTCTCATTGGTATAGTTGATTGCCAAAAAAAAAAAAAAGGAGTAAACGAAACAAGTTGAGGAGAAACATGCAATATTTGATCAGAACTTTAAAAAAAAATGGATGATATTCATCACCTTCGATTTTTATATTATAAATCATGTATTCAAGTATCATGTATTCGGTTAAAAAAAAAAATGCTAAGATGAAAAATATTATTTAAAAGATAAAAGAAAAGAAAAGATTACAAAATCAGATTCGTTCATTCTAACTTTGCAAATTAGTTTTTAGTTTCCAAACGTTCTGAACCTATGGGCCCAATGATCAGCGACATTTAAGTTATAATTAGAAAAAAGTAAGACACTCCCAACTTATTTGGCGACGTGGATCAAAGATAAATAAAGTGAGGTCGAAAAACCAAAAGTTGGCTGACCAATTTAAGGAATAAAAAAAATCAGTTTGCTTTTTTGGTTGAGATGAATTTCTTCATGGCTGGGCACCAGTGTGAGCAAAGCCCGGGCACGAGTCCTTCCGTCTTTATATCAGACCTCAATTATTGAAAACCAAGCCCGGGCACGTGCCAGGGGTTTCCCACACTTGGATCCGCCCCTGTGTCCAAGGATCTTTTTGTCTATGTATCACCTTCAAAAATCACAAACTCCAAACACATGCATCTCTTTGTCATCTACATGTCCATATTAAGTTTGTCCAGAAAGCTCTACGAAACCTCCAAGTACATTATAAAAACAAACGAAGACCAATTTGTTCAAAAGATTAAAATTGAAAGGAGCTTACAAGCCGAGTCATTAGAGGACCACCATCCAAAAAGTTCTGAAATCAATGATCTAAATTATGACTTGACCGAAGCAAAAGAATAAATATTTAAAGATTTCAAAAGCGAAAGGATCAAACGCATATCTTTTTTATTTATTATTGTAAAACAGAGGTAATAAAAACAAAATTAGAATATATAGAAAGCAGAAAAATCATAATAGTGGAAAACACAACAATATTCATGAAGAATCTAAAGTATTGTTTTGCAAGGAAAAAAAACATCACAACAGTTTGCTGACTTCCTACTACTACGAAAAGAAAAGGGTTAATTCAGTTTACTTTTTATATCATTGAAGTTTCATTTCATTAAAAAATTTATATATTTACTAAATAGAATTAACCTAATATTTCAGTAATGATAAGAAGCATATCTCATCTTAAACAAACGGGAGAAAAAATGAAAGGTTCTACAAAGACATGCAAAAGAAATATGGCTAAATATTGACCAAAAATTCGGTAAAAATGGAGGAAATGCTTAGCTTGATTATCTAAAATTCTAAATCTTGACTTCAACCAGAGAAAACTATTATGTCGGAAGTTTTAAAAAAAAACAGACGATTAATAAAAGTTTAAAGGATAGGAATTTTTTGACCAAATTTTAGTAGAGAGACAGAACAAAAATGTTGCCAAAGTCTTCATTATATGAAAATTCTTCCATTGATGATCTAAACTATGACTCAACAAAAGTAAGCGATTCCGTTCCCAAAGTTGGGAAATGGGAAGAATAATAACAAAAGTAAGGATACAAATAGAATTGTTGATAGACCTAGCTATCTAGTCAAGTAGTCATACAACCTACGTAGCTATATATTTTGCAGTTTTTATAAAGTAAAATCACCCAAAAAAAAAAAATGGCTTGAGAAAAAGAAACTCCAAATTATGGAATGGTAAAATGTGGTTAGTTGCTTCTCGATCGGCAACACATTCTTCTGAGCCAAGAAAAGAAAGTATCGATTATTGAGGTAACAAAACATTGGACAGAGTCATAGAGTCAACTTTTGAAAAATAATAATGTAATAGGCAGTTGAAAATGTAAAAATATCCGAGTTAAGTCTTTGAATGTTGTACGGGAGTATGAATGTACGGTACACTAGTCAAGTACAGTGTCATATTTTATCCTTTTTTGTTTGTGATCTTCAGTTTTCAAATTCCTTTTTATTATTTTACTAGTAAAATGTAAAAGGGGTGTGAAATGAGCGCACATCCTTTCCTATTGACCGTTTATGTCCCAAATTAGCTGGCTTACACGTAAAGACTATATAATAAATTGACGGGTTACTGTATAAGTATTATAGTTGAATTGGAATAGGAAGTAGTCTAATTGCAAAATTTTCAATCTATCTATTTTCCTCTATTTTGTCATCATTTAACTCTATCACACCCAATTATATTCTGCAAATAATTTTATACTTTTACCTGTTTTCCATATAATATCACCTAATTATTCCCGCCATGTAACCATTCCCATGATCGTAGGCATCTAAACCTGCTTATGCCATTTTTTTCTATGAAAAAAGTTAACAAAATAATTGAGGTAATTTAGAATTCATCATAAAATTCTGGATATGACCTTTTATTGTTAAATTAAAATTTCGGACCATTTTGTAGCTAATGTCTTAATCAAATCCATCCAATTGTGTATCACTCTAACGACTTTCATAACATAAAAATAAATCGATAAAAATCTAAAATTCATAGTTCAGATATAAGACAAATATAATATAATTCAAGAATAACATATCCAAAAATTTAATACAAATAATTTATATTGAAATATCACATCGTCCTTGCAATTCAATAGATTTAAAAATAAATTATAAAATGTACTGAAAAATAATGCGAATATCATATGGATATTATTCAATCTTATTTACTATGCTATAAATAATTTTCAAAATATGTAAATTCTTCCATTTATGAGTAACATGAATTAAAAACTGGACTACCATTCATTGATAATGATAAAGTATAATTAATAGAACTCGAATCAACTTTGAAAAAACTCATCACAGAAACTGAATGTACTCTCAAATAGGGGTGAAAGCGGCGACTGTTTTAACCGTTCTTTCATTTCGTTTCGTCCAAAATGAAACGAAACGATTAAAGATTTTGGTTGCGTTTCAAAAACGAAACGGTTAACGCAACACGTAGTCAGTTTCGTTCATGTGTATTTTCGTGGTATTTTCATAATTTCGATCGTTTCGTTCAAAATGAAAAGGTTAACGCAAACACGTAGTCAGTTTTGTGTCCAAAATGAAACGGTTAACGCAACACCCCATTTGCAACTAACTGAACATTTATACTCAATTAACAGAACATTTGTATTGACCCAACTGAACATTTGGGCAAAAATAAAAAAAAAACAAAATGAACATAGTGAACATAGCGAACACTTATAAAATAGTGGACAATTATAATACAAAGTGAACATTTGTATCTAATAAAGTGAACACTTATAATAACGAAATGAACAAAAAATCGCTGGGTGAGTAGAGGGGGGAGAGCGCTGACTGACGCACGATGGCAGCGATGGCACAAAGCGCGATGGCAGTAATCAATTTTCGTTATGCACAGCTGCCTTCAAAATAACAATTGGAACACAAACGGACCATTGTACTTGGGCTGCGCAGTACAAAATTGGGTTATTTTGGGCCCATATAAGGGCCCGTATCAAATAATCGCAATTTCAAGCTGCTTTCTCTCCCCAAAAAACCCTAATCAGCCCAAAACTCGAATTTGCACGACCTATAAAACCTCTTTCCTAAGCCGCCGAATCGATTTTTTCTTCGTCGCTGATCAACTTTTCTCTGATTCTGTCGAATCTCTCGCCATGGCCACCGGAGAGCTTGCTTGCACATATGCCTCTCTAATCCTCCAAGACGATGGCATTCCCATTACGGTTTCATCTCTCTCTCTCTCTCATTTTCTCGATCCCATCAATTTCTACAGTTATTACTTATTAGTTATTAAAACTCTTTGCGTTGTTGAACAGTCTGAGAAAATTTCGACGATCGTTAAGGCCGCGAACTTGAAGATCGATTCGTACTGGCCCGCTCTGTTTGAGAAACTACTGGAGAGGAGGAGCGTTGGGGACCTCATCCTCAGCGTAGGCTCAGGTTATATCTGAAGCATTATTTTTCATTTTTTTTTCTTTGCTGAAATGAATGGGAGATCATCTGGTAAATCTGAAGTTTATAATGTATTGATTTAATGTACTACTGATAGTGCTATGTTGTAGGACTTGATTACAGACCTTTAGTTTTGGGAAAAAAAAATAATATTTGAACTTATGCTTTGCATGGGATAGTTTTACTCCAATTAAATAGACCAGTTTAAACCAATGTATCTTCTCCTATGTATAGTTGTGCTATTATGAGAGCTTGTTATTGAGGATACTTATAAAGTTTAAACATTGTTATTGCTTTCTATTTGAAGGTGGTGGTGGTGCACCTGCCGCCGTCTCTGCTGTGCCTGCTGGTGGTGCCAGTGCTGCTTCAGCTGCCGCTGCTGCAGCGGTCGAAGAGAAAAAAGTTAGTGTTCTATATTGGTTTGCATATTGATTGAACTTGGCCAGTAGAAATTAATGATTAATCAGTTAGGTTTTCACGAATTTGCTTGGACAGAATCTACGTGAAATGAATAGGCACTAAACTGTTCTTGATAAAACCTTAGAACTTCATGTATTTAAATGCATTTTTTTTATTTATACTTATTTTTCCTTTTTCAGGAGGAACCTAAGGAAGAGAGTGATGATGACATGGGATTTAGCTTGTTTGATTAGAGGGTATTTTGGGATTTGTCAAATTTCTCATTGTTTCTTACAGGAAGTCTAGGGCGACAGTGTTCGAAATTTTGTTCTGATATATAGAAAGATCAATCTGGATTAAACTAATGTGATGCTATTTCATGTGGCAATTTCATCTTTCTTTTGCTTTTTACTGATATGAATAGTATTTATTAAAATTTATTAGGGCCATTTTGATTTATTTGGTTAGGTGCTACTAGAAATTTTGTAGATTATGCCTATTTAATCCTCCAGATTTTGTTTAGTTGATTCAATGAAATACTAGCACTATTTTGCATGCAACAAGTGGAAGATGCCTTCTAGTATATTTCTGTATTCATTTTGAAAATTTTAGAGGATTCTTCTCTTCATTAATACAGAGCAATTGAGCCGTTTTTAGGACATGAAAAACCATTTAGATGGTTTCTTTCCTTAAATGAAAAGAATCAGAAGTCAATATAGATGTTCTTTGCAGGACTTGTAGATCATGGATGTAGCAATGTACGATTTCTGTGGACCAGTAATGTTATTGTTGAGACAGAAAGCAATGAGGAGAAAATATTTTTACTATTTCTCTGAGCTTAAAAATACAACGGCAAGCTACTGCCTTATATACAAGTTGCTCTCTGTTAGTTCCTAACGGCTACTTAACGTATACTTTGCTGTACGTAACGGTAACTTTCTAAACAAAAGAAAAAAAGTGAGATGCTTATTTTTAAAAATTAAAAATAAAGTACTCCTATTTTTCTAAATAGCCTATGATGATTAGTCTGAGGCTATTAAGACCCTAATCTTCTTTATTCTCAACACTCCCCCTCAAGCTAGGCATGTAGATATCGTACAGGCCTAGCTTGTTTCCAATATCGTCAAAGGATTTGATGCTTAACCCCTTCGTAAAAATATCCGCTAGTTGATCTTTGCTTCTTACGAACGGAGTTTCAATTTCTTTGGATTGAACCCTCTCTCTTATAAAGTGACAATCTACTTCGATGTGCTTGGTACGCTCGTGAAATACCGGATTCGCCGCAATATGTCTAGCCGCTTGGTTATCGCAAAACATCTTCATTGGTTCCTTGATATCCACATCTAGATCGGCTAGTAATTGTTTTATCCAAGTTAGCTCACTTGCGGTGGATGCCATGGCCCGATACTCCGCTTCCGCGCTCGATCGTGCCACTACACTTTGCTTCTTGCTTTTCCACGTGACTAAATTTCCGCCTACAAATATGCAAAAACCGGTAGTAGATTTTCTATCAAAGCTTCCGGCCCAATCTGCATCGGAATAGCCACATGGTATGTTAGTTCCGTTACACTTCATCCATATTCCCTTGCCGGGACAACCTTTTAAGTATCTTAAAATCCTATGTATAGCCTCTAAATGTGTGGTCCTCGGTTCATGCATAAATTGGCTTACCAAGCTTACCGCAAAGGATATGTCCGGTCTAGTTACCGTTAAATAAATCAATTTCCCTACTAATCTTTGGAATTGGTTAATGTCATTTAATGGCTTACCATCCTCACTATTAAGTTTAACATTTATGTCAATCGGGGTTTTGGCCGGCTTACATCCTAGCTTACCCGTTTCCTTAAGTAAGTCAAGCACATACTTTCTTTGACATATAAATAGCCCTTTCGAAGAGTAAGCTATTTCTATTCCAAGAAAGTATTTTAATTTACCAAGATCCTTAATGTCAAATCTATCTTTGAGGTTCATTTTTACTTTATTGATTGCTAAAGGGTCATTTCCCGTAATAATTATGTCATCTACATAAACCAAGACAACAACAATAGTATTATTTAATTTTTTTGTAAATAAAGAAGTATCGGCTTGACTAACCTTGAAGTTACAAGAAGTTAAGAATTGACTAAGCTTACCATACCAAGCTCTAGGAGATTGTTTTAGGCCGTAAATCGATTTCTTCAATCTACACACAATGTTAGGTACATTCTCTACTTTGTGACCGGGTGGAACTTTCATGTAAACCTCTTCCTCAAGCGTTCCTTGAAGGAATGCATTTTTCACATCCATTTGTTGCAAGTCCCAATTATTGTTAACCGCAATAGAGAAAAGTATCCTAACGGTCTTCATTTTTGCAACAGGAGCAAAGGTCTCATGATAGTCAATTCCTTGGGTTTGGGTATACCCTTTGGCCACTAACCTTGCTTTGTATCTTTCAATTGTACCGTCGTATTTATATTTGATTTTGTAAACCCATTTACATCCTACGGGTTTTTTTCCTTTAGGTAATTGGCATAATTCCCAAGTTTTATTTTTTTCCAAGGCCATTAGTTCTTCTTTCATAGCCGCACACCAACTTGGGTTCTTTTTGGCATCTTCATAAAAAATTGGTTCCTCATTTTTTGACAAATTGGTTAAAAAAGCATAGTGGCTACTAGAAATATTTTCATAAGATAAATAATTTTGAATGGGATATTGTACCGAGTAGGTTACAAAATCTCGAAGTCGAGTCGATGGTTGCGTTTGACGACTTGAACGTCTTGGTTGGATATCCTCTTCGTTGCTTTCTTCAATTTGCTCCGAATTATCTTCTTCTTCACTAATTGTTTCTTGAGATGCTTCACCTACATCATTACTTGATCCCTCTTGGATCTCTCTTGTATCAAGGTTAGTAACAAAAGGATATACAAAATCACTTAAAGAATTTGTTTCTAAAAAACCTATATGATTTTCTTTGTAAAACGGTTCATTTTCTAAAAAGAAAACATCCCTTGAAACATAAAGCTTTTTATTTTTAGGATCATAACATTTGTACCCCTTTTTTTGAAAAGAATATCCTAGGAAAATAGTTTTAATCGAAGTAGAATCAAATTTATGCAAACGGTTTTTGTAAACAAAACAAGTACACCCGAAAATTTTTAAATGGTCAAGATTAATTTTCCTTCCAAGAAGAATTTGTAGAGGACTCTTGAATTCTAAATTGGCACTTGGCAATCTATTGATTAAATAGGTTGCCGTGAGAACGGCTTCGGACCAAAAAATTTTTGGAACGTTGTTTTGAAACAAAAGAGCTCGAGTAACTTCAAGAAGATGACGATTTTTTCTTTCCGAAACGCCATTTTGTTGAGGAGTATAAATACAAGAGGTTTGATGTAAAATTCCTTTTTCTTCCAAAAAGGTTGAAAACGCCTCGTTGACAAATTCCGTACCATTATCGGTCCTCAAAATTTTAATTTTTTTGTTAAATTGGTTTTCAACAAAATTAGCAAAATTTTGAAAATGAGAAAAAACTTCACTTTTATTTCTCATTAAATACATCCAAGTATTTTTTGAGAAATCATCAATGAAAATAACGAAATATTTAAAACCATTGTAAGAAGTAATAGGAGCGGGTCCCCACACATCGGAATGAATAAGTTCAAGAATTTCATTGCTCTTAGAATTTGAATTACAAAAAGAAGTCCTAGTTTGTTTAGCAAACTTGCAAGTCTCACAACTACTACAATCAAATCTTGGTAAATCAAATAAAGATTTTAAAATCCTATCCGAAGGATGCCCAATTCTCCTATGCCATAGATCACCTAAGTCCTCATTTCTTCTTATATTCAAAATCGGTTTATTACTACTCAAAAGATAAAGCCCGTTTTCTAGAAAACCTTCACCAATCTTCTCTTTGGTGAGAGAGTCCTGAAAAATAACATAATTTGATTTAAAAACTACTTCACAATTCAAATCTTTTGAAAGCTTGCTTATAGAAAGTAAATTAACATTACTATTTTCTACAAGAAAAACGTCTTGGAGAAATCCTTTTTCAAAAAGGCTAACAAGACCCCAACCCTTAATTCTAATTTTTTCATTGTTGGCCACGGTAAAGAAATGGTCACCGTTAATTGGTTGGAAATTTTTAATTAAATTGAAATCACCCGTCATATGGTCGGTAGCACCGGAGTCGAGAATCCATTTATAACAATTGCTAGAACCATTTTTGGTACTAAAACCTATGGTTAAGCATTTGTTTTCACTAAACCCTTCTATTCTGGTCTGATTAATCAAATTCTCTGGATCAAGTCTATTGTTGGGCTGAGAGTTAAAATTTAAGAGTTTAATTGAACCTGTTTGGCCCAATTTTTGGCCCAGAAGGGAGGCAAGTTGAGTGATCTGAGTTTCGATGCGATCGAGTCGAGAAGCTTCAGTCGATTCAACTCGAGTCGTTTTATTCGGTTCAGCCGCTTCGCCATCCTCTTCTCCTCTCACGCACAGACCCCTCTTCTCCTGATCTAGGGTTTTCCCCATTTTTTTCGTCGCCTCCCACTGACCTTGATTTCCTCTTTCACCTCTCCACTTTGGTTTGAGGTGTGGATGGAGAACCCAGCACCGATCAATAGTGTGTCCATTTTTCTTGCAATGGGTACACTTCTCGTCCCTATTCCCTTTATTTCTCCCCCTGTCGGAGTTAGAGGTTGAGCTGGTGGCTGCGAAGGCTTGACTCTCTACCGCATGGCGTTGCTCTTGCGACTCTTTGTTCATGGCTGTTCGTCTCGAGTCTTCTCTTTGCACCATAGCAACCACGGCCGAGAAAGAGGGCAGCTCTGGACTGAGCAAGATCTGCGATCGGACAGCGTCATAGCTGGAGTCAAGGCCGCCTAGGTAGAGATACACCTTCTCATGTTCCTGCCGCCTCTCTAACTCCAAGGGGTCTGAGGTTGGAGGGAGGTATTCTTCGAGTTCATCGAACTTGGCAGTGAGTTCGACCAGATACTCAGTGTGATTTTTGGTACCTTTTGTGGCGTGGTAAATTTCTTGCTTCAGCTGATAGATATAGCAGTAATTGTTCCTCTGGCCATAGACTCCCTCAATTTTTTGCCACATTTCTTTTGCTGTTTTGGTGTACAAGAACATTTTTGAGAGCCTTGGTTCGATGGAGGCAAGGATCCATGACATGACACAGTGGTCTGCCATCTGCCATTCTTCCATCTTCTGCTTCTCCTCATCAGTAATGTCAGATGACTTCGCAGGAACTGGCTTCTCCTTGGAGCCAGTTACATGACCCAATTTTCCTCTGCCACTGAGAGCAAAGGTGACAGATTTTGCCCAAGACATATAATTCTTTTCATTGAGCAATTCTGAGGTAAGCTTGCTGATTTCTATGCTCATTTTTATTTTTGAGGACTTTGAATCTGGCTAAAAAATTTCTGAGAAAAGTTGTGCTGCTTTGATGGGTTTCGGGTCTGATTTTCAGAAAAAAAAAAAACTGATAAGAACAGAATTGGAGGATTTTGAAAGGAATTTAAATTGAGATGAATTTTGAGTTGCCGTTTTTGGCTGAGAAGGGTTGGATTTTTAGCGATTTGTTGCCCAAGAGCTTAATGCTCTGATACCATGTTGAGACAGAAAGCAATGAGGAGAAAATATTTTTACTATTTCTCTGAGCTTAAAAATACAACGGCAAGCTACTGCCTTATATACAAGTTGCTCTCTGTTAGTTCCTAACGGCTACTTAACGTATACTTTGCTGTACGTAACGGTAACTTTCTAAACAAAAGAAAAAAAGTGAGATGCTTATTTTTAAAAATTAAAAATAAAGTACTCCTATTTTTCTAAATAGCCTATGATGATTAGTCTGAGGCTATTAAGACCCTAATCTTCTTTATTCTCAACAGTTATATTGTTTTCCTGTAAGCGAGAACAACTGAAAATCAAAGGCAGTCTGTTCAGATTTCACATTTTATCCTTCCTTTTTCCTTTGTGGCTAGATGCAATTGTTCTATAATACATATGAGCAAATAGATGTACAATGCATTCTTTTGTACAAGGCTTCTCTTTGTGGCTTCCAAGCAAGCAACCAGTGTTTATCTACAGCCAAAACTAGCACTATGCATTAACCTATAACTTCTCTTGCAAAATAATCAAAAAAACAAACACAAAATTGGTGGGCAAATCAGATGGAGTACCCTCAAAATTTGCAGCTCTAGCTGCACATGGCTCGTAGAACAACCAGTGATAACTATAGAAGGCCAACTACCATATCATAAAATACATTTATGTGAGATTACTGCGATGCAAGACATGGGAATCCCACCTCAGCATTCTCCCCTTCTCTACCATTGTTGATATGACCTGTAGTGTATCCTCCGCCTCTTCTAGACTACGCAGCTCAACACTTGCATGAAAAAGAGGTGTGGAACTTGATGGGATCCATGGCCCGTTCCTCACATACCCTCTTCTCTGCTTAGCTAGAGTATCAGCATTGCTCCCCACTATATTCACCACCTCCCCTGCTCGGTCCATGTGTACCACACTCTTTAAATTCATCCTGGTTTCCACCACCCATCCTGGGTTGGATGGAACCCCATTAAAATTTTCCTGCCCTAGATCAGTTAAGTAACTGCTTGAGACAACCAGAAGTAGGTTTTCAGTGATTACAACAAAGTGTCCTGGTTTTCTGAGGGGTTTGCACATGACAAAGGCCTCATTTTGGAGGCTATGGTTGTTGGCTTGTTTGACCGCTGCATTGCCGATAGCTTCCTCCCAGGAGTAGGGGAATAAAGGGAGGTCTCTTTGGAGAGGCCTCGGGAACCGTACTCTGAGGCGGTTAAATTGTAGTGGGTTGCTTCTATTTCTGATGCTCTGTGCTGTCTTTCCTGTGGCCTCCAGAATGCTCGCCATTGGCCTTGCAACAAGACCAGCAGTTCCCATTGCTATACCTGCAAGGACAGCAAAAAGCATGTGGTGGGAATGAGTAAATATATTAAGTAGGTACAGTTGTAAATTCATAAGGTACCGTTGCTTGTTTTTGTAACATAATACCTATAATAGGTTGGTGTAGTTTTTGACTTTTTCAATTGAATAAGTAAAAGCATGAATACTTATACAAGCGCAGACAAACAACTAAAGAGGAAATCAGCAGGTTGTGGAGTATAAATACCTGAGACAACTCCAGGCAGACCATGTTTCTCCAGACCTCTGATGGGAGACTGGAGGAGTCCAGTGAGTCCCTGTAATGCATTTCAAATCAGAGTAACATGTCTAGTTACAAAAATACCCAATAATATTGTTAAATGCCTTGTGTCAGAGTCAAATGTATCTATAATTCATCCACTTACGCAGGTGATTTGATTTCAAAAACAAGACAGCAATTATTATATAAAACCAACAATCTAGCTACCTTTAACAAATTGCGAGGACATCAAATATATCTAGTCCTCGTGCAAATCAAACTACTAGTGACAAATGGCTTGATAACAGTGTAATTTGTGAGAGACAAATCTCTCCAGGTCCCACTGACACCCAGAGGTAATTTGGTTATAACAGGCATAAAGAACAAACAATAAAAAAAGTGACAAAATATGACTTATAAGTAATATGAAGAAAAGGAGGAATATGATGATAACAATGATGTTATTGATTAAAAGATAGAACGACAATTTATTTGACCTCTAGAAATCCATTAAGCACGCCTTTGCCATGCAAATCCAAATGTCTTCTCCATTCATCCATTTCAGATTCGGCTCGTTCATCAAAGGTAAAAGCGGAAATACCCTAAATATTAATATTCACCAAGTAAGGAACATCAAGACCAAGTAGACAGCATCATGTGAAATAAAGCACAAAATATCAATATTTTAAACCCACCTTGTAAGCAGTTTTACTGAACTGCGTTGTTGCACTGGAGATGGCATAAATTGTACTACCCAGAAGAGTTCTCGAACCTTCTGCTATGCCACTTACTAATTCACGTGGGCTCTGTCAGAGGAATGAAAAAGCAAAAATAAAGTACAACAGAATGAGGTCCAACACAAAAAACTGACCAGAAGTGCATGTAAATAACAAGGCAGATAAGATACCTGCCATAGCAGTGATACCACAAAAAATGCATCAATTTCAAAACTTCCAGTCAGATACTATATTATCACAAGAATTATCAAGAACAAGGTGTACCTGTAAAAGGCCTTTGCTGGAAGCTGAGAAGAAGTCCTTCAAACCAAGTCCAACATTCCTTGCAAAACCCATGGGATTTCCTATAACTCCAGCCGAACCAAACACCTGGAAAACACCCAACAAACCAGCAAATAATATAAATATATAATCGGACAAATAAATAAATTGCAAACAATGAAGAATAAAAGTTATGCATATGAGCATCTTACCTTGTACATTTCATGAAGCACCTGTCTCGTATAATGCCTGACAAGGATGTCTTCGATAGAATCCAAACTAGCAATGAGATTTTCCATGACTAGTTCTTTGAGATGAACTGGAACTGCTTCAACCTCAATGAGTGCCATCAGGCCTCTCTAAAACCAAATATAAATATATCACCATCTTCAGTAGCCAAATTTCCAACTTTTGCAGGGAAAAAATGCACAATACCAGCAACCTTTGTGTGAGTGTGTTGTGGTGGTGGTCGTTTGCTGGGGATTTGGGGGGGGGGGGGGGGGGGGGGCTAACCTGGATTGTTTTGCCACTGTTTGACGGACCAGTATCTATATCTGTCCCAACTTCACTTCTGGATAGCCATGGAGAACTTGTAAAGCTTTCAAGTAATACAAATTAGTCAGAGAGTCTATTATTGTAAACCAACAGAAAAAAGAGAGAGATGTGGACTTGCAAAAACTTAAATTTATATGAGTGGAATTTAACTTCTGCTGCAATCTTCCCTTGTACATCATTAAATAGAACTTTCATGTTTTTATGGGCACATAAAAATGATTGTACATAAATTAAAAAAAATCACCTTAAAGATAGCTCGATAGGAGCTAACTCAAACAGTTCCACATATATTTTTCTCTGCCTTCTAGCCAAAAGATATATTTGATGGAAAGGAGCTCCAATTGGTACAACTGATGGTAACAATCCATTTTTGATACCACCTTCCACATGGTACAGATCTTTTGATGGCTTCCTTAAAAAAGAGTTTGATCTGAGCTCTCTATAAGATTCTAGAAGATGCAGGTCAGAATCATTCTCCAAACTCCTGGCATGCAACCTGGAAGAGACTGTCCTGAAGAAGTCCAGCAAGCTTAATACAAGCCTCTCCTCAAGCTCAATACACAAAGGGGCAACACTGCCAAAGATAAGAAAACCAAAAGATACTTTAACATAGAACAAAATTCAGGTTGAAGAGGAATGTTTAAAAATACCATATTTTCTTTCTGACAAGACTGATATTGGGCTCTCAGGGGTATAAGACTTCCTCAGATGCGGTCTGTTCCAGGGGTCGTTTGGGGGTAAAAACAGAAAGGATCCAAAAAGAAAATATAGGAAATACCATCCTAGTGTAATATTTGACCTAGTAAATGCTGTTTGAATTGTTAAAAGGAAAGGAAGTGAAGGATAGATGACTACGCAATATTTATGTGTTGAAAAGAAAGTAAGGATGCATCTTTAGCCCTCCATCTGGTGGCAGCCAAGTAAAAGAAGTCTGATTTACTGTCGGCTCCAGTTCTTTCATTTTGCAATCTTAACTTTCTTTCTTTCCTTAGAAAGCTCAGAGGCCCCCTTCTGAATGCTCTATCAAATGAGAGCATAACGGGATATTGTGTTTCAGAAAGCTGATTGTCAATTTGGAGAGACGGCATTTTAAAGGAGACTTTCTGGCGGTCAAAGCTTTGCATGAACACCAGCTTAGTGTCCTTTGCACATGCAAATAGTAATTCCTGTGAAGTACATGTGCCAGAAACAACAGCTTAGTGACTACAACTCTATTGAACTATGCCTTTCAGTTAACCCTCATTTTCCTTTTTTATCTTCTTTTAGGTTTTGGTAGAGCTACAAATTTCAGAATTTCAAAACTCTATAGTGATATTGGCAAAAAAATTTTTTGCAAATCTCTATATTCAAGCTTTGCAACCCTACAACCAAAAATAAATTACACAAATGAAAAGGGTGTAAATGTCACAATTATTGTTGTACCTGAGGGGAAGAACTTATGAGAGAGATGCCAATAACTGGCAATTCTAAAGTGACTACTTGGGTAAAGTTTAGATGATCATCCTGTTTCTGATCCATATCTTCTCTCTCTTTGAATCCAATAAAACCTGTCTCTTTCATATCCTTAATGGTGTGACAGCTCGAGTCCACAACACTAAGCACCTATAAATTACAAAAAATGATTAAGTTAGATACAGCTTTTGGTTTAAATTGTGTCACCTGAAACAAAGGAAATTGTAAAAGCAACCTTCATCGCTCCTTCTGCATATATGGATATACAGAATGTTCTCTCTGGTTTCTGCAGAAAAAGAAAAAATTAGGTTTTCGATAGCAAATAATTTATTACACTTCAGAAAAGACCCTTCAATTGTTCCAAGTACCATACATCTAAAGATGCTGGCACATACACATGCATGTTCTCGTGCTCATCGTCAAGATTGTAAGCTCCTAACACTCGCTCGCCAGGCACCTAAAATAAAGCATGTAAACAATAAGAAACTGATAGCATAGCAATATTGGTGCCAACTGCATTCAACTTGGCTGTTCATGTGAGCAGTAAGCATTACTATAGAAAAAGAGAAGCTTCATTCATACGTTCCTTGTATGCCACTTTCCATTTATAATTAAGAAAGAAAATTATGATACCTCTACAATTAGACGATGAGGATAAAAAGGCTCGTCCCAAGCATACTGGCAAGATGTGTAAGGATGCACTGTTGTTTCAATAGACTCGCACCTGTGTTGATGAACCCGTAATTTCTGGATAATAAAAAAAAAAAGATACAAAGCAACCTTAGCAACAAGATATCCCTTGTTTAGAATTCAATCCAGACTACTTAACTTTGTCATCATGGCAATAAAATTCTATACTCCGAAGTGCAATGTGGATAATAAAAAAGAAAATGCCAAAAGCAATGCAAAGTGACAAGGTACCTCCATAGAAAAATTTTCAATCCGGTATGGCATGAAACCAGTCCTGTCATCAGACAACAGGATTAATAGCGTGGCAGAGTTACCATTCGACTGTATGGATTTGCCATGATAGTTTGCAAAATCGGCATGTTGTACTTCAACACGGACCATGGTCGATATACCTGAGACATAGTTTAGCATTTTGATCTGAGTATCACCGAGCCGATCTGGAAGAAAGCTGCCTGACCACTGCCACCCAGGCCCATCAAATCGAATTGAGACAAGGAACTCCCTGAACATTCGAGAACGTAAAGAAAGGAAAGATGAAAGCGCATGAGAAAAAGCCCAGATTGTGCATTAACTAGACCAATTACAAACTAAACAATAACTAGTTCAAGTATAGGAACCTTGTTGTATCAGAAGAGTGCAAGTAAGTATGCTTTCCAACATTCAAGCGACTAAAAGGCCTTGTTCCCTTTTGCTTGAAAAAAATGTCTTTACTGCATGCATTACATATCACGAATCTGCAAGGAAATTAAAAATAAAAATAAAAAGAAAGAAAGAAAGCACAGAAAACAAGAACGAAGAATTTAAAAATACTTCAAATATTAACAATATATTAGGCAATTTGATGGATCTAACATTCGAGGAAGCTTAAGTTAAAGCATTACCTTGGATGGAAAGCAATGGCTCTTGTTCTACCAGCAAGCTCTCCAGAAACTGGAACAGAGATAGCAGAAACTAAAAATGCACCTGCACCACCAGACATAGGAACAGAAACATTGGTCGACCCACTAGACGGCACCAGCAGAAACGGGCTAGACCAGACCGAGTTCAAATCAGACTTGGCTCCAGTAAGAGGTGCGGATGCACTAAGCTTGACCAAAGGTTCAGATGTTGATGTTTGTTCAGGAGGTATATACATGTGTGCTTTGACCTCTCTTTCGAAGTTTTCTTCATCAGCACTACTAGTTGCAACTGTGCTTGAAGATGAAATTGGTATATCTACATCAGACCTGCTTTGATTTGAAATACAAAGAGGAGTTATGTTGAAAACTCTGAAAATGAAATAGTTTTGCAAAACAGACCTACCTACTAGCTTTCTTTTCTCATAGAAAAATTTATGCATCTTTGTTTACATGTTAACTTGTCTGTATCGATTATTTCCATTCGTAGCTACAAGAGATTTATTATTGATGAAAATAACAGCTGTACTACTGTAGTGAGCAACACAAACTAGCTCCTTACCCTGAAGAGAGAATTGAGAGGCCACATTTTTCCTTCAATCGGTCATTCCCATCTTGGTTGCAAATGGAAGGAAGAACAAGAGGACTTGAGCTGCTCTCATGGTTATTCTCAGTGAGTGCAAGTACCAGATCGGTTGAGTTGTATATCAAGAAGGGAACAAAAAGACATAACTCTCTTGCACCGCAGTATGCATCCATTGATCTCTCCAGGATTATATTTAGTGATCCTACAAGTGGGTTTTTGTCAACTTTGGCACCAATACATACAATAAAGAAATACCTTCAAATGAAAAACCCATAAGATACTAATAATCTTGCAAAGTGACCCCAATATTGCCAGTTATAAAAGCTTTTCACCTATTTCAGGAATGTGTGCATATCAATGCGCCTTTTTTAATAAAATTAGACAAAAATGGGATAATATATAAAATAATTTGCTGTGTCATCAGATTATGAAATAGTAGATACTATTTCAAAATTAAAAAATTTATTAAATAATTTCATTATTCTGTCTTGGGGCTTCTAAAATTTTCCTCCAAGGGTACTGGCTATGTTACTTCCCTCTTGAACCAGGAAAAACCCAGCAACTATATCTATTGATATTAAGGGGGAAAAAGTTTCGTCCTTGGATGGCTCATCAATTCATCAAAAGGGACCCAGCTCACAAGGATTTAATTGGGCTCATAGAAGAACTGTAACCAGACTAAACCAGCTTGTAGTGTGGTTTGTAGTGTGGTCATTTTTTCCCCCTATTTACAATTAGCTGGTCAAATCCAGAATATATAAAGTTTTCATGAATGAAGTAGATTAAAATACTCACAGAGAAAGGGCATACCATTTGATGAATCTGAAAAAAAAGAAATCGTTTCCTTCCAGGAATACTTCAAACCCCTTCGTCTAGCGATGGTAGAAAACAACTCAGCACGAGGAAACTTAGACATGACAGAATTATAACCATCAATGTGAATATTGATGGCAAGATCATTTGAAGAATCAACAAGAAAGATGGAGGCAGTGTCCACCTAAATAATCAAAATATTAGTCAAAACTTAATACAAATGACTACTTGACAGAGAGAGAGAGAGAGAGAGAGAGCTTAAAGATGTAATTAATCTTTCAGAGAATAGAAAACCTCAGAAAGAACAACTGAATGTGCACTCCCACAGCAATCTATAGTCAGAGATAATCTTATTGGGAGATAATTCTTCACAACCAATGGTGTTGTCAGCCTCATTTGCCTCATGAAATGCTTCTTCTTCACTGAACTTATCTCAAAGGCCCTTTTACCACGGCTAGCACCAATTGCCTGCTTTTGACTGAATGGTAGGTCATAGTCATTAACTGATATGCAACAACGAATCGGGTCATTGCTGGGATGGGATGGGTAACACACAAAAGACCGCATAAACCCAAGTTTGTTTTCATGTGACAGCAAACTTGAGAGCAGGTGTGTTTCACTCCATAAGTAGTCGTCATTGACAGGACGCCACCTAATTCGACCAGCTTCTGACAAGTGGAGAGGGAGTGGGATTTCTTGACCTGGTTGAATAGGACCTATAACCTTTTTATGAAAAAAAATAATAAGAAAAGACTCATGTCAGAAAGAGAAAAGTGGAAGAATATTACTAATCAGCTTTATCTTTGTTGAAGAGCAAAAAAAAAAATCTAAACAAGTACATTGCTGATATTACAAAACTTTTTGTTTAGTTCACCAGTGCTTTACTTGATCCATCAATTTAAAATATATTATTTAAAAGTAATCAATTCATACTGTAGAAGAAACACCAAGTGGAATCTCAAATCGCAACTGCAGTGGCATTGACGTGTCATTGAACAGCACAACCTATTCATTTTGCAATATCTTAAATTAAGATAACAATTTTAGCAATACAATCTTCAGATGTAAACTGCAATTCAATTGAAGCATCCAGTACTGACCGTAGAGTACAACCGAATCATCTTACTGTAGTGTTGCATTAAGACCTCTAGTATAACAGGAACAGTCAAAGCAGCAGCAGAAGCTGGTCTTTGACCAGTCGAGAAGTCTACTTCAAAGGAGGTTACACCTACAAAATCCATAGATACTGGCATGGAGGGCCCACTTGTCCCCTCAAATTGAACAGAAATCATATGATGTGGCACTGAGTTTAGTTTCTTCTCAATAAGCTGCTCTGATGACCGAGCCTCCCTGTGCCGAAAGAAGAACTCCTTTACAACCTCTTCTACGTATATTGGCACACAATACCTGTTAGCATGCTTTAATTTAGCCATTGGCTGTTCACTATTTGTTCAACTTATAATTTTGCAGGAATTGAGATAACTACCATTAGGCAGGGATATGAACATAACCAACACATCCTTTTTATCTTGATTTTGGTAAAATTTGTGTTTTTCTATAATTCACAATGAATTACGGTATTTTGGGATCTTATCAAAGAAACAGTATAGTTATTGAATACCTAATTAAGGAATTACAAAGACAGAATCCTCATTTTGGATAACACAGGAGCAATTGAACTCCTTTTTTTTTTTTATTTCTTTGCTCACTATTGGATTTTTTTATGGGGACCAAAATATCTTTATTAAGTAAATCCCAAAAGATTTTTTTTTTAAAGATTTATCAAGCTGAAAGATGAAGCCGAATGAATGGCAATTTGAACAATGTATCCTATCAGGCAAAGTTTGGTCCCAAAACATAGTAGTATGTAGCCTGGCAATATGATTATTGTTTGTAAATAAGAATTAAAATACCCCGGCGGAACATTGCTTTCATCAATTGCAGAGAAGTTCTTTACTTCATCAGCACTAACAGGGCCTCTGAAAACCTTGAACCTCAGAGGCAGGCCCGTTTCATTAGAAATTATGTAAGGGGCGTATCTCCTAAAACTAATGTCATTTGAATCTATTAAACCCAGAGCAGATGGACTGTGCTGGGTACCGCCTCTGGAGCTTGGACTCCTTGAGTCTTCTAACATGCTATTGACTCTGAAGAGGGCCTAAACAGAAATTCACTAAAATGAGAAAAAAGATAATAAAGTTGAAAGGCTGCAAGCTATTCTATCACAAAGTTTCAGGTGTTATAACAAGGGTACAATTGTCACCTAGACAACCAGGTTAACTAAAGTTCAAATGAGAAATGCTACCATACAGTGCCTTGCACAGATGTGGTCCCTGCAACGCATCAGAAACTCAAATTTTTGAGATTCAAACAACTGATCCAAACTATTTAATATGACTCAATATTGAAACCTTGTAAAGAAACCAAATTTTACATTTTGTCAAACACTTCTACAATTTTTCAACTTTTTAGGAAACCGTTATTATTGGACAGTCCAGAATCCTTTGATCAACTAATTTCCTAAAAATTCAAAAAAAAATATTAGTAAAACTATTTGAAAAATGTAAAAAAAATGATTTCCAACAAGAATGGTTTAGTGCCTAATTAATCAGTTTGGAGTCTGATTAATTGGTTTTGAAGACTGATTAATCATTCAAATCTGCAATTGTCAAATGAATACTTCATATATGATGGTTTAGCCACCACCAACGACGAATCAATCTTGATGGCCGTCTTTTATAACACTGTTTTACAATAGTTATAATGTTTGTATCTTACTGGCTTAGGCTTACCTCAATCAGGGGCTCAGTTATATTAATGTTAAGCTCCTTCAAAGACTTCAGGTGTACATCAGTAGTGGCATATGTTCTTGTAACTCCTCCCGCAACTTTCCTTACAAAATTTGAATGAAAGCTCCATGGTTCAACAAAAGGCTCCCACATTACCTAATAAGCAGCAGATTTCTCATTGTCACTCTACTGTTACTATAATAATATTGCCAGGTGCAAAACAAAACAATTCAAGATACCTTGTCAATATTATTGTAGTTTATCAGGAGATCCACACACATTGAAGCTTCTGTCTTGCTATCCATTTGTTCAACTTGCATTGTTACATTCTTAAGAAAAGCCTCCATAATTGGTCCATGGTAACTCCACTGTTTGTATGCAAAAGAAAAGAAAATTTATGATAATATACAGAGAGACACGTACAAGACACACACTGAGTACCCAAACATTTATATTTTAAAGATAAGCATACCCTTCCATCGCTAAGCAATATAGAACCCCTGCGCAAGTCAACCTTAAGCAGAAGGCTACAACTTGATCTAAATGTTTCCTTTTCTGGCAACTCAAGTTGGGTGTTACTTAAGAAGCCAAAAACCTGGTACGATAGACCCATATCCATCATTTCCGCTTTTACCTCTACAAGCCAGTTCACCAGCTCAGAATTTCTCTTAGTTGAGCCGATTGCAACCTTCAAACTAGTTATTTGTATGAATGGAATGGAGATTTGTTCTGTTCCATCTTGTAATATCTTAAGCAGCACCTTAAGCATCTCGAGTTCAATCTTCAGCCTAAGAAATCTCTCTCCTACATAGGCTTCAATATTTTTACCTTGAAAAGCAAAACTTATATGCTTATACTCATCACCTTCTCTTTGTAAAATTGGTAAATGGACTCGAACAGAGAAATTCTCACAGTTTACAAACAAATCAGCCTTGTCATCACTCTCTGACCCAGATTCAGATTTAGGTGATACTGGAGACTCCTGTCCATCAGTTAAATTTGAGGGGTTATCATTCTGCCCAGTATATAAGTTGAGATGTTTGTTTATAGTATCCCAGTCAACAAGGTATAACCAAATGTCGAGAAGAGGTACTGTAATGAATATCTCATTAGCTCCTTCTGCACGGACAGAATAACTTAGCTGGAAATGTGAAGAATCAGACCAATCAGTTGTAAATGACATCAAAATTCGACGATTCACAGATGAATTAAGAACAATTGTTGAAATATCAGCACTAAGAGATACTGGTATTTGATTTACTAGCACGAGAGATAGATCGAGTCCAATGTGTGCAGTAGCCACACTAGAATGTTTTAATGGATCTAATTTGTCCAATTTAGAGAGATCAACTGAGAGAGCTGCAAGACAAAGCTTCATGCTAAGAATGGAGTCCCGTTGGACTAGAACAGAAACAACTTCACTTTTTTTGTTCTGCAAATACAGGAGAGCATCATTTTGGTATTTTCTGGATTCTTTTCGCACAATTGAGAACTCATCCATAACATCAGCTAACACATTGAGTTCAGGTAAGAATTTGGCATCTGTAGAAGGTTAAGGGAAATCATTATATTAAAAAGTCATTGAATCAAGATAATCAGCAATGTAAACAACAGTTATTTAACACAATAAGAGTGACCTACCTATACTGTAGATGTGCAAAAGTTAGAAATCATCATAGACCAATTTTCAAAAGATTAACTAAACACCAACAACAGTACATATGCCAAAGGCCATTTTTTTTCTTGTGATAAATAATATCTTTTATTGGAACAGGAACAAAGCACATCATTAGTTACCTAGAGCAACCAGGCTGCAACTCCATAAATGCATCATAAGAAAATCAGGCACACTAGTATATCCGGATATGGAACCAGTATTCCATGGCATCCGAACAAACATATCTGCATTTAGCATGTCAATAAGAGGAAAACCTAAATTAGGCATATATTCTTCAAACTCCATGAACTTAGTCTGTTCAGCCAGTGCACAAAAAGACATCGATACACTTCTCCCAAATATATCTACAATGTCACTCTTGTCAGGCACCAAGCACTCCTTGATCACGCATTGAGGCGGTAAGCCTACACCAGCCTCTACAGATGTTCCCCTCTTAATAACCCTACCATAAAGTTTTGGGATGCCAACTCTCAAGCACATTTTCTCATGTTTCTCCACTGGTAAAAACACAACAGAATCAACAAGTTCAAATTGGTACCAGATATTTTTCACATCCAGTATCTCTTCATCTGGCAGAGGTGGGTCCCACTCAGGCAAGTCAAAATATCCTATCATCAAGGTAAGGTATTCAGATGGCAGTATACAACAAGTGTTCTGAAATGCAAACCGTACCTCCACTGGTCGTACTGACCTGTCAGATGACACTTTCCTAATACGAACACTTGCTATATTTGGATTTATCAGTTCCAATGGTCCCAAAAGAAGACCAGTTATGCTAGTATGCCCCAGAGGCGAGACCACTTTCACGCCCCGTACTGACATAAGAAAATCCCAGCAATTTTTTGTGATATAAGAAACAGAAACATTTGCTTCCAATAATGTGCTAGTGCTTAAAACACAAGACCAGTCATGAAAATGCAACTTGATGCTATTCAGAGACACAAAAATTTTTGTTGCACCTTTAGAAAGAGGAATTCTCTCTTTGCAGTAGTAATTTCTCAACTCAGGTAACACCAGGAAAGGGAACTGATTGACCATAATTCCATCATTTCCATAGTTAGAAAATCCAAAATAAGAATGGTCCCTGCCAGATGGGACATCTATCTCATTTCTTGGGGAGGAATCTGATACTGGGTTAAGAGTTCTGAAGAATAATGACAAGAGGCCACAAATTTCAGGATAGAGATGAAAATTCATATTATTCAAGCGCATATTGAAAGCATCATTATGAAACTGGTAATTCAACTGTAAGCAGCCAATACTTGAAAAGAAGCTTTCCTCAGGTGTACTTTCAGTTGTGAAATTTGAGCTTAACAGTGTTAGTTTTGGTTTGTCCCTGAAATCAGTGGCTTCCACTTCAAGCGACTGTGATGTTACGCAAACTTCTGGAAATTCTGTACAGGTATACCTGCAAGTATAGAGATAAAAAAAAAAAAAAAAAAAAATTATGTTGTTGTTACAATATAAAAAGTAATTTTCAAGGATTACCTTACTTAACTTTCATTACTTTACAAGGTCAACTGGAGCATACAAATTGATGCAGACCGGCACAGATTTTTGTTTTCTTTGACTTTCTTGTCTTGCATTATGCTCAATTGATGCTTTTTACAAGAATCAAGTTTACACATCTCAATTCAGCCATGCTGCAGCCACACTCGGGTACAAATAAAAAACAGTATGATCTGTTACCACATTACTATGATAGTCCTCAAGAGGATTCCTCATAGTAAATTAACTCGTAGAAGAAAATTCTGAAAAATGCCAAACTTACTAACCTGACATCCATATCTCCTATAGTGTAAGAAATTACTACATTCCTCTGCAGATCATAATCCAGGTAAAGGTCTAATCTGACCTTGTTCAGCTTAGCTACTGTAAAGACATTCATACACGAGGCTTTTATAGATCCAGTGCCCTCAGCATCTAGTCTCTCAAGTCTTATTACCAACTGTTGTGCTTCACTTATAGCTCGATAAATTTTCTTTGAGAAGTGTAAGTGAACAGATGGAATTTTGCAATCAGCCTAAAATAAAGAAAGAAAAGAGTTTATAATTAAAACATCCAAATGGTTGTGTATGAGCCATGACTGGTACTGGTCCATAACTAATATACTGGCAATGGGTAAAAGAACTAAGAAAGCAATACAACAATCCTCTTTATAAAAATGTATGACAAATGAAATAACATATTGTGCTCAAAGGAAATTACCTCCAGCTGTTTAACTTTGGGCTCATCCAATAAAAGGCATCGACTAAGTAGAACAGAGCCATTTGATTTGTCCATTATGAATATTGCAGCATCTGCATTAGGTGCCAATATCTTCACCTAAAACAACCCACAATCTCAAAGAAATATTCTAATCTCTCCAAAAAGATGAGAAAAGAAAAGCATTGAAATATTTTTGTACCTCACAAGACATGAGATTAACCTCAAAGTTATCATAAAGATCCTTGAAATCGCAGCCAGGAAGAATATCATTGTGCAATTGAGTGACCTTATCTATCGTTCTTATATGCAGAGTTTCCATTTTAAAAACCTAGTATGAATAATTAATTAAATTTATTAGACTGTTAAGACATGCTATATGAACTATTGCACAGACAATGCTTAGATTTGGAAAAGAAAAAAAAAAATGTCACCAGTGCTTCATGCTGTAGTGGAACTCTTATGACAAAATTGTGAATGTTTATATCCCAGCAGAGCTTTTTCCGATTAAGAGAAAGATACCTATATCAGAAGTATAGGAATAACTAAGGAAAGTAACAACTAAATTCAAGAAGTGTTATCAACAACAGCTTAAAACAATACAAGCAAGAAAAGATAACTCACTCCACTTTAGAGAAAACACGGGCTGAAAAATTGTCAAATCGATTCAATGAAGACATCACCTACATATAGTTAGACAAATGGATCAGATAATAAAGGTATTAAGAACTACTAGAAAATGTACCCACACAATGTGTAGGCAAATAAAAATTAAAAAAAATTTTATACTTCAACGAAAATTATAATCAACACATCAACATGGAAAACGTAATTTAATAAAAAAATATATAAATTTTTGTATAACAAAAATATTTGAAAAATTATAGTTAATAAAAGTTTTCCATTTGTGCTCTCTTCTTTTCTAAAATAGAGAAACAATTAATATTCTAATCAATGCTTACTCCATTTTAGATGTAAAACCAACACAATATTATTTTGTCTACCGTTGACATCCAGCCACAAATTAAATAGATAGAACGACACCAAATGTGTATACACGCTAGATCTATAGGTTTAACACTCTTGGATCCGTGTTTTAAGGAGAAGTGATTAATCTACTGACAATAAATCAGTTTTTTATGTAATACCAACAGGAAAACAAGCGAACAATTTACTAGTTCTTGGAACACACAATTAAATCCTAGTATTAGAATATTTAATGCCAACCCTGTTGTGCTGCATCTCAATTGAAAGCAAAACATCTTGCAGGTACATAAATCTCAAGAAGAAGTCTGGATCATACACAGCTTCGAAGGCATGAATGACAACCTAACATACGACCAAAAAAGCATTTTATCATGTCAGGCAACCAAGATACATGTCCTTGAGGACCTTGACATAAAATGAATTCATAAATTACCTGAATCAACGGTTCTGTGTGACAATACAAATCTGGTAAGTCAATTTGCACATTGAGAGCTCCTTGATTTTCGAAGTTATCTCCAGAAAGTGAAGACTATAAAGTAAAAATTAGTAAGCAATAACAAGCAAACAAAAATGGATGTATGAAAGTATAAATGAAAGATTGACATGCATGAAGGACGAACTTGAAAAATGTTTGACTAGAAGTTACCTCTCCAAGAATCAAGAGAAGATTCTCATTATCTGGGTTTGTGATCTTAAAAGATTCCAGAGAAATGAAAATACTGGCCGAGTTATCCCGGGCCTTGCACTCAAGACCAAAACCAGAAAGCTTTGCCTCTGCAATTTTTCTTTCACGACTCCTAAATAACAAAAGAAAATAGTAACTGCTGAGGAAAAAGGGAATGGAAGGATAAGAAGCTCTAAGGTATGAAAGAAGCATGCTGTTACATCAGGCTAATTGATACAATTATTTCCGAAACAGCAAGCTTTATGGAAGAAGTGTAGAACTGTTCTTTCACTAAAGAGCCCTCATTTGCAGACGAAACAGCGTGGAACTCCATTCCCTCAGTGATATCCTGTGAAAGCACCTTGCGATAAGTATATGAAACCACATAACTACTCTTAGATCAGGTACTGGGTTGTAAGATTCTTAATCCTGCATAAGATAAGACACAAGATAGCATCCCTAAGAGGGAAGCCTGCTTAATTAACAAAGCAGACAAACAGATACAAAGTTCATAATCCACGATTATGAACCAGATGTTATCTGAACAAAGCAGACAAACCAGATACCAAGTTCAAAATCCACAATACAAGGTATTAGATGTTATCTGAACTGACTAAAATGCCCAATACTTAAATTGACACCAAAACTTCAACTTACAGATTGGCCTAAGTATCACACAAAAGACAAAATAACCTTTATGATCTCATCTGACACCACACCAGCAAATGAACTGGCATCAGCTGTGCCACCGGCTCCAAGCATACCAAGAGACAGCCAGTTCAACCACCGACGACCCCTACTTGAAGATTGCTCTTCAGCTTGGGGCTTCTCTTCTGACGTCTGAGCATCACTAGGTAAAGAAAGAGACCTGGACCGAGATAGGCCCTCCTACAAAAATTTTCATAGTTTGATATACAGAAAGCATTACAATCTTGTATAATGAGCGCAGGAAAATATTAATTTCGACCAACTGATGTGACAACCACTGTGGAAGAGAATACATCAGCAATTCTCAGACAAAAATTCATATTACAATAAGAAGCTAACCTGAAAATCTCAATTAAGCAATACACTAACAATTTTAGCACTTCGATCAATTATATTAATTTATTTCTGTATAGTAGACACAGAACAAAACGGAACAAAATCTGATTTCTGTTAAAATTGTACATCACAAATTCTACATTCCAGCACTAAACTCAGCCTGCCCAATCCAATATCGATCGCCAAGTCAGGTTGGGTCTGAGCAATAGTTATTATTTCATCAAAAAGTTAAACCAACCATCCCTGACAAGCTGTCACTTTCAGTAACACCACAATTATAGAGAGAGAGAGAGAGAGAGAGAGAGAGAGAGAGAACCTGCAACTGTTTCTCTGCACATGCTCTATAGTTCAAGATGTCATCAATGTCACATTCTTTATCCATTTCCTCTAGTTCTTGCAAAATATCTTTGCTTAAAAGCTGAAAATAGCAGGTTTTGACAAAAGGAAACATAAGAAGCAAGTTCTTACATAGTAACAAGATACAAACAATAAGCAGTGTTTCTAATTTTCTAATTTTCAGTAAGTATCATAAAAACTAACCTGCTCTTTCTGCAGCAATTCCAACTTTCTCTTGTACAAATTAACATATCTACGCTTGTTCGTTCTGAAAATTAAAAGCAGCAGATATAACATTTATAATATTTTGGATTCCTACAACTTAACAACTTCAAAACTAGCACCAAACATTTCACATATTTGTAATTAATACCAAATTTTGGAGTTACCTCAAACTATTAAAAATCAAACTAAAAGATCTATAAATGATGAGTTCATACACCTTGAACCCAACACTCTTTACTTTGCTTAAACTTTTGTTCAAGTTGTTGTGCCCAAGGGTAATTTGCAAATAAGAAAAGCCACTGGGGTCCAACTTCTTCAAAGGTCACAACTGCTGAGAACTAAAATTAAAAGGATCCTTATCAAAAAATAAAGATAACTACTTACAATCTCTGACCAAGAGTGCTCCAAGAGTTTTTCCTTAGTTTTTTACGAACCTCAGACAAAACCGAGTCTCGAGCATAGTGCCACCACAAAAGTTGCCAGCCTTCTTCCCTATTGATGAGAGAGTTCTGAGACGGCCTGTATCGACCATACCTGAAAGGACCAATTAATGTAGAAATCATTTGCATATTTCAAGAACTAAATACTTCTTCAGACAACCTAAATTAGAAAGAAGAGTAACAAATTAGAAATAAGTTCAAATCAAGCTCCCCACGATACAGTTATTATAAGGGACGTACTTTTCTCGCAGGGCACATATGGTGAGGTGGTCTGCAAGACTGAACATTTGCTGAATTTGAATTTCATTTGTTGAAAGAACCTAGAGAGAGGGAAACAAAAGGTAAAAAGAACCACACAATAGAATAAAATTACAAGTTGCTATGAATTCCTTATACTCTGAGGAACAAATTAACACGAAAAAAAAGAAGGAACAAACCAAGCCATTTAGCTGTATATCAATATCATATTGTGGAGCACCATCAAGCTTCCCCAGCTTATTTGCCTACAAAAAGAGCCAAAGAGCACAAATTACTAATTAAAAATCAGAATCCATTGAGCTCACAATATATCACATGCATGGGAAGCTTTACTTACTAGCACAGAAATAGTTATATCAAATGGTTCAATGATGTAATCATCTATTTTTCCCTCTATTTCCAAAATTCCGCCTTCTGAGTGCATAAAGTCGCTTGTTAAAAAGTTATTGAGGCCCTCACCGATCCGATTGCAATAAAAACAAGCAGTAGATATTTCAATTATCTTGCTTGCATGACCAGATCTTGATTTTCCTATTATAGACCTAAGAGAAGCAAATATGAAAAATTATTTAAAGAGTTTTATGTCAAAAACTGAGCAACAAATAAAAACATAGGCTAGGAATCGTACGAAGAGAAATTATGCTTGCGTGTGTCTGTCATTACTGTCAGACTTGAAAACTTCAACCCAAATATGAATTTTTCCTGTTCACATATCAATGTAAAATATTGCACAAGTAAAAAATCATTATCAGATCTTGTTTATGACATAGAACTAAAAGGTACATCATTTTCTCTTATAAACAAACAAAATTATAAGTTGCCTATGCACTGGTCAATTAATTTAAGTAAATGGGTCAAACTGATTTGAAATATAAAAATCTTAAAGATGAAGAGCTTATGTTGAGAAGAAATCTGTAAAACAGAGAATGTTGAGAAAAAAGAATCATACCATATCTTTATGAGTGTCAACATATACAACATGCACATTTCGTATTGAAACTTGTATATTGTCGAGTATCTGTTGAGGTAAAAGTAATCACCTTTACTGGAATTTGGCAAGCTATCAAGCAGTTCATTTCTCAAAATTTGAAAGCTATTTTACAGAGATCTATTTGTACCTTTGCTGACATATATGAAAGAAATGATTGACCTGTTCGATTATCTGATGAGAAGAAAAAAACAAAAAGAAAAGGTCATGTGCCTAGTGTGTTATCTCATACAATAACACAGAAACGAGATACAACTTGTTCTTATTGGATTGTATCAGCTAACCAGTCAAATAGGTACAAGTGAAGTCTTCTACGACAATTTCCTAATTGCCGCCAGCACTTCAATTCAACTTTTGGTATCTAAGTAAAACTAGGACTGGACCCTAGACCAGCTAGTACCCCACTCCACAGATATAATTGAATTAACATCGATTTGTCTGAAAAGACAATATACCTGTTACACGGCTAGAGAACTTGGCGAGCTCGATTGCGTTAAGTTTAGCCATTTTTCCAGCTATTTCTCTTTTGTCAACAGAGTCGAAACTCCACTACAAAATAGGACGGTAAGAATCAATCAAATACATGATTTGGTGCTTCCCGTCTTGAACAAGAAAAGCATTAAAAACTTAAACAGCAGCAGAGGGCGGTGTGTGCAGGAAGCAACAGTATAGGCTGGTACAGGAATCCTTGGTTCAGATATGAACTTCCTAGATAAAGCAACATACCTCGGTATCCTCTCTCTCGCAAGCAGAAATAAAGACATCTTCCAACACAATAATAATTGGGTCCCACCCAAGCTTCTTCCATGGAATCTTTATGCTCAATTTCCCTGCTTGTCCTGCAAGTTAAATTTAAGTACATTACAGAACTTAGAGGTTGAGTAGGTCCAATTGACCCCCATGCGTGCAATTAAATGTCAACCGACCTCCAATTAAATAATATTGGTTTGTCAATTCCAGGACCACATGGAAGCCAAGACAAGAAAATTAACAAAGGGTATCTTGAGTCTTGAGGATTAAATCAGCATAAAAACCCTTAAAACAACTTAAAATCTAGCTTTTGAGAACTAGTGACAAGCCAAATGAGGAAATTTTTCTCCTTGTCAGTGAAAAAAAAAATGAAAAAATTGAAACAGATACGAGACTTCAAAGAACATTGTAAAAATTAATTATATGATTAATTAGTAGTTGTACCATTCTTCAATGCAAAAGGGAACTGCAAATAGTCAAATGCTTCAAGAATCAATTCTACATTCTCCAACAATATTTCCTCTGCAATGAGATAGTCAAATGCTTCAAGATCAAAATTATGCCCAGTAGGGAACAGCATGCTTTGAAGCAATTAATTTCATGTCTCGATTAACTTCAATTACGTAAATTCCTCCAGAAAAAAAATAATAATTACAACTAGCTAACAGATTTTTTTTTTTTTTTTTGGAAACAAGTGGGAAACCCCATCACTTTTCCATTAATAACAAAAAGTTCATACAACAGTCCATATATCTCCATCAGAATATATCTTCTGATGAACTCAAGTCCCTACAAACATAAAGCTGGTATTGCACCGGTATCATGATCTACTGGACTGGTACTCAACAGGTGTGGGATTGGTATGACCTAGATACAAGTACCGATAAGATGGTTTAACATCTATATATTTGTATATGTCTTATTGTAATCCCAGCAATTTCTGGTGCATTAGGTTTTCCATAGTAAACCCTGACTTAGTCATGCACAGAATTCACTTCATTCCATCCAAACAAGCATAAAATGGAAATTCGAACTCTCAGTTCCAAATTAACCAAAGCAACTGGAAACATAATATGAAATTACACATACATGTATGACTCGTTGCAGGAAAAGACAAGGCATAATCAGACAAATAAGAGAGAAGGAAGTGATTTGGTACCGTTCCAGATACCGATCTTGAGCTGGTCCTTTTGGATGCCTTTCACATACCGACCGAGAAACCCCGCGAGCACCTGGCTCACCACTCCCTCGAACATGGCTGTGACAGGGAAGTCGATTGAAACCCTAGAGATTAGTAGAGACCAGACGAGTACTAGAGGTACCTCTCATGGCGAGCGCAAGAGGTTAGCGCGAGAGGAGTAGAGAAAATTTCTTGAGGAAGGGGCGCGCTGTCTCAATGAAAAAATTAGAAAAATGTGGTATAATTAGAAAAAGTAAATAAATATCAAATTTGTTGGAGACCTGACCGTTTTATTTTTTTTTTTAATTTACGGTGGAAACAGTATTAGTTATTTTTCTTTTAAAATCCAAATTATCAAAAAAAAATTTATTGGTTTTAATAGTCAGCAATCAAATAGTCAAATTCGTATGTTCTTAATCCAATTGACAAAATATTAGATTCTTTTTTTTTTTTGCTCAATAACATCATTGTTTTATATGCTGTAATGTAGTTAGAAAGATTTATCTTAACAATTTCCTTAAATCAAGTAAAAATAATAATTATAAAACATGTTTTTAGCATTATAGATCAGTCGCATATCGATTTTATGCATTTTTAACTGTTAGTTAATAATTGATATTTAGCTGCAGATCATAAAATTTAGACCGTTGCAATTTTTAGTTGGTTTGATGAATGGTAAATTTGCATCAGATTTTATATAATTTTTTTTCCTACGGTGCGTATATAAGATCATATTTTCAGCGGGATTTCTCAATTATAAATTTTTTTTAATTATTGTCAAAATTATTATAATTGGTTGTCGATAAATCTCCGAACTACAGTTAAACTAATAGGAGATGCATTCATTTTTTGCACATGTTCGATTTGTTCTGCTCGCAGGGAAGCGAGAGAGAGGAGACAGAAAAGAGGGGAAAAAAAAAAAAAAAAAAAAAAAAAATCTGCTTCGCTATTCTCGTAGGAACTGATCAGCCACCGAATGATAAAACGCCTATCCGATCATAAAATCGGAAAATTGGATGACAGTATTGACAACGCACCTTTCTCTTTTTCTTTTTCTTTTTTTGTTGAATAAATATCAATTCTCGCGTATGCGGGATTAGTATTTTGATGTCATTTTAGATGGAACCAAAATAGATTTCTATTTGTCTTTAGCTACTTCGTGTTTGTCAGAGAGACTGACAGTTGAAAATTTATAGAATTTTTCTCATGAATGTCTTCCACTTTCCACTGCAAATACGTGGTCACTTGATTAATAGAATGAAACATCACACAAACTGTACTGAATAATCGCATGGCAAATAAAGTCCCTAGTCCAGATAACGAATAGAGAGTATAAATAAAAAATTCTGTAAAACTTACACCGCAAATGACACAGTTTTTAAATCCAATTCAATTAAAATTCCGTACAATTTTGTGCTCTCGGAAATAAATTTGCAAAGACTATTTATTTCTTGTCCTTTGATCCTAATGATGAACATTAATAAACCCCACATAAAAACACCATATGCACTAAAAGCTAACACCAGGTCAAGAGAAGCCTCCTAAGTTATCCACAAACTGTAAGATTTTTGTTGTATTTATATTTACTGTTGACCATGCATTTAGTGAAAATTGAAAAAACAAATTCGAAATCCTCTCTTATGTCATGCTAGTGCTACAGACTAAATCCTATGCAGGCAGATAAAAAGAAAAAAGATACATATTTTTCGAAAGAAACGGTGTATGTACAATTATACATACAAACGTAACATTGTACTTTTAGTTTTATTTCAACTCAACTTTTGCCTCTTCACCTTTCAACCTAAATGAAGTTCAAAATGAAGCATCTATGATTAACACGTCCTAGCACAGCAAAAATGGAAAAGAAGAAGACAAAATCAGAATGCATTCTTCGGTCACTTTTCCCATTATTACTTATTTCCTTCGAAATGTGCTTGAAAGGCACCAGTGAAATCAAACCATATAAAGTGCAGGATTCAGAACTCTCTGTTCTAACTGAAGAATGATCTCTTGCTGTTACGCTCCAGTCGAGCCTCTCTCTGTCAAACAACAGGAGAGTAAGGATGAATTTTACTCAATAAAGCAAGATGCAAAGCAAAAGAACTTTAAATATAACTTGTAAGTACACGATTTCCCCTCAATTATCAAAATCTGAAGATGCAATATATAAACTTTTGTTTTGTTAAAGAGAAACATATTTCCCTAAATTGTTAGCCAATCCCAGAGAAGTTCTCTTTACAAAGTAGCAATATATCATGCCAGTATAAAGAAGGAACCATATTTTTAATTATATCCAAATTCAAATAAATCACGCAAATACTAAATCTATATGTCAGACACTTGGTCGAACAATATTTCTTCTCTAAACAAAGGAAATGGTTAATACCATAAAAATACAGTTAAAACTACGCATTCCTTGAAAAACACTCTTTTAACTGGTAAAGGTAGCTATTCTCCATTTACACCATGCCAATGGAACCACGAGCAGAATTGAAGTTCAATTCATGTTAGCAAATGGCATACTTTACCAAATAATTATGCTCATCCCCTAAATGGCGTTGCAGTACCAAAAATAAATATATAAAAATAAGTACTCAGATGACCATTTCAGGTAGGTATTTAAAAACTACTCATCATCAACTATATAGGTGCCTCAGAACATCAAATCATGGAAATGTATGAGTACAGTGAAATAGATGAGAGTTACGGGGACTTAAATTGATCATTCAAAACAGACAAAGAAAAATCAAGCCAAGAAAACAGTACCTCTTTCTTTTTACATTCCTTGTAGTCATCAAAGAATTGCTGACAGTTACTCTTCTCTTTGTTAGCCTCCAGACCTAAGTCATAAATCCTCACAAGATCACAAAAGAAAAGGAAAATTGTGCGCACATAATTCATGATTTGTCCTTTTAAAATATACCCAATATTCTACATCATTGAACATTTGCTTCTGAGAATTTAGCAGTACCATACATTTGAACAAAAATCATATAGTTTAAAACTTTAAATCAGATTCCTTATATTTACTATAGTTTTATTTGTAACCAAAACCTTCCTCGTATTTACACAAATTCAATACTTCCAGGTTATTTGAAAATATCACACAGTTTTAAAGTGATGTCAACTTTATGCAAAATCTGACTCTTACAACTTCATTTTAGGTAATTCAACCGAATCATAACAAGGGTTTATATGAACTTGAACATCTAAACTTCCGAGCACAGCTTGAATTACCTTAATTCAGCATTGAAATCGCAAAAGGCTCATTAAGTGTGGTAAAATTCGAAACATGTTAACAATAAAATACTTTGTCGTCCCGCTAAGCTAACCTTTAAATATTTGTTGCTGGTATTTTATTTTAAATAATATGAGACATTGGTCCAAAACAAAACAAATCCAAGGTGTTATTTGCATACAGCATGTAGTATAATTTGAAAAACTTCTGCATGCAGATTCAGGCATTCGGCGGTATAATCTAAGGATAACGCACTCTCAGATAAGATTAGATCATACAGATGAATATCTGGATTCTGGCGTGCTACATCAAGTACCAGACAGATTGCTATCAGATCATTCCAGGAGACAAATTTGTACAGTTGATTGTAGAAATAAAAAAATTTAGAAAAATACAAATGAAGGCTACATTTAATAAAGGGGTTTAGTCAAAGCTGTTACTGCTAGTGCTAGGGATTCGAACTAGAAAAATCATAAAATTGAGTGGCACTGGTGAAATTACCCCCTAGATTCTAGAAAGGAACCGAAGAGAGAGAGTGGGGAGGGGAACGAAGCGTACATTTGAGGGAGGCAGAGTACTGAGGGAAGCACATAGAGTCCGAGATCCTGGCTGCGCTTGGATACGGCAGCGCTGGAGGAGAGGTGGAGGCGGCCGTTTGTGTGCGAGAAGGAGACGATTCAGGCGACGCCATTGGTTGGTATGCTTTCTTTCGACGAGAGGATCGACTCAAGGTATGGACAATAATGGAGCGGGTTGGACCATGTTTGTGCGGAGTTGGTTTCCGATCATAGTTTTCAAAATTTAGATCCGGTTTGTCTATATTGGAAATTGCGGTTGTCGGTTTTTTTCATCATTTTTAGTTATGTCGGGTCCAATTTTTAAGTATTTATGAAATTAACTAATTTTTAAAGTTAAGTTGTATGTTATTATCCAGCTTTGTAATTTTCTTTATATCTATATCTATGTTGCGTGGATACTCCAAAAAAACTGTAGTATTCCGTATCGAATACATACACGATATGCACCGAATATGCCACGTGGCAAATTCTATTATTTTAATGCGTTTGACCAGCGGATTCAGTCAGGATACTCCTTAGATACGGCTGGGATACGGCTAGGATACGGGTGGGATACGTTTTTGAATATTAGAACTTCAAACTACTATAATTTTTTATAAGAATGTCCATTTTGGACGAATGACCACAATTCGGAAATCAACGAGATCAACAAGTTTTACAAGGGTTTACATACGGGGGTTAAGCCCGTATCGACCATTTTCGGGACCAAAAAATGTTGTCTAAACCTCTGAAATCCACTTTGAAAGTATTCCAATCTAAAAATTATATAAAAACTATCATAATTAGTTTTTAATCTGTACAAATTATAAAATATATAAATAATAAAAATATCTATATTTAATTACAAAATATATTATTTTAATTATTTTATATATACTGTTGTATTCTAATTTTTTAAAAAATGGCGTATCCCCGCACTCGCACCGTATCCGATACGATACTCGCACCCGCACTCGTGCAACATAGCTTTATATTAATATAAAAAAAAAAAAAAAAATTTGGGGCTTGACCCTTTGCTTTCTTAAAAAAAAAAAGTTGTATGGTTATTATAGTCCTATGAGTAGGATGGATGTGGCCTGTCTAACATGATCGTATTCGCGTATCAAATTTCAAACTACCGATCCAAACCATTACATTGAATCTTCATATTGAAAATTTGTTCGGAACCAAATTTTACATTTTTTTGAAAATTTTTACTATTTATTTCGTATTTTTTAAAAAAAAACAGCTCATAGAACTTATATGGAACGTCTAATAACAACGATTTTTAAAAATATAAAATAAATAGTAAAATATTTCGAAAAAAATGTAAAAAAACCTAATAGAATTTATAGTGATATCAGAGATGAGCATTTATATTTATTTATGATTTATACTTTTATAGTATATAACTAGTACATTAGTTTTTCCGGTCATATTTGAGATCTAATCAATCATTAATTATCATATTAAAACGAATGATTTTCTTAATTTGTATAAAAAAAATCGATCCACTGCCAACTTTATCTAATTTTGTTATAATTACAATAAAAAGATGGACGAGTAGATTTTATCCTAAGTTCTTAAGCTATTCCAAGTCATAAATGATAATTGTCATCGTGCACCGTCTCTAACCTCAAATTCCCTCCTATACCCTCTCCTCCCCTCCTATACCCTCTCCTCCCCTCCCCTGACAGTCCTCGTTCGTTTCTCCTTTCTCCTCGCGTCTCTCCCCTACACCTTTCCTCTCAACTCTCTCTTGTTTTTCCCTCTGAACCTCTCATCTCTTCAGATTTCTCTCCTTGCATCAAAATACTGTCTCGATTTTTCAAGAAGAACATATAGAACAACAAACTGAACACTTAAATCAACAGATTGAAAGTAAACAAAATATTATTTTAATGAAGAACAAAGTGAACACTTATAATAATAGAGTAACCATATTTAGTAAACAAAGTGAACATTTAATAAGAACAAATTTAACAAATATAAAAAGATAAGGAAAATTTTGATTTATGCCACTCTAAAACAGTTCAATTTGAAATATGCCATCATACAACACCACAAAATTTGAAATATGCCACTATTTTTAATAAAAACATATTAAAATACCTTTTGTATGTCAGATTTTCTTATAATTCCTATAACACCCTTACCAAACATATCATTGGAAAAAAAAAAACGAAAAAAAAAGGACTTTGGGCGTTTCTGTTTGTTTGAAAATTTAGAACCAACTTGTCAGACCAGCCATAAAACAAAGCAAAATTGAACAAAATTAGATATTTGTGAATTAAATTGAGATTAGAAACATGTGAAGGGAAATAAAGCGATAATAATCCAAGCATTAACTGCAAGAAAACTCAATCGAATTATTTGATACATCATTTGCCGGTAAAAGCTAGCTGGAAGTAATAACTATCGGTAAAGAAATTTTAAAAGATTTTTAGATCTCAAAACAATGCATAAGCTCGTGCATCTATCCTTTATGTACCAACTCTTAACAGCCTAATTAACTCCTAATTGCAAGATTAAACACAAACATATCAAAGAATCCTTTGTTTCTAGTTTCTGCTAACCAGAAATTAAATATTGTATATAAATTTTCCTAATGTGCCCGTAATTTTAATTTGTTTGCATATACCTACACAGCTGTGCGGAATCACATCCTCTGCCGACCTTTTAAGGTTGGCAGAGTGCCAACTTTTGATCCTGACCGTTAGATCTAATCTCAACGGTTATGGGAGCCCCGTGCATAATACCAGATTGATAGGCCCGAAAAACTTTAACCGTCCGGATTAGATCGAACGGTCCGGATCAAAGGTTGGCACTCTGCCAACCTTAAAAGGTTGGCAGAGGATACGCTCCCCAGCTGTGCTGAGGGAGAAAAAGTAGATGAAATCTTGTTGAAAAATCAAGAATATAAGGCTCTCATCGGAAGAGAGAAGAACAAGAAAAGATTTCATTTCAACGGAAAAGAAAAGAGAAGATTTTTCACTCGAAATCATTTCCGTTGATCGGCGAAGGAAGCTGGAATTTTCGTGCGATTTTGATCAGTCACCAATCGGAGGAGAGAGAAAGAGGGAGGAGAAGCGGTGACCGACGAATTCTCACCAAATTTCGACGTTTTTGGCGAGAGTTCCGTACGGGATTTGGAGCTCGTGAAATCTCACAAAGTCGTTTCTTTTCCTCCGTTCTCCTCTCTTCCGATCACATTTTTCAAATCGCACGAATTCCATTTCCAAATCGTACGATTATTTTCAGCGTTCCGATCAGAGCCTAAAGAATTGTTTCACGGTATTTTGTGTGCATATAAACTGCACTTGATCACTGATAAATGTTGATACATACAGTCCATTACGAAAGGGTATAAAATAATTAGCAAGTGGCATAAATGAATTAATTATTTTAGAATGACATACCTCCAATTTGAATGTTTCGTAGTGGCATATTTAGAAGGGTAATATGGCATTTTAATCAAACGATGGTACGAAACAAATTTTTATTTTTTGTAGTGGCATAAAACTAATAAGTCATTTTACGATGGCATATCTCGAATTTCAAACATTTTTAGTGGTCTAAACCAAATTGTCCCAAAAGATAAAGTTGAATAAGAAAAAAAGAGATAAAGTGAGTAAATGCAATTAAGAAAACAAGTTGAACTCGTAAAAAGAACAAAGTGAACATATAAATGAACAAATTGAAAATTGAATATATACATACAAAATACTGAACAATTAACAAAACACAAAAATAAATTCAACTCATAATTGAACAAAGTGAATATAAAAAATAAACAAAATGAACACCTACAACAAATAAGTTCAACAGCTACGTATCAATGGTTGTGCTGCCAAACTCGATGAAGGTATAGATTCGCAAATATATCCCTTCAACAAGGAAGACTAAATACACTTTTTGGTGGCATTTTTTTGCAAGCACAATCACACTCGCTCTTATTGCTGGCAGGTTTAGACCTTTCTCATACGTACAAAGGTGGATAAATATAAGAGGCAATTGTCTTAGACAAACTATCATTTCCCAAAATGGATAAAAAAAATTAAATAACAACAAATTATTGAAACCCAGGAACCAATTCATCAATATACTATTTCCGCCAACTCGACATATTATAGGACTATAGGTCCTGCAGCTCACAGACGCGCGCACTTCTTAAATTGATCTTATTTCATTGGACATACCGGCAAAAAAATAAAAAAAATAACAAAACAAACAATTGTATGCATTATCAGCGAGATCATAGAACACTTCTCTAATTATTGCGCACCAAGTGTGCACCCCTACATGGCTGTGGACGCGACCAAGTGTGCACCACCCCCTACATGAGCGCCGATGAAACCATGATGATGATGATGACGGACTTTGCTCTCCCCGTGATCACCACCATCACTTTCACTACCATCATTTGAGTCCTTCCATTTTTTGATTGGATCAAGATCACCACACGCAAATATGGCCATGATTATGATTATCATGGCAGCAACCATAGCACACAGCAAGGATAAACTTACTGGTATTCCAGGGATCCGTTCGAGACCATCGTTATTAATAAATATTTCTGTTGCCCTTACCATCTCTTTACCTCTCTTATAATGTTTGCTATAAGTTAAATTAGCGCTTTAACTTTGGCTAATTAAAGGCAATGACTCTCAATTGTTTGATTTTTGCGGAGTATGGGATTGGTCAACTGCAGGAAGCTTTCAAATAATAAAATATATAAACGGTAATGTCACGCAATGCTGTAAAACATTAATTCAATCCGTGGACCGTCAAACATTCAGTTATTATGTTGTACGTATTCCATCGCGTAATATCCGCAGCACATAGCATTTTTTGTTGTATTGCATCGCATATTATGTTTCAAAATATATAAATATTAAGGTACGCATTTTTTTTTAGTAAAAAGCAGCAGACATTTTTCATATAAAAATTAAATATTAAAGAATTTTAAATTTTGAATAAAAACTAAGATCTATTTTTTTTTTAATAAGAACCAAGCAATTACCCTCTTCTAAAACACATTAATTTTCTTCTCACCTATTAACGTGTACAAAAAATGCGTTACGCGAAATAGCGCATTTTATGAACGGGTAATAAGACTATTAACGTGTTAATAGGGGCATTGGCTATGTCTTTAAACGCACCTTTCTCCTGCGCATTGTCAGATCTATTAGCAGGTTCATAAAACATGTTATTAAGCCAACAACTCGTTTTGTGAACGTGTAAAAAACAAAAATGCGTTCAAAACGCGCTAGTATGTCTAGGGGTGTCAAACGGAAGCGGAACATGGGTGTTCCATTTTCGTTTTGTTTCTGGTAACGTAACACAATCTCATTCCATTTTCGTTCCGTTTCGTTAGATGTTCCGTTCCTCATTTTCCACTGATTTCAGTCTATTTTCCATTGATTTCAGTCATTTTTCGGTAAAACGGAACACTAATGTGCAGAAATAACCCGTTTCGTTTTTTAAACGCAACTCATTTACCATTCTGTTTATGTTCCCTTTGGACGGAACGGAATGAAACGGAACGGAACGGAAAAACGTGCGAAACGGAAGGTATTGACAGCCCTAAGTATGTCACAGCCATTTCAGTTCTGTTTTTCCCATTTCATTTTGCTTTTTTTTTTTCCTTTTTGAACATAAAGATTTAAGTAATAAAAAATTTAAGTAATGAAATCAGGTTTAAACCACAAATTCCAACCATCTCAAATGTGAGATGGCAAAGAGCAGCGGTGGCGTGGAGGCCACCCATTGATCCAAGAATGAAAACATGGCTAGCCAAAGGGTTCAAACTTCAAAGGGATTGGGGGTGGAGAAGGGATAGAGCCAAATATAATAGAGAGAAGATTAGAAGCATCCAAAGTGTTGGGGGGCAGACCCGAGAAGGTGAGGATCAAGAGAAGAAATCCATCGAGGATTTTTAGAGTGGCGCGAATTTGGCGGAGAATAGGATGCGCTATCATGCACAGAGTCAAGAGGAGGTGCGGGGGCAAAGGAAGCGGAGGTGGAGAGGCTACGGAGACAAGGCCTAAATAGGCTATTATTAGTCCATTAATTCATTTGTTAATTGTCTTCTATGTTGCTTTCAATTCGGACTCAATTAGGCTTATTAAGTCAAAGCCAATATATTCAATATAATTTCTATAATTATATTAAACATTGTTGAACTAAATTATCAACTTATTGATAATTATTATTGTATTAGCATATGCATTAATTAAGTTTCATATGAACACTTTGATTCAATTAATTATAACGGTTCGCAACGGTATATAATTAATTAATCAATTTATCATATATTGCATTCTCTAATGCAAATAAACTAAATAATGCATTCTATGGTTAAAGCTTTATTTGTGTGACCCTCGAAAATTTATGTTATATTGGCCATGGAATTAAATAATTATTTATTTTCAATAATCATAAGCGGTATCTAGCAACACGTTATGATTCCCAATTAACATAAACAAATATTATACTATTATAGTATTTCAATCCTGCATAAAAAATAAAGTATTTCCTTGTTTTAATTCTTATATCACATGATATCACTGTATAATCCAAAATAGGAATGTGTCATTCTTGCGGATTATACATTTCTTGATCTAGAAATGATCGTCTAGTTTGCATGCATACGATCTAACTCCATCAAGGGGCCCAAACAGATATCATCACTCACTAAGTAAATTAATGAGGGACATACGGTTTTCTTGATGAATAACTTGTCATCGCACAATTCAAGAGAATATAAATAAAGTCCGTATAGCAGCCTTTATTAGGAATCAAAATTAGACGATATTTATAGAATCTATCATCATGTGAAAAAATTGAACATCTCAAACTTAGAATCAAACTCATATGAAAATAAATAATGACACATAATATAATCCATATATTTATTTCATTGGGTCATGTCATGTGCTATGTTCCAATAACATACACATATGCAATTAAGCTGGTAACTCCTTACCTATGATTTGTAGAACTTAATCATCACTAATTAACTTGCATACTAATCTTATATGATAATTAATGTTCCTTGTTAATTATCAAGATTATGGACGATTTAGGTTTATTATTGTCATTCTAATGAATGATCCACAGAGATCTACAATTCAGATCCTCAATCTGAATAATCTGTCAATAATAAACTCTAGGAACAAATGATCAAATATCATCAATAACATAAACTAAAATTTAAGTCATTAAACTATTGATTTCTAAGACAAAACTCCAGCAATTATATCTTATTTATTGTTTATTTCTATTAGTTTGTTAATTTATAAATATACATTTTAGTATCCAAAAAAAATCCGCATTCGTATCTGTATCCAACAATATTTGATCCGTATCCGTATCCGTTTAATATTCGAATCATATCCGTATATCCGTATTCATATTTGATAAAAAGAAATATACATACTAATATGATTTTACCACTATCCGATCCATATCCGCTCCGCTTTCACCCCTACTGCCCAGTCTGCCCTACATCAAGCATTAGTATGTTATTAAATGGGATCCGGTTTTACCGTACTCATTGGTTGTTGGATCGGATGGGAGTCCCGTTGGTCCGAAAAAATTAAAACTAACGTTACTGTTCACACGAATTACGATAATAATAGTTAAAAATTCGGAATTTTAAAAATAACGTTGTTGGATCAGCGTTTCAATCGCCGAAAATACAAAACCCTTGGATCGGCGATTGAAACGCCGATCCAAGCTTGGATCGGCGTTTCAATCGCCGATCCAAAGTATTCCCCTCCTATATAAGCGAGACAGCGACCCCTCATCCCCACCCCTTCTCTCTTTCTCTCTCTCGCGCACGGGACAGAAGCTCTCCTCTCCTCAGATTAGTTTTTTTTTTAATATTTATTTTATTTATTTAATTTAATTAGTTTAATTAGGTAAGTAATTAGAAAAATAGATTAAATATTGAAAAAATAATGAAAAAATAAGTAAAAAATCAGAATAAATATAAATAATTATAATATGTAATTTGGGAAATTTTTTTATTGAATTTAATTAGTTTATTTATTTAATTTAAGTAGTTTAATTAGGTAAGTAATTAAAAAATAGATTAAATATTGAGAAAATAATGAAAAAATTAGTAAAAAATCAGAATAAATATAAATAATTTTAATATGTAATTTGAAATTGTTTTATTGAATTTAATTAGTTTATTTATTTAATTTAATTAGTTCAATTAGGTAATTAATAGAAAAAATAGAATAAATATTGAAAAAATAATTAAAAATTAATAAAAAATCAGAATAATTATAAATAATTATAATATGTAATTACAAAATTTTTTTGAATTATTTTGTACATTTTATAATTGTGGATAAGTTAATTACAAATTAGAAAAAGTAAATAAAATAATAAAAAATTGATAGATTAATTTTTTAAATGTAGAGAAATTTTCTAAAAAAAGATAAGCAGCGCTTCTAGTCGAGGTGAGTTTTTTTTTTAATATTTATACATTTAATTAATTTATTTTATTGAGGTAAATAAATGAAAAATTAGAATAATTATTCTAAAAAAAATTTAAAATATGTAAAAAAATAGAAAATTGGAAATGTTGTTGTATGAGATTGGAAATGTTGTTGTATGAGTTTGGAAATTTTGTTGTATGAGATTTGAGTTTGTAATTAGGAGGGATTTTGGTGTTTTTTTTCGGAAACACTCCAGATACAGGGAAGATGCTGTCGAAATTTTATTAGATTATTTACATTGATAATTTTTATTGTAGTGTAGTAAAAATGCCACCGAGAAGAAGAGTACCAGAGGCACCACCTCATAGATCTACGAGGCTTCGTGGAGATTCTGGCGCTTCTACATCTACCGCTTCTGTTGATGCCGAGGCTTCTACATCAGCGGATCCTGTTGTCCCCCCCGGTCTTGTTAATGCAGATCGTCTCTTGCATTTGGATGAGTCGAAAGTTCGTGGCACTGGTGTAAGTTATTATTGTTCTTTTATTTTTTTTTTACTTATATATTTCTATTTTTATAGTACTTTTTAAAATAATTAAAAAAAATATATATACAGCATTTGAGGGCAGTACTACATAGGGCTAAGATGTCACGAACTGTTGAGGTGGATGAGCGTTTGATGACACTTGGACTGATACATTTCGTTCAGTTAGATCATATGCAGCTCGATCATTCGCTTTTGCAGGGTCTAGCCATGTTCTGGAGGCTAGAGACCCACACTTTCTTTTTTCCGCACGTTGGCGAGATGACGGTCACTCTAGAGGTAAGGATCAATACATATTTGTAATATTTTTTTTGTAACTATATATGTATAAAATTTGAACTATTTGCAGAATGTGGCCTTCTTATACGATTTACCTACGACTGACAGAACCGTTACTGGACGGACCGATTACGACGCCATACAGTTACTCCAGAATTTGGCATTGCCGGAGGATACAGACACGGCGATAGTTGAGAAGTGCTTCAGGGAAAAAGAACGGAAGTAAGAAGGTTTTAAAAAAATTATTTTTATGTTAATTTTAAATATATATATTTCTTACAATCAAATTACATTAATAATGTAATGCAGGAAATCTCATTCCGTTAGGTTAAAGGAACTACGTAAGATTTGGAATCAGATTGGAGGGCCTGGCACGAATAACGCAGCGAGGATCGACAGATACACACGCGCTTGCGTGTTGGAGATTTTTGGGTGCGAGTTATTTCCTGATGGCACGGGTGACTCGGTTCCATGTTTTTATTTGCAATTATTGGAGGTTAGCCAAGGAATAAATATCTCACATTTATTGCACTTTAATAAGAAATTAAATATATGAAAGAATTGATGATATTCCTTAAGAAAATAATTCCTATTTGCAGGATCTTCATTCTAGTAACTCGGTGCAGTACAATTGGGGTGGTGCCACTCTTGCCATGCTATACCGAGGCTTGGACACTGCCTTCATTAATAACAATATAAATATTGGTGCTCCTTGGTTGCTCTTGCAGTTGTGGTCGTATGCAAGATTACTACTTAGTCGGCCGTCGATCACGAAGGATTTTGATGGTTGTGGTCTACCAAGTATTGACTCGTGTCCGCCTTATGGGAGGTATGTTGATTTGATTTTAATTGTAATATTTAAAATATATTTTATTTGACTTTAACAAACAACAAAATGGAAATGCAGGAACTGGACGACGAGACATAAATCGAAAAAGTTCACCGGCCCTACTCGCAGTGGGATAGAATATGCGAGAGATGTCTGCATGAAAATGAAGCCTGAGCATGTCGTGTGGAGGCCTTATGATCACATCAGGGACCGCATGCCTCGTTGTGCCCAGGTTGAGCAGAGGATGTTCCTTCTACGCATCCCATGCATTTATTATTGGATCGTGATGTGCCACCACGTAGATCGTGTCATGCATCAGTTTATGCTCTATCAGACAGTTCCCCCACCGCCACCTGAGGTATATTTAACTGTTCACATTATTAATTTCATTATTTAATTCTCACATTTATATTTTGTTGATTAACTGTGATTTGAATAAAACAGCATTGGTCGAGAATGGAGGAATTGATGGGATACCAGCATAATACCTATCGAGGTATTGACTGACATCAAATATTTGTGACTGAGGTCAACAAGTGGGCGAACACTAATGAGGCTAAGGTGATAGAGGATCGGCCGTGGAGCGAAGATATTTGGAGCGACTACCGACGCTGGTTGAGCGTACATGGAGGTGCGCATCTTGTGCGAATTCCTGAAAGGGCAGCGTCTGGTCCGGCTCGGAACTTGTCATACCTTCGCGAGACATCTGGTCACATGAATTTGGTAAGTTAAATTACACAGAATTTTGTGCCTAATAAATAATTCAGTGGCTAACAAAAATTGAACAGGTCAAGCATACTTTGCGGGAGGTGTTGCGAGGATGTGCATGGGTTGTGAAGAAGGGATTTCGTCGTGCTGGGAAGCAATTGCTGAGGGGGTGCAGCACGTCCTTGGATATTGTTGGCGAGCCTGATCGATTACCTCGACTCTTAGAGTCGAAGGCTCTTCATTCAGACATCGACTCTATCCCTGATACGGATGATGAGGATGATGCGCCAGAGCCGGGATCTGTTGAAGAACAGCTTTTCATGCGGGTATAATATATTTTTTAATCACTTTTATTAATATTATTGTTCCTTTCATGTTTAATATTCTATAATTATTTAAAATATTTTTATTATTGTTATAATATTATCTGTAACAGAATGATTTTAGTCTGCATGATTGGGATTCATATTTTGATGCTCCAAGACCCAATCAGCCTCTGGTTCGGAGCAGACGGTCACATTCCGGTATTTTTGGGCCTCACTCCGGATCCACAGGACCTCATTCCCAGCCTCAGACCACAGAACCGCAGGCCCCACCCCATTCGCAGCCCCGAACCATACAGCCGCAGCCTCCACCCCGTTCGCAGCCCCAGACCATACAGCCGCGGCCTCCACCGCACAGTACACAGTACACATACGGGAGTCCTTATCCTCCACTTCCACCATATACTCAGACTCAGTACGGAGGAGGGTACAGTCAGCCCTTTGTACCTACCCCCGCGCCTATCTCTCAGGCTGATGCTTATTATCAGGCATACGGTACCCCACTGCAGGACCCATTCACACTTATGTCGCACCATCCATTCGGCGATTCTGGGGCCTCATCTAGCAGACCGCCTCGTCATTCCACTCCATTTTCTACGAGTTATCCTCCCCCCCTCCTCCCCCAGGACTTGCTCCCGGTCGAGAGACTCGAAACATCCCACCTACAATGACCGCATACGGCAACCAAATGAAGACATGGTATTCCTGTAAGTTGAGGTTTTCTGCACTTACACCAAGCACGCATGCTCGATAGTTGAGGATCTCTCGGTTGGTAATTACGTTTGAGGAAAACTTGGTACTTCCAGGTTACCCCCGGATCATTTTTTTCGAATGGCACTTGAGCTTCAAATTCTCCACGTTCAATGTCAACGGTAATAACGTTTATTGCCGTTGTAAATATGAATTTATATCATTATACATTTTAAAGAGTAGAAGTAAATATGATTACATTGGAAGTACATTTGTACCTGCTTTGAGAGTATGTTTCATCAGCTTAAGTTGGATTTCTTTTGGCCATCGTTCTCCCTCCGCCTGTCTCGCCAAAACTATTTGCTTCCTCTCATTAAACCATTTAACAGTTTTGTACCAAGTGCCTTCCACAAGTCCAACAACTGGTAGTCTTCTCTCAGCCTTGTACCTGCTATTGAGACTTTCTGATCCATTACTCGTCATAATTCCACTGCTCGTTGCCATCTGTTTCATTTTCTTTCCCACACTTTTCAAGGTAGTCGATCGCCTTTAGATTCGTTTTCTTCAGTTCGTTCCATATTCGTTTTCTCCGGCCCTTCTCACGCAAGTATGTTCTTCTTCATTCTTTATTATTCTCCAAAATTCACCTTCCCTTTCTGTACGGGCATACAAATGCCACTTACAGGTAGGCACCTTACAATCCAATACATAAAATTCTGGAGTACTTCTAGTGGTTTTATGCTGTACATTATTATCTACGGCGTATTTATTACAAGCTTGTTTTAATTGTGGTTTTGACATAAAAATGTTTCCTTGCGCTAAAGGCTCAGAAGTTTCTGTTTGAGACGGTTGTGGAATCGAATTTCTATACTCAGAGATATCCAGAAATTGGCTAACGGGATGGTAATTATCGGTCCTTCCGGTAATGTAATACTCGTGATTCGCGAAACCCTGCGCATACATACCATCTCCCTCCATATCCTGTGACGCCCAAAACTCTTCCTCTTCATCAGTGAAATCATCCCCCGTTGCATAATTCGACTGATAACCCGGGCCACGGTCGTATGTCTCGTCAAGTTCGTCTATATCCCCTCTTCTTCTTCATCTTCCTCTGCTTCTTCTCTAACTGGTCTACTACTCTCAGGTTGGTCCCATGGATCCCAATCATGTGCATTGGTGTTGTACTCATTATTTGTTCCATCTTGTCTTTCTCGTCCGCTACTACTCTCAGGTTGGTCCCAAGGATCCGAACCCCATGCACTCATATTTGTTCGCTCTTGTCTTTGTTGTCGACTACTACTCTCAGGTTGTTCCCAAGAATCTCAACCCTGTGCACTCGTATTGTATTGATTATTTATTTCTTCGTCTTCTTCGGTATTATTGACTTATTCATTCAAATTATAATTATAATCGTAATTATAATTATAATTTGTGTGTCCCCCTAATTTAAAAATATATAATAAAAAATTATATAATTTCTGTGTCATCGTAATCAAAATTATTGATTTGCTTTTATTTTAAAAGGCTTAATTTAAAATTTTATTATTCAAGAGTAAAGGCAAGAGCAAATTAATTACAAATGCGTACAATTAATAGCAAGAGTAAATTAATTACTTTAAAAAGCTATTTTTATCAATTCTATAATGGCACAAATTTAATTAGTAATTTTGTCCAATTATGCAAAAGATTTTTTAACCAAAAGTTTCTTAATAAGCCAATTATGTTTAGTAAAGAATTATAATCCTAATTTAAGCAAATTATATATTGCATATGTTCATGACTATTGTAATCCTAATTCAAAAATAAATAATAAAGTAATTTTACTAATAAAATTTATCGTAAGTTACCTTGTAGGCCACCACCAGTAGCTGGAAGCAAATCAACGTGAAGTTGAAAGCCGTGTAGCCTTTTTGCTTGGAAGCACTCACGTCGTACATACCGCCATTCATTTTCAGAGTTCACCGGCAACTGCATCTGCTGGAACCTCCCTTCAATTATGGTATTAAAATGGGAAACAATTCTCAAATTATAATGACCTTGATAAAATCCCAATGCTGATAAAATTATTTCTTTAATTGATTCATAATCAGTTTGCGAAGTTGCATCCAAACTGAAATAATTTGATGGATTATATGGAGATTGATTAACGAAAACCGGAATGGAAATCATATTTTTGACAGTATAGAGAGTCGAGTATTTGAAAATGATGGGTGATTTTCGAATTCGGAACGGCATGTTCTATTTATAACCAAATGAGAGTCGAAATAATGATGAGAATTCAAATCAAATCGCACTAAAACGCACTGTTAAATCGCACTTAAATTCAATTTACACCTTGGATCGGCATTTGGGACGCCGATCCAATTCTTTTAATGATAAAAATCACTAAAAAATGAATGATTAAAACCATAAAAAACAGTAAAAGCATTAAAAAAGTCAGAAAACCAGTTGGATCGGCGTTCCAATCGCCGATCCAATTCTTTTAATGATAAAAATCACTAAAAAATGAATGATTAAAACCATAAAAAACAGTAAAATCATTAAAAAAGTCAGAAAACCAGTTGGATCGGTGTTCCAATCGCCGATCCAAGCTAAAAATTAATGATTAAAGTATAAAAACAGTAAAAGCATTAAAAAAAGCAACTTTTAGCGGGAAACCAATTGGATCGGCGTTTCAAACGCCGATCAAAGCTTGGATCGGAATTCGGATTGCAAACATTACAAGTGACGACTGTCACACAAACTTATTTCACTAATAATGACCATAATAAGATACCGATGACAGAAACATAATACTATTCCATTTAGCGGAGATGGACAACATTTGAAGCTGCGGGATGATTTTCAAAACCAGGTGGAACTGCTGGCAGGTGAGTCAACCACGACCCTCCAAGATCAAAACCTCCATTCCTCTCAATCAAATCTGTAAAAAATTTGGGGCCCCTAACATGATATTGATTTCCTTCTAATTTCTTAACTACAAATTTTTCCCCATGATATTGTAACATCAATGCAGAAAATAATCGTTGTTCGCTAGTCCGTCGATCTCCGATCAAAATAACAGCAGAAGAGACGCAGCTTGGTTTAGGACCCATTTGCTTAAAATTTCAAAATTAAAACTCTATTAGCAAATCAAATAAAATAAATTTAATAATTAATTTAAAATTATTACCTACGAAGAAGTGATATTGCGAATATGAAATGACGAGGAGAAAGTTTATCAATTTCAGACTAACGAGAAAAATTTAGTTTGTGAATAATAAATGATGACAATTGAGCTTATATAGACAATTTTAAGCGGGAAAACGACAAAAAAAATTATTGCAAACCAACTTTGAGTGTTTAAAAATCAAATTGCGCACTAAAAAAGCAAATTCAGCGGTCTGAAATGGTCAGACCCTTGGATCGGCGATTGAAACGCCGATCCAACAACGTTATTTTTAAAATTCGGAATTTTTAACTGTTATTCTCGAAATTCGTGTGAACAGTAACGTTAGTTTTAATTTTTTCGGCTTAGTGCGCTTGTTTATTACTGGGCCGGAGTCAGATTAGTTTTTGCAATGTTGGGTCAGAATCGGATGTAGTCTTCGACCCGATTATAGTGAAACGACCATCGGAACGTAGATTTCCTGAGGCTTATGCAGAGTTGTCGAAGGTGTGGAGTTCGCTGATCTCCTCTCTCAACGAAGGAAATGGTCAATATCAAAAAATATTATTGAAACTATATGTTCCTAAAAAAAACCTGATTTAACTGGTAAAGGTAGCTATTCTCCATTTCCACTATGCCAATGGAACCAGAAAGAGAATTGAAGTTCAAAATTTAAAACCCAAAAGCAAATGGCTTACTTTACCAAATATTTATGCTCGTCCCTAAATGGGACATGGAAGTAGTTATTATATATATATAAAGTTAAATGGGGTAGTTTGACCCTATGAACAGTAACATTTCTCTTTTTCCGGCTGAATTATCTGGACCGTCCATTCTGATCGTACGGCCAGATTTGATGGGTGCTTTACGGATGGTCGACACGTGGGCATGCATCTCTCATCCTCGCTTGCGATATCGGATCTGAGCTTTTATCAGAATCGTAACCCTTTCGCTCCTCCTCTCTTCTTTCGCCAACCCTTCCTCCGTGTCCGTGGCCACTGCCCTCTTCTCCGACAAAACTATTTAAGCCCTTCTCCGACAAGACCGCCGCCGCCTCTCTTCTCCTTTAGCAGTGATTTGAGATCTGTTTGCACTATATTCTTTTCTCTTCGTCGATCCAGAAACAAGAGGGAAGGTGTTGCGGTGCAGGGAGAGAGAGAAGATTTCGCCATCTGCCCATTTCACACCCTTGGTCTTACGATAAGATCCTCAGAGATAGTCGACCTGCTGATGGCGATGGGAACACCACTGCAGAGCAAGACAAGGACAAAGGGGTTAATATTCACAAGTGGTGTTGCCGTGCAGGTAAGGTGTTCGATGAAATTACTCGGTCACTAAATGATTATAATTGTAATTGATGATTGAATTTTCGTGTTTTGCTCGAGTTATGCAGGCCCTTAAGTGCAGAAGAGCAGTGATTGGAAACTCCTGCTAGAAGTATGCTGCACTGGATTCGCCACCGAGTACGCCATAGTTTTCTACCATGCTGCACTGTATTTTGTGTATTAAATCGATCACATGTTTCATAATGGCGAGAATTGCATTATGGAGATGGTTACACCAAGACAGCAAGTAGTATCTACTGGTAAAGAATCTATTGTGAATAGAGAAGCAAGGAGGCAGGTCTAACGGGAGGTGGAGCAAAGGGGAAAACAAAGCATTGGGTAGATACGTTTTTCTCTTTCATGTTTACTGGTAAACATTCTATAACCTATGGCTGTTAATTTTTATTGTTGAGTGATTGTTGGGATATTTGGGGATGAATTTACGAAGCAGATAAAAAGAATAGTTTAATTTGACTTCTAATTAGATGCATGATAATATTTTCTGATTTTGTTTATAGCTACTGCTGAGTTGACGCACATAATATCAAAATTAGGGTTGTGCTATATCATGAAGAGCTTACTGGTATGATTAAGGAGACAATTATCTCGGTATGCATATTGTCATCTTTTTCAAATTTTTTTTATTGTTACTATTTTGATAGTTTTTACTCATATTCCTTATTTTTTTTCTAACCTTCTGTATTTATTGTTGGGACTATTTGCAGTTTTATTATGATAATAGAATTTATAGTGTGACACAATGTAGGAATTAATATCGGTGAGGACGTCAAAAGATGAAATTTGATTTACAGAAAGTTTGTTTGGCTCTTATGGGCTTCTATCAGATACAAAGAAAAGATGCATATAGTGTGCCTTAATGTAATTATCAAGATATCGAATTACCATATCAAGTGTTCATGCCAATTGCTGAGACATTGGTGTCGGATAATACATAACTTCTTCTTTGCTCGCTCAACTTTAAGCCACTTGCTATGAAATTTTATGAAATTGAGTAGATTTCATCACAAAAAAATTGTCTTCTTCTTTTCTAACTTGTAGGTGGTACTTGACTTGGATGAGACATTGGTATGTGCTTATGAGACATCCACACTCGCCGACTTCGTGCACTCTCAAGCCATTGCAGCTGGCCTCAAGTCCTTCCAAATCCAGTTTTTTTTTTTCATCGACCAAGGTGACTTCATTTCTATTTTTTCCCCTAACCTTTCTAGCAATGAACAAGTCTTATAGACCAACCACAAGTTTCTGTTCTGATGGTACATGTAATGGATTGTAAAAGGTATGGTTGTATACGTCTGCTGTTTCTAAATAAATAAAATGTGAGGGACATATTGATTCAATAATGTTAGGTTACAATTATGTAATGTGCATGCTTATACTGGATTTGAGTGATTACATCCCCGTTTCAAATGCATTTGTACTGTATTCGGATGCTATTTGCTGGCTATATGAACGGGATTTTCTTATTAATTATCTCCTTGCAGAATCTTTTTTTTTAATAAAAAAAACTCAATACTTCAATACACAGCCTTACTTTCTTCTATTAGCACCAGGATGAACTTACTGGAACCCTGGAAGGCAATGTTAAGCAAAAGTGTTACTGCAAGCTATCATTAAAGACCAATCTAAATTAAATTTTTTTTTGGTTTTGCATTTAATTGACAGATGGTGAGAGAAAGGAGCGTTAGAAATGGAGAGTGGAGAGAGAGAAGAGATCAAAGTCAAAGTATTGGTAGGAATAATGAAAATAGAGCATGAATTTGGATTTCGCTTCTGCCGCTCTCCATTCCTCTCTCTATATAAACTAGCGATCAGATGGAGAAGCCGAGAAGGGACACACCGGTTTTTTATTTCAGGTTAGCAATGTAAATATTATTTGTTTGCCATCTTTCATAGTAGATCTGAATATAGTTATTAAAAAGAATCATATATGTTTGTTGATTTCAGGTTAATCATCACACCAGTTGAGTTTACTACTCTATCAAGAAATTGGTATATTGAGGTACTACTTCCTATCCTATTAACTAGGTTTTCTATTCGATTTTGATCATTGGTTTTTGTTTTGATTGAAAAATTGATATATCATTGTTCACTGTTTGGTTTTTTCCTACTTTCTATTTCCTGCTGATTGTACTGGTGTGCACCATCAAGTGCAAGAACATATTGGATAGTACTTGATATAGTTGATATTATCCAATAATTTATTAGCATGGGTATTTCTATTGATACGCAACTGTTTTAAATAATTGAATATGCAACTTCTGTGAAAGAATGATATGCAAATTACAAAGAAATCGAATAAAGTTAGTTTATTTGGATATGGCAGATTTTTGTATTCATTTTGTATTGAAGTTATAATTCACTGATAATTACTGGTTTTTTTAGCAGTTCTGGAGTTCAGTCAATGTCTTAACAGCTCAATACATCTATGAATTACTTGTCGGTACCTTACTAATTTGTCATGTGCCAGTATGAGTATAGAGCAAATGTCTCCTAAAAATTTTAGTTATATCATAATACTGAAGTAAACAATACTTAAATCTTACTTGACAGAAAGAGAAGCAATATTAAACATGGTAGTATAAAAGAGTCACAGAGAGATAAGAGAGATAAGACAGAATGTGAAGCACCTGATATGATATTTGCTTTTCGTAAGCAGCATAGTTTAGATTTCTTTTGCTTTTCTTTCTAATACCTTCAAATTAACAATATTATGTTAGATATTTGATATAGGTGGTTGTGTTGAGTTCATACATTGGATGTCTAGCCATTATTGGTTTGTTGCTTCCAGGGAAGGCCGTACCAGGTGCCGTCCTTTCCGATGGTTCATGCTTACCGTTGCAACGGTCCAATTTATTTTCTCTAATTGTTTTTATTTTGATCTGCTTTTATCATTATTCATTGAGTAGTATTTCTGAAATTTAGATAATTATCCATTATTTGACTGTGTAATTTTTTTTTGGTAAAGTAGGCCGTCTAGGTTTATGAAATCGGCACTACTGTGTCTGGATTAAGTTGAATAGAAACCAAAATTTTTGTATGAAGATGATATTAGAAAATAAATGTTGCTTGTACCAGTATTATAGTCAAGTTGTCTTTACTGGAATGTAGCTTCGGTCATAATGTGGGATTAAAGTGGTAAATTTCTCTTATACTCTCTCTCTCTCTCTCTCTCTCATATTTTGTTATTTGATTGCATGTACGGTGTATTCAGTTTCAAGAGGTCCTTTTGCCAGCTGAAAGCTTTTAATAAAACAGTGAATGTCTTTATGAGAAGTTTTCTTATGCCATGGTAGGAGAATTTTCTTCCACATGTTACATCAACGATCCTTAGATGATTTCAACTGCATTTTACTTTTTTGTTTTTGTTTATTAGTACAACATCAACAATGAAGAAGTGGAAAAAAAGGATAGACTTAAGGATGGTAATTTTGATGTAACCGTGAAGGTTTGTATTTACATCATACTGGTTCTGTATATATTCCTTTTTTCTTTCTAAATGTATTCTTAATCCAATGTTGCAGATCTATAAAAGTCTACTATCCAATGTTACAGAATATACTGTTAATTTAATATCTTACTTTGTCAACATGTAGTGATAACTATTTGATTTCCCTTAAACTCAATGTATTGATATAATTGTACCTTGCACATTTCATAAAGAAACATAAATCAGGGTACTGGGTGGTTTCGTTTGCATTTTTATTTTTGGTATTTGGAGTAGATTGTAAATACAGGAGATTTGGAGCACGTTATCCTGAATCAAGCATGTTGTGATTTGCTTTTACTTTTTTGTTTTACATTTCGTATTGTTTGGTTAAGGTTTTCATTTGGCTTTACAATTTCTTCTCTCTCTGGAGCTTGGTGGTGTTCTCTTAATTTGTTATGGGAGAGGTGGGTTATCTGTGAGTACTCAGATCTGCTGTAGCAGGAAAGAAGTTGGTTTGATACATATTATGAATAGTGACGCCAGTAATTCCTTCAGGGAGTAGATAGGAGCATGGATGAGTTGCATCCACGAATATAGGTTTTACACATTAAAACAAGTTTCAATTTTTTCTAGCACGCTTACCATGCTTGATTGATATGAAAGAAAAGAAAATCTTAGTTATGTACTATAACTATTGACTTAATGTGACTAAATATCAGATTGATTTTGGCAACTCAAACTTGAACATTTCATATGCCATAATAATATTTTAAATCATGATTCATATTACTTAGCAAAATACATTTATAAAACAACGTTATGGGGGTGGTCGCGGCGAAGCCGCGACGACAAAGTCCCCCTAGTGTGTTTCATAGGTTGATTAGTCAATTTTATTTCCATGAAAATGAAACTATTGCAAGATGTCCATTCATTAAACATATGGGCACATGAAAATCAAAACAATTAATTATGTCAATGCAACTAATTAATTCAGTGTACAATGTCGTACACGAAATTATAATTTACATATATGTAATTACTAATTAGAAATTATAATTATGATAATAAATTTGAAGATAAATTGGGGGTCAAGCCTCCCAATTTATTTTTAAATTAAATGTCTATGAAACAACCCCCTCTCCCCCCCCCCCCCCTCCAGCTGAGTTTTGAACCTGCGACCTTCTTCATTTAAGATGCATTGCTCTTTGCCACTAGACCAATAGTTTGTTCTCAATAATTGACATATGTTTTGTTATTGTATTCATCTAGGAATATAAACAGGAGAAAGGATTATATTTTCTGTTAAAGAATACTTCAAACAGAATATGCTAGAAACCCCTAGATAAGAATTTCATCACTTGTGAAAAGGTCAATGAAATATAAGAATTTCATAACTTCTGATTATTTTTTATTGTTTCATGTATTTATAGGTCTATGAAATATAAGAAGAATTTCATGCATCTCATGGTACTTTTAAGTTAATTCAATCGTGAGGAATAAGAGAAAAAAAACTATTGCTTTTCATAAAAAGAAAAGAAGAAGAAAGAGAAGGCGAATTAAATAAGAGTTGAACTCTTATGTCTAAGAGGATCTTACGGTGTATATGGGGTCGTTTGGATGGGCTAGGAATAGCCAATTCCTAGGAATTTCATATTCCTAGGAATTTCATCTCTCTCACAAAGTTACACACTTCCCAACGAAAATCCTTATTCCTTCCTAGGAATTGGCTATTCCTAGCCCATCCAAACGACCCCTATGTAACTATGGTATTCCTTGAATGAAATAAAATCTTTAAATAAGACATCTCAAAATGAATTCATTTGTTTGATAAAACAATCTACTATTGTTTCACTTAAAAAAAAATTATGAAATATTTAATAACCACAATTAGAATCAGATAATACAGCACATTTTCATTTTATAAGAATGAGCATATTTGTGTTTTTGCTTCATGAAAGTGAAACTTTAGGCGATTCTGATGATATCAAGTCTTCTTATTTTTATTCCAGGAGAGTTTGCGAAGGATCAAAGAAGCATTTCTAATTATGAGTCAAGTATAGAACCTTATTGGAAATGCTTTGGGTCCAATTATGAATTCGTTATTACATATTTGCTCTTCTTTTTGTTGTTTTTAATGTTGTAAAAGTTTTTTTTTTATCCATGGGCAATGAGCTTCGGTGTATTCGATGTATATATTATCAAAATTTTTATTTTTGCGCTTCTTCTAATTGTGTTTCAGTTTATACATGGCGAAAAGGAGCATTAGAATGGTCCTAACGAAATATATATTTCAAAAAAAAAAAAATCAAACGACCGAACTTAACATTGATAACGATATTTCTCACGAAATTTAATTTATTGATATATTTGTAGTTAATCAAACGACCTAAATTAATATTTGATATGATATTTCTCACGAAAGTTATAAAAAAAGAAATGCATGTGCTCCGTCTTCCGGCGATAAGTATTAAAAAAAAAGTCTCCTTTTATTTTCTTATTATATAATTATACGATCGGTAACGTTGGTTGGCCACTGGCATTCCAATTCATCAATCCCATTGGCTGCTTCTGCCTCTCTGGTTACCATATGACATCATCACTACTGCAATTTTTTTTTTTTTTTGATGAGAATCACTACTGCAATTAGGCACACAATGACACAAGTCACGCCATGTTAAACCCCAAACAATAAAAAAGTAGAATCTTAATCCTCAAACAAAAGGAAATAAAAAAGAGGACTGATGAAATAAATTGGATGTGTTTGACAAAAGTTAAATAAGTCTTATTCAGAATAAGACTTATTCGGGATGAAACCAAACGTGTTTTGAATAAATCTTATTTCAAATAAAGACTTATTCATTCCCTTATTCTAATACCATCTATATGATGGAATTAGATCCTTATTCGAAATAAGAGGAGAGAAAAAGTTTATTCAAAATCTTATTCATTCTTATTCACTCCACTTCCAAACACACCCATTTTATGTTTTGAGATAATTTCTAACAAATTATCTTCATCGAAAATTTCGAAGTAGACTGTGAAGTCTGAACGCGGCTACTACGCTGAAAGAGCAATCATTGTTTTTTGTTTTATTCCGAAACAATAAAAAACATGCATTGACTTGACTTGACTTTATAAAATTAAATAGACTTGGTCCATAAATCCTTTCAGGTTATGAAAGATTGAAAGGATCCTTTGACAGTGTTCAGTGCACCCCACCTCAAAAACCTGTCCTTGAGTCCTTCCCCTACCGGGCCCATTCCCTCCTACCATGCCATGTGAATGTGATGGGTTAGCTCAAAACTAAATAATTTCTCCAACGTCAACCGCACTTGGTCAATGTATTGACCAACTCTACATTTCCCTTCCCTTTCCTGATTCCTCCGCTCACAGATCAAAGACAACTAGACAAGAGGAAAAAAAAAAAAAACAGAGAGAGAGAAGTAAGAAAGGGTAAAGAAACTTTCTCCAGTTGTTCTTCTTCCACAAGCGACTCCTCCTCTCCTCTCCCTTTCCTTCCACACACCTGCAGCCAATATGCACATGCTGATAGACTGCTCCAACTGTCGCAGAACTCTCAATCTCCCTCCGGGCGCCACCACGATCAGCTGCGCAATTTGCCATGCGATCACTCACGTGGCTGAACCCCGGTCCATCCCTGCTCCTCATTTCTACTACAACAATATTAACCATTCTACCCCTCAGCACCTTCCTCCCGCTTCACACTATGTGCCGTACAGTGGATCAGTGCCCTGGGCCCCAGCTCCACCGAACTCACAAGGGAGGAAGAAGGCGGTGATATGCGGGATTTCGTATAAAGGTTCTCAGTTTGAGCTGAAAGGGTGCCTTAATGATGCCAAGTGCATGAAGTATCTGCTTATGAATCGGTTTGGGTTCCCCGAGCAGTCAATTCTCATGCTGACAGGTGGGTCCTGTCCTTCTGTCTGTGTATCATTAAAATTGTCAATAATCTGTTCTTTAAGCTATGCAAATTTCGGATCAATAGTATAATAACTGTTGATATTTTGGCACTTGTCAGTTGTCACAAATTTTGTCTAAATCAGAAAATCAAAATCATTGACGGCTTGTCCATCAATTTGGAAATGGCATGTGAATTAGGTGAATTCTGAAATAATTTGGCCATTCATCAAATGATTTGAAATATTCAACAGATGGATGACCAAATCAATTGCAAGTGAGCTAAAGTTTATATCCGCAATATGCCAATATGAGAATGACAAGAACCCATGTATATGAAATTCAAACTATTAGTTTGGATAAATTTTTTACGACAATTTCAATCGAACTGATGTAAGTAGAATATATTACATGTTCTTCTGTCAAAGATATATGATTTAACGGTGTCTGTCTTTTGGTAGTTCTTGTTTGGGATCAGGTGCTTTATAAATACTATAGTTAAACATAGTACTGTTATATAAAAACAAGAATTATCAAATGGGTAAATGATCGGTGCCTCCCCTTCTGTAAAAAATGCTTTAATAAAAGAATAAGTAAATTTATTTCACAGAATAAGAAAAAACGTGATCTATATTGGGACATAACCTATACTACTTTCTTTCATGTGTAAAAGATTCATTAAGTGGTTGAAAAATCAGTAAAACCACATCATTTACTTTAGTACTAAATTTAGAGGCACGATGGAGACTAAAAATTTGGGAGATATTTTATTCTAGCATAAGATTTGAATTTGGGAGATACTTGATCAGATTTTTGAAATTATGATGTTAACCTCGCTATTATATGAAAGTTGAGAAGCAGAAGAAGAAGCTAATCCGTCCAGAAGACCGACCAAGAAGAACATAAGAATGGCTCTGCACTGGCTAGTGCTGGACTGCCAGGCTGGCGACTCATTGGTGTTTCACTACTCTGGACATGGTTCACAGCAGGAAGATGAAAACGGTGACGAGGTCGATGGGTTAGATGAAACAATTCTTCCCATGGATTTCGAGCAAGAAGGGATGATTTTGGACGATGAAATAAATGATACTATTGTGAGGCCTTTGCCACGTGGGGCCAAGCTTCATGCCATTGTGGATGCATGTCACAGCGGGACTGTGTTGGATCTACCTTATCTTTGTAAAATGACAGCGTCGGTTAATTCCTCCCATTTCCATTATTTGATTTTTACTTGTAAGCTATCTAGAATTTAAACATCAGGTGATTCAAATTGTATTCACTTCTGAAACAAATACAGGAGCGGTCAATACAAATGGGAGGATCACAGGCCAAAAAATGGACAAAATAAAGGTACCAGTGGCGGAGAAGTCTTTTGTTTTAGCGGCTGTGATGATAATCAAACCTCCGCTGATACTGTGGTAAGCTACATGATACTTTCTCCCCTTGTCTGGTTTGCCTTACCTGTATCCCTCTTAAAACTTTTAGTGACTACTTATGAAATTGCTACTTTTGTTCATCCTTTTGAAACCACAGAAATGCGCACTAAACACTAGGACTGATGTAATTATGTAAATAATCAGTAGTGCTGAATGACTGACATCTTGCTTTGCTTGTTTTCAACTTAATAATTTGTGGTTTGATCGTGGTATGAACACTTCAACAATCAGTCCCAGAAAACCCAGCAGCAGTTATTAGCTAGGCTTCATATAATTCGTAATTGTAGATTGATTCTTTCAATTTTTGCATAATTGCCCACATAACTTGTTCTTAGAATCTGTTGCAATACCTTGTCAGGCTTTGTCAAAGGTCACTTCAACGGGCGCCATGACATTTTCCTTTATCCAAGCTGTCGAAGAGGGTCAGGCATCCACATATGGAATTCTACTTAATTCCATGAAGGCTACTATTAGACACACCAACGTCCTTGATGGTGCGGGTCGTGTAACATCTCTATTAGCTTTGTTGTTGAACGGTAGGACCGTGCTACAAGGGCTGAAACAGGTTAATTTTCTCTGAACTTGTTAATTTTACAAAGCTGATCATTATACATCAGAAGATAACAGTTTACAATAGTGCTTCATGCCAGCCTATAGTGATATCAGTCATGACCAGCATCACTGCACAAGGTGATACTAATGTGAATTATTGTCAAACCAAAATAAAAAATTAGGAAATAAGTCAACCATTATGAAATTACATTGTTGGTTGATCAGATTTTGAAACTGTGGATACAATTGGATTGTGAAGTTCTCTGTGCTTCGTCGAACTTCGTTTTCTTTAAGAAGGCTTGAATTCCTATACAATATGAGATGGAGCCTTTACCTTTGTGTGGCTTATGTTTATATTTAGACACTTCTGTTTTGTAAACAAATAAAATAAGGGATTTACTACGGTAGACCAATAATTTTATGTTTTATGTTTCCTTGCAGGAGCCACAATTAACTGCCAGTGAGCCGTTTGATGTATACACGAAGCCTTTTTCACTGTGAACTCCATTTAAAGCTTATTTCCATCTATATTTTTTTACTAGTTTTTCTGTATTTTGATGGTTAACGAAGTCATTCCGTTGGAGTGTCCCGCCGCCAAATTCATTGTAAATTTTGCTTGCACGTGCTTGTAGTTTGCGGATGTTGTTTGATTAATGGACTCCTCAAGATCACATTTCTATTATTGATTTCAAAATTACATTAGTTAAATCTTGTCATAAACAAAAAGTGATTTTGCCTAATTGGAATTCACTTACATGGCGAAATTTTGAAATTTGTGTGCATATGTGTGCGTGCTTGTATTTGTATATATATATGTGCAATAGCTATCTATATCTGACAGATTAGAGTCCAAACTACTTGATTTTCAAATCCTCCAAAAGAGAGTAATTTGGTCATCTAGATCTATTCAAACTCCTCTAGATTGCTTTTTTGGGTCCAACAAGTTTCATTTTTAAATTTATCAAGCTGGATGGGGTTTGAACCACTGTAAAGTTGGACATAATTTTCAAATCGAATCAGGGTTGTGACCTCTCAATTATATAGGAAACAAGTAATGAACACAAAGGACTGTATATTTTCGGCTAATTACAAAAAAAAAAAAATTGTAACTGGAAAACAAAAATCCGTATATTTTAGAACGGTCATCTTAAGAAAGAAATCTTGTCTATAATGAACCCAAAGGACCGACAATGCAGAGGCCTGGCCATCAAACCTTTTGGAAGGTGAGCAGAGTCTACGTAATGCCTATCTATCCGAGGCGTCCGAGACTCCGATTAGGCTATGCTGCAGATCACATTGGACTGAGAGGAGAGGAGGAGATGAGCTCATTCTAAAATCAGAGAACTGATCCTGAGTAACTCGTATTCAAATTTTTTTTTTTTTTTCTAACTTTACCTTGTCACCAGTCACCACTCTTCTCACTTCGTTTCACCCTTGTTTTCGAGCTAGTAAAATTTTCCAATTAGACCTGGTTATCTCCATGTTTACCTCCTCTTATGTTCTCTCACCTCTATAATTTTATTTATGGATCGCAGTCTTATTAACATCGGATGGATAGCAGAAAGGGATGCTGACACTTCTTAATGTGCTCACGAAGCATTGAGGAATATAGATTTTTTTTTTTTTCTTTTTGAACTATGCTAGATAGATTTACTTTTATGATAGCATATAGAGAAAGTTTAATATGCACCATAGTGTATAGGGCTTTCTATGCACTACGGATTTTTTCGAAAGTATTTTTGTAAATTGATAAATCTAATTTAACCAATCTAATCTATATATTGAAATCTCATAGCAAACCAAATTTTACTATTTTTTCCGAATTTTTTAAAACCTGTCATTTTTGGAATGTTGTAAATAGTAGTTTGTTTCCAATAATAGCATGTTTTAAAAAATATTAAAAAATAGTAATAAAATTTCAAAAATCGTAAAATTTGATTTGCTATGAGATTTCAATATGTAGATTAGATTGGTTAAATTAGATTTGTCAATTTACAAATATACTTCCGAAAAAATCCGCGGTGCATAGAAAGTCCTATGCACTATGGTGCATATTAAACTTTCTCTAGCATATATATTAGATTAGAGAGTATGTCGACCCATTCCTGCACTGGTTCAATATATTGCGGATGAAGTCCGATTTGGAGGACAACGCACATGACCATAACAAAATTATTAAATTTATAAACTTTTCAACATCTGTGAACCAGGATATTACTTTTTCCGATCCAAGGCTGTTAGATTGCCATCCAAAGGCTCTTATTGCTTGTGCTGATGTCAGCAGTGGTATGTGTTTATTGGATGCTGGTCTTGGTGCACCAGCATATTGGCTGCTCTGTAGAATGCGATGCATATCCTGTTTTCTAGAGTACCTGAGATGTTTTGGTCTATAATCATCTAATGGTGGTCTCATGCTTGCCCATATCTTCAATGGTAGTCATTATTTAATTGTTATTTATTTACAAAATTAATTCCTATTTGGCAATTGGCCCCGAATGGAGAAAAAGCCAAGAGGTCGTCAGGTCGAATGAGAGAGAACGTGCACGCCAACTCACCTGGCAATAACAGTCACGTTTAGCTGCTTCAAAATCTACGGTTTTCCTTCTGTATGTGCTTTATTTTGTATAGAAAGACATAATTCTCCTTGACTTTTTTTTTTTTTAACATTTGTTAAGAAAAATTTTGATGAAAAATCTGTTCTGTCCTTTTAGATCGGACAATTTAAATCGGAAAAACAGAATTCTATTTTCGTAGAATTTAGCAGTGAATACGAAACATGTTTATATCAAAAGTTTTGAGTTAGAAAATAATAATATTTTTTTATGCATTTGATTTTAAATTGAGTGAGATCATCAAGTGGCTCCCCGGGACACATCAACGCAACATAGGAACCACTGTAACAATTTTTTTCATTAATATAACATATAACGAAATTTATAATATTTTTAAATGTTATCTTTACATTTCAAGTTTCCACATCAAAATCCTTTCACAATATACGAGTGTCCATTATGCAACACGCGTGATTTTGGAATTGCAAATACGTAAACTAAAAAATATAATATATCGACAACAAATTTATCTGTCATTTGCAATATTCAATCAAATGGTTGTCAAAATAAAATAAACTATAATATCATTTTAAGTTGAGATAAATTGTGACTAAAATAAATGAAAATTACTATCTATCATCTCTTCACGCGTGATCCCGTGCCATCGCGTTTGTATTTGTTCCTTTTATTCATTTATATGTCCAGTTTATTTATCTATGCATTCACTTTATTCAGTTATTAGTTAGATTTTATTTTTTGTATTGATGTTTAAATTTTTATATGCATATTCAACTTATTTTTTATTGAACTTATTTATTTATATGTGTTCACTTTGATTATTTAAATGTTCTCTTTGTCAATTTTATATGTTCATTTTGTTATAACGACGACAAGCAATGACAATTGCAGTTATCATTTTTGAAAATAAATTGCACAAAATAGTATAACGTGTATGTGATATAAAGTACATAAAACATATATACAATATAATTAGGTAATCAATAATTCTCAAATATTATTATGCCTGTAAATTCTCTACTACCCACAACTTTTTTATTTTATCCTGCGGAAACGGGTAAAAGTTAACGCAATTAGAAGAAAGCCTTGGAGGATTTTTTCTGGGTTTAATTAGTGCTCTATGTACGCCCGATATTTTTATCTGTTACAAATATACAAGCTATCAGTCATTTTCAGCGTACAATATTCGAGGTTTTGGATAACCCTCCTCAAGTTCCTGACTCATCAGCCGATCATCCCATAACCAACTAAACTTATAATAATATAAAATATAGTTATTTTAAATTTATTATTATTATTATATATTTTTTTTTTTTGAAGCTAGAACAGAGTATAACTTTCAATAGGTTTCATCATAACTGAGGACAAAATTTAGCTAACCAATAGCAAGGCCTCTTGAGTCCGCCGCAATATACTCTAATTCAATAATAAGTTATAGAAATGATTTAGAGTCATCTAAATCTTAGATTAACTAAAAAAAATTTATATCATATGCATTTAGCATTGCGCACCACCATCTGCGTTCATAACAAGACAACTTGTAACTTCTGCTGCGAGCATGTGTCAGTGTGTAACCATAACTTAATTCATTTCCCTTTTGTTGTTACTAGGTTTATAAGATTTGACTAATGGTTCGGTGCGGATTTATTGTATAAATTAGAAGTCTATTAGAACATGGCGGTATCAGTTAAAATTAACATGGATCATGGATCTCAAATTTACAGATTGGTAATATTATTATTTGTTTATACAAAATTCTTTGTTTAATATGCTATATATTGCTATGATACATCTTAAATATGTACGGAGATCTCCAAGAGGAGAGGAATATTGACAGACACCTCATGGATTATTATTTTTTTTTTAAATATTTGGATCTGCTTCTCATGTCTGTACCATTATTAGATCCGATCCAAGATCCAATACCAATAAATCCAATTGTCAATTCCCAAGTTCCCAGTCTCTGCTTCTACTATAAAAGCCAAGGTATATACTTATACACTAATTACTCTCTAATCCCACCCCTCTGCTCTCTGTTTCCGTCTAGCATGGCTAGACTACGTCTCTTGCACGCTCTTCTCTTTCAAATTTCAATTTTGGTCATCAAAATCGATGCAGTACCTTCTTCTCTACTGAACTCGGATTATCAGCAAATTCAAGACCACTGCTTTGGAAACGAAATTGACCCGGATAGAACCGCATTCCATTTCCAACCTTCTAAGAACTGGCTCAACGGTACTATCTTTCTCTCCTTCTCAAAATCGACTCTTTTTCCATTTTTGGGTGTTCCTCTCTAACTATATCTTGCTTTGTTTGTATGCGGGCTTCTGATTCGGGATTGATTAATCGACCAAAACAGATCCAAATGGTATGTTTTTTCTCATCACTTATTCATTTTACTTTCCCTTCTTTCATTTACTCTTTATTAATTACCAATTGCAAGAAACAATTAAGTCAAAGCTGTGATAGATAAAATGGTTGTTGGATACTACTTGGCAGACTTTCATTGAATTCTCCCAATAATCAAATGCACTTAAAATAAATTTCTATCAGATTATACCTCATAATTCATTCATTTTCCGCATACAAAAGGAAAACAAAAATTCCCACTTCGCTTTGAACTCTCTCTCTCTTCCAACCATTACCAAGGTGTAGAAAGCTAAAAATCTTAAAGAAGATACTTTTCGGAAAATCTATTAGCATAATATATTTAGGCCCAAAATTGATTTAAAATTATGGCTGAAAACCAGGCCCAATGTATTACAAGGGGCTGTACCACTTGTTCTACCAGTACAACCCAGTGGGCCCACTATGGGGCAACATCACGTGGGGCCACTCCGTCTCCACCGACCTCGTCAACTGGGAAGCGCTCGATCTCGCGCTCGACCGCACCGACCCGTTCGACATTAACGGGTGCTGGTCCGGATCCGTTACCTTCGTCGCTGGAGAACCCGTTATCCTCTACACTGGCATCGATGACAAGCAGAGGAATGTGCAGAACATCGCCTTCCCCAAGAATGGGTCGGATCCGTTGTTGCGAGAGTGGGTCAAACCCTCCGATTACAACCCGATTATGGTCCCCGGAGGCGATATCGACCCGGACAACTTCCGAGACCCGTCTACTGGATGGTTCGGTCAAGACGGGTACTGGAGAACAGCCGTTGGCGCTAACATGAAGGGGAGAGCGGAGATTCTGTTGTACAAGTAAGAACTTCAAATGGATATGTTGTGTTAGCCATTGTGGTTTATTTTCATGGTGGGCGAATTATTGACTCTTTTCATTTCTTGGCGGATTTACATTGATCAAATGGGGCACATTGTCCCCTATATATAATTTTTTTACTTAAATAAATTTGTATGATATTTGTAGTATTATTCATGTGATTTTTGTAATAAAATGCATATATGAACCCAATAAAAATATGATAATTTTCCATTGTTGACCCCTATTATCTATAAATTATAATTTTTACAATGATTTCGGCATTTTGAAAAGAAAAATATATTATCAAACCCATTAAATATTTTCTGACTCCACGTGTACTTTTGTCCATTCATTCATGGTTCAATGCTACCAGTCTATTTGTACCAGTACTGGTGCTGGTGCGACAGTGTTCAAGTGACATTATAGAACTGGACTAACACACGTGTCAGTACTGAACTATATACAGACTGGCAGTGCTTAAGTAACATAATCATTATTCTTACCTTTTTTGCTACAGGAGCCAGGACTTCGCAAATTGGACAAGGAATGAGTTTCCCTTGCACGAATCCCTAAGCAGTGGAATGTGGGAATGCCCTGATTTCTTTCCCGTGTCACTCTCCAGTAGAGACGGGTTAGATCCGTCAGTTAACACAGGGAACATAAAACATGTCCTGAAATTTGGCCTCATGAAAACCTTGCGAGACTACTACTTGGTCGGTACATATGATGAGAAGAAAGATGTTTTTATACCAGATGAGGGGTATGAAGACGATTATAGGACTTGGCCAGTGCTGGATTATGGGCATATTTATGCTTCTAAGTCTTTCTTTGATGGCAAGAAGAAGAGACGGATTCTCTGGTCATGGGTAAATGAGTCCGATAGTGAGGCAGATGATATCAAGAAAGGTTGGTCTGGTATTCAGGTTTGTTTCTTTACAGAATTTGGTACACTTTGATTATATTTTGCACTATAGGTTCTCTTTTAAACTTGTCAAATGTTACAATATATATTTTTTTAAAATTTCTGAGGTTTAAGTTTGTGTTCTTGTTTGCTAGACATTCCCGAGGGCTATCTGGCTGGATACCAATGGAAAGCAACTGATACAGTGGCCAATTGAAGAAATCAAATCACTCAGAAAACAGCAAGTCCAGTTGCGTGATTTTGAACTGCAATCTGGAGCCCGGCATGAAATCACTGGTATCTCGACTTCACAGGCAAGTCTATAAATATAGTATCTTTTCTAGATTAGATGGGTTACAGTACCAATACATAGAGGCATTCCTTATGTATTAAACCAGCTTATAATCAAAACTGATAGGAATGTATCAAGAAAGCAAGTTACTACCTAGTGCACGCCTATATACTGGCAGCTGGTATGACTGGATCACATTGTTGTTGTGTACCATGTTACTCTGTAAATGTAACTGTATACTTGATAATTGGAACCATAAAGGAAATAAAGCAAAAATTATAAAAAAATGCCATAGGCCCTTAGCTGGAACAAGGTATATCTCAACCCTATTCGTTGGATAAAAAATGGATAAGTCAACTATTATTTGAAAGATCCATAGTACAAGAACTGTTGATCACAGTAGGTAGGTGAAATCCCAAACTAATAAATATAAATTTAATGATTAATACAAGAATTGCTGATCATATAAGGTATGTAAATAAAAAAAATATTATTAATGGTAATAGCATATCAAGCACATGTTGGCAGCACTCAATTTAGTTGCAAAACAATTTATTTGAACAAGATATCTGTGGGCTTATAAATGCCAAAAACAGGCAGATGTTGATGTAGAATTTGAACTACCGAGCCTTGAAGGAGCTGAGTTGTTTGATGATTCATTTCTTCTGGATCCTTCCAAGCTATGTGATGAGATCACACCCTCTGATAAGGGTGGAATTGGCCCTTTTGGCCTTTTAGTTCTGGCTAGTGATGTTGAAGGCCTAGAAGAACACACTGGTATCTTCTTCAAAGTATACAAAAATTCTGATAAATACATGGTTCTCATGTGCTCTCATTTAAGAAGGTATTCTTTTTTGACTGCTTATTACAATTCGTAAAGTACTGTTTAAGTGTTCCCTTGCAATATATTGAAAATCTAAAAAGTACCACCACTCTCACATTTCTATAAAATATGTCCAAACTACTCAACCTTGGTAGAAAGTTGTATGTTAGATGTATTACAAGCAAAGTGTTTGTGCGGTTGTTAACCTGTACATTAGATGATCCTTATTTAATGGGGCAGACATGGAATTTTGTGTCGGGTGCGTATGTTTAATCTTTTCCTTATTATTGTGTGCTCCTTGTGTCCCAACAATAGCTCATCAAGAAGAGAGGGAGTTTACAAACCTACTTTTGGTGCCTTTGTTGGAGTAGATATAAGCAAGGACAAAAGAATTTCACTGAGAACCCTGGTAAATTATTTATTTTTGTTCTATTTGATAGAAGTATAGTTATTCATTTCTGTGCTATGACTTTTGTTTGGCTCTGCCAATTTCCGACTCCTATTCGATGTAATTGCAATACCCAATTGTCAAGGGGTTAATGTGAAGGCACAATTAAGACTCAACATCTCAAATTGTGTTATTGGAAAACCTAAATTTTTGGTATTAGGAGCTTTTAGGAAGTTAGGAGATGCTTTGAGCCTATCTAATGCAGGATCTGTGCATCAAAATATATGGCATTTATATTTTGTCTTAGAATAAACCATCATGAGGCTACCTATTGAACCACAATATACATTTTTGTCTTGAGAATAAAGCTTTTGCAGGCATAAATAGATTTTATTTAGTCATTAACTGCATGGAGAATTTATTAAACAACAAATTACAAAAGAATAATTGAAGAAGAAGAAAATCATCAATTAACTAATCATCAAAAAATAATTTCTTTATAAATTCTCAAAAACAGATAGATCATTCGGTGGTGGAGAACTTTGCAGCTGGCGGTAGAACATGTATGACATTGCGGGTCTATCCAAAACATGTGTTAACTGGTCAAACCTCAGGACTTTATGTGTTCAATCTTGGCTCTCTAGATGTGAATATTAAAGAGCTCAATGCATGGGAGATGGCAAGGGCTCGTGTGAATATTAGAAATGATGAATTCATTAGTAAGGATTCTGTCTAAGTTGGTAAAAGAGTTTTCATGTTTTGTGATTCATTCTGGCTCTGGCATGATTGTGTACGAGGCTGTGCTGAGCTGATTGATACATAATTTGTTTGAAGTTCTGAAGAAATATTTTTTAGAAAGAATTATTGTGATTCTGTAGCAATGCTGAAGTATTATTTTAGTATATCTTATTTTTCTTAAAAATTTTTCCTTGACAATAAAACATAGTTGAACTGGTGACTCCTTTTCTTTTTTTTGGCGAAAGTCCAACTATGTTTGCTGCCTTACCTACCTTGTGATTGTTTTAGAGAGACTTGGCAGTGACTATCAGGGAAATCAGCCTTGTTATCAGAAAAAAAAAATCTCATTTTCTTTTTTGCTTTTGGAGAGTGTCGATATTGACAGAGAGACGGCCGTTTTAGTCCATATCCAGCCAATGTTTTGGTCATGTAAAGAGTAGCGATATTTATCATGCGATGTTAATAATTGGCGAGGAAATAACCTTGCATGTGTAACGCATTATGAAAATAGTGTGACAATTGTACTATTTTCATGAAAATAGTTCACAAATACTGCTAGATCCCTAGCTATGTAATGTATCATATACTGCATCACGATAGTCTACAAATACTACTCGATCCCAAGCTATATGGCTAGTTGTTGTAGAATCAACAATCCAAACAGAATTGTTATTAGTAAGCATTAAGCAACTAGACATGAAAATAGTTGAATCACAAACATTGCTCAGTTTAGAAAGTACTTTTTTCGATTTCGTGCAGTCACGAGCGAAATGTCCAATTTAATCACAGTTGAAGCAAGCCTCCTTGGACTTGTTCTTTCCGTTTTCGCGCTTCTTATTGCGCTTCTTGTAAATTTTAACATTGGCCACACCAATGCCACCCGCACCTTTTTTGGAACCAAAATTGTTCTTCAGTTTTCTTTGCGAGTTCTTTGAGACGGCAATCGGTCCTCTTAGAATGGTTCTACACACTTTTACTAACAAAATTTTTTAACCATTTGAACTCAAGTATTAAAGAAAAAAATAATTTTGCAGGACAACAGCAAATACACAAATATCTTGGTACATATTTAAACTCGATCCCACTTGGCTTGCATAAGTTGTTACAGGACTGTTACTCGTACTCGATATAAAATATCGTGAATACTTTGGCCGGAGTGAAATCACAAAGGACTCAATAACTGAATAACATTCATTATTGCCCTTAAATAGTTAAAAAAGTTCTGAAAAAAAATATTTTTTTCTTCCAACAAAACTTTATAAGGAGATCACATTAAATAGTTCGAATTGGTCATTTAAAGTTTGAATTTGAAAATTCTAATCTGAAATACACATGTGTACTTTACTTCACGACGTAAATAGTGTAGACTTTAGAACAGTTAGTACTTAGTAGTTTAGGCTTGGCAGCAATTGTTGTAACTTGTTGTTGGAACATTTTCCTCCGGGATAAATAAATTTTAAATGGAAAGTAAGGGTTAGGTTTAGGAATTTAAATTGTTGACTGATGACTAGCTAAGTAGCTAGTGCGAAGGCGGCTTTATCCGAGGCTGTAATAAATAATAATTTTCATTGCTTAACATACGACAAAATAAAAAGAATCAATATTCGATTAATTTAGACCCCGGATCTCCAATACATATAGTTTAATGGCTTTTGTGTCGGTATATAATACTATAATGCAAATACAAAAAGATTCCAACGTAGAACTGACAATGATATTGGTGATCAATTTCCACCTGTATCAAATTGTTAATGACTTTGATTACATCAATAATATCTCAGGTGACATGGCAAGGCTAATATAATAATATCCTTCCCTATCTCCTAAGTTTTCCTCTAATTAATATACAATGTGCTTTCAAGTTTCAACCGTTATTGCTTTTGCTAATTCCGCACTCTTCTCATCTTTCCACCCTTGCCATGGCTAGGCTGATTTATTATATACTTGCAATTGCTATCCAGATTTGCAATTTGTTTAGTAAAATTGAGGCAGGAGCTCCTCTCCTAACAACAGCATATCCCGGAAATGAGGAGCTCTGCTCTCAGCCAATGGCAATAGATCCGGATAGAACTGCATTCCATTTCCAACCTACCAAGAACTGGATCAATGGTATTATATCTCTCACTAAACACTCCCTCTTTTATTTTTAAAGGAAATAAGAGCTGTGGTCTAACTAGCTTCATTTGCATGGAATTTCTCACTGGGATTTGATGGTCAACGAAATAGATCCAAATGGTATGTTAATGCTCTCTTCTTTTCTTTTCTGTTGGAAGTATTTTCTTTTTTTGAATAAAAAGCCCAGGTCAAGCCCGCAGCCTTTTCATTAAAAAGAAAAGTTTATTTACAAGTAAAAACGGGTTTCTCCAACTGAAACCCTGAGTAAATAAAAAGAAAGAAAACAAATATTGAGTTTATGATGGGTAATAGATGCCATAGTACAATTGAATTATCCGAACTTCTGTCTTGTAGAAAGGAGGATTGAATTTCAGAAAATAAAAAATAAATAAAAGATGCCGTCGATTCATACCCTGTTCTTTCAATTTTTTGAAAACTAAAAGAAATATTTCAAAATAAAAAAAAAAAAAAAACTAAGATACCCAGAGCTGGATATAATCTTTTAATGGCTGCAAATAAAATTGTTTTTAAATACCTACCTTACTAATTTAGTACCATTAGCATCAAGTGGTTTGTAATAATCATCCAACATGAATGCATACTGTTTTCAGAATCTTATAGAAGTGAAAAATTGAAAATGTTATATGCGCCTCAAAAAAACTTCTTGAAATATATTGAATTTAATCGTTACAAAAACTTGTATTAATTTTTTTTCAAAACCCTAAGGCATTCTTTTATGAGGAAAAGATCAAAGAAGTTTAAATCCTCAAACTGGAGTACTTCTCAACTACTTTGTTCGAAATAACAAGGAATAAAACTAATCCGGATTAGCGAATATTTGGAAATAGTATTTGACGTTTGGATGGTGGATAATTATTTAAAGTAGTGACTAATCCTTCTATTCTGATATTCCCATATAAATTGAATTAGTGGATAATTTGAAAATTAAAATTACCGCGTAACTTTGTTAATAAAACATGAACATGAATAATGTTTGGAATCTAGACAGTGCGTAGAATGGGCCTAAATGATACCATCCCAAATTGATTTTAAGCCCATAATAACTCTGACCATGAAAGCCAGGCCCAATGTACTACAAAGGGCTCTACCACCTCTTCTACCAATACAACCCAGTGGGCCCACTCTGGGGCAACGGCAATCTAGCGTGGGGCCATTCCGTCTCCACCGACCTCGTACACTGGGAAGCGCTCGACCTCGCTCTCGATCGCTCGGATCCATTCGACATTAACGGGTGCTGGTCCGGATCCGTCACCTTCGTCGACGGCGAACCCGTTATCCTCTACACTGGCATCGATGACGAGCACAGGAATGTGCAAAACATCGCCTTCCCCTCTAACGGGTCGGATCCGTTGCTCCGCGAATGGACGAAACCGGGTTGCAACCCGATTATGGTTCCAAGCGGCGAAATCGACCCGAAAAACTTTCGAGACCCCACTACCTGTTGGATTGGTGATGATGGGTACTGGAGAACTGCGGTTGGTGCTAACCTGGAGGGAAGAGCTGAGGTTCTGTTATACAAGTAAGTGTTTATAATTAATGTACAACTGGAAAAATGCTTTGGTAACTGTCATGATAAGTCAAAAAAAGAAAAACATTGGTAAACTGTGCTTGGTTTGGCAACACTTTATAACAGTCTCCTCATTGTAAATTTTGCTTATACAGGAGCAAGGACTTCATAAATTGGAAAAGAAATGAGTCTCCATTGCACAAATCACACAGCAGTGGTATGTGGGAATGCCCTGATTTCTTTCCTGTGTCACTGTCCAGTAAAGAAGGCTTAGACTTGTCGGTCAACACAGGAAACATAAAGCACGTGCTGAAATTGAGCCTCATGAAAACCTTACAAGAGTACTATGTGGTCGGTACTTATGATGAGTTGAAAGATGTTTTCATACCTGTTGAGGACTATGAAGATGATTACAGGACTTGGCCGATGATGGATTATGGGCATATTTATGGCTCTAAGTCATTTTTTGATGACAAGAAGAACAGGCGGGTTGTTTGGGCTTGGGTAAACGAGTCTGACAGTGAATCAGATGATGTTCTGAGAGGCTGGTCTGGCATCCAGGTCTGTATTCTTCTTCTTTTTATATACTACAACAACAACAACTAAGCCTTTTGTCCCGAACAAGTTGGGGTAGGCTAGAAAAGAAACCCAACAAGAAAAAAAGGGATCCACGATAAAAGTCTTTTATCAGAGCCTTTTGTCCCAAACAAGTTGGGTAGGCTTCTTCTTTTTATATATGTTATATTTTTTCTATACAAATGCTGCTTTGACCCAAATTTCCTATAGTTTATTTTTATGCCTGCATGATTGTGGGTTTTCTGGTTAAAATCAATCTTGTACTGAGGGTCAAGTCAGCACCTGCGATAACTGTCAGCATGTTTCATTCATAAGTGACACTTTTTATCAGTTACTATGAGTCTAATTTAGCACTCTATGTTACACAGAATTTTTTTGAAAATCATTTTTTAACCTTAAAAAAGATATCCATTTGGTCAAATTTTGAAAAATGAGCTGCTTTGTTATCCTTTTTAACTATGGAGAAAGTAATAGTATAAATTAGCGTTGATATTACATCTTAAAGGTTTCAATTTGTAATCTTATATTGTAGACATTTCCAAGGGCCCTCTGGCTGGATAACAATGGAAAGCAGCTTTTACAGTGGCCAATTGAAGAAATCGAATCTCTCAGGAAACAGAAAATTCAGTTGCATGATTATGAATTGCAATCTGGGACCCGATATGAATTCACTGGAATCTTGGGTACACAGGCAAGTCTACCAAATTTTTTATTGTACCAGCCCGGTTGGCATATTAATGATTTTTGGTGCCTGAACTAGCCAGTATGGAAATGTTATTTTGTCCTGTAATATGTGAATTCTTTAACTGGGTTTAACACCACTAAATCCAGCAACTGTGTGTCAAGGCAAAACAACTTATTTGAAAGTTGACATGCCTAGTATAAATCCAAAGATAAGAAATAAGAAATGACCTTCATAAGCAATCAATCCAATGGGTAAAGCTCAAATTTTATTTGTATAAAAAATGTAAACCAAGCCATTTTTTTGGGAAATATAATGTCAACAAAAAGATTCTCTATCACGGCCTTGCTAATTTCCAATAACAGGCCGACGTTGAAATCGAATTTGAACTGCCCAGCCTCGAAGGAGCTGAGTCACTTGACAATTCACTGCTTCTGGATCCTTCCAAGATTTGTAACGAGATTGGACCATTTGACAAAGGGGGAATAGGCCCTTTCGGCCTTTTTGTTCTTACTAGCGACAATGACCTAGAAGAGTACACTGCTATTTATTTTAAGATATACAGAAGTTCTGAAAATTACATGGCTCTTATGTGCTCTGACCTAAGAAGGTGCTTTTTTGTTCAACTTCATGTATTAGGCAATTCTCATCATACCACTGCAGAGCTCACAGAGCATGAACCATGCCATCTTTTTTATTTTTCCAATCTCATCCAACTGAAATAAAGCTAATTTTGAAAGAAACTTGTGTGTTTGGAAATTACAAGAGCATTATTGGTGATTTTTCTGTGTTATTGTACACTTTTGAGGGTATAAATGATAAGTTTCACATTTGATGGGTGATGCACAGGGTGCTTTTAGGTTCTGTTGGGATATGCATGCATTCTTTCCCATTTTCTTATATTGTGTATTGTGCCAATTGATAGCTCTTCAAGAAGAGAGGCAGTTTACAAGCCAGCTTATGGAGCCCTTGTCAGTGTAGATATAAGCAAGGACAAGAAAATTTCTCTGAGAACTCTGGTAGATAATTATTCTTCTTCCTACAACACTCCATGAGAAAATTTTTATTTCTTGTCCATGTGTACTATAACTTTGCACATCCTGCTATGCATATAGCTTTTCCGATTTATCGGACTTTACCGACCCAATTTGCATTTTGGTTATAGTTATGTGCTTGTTATTTCTTACAGGTTTAAACAAAACAATAAATACCCATTGCTGCCATTAATAGTGTTTGTGTTACATTGTTGGAATATAGATAGACCATTCAGTGGTAGAGAGTTTTGCTGGAAGCGGAAGAACATGTATGACATTACGGGTTTACCCAAAACATGTGTTGACTGGTCAAGCCTCTGGGATGTATGCTTTCAACCATGGCTCTCTGGATGTGAAGATCAATGAGCTCAATGCATGGGAGATGGCAAATGCACGTGTGAATGTTGAAAATGACAATTTCATTAGTAAGGATTATATTTAGGTTGAGGAGACTATTGTGTTTTTTGTAGATGGAATTTGACATGATCTGTTTATCTGCTAAGCTGATTGTTAGAAGGAATTAATTGTCATTGTTGAGGAATAATGGATTATCAATAAATTTTATCTCGTCCAGATAAAAATGCTTTGCTTCAGTGCAATATTTGATAACTATTTATCTTTTCTTTTAATATATATCTGTTGACCATTAAATTCCTGTTGGTAGAAGTTATGTACTAAGGAATTTAGATTGAACCAAACAATTTCACATCAAGTGAACAACAATAATAGAAAAAAGCTGAGCATCATCCTTTCTGTGGAAGCAGAGCAAGTGTATTTATTTGTTCTTTCTTTTTTAATTATATAGTGATATCTTACTAGAAATTGGTTCTTTTTAGAGAGCAAGTAGAAAACTTTACTTTCACTTCTGGGAAGATGGAACAGATAATACATCCACCATTCTTTCATATTGTGCGAGTGCTATACTTCTCTAAATCGTGCTTGTCCAATACCCCAAGTAATTTCTAAGAATGTAGCAAACCTTGACTTGCATAGCAAAGAAAAGAATAGCAAATCACCCAAGAAAAATTATTCCTTCCTCTAATTGCACCCTACCTTATTTCCTTACTAAAACACCCTGGTTTTGATGTCTAAACCCACATTAACCTCTCAAGCTTAGGAAAAAAAATGACAACACAAGAAAGTGAAGGGCAGTCAGCTCCAAAGCTCCAACTGAAGCTGCTAGTGGACCAGAAATCAAACCGAGTCCTGTTTGCAGAGGGCGGCAAGGAGGCGGTTGACTTTCTCCTTGGCCTCCTTAGAATCCCTCTTGGTTTGGTGGTGCATCTTCTAACGGGAGAGCGGACTCCTGGGTCTCTTGCTTCCATCTACTCTAGCATTCAAAATCTTGATGAATCATATGTGATATTGTCAAATCGTGATGTACTCCTCAACCCAAGGTTGCCTTCGATATCTCTCCCCCTCCTGGAGCCCGAGCCACCAGCTCCAGTGGCACCACCACCTAAGAAGTATTATAGGTTTGTAGCTTGTGTCTGTATACCTTGCTCTTTTCTTCTCCGGTTTTGTATCTTAAAATAAAGTTAGCAGCTATTACCCTGTTGACCTGTGCTTATCAACAAGCTATTTCTTTCTCTTCTTTTCCTCTGGTTTTGTTTCTTAAAAATCAAGTTAGCAGCAATTTCTTGTCGACCTGTGCTAATCAACTTATGAGGCATATGTTTTTGAATGTTGCTAGGCACTACTCTTGGGTCACCAGGTCTGATTAATCTGAATAAATCTTGGGGACACCTAGAGCAGTTCCCGTGTATATATATATATCAATTCAAATAAGATAAACATTCATAAAGACTGATTAGGCTAGAACATATTCACTTCAGGTGTTCGGGCATGGTAGGACCCTGTAGAGGGAGCCCGTTATTCATGACAGATTTAGGAGGGATGCTTTGCCCCAACTGTCGCCAGCCCATGGTGGTGGAGATGAGATTCCTAGAGAAACCAAAGGCAGATGAAGGTGAACCTGGCTATGTGAAGGGACCAATCACATACCTGGTAATGGATGATCTATCAATCATGCCCATGTCGACTATTTCTGCTATTACAATGCTTAAGAAATTTGAAGTGAAGGACCTGTCGATACTTTGTGAAACAACCGTTGAATTTGGGATAAAAGAGGTGGTTGATTATTCTCTATATCTTAATTTTCTATATCCTTGCAAATTTAATTGGAAATAGGGATAAGTTTGACAAAGATTTTTTTTCTTTTTTGGAAACAAGGTCATATTTGACAAGAATGACTTCCATCCTTTATATTTTTATTTAAATAAGAGTACCACGTAAAAGAAGAAATGAAATCGACTGGGATCACAATGACATGGTTCAAATTTTATTGATCAACTGTCTGGACTTGATGGTTTAGATGAGACGTGTTGTTGAACTTAATATATATAGTCATATAATGTAGCATTTGTAAGGTTATAAAAGCTTTACATATTGATTAGTGATTGATAAGGTTCTACATATGTAGAGTTTGGAGTTGTTGAAGGCTTCACTTCAATCAACTACAGTGCTGACTGATGTTTTCATATCGAAGCCACTGGTGGATATTGATCGATTACAGACAACATGAAGGTACTAATTTCGCTAATACTTCCATCTTTATTGAAAAAATGAAAAATAATATGCAAATATGTTCGTTCCAAAATAACTACCAATCCATTCTATAAAAATATATTTTCAGCATCTTTTTCTGGTTTGAGTGACCACACACGTGTACATTCGTTGTAGCTGCATGCAATCAGGATTCCACTGATAATCTCATGATTTGCCATACAAGAAATACATGAAAATTTAACATTCATCAGGTAGGGGTGGACAGGTTGATTTACGTGCATGGAATATATTGTTCATTTATAATTTCAAATGTGTATGTTTATTTTATGATTCCTATGTGAATATTTGTTTAATTATTTGCCTCTATTTAAATAGTTTAAACGAATTTGTTCTTTCTTTCAAATATATAATAGGACAGATTATTTTTTTTTTTTTTGGGGTATCAATAGGACAGATATTCAAATGCTAGTGAAAAGCATATGAACTACATAATTTCTTGAACTGACATAAATAAAGGCATATACCATACCAGAGCTCTGATTACGGTGCTTGTAGAGCAGACCTAGCTACTAGCTAGGGAATATACCGATTGCAACACAGAAAAAAGAGCATTCCTTTTATTATTTGTTTTCTGAAACTAATAGGAAAAACATAATAGATCCTTTCCGGACATCAAAGCATGAAAGACCAATTTTTCAGGATAAAAGAAGAAAAATTAGAATCTGGATTTTCTGACTTGCACTGATATGGTTAAGACCGTGAGTGCCCTGTAAGGACAAGATCACAAGATGATCAATGACTAAGAAGAGGACAAGAGATAAATAGACCACGAGACAAGAAAGTGTATATAACAAAATACATATAAAATGTACCAAATCATATTACTGAGCTATTCTTTTTTAGAGAGCTTGGTGGTGGCTACCAATTTACTGAGCAATTGTTAATGCATTGGATAATAAAGTTACAATTTAGTTACTTAGCAACTTCGTAAAATTAAATATGTCTAACCAGTATAATAAAAACTTCCTGAACAATACTTTTAGCCTTCTTGGGTAATATTTCAGCAGTGACAAAGCTTAATTGAATAGATTTTAGAATGCTAAAGTTAGTCCAAGTTGCTCACATAATTTTTCAAATTAAGCTGGGTTTGCCTTTCACTACGTTTTCAACTGTGCCGAGGAATAAAAATCTCTTTACACATATGCTATTATTGACCCGCTGCACAATTCGCTATAGCACGGGAACTAGTGAGGGATTCCTTCAAAAGAGAATCCTGGACCAGCAAATCCGATTCTAACACATATACATATAGGTCGCATACCTAAGCTATCAAACTAAGCGCAGAGAGCGAGGAGAGAGAGCAGTGAGTAAATCAAAAGTTGATAAAGAGCACATATATAGCAGATAGTCTAAGCTAGGTCAGTTTTATATAGTTATAGACTGCTATTCATTTCACAGAGAGAACAGTAAGTAGGCAAAGTACTAAAAACAGGAACGCTCCAGTACGTATCAGATCTCCTCTCTCTCTTCACATTGGACCAGGATAAGGAGAGGAGAGGAAATAGGAACCTAGGGTTAGCTCCAGTGAAGTTGTAGTAGGCTCTCCGTACATCATGCATTGATTCTCCTGGTTTTGTTGCAACTGCACTTGCTGTAACTGGTGCTGGTAGTAGAAGCTAGGATTGCAACAGCTGAAACTGGTTGAGAACTGAGGAAAAGAGACACGAGGTTCTTCATGCAAGTGCAGCTGCAGTTGAAAGTTGGACGGTTCAGGATCAGTTTTGACTGGGAAGAGTTGCAGTGTTTCGAGTTCGCGAGTCACGGCAACTGTCGCTGCAGATTGTTCGGCATAAGGTGGCATTTGCCATGGAGTCATGTGGATATCTTGTTCTAAGCCACCGTGGTTGTTTTGTAATTGTGGGACCTCTCCAGTGCCATTCATGTTGACCTCCTGAAAATTAAATGACAATAAAACATTCGCTGTTTTTTTGAGTAATGTATATCTAGTTCTTGAATGACAATAAACTGAATAGACCCTTCCTTTTCTTTTTGAGTTAATATATCTTTTCTTCCATAAATATATGTTGATTGTATCTTTGAAATATCACTTGTAATGTACAAATAACCAGACTATGTATATGTAATTCATGGGAAAGAAAAAAGGTAAAGTTTTGAAAGGGAACATACAATGTTGAGATTTCTTTCAGTAAGCATGGGGCCAGTGTAGGCACTGCTTTCTGTTGGTGCAACGCCATACAAACATGCAGAAGAACTTGGAGTTGATACATCTATGCCAGAATAGGAATATAGCAAATGTTTTATAAGATACAAGAATCACATTTGATTTTTAAAAGAGTTAGCAAAAATGCCATGTAGAAAATAATGACAAAATCACAACTTTTTAATTTGGTGGTTTATCAATTTGAGAATTGATCAAGAGGAGAGGGTAACCTAACAAAGAACTTCCTTTTTTTGGGGTAAAAATAATGAATGTTTGTTGTCTAAAAAGAATAATGCAATTTTAATATAAATACCGCAGCTACTGGCACTGGTTTTCGTTTATGAAGCATTTTTCATAATACCTCTCTCTAAGAAAAAGAATGATATATTTGCTAGCTATCCGATATCTAGAGTACTAGTAATAACACACACAACCACATGAGTATATATTGTTATTTTAATATATAGATAGAGAGGCTGCAGAAAATGTACATGTTATCTTTAAGGCATGCAGTCCATCTAACATTAAATAACACGAATCAGAAAGCCTTAAATAATTAAGAAATCAGGCCCTTTCACAGAGAGCCTTATGAAATATATTATATATATGCTTACCAACAGTTGGCGTCAGTGCACCAGGAGAAACCAGGCCAGCATTGACACTACCGTTACCATAGGATTTCATGTTTACACCATTGACCTCGACCGTAAGCCGCTTCTTCTGGCGCTCGCGTGCCTTGTGATTCTGGAACCAGTAGAACACATTTTTTCCTTCGATTTTTCCATACTGCCGTAGCATTGCCGATATCCTCTGGATCTCCTCAGAGTTTGGCGACCTCATGCCGCAGTTGTAATATAGGTCCCGCAGGATGCGAATTTGTTCGCTTGTCGGGATCCAGCGGGTGCTAGTCTGTCGGCAGAGGTAGCTGCTGTTGATGTTGTTGGTGCTGTTTTGGTGGTGGGTTTTGCTTGTGATGTTGCATTTCTCATCCTGGTGGGGTTTGAGCTGAGTCTGAGGTTGGGGGTGAGCATGGTAGTGGAAAGGGTCCATTGGTTAAGAGAAGAGAATTTTGAGTTAGAGAGAAGGAGAAAGTGAAGGGTTTAAAGAGTGAAGAAAGTGAGAGGCCGATGCTGGGTATTTGAAGGGATATTCTTGTCAGTAAGTCCTAATTGCATTGACTCACAAGAAAGAAAGACTCAATATAGCACTTGTTTGCTTCTGTATAAATATGTAGCGATTAGGGACACTCCATAGGGTAGGGATATATTCATATATCTAACAACTTTTTAATTTGACCATCGCTATAAGCCTATAACTGATTAAACGCTTATATTAAAATAGAAAAAAAATAAAGTCATTAAGTATATATTTCTACATCTTATAATACATTATGTACAAAATTTTATGTAATTTGAGATTAATTTGTCATTGATTAAGTTCTTGCCTAAATTTTTCGTAATTTTCAAAGTCATGATTCGATCAATAGACTTGATTTTGAAAGGTTATATCGCTGGTTTCTATTTATTTAGCACTTGGTCACTATGTATTAGGCGATATATAACACATAAAACAGTCCTCCTACACCTAAAAGTTGTGTATATTGTGACATATGTCTCCAACACACTACTTCAATAAAGTCGAATTATAAATCGATAATTGTTCTGATCTTTTATTAATGGTAAGGATTAATTTCAATAATTTTATTTTCTATTTCTTTTTAGATGTCTCTTGCAATAGTTAAATACACGTCTTTTTATAGAAATGTGGATTCCCTCACCGTCCATAATGAAATCCATTTACTTGTTTATAAGATGGATATGGGTAAGGTTTTATTTTTGTTAGATTAACGGGTATGGATACGGGTAAAGAAAAATTTTCGTTAACTTATTGGGTACGGGTACGGATAAGGACTATTTTGTACCCATTATCTAACGGTAAAATTTTACAATCATATATGTATATATGATCATATTATTAGCATATTTTGTAAGATATGTTATAAGTTTCGATCCTCATCTATTTTTATTTATGTTGATTAGAAAATTAATTTGCACTCTATTATATTATAATTTATAATTACTTATATAGATTTTGGAAATTTCATGATTTTTGTTATATCTAAGGGCTCGTTTGGATCGTATGGGAATAAGGAAGGAATAAGGATTTTAGGAAGAAAACATTGGGAAGTGTGTAACTTTGTGAAGAGATTGGATGTTTAGGAAGAAGCTATTTTTCCCTATTCTTGCATCATCCAAACAGCCCCTAAGGTATTATCTAAATGTTATACTTTATCCATATATTTATTTGATATTATTTATTTAGTACATTATATATTTTTTATTAAATTGATAATATTATTATTACCCATTATGTACCGTTACCCTACCCTTACCGTTGATTCTTAACGGGTAGGGGTAGGGTACAGATAGGATATGGGTAAAAAAAAAATATTAATGGATGCGGATATGGAAATACCTTATACCGTACCATATCGATTGACAGCCCTATCCGTGCTAAGCTTGTGGTGACGCTTAACAAATTAAGTAACTATTAATCCCAACAGATAGGAGAACGAAAATCAAAGCATGGCACAATTCGCTAAGTTTAGTTGGTAATGTATTTACCATAATATTATACGTAAATTGGATATATAATTATTCAACAAACTTCACAATGTAACAATTTATGTATAATTTATCAAGATCAGAATAAAAATGTAAATATATTTAAGATAAATATATGCTATATATATATAGAGAGAGAGAGTTTTGCTATGGTGAGTTGCAACTCACCAAAGGGTCAGTGAGTTGCGATCAAAACTCCTAGATCTAGTTTAAAATGATCGATCCAAACCGTCCAATAAGATCTCCCTATTGAAATATCCGTGCAGACCAAATTTTATATTTTTTTCGAAATTTTTAAATATTTTTTTGAAATTTTAGAAAATCGTTGTTGATCTAATTAGTTCTGAACCGTTCAAAAACAGCACTTTTTAAAAATCCGAAAAAAATACTTATAAATTTCAAAAAAATATAAAATTTGGTCTGCATGGAGATTTCAATAGGGAGATCATATTGGACGATTTGGATCGATCATTTTGAACTAGATCTAGAAATTTTGATCGCAACTTACCATAGCAAAACTATATATATATATAGGTTGGCTAATGTGCCATCGATGGCACAGAGGGGTCTGTGCCATAGAGTCGTTTTTCGAGATTTAAAATTTAAATGCTCAATCCGAACCATTCAAGTTATTAACCATATTAAAAATACACTTGGAGACCAAATTTTATATTTTTTCGAATTTTTTTGCTATTTATTATGATATTTTTAAAAAAACGTTATAATTGGAGTATTTCAGACCCTCCAATTTGAACATATCAAAATAAATAGCCAAAAAATTCAAAAAAATGTAAAATTTAGTCTCCAATGGTATTTCAATATGGTGATCAATTTGAACGGTTTGGATTGACCGATTGAATTTCGGATCTTAAAAAAATGACTCAAAAAAGACATCTATGGCATTGCCATCTATGGCACTTTAGCCCACCTATATATATATATATATATATATATATATATAGAGTTTTGCTATGGTGAGACGCGACTCACCAGAGGGTCTGTGAGTCGGGCTCAAAATTCCTAGATCTTGTCCAAAACGACCAATCCAAACTGTCCAATATGATCTCCCTATTGATATCTCCATGCAGACCAAATTTTACATTTTTTCGAAATTTTTAAGTATTTTTTTTGAAATTTTAGAAAATTGTTAATCTAATTAGTTCTGAACCGTTCAAAAACAACAGTTTTTAAAAATCCGAAAAAATACTTAAAAATTTTGAAAAAATGTAAATTTTGGTCTGCATAGAGATTTCAATAGGGAGATTGTATTATACGGTTTGGATAGGTCATTTTGAACCAGATCTAGGAGTTTTGAGCCCGACTCACTGACCCTCTGGTGAGTCGCGACTCACCATAGCAAAACTCTATATATATATATATATATAAAAAAATTTTAACTTATTTGAAGTGATTAATCGATCGTTTATTGGGCGATTGATTAATTAAATCGGTGACTAATTATACTCTAAATTGATATTACATCAATTTTAATATTTCGTCTATCGAAAATAAATAAAAGCACCAACTTTGCCGGTGCAACTTTTTTTCTCGCAGATACTCAATGTCAAACATCATATAGGAGGCGCCGGAGAACCCCAGCAATCTTTCCTAGATATGCTCCTGCATGTTCGTTAAAAGTTTTTTTTTTTTTCTTTTTTCCTTTGGATTCTGAATATATAGTTTGATGCTGTCCGACAGAAGTTTTCTTCAGTACAAACATGTGTTACATATTCCAGACGTTTACATACTTGATTAAGTTGTGTTCCTGTACAATCATAGTTAATGTATGTTAACGAGTGAAGAAATGCTGATATTAATTAATGCTCTACTTAATTATTTCTTCTATCAGAAAAAATATTTGAAATTTAACAAAGTTAAACCAATTCTATTACATCAAATTAAATTTATTTATTTAATTTTTCACTTTTGATGTCTTTAATTCTAAGCTTTCCAATTTTATTTCACAAGAACAATTTAGTCTTTTTTTGAGGGCTAGTAAAAGCTAGCAAATTTCATTAATAAAAGAAAAGGTTTACAAAAGTCTCAAAACAAAAAACTTGTACTAGAACCAGTACGAACATCAAAAGAAAAAACAAACTGTAAACAAGTTTGCATTCTAAGCCAAACCGGTACCAATCCTGTACCAACCAATCCTGTACCACCAAACGCTCAACTTACCCGCCCGAAACCTTACCGACAACTATGAGCCATCCTGAACAAGAGAACGACCACAACAAACACTGGTTGGTCGCACCACACCTACGGTCGATTGCAACAAGAGCCACAACACTCTCCTCGACCGTGTTGCAACAACTATACTACAACTTAACAAAAGTCACACCCCAAAACCACGACGACAACAGTACACATGTCGGCTATATGCAACACAACCACAACGCCGGCTGTACCATACCACGACCGCATCGTCGGCCGCACTATAACTCCGGTTAAACCCACCGGTTCTCGATGACCAAGTCGCCGGTTGTACCGCACCACGATCGCATCGCCAGCCGAATCTTAACAACGGCTAAAGCCACTAGTTCTCCTTGACCGCACCACACACATAATGGTACTGCATCGGTCAGCCACACATGACGATCAGAAAAAATATATAACGGTACATAATGGGTAATATTAGCCACACTACAAAACCTAATAATAATGAATAATTTTAGGACCTACTGCATCGGTCAGCCACACCCGCCTAGCTAGGATTTTCAAGTTAGCTTGGGTTTGACAGGAGAGGATTTAGAGCATCTAAGTCAGCGAGGGAGAGAGGGGGTGAGACGGGGAGGAAGCGAGATCACCTCAAAAATCGCCTAGCGGCGCCTCAAAATTCACTAGGGTTCCGCACAAGAACAATTTAGTCATTTTATTCATTACTAGCTACTCCCATTCCATCTACATAATTTCATTACAATCAAGAACCAGCACAACAATATTTTTCAAATATTTTAGTATTTACTTTATTTAAACTTAACTTACCAGGCACATGAATATGTTTATGTTGATAAAAAGAAGTGCATTAATTATTGAACTGCATGTGTTGCATAATTTGAAACCAATTTTATCTACTTATATTTTTTGTTGATAAAAAGAAGCGTATTATTTCAAACTTGCATGACTTGAACAAGGAAAATTTGTGTTCTTATATAATTCTTAGGCAATTAAAAGGATGAAATTTTGCGATAATTGAGTTTAATTGCTCGTCTGATCAACCATTAATTCAATCCTCTTTTGCAATAACGTGTTAATGAAGGAAAGTATTGAAGTCTCTCGTCGCGCATCGAATGAGCAAAAGTGGTTTTAAAATCAATTTTTTTATTTAATTTTTAACCTCTTCTGTTGAGAGTTCACTACGCCACTTTTGATTTTTAAGACCTGTTATTTAAGGGCCTTTAAGACCGGTTTGTATATGGTGCTAATAATATGTGGTGTTAAAAATATATAAAAAACCGGTGTTAAAAAGGCGGTGCTAAAAACCAGACGGAATCCGATCAAAAAAAGAATGCGCAACTTTAAGACCGGTTTTTTACAAAAACCGGTCTTAAAAAACAAAACATTAAGACCGGTTTTTTGTTAAAAACCGGTCTAAATATTATTTGATTTTTTTCCGAATTTTTTTATAATTAAGACTAAGACCGGTTTTGTACAAAAAACCGGTCTTAATAATATTTTTTTTTCCGAATTATTTTATTATTAAGACCGGTTTTTAACTTAAAAACCGGTCTTAATACTATTTTTAAGACCTGTTTTTAGTTCAAAACCGGTCTTAATAATTAATAATTAAAAAAAAAAAAATTTATTTCGGGCTAGCCCCATTTTTGCTAGCCATAATATTCATGCAATATTCAAATTCACAGCAATCATGCATTTATATATCACATATCACATAATCATCAAAACAAAAAACAGCAATTATAAATATATCAATATTCATAAAAATTATAATTATCTAACAAGATACAATTTTTCGTAGATATACATAAAACTCATCTAAACTTTCATTAATTTCTTCATCTTTATAAGGCAGACCCTCCCCCTCCAAATTCTGCATTCAATTAAACTAATTCAATTAGTAAAACCTAAGCAAATTGATTTCAAACTAAATTAGTTAATGATAATCAGGTATTGTTTGACTAAACCCTAATCAGGTATATATCGTTTTAAAACCTAATCAGGTATATATCGTTTTAAAACCTGATCAGGTATTGATTTTAAAACCTAATCAGGTACTGTTTGGCTAAACCCTAAACTTTAAGTAGTAAGCCCTAAACACTAATTAAAAACTATACTCTAAATTGTCATTCTAAACCCTAAACCTTAATTAAGTAGTAATCCATACCCCTGGCAACTGCTCGTAGTTTGAGTAATACATCAGTAGCATCTGCAAGTTTCTCATCGCATAAAACCCGCAATCGGTACTGTTCGGCTGATGTGGACCCTACAAATACGAAGTAATTTTTGTAAAAATTAATATTAAATTTAATAAATTAATTAGAAATGAAATGAAACTATTAGTCCGAGCTATGTACCGGAATGATGTCAATATTGAATCTACGACCTAACTTCATTCTGGATAAAGCACTGCAATATTAAAATATGAAGTTAGAAGAATTAATTTGCAGATATTGCCTATTAGATAATGCATGTTTTGACTAAAATCCTAAAATTACCTGTTGTATGACTCTAAAATTGGAGAATAATAACTATCTGGATTTAGCGAATCCACAATCCAAATCGTTTTTGTCGAGGGTTGTGCGATAATAATCACAAAATGAAAACTGCAGTTAAATATTAAACCTTGTTAGTAAAATTAGAATTAAACCGCAATTTATAAAAAATAAAGTCAAAACAAGATATTTTCTAACAAACGCATGCTGATGTATCAAAACATGATAAGCGGCCTTCTTTCTGGCAAAATTTTGAATCAAGTAGGATGTTGTGCCTGGCACATCCTTAATGGCATCAGTTCCCGAGCATCTTTCTGGATCCAAAAACCTGAAAGTCTTGATTGCAAAATCATGACAATAGTTTCTAGCCCACCTGCATGTTATATTTATCAATTTATAGTCATATATCATATAATAATAATCATCAATAAATTATTGTTAAGTTCGAAAAATACTCACATGGTCCAGAGTTTCATGACTTGAACAAATGGCAATTCCCTATTGAATAAATGGCCGATGTCTTCAAAATTGAGCATGAAAGAATCCAGTACTATGTGGTCGAACTTGGCCGGAATATCGAAATACTTCATATCTGGATCCAACGCCATGATGTAGTTATGCAGTTCTTGTGCGGTAGGCCCAAGCTTTTGCAATCTCTCATGTGTGCAGAGCGGCTCCCGTGTCTTTAATTGTCCTCCCTCCGCAAAAAATGCATCTGCATCGAATTCATCGTCGTCGTCATTTTGCTGCACCTGCTGCTTTCCTTTCTTTTTCTCCGGAGATTTCGCAGGTGGCGGAGGCCGTTTCGTTATTGGTGTCCTCAGATGCTCCTTGAAAATCATATATTAGTCGTAAAACAATATTTTTCAATTTAATTAATATCAAATTTAGAAAAGTTTGTAAGATTTACCAATTTCGACATATCAAAATCCACAAGATTACGCGGCCACCTTAGAAATGAACCTTGGAGAATACCGAGCTGGTCATCTGCGTTGGGAGGTGGAAAAGATACTGTCACTTGTTTCGCATGATCGAACACTTCTAGAACTTGTACCTTAACCTCCTCCGGACCCAATGGTACTCCATGGACCGTGTCAGGTACGGGACAACGCGCAAACACCATAGCTCTTGCGACATGCACCAAATTGAACCCATCTGGGAGGAGCAGCAAGGCTTCTGTGGATCCCTGCAATTATAAGCAAATACAAAATATAATTAATTAGATATTAGTCTAAATTCTATATAAACTTGCAAGTAATATTCTATATACCTCAATATGAGGGCCAGGAATTGGATTCGGTTGATTGTTGCTACCCTGTGATAGCAAAATCATAGCTTGATTCATTATTGGATCGAGGTTATGCGATGTTTGCCCTTGCGCAAACAACCGCGAGAAGCTTTGTAGAATGCCTTGATTCATTACTGAATCTGCGTTATGTGGTGTTTGCCCTAGCGAGAACAACCGCGATAAACTTTCCTCAACTTGTCTAGCTACTTCTTTGCTCACTTCCTTGCTCACTTCCTCCGGCAATCGTCGTTTTATTCCCTCGTCGACTCTTTTGTCGATTTCTTCTTGGCTAAACTGCTTGGATTTCCTCGTACCCTTTCCAAACACCTGCTTCACGCCGGAAAATATCGGATATCCTCTCAACCGTCCTGAGTGCTCTGGAGTCCCAAGCGCAGATGTCAAGACATCATTCTGACGAATCGACTGAATCTCACCTGGCTTGGCTAGAGCAACCTGTCACAAAAGATATACATGTGCATATAAGTTGAATTTGTTGAATACATAATTTATAAATTTATTTGAGTTAATTTACAAAATTATTTGAGTTACAATACGTACCGCTTTGTCAAGGACCTCACAAGCCTTAGGATTTGTAACCCTAAGTTCACCCGTCACCGGATCCTCTGTGGCACGTGCCCTGCACCATCTGTAAGACCTGTCATCAACACCAATGGTAATGGTCGAGGTCGAACCATGGACCACGTCGTCTTTTTTCCATGTCTTCTCTGCACTTATGTAACCGCCCGATCCGAGTGTGTGGGGCATGTCCTTCTTGGCGGCATTTTCTTTTCCTATTTTACTCTTTTTCTATTATCAAATTCAAAAGACTTGTAAGTATATGAAAAATAAAAGTTAGGATATTAGTATTGGTGAATAATTCTATATATGAAATTTATTTATATACCTCAAACTCAAGGCTTTTATGATATTCATCGAATTGTTCCCATTCTTCCTGCGATATGTTAAAAACATCCCATGGCTTCTGTCCACCTTCTTTTGCATTTTTCCTGTATTTCTTATTCTACAATGAAAGAATATATATTATAATTTTAATTAATCCAGCAATAATAAGTAGAATTGATGTTATAAGCATAATCTCTTACCAAGTTGGTTTTCCAGGCCCTCCATCTATTGCAACATGCTGTAAGAATTTTCCGCTTGATTAAATTCGGAATGTCATCCGGAATATTCCATGTCTTGGCTATAGTGTTGTACAAATCAAGTTTCAACTCTTTTGGCACTGACGGCCAAGTCTTATAACTGCGTTAAATCCAATTAATATCATGATCAATTCACATTCAAATTTATAGAAATATCGCCATTAATCAAATTTATAGAAATATCACCATGTTAATTCACATGATCAATTCAAATTTATAGAAATATCACATTAATCAAATTTATAGATATATCGCCATTAATCAAATTTATAGAAATATCACATTAATCAAATAATTAGAAATATCACATTAATCAAATTTATAGAAATATCACATTAATCAAATTTATAGAAATATCACCATTAATCAAATTTATAGAAATATCACATTAATCAAATTTATAGAAATATCACATTAATCAAATTTATAGAAATATCACCATTAATCAAATTTATAGAAATGCTAATTCACATTCAAATTCCCCCGTACCTGATTTTAACCATATCTCTCGTTTTCTGTGCCAAAAATCGATTAAATTCAATTGCATTTTCACCGCTAGGCTGGCCTTTTTCGTTGAAGGTGATCTCCAACGGAACTTGAGCAGCTATCTTCTTTGCCGTCTTTAGGCATTTTGCCGTTGATCTTTTCCCCCTTCTGCTAACGGGTTGAGTTTCCTGATTTGCCATCAAATCCTCATCCTCATTGAACTCGTGATCATCATCCACATTCGACGGAAAATTCTCATCCGGATTCGACATGGCTATAATGAACACAATTACAATCAATTTCACAAAAATATTTAGACGATTACAACATCAATTAAAACATCGATTTAATTAATATATCAATTAAACAACTCTAAATTAGACAATTTTAATTTAATATTAGTTGCATTTTATCCAACTAAGAAACAACATCAATTAATATATTAGTTGCATTTTATCCAACTTTAAATTAACATTTCAATTAAACAACATCAATTAGTTGCATTTTATCCAACTCTAAATTAATATTTCAATTAAACAACATCAATTAGTTGCATTTTATCCAACTCTAAATTAACATTTCAATTAAACAACATCAATTAGTTGCATTTTATCCAACTCTAAATTAACATTTCAATTAAACAACATCAATTAGTTGCATTTTATCCAACTAATTGCAACTAATTGCATTTTAATATTTTATCTACCTAATTGCAACTAATTACATTTTATCAAACTATTTGAAACTAAATTTCAGATTAATTTCACAACCAATTACCTTAAATTTCAGATTAAATTAAAAATTTAAATAGAAATTACCTTAGTTTGGAGAGAGGGGCAGTGGTGGTCGGAGGTGCTCTCGGAGGTAGAGAGGGGCAGTGGTGCTGTCGGCAGAGAGGCGGAGAGGCGGAGAAAGGGGCTCGGGTTTAGAGAGTGTAGAGTAGAGAAAGGGGTTTGGAGAGGAGGCAGAGAGGAGGAGAGGCGGCAGAGAGGCGGCAGAGAGGCGGAGAGGCGGAGAGAGGCGGCGAGTTGCTGAGGTGGCAGAGGGAGAGAGGGCAGAGCTAGGGTCGGTTTTTTTCTAAGTTTCGGAACTTAGAAAAAAATGAAGAGAGCGAGATCCGAAATATTTGAAAATTTTTAAGACCGGTTTTTACGTAAAAAACCGGTCTTAATTATAAAACACAAAAAATTTTAATGATAATTAAGACCGGTTTTTTACTTAAAAACCGGTCTTAATAAAAAACAGAAATATTTTTTTTTATTTTCCTTTATGTTTTATTCGTACTATTTTAAAAACTTTAAAATTTATTAGTAAATAAAAAATGTTTGTAAATTTATTTTAAAAAAGGTACAATTTAATGTATCAGTTTTTTAAAAGATTACTTTAATTTTATTTTTTTATAGATTTTTTTTAATTTATTACTAAATACTTTTAAAGTTATATGTATATTTTGGATTATATTTTTTTAATTTTATTTTTTATAGATTTTTATTTAAATTTATTATCAAACTTATAAAATTTATGTTTTTTGTTTTTTTAGAAATCGCACAAAAAAAAACAGAAAAGGAAAAAATTTAAAAAAAATTCTGATTGATTTTTAAGATCGGTTTTTAAAATAAAAACCGGTCTTAAGAAAAACTGAATTTTTTTATTTTTATCCTTTATGTTTTTTTGGTACTATTTTAAAAACTTTAAAATTTATTAGTAAATAAAATATATTACTAATTTATTTTAAAAACATTAAAATTTATGTAACAGTTTTTTAAAAGATTACTTTAATTTTATTTTTTTATAGATTTTTTTTAATTTATTACTAAATACTTTTAAAGTTATATGTATATTTTGGATTATATTTTTTTTATTTTATTTTTTATAGATTTTTTTTAAATATATTATCAAAAACTTTATAAAATTTATGTTTTTTTGTTTTTTTAGAAATCGCAAAAAAAAACAGAAAAGGAAAAAATTTAAAAAAAATTCTGATTGATTTTTAAGACCGGTTTTTAAAATAAAAACCGGTCTTAAGAAAAACTGAATTTTTTTATTTTTATCCTTTATGTTTTTTTGGTACTATTTTAAAAACTTTAAAATTTATTAGTAAATAAAATATATTACTAAATTTATTTTAAAAACATTAAAATTTATGTATCAGTTTTTTAAAAGATTACTTTAATTTTATTTTTTTATAGATTTTTTTTAATTTATTACTAAATACTTTTAAAGTTATATGTATATTTTGGATTATATTTTTTTTATTTTATTTTTTATAGATTTTTTTTAAATATATTATCAAAAACTTTATAAAATTTATGTTTTTTTTTTTTAGAAATCGCACAAAAAAACAGAAAAGGAAAAAATTTAAAAAAAATTCTGATTGATTTTTAAGACCGGTTTTTAAAGTAAAAACCGGTCTTAAGAAAAAACTGAATTTATTTATTTTTATCCTTTATGTTTTTTTGGTACTATTTTAAAAACTTTAAAATTTATTAGTAAATAAAATATATTAGTAAATTTATTTTAAAAACTTTAAAATTTATGTATCAGTTTTTTCAATAGATTTCTTGAATATTATTTTTGTATAGATTTTTTTTTTAATTTATTACTATATATTTTAATAGTTATGTATATTTTTTAGTATATTCCTTTAATTTATTTTTTTTATATATTTTTTTAAATTTATTATTAAAAACTTTTTAAAATTTATGTTTTTTCTATTTTTTTAGAAATCGCACAAAAAAAACAGAAAAGGATAAAATTATAAAAATATCTGATTAATTTTTAAGACCGGTTTTTTACTTAAAAACCGGTCTTAATAAAAAAGCGAAATTTTTTATTTTTTTCGTTTTTTTCCTTTATGTTTTTTTGTGCTATTTTTAAAAATACAAAATATATCATAAAATTAAAAATTTTAACTTTCTTGGAAAAACTAAATAAAAGAAGTAAAAAAATCCTACAAAATAGTACTTAAAAAATATTAAAAATTATATTACAGTTGAAATGTAGTACTACTACATGTATATAACTTAATTTCCTATATTCCTTGGTGATTTTGGTCGGGCTACCCACACGCCTGCTTCTTGGCGATCCACACGCAAATTAGTTGCTAATTCTTCAACTGGTAGCGGCGTTCCATCAATTCCTGTGAATAAAATATAATAGTGTAGGTACCAAATTAATTTAATAATTAATATAATTTCATGCAATTAATTGAGATTAATTATATTATATTATATTATATTATACCTGCAGAGAATGATGTTTTTTCATCGAATTGGTCATATTCTTCTTCATCTACGACATCTTCAACGCCGACAATGCGCCTTTTTCCCGGAAGAACCACATGTCGTGAGATGTCGGCTGGATCAACAATATAAAAAACTTGCATTGCTTGTTTGTTTGCAAGTATGAAAGGGTTGTATGCATATTCTAACTTTTTGAAATGAACGGTTGTTATTCCAGAATTTTTCTCCTTTTTGACTCCACTTTTGAGGATCCATTTACATTCAAACACAGGTATCTTGAATGCATTATAATTAAGTTCCCAGATTTCTTCGATCCACCCATAATACGGCTCTGATGACTTGCCATCACTTGATATGGCTTCTATTGTGACTCCGCTATTTTGTACTGTGCTTTTTCCATCTTGTTTTTTAGTATACCAGGTGAATCCATTCAAGTCGTACCCTTGATAGGTGTACACATTTGCATTGGGACCATTCGCAAGATATTTCACAGTTTCATTGTCGGACGGAGATAATTGTACTTTTTTTCTGAACCAATTTACAAACAGTTTGTTGTGCTCATTAGTGATCCAATTTTCACCTTTCTGAGGATTTTGCTCTCGCAACTCTGCTATATGTTGATCCACGTAAGGAGCCACAACAGCGACTTGTTGCAAAATCTTAAGATGTGCTTTTTCTCTTTTTTCAAGGTCCACTGTAATTATTTTCAAACCAATTATACCTTTCCCAAGAAGTCTACCTTCGTGCCGATTCTTGGGCAGGCCAATAGGTTTTAGTCCATCTACATAATCAGTATAGAAATCAATAACCTCTTCGGCCACATATCCTTCGACTATGCTTCCTTCGGGTCGAGATCTACTTCGGACTAACCTTTTCAATTGTCCCATTGCTCTTTCAAAAGGGTACATGTACCGTAAAAATATCGGACCGCACCACTTGATCTCCCTGACTAAATGAATGGTCAAATGCACCATTATAACAAAAAATGATGGGGGAAAGTGCATCTCCAGCTCGCATATGGTCTGATAAGCATCAGTTTCTAAATTAGTCAGTTTTTCAGGATCAATCACTTTGGAGCAAATTTCATTAAAAAAAAAACACAACTTAGTGATGGAGTTCCGAACTTTTTCCTTAAAATATCTTCGAATTGCAATCGGAAGCAACTGGGTCAACAGCACGTGATAATCGTGCGATTTCATTCCAATCAATTTCATATCCTTGATTGATACCTTCCTTGAGATATTTGAGGCATAACCGGTCGGAACCTTGATTGACTTCAAGCACTCCAACAAACTGAGTTTCTCTTTTCTTGTCAAAGTGTAAACTGCATCGGGTAACCAATCCCGTTTCTTACTAGTATCTGGCTTTGCGGCTAGGTCCAGTCGTATTCCCATTTCGACCATATCTTTCCTCACATTAGCATTGTCTACTTTCCCTTGAGCATTTAAAATCAAAGCAATCAAAGATTCACAGATGTTCTTAATGATGTGCATCGTATCCAGACAATGCCTAACATCCAAATACGTCCAGTATTCAAGGTTCCAAAATATAGACTTCTTCTTCCAATTGCCATCCGGAATTTTCTTTGCCAATGGTTTGCCTAATTTGATTTTAAGATCCCTCACCTCCTCATATACCTGTCTTCCGCTTCTTGGTATTGGTGCCCGTCGAATTTCGGTGTTCCCATCAAATTTCGTTTTATAATCCATCCGGCGGTAGGGGTGATGACGGTTAAGGAATCTACGATGTCCCAAGTAGACATTCTTCCTACAATTAGATAACCATACAGAATGTGTTTCCTCCTCGCAAATAGGACATGCCTTATCTCCTTTGTTCCTATAACCTGACAAGTTCCTGTATGCGAGAAAATCATTAATCGTGCAAAATATCATCGCACGTAGGGTGAAATAACTTTTGGAATAAGCATCGAATATCTCCACCCCGTCCTTCCACAACTTATCAAGGTCTTCTATTAACGGGGCCAAGTACACATCTATATCATTTCCTGGTTGTTTTGGACCGGAAATGAGCAATGGCATCATCAGATATCTTCTTTTCATGCACAACCAGGAAGGAAGGTTGTAAATAACCAATAAAACTGACCATACGCTGCGATTGCTGCTCATGAGACCGTAAGGATTCATCCCATCTGTGCATAGTCCCAATCTCAAATTTCTAGATTCACTACCGAAATCCTTGAAATTACTGTCTATGTTCATCCACTGGGGCGAGTCCGCAGGATGTCTGATCATTTTATCTCTCTTTCTGCCTTCTGCGTGCCACCTCAGTAGTTGAGCATCTTTTGAATTATTGAAGAGACGCTCGAACCTTGGTATTATCGGCAGATACCACAATATTTTCGCAGCTGGTCTATTTTTACAACTATCTTCATCATCTTCCAAATCATCGTCCCTTAGTTTGTACCGTGATACATTACACATTGGACATTTATTAAGATTCTCGTACTCATTCCGAAACAGTATGCAATCATTCGGACATGCTGAAATCTTCACTACTGCCATATTTAGAGGACATATTAATTTTTTTGCCTTATAACATGTATCCGGTAATGTATTTTCTGCTGGAAGCATTTCTCGTAAAAGACCGAGTAAAGATGTGAAACTTTTATCACTCCAATTATTCTTGGCTTTCAGGTTATAAAGTTTAAAAACAGTTTTAATTTTTGAGAATTTATCCTCATTACAACCGGGATATAACGGTATATGAGAGTTTTTATCCAATTTTTTAAAAATATCAGGAACTCCATCAATAAAACCATCTGGTATTTCGTTCATCATTTCATCTAAATCATTTTCTCTATTATCATTTTCACAATATTGTTCTTCACTTACATTTTCATCCACAAATATCTCATCCCTTACATCAGCCCCCCAATCATTTTGTACACTATTTTCTGAATCAGATCTATTAATATTGCTAGTCGCAATATTTAAATGATCTTCCAACCTTTCCCCATGCAAAACCCACCGGATGTATTTAGGTGTTGTCATCCATCCACGCTCAATCAAATGTGATCTAATCTTTATACTATCATGTCTCTGTAAGTTAACACAACGTTTACAAGGACATAGAATTCTGGGCTTTCCAGTCAACTTTCTATTTTCTTCTGCACATTTTAAGAACTTTTCAACAACTCCAACAAATTCATCTGATATCCTCGAATATTCATACATGTACTCCTCCCTCTGATCCATCTGTATAGATAGAAATGTATATCCAAAAGTCAGGGTATGAAATTTATAGGTTCGATGCATTACATTAGGTTTTTGGGCCGGTTACCATCCTAGCCCACTCTTTGGATACTCTTGTCTCATTAGCGAGCGTACGTTAGATGCAATTTGTTGTCTGAAAAAAATTCGGCAGCATTTCCCCTTATGTTCCCTGAATACGCCAACACACGATTGCTCGTGTGTACGTATCCGTGGGAAACATAAAGAGAAATGCCGTCGAATTTTTCTCAGACAACAAATTGCATCTAACGTACAACTCGCTGTCCTAAATGAGACAAGAATATCCAAAAAGCTGTACTCCCGACCGGGAGTACTATCCGAGATTAATCCCTAATGGATTAATTTCGGACGGGCACGACCTAAAATAGTTCAAATTCCGGCAATTTGGTCCTATATGACAATACAACTAATATATGCAAATGCCAAATGATATATATATGCACATACAAATTAGTAAATTAACGAATTGAAATCATTGAGGGTTAAAATAGAAAATTACTGAAATTGTCTTCTCTTTTTCTTTCTCTTCAATAGAATAATCTTCTCTTCCTCTTCCTCTTTCTATTTTATCAAATCAAAATGAAAAAAATCAATTAAAAAAACAAAAAATTGCATAATTAATAAATAATAAATAAAATACTGAATAATTAAAGAATATACCTCAAAAATGAATTTTTTTAGCTTGTGGTTGATCTCCTTTGCCTTCTCTCTTGATTTTTCAATTTTTCAAAATTTTTCAAGATTTTTAGCTATTTTTTTTTTGTTTGGTTTTAGAGAGAGAATAAGACTCGGTTTTTAGAGAAAAGAAACGGCCATGAATTGAATGTGTGGACAGAACAATCAATGAGGGATGAAGATAAGAGAAAAATCTGCTAATTTTTATGACCGGTTTTTTATAAAAAATCGGTCTTAAAAAGTCAACCGAAGAAAGAAAAATTGCTGTTTTTTTTAGACCGATTTTTATAAAAAACCGGTCATAAAAATTTTGTTTTTAAGACCGGTTTTAAATAAAAAGCCGGTCTTAATAAAAACTGATTTTTCGATTTATTTTTTATCTCTTTAGGACCGGTTGTTTATAAAAAACCGGTCTTAAAAACAAAACTTTTAAGACCGGTTTTTTATAAAAACCGGTCTTAAAAAAACAGCAATTTCGGATTATTTTTGAGAACTCAATAGGACCAGTTTTTTTAAAAAACCGGTCTTAAAAAAAATTCAGACAATATCGAAATTGCCACTGAATATATTTAGAACCGGAATTATTAAAAACCGGTCTTATTGTGGCGGTGCTAAAAATATTTTCTGGTGTAGTGGTTTGCGGTGGGTTTTATAATTCAGCATTGTATCTGTATACGAGAAAGTTTAATATGCGTGCATAGGATTTCCTATACATCACGAACTTTTTCGGGACTACTTTTATGAATTGACAAATCTAATTTAACCAATCTAATCTACATATTTAAATCTCATAGCAAACTAAATTTTACTATTTTTGAAAATTTATTACTATTTTTTCGAATTTTTTAAAACCTGCTATTTTTGGAATGTTGTAAATAGTAGTTTGTTTCCAATAATAGCATGTTTTAAAAAATTCAAAAAAATAGTAATAAAATCTCAAAAATTGTAAAATTTGCTTTTCTATGATATTTCAATATATAGATTAGATTGGTTAAATTAGATTTGTCAATTTATAGAAATAAATATCTCCAAAAAAATTCGAGGTGCATAGAAAATCCTATGCATTATGTTGCATGTTAAACTTTCTCTTTGTATACACAATATTTAAGTATTATACAGATGATACATAAAAAATATGTATGGAATCCAGAAAATAGCAAAAGTAAACTTTTTAATATTCAATATTAATGAATTATAGACTGAGCTTTTTACATGTCCATTTCACAGGAGAGAGAGAGAGAATCACGGAGATATCTTTTAGAGAGGGACTGAAGTTGACAGATAGGGGGCTTAAAAAGGGTAGGGAGCAAAGCAGAAGTGTTGAAAGCTATGAGGGTCCACATGGAATTGCAATTTTCTGGGCCCACTGAGCGAATTGGCAATTTGGCATGCAAACACAATCATTATTCCCTCACAGATGTCATAAATCCAACCAACTCATCGGTTGGATCCTGCTTGTCTCCAATCAGTTCCCATTTATGACAGATGATCAAACTACACACACTTTCACAACATACGTGTATATACGAAATTTATACGAAATTTACTCATTGGTACTTATGTTTTCTTTAAACAGCACAACAAATTGGCAAAAGCAATTAAAGTATAGCAATAGGATGGTGATTTAAAGTTTATTTGTTCACACCAAAGATTTAAAAAAGCGGATTTTCACTGCGCTTTAGCAGTGTAATTTGATAAACGTTATGGTGCTAAATTAAAATTTATATTTAACGTTTTTCTGAGAGAGTTGTATAGCGGTCTTTTGCAGTCGTTTAGCGGCAACTTGGCTGCCAGTACTAACGTTTTTAGCATTTCTTTCACATACAGATTTCGATTGATATGATTCAAAATTATGTAGAGAGTTTCAAAAATAACTACAGCTTTTGTATTTGGAGTTCTTCTAAATTCTAAATACTTCATAGTCAAAATAATGTATGAAAGGAACTCCATTTGATTAACATTAATAAATTATTTTAGAAATATTTAATAATTTGATAGTTAAATATTTTTTATTTAAATGTGAATTAGCATTTTAATTAGAAGACATATTGGTATATCATTTAAGAATATTTAAAGTATATAAGCATTTGATGTAATATATATGGCTTAAGTATATTGTATATGATGGAATGAACTAGTACGCACTTGACGGTGCCTGCTATGATCCAATAGTGTCTACTAAATTGCCGCTATCTGATGGTACGTAGTGACAATCTAAATATATAGTTTGTCTATGTGGTTTGATAACAAAAGCATGTGCAAATATTTCTAGATATAATATGCATCAATTTTACATGTACTATGATGTCATAATATATATCAATTAATATTTGTCATGTATAAAAAATAAAACAAAGTTTCGCAATAGTTAGGGGAAAAAAAATAATAAAGGATCGATGCCAAATTTGAGGAAATAAAAAGAGTCAGTATGTAGAGCCCATTAGTTACACTTAAATTCCATCCGATTTCATTCGTTCTTAACATTACAGGAGCAGCTATATATGATATACTGGGTATCAAATTTCTACAGTTTGTCTTGTGTGATTTCATATCAAGATCCAGTGTTTCAACATGAAATACTCCCGTCCAATCATACGACGCATTACAATTTTATTTCGTCCATTAGTTTTGATCCCTCATAAATTAGTATGTTATCGTGATCTTCAAGGCTTTTATTCCTTTTCATGAACTATTTGTCCATATTCTAACAAGATTAATATAGCTAGCTCGCCCATATATTTAAAGAAAAAAGGTTTAAATAATAGCTATAGAATTCTGCATGCATAGCTAAAACGCGCCGTACTGTTGATTGACAGTCATGTAAACTCTCCAGAGAGAGAGAGAGAGAAGGGAGGGGAACAGGGGAGGGAATTGAGAGACAAAAATACCCCTCATATTTTTAACTGGATGTGAATTGAAAGACGTAAATTAAAGAAATTCGAAGTGTATTTTCGTCTAAAACGAAATGGATCTCAAAAATCGGAGTGTAGGAAGTAATTCCCGAAGAGGGGGATGGTGTATTGGTGTAATGGTGGGGGTCTAACTAGGTGGCTTATCACTGTAGCATGCTTCTGTTCATTGTGCGAACTCGGTGCAACCTCGGGAATATATCTTGTAGGTAGCATATAATGATTGGTTTTATTGACCAATTACAACCTTCTGTACAAATCTCTCACTGGCCTTAATATGCGGCCACTGATTTGATTCTGATTATTTATATGAGTGCTTAAAAGTTTGTGTACACAATTATTTTTCCACACCAATGCAGATTATTATGTTGGCCAAACTTCAATGTTATCCGGAATGTTGAAGTATATGTACGTACGGCTGTTTTAATAATTTAGTGTGTTTGGTTTGCGTTTGAATAATTCTATTTGCGAATCAGCTTTATTTGCGAGAAATCAAACAATACATAAATAATGAATTTTAATTTATTCGAGTGCTTATTCATATTCTAATAAAAATCTAGAATATGAATAAGTCCAAATTTTTTATTTTTTATTTATGTTCCTTATTCACTCCACATCCAAACACTAGAATTTTATGGATTTAAAATTTAGAATAAATGAAATATATGATTTTGGTACCGACTACCCTGTTCAATGTGTTCAAAAAACGATTATTGTATTCATTAAAAATTAATAAGTAACTATATTTTAAAGTTACGGCTCTGCTGCGACATAAATTGCTGAACAATTTTTTTTCATATTTTGTTTATTATTTATTAAAATTATTTATTAGATTTTGTATTGTAACTAATTTTCTTTTTGATACGTTGCTGAATATTTATTTTCATATTTTTTCTAATATTTATTAAAATTATTCATTATTATTAGGTTTTGTAGTGTGGCTAATATTTTATTTTATGCAAGTAGTCGGAAGGCTAAGTACATTTTATTTGGAACGTCGTTCTAAGGTTGTTCCAACTAAGATTGTTTTCTTTTAAAACCGTTGTAGTTAGATTACTTATAGTCATACACTTTAATTTGGAATGTCATGCACATGAACAAAGGAAATGGACATAACCTTACCAGTTTGAGAACATATACAACTTAGTTAACAGTTTGGGTTTATTGAATGTAATAGGAAACAGATCCAACAATAAGCTACAAATACAATAGAAGTCTATACTTTAAAGCACATTATATGCACTTTTTTTTCATATATATTTTTTCCCTTTAATTTTATGGTGGAAAAAAAATTAAAACCAAGTTTGAATCATAACTAGAGCGAATCTCGCGCGTTGCACGGTTGATTCATATAATTTTTTTACGAAATTCAGAATGTTATATAAAAAAAAATGCCATAAAAAATTAATAATACTATTCAAATATTATATTGAAGCTACCAAAAAAATCCTAAATACAGTTTTTGCCACAAAAGATCATACGCCACAGAAAATCTAGAGCACTGTGCTAATCATAGTGCCCATGTGCCTCTCACACCGGCCAAACTTTATATATGTATGATTAATTGTTTATATATGTTCATAATTTTAAATGAACGGTATGAATTTAAACCCAACTAATTAAATGACAAAATATGGTGCTTAATTGAACGAAATTATGTAATTGTGAATATAATAATTTTTTTCTTGTATGTTGTTGCTTGTATTATGCCTTTAATTAGTTTAAGCATCATAATTTAAGTAAGATTAATTTTCACAAAGGTTTCATGATTAATTGTTTTATGTCATACACTGATTATTATATGTAACAAAAATTTAGAATTAGTTTGATCATCTCTATACTCCATTATAATATTAAACACAATTAAAGAAAATATAAGTTGAATTGCATTGTATGTTACATCACTATTAAACTATTGTACACTGCAGGAAAATCTCGTCAACTTAGACACATTCATTGTCAACAAAAGTATTGGACGTAAAAAAATCCTTCACACCTATATGTATATATCCTCCATCCACACCACATGTGTCAACTCACTATGCCACAGAGGATCAACAACATCCATACATGGTGGTACTATTCAGCCTATGCCACAGATGATCAACTATATCTACACATGATGACACTATGCATTGTTGTTCTTGTTTTCGGTCTCTCATTCTAAATTCAAAAATAGTTAATATTCGTGAATTGATGCAGTTTTTTACTTCTTTTAATTAATTTGGAAAAATAAATTTCAATTATTATTATTTCTTTCAATTTATTTTACGATTGGTTCATTCAAAATTTTAAGGTGAAGGATTAAGATTTATATTAGATAGAAGTTGCACGAGGCAAACCGAATTATAATTTTGTATATATATTCTCTTTCGCTTCTTAATTAATGTCTTTCATGCATGCCTCCTAATTTTTCCTTTATAAATTTTCACAAAAATCAATATTATCTAGTTATATATTTGACAAAAGAGTAATTTTGCATAATAAAAAAGTGAGAACGTTAACGTAAATTAATACAAGTTTGATGTTATGTAAAAAAAAACATACGTTCTTAATTTCTTGAAATTTGTATGTGATGAAATAAATTATATTATATATTACAATTTAATTTGTGCATTCATCAGCAGTTTACGGAGTACAAATATTATGTACGTAGTTAGTATTGAATTAATATTCCCGTTCCAACTTATGCGCACCACAATTTCTATTGTCGCAACTTGTTCAAATAATTACAGTACGAATCTCGCGATGCATCGCGAAAAAGAAAATTTCGATCCGAGTGAATTATTTTTCCTATAGAAAACGATGATTATTTCTAGCAAACGATGTATACATATAGTTTGAATACCGGGGGGGGGGGGGGGGGGGGATACCTGTTTGAAGTGCTTGAAAATTAGTAGGAACGTTATACATTGAAAAAAATGCATGAAAACTATTTTCTCCACTAGACTTAAATTTGTACCATTTCCATTAAAATGTATAATCTCAGTTAAAAAGGTTCTTGAGCTCAATTCAAAATCATCAAGCTGACTTAAATGGAAATTTCCAAGTATTATTCTTAATTTAATTACTTGATATTTCAAACTTCAATGTTCTATTTTTTTTTTTTATGTTCGTCAAATTTTCGTCATATGGAATTGTAAAAATGAATATACTTGTGATTATATATATTCTAGACATGGCAGTCGCAGCTTTGCTGCGTTATGTTTTTTAAATGACAATAATTTAATATGATTTTCAAATATATTTAATTATAAAAAAAGAGAAAACTATTTTTAATTATAAAAATGTAAAAATAGAAAATTATATTTGAGAAAAATATAGAAGCTGAAAAAAGCGGTCAAAAATAGAGAAACAAAGTCACGGGTTTTAATATATATATATATATATATATATATATATATATATATAGAGAGAATGGCTAATGTGCCACGGGTGGCAATGCCACCCATTTTCTTTTGAGCCATTTTTCAATATCTAAAATTCAAATGGTCGATCCAAACCGTTCAAGTTGATCTCTATATTGGAATATCCTTGAGGACCAAATTTAACATTTTTTCGAATTTTTTTGCTATTTATTATGATATTTTTAAATTGGAGGGCCTGAAATACTCCAATTATAATGTTTTTTGAAAATATCATAATAAATAGCAAAAAAATTCAAAAAAATATAAAATTTGGTCTCCAAGGATATTCCAATATAGAGATCAACTTGAACGAATTGGATCGACCATTTGAATTTTGGATATTGAAAAATGACTCAAAAGAAAAATGGGTGGCATTGCCACCCGTGGCACTTTAGCCATTCTCATATATATATATATATATATATATATATATTCCCAACTCCAAAAAAAAAAAAAAAGTTGGTACACATATAGATCACGTAGTTAGAATTTATCATTTATAGCACATACGACAATTTAAAAGTCAATTTGCGTGATCTAAAATCCAGTAATTTTTTTTAATGCAAAGTATTCCGAATCGCTTTCTATACAAATATACAATTGAAATCAAGTCTGTTTATGCTGGAAAGGCTAAAAAAAAATAAATAAATAAAATCAAGAGTAGGGGTGAGGGAAAATTTTATATACAGAAAAAATCGAATAAACAATTTTAATATGAACAGAGGAGGATATTTTTTTTTTAATAATAGCACAGTTCCAGCGGCAATGGTATTGCCGCTAGAGCTCAACCTTCGAGCGGCATTAGCATTGCCGCTAGAAGGGCTCTAGCGGCAATACCATTGCCGCTCCAACTTTTTTTTTTTCGCTGACAGATTCTTTTTTTTTTTTGCGCAGGTTTTTTCTTTTGACTGAGTTTTTCTTTTTTGCTTTTACTTTTACTGTTTTCTTTTTTTTTTACTTGATATATTATTATATTTTTGAGATGAAATAATTAAGTATTTATTATTTAAAGAACAATATATATTATTATATTTTTGAGATGAAATAATTAAGTATTTATTTTTTAAAGAACAATAGTAAGAAATGGCATGGTATTTTTTATAAATTTATGAAATTGTAATTCTTTCACTTTTTTTAATTGTAATTGTATAATTAATATGATATTTTGTATTGTTTGTTGTTTGTTCGAACCGGAATTTTTTTAAAAAAAATACATGGTAAATTAATATGATATTTTGTATTGTTTGTTGGAACTGGAATTTTCTTTCAAAAAAATACATAGTAAATTAATATGATATTTCAAGTATATATTTTTTATGATATTTATGTTTAAATATAATTGTTAAAAATTAAATGTTTATTAAAAAATTAAATGTTCAACTAATTCTTTCTTCATAATTTCCATTATACTTATTTTCATAATTTCATTAAAAAAAATTTTACATAAAATAATATACTCAATAAACATATCCTATTACACAAAAAAAAATTTCGTATAATTTCCATAATTTTTCCTATAATTTTTCAACAAGTCCATATTTCTTACAATTTTCCAAACAAATTTCCATACGATTTGTTACAATTTCCCATACGATTTTCCATACATTTTTTCATTAACAATTCTCTACAATAAATAAAAAATATTAACAAACATTACTCATCAACTATTCTCATCCACATTGTTCATCAACAATTTTTATTGAATATTTAAAAAAAAAAAACTTCATTTCTATTAAATATTAACAAACAATTTATTCAACAATAATTTTTTCATTAAACAATTTCTATTAACTATTAACTAAATTTTTTTTCTAACATTTTTCAATAACAATTTACATTAAATATTTTAAAAAAAATTAACCTACATTTTTACCGATTGAGCCGTCGCCGGTTGCCGATTGCCGATATCTCGCTCCGAACCGACTCCTTGGACTTCTCGTCTCCTCGCGCGTCTCGCTTTCTCCTCCTTCCTCTCTTTCTTCCTCTCTTTCTCTCCTTCTCTTTTCTCTTTCGGATTCCGAAAATCAAATGGGCTCTCTCTCTCTCTCTCTCGGCTGAGTTAAGACACCTCTGCCGAATTAAAAGCGGCGCAAAAAATAAAAAAAGAGAAATCTGTCAGCAAAAAAAAAAAAAAAAAAAATTCGTTCGAGCGGCAATAGAATTGCCGCTCCAGCGCTTCCAGCGGCAATCCCATTGCCGCTTGGTGGTAATGCTAGAGCGGCAATAAAATTGCCGCTCGAACTGTGCTACATTTAAAATAAATTTCGTCTTCTGTTCATATTAAAATTGTTTATGCTATTTTTTCTTTATATAAAATTTTTCCCGTAGGGGTGATGATGCCCTCAAACCGACAGTATAAAAATGGCCACTATGACCATCACGCCTCAATTCAATGACAAGTGCAGCTTCTAAGAGTGGAGAGATAAGAACATGCATCACTTGACTCAACTGCTCTGTTGCAATTTCAGAAACTAACATGTGAAAGACAAAGATCTTGTGGTCCTATACTTCCCAGCTTGATTCTTTCACCAAGGACAAATTAAGGAGCAAAAGCAAGAGTAAGGAGAGACCAAAGAACAGAACAAGCGCGAGGCTGCATGGATCGTTTAAGGCGGAGATAATTAATGCATGGGTGGTGTGTGGTGATCATTTATGTGCATGGTTATAATTAATGAGTATAGTGACCAAATGCCACTAATAAACTGAAGACCAATTTATAATGATTACAGTATGCTATATAACATATAACTTATGAGGTGAAATTAATGTTTTTCTTATTGTTATCATAAACAAATATATTATGAATAGTACTATATATATACTAGATAGAAAAATATATTTTATTAAAATTAACTAATTATTTATAATTGCATTTTCCGCTTGATTGTTCTAATAATTGATCAATAATATATGGCACAATACGCATACATGAATCTAGAATAAAACATCTTTCTATATTATGATTTAGTACCCAAATTATATGTAATAAAAAAAATTGAAACAAAGAGAAGATGGGTACAACAAGCACGCAGAAGCATAACAGTACAGGATACCCCACACCCACACGCATGGGCATGACAGGACCACAAAACATATCTGGACCACAACCAGAACGCAACAGATAATCCATCCGAGTCATATTTACCATGACACCAGAAACAAACGACCCGAATGAAGAAAGAGCAATAAATGAGACACAACAACGTCCCTAAAATGCATCTCATAAATCATTCCTTTTGTGATGCATGCTCGGCTGTGGCGCCTTGCCAAAACAAACAACAAGTATGAATGAGAGAAAAGGGGCAAGCTGCTAAAGCCTTTTTGCCTTTGGATCTTCCTTTTGTTTCTTCTATTTTTATGTCAACTTGAATGAAGGGATGGATTTGAGAGTCAGTACTGTAGCTGGAGTGTTAGACAAGTGAACGCTTGTAGTTGCTTTAAGGAGAAACCAAAGGATAAAAAAAGAATAAAATGGAAAAGTGGAGAGAAAATAAGGGATCGATGACAAGAAATTGACACAAGACAACTCATTTTGTTCGACGTAGTCAATGAGTTTCAACTTTGAAGTTTGGCTGCATCGGGTATACCGGATAAGTTTAAGCTTAAACAGTTAAACGTAGGTTAGACACTTAGACCTCAGTTTGAATTAGAATATCAGTTTAATATTATAGGCATCTAATTTTTCTTTAAGTTTTTTCTTTTGCATGTTAAATTAACTTTGGAGATCAGAACTATTAATTTTTACTTTTCTTAAATGCTCCGATATATTAATTTCTAAGGGTTGAAGTGTGTTGTCCTGTCATGGGGGCAAATTTGTATAACGTGGACGCTTGATATATTTGTATATATTATATATTTGTATGGTTGAATACTTAAATTAGACATGCTTGTGGACGCTTGATGTTAATCGATCGGTAGTATTTTAATTCAGTGATTATGACCTCGACCGGTTAGAATAGATTGATTTTTTTTTTAAGGTTTTTGGAATAAATTGAAATATTTAAGATAACAGATTAATTGCGAAAAGCTTGTGTCAGCCTATACAAGTTAGCCTGGTCCATTCTTTTGACATCTTGGATTGCAAGAAAATCGGTGTTATATATTAACTATTTTACGTGGCATGATGCCTGAATTAAATGTACTGCTATTTGTCTCGACCGAATGTTTTGGAAGTACAAATGTAATTTTCCTCTTAAATGATGAATTTAATGCGACCAGTTTTAGCATTATTAAACATTTTGAAATTTGCAATATCACGCATTTACTTAATTATTCTTGATGGAACTTATAAAGTTATACTAATAAACAAGCAGCTCAAACAAACTGCACCAAACACGCACAAAGAAATTTAAGCCTCCGCAAATTTTAGTCTTTTCACATCATCTATATTTTTAGCGGTAATATTTAGTTCTTTCACTTTATCTTGATCGGATAGCTCTTGTTTCAAGCTTCCCTCTATCATTTAAAAAGTTTTTATTTGATATATGCCTAAAATGAAGTATAATCCTCGCAGTAATGCAACTCTTTTGGGTTGCTCTACGTGAATTATTAGGCAATTAACCATGTTGTTTGAATTCCACATGTATTTTAGAATTTTGACAATTTCATTTATTTGTGCCCAAATTATATTTACTGAATTTGTCTTATTTCATAATTTTATCCTTTTCTTTTATAGGTATATATGTTTCAGGAAGAATTCCGACAACAATCTATTAAATAATACTCAAATGGATCAGTTGTAAAATTAATAGATAACCAGTTAATATTTTAGTAATTAATTCTATTAAATATAATAATGAATTAATGATTGATAACAAGCCATTGTAAAGTCATGTTACTCGATTATACACACATGCTGACATGCATGCATTCTTAACTACAGGATTGTAGTAAAGGTAGATTAATTTCCAAGTCTAGGCTAGCTCACTTTTTATTTTATATACTTTCAAGCTGTCATAGAATCCCAGTACGGCCGTACCTAAAACAGTGAGGGTTAAACCTAAACAGCTGAGGTTTGATCCTGGAGACGCAAATCATTCTTCCATGAGAACCGGGTTCCTTGTATATATTCTGCGACCTAGACTAGTTACCTCAAATTACGAGTTAAAGGCACCATGTATCCGTATGCTGCTTTTGAAGAGTAGCAGGTCTAGCTAGTGTGAGTTTTGTATTGTTCAATACTTCAATGCATCGATTGTGAAAAACCCCAATTTGATGTATAAAGTTGCCCTCAAATTAAAATAGTGTTCTCTCAAAAAAAGAGTAGGGATTTAAAAAAAAAAAAAAAATTTGGCGTACTCTTTGACGCAATGATACAACCTCGGATCCAGATCGAAAGAGCGCAACATTGAGGTAAACACAATTCTTTTGATATTCAAGGTTTGATGAATTTTATTATAATGTATTACTATCAAAAACTACCTAAAATTAACTTAATTTTAAATTTGCACTACATTTTTTTTTTTAAACAAGTGAGCATAAATTGCCCACTATTTTTTTCATTAAAACGAAAAAAGCAATTTGTTACACTCTCTCTCAAACATCAACCCTGAAACATAACGCATTGGCACCAAAATGTGAAGGTGTCAGTGCTCCATTGCTATCTCTTTTTATTTATTACATCAATTTGCACTACATATGAAAATAATATATTTATTAGACTATAAAATGTATCTACGTACATTTTCTTATAGTCATATACCTAATATCTTTACTGCAAAATTCATTCTCAGCCTGTACTTTAAGCAAGAAATTCGCAAAAGATAAGAACTAAAACGGATTACCTCTTAAATGCTGCTAATAAATGGCCTCCAATTCTGCAATTAATAACGCACATTTCATGTAGTATAACACACAAAAGGTGTCGCAGCAGAACACGCATAAATTATCGGGATATACTACCAGCCTACGAGAAGTAGGATGTGGAATTGGTTGGAAAGATGGAATGAAAGGGAAAGAAAATCTCATGATGGCTGCTACATAATCTTTCTTAGTTAAGAACTTAAAACCTCAATCTGAGTTCTGAAAAGGTTGCACCTTGGGATAGGCTCCATGTGTGCTCAAAACCATAGGGATTGGATCTCCTACAAACTGGTGGGAACGAAAATTTCTGCTCATCACCAAGAGGTCCAGCCAATCATTAGATTTATAAGAAAATTGGAAAAAATAAACAATCCATGTTTTTAAGGAAACAGAAAAGTAAATACTCATCATACAAAAAAAAAAAAAAGACGACAAAAAAGAGGTATATCTTCCTTTCGTGTAGCCCCTAAGGAAATTTTTTAAGTTCCAATTTGTTGAATACTATCTTCAGAAGCCACATTGAAGCATAATTCCAAATTTGTGATGTTTGTCCTTTTTTTTCTTTTGAAGGAATTCTGATATTTTTTTTATAATAAACTCGATCAAAACAAAACGATCTTTAATTAGTATTCGATACAAAATTGAACTACATATATATCTAATAATAGCTGCACTAGATTCATGACTGGGATTTGAAAATAAGCAAGGTAGCTATTCGATAGGTATTATTAAAAAAATCTGTAATTATTAATTTCATAAGCTGTAAATTTGATTTATCATGAGATTCTGAACTCGATCGGCAACTAGCAAAAAGATTCTTATAATAATAAGTGACATAATAATTCGATTTAACTGCTTACTTATTTGCATTTTCTTTTTCTTATTTCCGTTCAGATTAGCTGACACCTCGCTAATTCCACTTTGGTGTTGCGTGTACAGAATACAAACTCCCTTTTTATCTTAACCTCCAAAAAAAAAAAAAAAAAAAATACAAATCATTTATTTTGATGCCGTGTAGATTCTCCAATTCACAAGTAATTTCCATGTGCGCTACCGGCCTATTAAATTTCTATGTTTCCATTGTTTCCATTTTAGCTGACACCTCGCTAATTCCACTTTGGTGTTGCATGTACAGAATACAAACTCCCTTTTTATCTTAACCTCCAAAAAAAAAAAAAAAATACAAATCATTTATTTTGATGCCGTGTAGATTCTCCAATTCACAAGTAATTTCCATGTGCGCTACCGGCCTATTAAATTTCTATGTTTCCATTGTTTCCATTTTAAGCTCTTGTATTATATCTGTGTTTTGTCTATCAACTTCAGTCCCATTCTTCCAAGCAGATATCCCTGAGATATGATCCTTTCCTTCTCTCACCATAACTCTATCTATTTGTCTCTATCATCCCTTCATGGTCCAACTCCCATCATTATCCTATAAAATAATGTTAACACAAAATAAGAAAATAAATTATTATAACACAACTTAGGAAATGGCCAGTTCTTTTTGCTTCAGAAGGAGATAATGGGAGGAATGGAATGGAAGAGCATGATTCTTCCCCTGCTCCTTATGTTCTCTCTAGAGTGAATGGATGATAATGGAAGGGACCATTCATGATTTCTGGAACAATTTGTTCACCCTCGATTTTGGGGTGTAAAGGATGGAATGGGGAACTTAACTTTTATTCCAACATTGTCCATGAAATATCAAATAGATAGGTGTTTGGAAATTTAAACAAGGAATAATATAGTCATTTTGTATCTTAAAATTGAGGTGACAACTTTTAACTCTCATAAACTCTGGAGCAAGATATCTTTTATTTCTTACCGTTCCTTCCTCCCCTCCCATTCCATTCCGTTCTCGCATGCCCCGTTTGGGCTAAGATTGTTAGATGTTACACAGCCCAAAAAAGCAATCAGTCAATGGACCAGCTTGCAAAAATTTAATCTAATATTATAACTGCTCCAACTCCGGAGCTCAATGTAATGTGTCACAGAAATTGTGGGTTTATTTTCTAGGGAAAATTAGATACAAGCCACTTCAAAACTTTAAAATTAGAGAAATGCCACCCCAAAACTAGTCCTTAGTAAATTGCCACCTTAAATCCCTTTTATTTAGAAAATTGCCATTCAAATACAATTTTCATACTCTTTTATTATAAAAATAATACGAAAGTAATGTATACCAAAATAACTTTCGGTATTTCCCAGAATACCCTGTGTCCCTACTTGTTTCCATTATTTTTCCTTTCCTTCCTCTATTGCGATCCATCTTCTCTCATTTTTTTTTGTCCTTTTCATTTCTGTTGCGAGTTGCGACCCAGAGCACATATTTAAGATGGGACAAACCATAAATAAAAGAACAATATAATCATAAGTTTCAATTCATATTCATATTAACCCAAATTAGATTTGTGAAGTTCCAACGAGTGAGGCAGATGCGACTGATGAGGTGACCCCATCTAGTACAAAGCCACCTAGTCGCAGGCTCGCAGCTCCTCCCTCCTTGTTGAATGTTGATTGGGCCAGCGAGGCAAGAGATGGTAGAGCAGTTGATCATCTCCTGCCACGGCCTGAGATCGGAGGTCAAACGACGCAGCTGTCAGAGAGGCAATCAGAGCGGCAGGATCCATGGTGGAGAACACGGGATTAGTGACAGGAATTACTGGAGGGATCAGCCATTGTTACGAGACCTTCCTCTCTCTCAGTCGGAAAAAGGGAAAAAGAAGAGGCAAAGGGCATTTTGAGAAATGCCATAATATTGTTTGAGCTACAGTATATTTGTACTGCTTTTATAATAAAAGAGTACTTGAATTGTTATTGGGTGGCAATTTTCTAAATAAAAGAGATTTAGAGTGACAATCTACTCAGAACTAGTTTTGGGGTGGCATTTTTCAAATTTTGAAGTTTTGAGGTGGCATGCATCCAATTTTCCCTATTTTCTAAGGGCAGGGCCGCAGGGGATAATGAATGGGCATATCCGCATATATACGAGCAAATCTATAAAGTCAAGGCAAGCTGTAAGTTGAATAGTTGGATCTTTTATGTAATTTACATAATTTACTTTTCAATATATTCGGTAAAATTGGTTGCTATTTTTTTTTTTAAGAAAAAAAAAGCAGCCGATCCGGAGCTCTCCTGGAGGTAGCAAATGTTTTTCAAAAGTACTTTTTCCTTTTTTTTTTTTGAATAAACCTTTTTCCTTTAAAACAACTAATGAAATATGCCTAAGAGTTTGATGGATGTATTTGGAGCGTTGATGACATTTTAATATTCGTAGCATATGTGGTGCGTAGGTGACGACATTGAGTCCTTGATCGGAAATACTTCATTGCTTATTATGACATTTTGATATTTGTAGCAGTTTTGCAACAATTTTATATTTGGATTTTAACTTGAAAAGAACATGGATTGAGATGCATTTTTGTAAATACTCTCCTGTATGCAATAAAAAGAACGTGGATTAATAGGGAACCATGCATAATGGGCAGGGTTTAATTCCTTAAGTGTATGTACCAGTTCTTTACCAGTATACTAGCTGTGCAATAATAGCTTCCTTTTCCATGAGATAACTTTGTATTTGCATGTTTCAATCTATTGAAACGGGTGCTATATCCACCTTTTTTTCAAAACAAGATATGGTGAAAGTATATCTCCATGGAGACTGCCTGAGGTGATCTGCTATCTTGAGAGATAAATAACTGCATTTTGGATCTAAGTGATACCAGTACAAATTTTCGAATTTGAATCGTGAAGGATCTAATGCCCTCAACTTTCATAATCAGTCAAAACCACTGTCCACATAGGGCTTGAAACAAATCTATTGATTGACAACCTTGTACAAATGAACTCACAAAATGCCAACCAAAAATTATACCAATCTATGTGTAGAATAACAGTTCTTATTTTGATTTTCTCAAAACAGTGGCTCAGGGAGGAATTATCGAAAGTGCAGTACAAACTGTACCTATTGAAAACTGACCGAATGAGTACAGCTCCAAAGCATAAAAAACATCTTCGCCCAGCTTTAAATTCATAAAAGGGTCATTCCTTTAGCAACTACAGCGACCAAACTTCCTTTAACCTAATTCCAGCTTTTATGATTTCATACCAAGCCCTTTTAGTCTAACTATAACCGAACTTTCTTCTTCTTCAATTTTGCTTTTGCCTTTACCACTCCGCCTGAGACAACATCCTTTTCGTTGACTATCTTTTCAAGAACCTTTGTTGCTTCTTCACGTGGAAGCAAGCCCCACTCGATCATCCTAAATAGAAGGCACCGTAATTTAATTTTGTTTATGGAGAAAGTGTTAGAGAAAGATTATCATTCACTACATTTTAACCACTAGATGTTGATATGATGTAGCATTATAAATACATAGTTTCATTATCAGTTTGATGCTAGCAATACAAAGAATATTGGAGAAAATTGATTTCAGTACCAGTTGGGTACTTGCTGCGTTGAGCTGGACAACTGTATTGTAACCAAAACTGAGAAAAACTCACCACCGTCCAACAAGTTCATCGTCTGGCAACTGCTGGTAAAGTGACTCCAAAAAAATCCTATATGGATCCCTCTGCATTCCAAACAATTTATATTTAAGTTTAGGTAACAACACTCAAATACTGAAACTGCTGTACGATTTTACCTTGATGCTAATCAAATTAGCGATATGCATGAATTTTCATTTTGGTTGGTAATATTAACAGAACTTACTACTTACTGAAACTATTCCTCATTAAAACATTTTGGGTAGGCACTGGCTTTTCTAATCTCAAAATTAGGACAGTCCCACAATAAAGCCGTAAACAATCAATCCATAGGCTATTACCCAAAACTCACTTTTGCCTCAATTGTACAAGATTCAGCCTCTAGTGTCCCTTAGTTATGCAATCAAAGGAAGAAATATAACTAAATTTAGCAAAGTAGTGCTAGTTTACAGCACTGATATCTCAACTCAGCAATATTTGGCAAAAGACATACTTCATTAGGAGTTTCATGGATTTGACCAGGCAAGTCAAAACAAAGTTTTCCAACATTGCTTGATTCATCCTTCTTCCTTCTCTTCTTTTCTCTTAGCTTCTCCTGCAGCAATTACATGGAAAGAAAAACTCCAATAAGTTATGTTGCCAAAGACAGGAAATGCATTGGGGGATTTTGATGGACTCAATTAGAAAAATAGAAACACATACCTCAATTTTCCAACAAAGTTGATTATTAGACAGTACCACAGTATCATGTGCACCAAATACCAATTGACATTCATTGTCAATACCAGATAATCCCATTTGATTTTATTGGTTATATATTTATAATAGGTAGACCATTAAATCATCCTATCATGTGAAATTAGATGGCAAAGCTACTAGTAAGAAGCAGAAAGGAGTGACCTTCATGTATAAAAATATATATATATTTGTCACCTTATGGGTCTCATCCTCCGTCTCTGATCGGAGCTCTTCTCGCTCCTCTGGCACACTGGTTTCTCCAAGTTTCCTCTTCTTCCCCATGGATTAATCAACGAGTGGAGAGCAAAGATGTATTTTCTCAACTCGCCTCTTCAGAGATTAAACCTTAGGGCTTAGGCTTACAATACTGGGCCGTTCTAAGCTTCACGGGAGAAACAGGCTTTATCAATTTAAACACATCACGGCCCATATAGACCCATATTTCTATAGATAGACCGCAATCAGCAAAAGAACCTCTTTTGAACGCCTATTGAGAAAAAAAGACTCTGTCTTCCTTCCAATGGCGGATCCATCTCCGCAACCACCTCCGTCCGCCTCTACTCAACTTCCGTTACAACCTCTACAACAGCTCGCAGCACTAACGGAGTTAGAAACGCCGTCAGTCGCTCCTTCAGTTGCCGAAACCGAGACGTCTGGCCCCACCGCCACCGCTACACCGGAGCTCATCTCCGCCCCCTCCCCTGCCGTCTCTTACACCATCATTGTACCAAGCTTCTCAGGTGAGTAATGTTTCTCGTACAAGTTTCAATTTAAGTAATTATTATTATTTAGTTAATTAATTTTGCCCCAAGTATAAAATTGTTTGCTTGCATTGCCTTTAATTGTAATGTAATAGCTTGGTTCTCATGGGATGAAATCCATGACACTGAGAGGAGGCTTTTGCCAGAATTCTTTGATGGGAAGTCGACCTCCCGAAACCCTAGTTCCTACAAGTACCTTAGAAATGCTATAATCTCCAAGTTCAGAAGTCAGCCTACGAGTAAGCTTTCTTACACCGAGGCCAGGCGGGGTTTGGTGGCAGATGTGGGGTCTGTCAGAAAGGTGTTCGATTTCTTAGAGGAGTGGGGGTTGATTAATTACACTCCGCCGAAAAAGGGTAAGGAGGAAACAGAGGCCAGAGGTGCATTGGGAAAGAAGGATGAAAGTTCTGGTAAGAGGATATGCACTAGTTGTGGTGCTGTCTGTAGCCTTCAGTGCTTCACCACTGCCAAGGTAATTGGCCTCCAGCTTAGTTATTGTTTTTTACCTTGATCTCAAATAAGAAATAGGTAGGTATTTGTCACTGTAGTATATACCAGTGAGGTAGCAGTATTGCTAGAAGACTGTAAAACACCAGTGCCTTATGGATTTGTTTTTAATATGAGAATTATGTCTTCCAAAAATAGCTTTCAATTAGATCCTGATTTGTTGTCTGATGTACTAATATTACTCTGGGCTCTTCTTCTTTTTCATTTTTGATGTAAAGGCAAATATGACCCTGTGTGCCAAGTGCTTTGTCAAAAGCAACTATCAAAGGCCTGGGCTCAGCTCAGCAGACTTTAAACGGGTGGATTTGCTTGAAGAACCTAGACCTGATTGGACTGATAAGGAAACTCTCCATTTGCTTGAGGCCATTTTGCACTATGGTGAAGACTGGAAAAAAGTAGCTGAATATGTGGCGAGTCGCCCTGTAAAAGACTGCATTGCCAGGTCCCCTTTCTTATCCTATTAAAATTCCACAAACTATGTCTCTATGCAAAATTGCAAACTGATTTGTCTACTATACAGGTTCGTAAAATTACCATTTGGGGAGCAGTTCATTGGACCTAAAGAAGAGCATAATGGTTACACTGAACAAGGCGGAGGTGACGCTGATGAAAATGAGAGCATCAAAAGGCGGCGGCTCAGTCCATTGGCTGATGCTAGTAATCCTATCATGGCCCAGGTACTTCTATGATCTGTTTGAGATTTAAGTATTTATTTTTCTAATTGCAGTGCTTATGAAGTTATGATCAAGGTTTTCAATGCAGAGAAATTAAGGCAATTAAATTGTTTTTTCAGGTTGCTTTCTTATCTGCAATTGTGGGCCCTCATGTTGCCGAGACTGCTGCTCAAGCAGCTGTCTCTGCATTGTCCAATTTGGGTGCGAATGAAGCAACAGATTTAACTGAGCCTTGTGTTTCTGAAACAAATGAAGAACGTAAGAATATTCAGTTACTAAATGAATCTTTAATTTTTGGAGCCAAAATACGAGGCAGTTTGTGCAAACTAGATCCATTATTTTGGCAGCTTTGCAAATGGAGTCCTATTTTTCAATTTGCAAGTAATACTAACATTTTAGAGAGAGATGAAATTTTGTTTGGTTGCAAGGTTTCCATTACCCCAATGTTGAATTTTTTTTTTCCTTTTTTTTATACTGACCCTGGATTGAACTGAAATCAACTCAAGCTGGTTTTGTACTAAAAGTTAGCTACAAACTATCACTTGACTTCAAGGTGGTTTTCTTTTTTTTTTTTAATTTCCAATTTCCAAATAAACCAGTAGATGAAAAGCTATATTCAACACCATGCTGCTCGGTCAACGGGTGTGGGTCAGATTTGAGCAACTGTAGGGATTATCATAGGAGGCATAAGGTGTGTGAGGCACACTCTAAGGCCTCTATTGTGCTTGTTGGAGGCCAAGAACAGAGGTTCTGTCAGCAATGTAGCAGGTAGATTTTTCTCATATACTTTTTATGTATTTGCTTTTTGTTCCCAGTAAAATGGGTGTTTATGTTATAATCTAAGCTATGATAAAGAGTTCCTTTTTCCTGGTATGTTCTCTCTTTTTCACAAAATATAAGAAAATCGTAGTCATAGAATTTCAAACTCTTGTTCTATTATTTTAGGACAGAAGAAAATCTGATCTTCCTCTTTTTTTTCAAATTTCGAGATTATCATTTGTTTTCTAGTTTTACTACAGTGATATATAGTTCCTCTTCTATATAGGTGTTGTAATTCCTTTAAATAAGTTCCGGGTCTGTTAGGCTGAATGAGTTGTTAATTTCCTTTCATTCGTCAGTTATCACTCCCCTCTGTTGATGTTTTTTGAATCAAGGAATTTGATGACTTATTATGCACATTTTTGTTTAGCTAGAAATCACCTCCAATCTTAGCTTATATTGTCTTCATTCTGAGTCATAAATTCCCCAATGAACTTTCACATTGTAATTAAAGGTTAGTACTTCTGTTTTTCCATGTACAGTATTGTTGAATTGTAGTTGGTTACCCATGGCAAGATAAAAATTTGCAGTGAAAGAAAGTGGTGATTGTTTTATTTTTGTCTTGTCTAATGCAATCCACGGCCATCCTATTGCCCCTATATCATGTCAGGTCCAACAATGAGCCAAAATATTTGACCCACAATGTGTGCTGATATGACCGCTGCAACTGTGAAATTTTTTTTAAAAAAAAAGGAAAAAAAAATGTCAGTGACAATGACAACAACGTGATAATTGTAATAGTTATCGTAATGATTGATAAAAGAATAGGAATTCTTATAATAATCAAATGGCAGGTTTCATTTGTTGTCTGAGTTTGATGGGGTGAAGAGAAGTTGCAGGAATCGGTTAGACTTACTTAATTTTCGCCGTAGAAGGCCTCAATCAGAAGCTGTTAACACTTCTTTGTCCTCTGCCAGCCACCAAGGTTTTACATTTTTCTTTGATTCATCTCTTCTAATTATACTATTCTGTCTTCTTTGTTCAAATATTAGGTGTCTAATATTAGCATACTATTTTCTTAGATTGAAGAAAGACCAAAACTATATCAAGTGTTAAATTTAGTACAGAAATGGTTGATGTCTTTAAATTTCAGTCCTTTATTTGTCAATCATCCATATTCCATATGTGATAATAAATAGGCTTCTTTGTACATACCCTCCAGAAAATAAAATAAATTTTTTAGTTTCTTAGCTTCAATTCCTTACTGTAGAGGTGCAGACTGTAGTACTTGTCAGCACAGGAGTAGAGGTACTAAATTAGACAAAATGTTTAATCAAAATAATACAAATTAATTAAGGAATAAGTATAATTTAGGAACAGAAGTATGTTTGGTACATGCATGTAGTGTGTTAAAGATGTACATGACATATTAAATATATTAGAGACTTTCTGTATTCTCAAAATGAATGCATATAGATTTATCAGAAATTGAGGATGATGTGCCACACATTATGTTTAGGGTAAAGGTTTTGTGATATAGAGCTAAGAGAGGGGAGAGGATGAAACCGATCAAGGAGAGAAGTGCGGATATATAGCTTTCAAGTTTTTATGGACAAACTGCTTATAACAATTACTACTACATTTTTTTCTGAAATGAGCCTGTTGTGTCAGAATTTCTTTATATTTTTGTAACTAGGTTTTGTATATTTTTTAGATTCAGCAGTAGGCGAGCCTGTTGTGTCAGCAGAGTTGGAAATTGAGGAGGAAGAGCAAGAATTGGAGAAATCTTTTTCTGATATTATAGAAGTTCAGGTACACTTTTTGCAGTTTATGACTCTGCATTACAAAATTGATTCTTTATGTGCCGTGCGTTCTTGTACAAAATGCCTGAATGTATGTATGTGTGTGTATCAAGTGATCTAACTGAGCATCAACTTGTATAGATGAAGGAAATGCAGGAAAAGTTGGTACGTTTCGAGGAGATGGATGTGATAATGGCGAGAGAAAGGTTGCAAGTACAGTACCTGAGAGATTTGATATTACCTGACCAGCTAGCAATTGCACAGCATCAGCATAGATTGGCAATGATGGCTCGAGAGAATGTGAGCACTTGGGAGAAACTGAGATCCACTAATGATGTTATTGATAGGGGCACTACTCTTCTTCTGTAGTAATATCTGTATTTTAATGTGCTATTCAGCTCGTTTTTAAATGTTTTATTAGCCGGCAAGAGCCCTTCGTATGTACATGGTTCTTGTCATTTGTCTGACATTGATTAAAGTGTGTACCAGTGATCCAGGTGTGGTTGGTATGCACAAAAAAGGTGATTAGTCTTTCTTTATTTTTCAGTTCCTTCCAATGGTTACAACTTACAAGTTATTGTTCCTGGGAACGACCTGGCCTCTTTGGGTTTTATCCCACCCCTTATAAGTTGCATACCATTAAACAAAATGTATCGAAGGCGGTACCTGGGATTGCTTCTCTCTGTAAACCTAGCTGTCTATTGACAATTAGCACTATAGAACTTTTCGTGCGAGGTGATTAATATATCCGAACTTCTCTTTGGTTTGTTTATTATAACCAAGTAATAAGCTTATAACGACACAACTTTCTACGTGATTTTAGCAAATATATCTGCCCCCTTTAATAGTTTTCAAAAAATTAACTGTTTATGTGACATGGAAAATTTTATGGGTCAAATGTTACTCTTTCAAATGACATGAATAGCATCGTAAAAAGAGATCAACCACAACCAAAGGGCTAAGGTTATTGTTGCCCGTTAATTAATTCAAATATACTGAAATTTAAACGGACCGGGGAGACCTTGTAATCATCTTAGAAATTTTGGAATGATGTTGAAATAGAACTATTGACGTCGTTATCACTACTAAATAGTTTTGTGATGTACTGTCAGTCGTTTCTTTTTTTTTTTTTTCCTCCCCTCAAGGCGATTAAAAGTGTTCCAGTTTTGTGATGTACTGTCAGTCGTTTCTTTTTTTTTTTTTTTTTCTTCCTCCCCTCAAGGCGATTAAAAGTGTTCCTTTCCTGTTCTACAAGCGTGTGAAGGTAATGTGCTATTTCTGTAGGCAGTAGACAGTAGGCACCAATTGTTGATCATCAAAACCACATGAAAAATCAAATTGTGCTATTTTATGGATGGATATTTCCCAAAAGCACCAAAAATTTCTCAAACATCAAATTGGTGAATTAACAACTAGCCTGCAGTTAATTTCTGTAACTAGCTCCACAATATTTATTAAAAATAATAATAACAACTATGCTGATGAGTGAACACTTAGCTAAGGTGGACCTGTTTTTCTATCTATGTCGATAATTCTTTTCACAACCAAAAAACGAAAAATCTAACAAGATATATTGTAGAAACAGATGGAATGCATAAATGACTTAGAATGAATGCAGCAATGGTTGAAATGCTCAAATGAACTCAGAATAAGCATTATTTGCACTTTATATTTGTAAGTACTACTTAAAATCTAATCTTTTTCAACAAGTAAGATCTGAATCACATTCTTGACCGTATAGAGAGTTGAAATGTGGATTATTGTGATGAAATGACTTATAATGAATGCAGAAATGGTTGAAATGCACCAATGATACCCAGAATATTCATTATATGCACTTTATATGCATAATTACTACTTAAAATCTAGTCTTTTTGAAATGGATGGAATGCATAAATGACTTAGAATGAATGCAGAAATAGTTGAAATGCACAAATGATATTCAGAATATGCATTATATGCACTTTATATGCGTAATTACTACTTAAAAACTAATCTTTTGAATAAGTAAGATATGAATTATATTCTTGACCATATAAAGAGTTTAACTATATATTATTGTGATGAAATGACTTAGAATGAATGCAAAAATTGTTGAATTACTCAAATGAACTCAGAATAAGCATTATTTGCATTTTATATGCGTAATTTCAACTTAAAATCAAATCTTATTCAATAAGTAAGATCTGAATCATATTTGTTTACCGTATAGAGAGTTTAAATATAGATTATTGTGATCAAATAACATAGAATGAATGCAAAAACGTTTGAAATGCTCAAACGAACTCAGAATAAGCATTATTTGCACATTATTTGCATAATTACAACACAAAGTCTAATCTTTTTTAATAAGTAAGATCTTAATCCTATTCTTGAACATATAGAGAGTTTAAATGTGGATTATTATGACGAAACGACTTAGAATCAATGCAGAAACGGTTGAAATGCTCAGATAGACTCAGAAAAAGCATTATTTACACTTTATGTGTATAATTGCTACTTAAAATCTACTATTTTTTAATAAATTAGATCTGAATTGTATTCTTGGCCGTATAGAGAGTTAAATGTAGATTATTGTGAAGAAATGACTTAGAATGAATGCAAAAACTATTGAAATGTACAAATGATACTCAAAATATGCGTTATATGCACTTTATATGCGTAATTACTACTTAAAATCTAATATTTTTTAGTAAGTAAGATATGAATCATATTCTTGACCGTAAAGAGTTTAAATATCGATTATTGTGATGAAATGACTAAGAATGAATGCCAAAATAGTTGCAATTCACAAATGATACTCAGAATATGCATTATATGCACTTTATATTCTTAATTACTACTTAAAATCTAATCTTTTGAATAAATAAGATCTGAATTATATTATTGACCATGTAAAGAGTTTAAATGTAGATTATTGTGATGAAATGAATTAGAATAAATGCAGAAACTATTGGAATTCTCAAATGAACTCAGAATAAGCATTATTTGCATTTTATATGCATAATTTCTACTTAAAATCAAATTTTTTTCAACAAGTAAGATCTGAATCATATTTTAGACAGTACAAAGAGTTTAAATATAGATTATTGTGAAGAAATGACTTAGAATGAAAGCAGAAATAGTTGAAATGCTCAAATAAACTCAGAATAAGCATTGTTTGCGTAATCACTACATAAAATCTAATTTTTTTAATAAGTAAGATCTTAATCCTATACTTGACCACATAGAGAGTTGAAATGTGGATTATTATGATGAAAAGACTTAAAATGAATATTGCAGAAATGGTTGAAATACTTAAATGAACTCAGAATAATCATTATTTGCACTTTATATGCGTAATTACTACCTAAGATCTAATCTTTTTCCATAAGTAAGATCTGAATCATATTCTTGATTGTATAAAGAGTTTAAATGTAGATTATTGTGATGAAATAACTTAGAATGAATGTTGAAATTGTTGTAATGCTCAAATGAATTTAGAATAAGCATTATTTGTACTTTATTTGCATAATTACTACATAAAAATCTAACTTTTTTGAATAAGTAATATCTGAATCATATTCTTAACCGTATAGAGAGTATAAATATAGATTATTGTGATGAAATGACTCAGAATGAATGCAGAAGCGGTTGAAAATGCTCAAATGAACTCAGAATAAGCATTATTTTCACTTTATAAAGTACGAGATGAATCATATTCTAGACTATATAAAGTACAAATAATGTAATTCTGAGTATCATTTGAGCATTTCAATCAATTTTGGATTCATTCTAAATCATTTCATCACAATAATCTACATTTAAACTCTTTTGTACTATCTAGAATATTATTCATATCTTGTTTATTCAAAAAGATTGGATTATATATCGTAATTACGCTTATAAAGTGCAAATAATACAAAACTGATTAACATTTGAGCATTTCAATCGATTCTGGATTCATTCCAAGTCATTTCATCACAATAATATACATTTAAACTCTTTATACTGTCCAAAAAAAGATTCATATCTTGTTTATTCAAAAAAAATTGGATTATACATAGTAATTACTCTTATAAACTACAAATAATGCAATTCTGAGTATCATTTGAGCATTTCAAAAGTTTCTGGAGTCATTTTAAATCATTTCATCACGATAATCTACATTAAAACTCTTTATACTATCTAGAATATGATTCATATTTTATTTATTCAAAAATAATGGATTATACAAGGTAATTACGTATATAAAGTGCAAATAATGCAATTCTGAGTATTATTTGATCATTTCATTCGTTTCTGGATTCATTCTGAGTCATTTCATCGCAATAATCTACATTTAATCTCCTTATAATGCCAATATTATGATTCATATATTATTTATTCAAAAATATTGGATTATACATCGTAATTACGCTTATAAAGTGCAAATAATGCAATTCTGAGTATCATTTGAGAATTTCAATCGATTCTGGATTCATTCAAAATCATTTCAACACAATAATCTACATTTGAACTCTTTAAATTGTTCAGAAAAAGATTCATATCTTGTTTATTCAAAAAGATTGGATTATACAAGGTAATTACGCATATAAAGTGCAAATAATGCAATTCTGAGTATCATTTCAGCATTTCAATCATTTCTAGATTCATTCTAAGTCATTTCATCATAATAATCTAAATTTAAACTCTTTACTCTGTCCAGACTAAGATGCATATCTTGTTTCATCAAAGAGATTGGATTATACATGGTAATTACGCATATAAATTGCAAATAATGCAATTCTGAGTATCATTTCAGCATTTCAATTGTTTCTGAATTCATTCTAAGTCATTTCATCACAATAATCTATATTTAAACTCTTTATAATGCCTATAATATAATTCATATCTTATTTATTCCCAAAATTTGGATTATTCAATGTAATTTTCGCATATAAAGTGCAAATAATGCAATTTTGATTATCATTTGAGCATTTCAATCGTTTTCTGGAATCATTATCATTCATTTCATCACAAAAATCTACATTTAAACTCTTTATTATGTCCACACTAAGATTCATGTCTTGTTTATTCAAAAAGATTGGATTATACATGGTAATTACGCATATAATGTGCAAATAATTCAATTCTGAGTATCATTTGAGTATTTCAATCGTTTCTGGATTCATTCTATGTCATTTTATCGCAATAATGTATATTTGAACTCTTTATAATGCCTATAATATAATTCATATTTTATTTATTCAAAAAAAATTGGATTATACATGGTAATTATGCATATAATATGTAAATTATTCAATTCTGAGTATCATTTGAGCATTTCAATCGTTTCTGCATTAATTCTAAGTCATTTCATCCCAATAATCTACATTTAAACTCTTTGTACTGTCTAGAATATGATTCATATCTTGTTTATTCAAAAAGATTGGATTATAAATGGTAATTACACATATAAAGAGCCAATAATGCAATTCTGAGTATCATTTCAGCATTTCAATTGTTTCTGGATTCATTCTAAGTCATTTTATCACAATAATCTATATTTAAACTCTTTATAATGCCTGTAATATAATTCATATCTTATTTATTCAAAAATTTTGAATTATTCAATGTAATTTTCGCATATAAAGTGCAAATAATGCAATTCTGATTATCATTTGAGCATTTCAATCGTTTTCTGGAATCATTATCAGTCATTTCATCACAAAAATCTACATTTAAACTTTTTATTATGTCCACACTAAGATTCATGTCTTGTTTATTCAAAAAGATTGGATTATACGTGGTAATTACGCATATAATGTGCAAATAATTCAATTCTGACTATCATTTGAGTATTTCAATCGTTTCTGGATTCATTCTATGTCATTTTATCACAATAATGTACATTTGAACTCTTTATAATGCCTATAATATAATTCACATTTTATTTATTCAAAAAAAATTGGATTATACATGGTAATTACGCATATAATATGCAAACAATTCAATTCTGAGTATCATTTGAGCATTTCAATCGTTTCTGCATTAATTCTAAGTCATTTCATCCCAACAATCTATATTTAAACTCTTTGTACTGTCTACAATATGATTCATATCTTGTTTATTCAAAAAGATTGGATTATAAATGGTAATTACACATGTAAAGAGCAAATAATGCAATTCTGAGTATCATTTCAGCATTTCAATTGTTTCTGGATTCATTCTAAGTCATTTTATCACAATAATCTAAATTTAAACTCTTTATAATGCCTATAATATAATTTATATCTTATTTATTAAAAAAGTTTGGATTCTTCAATGTAATTTTCGCATATAAAGTGCAAATAATACAATTCTGAGTATCATTTGAGTATTTCAATCTTTTTCTGGAATCATTCTAAGTCATTTCATCACAATAATCTACATTTAAACTCTTTGTACTGTCTAGAAAATGATTCATATATTGTTTATTCAAAAATAATGGATTATAAAAGATAATTACGCATATAAAGAGCTTATAATGCAATTCTGAGTATCATTTGAGCATTTCAATCATTTCTGGATTCATTCTATATCATTTCATCGCAATAATCTACATTTAAACTCTTTATACTGCCTATAATATGATGAAAATCAAGTTTATTCAAAAAGATTGGATTATACATGGTAATTACGCATATAAATTGGAAATAATACCATTTTGAGTATCATTTGAGCATTTCAATCGTTTCTGGATTCATTCTAAGTTATTTCATAACAATAATCTACATTTAAACCCTTTATACTGTTCAATAATAGATTTATTTCTTTTTTATTCAAAAAGATTTGATTCTACCAGGTAGTTTCGAATTTAGAAAGCAAGTAATGCAATTATGAGTATTATTTGAGCATTTCAATTGTTTCTGAATTCATTATTTGTCATTTTGTTTCTACATTTAAACTCTTTATAATTCCTATAATATAATTCATATTGTATTTATTCCACAAAATTGGATTATACATGGTAATTAGTAATTACGCATATAAACTGCCAATAATTCAATTCTGAGTATCATTTGAGCATTTCAATCGTTTTTGGATTAATTCTACGTCATTTCATCCCAATAATCTACATTTACACTCTTGTACTTTCTAGAATATGATTCATATATTGTTTATTCAAAAAGATTGGATTATACATGGTAATTAAGCGTATAAAGCGGAAATAATTCAATTCTGAGTATCCTTTGAGCATTTCAATCATTTCTAGATTCATTCTAAGTCATTTCATCACAATAATCTAAATTTAAACTCTTTACTCTGTCCAGACTAAGATTCATATCTTGTTTAATCAAAAGAATTGGATTATACCTAGTAATTACGCATATAAATTGCAAATAATGCAATTCTGAGTACCATTTCAGCATTTCAATTGTTTCTGGATTCATTCTAAGTCATTTTATCACAATATAATCTATATTTAAACTCTTTATTATGCCTATCATATAATTCATATCTTATTTATTCAAAAAGTTTGGATTATTCAATGTAATTTTCCCATATAAAGTGCAAATAATGCAATTTTGATTGTCATTTGAGCATTTCAATCGTTTTCTGAAATCATTATCAGTCATTTCATCACAAAAATCTACATTTAAACTTTTTATTATGTCCACACTAAGATTCATGTCTTGTTTATTCAAACAGATTGGATTATACGTGGTAATTACGCATATAGGGTGTGTTTGGATGGTTCACGAACAAGGGACGAACTAGGGACGAACAAAGGTCCAAGAACAGGCCCACGAACTAATTCCAGTTCGTGAAAATCGGGGAACTGCGAACTAGCCAAGAAGTTCGCGAACAGCCTAGTTCGTGGGTTGTTTGGTTCTCGCGAACTAGCCTAGTTCGCGAACTTCTAGTTCATGGATGGTGCCAAACACACCCATAATGTGCAAATAATTCAATTCTGAGTATCATTTGAGTATTTCAATCGTTTCTGGATTCATTCTATGTCATTTTATCGCAATAATGTACATTTGAACTCTTTATAATGCCTATAATATAATTCATATTTTATTTATTCAAAAAAAATTGGATTATACATGGTAATTACGCATATAATATGCAAACAATTCAATTCTGAGTACCATTTAAGCATTTCAATCGTTTCTGCATTAATTCTAAGTCATTTCATCCTAATAATCTACATTTAAACTCTTTGTACTATCTAGAATATGATTCATATCTTTTTTATTCAAAAAGATTGGATTATAAATGGTAATTACACATATAAATAGCAAATAATGCAATTCTGAGTATCATTTCAGCATTTCAATTGTTTCTGGATTCATTCTAAGTCATTTTATCACAATAATCTATATTTAAACTCTTTATAATTCCTATAATATAATTCATATCTTATTTATTCAAAAAGTTTGGCTTATTCAATGTAATTTTCGCATATAAAGTGCAAATAATGCAATTCTGAGTATCATTTTAGTATTTCAATCGTTTTCTGGAATCATTCTAAGTCATTTTATCATAATAATCTACATTTAAACTCTTTGTACTGTCTAGAAAATGATTCATATATTTTTTATTCAAAAAGAATGGATTATAAATGGTAATTACGCATATAAAGAGCTAATAATGCAATTCTGAGTATCATTTTAGCATTTCAATCGTTTCTAGATTCATTCTAACTCATTTAATCGCAATAATCTACATTTAAACTCTTTATACTGCCTATAATATGATTCATATCTAATTTATTCAAAAAGATTGGATTATACATGGTAATTACGCATATAAAGTGCAAATAATGCAATTCTGAGTATCAATTGAGCATTTCAATCGTTTCTGCATTCATTCTAAGTCATTTCATCACAATAATCTATATTTAAACTCTTTATTCTGTCTAGACTAAGATTCATGTCTTGTTTATTCAAAAAGATTGGATTATACAAGGTAATTACGAATATAAATTGCGAATAATGCAATTATGAGTATTATTTGAGCATTTCTATCGTTTCTGGATTCATTCTAAGCCATTTGAACAAAATATTCTACATTTAAACTCTTTGTACTGTCTTGAATATGATTCATATCTTGTTTATTCAAAAAGAATGGATTATAAATGGTAAATATGCATATAAATAGCTAATAATGCAATTCTGAGTATCATTAAAGCATTTCAATCGTTTCTAGATTCATTCTATGTCATTTCATCGCAGTAATCTACATTTAAACTATTTATACTTCCTATAATATGATGCAATTCTTGTTTATTCAAAAAGATTGGATTATACAAGGTAATTACACCTATAAAGTGCAAATAATGCAATTCTTAGTATCATTTGAGCATTTAAATCGTTTCTGGATTCATTCTAAGTCATTTCATCACAGTAATCTACATTTAAACACTATATTCTGTCCAGACTAAGATTCACATCTTGTTTATTCAAAAAGATTGTATTATACATTGTAATTACGCATATTAAATGCAAATAATACAATTCTGATTATCATTTAAGCGTTTCAATCGTTTATGGATTCATTAAAAGTCATTTCATCACAATAATCTACATTTAAACTCTTTGTATGGTCTAGAAAATGATTCATATATTGTTTATTCAAAAAGAATGGATTATGAATTGTAATTACGCTTATAAAGAGCTAATAATGCAATTATGAGTATCATTTTAGCAATTCAATCATTTCTAGATTCATTCTAAGTTATTTAATCGCAATAATCTACATTTCTACATTTAAACTCTTTATACTGCCTATAATTTGATTTATATCTTATTTATTTAAAAAGATTAGATTATACATGGTAATTATGCATATAAATTGCAAATAATGCACTTCTGAGTATCATTTGAGCATTTCAATTGTTTTTGGATTCATTTTAAGTCATTTCATCACAATAATCTATGTTTAAACTCTTTATTCTGTCCAGACTAAGATTCATATCTTGTTTAGTCGAAAATATTGGATTATACATAGTAATTACGCATATAAAGACCTAATAATGCAATTCTGACTATCATTTGAGCATTTCAATCGTTTCTAGATTCATTCTATGTCATTTCATCGCAGTAATCTACATTTAAACTATTTATACTTCCTATAATATGATGCAATTCTTGTTTATTCAAAAAGATTGGATTATACACGGTAATTACGCCTTTAAAGTGCAAATAATGCAATTCTGAGTATCTTTTGAGCATTTCAATCGTTTCTGGATTTATTCTAAGTCATTTCATCTCAATAATCTACATTTAAACACTTTATTCTGTCCAGACTAAGATTCATATCTTGTTTATTAAAAAAGATTGGATTATACATTGTAATTACACATATTAAATTGAAATAATACAATTCTGAGTATCATTTGGGCATTTCAATCGTTTATGGATTCATTCTAAGTAATTTCATCACAATAATCTACATTTAAACTCTTTATACTGTCTAGAAAATGATTCATATATTGCTTATTCAAAAAGAATGGATTATGAATTGTAATTATGCATATAAAGAGCTAATAAAGCAATTCTGAGTATCATTTTAGCAATTCAATCGTTTCTAGATTCATTCTAAGTCATGTAATCACAATAATCTACATTTAAACTCTTTATACAGCCTATAATTTGATTTCTATCTTATTTATTTAAAAAGATTGGATTATACATGGTAATTACGCATATAAATTGTAAATAATGCAATTCTGAGTATCATTTGAGCATTTCAATCGTTTTTGGATTCATTTTAAGTTATTTCATCACAATAATCTAAGTTTAAACTCTTTATTCTTTCCAGACTAAGATTCATATCTTGTTTAGTCGAAAAGATTGGATTATACATGGTAATTACGCATATAAAGAGCTAATAATGCAATTCTGAGTATCATTTGAGCATTTCAATCGTTTCTGAATCCATTCTAAGTTATTTCATCACAATAATCTACATTTAAACTCTTTATACTGTTCATTAAAAGATTTATATCTTGTTTATTCAAAAAGATTAGATTATAAATGGTAATTATGCATATAAAGAGCTAATAATACAATTTCTGAGTATCATTTGAGCATTTCAATCGTTTCTGGATTCATTCTATGTCATTTTATCACAATAATCTAAATTGCAATAATTTATACTGCCTATAATATGATTTATATCTTGTTTATTCAAAAAGATTGGATTATACACAGTAATTTCGCCTATAAAGTTCAAATAATGCAATTCTGAGTATCATTTGAGCATTTCAATCGTTTAAGGATTCATTCTTAGTTATTTCATCATAATAATCTATATTTAAACACTTTATTCGGTCCAGACTAAGATTTACATCTGGTTTATTCAAAAAGATTATATTATAAATGGTAATTATGCATATAAAGAGCTAATAATGCAATTTCTGAGTATCATTTGAGCATTTCGATCGTTTCTGGATTCATTCTATGTCATTTTTTCACAATAATCTACTTTTAAACTCTTTCTAATGCCTATAATATAATTCATATTTTATTTATTCAAAAAAATTGAATTCTACATGGTAATTACGCATATAAAGTGCAAATAATTCAATTATGTGTATCATTTGAGTATTTCAATCGTTTCTAGATTAATTCTAAGTCATTTTAACTCAATAATCTATATTTAAACTCTTTGGACTGTCTAGAATATAATTCATATCTTGTTTATTCAAAAATATTGGAATATAAACGGTAATTACGCATATAAAGAGCTAATAATACAATTCTGAGTATCATTTGAGCATTTCAATCGTTTCTATATAAATTCTAAGTCATTTCATCGCAATAATCTAAATTTAAACTCTTTATACTACTGCTTATAATATGATTTATATCTTGTTTATTCAAAAAGATTGGATTATACACGGTAATTTCGCCTATAAAGTGCAAATAATGCAATTCTGATTATCATTTGAGTATTTCAATCATTTCTGGATTCATTCTAAGTCATTTCATCACAATAATCTATATTTAAACTTCATTTGAACTCTTTGTACTGTCTAGAATTTGATTCATATTTTGTTTATTCAAAAAGATTGGATTATAAATGCTAATTATGCTCATAAAGAGCTAATAATGTATTTCTGAGTATCATTTCAGCATTTCAATCATTTCTAGATTCATTCTAATTCATTTAATCGCAATAATCTACATTCAAACTTTTTATACTGCCTATAATTTGATTCATATCTAATTTATTCAAAAATATTTGATGATACATGGTAATTACGCATATAAAGTGCAAATAATGCAATTCTGAGTATCATTTGAGCATTTCAATCGTTTCTGGATTCATTCTAAGTCATTTCATCAAAATAATCTATATTTAAACTCTTTATTCTGTCTAGACTAAGATTCATATCATGTTTATTCAAAAAGATTGGATTATACACGGTAATTACGCCTTTAAAGTGCAAATAATGCAATTCTGAGTATCTTTTGAGCATTTCAATCGTTTCTGGATTTATTCTAAGTCATTTCATCACAATAATCTACATATAAACACTTTATTCTGTCAAGACTAAGATTCATATCTTGTTCATTCAAAAAGATTGGATTTTAAGTGGTAATTACACATATAAAAAGCAAATAATGCAATTCTGAGTATCATTTGAGCATTTCAATCGTTTCTAGATTCTTTCTAAGTAATTTCATCGCAATAATCTAAATTTAAACTTTTTATACTGCCTATAATATGATTCATATCTTGTTTATTCAAAAAGATTGGATTATACATGGTATTTACACCTATAAAGTGCAAATAATGCAATTCTGACTATCATTTGAGCATTTCAATCGTTTTTGGATTAATTCTATGTCATTTCATCACAATAATCTACATTTAAACACTTTATTCTGTTCAGAGTAATATTCTAATCTTGTTTATTCAAAAATATTGGATTATATATTGTAATGACGCATATTAAATGCAAATAATATAATTCCGAGTATCATTTGAGCATTTCAATCGTTTATGGGTTCATTCTATGTCATTTCATCACAATAATCTACATTTAAACACTTTATTCTGTCAAGACTAAGATTCATATCTTGTTCATTCAAAAAGATTGGATTATAAGTTGTAATTACACATATAAAGAGCAAATAATGCAATTATGAGTATCATTTCAGCATTTCAATCGTTTCTAGATTCATTCTAAGTCATTTCATCGCAATAATCTAAATTTAAACTCTTTATACTGCCTATAATATGATTCATATCTTGTTTATTCAAAAAGATTGGATTATACACGGTAATTACACCTATAAATTGCAAATAATGCAATTCTGAGTATAATTTTAGCATTTCAATCGTTTCTGGAATCCTTCTAGGTCATTTCATCACAATAATCTACATTTAAACACTTTATTCTGTACAGACTAAGATTCATATTTTTTTTATTCAAAAAGATTGGATTATACATTGTAATGACGCATATTAAATGCAAATAATATAATTCTGAGTATCATTTGAGCATTTCAATCGTTTATGGATTCATTTTATGTCATTTCATCACAATAATCTACATTAAAACACTTTGTACTATGTAGAAAATGATTCATATATTGTTTATTCAAATAGAATGAATTATAAATGGTAATTACGCATATAAATTGCAAATAATGCAATTCTGAGTATCATTTGAGCATTTCAATCGTTTCTGGATTCATTTTAAGTCATTTCATCACAATAATCTAAATATAAAATCTTTATTCTGTCCAGACTAAGATCATATCTTGTTTATTCAAAAAGATTGGATTATACAAGGTAATTACGAATATAAATTGCGAATAATGCAATTCTAAGTATCATTTGAGTATTTCAATAGTTTCTGGATTCATTCTAAGTCATTTCATCACAATAATCTACATTTAAACACTTTATTCTATCCAGACAAAGATTCATATCTTGTTTATTCAAAAAGATTGGATTATACCTTGTAATTACGCATATTAAATGGAAATAATACAATTCTGAATATCATTTGAGCATTTCAATCGTTCATGGATTCATTCTAAGTCATTTCATCACAATAACCTACATTTAAACTCTTTGTACTGTCTAGAAAATGATTCATATATTGTTTATTCAAAAACAATGAATTATAAATGGTAATTACGCATATAAAGAGCTAACAATGCAATTCTGAGTATCATTTTAGCATTTCAATCGTTTCTAGATTCATTCTAAGTCATTTAATCACAATAATATACATTTAAACTCTTTATACTGCCTATAATATGATTCATATCATATTTATTTAAAAAGATTGGATTATACATGGTAATTACGCATATAAAGTGCAAATAATGCAATTCTGAGTATCATTTGAGCATTTCAATCGTTTCTGGATTCATTTTAAGTTATTTCATCACAATAATCTAAGTAACTCTTTATTCTTTCCAGACTAAGATTCATATCTTGTTTAGTCGAAAAGATTGGATTATACATGGTAATTACGCATATAAAGAGCTAATAATGCAATTCTGAGTATCATTTGAGCATTTCAATCGTTTCTGGATTCATTCTAGGTCTTTTCATCACAATAATCTATATTTAAACTCTTTGTACTGTCTAGAATTTGATTCATATCTTCTTTATTCAAAAAGATTGGATTATAAATGGTAATTATGCATATAAAGATCTAATAATGCAATTTTTAGTATCATTTGAGCATTTCAATCGTTTCTGGATTCATTCTATGTCATTTCATCGCAATAATATACATTCAAACTCTTTATACTGCCTATAATATGATGCAAATATTGTTTATTCAAAAAGATTGGATTATACATGGTAATTACGCATATAAATTGCAAATAATGCAATTCTAAGTATCATTTGAGCATTTCAATCGTTTGTGGATTCATTCAAAGTTATTTCATCACAATAATCTACATTTAAACTATTTATACTGTTCAGTAAAAGATTTATATCTTGTTTATTCAGAAATATTGGATTCTACATGGTAATTACGCATATAAATTGCAAATAATGCAATTCTGAGTATCATTTGAGCATTTTAATCGTTTCTGGATTCATTGTTTGTCATTTTATCACAATCTACATTTAAACTCTTTATAATGGCTATAATATAATTCTTATTTTATTTATTCAAAAAAATTGGATTATATATGGTAATTACGCATATAAACTGCAAATTATTCAATTTTATGTATCATTTATGGATTTCAATCGTTTCTGGATTAATTCTTTGTCATTTCATCACAATAATCTACATTTAAACACTTTATTCTGTCCAGACTAAGATTCATATCTTGTTTATTCGAAAAGATTGGATTATACCTTGTAATTATGTATATTAAATGCAAATAATACAATTCTGAGTATCATTTGAGCATTTCAATCGTTTGTGTATTAATTCTAAGTCGTTTCACCACAATAATCTACCTTTGAACTCTTTGTACTATCTAGAAAATGATTCATATATTGTTTATTTAAAAAGAATGAATTATAAATGGTAATTACACATATAAATAGCTAATAATGCAATTCTGAATATCATTTTAGCATTCATATCGTTTCTAGATTCATTTCAAGTCATTTAATCGTAATAATCTACATTTAAACTCTTTATATTGCCTATAATATGATTCATATCATATTAATTTAAAAAGATTGGATTATACATGGTAATTACGCATATAAACTGCAAATTATTCAATTTTGTGTATCATTTGAGCATTTCAATCGTTTCTGGATTAATTCTATGCCATATCATCGCAATAATCTACATTTAAACTCTTTATACTGCCTATAATATGATGAAAATCAAGTTTATATAAAAAGATTGGATTATACATGGTAATTACGCATATAAAGTGGAAATAATGCCATTTTGAGTATCATTTGAGCATTTCAATCATTTCTGGATTCATTGTAAGTTATTTCATCACAATAATCTACATTTAAACCCTTTATACTGTTCAGTAAGAGATTTATTTCTTTGTTATTCAAAAAGATTTGATTCTACATGGTAGTTTCGAATTTAAAAAGCAAATGATGCAATTATGAGTATTATTTGAGCATTTCAATCGTTTCTGAATTCATTCTATTTCATTTTGTCATAATATTCTTCATTTAAACTCTTTATAATTCCTATAATATAATTTATATTGTATTTATTCTACAAAATTGGATTATACATGGTAATTACGCATATAATCTGCAAATAATTCAATTCTGAGTATCATTTGAGCATTTCAATCGTTTCTGGATTAATTCTTTCTCATTTCATCCCAATAATCTACATTTACACTCTTGTACTTTCTAGAATATGATTCATATATTGTTTATTAAAAAAGATTAAATTATACATGGTAATTACGCATATAAAGTGTAAATAATACAATTCTGAGTATCCTATGAATATTTCAATCGTTTCTGGACTCATCCTAAGTCCTTTTATCACAATAATGTATATTTAAACTCTTTGTATTGTGTAGAATATGTTTCATATCTTGTTTATTCAAAAAAGATTAGATTATACATGGTAATTAAGCATATAAAGAGCAAATAATGCAATCTTGAGTATCATTTGGGCATTTCAATCGTTTCTAGATTCATTCTAAGTCATTTCATCGCAATAATCTAAATTTAAACTCTTTATACTGCAAATAATATGATTTATATCATGTTTATTCAAAAAGATTGGATTATACACACGGTAATTTTGCCTATAAAGTGCAAATAAAGCAAATATGAGTATCATTTGAGTATTTCAGTCGTTTCTGAATTAATTCCAACTCATTTCATCGCAATAATCTATATTTAAACTCTTTATACTGTCTAGAATATGATTCATATCTTGTTTATTGGAAAAGATTGGATTATAAATGGTAATTACGCATATAGATTGCAAATAATGCAATTCTGAGTATCATTTGAGCATTTCAATCGTTTCTGGATTCATTTTAAGTCATTTCATCACAATAATCTAAATTTAAACTCTTTATTCTGCCCAGACTAAGATTCATATCTTGTTTATTCGAACATATTGGATTATATATGGTAATTACGCATATAATATGCAAATAAAGCAATTCGGAGTATCATTTGAGCATTTTAATTGTTTCTGAATTCATTCTAAATTATTTCATCACAATAATCAACATTTAAAATCTTTGTACTGTCCATAATATCATTTATATCTTGTTTATTCAAAAATATTGGATTATAAATGGTAATTATGCATATAAAGAACTAATAATAGAATTCTGAGTATCATATGAGCATTTCAATTGTTTCTGGATTCAATTTATGTCATTTCATCGCAATAATCTACATTTAAACTCTTTATACTGCCTATAATATGATGCAAATCTTGTTTATTCAAAAAGAATGGATTATACATAGTAATTACACATATAAAGTGCAAATAATGCAATTCTAAGTATCATTTGAGAATTTCAATCGTTTGTTGATTCATTCTAAGTTATTTCATCACAAATATCCACATTTAAACTCTTTATTCGGTCTAGACTAATATTCATATCTTGTTTATTCAAAAAGATTGTATTATATATTGTAATTACGCATATAAATTGTAAATAATGCAATTCTGAGTATCATTTGAGCATTTCAATCGTTTCTGGATTCATTCTAAATTATTTCATCACAATAATCTACATTTAAACTCTTCGTACTGTCCAGAATATGATTTATATCTTGTTTATTCAAAAAGATTTGATTATAAATGGTAATTATGCATATAAAGAACTAATAATGGAATTCTGAGTATCATTTGAGCATTTCAATCGTTTCTGGATTCATTCTATGTCATTTCATCCTAATAATCTATATTTAAACTCTTTGTACTGTCTAGAATGTGATTCATATCTTGTTTATTCAAAAAGATTGGATTATAAATGGTAATTACGCATATAAAGAGTTAATAATGCAATTTTGAGTATCATTTGAGCATTTCAATTATTTCTAGATTCATTTTAAGTCATTTCATAGCAATTATCTAAATTTAAAGTCTTTATACTGCCTATAATATGATTCATATCTTGTTTATTCAAAAAGATTGGATTATACACGGTAATTACGCCTATAAAGTGCAAATAATGCATTTCTGAGTATCATTTGAGTATTTCAATCGTTTCTGAATTACTTCCAAGTCATTTCATGCCAATAATCTATATTTAAACTCTTTGTACTGTCTAGAATATGATTCATATCTTGTTTATTCAAAAAGATTGGATTATAAATGGTAATTACGCATATAAAGAGTTAATAATGCAATTCTGAGTATCATTTGAGCATTGCAATTATTTCTAGATTCATTCTAAGTCGTTTCATTGGAATAATCTAAATTTAAACTCTTTATACTGCCTATAATATGATTGATATCGTGTTTATTCAAAAAGATTGGATTATACATGGTAATTATGCCTATAAAGTGCAAATAATGCAATTCTGAGTATCATTTGAGCATTTCAATCGTTTTTTGATTCAGTCTATGTCAGTTCATCGCAATAATCTACATTTAAACTCTTTATACTGCCTATAATATGATGCAAATCTTGTTTATTCAAATAGATTGGATTATACATGGTAATTACTCAAATAAAATGTAAATAATGCCATTCTGAGTATCCTTTGAGCATTTCAATCGTTTCTGCATTCATCCTAAGTCATTTTATCAAAATAATCTACATTTAAACTCTTTGTATTGTATAGAATATGATTCATATCTTGTTTATTTAAAAAGATTAGATTATACATGGTAATTACGCATATAAAGAGCTAATATTGCAATTCTGAGTATCATTTGGGCATTTCAATCGTTTCTAGATTCATTCTAAGTCATTTCATCGCAATAATCTAAATTTAAACACTTTATACTGCCTATAATATGATTCCTATCTTGTTCATTCAAAAGATTGGATTATAAATGGTAATTACACCTCTAAAGAGCAAATAATACAATTCTGAGTATCTTTTGACCATTTCAATCGTTTCTAGATTCTTTTTAAGTCATTTCATCGTAATAATCTAAATTTAAACTTTTTATACTGCCTATAAAATGATTAATATCTTGTTTATTCAAGAAGATTGGATTATACACTGTAATTACACCTATAAATTGCAAATAATGCAATTCTGAGTATCATTTGAGCATTTCAATTGTTTCTGGATTCATTCTAAGTCATTTCATCACAATAATATACATTTAAACACTTTATTTTGTCCATACTAAGATTCATATCTTGTTTATTCAGAAAGATTGGATTATACATTGTAACTATGCATATTAAATGCAAATAATGCAATTCTGAGTATCATTTGAGCATTTCAATCGTTTATGGATTCATTCTAAGTCATTTCATCACAATAATCTACATTTAAACTCTTTGTACTGTCTAGAAAATGATTTATATATTGTTTATTCAGAAATAATGGATTATAAATGGTAATTACGCATATAAATTGCAAATAATGCAATTCTGAGTATCATTTGAGCTTTTCAATCGTTTCTAGATTCATTCTAAGTCATTTCATCGCAATAATCTAAATTTAAACTCTTCATTCTGTCTAGACTAAGATTCTTATCTTGTTTATTCAAAAAAATTGGATTATACATGGTAATTACGAATATAAATTGCGAATAATGCAATTCTGAGTATCATTTGAGCATTTCTATCGTTTCTGGATTCATTCTAAGTCATTTGATCACAATAATCTAAATTTAAACTCTTTGTACTGTCTAGAATATGATTCATATCTCGTTTATTAAAAAAAATTGCATTATAAATGATAATTATGCATATAAAGAGCTAATAATGCAATTCTGAGTATGATTTGATCATTTCAATCGTTTCTGGATTCATTCTATGTCATTTTTTCACAATAATCTACATTTAAACTCTTTATAATGCCTATAATATAATTCATATTTTATTTATTCAAAAAAATTGGATTATACATGGTAATTAAGCATATAAAGTGTAAATAATGCAATTCTGAGTATCATTTGAGCATTTCAATTGTTTCTGGATTCATTCTAAGTTATTTCATCACAATAATCTAAATTTAAACTCTTTATACTGTTCAGTAAAAGATTTATTTCTTGTTTGTTCAAAAAGATTGGATTCTACATCGTAATTTCGCATATAAAAAGCAAATAATGCAATTCTGAGTATCATTTGAACATTTCAGTCGTTTCTGGATTCATTCTATGTCATTTTATCACAATAATCTACATTTAAACTCTTTATAATGCCTATAAAATAATTAATATTTTATTTATTCAAAAAAATTGGATTATACATGGTAATTACGCATATAAACAGCAAATAATTTAATTATGATTATCATTTGAGCATTTCAATCTTTTATGGATTAATTCTAAGTCATTTCATCCCAATAATCTACATTTAAACTCTTGTACTTTCTAGAATGTGATTCATATCTTGTTTATTCAAAAAGATTGGATTATACATGGTAATTACGCATAAAAAGTGCAAATAATACAATTCTGAGTAACCTTTGAGCATTTCAATTATTTCTGGATTCATCCTAATTCATTTTATCACAATAATCTACATTTAAATTCTTTGTACTATCTAGAATATGATTCATATCTTTTTTATTCAAAAAGATTGGATTATAAATGGTAATTACGTATATAAAGAGCTAATAATGCAATTCCGAGTATCATTTGGGAATTTTCAATCGTTTCTAGATTCGTTCTAAGTCATTTATTTGCAATAATCTATATTTAAATTATTTATACTACCTATAATATGATTTATATCTTGTCTATTCAAAAAGATCGGATTATACATGGTAATTACACATATAGGTGCAAATAATGCAATTCTGAGTATCATTTGTGCATTTCAATTGTTTATGCATTCATTCTAAGTTATTTCAACGCATTAATCTATATTTAAACTCTCTTTAGGGTCTAAAATATGATTCAGATCTTACTTATTCAAAAAGATTGTATTATACATAACAATTACGCATATAATGTGCATAATATTTATTTGAGTATCGTTTGAGTTTTTCAATCATTTCTGCATTCATTCCAAGTCATCTCTGTACAATAATCTACATTCAAGCTTCCAATATGGTCTAGAATATGATTCAGATATTACTTATTCAAAAATACTGCATTATACATAACAGTTACGCATATAAATTGTGCATAATGCTTACCTTAGTATCATTTGAGTATTTCAATCGTTTCTGCATTTATTCTAAGTCATTTCAACAGAATAATTTATATTTAAAATCTCTATAGGGTCTAGAATATGATTCTGATCATACTTATTCAAAAAGATTCCATTATACATAGCAATTATGCATATAAAGTGCACAATGCTTATTCTGAGTTTCATTAAAGCATTTCAATCGTTTCTGCATTCATTCTAGTTCATTTCAACACAATAATCTATATTTAAACTCTCTATAGGGTCTAAAATATTATTCAGATCTTACTTATTCAAAAAGATTGCATTATACTTAGAAATTACTCACATAAACTACATAATGCTTATCTGAGTATCATTTGAGCATTTCGATCATTTCTGCAATCATTCTAAGTCATTTTAACGTACAATCTTTATATAAACTCTCTATATGATCTAAAATATGATTCATATCTTACTTATTCAAAAAGATTGCATTATACATAGAAATTACTCACATAAAGTGCATAATGCTTACCTGAGTATCATTTTAGCACTTCAATCAATTCTGCAATCGTGCTAAGTCATTTCAACACAATAATCTTTATATAATGATTTAGATCTTACTTATTGAAAAGATTAGATTTTCAGCAGTAATTACGCATATAAAGTGCATATAATGCATCTTCTGAGTATCATTTGTGCATTTCAATCATTTCTGCATTTATTCTAAGTCATTTCATCAAAACAATCTATATTTAAACTCTTTATACTGTCAAGAATATGATTCAGATCATACTTATTAAAAAATTAGATTTTAAACTCTTTATACGGTTGAAATGCTCGAATGAACTCAAAATAAGAATTATTTGCACTTTATTTGCATAATTAATACATAAAGTGTAATCTTTTTGAATAAGTAAGATCTTAATCTTATTCTTGACCATATAGAGATTTTAAATATGGATTATTGTGATGAAATTACTTAGAATGTATGCAGAAAAGTTTGAAATGCACAAATGATACTTAGAATATGCATTATGTGCACTTTATATGCGTAATTACTACTTAAAATCTAATCGTTTTGAATAAGTAAGATCTGAATCATATTTTTTACCGTATTGAGAGTTTAAATGTGGATTGTAGTGATGAAATTACTTAGAATGAATGCGGAAACAGTTGAAATGCACAAATGATACTCAGAATATGCATTATATGCACTTTGTATGAGTAATTACCACTTAAAATCTAATCTTTTCAATAAGTAAGATCCGAGTCATATTTTTGACCGTATAGAGAGTTTAAATATAGATTATTGTGATGAAATGACTTATAATGTATACAGAAACGGTTGAAAATGCTCAAATGAACTCATAATAAGCATTATTTGCATAATTACTACATATAGTCTAATCTTTTTTGAATAAGTAAGATCTTAATACTATTTTTATAGAGAGTTGAAATGTGGATTATTATGATGAAATGACTTAGAATGAATGCAGAAACGGTTGAAATACTCAAATGAATTCGTAATAAGCATTTTTTGCACTTTATATGCGTAATTACTGCTTAAAATCTATTTTTTTTTCTATAAGTAAGATCCGAATCTTATTCTTGACCGTATAGAGAGTTTAAATGTAGATTATTGTGATGAAATGACTTAGAATGAATGCAGAAACGACTGAAATCCACAAATGATACTTAGAATATACATTATATGCACTTTATATGCATAATTACTACTTAAAATCTAATCTTTTTTATATAACTCATATTCTTGACCGTATAGAGAGTTTAAATGTAGATTATTGTGATGAAATTGCTTAGAATGAATGCTGAAACGGTTGAAATGCACAAATCATACTCAGTATATTTATTATACGCATTTTATATGCATAATTTTCACTTAAAATTTAATTTTTTGAATAAGTAAGATCCGAATCATATTTTTAACCTTATAGAATATTCAGATATCATTTAATTGGAATGAAAATACAAAGGCCACTAAATAAAGATACAATATCAAAATTGACCCTGATTTAAATTCAAAACTAAAATAATGTACGATAAATCAAGATACATATTCTACTTATGATGAATGAATATATTGTATTAAAGATCAGTAATTGAACGAGGTATGATTTTGTCCTCAGCTATTTCACTTCTGCTGCGTAAAATCTCGCCTCGACATTTGGTCACTGTCAAGAACCAATGGAAGTTGGCAATTAAGTCTAATTAATTGTTTAATACATAGTTGTTTGATTTGATATTAAGGTTAAACGCATGCATGACAAGTTCTTTCAATAGGCTATCAATGCACTAAATTAGAGTAGGAGGATAAAATCTCACGGCATATGGTTAGTGTGTATTGTTGAGCGAACGAGAAATTATAATTAAAATTAATAAAATGATTCATATCCTGAATTAAAAGGATCACGTAGTTTTTTTTTTTACTTTCAAAATTTTCACGTAGTTTTTTTTTTTTTACTTTCAAGATTTTAGGAATTATTTCCAAATGTAGAGATTTTCAGAAGGGTTATATTCGATTTTGTCAACGAAAAGATCTCATAGCATAGCCAATCCATGTCAAACTAAAATATAATTTAAACAAACCAGAATAAATTTTCCGATAAACATAATTTGTGTTTTCGAAAAAAAAAACACGATAATAAAATTAGATATGAATCCGTCCTCTGATAATTTTCAAATAGAAATGAAATGATTTCCCTTTTTATCTAAAATTTAAATTTCCATCTATATCTTAAAAGATCCCATTTATTTATTCAATAGTTCTGGATTTCATCCGACGGACCAGAGGATCCGAATTGAACATCGGGTTGGTACCGGAAAACAGTGGGAATCGAATTTAAATTCTAGAGTAGACATTTCAGTGACAAAAGTCTTATTATTATCTTTTTTTTTTTTTTTAACCGCCCATAGGTTTTATTATCTTTTTGAATAACACAGAAGTCTTATTGTACGGAAATTCCGCGATTCAAGGGTTCCAGGGGCACTGATACCTGAATGATGGTGTTTTAGTAATTAAAGGAAAGTTCGGGGGCAAAGAAATCTTCGGCTCGCAAAACCCACTATAAATCCTTCAGACCACTTTCTTCTTCTGTACAAGGCGCTGGTTCACATTTTTCAATCCTCCCGAGAAACTCTCTGTTCTCTCTTCGAATTCTGCTTTTCTCTTCTCGCTTTCTCTTCCATGGGACGCTCTCAAGCAGGTACAATCGTTTCCTTCTTTCTAGGTTTTCTTTTCTCCTTCCTTTTGTCGTTGATCGTTGATCGTTGATCGTTGTTCGAACTGGAGCGATCCTGTTCGTTGCTATCACCAAATGTTGAATGATTTCGTGGAGGTGCCATTGCGTGGGGGCTATGGTCGCCTTCTCCGTCCGTACGAAGTGAGAATTGAGACTTTAGTTTGCACTAGTGCCTTTTTCTCCACTCCGTAGGAGGCATTGTGTATTTTTGGAAAAAAGATCGGAGAACGAAAGGATATTGTTTGATTTTACACCATCTTTCCTCTAATTTCGGTTCAATTTTGAACAGATTTAGTCCTTATTGCAAAACGAGCCTTAAATTTCTAGATCTTTAGCTATCCTCACTAAGCCTGTAGTTACCGCTCAATAATGTTGTTTCTGACCAATTTAATTTCTTAAAATAACATAGTTAGGCTAATTTTTTGGTGCTATAGAGATAAAAAGCCCCTGCAGTTGGGTAAAAAATCTCTCTGATTTAGTAATTTGTAAAAGAAGCCATGACGAAACATAACTTGAAATAGCAAGCTTTTCGAAATAGATGTTTTCGACAGTGCTCTATTATGCACAGAACATTATTTTTCTGTAAACAATAAATGGGGTTTGCTGACAATGTCGGCATTGGAAGGTTTAAATTCAGAACAATCTCTATTTCCAATTTCATTTGTATATTATTTTACTATTATATATGTATGTTTTTAGTAAATACATATTTGAACACCAAAAAATTAAAATTATTGTTCTATTGTTGACTCCATAAGCTACAAATCATACTTTTTTCTTTTAAGAACAAAAAAATCATGCTTTTTGTAATTATTATAGTGATACGACATCTGAAATAGTTCTTTGTATAGGTGCTCTTTATTCCATTCTTGAAGATATAAATGCAAATAGGTGCTCCTTATTCCATTTTTTATATAGTAATGCGAAGAAGGAGCCATGATGAAACATAACCTGAAATAGCAAGCTTTTGAAACAGTAATGTTTTTATTAGTGCTTTATTATGTACACAGAGATTATTTGTCTGCGAATAATAAATGGGATTTGCTGACAATATCAGCATTGGAAGGTTTAAATTCAAAAATCAAAACAATGGGGGAAAATGTACCCCATTTCTTTTAATCAAACATATTTTGTATAGTATTTTTAGTATTAGACATGTATGTTGTTTAGTAAATGCATATTCAAACCCCATAAGAATATGATCATCGTTCTATTGTTGACCCCATAAGCTACAAATCATACTTTATTTTTAAAGACAAAAAAATCATTCTTTTTATGTAATTATTTCCCATTGAAAAATGTCTCGGCTCTGTCTATGAATATCAGCAAATTTGCCCAGCCTAATTGGGATTTGGGGTTCCCTTCTCAGTTTCATAGTATCAGTTAAAAATCTGGAATAAACTACATAGTATTCTTCATTTTTATGTTTTCTGTAGATCACATGCCTTCATGTAAATAATCTTAAAAAAGATAAAAAAAAAAAAAAAAAACATACAATATGTCTGTCCTACAGGTATGAATTATCCAAATATCATCTGGAACCTGGAAACAAAGAAGCATTATGCATATGCATATGAAACATTCAGAAATGCTCGAACAACCCCCTGCCTCCTTCCTTCGGGGCATATTTATTTTTCTGTTGTAACATAGGCAACAAGCCAAGGGCGCTCAAATTACACAACAAAAATCTCCTTGAAACAATACCACTCTGTGGGTTATTTATCCCCCTTTCTTTTTCCTTCTCATAGTTATGAATCTTTTTTTTGATACATGGATTGAATAAAGCAGGAAAAAAGGGAAAAAAAAAAGAAAAGAAGAAAAGGAAATAGAAAGAACCGATTTTATGTTTTAACTAGTCATTTATCATATCTCACCTAGTGGAAAACAATTAGGGAACGATTGGCATGTAAAAAGGTTTGTAGTGTAGTTCTTTCGCTTGTCTATAATTGATGGTATAATGAAGGCAAGGAATATTGCACAAGGATGACCAGAACACTCATATTAAAGGAGAGTAGAGTAGAGGAGAGGAAGGTCACCCAGATTTTGTTACCCTCCAAATCAGGGTGTACAAACAGTAGAGTAAACCTCCTCCAAATCACTCTCTCTCTCACCTCTTCTTCTCTTCATTTCCATTACTCTCTAACCGATCTGGAGCGAGTAAACCCTTCGGTCAGAGTAACTTCTGTCACTTTCCCTTGTTCTCCCTCCGAATTAGTTGTTCTGGAGCAGACCCTAAGAGACAATTAGAGGGAATAATAACTGAAGAGAGTTGACCATGAATTGAAAATTGGTATGGTATTGTTTGAAATCGAAAGGTCGCTCTATGCATACAGCTCTTCTAGCCAGAAAAACCTAATCTGGAGAGATTGATGCCTAAAGTTCCTAATCTATCTTATTTATTTAATATTGGTGGGTAAAACTCCCAGTAAATATATACAATCTGTTGAGTGTTAATAGTTGAAACTTGACAGATGTGAAGTGCTACATTCAGTTTCACTTGAAAGAAAAAGTTAATCTGGGTTGTTAAGCTTGTTTATATTTGTTGGAAATTTCAGAAAAATTGGACAAATCAGATGCTATGCTGAACTTGAATGAACCCCCCAGTGTTGAGAAGCAAGATAAGCAAGGAATAACATCATTTCGCCACCACCTCTTCTACTTTATATATTTTGTTCAGAATTGTGATTGAAACAAGATATTTCTTTTGCAGAGAGGTCTCCGGTTTATGTTATTTTAGAAAAAGACAAAAAGCAAATTTGCCGAACAAAGCCGGATGGAATAACATTTCATCTGTATGTTTCTCCTTATAGCTAATGGTCACACCAATTTTAACTACTCATCTCATTTGAACAGTAACAAATATGATGCATCTGAATCCTCAAATACTGCTAGAGCAATGCAAAGTTGCTTTCTTTTAGATTATTAGATGAGATTATGAATAACCTCTCTCTCTTTAAGAGTAATTATTCACTATGACACATCTTTTTGTAAGTAATTTTCTCATTTTTGGTACTAAGTACTAACGACAAGATTTGGAAACTTCACAGGCAAACATCAATATGGAAGATTACAATCTTCCATCCAATAGAACAGTACAAACAATTTGATTTCCCTGAGTTCCAGTTGAATCCAGAACCAGAAGACACCTACCAAAAGAACGAGTGGCCCAAATTCATGGGTTTCCTTTATAATAGAAAAAAGGTATACTGGGGCCTAATTTCATAGCTAAGTTTTAACATTTAAAACTTGTTAGTGGTCATCTATCCTCAGAAACAGTTTCTTGGTTATGAACTTATATGTCATATTTCCTTTCGTAATGTGAATTAAATATTGGTACTGGTTGCAACTTTTTTTTCCGCTTCTAGCATATATAATTTAGTAATTGTTTTAGCATTTATATCTAGTTTAATTTGTCCCCAGAAGATTGGGATTTGCTATGAGTTCTCGTCTTACTTTACATTCTAGATTAGATTTTCTACATGCATGCTAATTTATTTCTTTGTAAGGTGGCATTGGTGAGTTTGGCTGGATATGAGTTGTACATACGAGCGGCTGATTCCAGCCTTAAACATGCTGTAGTCATGTATCGGTTGATGTCCCCGCATTTTATTCCCAAATCCCCAATGCGAATACCAGGTTTGAATTTATCATTTTGGATTTTGCCCTTTTGGATTAATAATGCCAAAATAAGACTCAGTTGGCCAAGAGTGTTAAACAAGCTAAAACATTATAGTAATTATTACATTACTCAAAAAAACGATGAGGTATGATGGAGCATTAGTTAAATCTACCAAATTGTATATTCATTCTATTTCGCTCATATGGTTCTAATTCGGACCATTTGGTCTAAGATTAGTTGTAATGAAATGACTGCATAACCAATTTTTTTTTTCCACAATTCACTCATAGTAGTTTTCTTATGATTTGATTTGGAATCAAATACCCCTCAACAATAATTTTTTATCCTTAATAAAAGGATAATTTACATGAAAACTTTGCAGATGAGATCGCTAGGTATTCACTCCCATTAATTAATATAGGGATACGAAGGAAACTTGGCTTAGAATGTTTATTAAAAGAAAACAAAAGACAAAAAAGCTGAAAGAGGGCAATGTTTTTGTCTGGGGGAAAGAAAAACAATTGATACCAACTTTAAATAAAAATATTTTTTGATACCTGTGAAGCATCCTTTTTTGTCAAAAAGGCATCAGGCAACAAATTAAAGAAGAAGGATATGCAAGGTCGACCTTCCTTGAAAATGACAAAGATAATCTAATTCCAGTCACAATTCTTTATTTCTAGCTTGATTCTCAATCCTTGCTATCCATGTACCAGTTTATTATAGCAGTCTAACACATATGCTTTCCTTTATAAATGTTGACCAAAAACCTAAAACTTTTTGCGCCTTGCAATTTTTATCAGAGCTAGCTCCCAATTTAAATGTGCCTACCCCACCGGCATACGAAAAAATTGTGACTGGAATTTTTGAGGGGACTGATGATAACGCAGACTATTTTAGGAAGGGAGTTACCTCTCCTCCATTGTCCTCCGGTGAGGCTACTAATGTTCCAGAAGTCCCTTGTGTGAAGAAGAATTTGTCTAGCACCCACCCAACCTACCTGAAGACTTTGAGCCAGACTCATGCTGGTTGGATTTTTGGTGCAATTGCTGAGCTGGTTGATAATTCAAGGGATGCCAAGTCGAAAAGGTAAAACAACCTAGACCTCGTCATTTTTTTTTACCTGATTTAACCGTTAGGCTATGCTCTAGAAACAAAAATGGCAGAGGGTGAGGCAGGGGAGGGTTTTGGGGCCAGGGCGGTTGCAGCGGGAGACCTGGATGACCAAACCTGACAGGGCATGCTCCCTGTACTTTTGTTTTTTTGTCTGATTTTGTAAATGTACCCAGAAAGCATGATAGATAAGTCTTATACCTGAGCTTTCATATGAATTAAGGATGTTAAAATAGAGCATGTAACATGAAACACACTTCAATTTTTGCTAGAGACAATTCCTTGCAGCGGAGGAGCTTATTTGAGCCATCATGCACCTAACTTGACTGTCTAAGATGAAAGAAATCTTCCCATTTTTTAATTTTATTATATAAAGAATTCACACGTCTCATATTGTTTCTCAAAGAAGAGGGTTCAATAACTCCATCCATTGTGCCCATATCATGCCTCCACTCAAAACAATGCAAAACTCTTAGTTGTGATAAATGCTATTTTTTCCCTTGTATTATTTACATGCATGTTCCCATGAAGTTTAATGTCCTTGCAATAATATTCTGCATTTCACTGCACTTTTGGTTTGTGCTTTGATTTACATTTTACTAAAAAACTTTTTAATGAATCTGTTGACATACTGTATTATGCATAATGACATGCATTGTTAATTATAAATCTGAATATAGTTTGGTTATTCAGGAATGGATGGATATAAAGAAATCCAAACAATCTACTGGACCTTTACTTGACTATATGTAATGGCTATCTATGGCTTTTGTATGAACAAACATTATCCTGTTTTCAAACTTCTTGGAAGAATCAGAGCATTCTTGTTGTTTGCCATTATAACTTTGTAAGGATTGAACCAATCAAGCTGAGTTTAACTCGTCCTTTTATGTGGACTATGCCCTGTTCAGGTCAATTATACTTTCTAATTCCTATACTTTGGCCAGGTTAAACGCATTGGTGGTGATTCTTTATTGTTTATCTTGTCAGTTATTGTTTTTTGTTCTTTTTCTTTGACATAGCAGGTTGGATATTAACATAGAGAGCTTTTATTCAAAGAAAGAGGGGAAGAAAATTCATGTGTTGTCAATAGTGGATGATGGACACGGGATGTCACATGATGAAATAATGACCATGGTTGCATTTGGACATGATTTGCCTGAGTGTCAACAACCTGATCGTATCGGTAGATTTGGTATTGGCTTTAAGGTGGGTTTGTACATTGACACAGTTTTTAACTTTTGTTTGTGGCTGGATTTTGAGCAAGGCATTGAAGGGAGCTGTGAGGATGATGAGAACCCCAAGCAGGGTTACAGTTATCATTAGAAAAAGGCGAAAGGTACAGAGTCACTAGAAGTGACTCATTTACAATCAAAATAGACCAAATCTAGAAATAAATGAGTGGACTACCCATTCTGATACCAAACCAGCCTACCTTAACCATTACTGCTTATAATCTAAAATCCACATGCTGGTACCAAACATCTCTTTTGTTACATAACTACTATTCAATTGCATCTTTTTATTTTTTGGAAAATAGTTGGTTTCTATTTTATGTTTTATATATAGCAAGTCATTTAATAGCAAGTAATACCACAGAGTGGATCCATGCGACTGGGAAAAGATGCAATTGTGCTTACCCAGACGACCACCTCAAGATCTGTGGCTTTGCTATCTCAGTCCTTCAATGAAGATAAGTCTGTAAGTTTTTCTATCTTTCTTTATATTAAGAGAAAATATTCTAGCCAATTGAATAGTAGTTATGTGCTTAAAATTGTTAAATGTTCCATATTTCAGAATCTTGAGATACCTGTTGTCAGCTACTGCAAGCATGATAACTACATGGAATTTGATTTGAGCATTCAATCAGAGGCTTCTGCAGAATACAATTTGAAGGCTATTAAGGGCTTCTCCCCATTTAATGAATACGTTCTCGGTGAAAAGTTAGGGCTTTTTGGACAGGCTGGTAAGTATTGGTGTTGTCAGAACTCAAGTAATGAGTTACCACATTTAAAAAAAAAGTCAGGTGTTTGTTTGTGTTTATTGGAGTTCTGTCAGAACTACCATATTTATTTTTTTATGGTTATTTTATAGAGTAGAGAACTCTCATGTCTCAATCCACAATGGTCAATAATTCTGAAAATTGATGCTAATAGGTACAGGGACCCAAATATATATATGGAACCTTGACAAGTGGGGACAGAATTATAGCCTGGAATGGGATAACAAGGAGCATGAAGGAGACATCTTGATTCGCTCTAAAAGAGTCAGGACACGCTTAGGCCAAATATGCAAGCAGGTTCTTCTCTTGTGTTCTCTCTTCTCCTCAATCATCTGCCTTTCCTTTTTCATAACTGTTCTCTGTCAGATTATTTTAACCAGAAAACTGAAATTAGAATGAGGAAATTCGCACCTTACAGTGTGTGCGCATTTAATGCCCCAATGCAGGTTCCATTGGACTATTCCCTCAGGGCATACATGGAAGTCATTTTCTTAACTCCTCGCATGCGAATATATATCCAGGGTTCCTTGGTAAAACTACATAAATAGATATTTTATTTATAAATTTTTTATACATTCCATATTTATTTTCTTGCACCATGTTATGAGCTTTTTACAGGTTAAAGCTCGTCCGTTGGCAAAGTCATTGAATAAGACTGAGGTACTCAGTGATATGATTATGGGGAAGCCTCTTCAGCTGACACTTGGAAGAAGCAAGATTGAATGGGAGAGGTTTAATAGTGGTATATTTTTGTACTGGCATGGCCGGCTTATAGAGGTTGATTTTTTGTTTTCCTTTGTTGGTAGTTTACTATATTTTTTTCCATTAGTTTTCTTAATTAAGATTAAAAAAACTAATAGAAAAAATATTATTATTAGTATTAGTATTGTTACTATTATTAGTACTTTTATATATTATTATTTTATTTTTTGCTGGGTTTCTTTTCTAGCCTACACCAACTTGTTTGGGACAAGGCTTAGTTGTTGTTGTTGTTGTATTAGTTTTCTTAATTATTTATAGATTTGTTTCTTATTCGTATTCTTCAAGGCATATAAAAGAGTTGGGAGCCATATAAACAATTCAATGGTAGAAGTAGGACGTGGAGTTATTGGTGTCATTGATGTCACTAACTTGATGGTATGTTGTTTCATTTTTTTTATCTAGTTATAAATCCACCATGGACATTTCTCTCTTTGATTTTTTTTTTTTTTTTTTTACTCTGACTTGTTACAACTTGGTTTTATTACACAAAAAATTATTGATGGTAGGATGATGATGACGGAAATCCTTGGGTATTGAACAGCAAGCAGGGTTTCCAGGATTGTGAGACGTATGCCAATCTGGAAGAGTGGCTTGGCAAAATGTATGATGAATATTGGGACAGGAACTTTGACACCCTTGACTTGGTAAGTTTCTGATAAATTAAAGTCTAAATTTTTGCATAGATGATATGGAGAAAATTTCCATGTGCACCTTTTCAGAACATCAAAATGGTCGTCTGCATTGTTTGCAAGCTATCAAGTGATTTTGCTCTCTCCAAAATGGTAGAGATAAACAATGAAGGTGCTGGAGATATCAGGAGCCCATGGGAAAGAAAAAGACAGATTTATTTCCCCCCATGGTCTGCATTTCTTGGTTTGAACCACTGTTTTTAATACCCTACCGGGTACCGGAAAAAAGGGGTAAAACCGGGTACCGGATCCAGATCCAGTAGGAAAAGGGTCAAATACCTGTCTGACAGTGCACCAGGAAAAACCGGTTAAAACCCGCTAAACCAGAATATTCGAGTGTTGAACCGGCCGGTTTTTAATATGCATGTGGGAAACAGCAGAAAAATTCATTTGTGAGCTTGGTGAATCGATCCCAAATGGACGCTATAAGAGGCAAAAGCCCGAACCACTGGGCCGAGTGGACCTATCAATCCAAACGTCTTATTAAATATCATGTTAGAACCATAACTAAACGGTATTAACCGGCATAAACTGGTAGAACCGGTAAAAACCGCATACCGCCTCCCTCACCGGTTTGATGGCCGGTAGGGTATTAAAAACATTGGTTTATTCAAATTGTGGACAACACTTGTATATGTTACTTCAATATAGATTTGCTAAAGTAAACTTCTATATTCCAGAAAAAGGGTTCAGATCGGTACAAGCCAGATGATCAATGGGTTCAGTGTAATAAGTGTCGTAAATGGAGGGTTCTAGACCCAGATTTCGACACCGACACCTTGCCAGTTGACTGGTAACACTTTTACATCAGCATACAGAATTAATCTGCTCCGCATTTGAGCATTTTTATCAACTGAATGTAGATAAAAGGAAAGATACGGACTACTTGGGCCTAATTTAATATTTTTAACTGTTCCTTTGCTTTTTGAGGTTTTGTTTTATGCCTCCCTACCGTGGGAGCTGCGAGGATGATGAGAAACCGGTGGGTCGGGGTGTGATTACTGTATCTGCCAAGAGATCTGGCTATAGAAGAGAAAACATCACCACTGAGGATCATGGCCCTTCACCAGCTGGCCCCAGCAAGGTCTTTTATGATTTTTAGCCATTTAAGCCTTAAATTTTCAGCTCCTCAAATATTTATTAATGTGCGTAACTTTTTTGTTTTTTAGCGTGGACAGAGAGTAAGTGCGCCAATTTCAAAGAGACACTCCTCTGGTTCTGACAGCTCTCCTGTTACTGGGACCAGTAGCGGTGCTCGTAGCATTTCTACTGAGGGTAAGCGAATAAATTATCAAAAGAAATTTGAATGACATGGGTTTCTAAGTCCCTTAAAGTTATAGATATCAGTTAGTTTGACCGATTAGCTTCCTTCAAGGTTGTTCTCTTCTTCTGTCTTTTCTGTGGAATGAATTTTTTTTATGGTACTTTAAATAATGCGTCAGTTATTTCCCCTTGCATAGCAGATGAAGATTTTGTTGGAACTAGTGAGAATATTGAAGAACCAACGAGGACCTTAAAGAGGCTGAGGCGAGGCCTGCCAAGAGGAGGCAAATACTAACAGAATAGGAGAAACAAAAACTTCCTTACTTTTTTTTTTTGTGAATATATAACTTTTGGTAGTCTTGTAGAGGGGTATATATGAGTATGCCATGTATATTTCAGAATTTTTTTCTGATACCCTTTTATTTCAAGATTTCTACTGCTTGTGTTGTTTTGGACAAGACATGGTAGGTGTTTTGCGATAGTTTCTAATGTGGATGGCAGTATAAAGTCGATACATGGTCTTTCTGAAGTTATATTTCAGGGAAACCCTTTTTATCGCTTAGAACAAAAATAAAATAAAATAAAATAAAAATAACGCTAGTGTTGCCACGGATTCATTGTGCGATCGAATTTTGATGTGCTAAAATAAAATGTAATCACATATAATTTATTATACGGATTAAATGGTGTGTACAGTGTACTATATAAAATGTAATAGTTTGATTTTCGATGCGTTGAAAGAGTGATCGATCAGTGATCTATCTAAATATAAATCAAGTGGGATAAAATAGAGAATTACTATGGGAGATCCCGACGCCGTCGCACGCACGGATGGACCAGTGCTTTGGAGTTATAATATTGAATTTTGATGCGTTTAAAGTATAATATATCAAGCTATGTATAAGTTGAGTTCGTATATAGTTCATTAATTTGTACGTATCAAATCTATGCTTGCAAATGCATCGAAAATCGCGCGAATACTTGTATTTTAACAATTGCAAATGCATCGACAATCGCGCTAATACTATGCTTACATCTGGGTTTCTCTCCTGATATTTTACTCATAATCTTTGTACCAATGAACCATCTGAGTCGCATAAATGTTCTCTCTCTTGGAAAACATTGGTGCGTTGATTATACGAATAGGAACTCTGGAACCCTTGACTGTCCTCTTTAAATAAAAATAAAGAAAGGACTACAATTGGAAATCGGCTTGATGGTTTGACGCCAAAACCGTCCAAATATCATTTTGGTCTTTTGGATAATCTCCCACTCGGAGTCGGTGCCTGTTGTCGATCCATTCCTGCTTCCATAGCGCGTACGCGTCTTCCATCACCCAGCGTCTCCCCTCCCTTCCCTCCATCCCCCCCCCCCCATCCCCCCCCCATCGTCGTCATCTGCTACCCTCCTCCCTTTTGCGTATCCTCTCCTCACTCCCCTCCCTTCCTTCCATATCTCTCCTCTCTCCTTCTCCTCCTTTATATTTTTCGTTCTTCCTTCTTTTTAATAATTCTATATTCTCTGACAAAGAGTATTAACAATGGAGTATCTTTTTTTTTTTTTTAATTATAAAAGTACCCTTAAGAGGGCACCTACATCCATTAAGCATGCAAAAGTGTTTACAAAGAGTCACTCAGAAAGTGACTTTAACAGAAATTACTCTACTCCTACAATTACTAAAGTACTCCCCTAAAGTATTACATCCAACATTTTCAAAAGAAACACATACAAGTTCAGAAATAAAGAAACAAGCTGTAAACTAAGCTGGCTCTTTAATCCAGTAAAGTCTTCATCTGCATTTTCCTCTTGCTGAGTCTCAGCGTGCTGACCATGCTGCTCTAAACCTGTATGCATGCCTGTCCAGTGAAAATAAAGACTTAAGAAAGCAACCAGTTATTCACCCAATTGTATCTCCTTGTTGCTGAAAAATAAGCTTATTTCTAATACTCCAAATGACCCAAATAAAAGCTGCTAATAACGGCTTGAAATACTTTTGCTTATTTTTGTTCAAAGAACAACTATATTTCCAAATTTCTCTAAGTGTACCAGCCGTAATAGAGATATTCTGTGTATTGAATCTATTAAAGAAAGACCAGAAAAGATAAACTGCTGGACAGTGAATAAAAAGATGGTCGACAGATTCTTCTTGCCCACAGAATCTGCATGAATCATTTCCCTTCCATCCCCTTCGAATCAAAGAGTCCATTGTTAAAATTTTTCCCTCTAAAGCCATCCATAGCAATGAAGTATCTAATAGCCGTAATTGTTCACTTAGTTATAGCAAAAGATTATCTAATAGACGTAATTGTTCAATTAGTTATAACAAGATTATCTAATTTTGACGCAATACTAAAGAGTATATATGTTCACTTTGTTTATTGTATATGTTAACTATGTTGGTATATGTGTTCAATTTGTATGTTGAATATTATCATTTTTTTCTCAGTTTATTGTTGTAAATATTCGCTTTTGTGGTTGTAAGTGTCCGCTTTGTTCGTTGTATATGTTCATTTTGTTTCTTTATTTAATCAGTATCTTGTGTCTCTTCATTTTGTTGTTGTAAGTGTTCAGTTTATTGTTGTAAATATTTACTTTGTATGTTGTTTTTGATCATTTTGTTTCTTTATTTAACTAATATTTGTGTCTCTTCGTTTTTGTTGTTGTAAGTGTTTGTTTTATTGTTGTAAGTGTCCATCTTAATAAAGAGAGGTGCATGGGAAGGAAATTAGGACAGAGGAGAGGCGCAGGGGAGGAAAAAAATACGGAGAGGGAGATGAGAGAGCGCATCAGGGGAAAGGAAGGAGAGGGGAGAGGAGATTGAGAGAGGAGGGAAGGGGAAGGGACGAGGGGGAAACGCGGAAAGAGGGAGACGCGTTTTTCCATTTTTGCGCTGTTGGATGGTGTATATGGAAATTGATTATCGCCATAGGGTGATCTACCCGCCATCCCTGAGGCGCTTTCCTCAGCGAGCGCTCGATGGTCTCCTCACCCAGTGCACTTATTTCTTATCCAAATGTTCAGTTTGGTAAGTATAAATGTTTTGTTAATTGAGTATAAATGTTCAATTAGTTGCAATAAAAAATATAAATGTTATAAGCAAAAATGTTTATTTTATTAAGTATAAAAGTTTAGTTTAGTAAGTACAAATGTTCTGTTGGGTAAGTACAAATGTTATGTTAATTGAATACAAAGAGTTTTGCTATGGTGAGTTGCAACTCACCAAAAGATCGGTGAGTTACGATCAAAACTCCTACATCTAGTTCAAAATGACCGATCCAAACCATCCAATATGACCTCCCTATTGAAATCTCCATGCAGACCAAATTTTATATTTTTTTGAAATTTTTAAAGTATTTTTTTCGGATTTTTAAAAACTGCTATTTTTGAACGGTTTAGAACTAATTAGATTAACGATTTTTTAAAATTTCAAAAAAATACTTAAAAATTTTGAAAAAATGTAAAATTTGGTCTGCATGGAGATTTCAATAGAAAGATCATATTAGACGGTTCGGATCGGTCATTTTAAACTAGATCTAGGAGTTTTGAACACAACTCACCGACCCTTTGGTGAGTTGCAACTCACCATAGCAAAACTCTGAATACAAATGTTCAGTTAGTTGCAATAAAAAATATAAATGTTATAAGAAAAAATATTTATTTTATTAAGTATAAAAAATTAGTTTAGTAAGTACAAATGTTCAGTTGGGTAAGTAAAATATTCTGTTAATTGAGTATAAATATTTAGTTTATTAAGTATTAATTTTTAGTTTTCTTAATGGGTGCGATGGCAAGCGAAGGGGTTACGAACCGGACAAAAAATACATGAAAAAATTAGAAAGGGTCATGAACCGGTCCAGTTCAACTAAAAAATTTTTCGATTCTGCCCCTAGCACGTTCCTCTCCAAGATTGACACGCGTGTTAGGAACTCAAGTCCTTGTGCAATTTTAATTTTTATTACTAATTAATAACTAATTAATCATGCATAACAAAAAATGATCTAGTATTAAGCATCAAGCACACATGAGAAACGGAGAGAAACTTTGTACCTCTTCCAGACTCGCAATTGGAAGGCTCGATCCATGGTATAGAAGTCGATGGCGTGCCTGCAATCACCACAACCACGCTGGGCTCGAGTCCACCAAAAGTTTTAACCAAATTCTAGAGGTTTGTGCTAGCAAACCCTAGAACGGGACTAATTCCTTGTTGTCTTTCTTCACAAAATTAACTATTTAATTTGTGGCTAATATTCAACAAATGAATTCCTATGAAAAAGCAATAATTTGAGAGAGCAATGGAAGAGAAAAATCTGATATTTTTTCTGTAATTTTCGTCCATATTAATTAGAGAGAGAGGAAGAGGTTAACGCTAAATTTAGCGGTGTTGTTTCCTTAATTAACAGCCCTATATTTAGGCATACAAACCTCATCCTTCTTTCACCCAATATGGATAAAATTGCCCCCTATATGCTGGCCACAAAATGGCTTAATTTAGCCATTTTATTTTGTTATTTTGCTCTCATATTAACACATTAAATCATTCATTTAATGGTCCAATTAAATTGCCCTTTTAATTAAGCTGAATTTTCAATTCAACCAATTAAAATATGTTGAATAAAATTAATTATCAACTCATTGATAATTATTTTGGAATTAGCAAATGTTTTAATTTATTTCTATATGATCCCTTTGATTTAATTAATTATAACGGTTCATAACGGTATATAATTAATTAATCAACTTATCATATTTTCACACACTTACCGCTGTGAATAAATAAATAATGCACCGTATGGTTAAAACTTTATTTGTGTGATCCTTTGAGGATTTATGTTATGTTGGCCATGAAAATAAATCGTTATTTATTTCCAATAATCATAAGCGGTATCTAGCAACACGTTATGATTTCCAATTAATATAAATAAATAACGTACTGTTACAGTATTTCAATCATGCATAAGAAATAAAATATTTCCTTGTCTTGATTCTTATGTCACATGATATCATTGTATAATCTAAGATTGGAATGTGTCATTTTTGCAGATTATACATTTCTTGATCTAGAGATAATTGTATAAGTTGCTAGCAAACAATTCATCTCCATCAAGGGATCCAAACAGATATCATCACTCACTAAGTAAATTAGTGAGGGACATACGATTTTCTTGATGAATAGTTTTTCCCCGCACAATTCAAGAGAACATAAATAAAGTCCGTATAGCAGCCCTTATCAGAAATCAGCGGTAGACAATATTTATAGAACTTATCCTCATGTGAAAAAACTGAACCATCTCAAACTTAGAATCAAACTCAAATGAAATAAATAATGACACATAACACAATCCATATATTTATTTCATTGGGTCATGTCCCGTACTATGTTCTAATAACATATACATATGCAGTTAAGTTGATAACTACTTATCTATAATTTGTAGAATTTAATCATCACTTAACTTGCATACTAATCTTTTATGATAATTAATGTTCCTTGTTAATTATCAAGATTATGGACGATTTAAATTTATTATTGCCATTCTAACGAATGATCCACAGAGATCTACAATTCAGATCCTCAACCTGAATGATCTGTCAATAATAAACTCTAGGAATAAATGATCAAATATCATCAATAACATAAACTAATATCATAACTATCAAATGATTGGCTTCTAGGACGTAACTCCAACAACGCGATAGTATGTAATAAAATCATCAGTTGACACATTTAACTGAACACATTTGATTATTATAAACCGAACATATATAACAGATACATGCTAGTCACGTAAGGCTCACACACGCGCGCTTTCTGTTCAGCGATGACGCGCGATGGCAAATTTGCCGATGTCACTTATAATTACTGGGTATATATAAACTCCGGAAAATGAAAGATACTTATCATTCACAGATTGCATAACAAACTGGGCCACAGAAATATAAAGATAATATTTCGGCCCAAAAGGCTAAAGATCCATTGCCTTGTACTAATACTACCAGCACTAGTTTTTCCAGATCTGCACATGACAGATGGCCTCTCTCCTCCTTCCTTGTAGACCTCTTCCTCTTTTATCTTCGCCGAAGCGCTTTCGTTGCTGTACTGCTACTACTAAGAGCAGCACTCTCCTACCTCCTTCGTCTAGCCGCGCCTTCCGCTCTGTGGGCCCCATATTCTCAGCTTCGGTGAGCATACTCATGGCCTTACTCGTTTTTTTTTTTTTTTTGCGAGAAACTCTTAGGGCGAAACTTGAGGGTTACAAAATACCACTTAAAATTGGTTTCAATTCGGTTGTAACCTTACCTGAAAATTATGTTTCAGAATTTAACTTTTATTATGATGCGCATACTAGCTCTGTTGTTTCATTTGCAAATGGCTGTTAAATTTATAGTTATGCTTTGTATTTTTACAATGCAAATTTATGAGATAACAGTGTGGCAAATTACAGAAGGAAGTTAGCCTCTTGTTGGAAATTGTGTGGAATTAGTCAGATAATGGCAGTTCTATTCTGTTTTTTTTTTTTCTTTATCAAACATTGTATATCACTAGTGAAGAATGCTATAGATAATATTGCGATTTACCAAATATGAGATTCCACCATGATGTTACCTTTTTATTGGGGAAGATTGTATTTAGATTAACTTCCTTTGATCTTTTGAAGGTAGGCTATCAATGGAGAAGTTGAAAGCTGCTCGTATTCAAAATTGGACAGAGGTTAGTATACTTTTGTTCACAACAATAGCGAGGTTCCATTGCTCCTGAGGCTTATATACAATATAACGTCTTATGATTTAACAAAATTGTTATATACCATGACAGTATTGGAGAAGCCCTCACTTATGATTAAAGATAAGAAGAGTGAGACCCGATCAAGTTTGCTATTGAATATATTTCCATGTAGTATCGTATCGTGGCTAAGTCTGGAACAAGCAGCGCAGTGCAGCGAGGGAACACGGCTGGACACGGTGTATGAGATAGGTGAATTATTTGAGCTGGGAATTCAATTGTCATATTTGCTAACATTGCTTGGTCTCCTTGGAGCTGGTACCTTCTTTGTCATTCGTCAGGTTCTTGTTAGACGGGAACTAGATCTTTCTGCAAAGGAATTGCAGGTAAGTTCTTACAATTTTGTTTTAAAGGGTTGACTTGTATAAATTAACAAATGAAAAATAATTATCTTTTGTGCAAGTTAATAATATGCACCAGTTCATGAAAAATAAGCCTTTAGAAATTGACCCCTCCATAATGTTTAAAATTAATCAATTCTGATTTAGCTGGAGAAAGATAAGAGTGGTTGATTATTAGAAATTAAATTTAACTGGTCTATTGCAAATGTAAAGATGTCAAGGATGTAGGTCAAAGACTCAAATAGTTAAGCATTTCTCGTAAAGTTCTATTGAAGGCTAATTTATTTAGAAGTCACTAAAATTCACTTTGTTCCACCAATTGGTCCCAGTTAAAGCTAGTGCACTTCTGATTTTTCTCAATCAGGTCAATGGGTCATTTTTTCATTCAAGATTTAAATGATTAATGGAATGTAGGGAGAACATGTCTCTGCCCTAGGTGGACAATGTTCTGTTCACATAAGCAACCTATTAGGTGGACAATGTTGTGTTCACATAAGCAACCTATTAATAAAGACGTGTTTTTTTCTCAAGCGGGTTGCAATCTTAACACTCCATTAGTTCTAAATTTAACATTGTGACTTTGATTGAGTGTGAAAATAATTCAGCAACTTTAGGAAACATACAAGAAGCCAGAGCTAATTTGTAATAGATGACTTTGTTTAATCTCTCGGGAAATTAACCCTTGTAAAATGCAATTTTTGTTGTAATATTCTTCTTTTGTTTTTTATTTTTGGGGTTGAAGGGAATTGTTTGGTTTCATGTCAGTACTGGATTGTTTGGTTTCCTGTCAGTGCTGATTGTTTTGCAATTTTGAGTTGGAAATATAGGAACAAGTAAGGAGTGGTGATGCATCAGCTACAGAATACTTTGAACTTGGAGCAGTAATGCTGAGAAGAAAAGTTTACCCAGCAGCTATCAAGTATTTACGACAGGCAATTGAAAAGTGGGATAGAGATGATCAAGATCTTGCTCAGGTCCTTTTAACTTCTTACAATTACTGAATCTCCTTCCAATATACAGGTTAAAAAGGTACAGCAGGCTAAAAAAAATTATGTGAAAGTTTATAAAAGTATGGTAAATCAAAGGGATAATTTTGGCAATGCCTGTTACATTGGCCCATATTCTATTAAAAAGACCTATATTTTTTTTGGAGAAGCACCGATGCAACTCTTGGGTAAACAAAGATAGTTATATGCAATTTAGAAACACCTTCGTCGATTCCAGCATAATCTCCACTAGCATATATAAATAAAAAGGTGCAACATACAGCCTCAGAAAAAGTTACTATACTGTATTACGGGACTTCAGGTACTGAACCTAACCAGTATAGTAAAGTTTGGAAGTGAATCCTCTTCTGTTCCTTCTTGGCCGGAAGTTGTTTAATTGCAACTAATGAGGGAAAAAACACCCTGTTTATGCAGTACCATACCAACTTTTAGTGAGTACCAGCTTATTGGCTCTTCTTTTTTAAGACTAGCAATGGATTCTGATCTAAAAAGAGGCATATCACAAGGAAAGAACATTAAAAACGCTAAGCACTGGGCAAATTAAAAATGTTAAGAATGCAATAATTTGACCTCCAATTTGCTGTTCAAATATCTATGTGGGGTTTTATTTATCATATACTAGAACAACCAAAATTCTGTTGAAGTTTTGCACTACCAACTCGGCAACTCCTATACTCGTAAAATGATTGGTAAAATCTTGTTGAGAATTGTGATGTTCCATTGGTTGATGCTCCTACCTAAGCACAACTCTCATCTTTGAACAGGTTTACAATGCACTTGGAGTTTGTTATGTGAGAGATGACAAGCTAGACAGAGGAATTCAACAATTTGAAAAGGCAGTGAAGCTTCAACCTGGCTATGTCACTGCATGGAACAACCTAGGAGATGCCTATGAGAAAAAGAAAGAACTCAGATCTGCACTCAGGGCATTTGAAGAGGTTTTACTTTTTGACCCAAATAATAAAGTGGCAAGGCCAAGGGTAGATGAGTTGAGAGATAAGGTCACCATGTATAAAGGAGTGTCTGTTAAATCAGAGGATCGGTGACTTGGAGATATGATTTGGTTTGGGTTCGTTAGTGTTGTATTTTTGGAATTTAGATTTGGTTGTGGTTACTTAGTGTTGGAATTTAGATTTGGATCGGTATTTCAGCTATATTTTTGGATTTGTATTTATTGAGCCGAGGATGGAATGTGTGCTTAAAGGAGCCTTTTAGCTTTATATGCTCAAATAGTAAATATCACAATTCACAAGTTGGTTTCGGATTTGCGGCTGGTGCGCTTAGAAGTTAGAATTGACGTAAGATAGTAACATGCATCAACTTTAGATATTTGCAAATATGCAAGATCTTAAAAATCAATACTCTAGTGAGAGAATAAAAGGACAAAGATATTGTCCTTTCCTAGTCATCTGTTGTTAAGTAGTTAAAAATGGGGAAAATAAATAAATCAGTCAATCTAAATCATAAAATATTCCTCAACCATCCATTTACGCGTTCATAAGTCATGTGTTGCGAAATAGTTAAAATGCATAAGGTCGATAAAACTCAAAATCTCAATATTCTTCGAACATGCACATGCTATTGCAAAACAATTTGTGCAGCAACAAGAAAAATGTTTGTCAAGATATTAATAAATTGTAAGACCTCTTGAAGTCCATAGTCTAGATTTTTGTATCGCATAAGAACATTTAGTCTAGATATTTGTGATGTTCGGCCTCCAAAATTCGTATAACAGTTGAGAGTAAACAAATATTATAAAATAATTAATTCTTATAATCACCTTTAAGGAGTAATATAGTGAAAAGAAAATCAGTTAGTTAAAAAAAATAAAATTTTCTAAATTTTCAATTTGATAAAAGTTATCAAGTGGAAACTTGGTAAGTTTATAATTGCTGTAATTTCAAAATATTGCAATTTGAGTTAAGATTAAAAAAGTAGTAAAACGGAATAGCGTGCAGTTTATTACAATAATTTTGTAGATGTTTGTAATTTAGACATCAATAATTTATTAAAAATGCTGGTGACTGTGGTGAGTTCAGGATGCTGTTTAGATCTAGAATTTGATAAAAAAAAAAATTCTTTTGTGAATGAATCAAAATTTGCATGTATATATATAGTAATTTCTGTTGCTCAAATAGTAATCGACTGCACTGTCAGAAAGAAACAATAATAATCGATATATATATATATATATATATATATATAGAGTTTTGCTATGGTGAGTTGCAACTCACTAAAGGGTCGGTGAGTTGCGATCAAAACTGTAAGATATAGTTCAAAATGACCGATCCAAACCGTCCAATATGATCTCCCTATTAAAATCTCCATGCTGACCAAATTTTATATTTTTTTTAGTTTTTTAAGTATTTTTTTCGGATTTTTAAAAACTGCTGTTTTTGAACGGTTCATAACTAATTAGATTAACGATTTTCTAAAATTTCAAAAAAATACTTAAAAATTTCGAAAAATTATAAAATTTGGTCTTCATGGAGATTTTAATAGGGAGATCATATTAGACGGTTTGGATCGGTCGTTTTGAACTATATTTAGGAGTTTTGGTCGCAACTCACCATAGCAAAACTATATATATATATATATATATATATATATATATATATATATATATATATATATATATATATATATATATATGTGTGTGTGTGTGTGTGTGTTAGTAATCGATTGGATAACATGCCAAACACGTGTTTTTCTTTGCAAAAATCTGACTTTCATCAGGATCTATACTTATCCAGCCTTTTCATAAGGTTCTTTGACCGTTTTGAAATTTATATTATTGAAGTAATCTCGTTGAATCTTTTTAAAAAAAGAAATCAGTAAACATAATGTCCTCGTTCCAGGGTAGACCCCATCTACTAGATCAAATTGACCGGTAAGGATTTCACATAACCTAACATGTGTTTAATTTAAAGTGACAATGATTAAGTGCGTATAACTTGACGGCCTATGTCAAAATTTTTTTAAGAAAGAATGATTAACTGCAAAAAAAAAAAAGAAATATTTGTCATTTAAAAAAGAGCACCATTCATGTCATCTTTTGTAAATGGAAGCCTATTTCTGTACTTCTTCTATATTTATTTTTTTTGTAAATTTAACACCGTCCTAAAACTATTTTTATATTTAATGAAGTTTTTTTTTATTGTTAAAGCTGTGGTAATCGGGATTGCTTAGGGCACTCCTGCTTTTGCAAAACACTCCCATCAAAGTGAAAAGACCAAAATATTCTTAATTTCATGATTTTGATGTATAAACAGCTGATGATATTAGGATTTTTCACTTTAAATTTGGGAATATTTTGCAAAAACAGGAGTGTTGTGAGCAATTTCCCTGGTAATCATCACCTGAATTTTACCCTTTGATTTGCATATTAATTAACTGGTCTGAATTTCTCAAGGACTCTCCATTTGCCCAGCCCAAAACAACTTTATGGTTTAAATAAATAAATACTAACTCGGTGAACCAGGCATGGAAGCTATAAAGAGCATCTTATACAAAGAGATCCATACAATTGTCAAAGCTTGATTAGTACACGAGGTGATCTCAATGAAACTTTACACTGTACCTAATCAAGGACTAAGAAAACCTGTTCAACAATAGAGAGGTTATCTTTACTTTTTCACTTTATACTGTAGCTAATCAAAAACTAAGAAAACCTATTCATTTGCATCATTGGATGTGCAGAGAAGAGATCACGAGGGAGAGAGAGCGCGGAAACGGTGTCAGCAAAAGGAGAGGAAGCTTGCCTCCCAGTATTCTTACAAAACTGCCAAAGTATAAAGTGGTTGCCTCTTTTATTTCTCTCTTTATGCAGGCCCTATTGTGTCATGCCTACCTCACCATGTACCCCTTTTGTTGATTGCTTTTGCTTATCATCTATTTTCACAGTTTTCTGAGGCGGTCTGGTTAGTCAGTCCATTTTCCTTTCTACGTTCCTGTTGATTCTTGGTTGCATTGACAGGTTCATTCCAAGTTTAAGAACCAAGATAGGTTTGCATGAGAAGGGGTGAATTAAAGCCGAATTTCAGTTTAATTACAAAGCAAATTTTGGGTGTGTGTTGCATCATTTCCATAGTGAACCAAGGAAGAATTATCATGTCGTGGGTACTGTTCTGGTCGTCGACATGAACATAGAGTTTGCTTTGATTATTCGGATTTAGAGATACAAAATTTCAGTTCGGAATTGTTGGCTTGATATAACGCGAACCTTCCTCTTCAGTTAAGTTGGAAAAAAAATATATTGTTTAAGATTGTCTAAATTAAATTATAATCTGTTGATAATTTTGTGAAATATATTGTAGGTTGTCAAATAACTGATGAAAAAAATAGTTTAACGATAAAAAGAAATATAGTAAAGGAATCATTAGGCAGTAATTAAATTCAGACAATCTTAAATTCTTTTTCAAATTAACTTAATATTATAAAATTAAATTTATAGATATATAGATTGTTTGATTATTTGATAAACTACCCATTAAATATCATTCAGTTTGAGTATTATTTGGTGATGCATCAAGGGTCGTTAATTCAAACCATTGAAGTAATTAAATTTTCTTGATAGACAATGAACTATGAACCAAATTTTATTTACACTGTATTTACACTGCATCAAGGATCACTTTTCATATGCATTAAATTTACACTGTATTTACCATGCCGAAAATATTGGATTTCAAATTCAAAATTTTTTTTGATGCTGGTTAAGAAAAATAATTAATAAGTCTTTGATCAAAATAATTTATATATGAGATTTTGTTTGATTTTATTTGATTAAAATTGATATTTTAGGAGTCCGGTCTTATAACACTAAAATTCCGATCAAATACAATAAATTTAACTAATTTCAATCAAAGAATTTTAATAACACGGAAATTCCAAAAAAAAAAAATCTAATGTAAAAAAACTCATTCTAATCAGGGACTAAATGATTTCAATATTAAATTCACTAAATTATTTCATTTATCACTTCAGTCATGACAAGAATCAACATTATAATGTTAATAAGTTCATTTTTCTTAAATTTTAAATGTTTTGTTTAAAAACATCACATTTATCATTTAGCACAAGCTGCTTAATTTCTCTTTAAATCCATGCCTCATTTTTCGTTGAGGACACTCTTTGCACTCCAAAAATTGTGCTACATTGAATATCTATATACCACAGAAACAAATGTCACGGGAGAACTAGACCTACTAGGCTATCCTATCACCCTGGTCTACCCTTCTTAGATCCAACCTTTATAGAGCTTCTAACAACTAACTATGATCGAACGGCTTGGATGCATCTTATCTAAACTCATCGGCTAGTTTTACTCTAGTCTTTGGAACTCTAAAAGGAATATTATCTTCACTCTCTTTAATCAAAGTGCCAGTTCCCAAAAGACTTTAATTATTATTTTTTAATGAACCTTCAAAACCCAGATGCCCATTTCATCTCAGACTTTAGTTATATTCTTTTTTCTTTTACGGAACTAACCCAACAGGCTCCTCCTCTTCTGTCATGCTAATATCTTGATATTTTCATGCAATTATCCTCTCCAGTACAAAACTTATAGCTCCATTTTCCGAAACAAAGGAGATTAGTGTACACATTTTGATAGTTTAAGTTAGCTTACAGAAGGATATGATGGTCTATGGTTCAATCATTATTGAAACTAGACGAAAGTATATTAGTTAATGAAAAAGGAAGGATAGAACCAATTCAAGAAAGCCAATTTGATAATAATAATTCTACATATATAGGCACTGGCAGGGTTGCTACTTTTGGCTATAACATATTTTGCATTTCTAGTTAATAACAAGTAAATTTTAAATTAAGACCTCATAGAAAGAGATTTGATACCAAATAGCACTGATGGAACTTTCCAAAATAAAGCAACAACTTGAAGCACTTGGCCTTCTTTCCCATTACCATATTATTCTCTCGATTGATATTATTCTTGTGTCTTTTTTATATTATAATTTTGGGTCTCTCTTAATCTCATTTTAGCGAAAACCATTTTTAATTAATAAGATTTGACTTTATATTAGCAGACTGTGTTGAACTTAGTTATGAAATGCCTTGTGCAAACTGGAGAACAAATGAACAATTGGATGGATTTTTTTTTTTTTTTGAATTCCGATTGTTTTTCAATTTTTACATGTTTTTCTCTCCTTGGTAGGTTACACCGAGCACGCGTGTTTCTCGATTTGTGTGCGAAATCACAACCGTCCAAAGGAGCCGATCGGAGATCTGCACGAATTACGAAGCATGCAGGTGACGACAACAGAGAAAAGGCAAAACGTAGTCAAAAGTTTGGTCTCTTTTGCAGGAATTTAATTCGCTTCGTATTCCGGCATTTTGGATTTTTTCGGCTGTTGGGTTTTGCACCGATCTTTAGATGTTTCTTAGCTGCACTCGGTCTATACACTACTAATTAAGGAAAATCATAAGGTACCCATCAAATTATTGCAATTTATTTTTTTATATATTTTTAATATAAAAAATTCATATCATTAATCTTATTGTTTTTCATATTAATTTGTCTTGGTTAAAATTTTATATTTTTAAATTTATTTTATACGAGATTATGATATTGCAGTGTAAACTTAACAAAGTTAATCCGTCGCATTTAATTAAGATAATCTTTTTAATAATTCTGGATCTTGTTCGAAACGAATTTGACGTAAAATGAGTTCCATACACACGTCCTATCAAAGATGGATAATGTAAAATGATTTAGTTCTGATGTTTGAATTTAAAATTTTTAATATAAGTACAAGAAGTTATGCCATCGTAATACAGTTTAATCTGGAACTTTGGCTCCAAAACACGCACCCTACAATTAATGTTTTGCATGGTTTTAAGATTCGTATTAAGTTATTGAAATGTGTATCAAAATCTCTCTCATATATCAAGAGTGTGGCTCAAAGGCAGTCTGGTTTAGACTTGAGAATAAGCACCTTATATAATTCTGTTTGTAAATTATATAATTTCTATCCGTTGTATTTTGATCAGTAATTAATTGTTTCTTAACAAGTGTACAGTATGAACAATTATTTGATATTTGCTGTTATGTTTGGATGATTTCTAAACTCCTAACAAACCTATGATGTGTTCTTCCGAGGCAATGGGACTGGGTATATATTCTCGTGGACGATAACGTAAAATAGTTTATTATATTATTTTCATTACGATTGCAATTAATCATAAATGCCATATAAATAATGTTATCATTAAATTAAACCACACACATTTTATTATTAATATGTAATTATTATTATCGTTACTTTTTTTATTATATATATATTTATTATGAGCAAGGTTCCGCTACCAATATTTTGGCTGCTCCCAAATGCCAACATTTTGCTATTAACTTATTTTTTCAAAATTTAAAATTCAAACGTTTAATCCAAACCGTTGATCTTATTTAATTTAACAAGCGATGCGTTTTCATATAAGTTTTGTAAATTTTAGAATTTATTTGATACTCGATCAAACGATAGAAAAACAAACAAACCTTGTTAACTATGATAGATTCGTTCTAATACGTTCATGTTTTAGTTTTTGATCAAGTATCAAATAAATTTCAAAATTTACAAAACTTATATGAAAACGCATCACTCGTTAAACTAAATATGATCAACGGTTTGGATTAGACGTTTGAATTTTAAATTTTGAAAAAAATAACTTAATAGTAAAATGTTGGCATTTGGGATAACTAAAATGTTAGTAGCGGAACCTTGCTCATTTATTATTGATGATGAATACGACTATTGTCATGGTCGTTGTCATCGTTATTTATGAAACTATGATCATCATTAATAGAAAGAGTTGGGCTACATGTAGCACATAAATCCGCTGAATGACCTCGTATTTCAAATTTCGACTTTAAAAAAATATGTTAGAACAATTCTTTTTAATTCACAACCTTAAATTTTATAAAAATAAAAATTTATATTTATTAATATTTTTTACAAAAATAGCGATTATGTCCATCAAACGCCTGCGTGTTTGTGGGCCGTTCGATCTGTTTTACTTTTTCATTTCTTGAAATTTTTCTGTTCCGTTGGCACTGCAACCAAACATGAACCATGCCTCTGCCACAGACAAAGAGACAAACAGCAGCAACCCGCTAAGATCTTCTCTATTGAATCCTTTTTTCCAAATAATCAGACTGATACATTTTTTTTTTTACCATTTTGAGGATGGACTCATTAATTAGCATGCGCCATTGATGTGCAGCCGCGTGGTGTAGCCTGTTGGGGCTGATTTGTGCTTCTCTCCGTAGCGTACTAATTAGAGATCCCCCCCCCCCCCCCCCCCCCCTCTACATCACCTATACATCAAATTATAATCATGATTCATACAGTGTTTGTGCCTTTTTACATAGCAACTCGTTAGCAAGTAAAAGTAAGAGTAGATTATTGATTTTTAAAAAAGTAAGGGTAAATTATTACTCCACTTTTAATGTATTTTGCATAGGTGATTAAGGCGGGATCGAGTTGAAGCGCCTTCACAAGACTAGTTTTTACATCATCTTCTTATTTTACTATTATAAAAAAACTAATTTTTTAAAATGATTTTTTTTAAGATAAATTGGAGGTTAAGCCTCCCAATTTATTTTTAAATTAAATGTCTATGAAAAATCTCAGTTGGATTTCGAACCTGGGACTTTTCAATTTTTTAAAATGATTTACTTCATCAAAACTTTATTTCACTTGTCAATGCATAAAAATTCACAAGAAAACTATATAACTTAACTAAAAGCCAACTAAACAAATTGAATACAATCAAGTAAAGATTCAAGCATGAATAATTCTTTCACGTGTTTCCGTCTAAAATATCAATCAATATTTAGTAATAATTGGAATCTTATATTAGAACGATGAGAATCTGATTATCATTGGATACGTCTTACTTCAAGATTGAATCTAGTTTGGAATTACCCATTCTTCGATAAAATTAAATTTGGCCCCATATTTGATACAATTGATCCATCATCATATAATTTTGAACTCGGCATCTTTAACATCTTTTCATTTAACTGGTCTGGAGCTATATTTTACAAATAATAAAACTTATTCGGATCTAACTTTCCATTAGCAATTTATTTCAAAAATTAAGTTCGCAGGTTAACTCCATCAATATTATCCATGATCCAATCGCTAAAATTTAGTCAACATTTTTAAATAACATGATCCAAACATTATTAAACAAACCTTGCTATTTCCTCATTGTTTTTTAGTTATTGTTATTAACTTGTTTAATTACCTCCGGTCCTATGCTGACGTGTGGGGTTGCTTCATGCTTGTGTTGATTCACTGTACAAAAAGGGTGCTCCGACAGTGACGTCACGATGCATGCCAACTGCTACTAAAACTGGAGACTTGGGACCACCATCCCGGGATTTCCTCCGCATTGTAGGGACCACCCCCCAGGCTCCTCCTGGACACGTGTCAGCTTTATGTGGCCAATTAATTGATCTTTATTACATGTTAAAAGAAAAGAATGTCTTTTTCTTAAAAATATGTTACAAGATTATTTTATTGCATGTAGCAGATGCATTGGGATTAAGAAAAATAGCCGGGGAATGAAACAGGAATGCTGCTGACGTTAATTCTTTTTTGTTTTTACTTTTTAATGAGTATATTTATCTCTCTTATAGATTCTTTATGATCGAATTTGAGAGACATAAGAACATTTATTTCTTTACAGATTCTTGCAAGAGCAAACTTGAGCCTCTCAGTAGGAAGATGATCCTGAATTTAGTTTTGAAAATATTTGAAAATATTTTTTTGCACCATATTTTAAACAAATAATGGGCTTTTTTCCGAAAGGGCCTAAATTTTTATTCAAATATCAAAAAGGGCGCCGAACATTTAATATTTTCTGAAAGGGCCATTGGTTCACCTCATCTCCATGCGCCTATCCTATGTTTTGCCAGCAAATGTTACAAATCAATCCTCAGATCAGTTTAAAGAAACATTCGATTACTTCTCTGACCCTAAAAATAATCGCAAATAGGTCCCTGAAAATCTGGGGTCTAGTACCAGAATAGATTTGTGGACAGATTTGAGGTTTGTACTTGTTTCAAAACTCACTATGTTTGTCTTTTCAAACTAAACGGCTTCATTTGCGGAAATCAAATATGCACTAACAAAATTATGTGCACTAATTAAATTGCCGATTATATTCTATAAAAAGAAGTGTTTACCTAAATAATTACATATTTATCAAATGTTGAGTAAAACAAATAATTTTTAAATTAAATTTATCGACGAAAATTTCAAGTACAAACTTGTTATCATCGATCAAATTAAATTTTTTAGTTTTAGCCTCTGAATAATTTTTGATACGTTTAACATGTGGGGTCGTGTCATGTTAGATGTGTCGTGTAGTGTCGTGCCATGTTAGACGTGTCGTGTCGTGTCGTGCTATTATATGTGTCGTGTTAGTCAATTCCTTCACTTGACATGAAATGATGAGTTCAAAAAATTCGTGTCAACGCGACACGATACAAGTTCTAACGAGCACGTATTTGACACGACATGACATTCTTACAATACCTTAATTTTAGACGTATTACAAGTTCATAAAATATTAAATATTACTGCAAGTTCGAATAATACTACAAGTTCAAATAATGACACATTACAAGTTTAATTATCGGCATACTACAAGTTCACAATTACACGAGATTATCAACCGAGTCTACTACAAGTGCAGAAGTTTATTGAAAACATGTTACAAATTCAAAAACTTCACAATTGAAAGCACAAATGGCGAGTTCATGATTTAGTTTCCTGCCAGAACAACAACAGAAATTTAGTTAAACAAAAATAAATTATAATTTAAATATAATGTACGTCCAAAAGGATAATGTGAATAACCTTCATCATTTGCAATGGTTACGGTGCAAGTCCTTCGGCTATGTCCTTTTCCACCGAAGCGATGACAAGTGTATTTGTTTCGTGGCTGACTGATTGCGTCCATGTCATTTTTAATCCTCACTGTTTGCCGTCGACCCTTCTTGATCTTGTACAAATTCGGATCAGGTACTAGATTAGGTCCTGAGTATGCAGGCCAAGTGTCTGGACTGCCATACATATTGAAATCGTGCTGAAATGTCTGGCGATATATTGCAGCACTGTAAAAATTAGACACATATTGATTGCTATCTATGCCTTGGTCCCCGCAAACCGCAAGAACATGAGAGCACGGAATTCCTATAAGTTGGGGCTTCTGACACGTACAGAAAGATTTTCCATCAGAAAAAGTTACTTCATGCTTATGACCTCCTTTTCTTGTGGTTCCCTCAAGACGTCTATAGGTTATGACTTCATATTTTTCTTGCATTCTGAAAGGATGGACAGTGTGTTTATTTCCTTTCAGCCTTCTTTTTTCTAACAAGGCCTCAACCTTAGGTGAGAACATGGCTTGATTTGAGAAGGCCTCATCTGCATGGTTTCGTCTCTCGGCAAAATATTTGACAGTTTTGTAAAATGTGACCTCGACTAAGGCTGTGACAGGCAATGCACGTGCTTCCTTGAACACATAGTTAAGTGATTCTGGCCCATTTGTGGTCATCATATCCCATCGAGAACCATCGTCATGTGCAGGTGACCAGAGAAATTCACGTGCATCGTCAATTGGATCCTCGGTCCCAATACTATATAACCACCACATTGTCTCTGCATCTTTATTACCCAACAAATCCATTGCCTTATAAAACTTGTGTTTTTGGATTTGTCTAAAAATGTTCTTCACAAGTGGAATTAATTTCTTATCCTTAAAATGTGATCGAAAATTTTGAATAACATGTCGAGAGCAATATCTGTGGGCTGCTTCTCCCATTTCGACATTCCATCCTAGATCTGGCTCCTTGAAGACTCGTAGGATTGAGGCATGTCGATCGGAAATGACACAGACCTGCCTCGAACCTACCACGTGTGCCCGAATGAATCTCATAAAATTTTCCCATGTTCTATGCTTTTCTTTGTCTGCCAAAGCAAATGCAAGAGGGACCAATTGACCTTCAGCATCAAACCCACAGCATGTCATTAGTATTCCCTTATATCGTCCAGTTAAAAACGTAGCATCTATACCAATAATCGGTCGACAGTACTGAAATGACTGAATTGTTGGTCCGAACGCCCATATAACCATTTGAAAATTCAATATATTTGGGTCCCTACTTGGAGCATTGAACCATTGTACTTTTGTTCCGGGGTTAAAATATTCGATTGCATTTAATAATGGTGGAAGCAGTCTGTAAGCTTCATTCCATCCTCCAAACAATTGACTTATTGCAATTTCTTTGGCACGCCAGCACTGCAAGTACTTAGCTGTAAATCCATATCTTTCTTGAATGGTTACCTGGATGTCTATAACTGTATATCGTGGATTTTTTTTAATATTTTCTCGAACGATGGTAGCCATAAATGAAGCTGTGAGATGTGGATGATTATGCCTGTCTTTAGATAAAATACAAGTGTGTGGGCCTCCTCGGGTTTTGATAATGAAAGCACCATCCTCTGCTCTTCGAACTGCATACAACCTCCATTTACATGCCTCATTTGTGCAAACTAGCGTGTATGTCGATTTATTCGACTTCTTTTTTCTAAAAGTGCGGTTGATTTTTATATGATAGTCATGAACCACCCATTTCAGATGAGCCTTTGAGCTATAAAGCGTTCCTTCTCCAAGTCCATCATTAGTCGCATAAGATTGGTTAGAAAAAAATGCTCCATCACCAATTATTCGAACAACATCGTCAATATCATTAAATGATAGGACAGGGTGGGTATCTGATCGACCAGTTAGTTGCCAAGCCATCCGATTGGATGCATTGGGTGCATCTTCACCTTTATTATTTTCTAAATCTTCATCAATATCATTCTACATTGTCATCGTCATCGTCATCGTCATCATCGTCATGATAATCATCATCATCATCTCGTAACGAATCCGCAAATTCCTCATCATTTAGGAAATTATCATTGCCAGATATTTCTTCAAATGGACTTAAATCAAACATTACCATGGACTGGACACGGTCATGTACATGCACTTCATCATGCGAGAAAATATTGGAGAATTCTTGCATTTCCACTTCATCTAGCCTAGCTCCTTCGTCGAGCTGGTCATCCTCTAGGGTGATTGGGTTTTCTGTTGGGGCTATGTCTTCTCTTAGAGCCGGGTCAACTTGAATCGATTGCCCTCTTGTTTTTGTTCCTTCTTTTTGGGATCTTTTGGTAGAGCTAGACCCAGGATTATTGTAATCGCTAGTTGCTATGACATCAACAAACAACTCTATCATACCCCACTGTCCTAGATTTGCTACCACGGAACTCCATGTAGTATCATCAATTATTTGGAGCTCGTAAAAGAAAACACTCCTTGCAGGAGCGCCGTTATACCTTACTCGAATTTTCAATTCATTTCTTTCATGAGATATTTGCAAGAGATTGTATATTTTCCCCTTCAACTCATTTAGGGTCATACTGGCATTTGCCGGAAAATTACCAGTGGGACCTTGAGAGTAATATATCCCCATCGGTCCATGTAAAGTACTTCCCCCGGTGAAAATATTAACAATAAACATCTTGCTTCCTAAAATAGATAACCATTTTTAAGTTAGCAATAATAATTTATTAATCATATTAACTATTCTGAAACTTATTTAGATGGTTATTAGGGTCATATTATCTGCCTCAAAAATTAATTAGACTTTAGGCTATATTAAGTACTTGAAAACTTTAATAATTATGGTTAAGTTTTACATGGACTATTATAGAGTTTAAGTGTACGTAAGAGTTAAAGGTTATAGTTTAATTAATTTCTTTGCATTGCTTAAGCTCAGGGGTTAGATTACCATCAAAATATTAACAATTTAATCTAAATTATCAACTGTCAAAATCATTAAGTGAATTAAAGTTACTTAGAGTAACTATATTTTGTAAAAGAAAAGCTCAAGTATGTAATACTAACCTTGATCTCTTTGAAAATTCTACAAAACTCAGTGTGCAACTTCCAAATTTTTGGAATGTTGGTCTTTGAAGGGAAGATGACGTTTCAAGAGAAAAATTATAAGTTTGGAAGGAGGAGGCAATAATGAGTGCGAGACAGACAAACGTTATATAAAGGAGTGTGATGTTTTAAAAATAGCAAACGCTTGTTAATTAGACTATCGTTAATTATAATTTATTTCAAGATTAAGGACGTTCTTTTGGGGAATTCTATATATGAACTTTGAAACTTTCATATTGGGCGCTTTGGATTAAGCAATTATTAAGACTTAAATAAATAGATAAATGTACGTACAATACTAAAATGAATTAATTTTTGGATAAAAATGCCGTCATATTCAGCAAAAAATAAAAAAAAAAACTAAAAAAGTGATTAAAAATAGTTTACTGGCATTTATTTTGAGAGAGAAATTAGACCAAAGTAGTGTTGTTAAATTTAACCCCATATATATTTTTTCTCTCAAAATGGTATAAGATTATTAAATAATAGCCGATACAAATACTTTAAATAGACTAGACACATATTAATATCATGGGAGCCAACATACAACATAATTAAGTTGCGATTAAAATAATCCCAGATTAGACGTTATGTTGGTAATATAAGATCCTTTTAATTTTTGTTTATATTTATATTTGTTGCGGCAAATTATAATTTTATTTTATACAAATGTGCACTTTATAAAATGGTTGCTATTTAGTTGCACAATTTAAAAAAAACAAATAACTTCTATTTATAAAATATGGACGACATGACAATACTTCAATTAGTGCATGAAATTTTAATTAGAGCATACTAATTACTGTTTTCCGATGCAGGGATATTAAATTTGAAAAGAAAAACGTAGGATAGGTGCATGGAGATGAGGTGAACCAATGGCCCTTTCAGAAAATATTAAATGTTCGACGTCTTTTTTGATATTTGAATAAAAATTTAGGCCCTTTCGGAAAAAAACCCCAAATAATGTGGCATCTCTATCGTTTTTTTCACGAACAAATATAATATTAAGAACCAATTTGAAGCATAGTTTTTTTTTGTTTTTTTGTTTTTTTTTAAAAACACCGGTGGAACTTATGAGGTTTGTTTGGACGAATAATCAAAATAGCGATGTGTTGGCAGCTCCTGAGTCCTGCCAATCTTTCTAAAAAAAATAATCAAAATAATGATAACGATACTAATTCGAAATAGTGTTATTTAAATGAATTAAAGAAAAATGAAATTTTGACAATTATTTTGTATTTTAAAATCAAAATTTAATTTCGAAATTGTCCCCGATCCGAGTTTGGGACTATTTCTCATCAATCAAAACATATTTGTTGTATTCATTTCGTTTTAATCTTTTTTACATCACTAGTACTTGTTTGTCATTGTCAACCAATAAAAAGCACCTTACAATTCGCTGCATATTTGGAACATTGAAATTGTCGACAAAAATATGGAAAAACATAAAATTTTTCTACTATCATCCAAATGCTAATAATAAAACACAACAATCAAGATAGGCGACACATATTTGTCGGTATGAAATTTTGTTTATGTTTGTCGCGGTGAGAATTCAAAATCGATTTTTTTTAGAGTCGGATGGCAAAGCACTCGCCGGGAAAAAAATTATTAAATAAAACTATTTACAAAAGGAATTAAAAGAAGTTAAAAAACCTAAATCCTATACAAAATATAAAATAAAAAGATAAAAAAAAATTAGACATGTTTTATTCAAGAGTGTACACATACACAAATCTCTTTCAACACAAACTCAGGAGGAGTGGGGCAGAAAAATCGAATTTTTTAAGCGGCCATTAATTGCACGTTTAATTTTCCATTTAAAATTTAAAATATTATTTTCCAATAAAATTAAGAAACGATTCATAATATGTGTGTAATTAGGGTTGTTTAAATAAATGTAATCCATATTAATTTATAATGATAATTTAATTTCTGCTCTCAAACTCTTTAAACCAGTAAAAACTAAAATAACGGTGCGCTTTTCATCAAATTGAACAAAATTTTTGAGCCTATACATATCGACACAAGCTTTTGATGCTACATATTTTGCACAGTACCACAATTCCACCTTTTTAATTTCTATTTTAAAATTTTAAAATTTAAATGTTGAATTCTACTCAACCGTCTTGTTTGTTTTCATCCGGTGATGAGCTTACTTAAAAATTTTATGAATTCTGAAATTTCTTTTAAATATAGATCAAGTACTAAAAAAATCAATAAATTTTAAACTAATTTTAAATAAATGTTGGTGGTTCTAAATTCCTGCTAAAGAATTAGAAGGCTAGCTCATTTTTTATCTCAAAAAAGTAATAATAATAATAAGTTTGAGACATGACGTGTGATATTAAAGACTTATGACAATGAACCTTACTCTAGATACAATTCGTTACTTAAACACTTTAATATAAAAAGCAGATGTCCAGATTTTAAGGAGCCATTTATTTGAACATTCCAAAGAGGAAAACCTGTCCCAAATTATTTTAATGAAAAATTCAAGTCATCAACTCTCAATAAATGGCATAAGATTCAAAAGTGGGGATTTAGGATGAAAATTGAAAAGGGACTGTTCACTGTTGCTGTGAGCCGAACTCCAAATAGATATATAGAGCAATTAATAACTCAAAAAAGAAAATAAAATGAATCCTTCAATTACCTCAGACAGAGAGAGAGAGAGACAGTGTCCTGCTTTCGTGTAGAGCTCGTCTTTCTCTGTATCTAAAGCTGCCATTCTAGCCACATCCAATAAAACCCCGCCACCTCTACCTACAATTTCTAACTCCGTGACCATACTTGTGTCTCTGACTGTGGACCCTACTCTAAACACGTCAGCATTTAGTCAAGCGTAAAAGATGTATAGTAGAGATTGAATAAAAGAAGCGAAAGCTAGAGAGCAGTAAGAGAGAGAGAAACAGATAGAATCATGGCTTCTACCATTGAAAGGTCAGCATCTTTATGTCAGGCGAGTTGCAAAAGCTCGATTAAAAGCGCAATTCGACCACTCGTATCATGATTCTCTGATTCTTTCTCTCTTCTCTAATTTCGGCGTGCCAAAAACGAGCGCTCTTTTATCGAATACCTGGTCCAGACACAACCCATCTCTGTTTCTTTTCTCCTCTTCAAAATTTGCTCGGTGGGGAAGGGAAGAGAGAGAAGTTGCATGATTTCTTTTGGGTATAATAGCATGGGAAAGATGGTGCTTGTCTATTAAAGTTGAGATCCTTTTGCTATTTTAGCTTTGGTGGAAGCATAGTTCCTTTTGCGACTTTCTAGCATTTATTTAAGATGAGTTCAGTTCAAGACCAGACGAAGGTTGATGGTTCAAGCAACGCAGTCTCACTGTTTGATGAAATGAAGCTCTTGGGAGAGATGCAAAGTAAGAATGAAACATACTAGATAGTATTGTCTTGTAAACTTCATTCGTTCTTTCTTTCGTTCTTTCTTTTCCCCCCAAAGAACCTCATTGGTATGAAGTATGAACCACTGAGAAAGAATCAAATTTTGTATTTTTCTGTTTCTTTGTTTTGTTTTGTTTCTGTGTGCAAGTTTTGTAAAAGAACAAATGTATGTACGTCATGCATAGTGTCCTTCTAAGTGGTTTTTTGTTCATTTTTTAAATTTAACATTTTGTCTTTTGTTTTCGTTAGATAACAAAAAGATGATAAATTCTGAACTGTGGCATGCATGTGCTGGGCCTCTTATCTCCTTGCCACAGCCCGGTAGCCTTGTGTTCTACTTCCCTCAAGGCCATAGTGAACAGGTTAATATTATTTTTCTCTAATATGTGTTCTATTTTTCCGTCAAAAAAATACTATAAGTTGATTTTTGGGTTAAAAGTTTTTTCAGTATTCTATACATGAAAAAGTTTGGACAAAATTTAGATTTTAGTTGAACTCACGTTGTTATATGCAAATATAGCATTTAATTCTTGTACTACAGTAACAGCACCAACCAGCCAGTTTTTATTGGTATACATCCCTTAGTGTGCATACTTATGCGACCTCCTGTTAGATCTAACTACATTCTATTCTAAATATTGATGCTTGTAATATTTTAGGTGGCAGCAACTACTAGGCAGAGTGTGACCTCTCAAATTCCAAACTATCCAAATTTGCCTTCTCAGCTCATGTGCCAAGTTCATAATGTCACATTACATGTTTGTATCCTTATCTCCCATCAAGATTATACACATTCCTTTTTACTCTTTTCTATACCTGATCCTTACTAGACCCAACTACAAATAAGCTTCTGATGGCAAAATCTTTTGATGTAGAATATCCCAAAAAAAAAAAAAAAAAAATCTTTATGTAGCATGTGATGGACTAATCCGTATGCTGTCAACCTGGGTTGACATGGTATTTGACTTAACAGTTATAATGTGCATTTTAATTGGATTAATACACAGGCTGATAAGGAAACTGATGAGATCTATACACAAATGACACTTCAACCAGTCAATTCAGTAAGCAATTTAAACTTTTTCCTTTTTTGTATTTTAAATTTACAAATTTAAATCCAATTTCTAATCATGCCAATGTATTTTGTTGCCTCTACATTTTAGGAAAACGAAGTTTTACCAATACCAAATTTTGGGCATACGAAAAGCAAACACCCAACAGATTACTTTTGCAAGAATTTAACAGCAAGTGACACCAGTACACATGGTGGCTTCTCGGTGCCCCGACGAGCAGCAGAAAAGCTATTTCCTCAATTGGTAACATTTCAAATCCAAATTAAAAAATAATTTTTACTCACACTTGGAAGAAAGGTTGTCAGGCTTTCATACCCTGACTAAAAGCTTAACTAAAGATAAATATAGCCACAGAAACTCTGTAAGGAAAGTATGTAAGAGAACATAAACCACTAAACTTTCATTTGTAACATGCATCAACCCCTTAAGCTTGTATACAAAGGTCTAGATATATCAACTTGAATTTTTTGGTTTTGCCAAATCTCCCTTAAAGATGGAAATGATGGATTAATTAGTGAAGTTTCAGGAGAAGAGTAACTGAATATCCACATAGAGCATAAGATAGAACAAAACATTAAAAAAATGACAAATTATTCCTGATATATAGTATCTTTTACAATTTTGGTTTTTTCTTAGGATTATTCCATGCAACCACCAAATCAGGAGCTTATTGTAAGAGATTTGCATGATAATGTCTGGACATTTCGTCACATTTATCGTGGTATATGGTTCTTCATTCTCCATCTAAAAAAATGGTCCTAGATTTTATGGTTTTTTTCAACAAATTATCCTCCTCATTTCTAACAAATGCTGATTATTAAATCCAGGGCAACCGAAGCGGCACCTTCTGACAACTGGTTGGAGCCTCTTTGTTGGTGCAAAACGACTCAGAGCTGGTGATTCTGTCTTATTTATTAGGTATGGCTTGAAAAACAATTATGTTTTTACATGAAACTATATCTGGTGTTAGTACTTCGATTTCTTTTTTTGCATGTGGGGTTGACATTAGAAATTTCCATTGTGAAACAAAAAGGTTGGATATGTATTTATCCCATTTTTGAGGCTTAATTCCCTGTTAAATTCTAGAGTCCAAATTCCAAGTTATGGTTTGGAATCAATGCCATTTAATAATGTACAGGGATGAGAAGGCCCAATTACTTGTGGGGATTAGACGAGCCAATCGGCAAATGCCTAGTCTACCATCATCAGTTCTTTCAACTGACAGTATGCATATTGGTGTACTCGCTGCTGCTGCTCATGCTGCTTCTAGTCGTAGCCCCTTCACCATCTACTACAATCCCAGGTTACTTGAACTTGTAATATTCATATTAATTGTTACTTTATAACAAATAATAAGTATCTGCCATATTTGTAAATAACTAGATATTTGTCATGATTCACTATTTAATATTCTTTGAGGTGCTCTCAAATACTATCCAAATGCATATGATGTATTAGAAAATATTTTCTGTCAAAATATTTGACACTTCTGAACCTACCCTTATAAAATGATTCGCCAATCTCATATTGGATTTGAAACCTGGCAATTGCCAATGATACCTTCTCAGTATGCACAAGCTAGTTTTATGTAGTAAAGTTGTCTTGATAAACAATTTATTTAAGAGCAAATTGTACTTGTGAGAAGTTTGCAAATGATCCAAAAGAAGACAAAATTAGGTGTCAGTAATAAAAGATGTTGGCAGTTAATCTGCAAAAATCTTAACTGTTTCATCATCAAAAAACTGTATTGCTGATAACTTGCCTTAGATTAACCAATGTAAAAGCATGTAAATATTAGTCTTGATGTCTTACGATGTGGCACTCATAGATGATATTTGTTAATCTTTCATTTACTATGTATTTGATTTTATAGGACAAGCCCATCTCAGTTTGTTATTCCCCTTGCAAAATTTCATAAGGCTATGTACACACAAGTCTCAGTTGGTATGCGATTTGGTATGATGTTTGAAACTGAGGAGTCTAGCAAGCGCAGGTTTTTTTCCCCCCTTTCTCTATTAATTTTTAAAACAGACTCAGTTTGTAAACATTTTGGGTTCACCTTATTGTAGGTATATGGGTACAATCATGGCAATTAGTGACTATGATCCCCTGAGATGGCCTAATTCTAAATGGCGTAGTTTACAGGTGAATTTATTTATCCTCAACATGAGGCGTTTAGTAATTATAATGGTATTGCATTTAGGCAAATTTTCATCCTTGTGCCTGCAAAATGGAAAAATATCTCATCCCAGCTCTCTCAGTTTCTTCAAGATCACCAAACTGCCAGCTCTCCCTTCTCAATAGAGAAGTACTGGAAGCATAATTTAAGTACCTCATATGGGATAATTCCTTTTATTCTTGGGACTGATCATTCTATATTTTTCTTCTTTTCCTAGTAAGATAGCAACATTTTCAAATTTCTCACAGCTGTCAATTAATTGTTTAGGTTGAATGGGATGAACATGGTTATGGAGAGAGGCATACAAGAGTTAGTATATGGGAAATTGAAACACCTGAGAGCATCTTTGTTTTCCCCAATCCATCTCCTGAAAGAAAACGCCAATGCATTCCCCTTCATGGGTTGACTGGTAATTAATCTTTTATCCAGAGTGGCAACACTTAGGTTGGAAAGTTGGCGGTAACTACTTCTGGTTGGCAGCAATTGATAGCCCTTTGTTTTCTAAATGTTAACCGATCAAATAGCATTAACAAATGATTGGCATTAACAAATAGCATTAATCTTTTATCCTTTGTAGTATTGGTAAATTAAGTGCAAAGGATTGGATTTGATCAAATTTTGTGTTTGGTTCTCCATGATAACCCTGTCACAACATTAACAAATGATGATAGATGCAAGGGTTTTTTTGGTAGTGTCTGTTTCGCATTGGAAACTTGTATGACTCGGTGATGTATCAAATGTTATACTGCCTTCATTTTTCCTTATTGGTATCCGAAATACAATAATAGTTTATTTGCAATTTCAGGGTCAGAGTTAGGGTTAGTTGGTCAGAGCAGCACCTATCAGATCCCCCATCTGGGACATGAATCCATAGTGAAGCTCCAAACTCGATTTGAAAATCCAAACCGTGTTATTGGGGGTTCTTTTGGATGCCATCAACCTATATACTCTAGTGTTCTCCAAAACATTCAAATCAATAACATTCCCACACACTACCTTCTGAATGGGGCCAACTTTTCAAATTCGAATTTGGCAAACAACCATGACTCAGTTCAGAAAAGGAACCAGCCGTTGGTATTACAATCTACATGTGCATCCGGAAAGACTGAACTGGTAGCTTATCAAAGCCCAATGAACCAGATCACTATACAGAAACACAACATTAAACATACAATTTCTGATGCAACCTCTTCTGAAGAGTCCGATTTAGCCTCGGCCTCGCAGCTTTCTGAGAAGCTAGAAAATCAAAAGATGCACAGCAATAATACAAGTTTAGAACCTGAGCTTAATGGCAGTGCAACAATTAACTCAAATGACCTTACCGATTGTATTGATTCCTCTAATGTGGAAAAGGTCAGTGATTGGTTGATGCAACCTTCGAATTATCAGACGAGACCAGATGCTCTGTTTCAATCTGCATCGGAAAATGCGCTGGGGATACTTGAACCATTAGATTGTTTTCAAGAGTTCATGGGAAACACCGATATAAACCCACTGAGCTTCCTCTCGGGCGCTGAAAATGGGAAATTTGAGTTTGAAAAGTTTGAGACAGAGGGGAGTGATTTGTTTGGTGACAAGGTGTATGATTTTGAGATGGTGAGTTGTTCAAATTTTGTTTCACAGGAGATGCAGTCACAGGTAACCTATAATTCTGGAAGTCTGGTACCAGATACATCCTCTGGTAGCATTGAAGCAAATGAGTGTAATTTAGGGGCTAGCAAGAGAAAGCAAGTTCTACAACACCCCACGCGAACTTACACTAAGGTACAAAACAAGTAGTTTTTTTTTATTAATTTGGTCAAACAAATAGTTGGCCGAGTAAAAATTTTCAGTTGCATTCTCACATTATTTTTTGACTTACATTATTAGTATATTAAGCAATGAAATGCTATTACAGTAACCAATTGTTTTCAATTTGCATCTCTGTGTGTGTGCGTTTTTTTTCCCATTCTCCTTTCTTTTTGTGGTTATGGTAACCTAGCATTAGGGAAAGCTTAACATCTAGCTAGGTCCAAAAAATATTAGAACCTAATTGCTGCACCATAATGACCATTGATCGTGTGAATATTTTATAAAAGGTACAAAAGCTGGGATCAGTTGGGAGATCGATAGATGTGACTAGATATAAAGACTACAACGAGTTGAGGTCAGCCATTGATCGTATGTTTAGCCTCGGTGGGAAGTTGGATGATCCAAGTATTTCTAATTGGAAGCTTGTCTATGTCGATTATGAAAATGATGTGCTTCTAGTTGGAGATGATCCATGGGAGTGAGTCTCCTCTCCTTCTCTAAACATTGTCTTTCTCTTTCAAGGAATTGAATCTTACTAAGTTGGGTTTAGCCTTCACCAATTAGAAGCTAGAAGGTTGCCACACTATTTGCTGATCCTATATCACTCAGTTCTGGTACATGTATAATGTACCTGGTACATGGTGCAGGGAGCCATCTTTTAGTTGCTATCTGAACCTCAGTTTGACCTTTTTCCTCATTGCAATAACACAACATATTCTAAGTAAATTTGAAACTGACAGGGAATTTGTCGGCTGTGTAAGATGCATCAGGATTCTATCACCATCTGAAGTGCAACAAATGGGTGAACAAGGATTACAGCTCTTGAGTTCATCTCCTCAAAATGGCCAATAGAAAATCTCTTTCGTGGGTCATGAGATATTTATGTGATGCTTCTTCCTTTTGATGTTAGCTTAGTAGTGATAGGGATGTATATGTAAAGCTGATGGTTAGATTAGAAATAGGCGGGCTGAGGAGTCATCAGGATTACTGATAGGGTTTTTTTTTTTTTTTTTTTCCTTTAGTTTTATTGTACAACTTGCTTTAATTTTAGGCTTTTTAGTATGATAGTATCCACTCCTTATTTGATTGTGTGTTAAGAATGATCGGGTTCTAGCGTAGAAGTCAGCTAACCAGTGGCTTGTTGTTTATCCATTACGAACATTAATTCCGAAACGTAAATTAAGTACAAAATATCCATATGGAATTTGGGTTTGTTACATTCATGATACATATTTAACAATGTCAAGTTCATTGGTAATTATAACCAATCAAGGGCACAATATTGAGCCTAAACTCCTTGTCGCAGGAGGCCCAATAGGTCATGCCGCCCAATCCATAAATGCAATAATGCAACCAATTGGATGATTCAGTCATTCAGAGACTCCACCAAAAGTTTATGGCGCTGAACGCTAATTGGGCTACTTAGATTTTTCCAATTCAGCTATTGTTTGGGTTTAAATCGGACACTATATTAATCCCAGCCGAATAGATCCGGATCCGTTATTGTAGTTAAGCACTGTTGGGTGTTGGCCAATAGTAACTCGATCTGGACCGTTCATTTAGCCTCCTCCCATCCTGCTCGTCCGATTGGATCGATCTCCTCCCTCCGATTTCTTTCTTCTGGAGAGTTCCGCTTCTCTTCTAATTTTTTAGTATTTCCGTTGCATTCTCTCTCTTCCTCTCTCGCAGATGCAATCGAAGGACCGGGTAAAGAGGATTCCCGGATCCGCATCCTCAACAGCCGCTGAGGTGGCTGTACCGTACAGTCGTCTCCTTTTTTTTAATATTTAAAATTCAAATGTTGAATCTAAATCGTTGATCTTGTTCAATTTTACGGGCGATGCGTTTTCATACAAGTTTTATAAATTTTGGAGCTGATTTGATACTAGATCAAGTGGTCAACAAATGAACGAATCTGATTAACTATCACTAATTAATTCTAATACGTTCATAATTTGGTCACTTAATCAAGTATCAAATCGACTCCAAAATTTATAAAATTTATATGAAAATGTATCGCCCGTAAAATTGAACAAGATCAACGGTTACGGCGGTACGAAAATTTTCCTAATCCAGTACAGGTACGGCGATGTATATATATTATTTTAATATGATGAGCATTGGTGTATATGAATTTTTTGAACAGATTGAACTATAACACTAAATCATCAATAGATTTGCAAATAAAATAAAAAATATTTCTATCAGTGACGAAAGCTAACGATAACAAAACAACCTCAGTTCGCAAAATTAATTAAACCGTCAAATGTATGCAAATAAGAAATAATTAGTAATAGAACTCAGATGATAATTAAACCTTGAAATGTATCCAATTTACTCTTGCCTCAATTTACACTATTTATACTATTTATGTATCTCCTAGTAACCGTCATTACTGATACATCTTTTTTGGCATTTGAAGTTATCTATGTTATGTTACTTATATATGCACGTATGAGCAAACCCAATTCACATTTGTTTTCTTTATTATCATAATCATATTATTTGGGAATAACCATGTTGTATATAGGAAATATAATATGGATGGAAATATTTTTATCCCTCCATTTTATGCGTATGAAGGCCCAGTTCGGCTGTCCGGTTTTGTCCGGTTTTGAAAGTGTTATGTTAGTCCCACAAATGAAATTGACCTTATCAAGGGGAGTATATAACGGATAGGTTGCGTTGAGGTGGCAAAAATTAAATGCACCACATGCGTGGGTGCGAGTGGTGGGGCCAGTTGTCTGCACTGCGCGTCTGGATCCTTATTTATATCGCAAAAAAAAAAATTTGTTGAATGGCAGCCTTAATATACTCCATACGCGTACTGCTGACCGTACCGGCTTGGTCAAACCGATTAAAATATTTGACGGCACCAAAGGCGTATCCGTATCCGGTACCGGTACTTCAATATATTAGGAGTACCGGTAACATAGTTTGACGTATTATTATTTTACATGTATTGTTAATTTACAATGATATTGTATATTTCATCAATAAAAAATTAATCTTCCCCGACTTCAATTTACAATTCTCCTCCTCCTATGGCCGATCAGGTGGTGGTTCATGCATTAGCTGAGGATGATCATCTGGATGCTCTAACTCAAGTTGCGGATTAGAATAGCTAACCTTGCTGTTGTTTTATTTTTTTTCTGATTTACTTAGCTGTTGGTTGAGTCAATTTGCGAATTAGTCTTAGGATATTAGGGATATCAGAGAAGATTACAGAAATTTAATTGTAAAAAGGGTAATTTGGGTTACAATAGGCATCCTTTCTGTTTTGAGGTTTCATGCAATCCTTACAAATAAAAGCATGGTGAAATTAACTGTATGTTTTATAACCTTGATATGTGGATAATCTATTTTTACAAAAAAGGAGAATTTTTTTACAGTTTCTCAATTACATTCTTTCTGACAGGAATTTGGCTATTGTTGCTGTCGCTTGATGCATTGCGTTGTGCCTTCGCATTGTTCACTGCATTTTCTTGCCTCATCTTTTATCTGCGTCAGTTTTTTCTCTGTTGATATTGCTTTTATCCAGGTCATTTTTTTCTCCATTAGTAGTCTGTTGGTGCTCAAGCGCCGGTAGAGATGTTAGTGAGCTGGTGAATTCGTGTGAGTTACATCGCTTCAGATAAATTACCAATCAACAACAAAAAGTGCATGATAATGAGCATAAAATTGAAGGTGCAAAAGCAAAAGAAATTAACAGAAAAAGGAATTAATAGGGCCAACAGTGACATAAAGGACTAAACCTCATCTCGGTTGCAATTCTCATAGAACTTCTCGGCATTTCAAAGCTGATCAATTATTCGCTGTTGGTTTTTCTATTATGGCTAATTACCATAATGCTTTTTCTTTTTGTTTTCTATTGTAGGTTTTTGAGGTTGCTTCTGTGTTATGTTTGTTCTTTCCTGCCTTCCTTTCCAGTTAGATTTTCCTCTGTCCAGGTAATAACGGCTTTCTTCATTTATGTTTTTCAAAACTAGGTTGTTAGTTGTCGTCTTTGGGCAGCTTTTTCTTGGATTAGTGGCTGCTTTCCTTTCCTTGGCTAGGTGGAGATCTTATTATTATTATTTTTTTGTTGGCTATCAGACATTTTTGTTGGCTATCAGACATAAATAAAAACTATATCAGCAAAATCTAAAGACTATTACATTTCTGAATTATATTACCAGTTGAAAACTTGAAATAAAAGTAAGTTGGTTTAATCTCAAAGTTTTTAAATTTTTAGGTGTAATGTTCTTAAATTTTTATATTATTTAAGATTTTTTTAATCTCAAAGTTTCGCAATTAAGTTGGTTTCTTATAATATAAGATTAGATGACCAGTTTTATACAGCTTGCCTCAAATTTTTAAATATATTTTGATTCATGGATTCTTTCTTTAATTTTCTTTTTAGTCACAAAATTCAAAAGTGGGGACTCTGCCGGTTCAATTGAAGTAACAAATTTTTGTGGCACCCATTATTTGATGTATTTTTTATATCTGAAAAAATTCATGATGCATGTGTAAGCTTATTTCTTCGTAGCATATGTATTATTGGTTGCATAATTTGTATAGGTTAATCTTTTGTGCAAGTAGTTAGTCATTTATTGATTATTAATCCTTTGTTGATAATTTATTTATATAGCTAATTTGTATAGCTAAATATAACATATCTTTTTTCCCCCTTTAATTTCCATCTTCATATATCGAAAAATTAATTATACTATTGTTTAAATTTACCAAAAAAATAAAGAAGTCCCTGAAAGTAGGTCTATGGCATTAAAATTTAATAAAAAATAAAAATAGATCGCGCAATCCGCGAGACCCCTAGTCATTATAATTTTCAGCCTTCGATTTTCTGTTTTAAACGCTATGTTTAAATTGACAACAAATTAATGTCTATTTCAAAACATTATTCGGCATTTAGATAGATAAATAAGCGGGGCTGATAAGGATTAGCCCCAGATTCCATCATCCCCCATCATCCTTAGAAAACGTGTTTTCTATTTTTGAAATGTGATTAATTAATCTAGCACTCATCCCATCATCCCCATTAATGCAATTAATTCAACGCTCATCCCCTGAATTTATCAGCGCACTCCTTCCTCCCTTTCCTATTTTACCCTCCATCTCTCCACCTTATTTTTAATAAAACAATTAGCATTTATTTCAGCACAATTATTAGAACAATTAATATTTTTTCTAGAATAGTTAGTAACATTAACTAAGACAAATAATATTTTTTTCAGGAAAAAATATTAATTGTGCTGGACAAATGCTAATTGTTCTAGTTTCAAAACTTAACTGTTCTAGTTAATATGTTCTGGAAAACTAATTGTTCTAGTTTCAAAACCTAATTGTTATATTTCAGAACCTAATTGTTCTACTTATTATGTTCTGGAAAAATAATGGTTCCAGTTCTGAAACTAATTATTTTTGTTTCAGAACTTAATTGTTCTAGTTAATATGTTCTAGAAAAAAAATATTTATTGTACTCCTTCGAACATTTATGAACAACAAAATTTTATGCGACAATTGAGAAAAGAGCGAGTCGAAGGACTATTTGTAGTTTGCTCTAAATTTCTTTTTGAAGCTTCATTTCGTCGGATTGTTTATTCATCATATCATGTGATGGGTGCTCAATTATAAATGTTTTAGTAACATGCAGCAATTTAATTGAGGAAAATAGTAGAGGTGCAAATATAAAAAAAAAATTTAACTTTGAACACTGTATGTGAATAATGTGCCGATAAGTATAATGTCGTTCACTTATTTTTTTAGCATTGACTCATTGTGCAGAACACCTAACAAGGACTTTTAATTAAGGGAAAATAATTTAACATTATTGTTCGCACAAAAGCAGAAAAGTTCGATAAATGTTTTTTTTCCAGAACAATTTTATTCTAAAACTAGAACAATTAGATTTTCTTCTAGAACATTTATATATAAAAACTAGAACAATTAGTTTTTTTTTATAGAACAATTACATTCTACAACTAAGACAATTAGTCTGTTTTTTTCAAAACAATTAGTTTTTTTCTAGAACAATTAAATTATGAAACTACAACAATTAGTTTTTTTAATACCTAATTGTACGATTTAATTGTTCTAGTTAAAATAGCTGATTGTTCTAATTAAAAAATGGGTACGTAATGGGTGAGAGGGGAAAAATGGATATGGACTGCGTGAGAGGGGTTGAGGAGATATGAGGATGAGGGATGAGCGGAGGAGGGCGCAGAAAACAGAAAAAATTAATGAGTACTCTAGATTAAGTATTAAGTCTCTGGAATAATTAATGGGATGAGGGGATGATTTGTCATCCCCTGAACTTTTCTATTAATGAAGAGCTTAGATAATTAATGAAGACCTGGAAGATGATGGGATGCTGGAAAGCAATTCTCATATTTTTTTATTATTTATATAATTGTCGAAATATTATTAATAATTAATCTTTTACATATTTTGAATTTACGGATAAATAATAATCGTAAAGAAATAACTAGTTTTACTTGTACAATCAGGATAGACTCATGCGCGCTCATATTCTCCCTCTCGAGCAAATCTTGTTCAAGCGAGAAAACTCTCCTCCGATTGGTCGTACTCGGTACTATCCAATTCTCTTTTACTCTCTCTACTACCAGTCGCGTTCCCTGCTTGCGCTGAAGTCACTGGAAAACCAGTCTATACGCTACAGATCTTAGCGCCAAACCACCACCACCGCCTCTACTCCACCCAATGGATCCATCAAATCCCGCGAAATCCAACAAGCGACCACCCGAGAGACCAAAACCCGATCAGAAATCACACTCCTCTTCCTCCGCCGCGTCCGCCGCCGACACGCATCCCTCCTCCGCTAAGAAACCCAGACCCAATCATTATCACACTCCGCACCATCACAAACCGGGTCACGACCGAAGATCCAAACCCGATACCTCCTCTTCTTCGAATCTAGTCGTGAAGGCGTCGCATATTCTGATCAAGCACCAGGGGTCCCGACGCAAGGCCTCCTGGAGGGATCCCGATGGAGTCCGGATATCTGCCACCACACGCGAGGCTGCAGTGGAGCGGCTGCAGCAGATCCGGGACGAGATTGAATCGGGTAAAACCCGGTTTGAGGAGGCTGCGACTCAGCACTCTGATTGTAGCTCGTATAAACGCGGTGGTGATCTTGGTATGTGATCCTTTTTTTTATTATTTTACTGGTAATTTTGTAAATAGTTTCAATTGTTGTGGAATTTTGAATGAAAAATACAAGTATTACAAACTAGTAGAGAGACTAGATAAAGAGTGAATGGTGGTTTGATCTGGTATGTTCTGATCTGACTTGTACCGGTATTGGGTATTTGTGATATAGCAATTGAGGCGAATATGGCATCAGACATATGTATACTAAGATGTTAATAGTTGATAATATTGCTTCTTGGTCTATTTTTAATAAGCAGATTAAATTGAGAGTGGCAAAACCTAACAAAATTTACTGTTCATGTATACTCCTACAAATCCAGAAGAACCAAGAAATGAACCTTACATATTGTTTTTCTGTAGATAGTGAATCAATTAGTAGATGTACTGTAGAGAATTTGACATAAGGTACAAATTAGTTTTTTCTTTGTTCAACTGTGAGGTTTGAATATTTTTGAATCTTCAATTTTGAGATTCACAAACCAACATTCTCTAGATGAAAGAGCACCTAAAATTATCTTAATCTATAGGAATATGAAATTCAGGTCCCTGTTTTCTTATTTAGTTGTACGAAAAAACAAGGGTTTAAAGCTGGAATTTGATAAACCCTAGAATTTGATGTTCAGGTCCATTTGGCCGTGGCAAGATGCAGAAGCCATTTGAAGAAGCTACCTTTGCACTCAAAGTTGGAGAGATGAGTGATATTATTGACACTGACAGTGGAGTTCATATCATTTTGAGAACTGCCTAATTAAGCAAGTTGTCATTCTGTGCTTCTGTTTTAGTAATTAATGTAGTTCTATTGAAGTAACTACGGTTGATATTAACTGGATATTCTTTTGCCTAAAGAAATAAAAAAGAATGAGGAGAGCTCAAACAAATGACTTGTTGTTAGGGATGATTGGCTTCTTCAGGTATGATGTTGAGAAACTAAATTTTGTTATTTGAAGATTTTCTTAGCTAGGCTGTACACTTGTACTGAATAATTTCTAAAATGTGGTGTTCTGTTATTTGTTCTTTTGGTTTATATGTTTAATTACAATTTTTTTGTTTTTTTGTATATTGAGGGCAATTGCTCTAAAGATTGTTTTGCTGGCATGTGTTGTAACATAACTACAATTTTTTGCTTAGAGATGAGGTTGAGTAATAATTCAGGTCTAGTTTCGTTAGCTTCTAAATGGTGTGGAGAGAGCCAAGTGTCAAAAAATTTTCTGGCATGTGAGCAATAAAGTCAGACCAGATCATTTTATTGAGTTCAATTGTTCTAGATTAAATTTTTCTCAGTTCAAAATATCATGCGAGGATGGTCAGGCTGTGAAAAAGAAGCCCATCCTTTTTGGAATGATAACAAACATGTGTCATAGATGTCACAGTTGTTGGTACTTTCAAATTCAATTCTTCAAAAATTTTGTGTCTAGGTTAGATAGGGAATAATGTAATTAGACCTGTCAAACGTCGAATACGGAAGTGAAAACAGCTTTTTCCGTTTTCGTTCCGTTTTGGTAATGAAACGAAATTGTTGTTTCATTTCCGTTCCGTTTCGTCAAACGAAATAGATTTCTGTTCCGTTTAATGTTCTGTCTTCATTTCCTATTGATTTCAGCCAATTTTCGTGTTCTGTTTCAGTAACGTTTACAAATTTCGGTTCCGTTTCAGTTTTTTTTAAGAAACGAAATTGGTTCGAAACGTTTACAAATTTTGTGTTTTAAGTAACATTTACAAATTTCAGCCAGTTTTGTTTCAGTAACGTTTACAAACGGAAACGTTCGAAACGGTATGAAATTGACAGGCCTAAATGTAATGCAGCTCTGGTAATATTGTTGATAGCTCTATGCAAATTTGCTGGCCCTGTATTCATCAAACGTCAAACCGTGAATATCCATCTCCAAAAAGTTTTAGGACCCGCCTTAAACAGAGAACTTAAATGTTGATAGTTGGTAATTAATGAGAAAATTTGTAAACGTTTCTGAGCTGTTGCACTTAATTGTTTAAAGAGAGTAGGTGAGGCATTATGTAGAGTAACATGACAATTAGAACAATTAAAAAAAAAAAAATACCCCCCATCTTATGGGAACTCTCCATCCCTCGATAATTTGAGGAAAAAGTAGGACAATAAAGATACAACTTACTATGATAATTAATGTAAATTACTAGGACAATTAACGAAATTTATTAGGACAATAGAGATGAACAATTTTAATAGGTGAGAGACTAGGGGGCCTGACCCCTTCCTTTGGCATATTGAAATACGACAATACTAGGATAATCAAAGAAAATTAGTACAACAATTTCAATAGGCAGAGAGACAAGCATGGTCGGTTTAGGGTGGTCGGCTTGGGGAGGGTGGTGGTCAGAGGGGGAGGGGAGGGGTGGTCGACGGGAGGGGACCTAGCCTGGGTGGAGGATCAGTGAGATGGGGCACTAAGGTGTGGGTTAAGGGATGTGAATGGAGTACTACGAGAAAACTATTAAAAATATAAGTATACTTAAAATAGGAACTCCTAAAAATGAAACCATGTCCTTTTAGTATGGTAATGATGGTAATGATAAGATTATGCTCTTTTTAATTCAATTGAGCTAATTAGCTCGATTTGAATTAGATTTCGAGTCGAGCTATTCAAGCTTGAATTAATTTCGAGTCGAATTCGAGTTTGGCTGAGCTTGCTAGTTATTGGCTCGCGAGTTAGCAAGCTTGAAATTCTTTTTTTTTTTGGTGAAATTTTCAGTATGATCTTGTCATCTGAGGCGTTAGATCAAGATCTAATGATATAATTTTATATTTTATTTGTTTATTTATTTAAAATCGAGTTATCTCAAATTAATTTTGAGTCAAATTCGAGCTACTTCACAAATCGAATCGAGCTAATTCGAATTTATTTAGAGTCGAATTTGACTTAGGTCAACTAGATCTAATTCGCTTGAACTTTGCTAGCCCTAATACCCCCCTATGTTCTTTCGTTTTCTCTCTCTCTGTTTTTGTTTTTGGTTCTACTTTTAATATTATCTCATGTTAACTTTACCTTTTAGTGGTAGGAGGCAAGGTATTAAATTATAGTAGCTGTAGGCAAGGTATCAAATTGTCCTTTTGAAGGGCTCTTTTGGAACCAGAGATTTCTAATTAAACTGTCAAGGTATAAATCTTAGTCCTTCGTTGCCATTTGTTAAGAATGCTTCAGATGTACATTTTAATGGTTTGTAGCTTTTTCCGACAAGGCTTTACTTGTCGATCTGTCATAAAACTTGATAATACGAGAAGAAGAGAATTTGCTCGTCTGTTATTTCATTTCATACCATCCACAAACAATCCTGCAAATAGAAATTATTATAAGGATTTTTTGGAATAGTATAAAAGTAAAAGGGTATTACAATGCTATCTTTGGATGAGTCAACAAAAAGTTTTTATTTTTACTACTAAGAAGAATAAAATACTATTTCCTACTTCCTAGTCACATTATTCACAAAGAAGAGAACCAACTTTTCAGTTTAGTGGGCAAAAATACACTAATTTTAAATGAAAGTTGTGTATGCTAAATCCGAGCGAAGAATCTTTCATGAATATTTTAAATTTTAATAAGTTGAATGACTTGATCAAGAAAACACTTTACCAAAAAATTGGTAAACACTTGAACTTAAAGTTCCATAAATTCATTATAATTTTTTGTTAAACAAATAAGCATCTATAAATATTGCGATGCGAAAATGGATTGACGTCCTCTAGAAATGACTGCCCACACGAGCTAAAAATTGAATGACATTTAGTCCACGGTTGATGGAAAAAATAATATTGCTACATGAATGCAGTGCAGGAATGGTTCAGGAAGTGTTAAGGTCGACGCTTTTGTCCTCTATATATTTCTTTAAAGCCCTCTAATTAGAAGTATTCTAACGGGTCCAGTGATTAGTCTCTTCTCATGTACTCTATATATAGACCCTGTAACTTCTCTGTAACAGATACAATCGCATTCTGAGAAATTAATACAAGATTACTCTTTCAATCATTCTTCTTGCTTTCTACTCAAACTTAATCGAATTTTCTCACTGTCCCTCTCGTCGTGCTCCCAACAAATACTAGCTAACACCATGTCTGTTGATTTGTTAGCCAATGCATTGAGGAAAGCGAGAGACTTGGAAGATGAGAACCTTTATGCTGCCTTGCAGCTAGCAGAGGGAGATGAACGATGGAATGCATTGCTCTGTCCACCGCTTGATCCAGCTAGATGTGCCATTGATGTTCAGCTGTTTGATGAGCGGCAGTTTATGTGCCCTGATCTGTATCAAGCCACAATATCCGGATCCATAAATCGTGTTAATAAATTGCTAGGACTCACAGATGAGACCACACGCATAACTGACGCTAGTCAAGGTATATATTAATTAACGCATATTAATTCATATATGTGTATATATATAATTTTATTAAGCAAAACATAGTTCATGAAATTAATTTTGTGCGCGTATCTCTTATTCCATTACTGTTCTAATTAACAGATGTGAAAGTGGTGTTGGAAGACACTCCTGAAAAGCAGTCGGGAGGCAAATTTCATGGAGATGGTTTATGCACGCTTCAAGAGGTCACTGCTGGAAAGAACACGATGCTCCACATAGCTGCGGAACAAGGCCATGTCGAACTGGCTAAGCAACTCATCAGTATGGACAATACTCTTTTGACATCCGAGAACTCCAGGCATGAAACTCAGCTGCATTTGGCTGCAAGAGCAGGAAAACACAACATCATCTCCCTTGTTGTGTTACTTGCGCAACAGTCCCTTACTCGTGGAGCATTCGAAGTCCTCACGAAGAGGAGCACAGATGGGGATACAGTTCTACATGAGGCAGTTCGAAATGGTCATGAAGAGGCCGTGCAAGTACTCATGACAGTTGCCCCTGCTCTGTCTGCTGAGGTGAATAATGCGTCCATATCTCCCTTGTATCTTGCCGCGGTAAGAAAGTCTGTTGATGTTGTAAAAGCATTGTTAGAGTACAAACACACATCTGCCTCTGGGCCAAAGAAACAAAACGCTTTGCATGCTGCTGTCCTAGGAAGGCCAGGTTCCTACTATTTGATCTGTCTAATTCTCAATAGAACTTGAATATACAAAGTTTTGAGAAATGGAAGTAACATGACCTTAACTTTTTGTTGTATTGTCAGAATTAACTTCTATGCTTCTTCTTTGGAGAGCTGAATTGGCATACGAAAAGGATGCCTCAGGAAGCACTCCTCTGCACTATGCAGCTTCTGATGATGATGTCGCTGTAGTGCAAAAAATTTTGGACAGAGCACCTTTAGCTGTTTATATTCGGGATGAAGAAGGATCGTCACCTTTGCATGTTGCTGCTCGAATGTGCCATTATTCCACTATTAATTCAATGATCGATCGGTACCCCGACTCATTTGAGCTTCGTGACAACCAAGGCCGGAATTTCCTACATATTGTGGCTCAACATGGTTGGCGAATTAATTCCCTTGCTCTCATCTCACCTCTTATGGCTCAGTATTGTCGGCGAATTAGTTCCCTTGCTCAGCGCATCTCACCTCTCATGGCTCAACGTGGTAATCGTCATGGCTGGAGAAAGCTAGCTAAGCGAATTAACCTTGATTGTCAAGGTTTAAAAATATTAGTTAATGAGAGGGACAATGAAGGGAACACACCATTGCATTGGGCCTCCATGAATGGCACTTCAGACATGATTATGGAGCTATTTGAAGTAAACAAAGCAGACACAACAGTAATAAACAATGAAGGCAAGACAGCGCTGGACCATTCAATTTCACTAGACAGCGCTTTCCTTATGGTAATCTCCAAACTTTTGTATAATTTACCAGTACACCAAGACATAATTAATTACCGACACCCCAGTTAGTATTTAATTTTATTTTATTTCGAATGGGCGTTTGTTAGCTAGTCTCTTGTATATATCGACCTTGCATATACATGACCAAAAGAAAATTTTTATTTTGAATGAGCGTTCATTTTTTTTTTTAATTTTGCCCCTTCCATTACAAATCTCTAGCTTATTATAATGCATGGTTACCAAGCGCCAGGCGCCAGCCAAACTGATAACACATGTTTGCATGCACTAGAATACGCATTTACTTTAGTAAATATAAAGCAGTTTGTTACTGTGAGCCAGAGGCGAAATTTCAGATCGAATTTGGAGCCATTTCAGTCCGAAATGCGTCAGAATTTTGTAAATATTTTATTTCCTTATTTTATTTTAAGCCATTTGGAGCCATTTGGAGCCACCAGTATTTCTGTAAAGGTGCGTCCTTTTCTTCTGAACTTATCTTTTTCCTCTCTCTCTTTCTCTTGTACTCAATTATTGAAAAAGAAATAAAAAATGATGGTGTGCGTGTGTCATGGATGTATGTACAACTTGTAGTGAACCACGTAAAAATCCATGTGTCTCTCTGTGTTCTTTATCTTCTTTATATGATATCAGAGCAGTAGGTTCTGAGATCTGTGCGTTTTTTACACTTTTGCGATTTACTGCACAACCTCGTTTCTCTCTGTGCGAGTTACTGCGCAGACGGCTCCTTCTTTGTGCGAATTACTGCACAAACGACCCTTCATTCTAGATCAGTTCTAACCGAAATCTCGGCTCAATCTTAAATTTCGGTTAAATACTCTGTGGAGCAATGTTTCAGGTTGATCGGGTATCCAGATTGGTGGGAGGAGAATAAGAAGAAGAGGCAAGGCAAGACACACGTGGCAGAAGCCGTGACCCTACCAGCTGTGAACTTGGCCGGTTTAAACCCTGAAAGTGAGAATTTCGAACCGAAATCTGATGAAAAATTCTCTATTTTGCCTTCTGTCGAGAAGAATGAAGGTAAAGTTTTTTGCTTTAAATACATCTGGTACTGACTGCTCTTGGATTATTGATTCAGGAGCGACTGATCACATGACATACAACAGGGAACACTTGGTAAGAGAATCTGTTCCAAGAAGAAATGAGATTGTTAATGCAAATGGAGAAGTCTATCCAGTCAAGGGGGCTGGAGAAGTCCAATTTTTCTCTTCCTTAACTCTTTCAAATACACTTTTGGTCCACTCTCTTTCATCCAAACTCTTGTCTGTAGGACAGTTATGTGAAGAATTGAATTGTGTAGTACTCATTTATCATCGGTTTTGTCTTTTTCAGGACCTCTTGACGAAGGAGATTATTGGTCGTGGTACTAGAAGAGGAGGACTGTATCATTTAGAAGACTTGACTGCTGGACAAGCACATCTATCTGCTGGATCAAACTTGAGTAGGAAGTCTTCTATTTGGATATGGCACAGGCAATTAGGTCATCCATCCTTTGGGTACCTAAGAAAACTTTATCCTAGTTTGTTTTCTGGTTTCGAGAATGAGAATTTTGATTGTGATGTGTGTATCAAATCTAAGAGCCATCGAGCTCATTTTGCTAAAATTATGGATGATGATAATAATAATAGAGTTCCTTTTGATTTGATTCACTCTGATGTTTGGGGACCTTTCCCGGTTGACTCCCTAGTAGGAAATAGATGGTTTGTCTTATTTGTTGATGACTGTACTAGAATGACATGGGTTAATGTGGTGAAACAAAAAACTGATGTACCACTTGCCATTACTTCCTTCATTACCATGGTGAAAAATCAATTTGATAAGAGTGTCAAAGTGTTTAGGAGTGATAATGGCAGGGAATTTATCAACAAAACACTAGGAAAGTTCTTTAAAACCAATATAATTATACATGAGACTAGCTGTGTAGGTACACCTCAACAAAATGGCTGAGATGCGGCGCCTTGAACTAGGTTTCTAATGTTAAAATAAATCAAACGGTATGAATGGAGCTTCTTTTAATTGGTCTAGCCTGGGAATGGTAATTAGCAATTCTAGGAGATTAAAAAAGGGTATGGTATGGGGTAGGACCCGGGTCACTTGGCATAGGGAGGTTGTAGTTGCTTTTGGTGCAGGAAAAAAAGGGTAACTCGATGAAAGAAGGCGCAGCTTGTGGCCTACTTACTGAGGGGGATCCTTGCTCTAGAGGATGTGAACTAGGAATCGGTTGGACATTAGACTGACTCGGCATATTGAGCATGGAATGTTCACACAGCTCAGATTGGAGTAGGAACGAGGAGAATATAGACTTTTTAGGCCAATGTTATGGAACGAAAGGGACAGTAGGACAGTTGTTTTGACCAGAGCTATTTTTTCAAGAACTCTTTATGCAATTCAATCCGATCCAGTCGTTTCTAGAGCTAGTTCCTCGATCGCGGACCTTTTTAGATTGGGAAAAAAATTTTGGCAATCTTTTTCAGATATGAATTGATCTGATTCCAAAATGAAGAACTTGCATCAATATCTCAGTGTCAATTCAAACATGGACTGTGGATCAAATCCATGTTCTAAGAAATCTTTACCATCCGGAAAGAAGGAAAAATAGAGTCTTTTTAGTTTTCGAAGTCAAAAGAAATACGTTAAGAAAAGACATATCAAAATAATCAATAAAAAAACTTATTTCTATAAAACTTTTCGAAGGGAATATTGAAGAAAATATTATTTACTTAGAATGGACTATTTACAAAGAATGGCTGCTAACGATCTTTACTACGAGTGGGTTCAAACATCTAAGATTCATCCTTTCCGAGATTTTTTCCTATTTGATATTCCCAACCGTGGTATCCAAAATTCAAGATATTTTGGATATACCATGGGTAATTCTTGAGAAGATTCTTATGAAATGGACTCTGATAAGTGAGAAGGTTCTTATGAAATGGACTCTGATAAGTAAGAAGATTTCAAATCTTCATTTAGTACAGCTACTCCGAAAAAAGACTCATCTGTAATATTATAAAAAATATTTATTATTATTCAATTTATATATCATTTTTCCTTATTAGATTTAGTAAAAATAATAAATTATTTATTATTATTATTATAATATTATAAAAAGTAATTATTTTTATTTAATACTAATAATTAGAAGAACATAAAATAAGTAATAATAATAAGAATGTTATAATAAATTTTAAAAATAATTAATATTGTAATTATAATTTTATAAAAAATAAATATTTTTGATACGTCTTGCTAATGTAGAAAGATCAACAAGAGTAGATTCAGAGGCGAAAGTGATTTTATTGCTTAGATTGGTGTTTACAATTTCCTATTACAGTCTATTACTCTAGCTACAGAATGTCCAACCCCCCATACAATGATCTACCCCTCTATTTATAGGCATTTGAAAGAGATTCCCTTGCTGACGTCATCCGACAACCGTTAAGCCACTTGCCTCCTGGCTTCATCCGAGGGGTCTTCGGATCTTCTGGCGAAGGGAATTTGTTGAGGTAGATTCTCTCCGAATTATCCTCAGATCCCCATCCGAGGCAAATCTGTTAGTCCGTTTGTTCCCTTGTTTTTTGTTTCCCGCTCATTTCGATCTGGGATTCAAACGGAGTACAGTTAATGTTATCATTTTGGCCCAGGCTTTCTACCTAGCCTTATGGTATTGTATAATGGGCCATGCTTTTGTATCCTGGCCCTATCATTAGCCCTTGAACTTATGATGAGGATTCATTGTAAGTTGAAAAAATCGAAAATTTCTTTTTATATCTTAGGTTCTACATAGTTGGGATGAGAAGCGAAGCATCGAGCCCTTGAATCTCCGAACAAAAGATCTTTTGAAACCCAGGCGAAAAGCGAAAATTGGAGCCTTTGTGCTCTCGTGTCTTAAACCTTGTGAGACCTAGGCGAAAAACGAAGCCTGGAGCTCTTGAGTCCTTGAATTTAAATAGTTTAATATTCTGGAAGTAGAATTATACGAGCCCTTGGGCCCTTGAGCTCTTGAATCGAAGTTCTTCGGTGACGTGTGGAACTCCGAGCCTTTGAGCCTTGGAGCCCTTGAGTTTGAAGAATCTTATATTCTTCAAGGTTTAAATGAAAAATAGTCTCGAACCTCTAAGGATCCGAGTTATAAAATCCTTGGGATTCAAACAGAGAAGAAGATGCTCCAAGCCCTTGAGTCCCCTGAATCACAAAATTCTTAGGATTTCATCAAGAAAGAAAATGCTCCGAGCCTTGAGCCTTGGAGCCCTTGAGTTCCCACATTGGGGGTTTTTCTTGGTTAATAGAAGCGTCGCTTTGGGTTTGTCGCCTAGCCTGTTATGTTGGTACTAATTAGACATGCGTCGTCATAATGTTTCATTGGGTGGTGTACTGACTCTTTTCCTTCTTCTTAGGATCCGCGAAATTCCTTTCCCGTCTTTACGTCTTCGTCCTTTCGTCTTCTCTGGTCCTTTATATTTCTTCTTTCATCCTCCTTCTCTCTCTCTCTTCATTTTCTCTACATTTTCATCTTCTATCTCTTTCTTCTCCAAGAAACTCCTTAATTGTTCTTCTTTTCTCCGGCGACTTCCAACTCTTTCTCTTCCTTTCCTCTCTTCGTCCATGCTCTAGCTTAGCTCCGGCGATCGCCTTGAAACTCCATTACAGGTTGAGCTTCTTTCTTATTCTGATCTCCATTTATATTGATCGTATTTCAGTTTCAAATCTTGATACTATTTTCTGGTACTATGTTGTTCCACCTTATTTGAAGGAACATTACCTTACCTTACCAAAATAGGGCCCGTACTTTTGATATTACTTGTGTTTCGTTGGTTTCACCATTTACATAGGCCAGTATTGATCTTTGGAAGTTGACCTCTATAGGATATATTCAAATTTTGACCTTTCTTTCTCCTTCTTGAAGCCATGACTACTGAAATACCTGCTGGCACAGCTCAATATGTTCCCAAGCTCAAGAGGAAATCATTAATCCTTCGTATCAGCAGATTATCGTTGGTCCCTACCAATCCCTCTGCTAGTAATCCTCTACCGCCTCAGGATCCTAAATAGGGAAAAAGTCGGGTGGCACCTAAAAATGAGGTTCATCGTTGTACATCCCGTCCTTTGGACTCAGTCTTCCGAACGGCTCCCACCTTTCAATCCAGATCATGGGATGAAGACTATACCATTCTCACTTTCTCCGAACAGGTCGGTCTTCCAAAGGAAGATGCCCTCGAGGCTACGACCCCTGAAGATCGTCCCTATGACGAAGAAAAGGGTGGAGTTCTTTTCTAGCGAAGTGCCATGTGCGGGTTTAAGATCTCCCTTTCGGATTTTATTTTTGAGATTCTGAAAACAGCTGAAATTCGCCCTAGTCAACTTCATCCGAAGGCTTGGTGTATCGTTCAATCTTTCGAGAAAGTGGTATCTCTCTTCTCCGTGGCCTTAGGCATGCCTGAACTGAAACCATCCTTGGAAATGTTTGGGCATTATTTTGCCTTCTCTCAAGCCAATGACTTATGTACTGTTCGCAACAAACCTTCTATCTCCTTGTTCGGAGAGAAAATAAAGAAAATCGAAGTCTGGGAGACGCAATTCTGCTACATTCGCCAACCTTATTTGGATGCTTATGCGCTCACCAAGAAATAGCGCAAGGATACCAGCACTTTCAACAAGCTGTCTATCGACCTTCCCACTGTCCAGGAGCATGACTTCATCCGGCATCTGGACGCCATAATACAAGAAAATGGGCCCCTTCGACTGGTCTACAATGGTACTTCGGTTCAGGAAGAAACGCCTAGTCATTTGAAGCCGAGTCCCGAACTCCCTCCTCAAGGTCTTCCTCCCAAAACTCGTAAGAGGACAACCAGCTCCACCACTGCCAGCGAGCGTCGTAAGCGACGTGGGACGTCGAGAGTTATTGTTACTCCTATTCTTGAAGATAATGTCTCAGGGAAGTCTTATGATGCTGATTCGGAGAAGACTATCAAGACTTGCGTTCTCAAGATGCCTCCCGAAGGTATATCCACTGGTGAAGGTTCGGGTTCCTATACGGGAGTTTCGGAAGAGGACTCTTCTGTGAAGACAATCGAGGCTAGCTCTCATAGGGATCTCGAGAAAGAAGCGACTATCGTCCCTTCTGACGATGACGAGGTATGGAAACCCGAGCAAAAGTGTATTGTGACTATCATAGGGGTAAATCTGTGAGTACCTTGATTGGATGTGCTTGAAAGTATGGCTTGAGCTTTCTTGATGCGGTCATCATAGCAAAAGCCGCCTTTTCGACTGGAGGGTAGCGGATTTCTGCATCTCATAGAAATCGAGATATGAAGTACACTAGCTTCTGCTTTACTTCTTCTACTCTCATCAGAACCGCGTCCATCGCGGTATCCAAGGCTGCCACATATAAGTATAAAGTCTCACCCCCTCATTAGCCTGCTGATTATGGGGGGCGTAGCTAAATACTCTTTGATTTTCTCGAAAGTTTGTTGGCATTCCTCCTTCTATTGAAATTTCTTGTTCTTCCAGATGGTCTGAAAGAAGGATTGGCACACTTTGGTTGATTTTGATATGAATCTGCTTAACGCCGCAATTCAGCCTGTCAGCTCTTGCACTCCCTTCACAGTTTTAGGGGCTTCCATTCCCATTATGGCTTGACATTTACTAGGGTGTACCTTTATCCCTCTCTCGGACACAATGAAACCAAAAAAATTTTCACTTCCGAGGCAGAAATTTTTTTTTTTCAGATTGAGACGCATTCCTACCGCTTTCATTCTTGCAAATACTCTCTCTAAATGCTCTACATGTTCTTCATCCGAGCAGCTCTTTATCACCATGTCATCTATATATGCCTCCATGATTTTTTCCAACTCCTCTTGGAATAATTTATTCACCATCCTTTGGTATTCTGCACCTACGTCCTTTAAATCGAAAGACATCACCTTATAGCAATATATCCCCCTCTCTGTGAGGAAACTGGTGTTCTCTTCATCATCTGGATGAATCTTGATTTGATGATATCCCGCATTCGCATCAATGATGCTCAGGTGAGTGAAACCTGCTGTGGAATCTACCAGAGCATCAATGCTAGGTAGGGGAAAAGGGTCTTTCGGACAAGCTTTATTCAAATCTGTGAAATCAATGCATACCCTTCATTTGTTGTTTGGCTTCGGCACTACCACAGGATTGGCCAACCAAGCGGGGCATTTAACTTCGCGAATGAAACCTGCTTCGAGCAGCCTTTGGACCTCTGCCTCCTCGATAGCCTTCCTTTCGGTCTAGAACTTCCTTTTCTTCTGATGTACTGGCTTTGCACCCGAGAACAACTTGATCCGGTGTTCCGCTACCTTCCTATCTATGCCTGGCATTTTTCCTCCTTCTTCCATGAACACTTCTTTATTTCTTATTAGGCACTCTTTCACTAATTGTCTATCTTTTGCATCCAGGGCCGTGCCGACCTTTGTTATTATGCCCGGCCCTAACTCTACCTCTTCTACTTCCTTGACTGGTCATTCCAGATTGGGCATTCTCTTCTTCTTACCTTGTGGTTCTTCTTCAATTTGTGCGACCTGTTTTGCCATCGCCACATGATAACATTCCCTGGCCTCCTGTTGATCACCTTTGACTACACCCACTCTCAATCTTGTGGGGAATTTGATCATCAACTGTTTAGTGGATGCAATTGCCCCTATATCATTTAAAGACTTTCTACCTAGGATTGCATTGTATGCTGACGGGACATTCACCACTATGAACTTAACATTTTTTATTACATTATTCGGGTTTTCCCCGAACTCCACCTCTAATTCTATGGTTTCCAGTGGTATCACCATGTCTCCAGCAAACTCGACTAAAGGGGTATACATCGGTGTCATAGGATATGACGCTAGATTCAGTTTCTTGAGAGCGTCGAAATAAAGGACATCAGCCGAACTGCCTGTATCTACCAATATCCTTTTGACACACCTCCCATGTATCCTCGACATCAATACAATTGCATCATCATGCGGATATCTAATACCTGCGCAATTCTCGGGACCAAAGGAAACCCGAGTGTTAGATAAAGATCCTTCAGCATGGAGTTGAAAAACTTCATACCTTGATGGAGTAGCCAAAGTTCTTGGGTCATCATACATGGCGCGCTGGTGTGGTTTATCTCCTCCCGAGGCATCTCCTCCTGCAATGAACATGATCACGGGAAATGAATCACCTTTCCTTTCTTGACTCTTGACTGGGCTATCTGGCTGAGATGCTGTTGCTCTATTTGCCATGGTTCGGTTGTCTGTCTTCTTCCATTGATTATTATAAGATTTCCTTTGTCATTGATTGTTGAACGGTCCCTTCGTCCGCGGTCCCTTGGAGTCTTTTTCTAGGTACCTCTCTAATAAATGGGTGTGCCTTATCAACCTTTCTATCTCATCCTTGAGCTTCAAACAATCTCGGGTGTGATGTCTCGCGCTCTGATGATAGTCACAATATACTGACTTATCAAACTTCTCCTACTTCGTCAGTGGTTAAATTTCTCCAACTCCTTACTCTCCCTGATCACATAGAATATGATATCCCACGGGGCATTGCAAATGTGGTAATTTGAGTACGTAGGTGCGTAAGCTTCCCCTGTCTTGCGATAGTTGATCAGATTATATGTGGGACCCTTTATGATTTTCTGGTTTCGCCTCTTATTGCGGGGTGACATGCTACGGCCTTTTGGTGGTGGGGAATAGCTTCTTCTAGATGGTAATGGAATCTGTCTGACACTTCCTTGGCTCTCTTGCCATCCCATGCTTTGTGCATCTTCTTCAGCTTGAATCACTTGTTGTGCACATTCTCTGAACTTTTGAAATATCTCACATCCCTGCTTTACCAACTCATAACGGAGATTTTTACTTCGGATCCCTTGCAACACTGCTGCCAGTACCAACTTCTCATCAAAATCTACCACTTTATTGACTTCAGCTGAGAACCTAGCCAAATATTCCCGAGAAGTTTCATATGTCTCTTGTTTTATAGCCATAAGGCTTATACATTTCACCGTCGGTGCCCTCAGAAAGTCGAACCTTCCTAGGAATTTAGTCGCCATGTCATTGTATCTTTCGATTGATCATCTCGGCAATTGAAAATACCAATTCCATACTAGTCCTGCCAACCTTGTCGGGAAAATTAAGCACTTCACTCAATCAGATGCATGTGTTAAAGCCATCATTTCTCGGAAGCTATCAACAAAAGCATGGGCATCTCACGACTTACCCCCAGGATACCCGTCTAGATGGGGATAATCTTTCATATCTATCTTCTCTCCTCTATAAAGATGTTTTGCCAATGCTCCATGAGGGGAGATTGAGAACCTTTGGACCCCTGGCTATTACTCGAGCTGTGAGTACGTCGCTGACGTATCCAAGGTTGACCCCTCGGGGAATTTTTTTCATCCCACTCCCTCCGATCGGCCCTCGGGTTTCTTCTGATATGACTTTTCTCCCTTCTTCCTCAAAACTTTCCCGAGGTACCTCGGGAGGTGCTGTCTTTGATTTGGTTCCCCCAACTTGATTTGGTCTTTCTTGTTGGGCATGAGGTACGCCAGTGGGACGAGAGTGCCTCGGACCAACCGAAGGGGTGCCATTCGGTGGACCTGGGTTAGGCACTTGGAAGCCTTGGAATTCATGTTGCTGTGGCGGGGTAACATGCGTCCATTGGTAAGGGTTATGGTATGGCCAGTGTCCTTTGTAACCCCATGGTTGATAAGGGCCCTACGGGTAATAAGCATACTAGAACTCAGATCCCGTCATCCGTGGGATGGTGTGACCATGTGAACTCACATGAGGTGAACGAGGATCAAACATACTTGGGTGCATCCTCTCCGAATGAGTCGTATTCATCGACGGGACATGGTATGTGATGCGGATTTCCTGCTTTTAAATTTATACCCTAATCTACCTAAATTAAGTCGCAAGCGCACGACAATCGTCTAAGTATTTCGGGGTCGAACCACAGGGACGGATTGGATTATTGGATTCTAACTCAATTTAATTTGCTAAATTAAATGATCAGCAATAAAAGTTGATTGGTTGCAGTAACAAATTAATAAGAACTTGTAGTAAAATAAATCCTAAATTAACAGATCACAATAGAGGAGGGTTAAAATGCAATCAATTAAAACTAGGGGCTTAAGGCAAGTTAATTCTTCAGTTTACTCCAGTTCTAGCGGCCCGCTGACTTTCGTAGCGGCCCGCTGAAAGAACTCAGGTCGCTAATCCTATTGACTCGTCGCTGGCTACTTGGCGGGCATAGACCACCTCGCTGGTTCACTCAGCGGCCCGCCAAGATTAGTGCAGATTCAACAATTTAGTTAATTTAGAAGTCGCTTTGTGTAAGGAATAGGGTTTGGTTGATATTTAACAGATCAAACTCTCGTTTTAGGTCTGGTTGACAATCAATTAACTCAAATCCCTTCGTATAGAACCTAGATTTCAACTCTCGTTTCGTGGTCTAGTTTCTATAAGTTTAAACCTTTCTATCCTAATGAATTCTTCGAGTTTTCACTCTTAGAAAGGACCTAACTCTCGTTATTAGTCCTGGTTTAAACCTCTCAGTTCAAACCTTCAAGTTGGTACAATTGCATCAAATATCTTAAGTTTGGTTTGGACTTAACTATTAAACAATCAAGCAAGGCCTATACTTGACGAATGCGAGCAAATCTAACTTAAGCAATTTAAGCAATCAGATCAGAAATCAAAGAAAGGAAATAAAACACAACATGCAACAAAGAAATTAACTAAAAAGTATATTATCTAATCATAAACTAAAAGGTTCACTGCCATGGCCCCTAATCAGTATCTACTCACTACAACTCATCAAATAAAACCAAAAGGTATCAAAGATAAACAAAAATATAAGAAAGAATCAAATGTTACAACAAACTGCAACTTGGACTCTATCTTTCTGTCTTCTGCTACTCTCCAGCGGTCCGCTGGTGGTGTCGGCGACCCGCTGGCGATCCTGTTGGCTATCTCAACTTAGCTGCAATTAACCTCTCAAATTGCGTCCATTCTGGCGTCAAGGCTTCTCTCTTTTATAATAGACATTGGCGGTTCTGTAGAGGTCAAGGACGTGCGATTAGAGGCTCCAGAAATAGCTCAGAACGCGGTTGAGAAGTTAACAAAACTGGCTGTCTAAATTTGGCAGTGGTTTCCTCCTTTCCAGCGGCCCGCTGTTGAACCTGGCGGCCCGCTGAAATCTTCTGTGTCGCCAGTCTTCTCTTCTACCCGCTGGTGCTCTTGGTGGGTCGCCAATCGATGCAGATTTCGTCGTTTTGAGTAGCTTATCTTCAATCCTGTACAAAAACAAAGCAAACATGGCAGTACCTAGATTCTAACCTAAATTATCAGTTAAACAACAGAAATTACGATGAAATGCATGATATTAAGTCCTATAAATGGCTGAAATACTACGTATGAAAACCATGCTTGAGCATCCGCCAAGCGAGGTTTTGATGCTCCGATTGGCCTCGGCGGAGCATTTGGGACAGAACACACATCTCTCATACTACCACCTTGTTACCTGACTCACCGCGGGCAAAAATAGAGAGAGATAATGCCCGTTGAATGAAGCGGATCGCGGGCATTTGAATGTCAACACTCTTCTTCTCCTTTGGGGCCCGCAATCCCGTGAGTCTCTCCCACAGTCCCTCATCCACGTCTCGCACATCCAAACATACTCGCCTCAGGCCAAAAATGTCGACTATCTCGCTCTCAAGACGAGAACAAGGAACGCCATGGAAGGTCCATGAGGCCTTATGCTCGCCCCGCTCCTTTAGCCACTCTAGCTTTAATGTGCACAAGAATTCAATTGTGAGGAGGGTATAGGCGGGCTCAACTATCTCCCAAAATGCCCTTGGGATCCCGGCATTTTCAGTTAAGGCGTAGAAATCGTCCTCAATGCCGAGATCTATCAAAACCCTCGGGTCGAGGCAGCGGCTGTTTTCTATCTTTTTCTTCTTGAGGCACTCATACCGGGCCTTTGCCTCGGCCTCCAAGAAACGGGGCTCGCTGCCCTTCAGTTCCTTCTCCGCTGTCCGGGACTTCCTTGCTGCCCGGGTGGTTGTTTCCACCACGTCGGGCACCACCTCTATCCTCTCCTCCTCACTTTCCTCATCTTCGGTCCCTTCCTCAAATTCACTCCCGGTCTCACTACCGGATTCAGTTCCTCCATCTTCCTCACTCTCTTCTTCACTTCCACTATCCTCCTTCATAGGGACCTTGCCCTTTTCTTCAGTCACTTGAGGATCAACCTCCATCTCTTCGCTTTCCGAGTCGGTGCCGAAAACATCCCGACTCGCCTCATCCAAATTGAGAGGTGGTTCCTCAGCCCTTTAAGAGGGTTGGCTGGAGGAACCCCTCCCTGTCAAGGCTCTCTTGGTTGCCCTGAGCCCTCTGCGGAAGACTTTAGGTGCCATTGTTGAGGTCTCGGTTGATTTGAAGAGGTTTCTGCTTGTTTCTGTCTCTGGTATGCCTAGTATTAGCGGGCTGGTGAAGGTTTCGGTGGGTCGCTGAGAGTGGGGTTAGCAGAGGTTTTGGCTTGTCTGAACAGCGGGCCGCTGAGTTGATTAGCGGGCCGCTGAAGCTGGTGTAGCAGAGGTAGAGGGGTATCGGATTTAGGGTTTTCCGGTGGTGTTGGTTTTGGTTTTGGTACCAGATTGGGGGGTTTGTTGGTCTTTGTACCGTTTGAGTCCTGAAATTAAAGAGAGGTGATGGATTGGTTACCTTATATACTCGGATTTTTTGCTTTTAAATTTATACCCTAATCTACCTAAATTAAGTCGCAAGCGCACGACAATCGTCTAAGTATTTTGGGGTCAAACCACAGGGACGGATTGGATTATTGGATTCTAACTCAATTTAATTTGGTAAATTAAATGATCAGCAATAAAAGTTGATTGGTTGCAGTAACAAATTAATAAGAACTTGCAGTAAAATAAATCCTAAATTAACAGATCACAATAGAAGAGGGTTAAAACGCAATCAATTAAAACTAGGGGCTTAAGGCAAGTTAATTCTTCAGTTTACTCCAGTTCTAGCGGCCCGCTGACTTTCGTAGCGGCCCGCTGAAAGAACTCAGGTCGCTAATCCTATTGACTCGTCGCTGGCTACTTGGCGGGCACAGACCACCTCGCTGGTTCACTCAGCGGCCCGCCATGATTAGTGCAGATTCAACAATTTAGTTAATTTAGAAGTCGCTTTGTGTAAGGAATAGGATTTGGTTGATATTTAACAGATCAAACTCTCGTTTTAGGTCTGGTTGACAATCAATTAACTCAAATCCCTTCGTATAGAACCTAGATTTCAACTCTCGTTTCGTGGTCTAGTTTCTATAAGTTTAAACCTTTCTATCCTAATGAATTCTTCGAGTTTTCACTCTTAGAAAGGACCTAACTCTCGTTATTAGTCCTGGTTTAAACCTCTCAGTTCAAACCTTCAAGTTGGTACAATTGCATCAAATATCTTAAGTTTGGTTTGGACTTAACTATTAAACAATCAAGAAAGGCCTATACTTGACGAATGCGAGCAACTCTAACTTAAGCAATTTAAGCAATCAGATCAGAAATCAAAGAAAGGAAATAAAACACAACATGCAACAAAGAAATTAACTAAAAAGTATATTATCTAATCATAAATTAAAAGGTTCACTGCCATGGCTCCTAATCAGTATCTACTCGCTACAACTCATCAAATAAAACCAAAAGGTATCAAAGATAAACAAAAACATAAGAAAGAATCAAAGGTTACAACAAACTGCAACTTGGACTCTATCTTTCTGTCTTCTGCTACTCTCCAGCGGTCCGCTGGTGGTGTTGGCGACCCGCTGGCGATCCTGTTGGCTGTCTCAACTTAGCTGCAATTAACCTATCAAATTGCGTCCATTCTGGCGTTAAGGCTTCTCTCTTTTATAATAGGCATTGGCAGTTCTGTAGATGTCAATGACGTGCGATTAGAGGCTCCAGAAATAGCTCAGAACGCGGTTGAGAAGTTAACAAAACTGGCTGTCTAAATTTGGCAGTGGTTTCCTCCTTTCCAGCGGCCCGCTGTTGAACCTGGTGGCCCGCTGAAATCTTCTGTGTCACCAGTCTTCTCTTCTACCCGCTGGTGCTCTTGGTGGGTCGCCAATCGATGCAGATTTCGCCGTTTTGAGTAGCTTATCTTCAATCCTGTACAAAAACAGAGCAAACATGGCAGTACCTAGATTCTAACCTAAATTATCAGTTAAACAATAGAAATTACGATGAAATGCATGAAATTAAGTCCTATAAATGGCTGAAATACTGCGTATGAAAACGATTTATCAGTATGTCTAAGGGTATTCGTATCCCCATGGAATATGTCCTCCCGAGGTTGGTTTCCAACTTGGGATGTGAGCGTGTTGGCCTTGTTGCTGTGCATATCCTAGATAAGGCACCTTTACTTCTCCCTGGCCTGAGTTTACTTGAGGTAACTCTGTGCTGGTCGTGCCATTGCTCCCTTCGTGACTTGTTTGACATGCATGTGTTCTTTGACAACCTTGATCTGCTGAGACTGGATCTGCCTGAAGTGGTGTAACGGGTGGGAGTTCTTTTGGTTGTACTGGTGTAGACTCTTTTGATCCCTGATTGACAGGGTTCGTCAGATCTATCTGAGATGTTGCAAATCTCTGTCCCCCATGATCTTCTAAGCCATTTTGTCTTGTTTGAGATGTCAGCACTCATTGAGCTGGTATTTGTATAGCTTGCATAATATGTTCCACCTGAGATGGCAGAAGCCTTTGTGTAGCTTGATCTGTTATCAAGGTCCGATATGCCTGAAAGGGAGTAGATTCTTTTGGTGTCACTACCGCTTGAGTGAACTGCGTTGTTTGCTCAGGTTGAGATCTCTGCAATGCTAGCTTGGGCGATTGTACTCGCGTTGCTGGTTGCACCTTGGATCCCGATGAGATCTGATCATCTATCTTCTGTGCTGGTGTTTTTGTCGATGGATCACCGCACACACCATTTGATGAAGACAAATTGATCTGAATCTGTGATCTAGGTACGATCTCTTTTGAGGCGATTTGAACATCGCCTGTTGAGTTCGCAGTAGAGAACTCCAGATCTAGCCTTCTAGGCTGGATAACACCTCTGATTTCACTCATTTTTGAATTAAATGAATACTAGATGTAATCGAGAGACTTCTCTCTTTGATTACTATACTAGTCGATTTTCAGGTGGACGCCAGTTGATACGTCTAGCTAATGTAGAGAGATCAACAAGAGTAGATTCAGAGGCGAAAGTGATTTTATTGCTTAGATTAGTGTTACAATTTCCTTTTACAGTCTATTACTCTAGCTACAGAATGTCCAACCCCCCATACAATGATCTACCCCCTCTATTTATAGGCATTTGAAAGAGATTCCCTTGCTGACGTCATCCGACAACCGTCAAGCCACTTGCCTCCTGGCTTCATCCGAGGGTTCTTAGGATCTTCTGGCGAAGGAAATTTGTTGAGGTAGATTCTCTTCGGATTATCCTCGGATTCCCATCTGAGGCAAATCTGTTAGTTCGTTTGTTCCCTTGTTTTTTGTTTCCCGCTTATTTCGATATGGGATTCAAACGGAGTACCGCTAATGTTATCATTTTGGACTAGGCTTTCTACCTAGCCTTATGATATTGTATAATTGGCCATGCCTTTGTATCCTAGCCCTATCAATTTTAATATAATATTATATAATAATAATTTTATAATAATATATTATAATAAAATAATAATGTTGTTATTATATAATAATATTATTATTATATTGTTATTATATAATAATAATATTAATATTAGTATTAAATGCTCCCATTGAAAAGGGAAAAAAGTAGTAGAAAGGTGAAGTATGGATGACATGAAAGAAAATAAACCATTGTCTCGCACATTTTCGCTGCCCTCGGATCGAAAAGAAACGAAGAATCCGGTCTCGGATTGAGGGGCAAAAAGAATGTGGATCAGATACCCCTCGCGAGCCTCAAGAGGCCGATACCGATACCACCCCGGAGATGGTAACTGCACGGTCTTGAATTCCCATGAGGGTTTATTATTTGAAGGGGTCCTTTCTTTCCAGTAGGCGCAAGCCCCTACTGTTAATTACCTCCGACATGGTCAGGAGCACCTCTAGATCGGAAAAATCAAAGGATTGTGCATCGTGAGCTGCTAGGGAATTGTAAATATGCAATTAGCGGTCCTACCATGCATTAATGCAATTAGCGGTCCTACCATGCGTTATATTTTTTTGTTTTTTTTTATTACTATCATGCAATATTAGCATATCATAATATATATATATATATTTTTTTTGTGGACTTTGTATTGCAGGGGACAGCAGTCTCTGGAGTTTTTAGCTTGCAGAGGTTTCGGTTGACTGCCGTCGCTGGACGCTTGTGATCTTCTCGTTTTCCGAGTCTTCTCTGTAATGTGAGGAATCAAGGTTTAGGCTCTTTGGCTTGAATTTTGTGTTTTCAAGGCATGGATTTCCCGAAGCGAGTTTCTTAAACTCCCTTCTGACTTCTGTCGAGGGTGTCTGGAGGTGACATCTGACTCCTGATCAGATCGTTACATATTGGTGCGGTGCTGAGGGGTTTTTATTTTGAGTTGACGTCAGGCCCTTAGGCTTGTGGACGTTGATGGTAGATGCCGGACCCCTGGGTTTATGGACGTTGAAATCATATGCGCGCGGGTGCGACCCGAGTCGGCTGCCTCTTGACCTTTCCCGGGAAGCGGGGTGACGCTCGTTCAATGGGCATAGAGCGTTGAATGACGTCTGGCCCTGACCAAGACGTTGAACAGACGGTATGGCGACCGTTGAAAATGACATTTGGCGATGTTCAATAGACAGTTCGGTTCATTCCCGAACCGTTGAAGTGACACTTGGCGATGTTCAAATTTCTTTTGTTGAGATGATACCTAATTTTCATTCAAGGTATCAAGGTAACGATTCGACTGCCACTCGAATCGTTAAGACATCTAGTTGCCAGTCAGACGTTAAGTGACGGTCCGATCTCCATTCGAAGTACTGAGGTGATATCTGGTAGCCAGCCAGAATATCAAACAGATGATCCGATTGTTGTCCGGAACGTTCAGAAGACATTTGATTGCCATTTAGATATTGAGTAGACGATTCAACCATCATTCGAAACACTGAAGTGATACTTGATATCCAGCCAGGATATCACACAGATTATCCGATTGTTGTTTGAGGTGTCGACAGGGCATCTGATTGCAGGTCAAATATCCGGGAATCGACTCAGCTGCCACCTGAATCGAAGACGCCTGGTTGCCAGCCAGGTGTTAAATGACGATTCGCCTATCTCTCGAAGTATTGAGGTGATACCTGGTATCCAGCCAAGGTACCAAACAATTGGTCCGATTATATTTGAAGTGTTAAGAAGTGACATCTGGTTGCCAGTCAGATGTTCCGCAGACGGTCCGATCATAATTGAGACACTGAAATGATATCTGGTAGCCAGCCAGAATATCAGACAAATGATTCGACTATTACTCGAAGCGTTGAAGTGACGTCCATTAGCCAATCAGATATTGAGCGACGACTCGATCCTCATTCGAAGTATTGAGGTGATACCTGGTAGCCAGCCAAGATACCAAACAATAGTCCAAATGTTATTCGAAATGTTGTAAGGAATCTGATTGCTAATCAGACGTTCAGCGAACAGTTCAGCTGCCACCTGAAATGTCCAAATTTCATCTGGATGCCAGTCAGATGTTAAAATGACGGTTCGGCTCTCACCTGAAGCGTTCAATATATGTCAGACGCCAGACCCTTGGGTTTGTGGGCATTGAAAAATCTTATGCGCGCGAGTGCTACCTAAGTCGGATGCCCCTTGGCCTCCTTAGGTGCGGTAGACAGTTGGTTCTCGATCATATGAGCGCTCCTCTGACGCTCAGTCACTGACCAAATGTTGAAACTTCGCCTGATTCCTGATCAAGCGTTAATGTGACGTGATGCTTGACATTTAGCCAAGGAAGTCACTAGAATGACGCTGGGCTCTTGAGCTTATGAGCATTCAAGTAGCATCCGGCTTCCAACCGGAACGCTGTAGTTTCCCTCAAGCACCGAAAGAGGTAAGCCTTGTTGTTTGAGATCTGGTTGTAGACTTCGGGTAACATCACTACTTCATTTGAGTAATGTAACCAGGGAACATGTTAAAGGTTTTAGATAAAGATGATACTCAGATTAGAATCATGGATCTATCGGATGTGGCGGTATGATGTGGAATAGAGTCATAATATAATTTAAGGGAGTTGCTTGTGGCGCCAGTGTCGGCCTTGGCATATCCTTGGCGGTTAGATCGTAATTATTCAAGATAGCATCTTCTGCCTTCTTAAGAGAGCGAGTATAAGATTCCACTGTTGCGGCAAGCCACTCAATCCTTCTGAAATGAAATCGTGAGTTCTTCCCCAAGGTTAAGGTCATGGGTGGTATGATATGGTAGGGTGGTGTGGTATTTGTCCATAGTGACTGGTTTTGCATATCCTAGATATGACCATAATGTTGCTTCAAGATGTTGCTTGTGACAATAGTGCAAGCAGACGTTTATCCATGGCGGGTAGATTGCAAACAATCGAGATAGGACCTCTTGCCATCTCTCGAGAGAGCGGGTGCCTTAGATAACCGTGGACTTTCACCGTTGCGACAAACCGCAGCTTTAACAGCATCATGAGCTTTTCTCAGATCGCAAAGAGTTCTACTCATATGTGATTGATCCATATTCTTCACCGGTAGTATCTTGCGGTGTAATTTGCCTTCAATTTGGATTTTCGCCAGTTGACCTTTGATCTGGCCTTCGCCTGGTTTGTATATAATTTCGGAACCTTTGATAGAGTCTCCATGATGCCATGGTAGATCTATTTCTCGTTGTTTTAAGACCAGCGAGTCTCAATTCAACCAGATTCTCAACATTGAGCTCACTTATTTCGCCAGTACTCCTGTTATTATCAAGAATGCTTGGTGTCTCCATGTGCTTCATACCCGTCGTGAAGATGACTGTCTGGCGGTTCTGATCACTCAGGTTATGACAAACCTTATTTAAGCCATAAGTGGGACACTAGGCTCGGTCGCGATAGTGCTCCCGTATGACTTCTTGAATTTCGGGATTTTCTCCTGCTTCTCTGGGACCTGGTGACCCCTTGAAAATGTACAGGGAGCCTCCTTCATGTCAGAATGTTATCCACGCCTTCGGTGATTTAATTGCGAGCCTTTGAGCCTTTTAAAATTAAGCCGAAACGACTTTTCTCCATAGTATCAGACGATGATCGGGATCTGCCTGATTGAGCTCCTGATTGGGGTAATTAGCAGAATAAATCCCTCCTATTTTCCCGGTAACTCCTCGGGATGAACAGGGGACCTCCTTGATGGTAGAGTATTGTTTATGCCTTCAGCGGTAATTATGAGCCTTTGAATTTTTGCCGGAATGGCCTGTCTCCATAATATCCTGAAATAATGGTAAGGGTATATCTGGCAGAGTTTTTGGTGATGATGAATAGCCAAATAAATTCTCCATATTTTTCTGAGCTTCCAGGATTTTTCCTCACATTTTTCTGAGCCTCCTGTGATTTTCTATGAATTTTGAAAGGTTGCTGATAATTTTATGGCTGATCAGATCTCAGAAAATAGGTTTAAAATATTATGCTTGGATTCTGGCTATGGTTTTGGCATGACTATATTTCCCACATTTTTCTGAGCTTCTGAGAATTTTCCTCGTATTTTTCTGAGCTTCCTATAATTTTTCATGAATTTTCAAAGATTGCTGGTTTTTTTTAAATAAATATGGCAGTGATATGACAATTTGTGGCTGGTCAGAGCTTAGAAATTGGGTTTAGAAATATTCTATTTGGAGTTTGGTTATAGTTTTGGCATGACTGTATTCTCCATATTTTCCCAGGCCTGTAGAAATTTATTTTGGATTTTTCTGAGTTACGGTTGATTTTCTACGAATTTTTCCAAGTTTTCAGCAATAACATGGTGCCACTTCAGCAAGGAGGACACGTGACAAACCCTGATTGGTCCACGTCAACAGAGAGAGGAAAGTCAGCAGCGACTTCTCTGGTCAAAGGAGATGCCACATGGCTTCATTTGACTGGTCCATGTAAGCTGCTAGTGGGTTGTCACACAGATCTGACTCGCCACACCAGAGTTTCCACAGAAAATCGCAAGATTTGGGACGCCTTTTATTAAAAACAGTCTGTTTCTCCTATGTTCTTGGTCCATTATGAAATAACTAATTCCATCATCCGTGGGTCCCATTGTCAGCGATACGGTTCTAGCCGTTGGGCTATGGATCTCGTCTACGCAAATCGGGGAAATAAATTCCTTCTCCTCTCCCTTCTCCCTTCTCCTTTCGTCGAATTGGCGATGGAGGAACCGCCAAGGCCATCTCGATTGATTGGCATGCTCGTCACCCTCGCGACTGCCTCCGGTTGCCTCGAGTCCACCTAGAAGATTAACCAAAGTCTCAGGACAAGTGCTAGCTTGTCCGAGACGATAGCTAATTCCCTGTTGTTCTTCTTCGCGCGATTAACCGATTAATTGGAAGAAGAAGCGCTCAACTCATGAGCAAGAGAGATGGAGGTGGAGGCGCACTAGAGAAGAGAATAATTGATGTTCTCTTGTGAGCCGTCGGCCAGAGAGAGAGGGAGAGAGAGATTAGGATTTTTCCCACGTTATTTCCATAAACAACGCTGCCTTATATAAAGACTAGCTCTCTTCAAATTTTTGTCTAGACAAAAATACCCCTCAAAATCCGAAAATTTCAGGGTTTATGTGGGCTAACCCACATAATATAATGGCCCATTAATTTACTCTATTAATCCATCTCTAATCGGACTTTTAATTAACTGATTAAACAAAAAACCAATTAGCTCAATATAATAAATATACGTTGAACAAAATTAATTATTAACATATTAATAATTAATTTAGAATTAGCATATGCATTATATTATTTCTATATAATCCTCTTGAGTTAATTAATTATAACGGTTTGTAACGGTATATAATTAATTAATCAACTTATCATATTTTCGCAGTACTCGCTACTGTGAATAAATAAATAATGCATGTATGGTTAAAGTCCTATTTGTGTGACCCTTTGAGGATTTATGCTATGTTGGCCATGGAAAATAAATCACCATTTATTTCCAATAATCATAAGCGGTATCTAGCAACACGTTATGATTCCCAATTCGCATAAATAAATATTGTACCAATACAGCACTTCAATCCTGCATAAGAAAAAATATCTTATTGTTTTGATTCTTATGTCACATGATATCCTTGTATAATCCAAGATAGGAATGTGTCATTCTTGCAGATTATATGTTTCTTGATTTAGAGTTGATCGCCTAGTTGCGCGCATACGATCCAACTCCATCAAGGGGCCCAGTAGATATCATCACTCACTAGGTTAACTAATGAGGGACATACGGTTGTCTTGATGAACAGTTTTTCCCCGCACAATTCAAGAGAACATAAATAAAGTCCGTATAGCAGCCCTTATCAGGAATCAACGTTAGACGATATTTATAGAACATATTCTCATGTGAAAAAACTGAACCATCTCAAACTCGGAATCAAACACGTATGAAATAAATAATGACACATAACACAATCCATATATTTATTTCATTGGGTCATGTCCTGTGCTATGTTCCAGTAACATACACATATGCAATTAAGTCGGTAACTCCTTACCCATGATTTGTAGAACTTAATCATCACTTAACTTGCATACTAATCTTATATGATAATTAATATTCCTTGTTAATTATCAAGATTATGGACTCTTTAGAGATATTATTGTCATTCTGACGAATGATCTACAGAGATCTACAATTCAGATCCTCAACTTGAATGATCTGTCAACAATAGACTCTAGGAACAAATGATCAAGCATCATCAATAACATAAACTAATATAATAGCCACCAACTGATTGGCTTCTAGGACATATCTCTAACAGAAAGGACAAAAATAATAGCTTTTATTATTGGATGGAGTGCATAGAAATTAATATTTTATTGACCATCCTTCTTTCCAATTCTTATTTTTGCTAAAAGGCGAAAGAAGCTTTTCCGAGAAGAGCTTCTCTTTCGAGTCCTATTCTTCTTTGTTTGGATGAAAAATTTCTTCTGGAAGAAGGCTCTTCCCAGAAAGAGGCTTATTCCTACCTGATCCAAACACACCCCTTCTTCTTCTTCTTCTTCTTATTATTATTATTATTATTATTGTTATTATTATTATTATTATTATTATTATTATCGTCATTCTTATTATCATTATCACTATCACTACTACTATTACTATTACTACTACTACTATTACTATTACTATTACTACTGTTACTGCTACTATTACTATTACTATTATTATTGTTATTACTATTATTATTATTATTATTATTAGTACTATTACTATTATTATTATTATTATTAGTACTATTATTAGTATTAATATTATTATTATTATTATTATTATTACTATTATTAGTACTATTATTATTACTATCATTATTACTATTATTATTATTAGTAGTAGTAGTACTACTACTACCACTATTGGGGTCGTTTGGATCGCTTGGGAATAAGAGGAATAGCCTATTCCTAGGCGGAAAGTATTGGGAAGTGTGTAACTTTGTGAAGAGTTTGGATTGTTTATAATAAAATTTCCGCCCGGAATTGCTTATTCCCCTTATTCCCGATGCATCCAAACAGGGCCATTGTTATATTGTTGTTAATGTTACATTATTATTACTATTGGGGCCGTTTGGATGGGGCTAGGGATAGCCAATTCCTAGGAATTTGCTATTCCTAGACATAAATCTCTCTCACAAAGTTACACACTTTCCAATATTTTCCGCCTAGGAATAGACTATTCCTCTTATTCCTATTCCTAGACGGAAAATATTGGAAAATGTGTAACTTTGTGAGAGAGATTTATGTCTAGGAATAGCAAATTCTTAGGAATTGGCTATTCCTAGCCCCATCCAAACGGCCCCATTGTTATTGTTAATGTTGTTGTTGTATTAGTCTTTTTCATACATATATTCTGAAGATTTTTTATGTTGTAAGTATCAAAGGAATAAAGAAATGGCGTGCTAATCATAGAATATGATTCCACTTTTGCTGCTTTAAATTGGCTTTAGCGAATATTATTTGACATCATTGATGTAAATAGCCGTGACATCATAGAAGTTCTTTGTTGTGATCTTCTCTGATTATCCAATCAAGTCGAAAAGACTATCAATATGCCTGTTATCATCATGAAAAGAAATAAAATATATATGCTGATTATAAACTTTTGTTATATTATATATGAATAAGAGCACATGAGAAAATTCTACCGATTTCTTTAATATAAACAATTTTATATTAAAAAATTTAATACTGACCATGATTTTTTTTAATACAAACCATGCTATAGCACGGTCATAATTAATGCTATGTTCTCTGACCTTATAGCATGGATATGAACCGCGTTATAGACTATTGCTCGATTATAATCCACGCTGTGAGCTTTATAGCGCGGTTCATATCTGTGCTATAAGGCTGATTTCCGCCCTATTTTTTTTTGTCATTTCAATTCATTTTTTTTATTCCGATCAAAATATAAATTTATAAAATTTATAACCGCGCTATTACATATTATATATTTTGGGTGGTTGCTAACTTGCTATTGTGAAGCATGAGGACAATTACATATTTGCCTATTTCTCCTCTTCGACACCTTTAAATAGGCACAGGACAATCTGATAGGGATTTGTACAATAATTAAGAGAGTGCGTGTCAACTTCAAATTAAAGCATACAGAGATGGCAAAAGGAAGTTTTGTAATGGAGCTTATAGGATAAGAGATAAGACTGTGTCTCCTCTTTTCCCTCTCTCCCTGATTCCTTATTTTTGATGTAACCAAAAACACTCATATATAAAAAAAAAAATCTCTAATCAGTAAATAATTCGATTGAAAAAGATAATGTATCTAAAATAATTAAATAACCTAAAATAAATAAATGAAGTATGTTGTAAATCTTGGGACTATCATATTATTTCAACTTTTTCTACCTCTGCGTGGTTCCCAAGCTAATAATATATATAGGTCTCTTTTGGGGAAAAGAAATCTAAGATATATAAATTAAAACCCGTGGCCGCATTTAAAGCTTAAAATGCGGTCAAAAATAGAGTCAATTTTTTAGACTGTTATTTATATAAATTAAAAATAGTTTAAAAATTAAATATATTTGAAAATTTAAGGTAGATATATTTGAAAGTCTAAGGTAGTTCATGTCTAATCTATAGAAAAAAAAAATTATCCCCTCATACGACATGCAATCTGAGCCCTCCAATTTTCGTTGATCGATCAATCCGAATATATTCTAGAAGTTTATCCTTCTTAATTAAAAGCCATGACCGCATTGGTTTTTAATTAAAAATATTTTTTTCGTTAAATATATTAAAAATAATTGTACCAATCATCTAAGATAGTTCTTTATATATAAAGTAGATATAAAATAAATATATTGAAAATATATATTTCTTTATATATTGATAGATTTAGCCATCAAAGTTTATCAAACGGCGGCGAAGCCGCCTCCCCCTCATCTAGTTAATTAAAAGGTTGAACAAGATGGTCCGCTTCACAGGTTAGAAAGATAACCGAACCGGCCTGACTGGTTTTTTTCTTGATCATTCTCTCAATTGGACCGGACTGGTGTCAATAGTTAGAGAGTACTGATCCAGTTCGCAGTTGAATCAGTTTGACGTACTGGTCCGGTCGGATTTGCATGACATGTCCATGTCAATAGTTAGAGAGTAGAGACAATATGAGAGGCATACATGTGAAGACGAAGTAAAAGAAATTTGCAAATTATTTATGATTAAAATATAAAATATGATCCATCATGAAGTATATATAAGCCTGCATATTCATCTGCTTTTGCTCTAACATAATAAATTTGGTCTGTCCCTCTCGTGCTCCCATTCCCAACAAATACTAGCTAACACCATGTCTGTTGATTTATTGGCCAATGCATTGAGCAAAGCAAGAGACTTGGAAGACGATAACCTTTGTGCTGCCTTGCAGCTAGCAGAGGGAGATGAACGATGGAATGCCTTGCTCTGTCCACCGCTTGATCCTGCAAGATGCGGGACGAATGTTCAGCTGTTTGATGAGCGACATGTTATGTGCCCTGATCTGTATCAAGCCACCCAATCTGGATCCATAAATCGTGTTAATGAATTGCTTGGATTCACGGATGAAACCACACGCAAATATGAAGCTAGTAATGGTATATATAAAATTAATGTATATTCATATATATATATATATATATATATATATATATATATATATAGAGAGAGAGAGAGAGAGAGAGAATGGCTAATGCGCCATCGATTTTCTATCAACTCGTTTTTCGAGATCCAAAATTCAAATGGTCGATCCAAACTGTTTAAGTTGATCACAATATTGAAATACCCTTGGAGACTAAATTTTATATTTTTAAAATTTATTTTGCTATTTATTATGATATTTTCAAATTGGAGGGCTGAAATACTCTAATCATTAATGTTTTTAAAAATATCATAATAAATAGTAAAAAAATTCGAAAAAATATAAAATTTTGTCTCCAAAGATATTTCAATATGGAGAACAACTTGAATGGTTCGGATTGACAGTTTGAATTTTGGATCTCGAAAAACGACTTAATGGCACTGGACCCTCCGTGCCATCGATGACGCGTTAGCCATTATATATATATATATATAATTTTACTAACCAAAATTTAGTTCATGAGACTAATTTCGCATCACACTTATTCCTTACTATTCTAACTAACAGATGTGAAAGTGGTGTTGGGGGCCAAATTTCATGGAGATGGTTTCTGCACGCTTCGAGAGGTCACGGCTGGAAAGAACACCATGCTCCACATAGCTGCGGGCAAAGGCCATGTCGAACTGGCAGAGCAACTCATCCAGAAGGACCATACTCTTTTGACATCTGAGAACTCCAGGCATGAAACTCCGTTGCATTTGGCTGCAAGAGCAGGAAACCACCGCATCATCTCCCTTATTGTGTTACTAGCTCAACAGTCCCTTACTCATGGAGCATTCGAAGTCCTCTCGAAGAGGAGCACAAATGGGGATACAGTTCTACATGAGGCAGTTCGAAATGGTCATGAAGAGGCCGTGCAAGTACTCATGACAGTTGCCCCTGCACTGTCTGCTAAAGTGAATACTGCCTCCATATCTCCCTTGTATCTTGCAGTGGTAAGAAAGTCTGTTGGTGTTGTAAAAGCATTATTAGAGTACAAACAAGCATCTGTTGCTGGGCCAAATAAACAAAACGCTTTGCATGCTGCTGTCCTAGGAAGTCCAGGTTAGAATAACATATAGCCTACTTTTTGATCTGTTTAATTCTCAATATAACCTGAGTATACAAAGTTTTGAGAAATGGAAGTAACTTGAACTTTTTTTTTTTGTACTGTCAGAATTAACTTCTATGCTTCTTCAGTGGAGAGCTGAATTGGCATACGAAAGGGATGCCTCAGGAAGCACTCCTCTGCACTATGCAGCATCTGATGGTGATGTCGCTGTAGTGCAAACAATTTTGGACAAAGCACCTTTAGCAGTTTACATTCAAGATGAAGAAGGATCGTCACCTTTGCATGTTGCTGCTCGAATGTTGCATTATTCCACAATTGATTTAATGATCAATTGGTGTCCTGACTCATTTGAGCTTCGTGATAACAAGGGCCGGAATTTCCTTCATATTGTGGCTCAATTACGTGGTGGGCGAATTATTTCCTATGTTCAGGACGCCCAACATGCGATGGTTTCTTGGCCGAGTAACCTTTGTTATCGTCTTGGCTTGAAAAAACTAAATAAAACTGGCAAGCGGATTAACCTTGATCATCATGGTTTGGAAAAAATTGTCAATGAGAGGGACAATGAAGGAAGCACACCATTGCATTGTGCCTCCATGAATGGCTCTTCAGCCATGATTTGGGAGCTACTTCAAGTAAACAAAGCAGACACAACAGTAATAAACAATGAAGGCAAGACAGCACTGGACTATTCAATTTTACTAGACAATGTTTTCGCCATGGTAATCTACTAATAATCTCCAATATTTATTATTATTTACCAGTACTAAGACATTAATCAATTACCAACACCAGTTAGATTCAATTTTATTTTATGTTGAATGAAATTTTGTTAGGTTCTTGTACGTGACCCTTGCACATGACCATATATAAAAGTCCTCATCACTTAGCCATGTTTTATTTTTCTTCTTTTTTTCCTTCCATTACATTTCTCTAGCTTTATCAGTTTAAAAATGGTTACCAAGCGCCAGCCAAAATGATAACACCAGAGTAACACCTAGAGTTGCTTAGGACACTAATTAATAATATTATATTTGCATTCGAGTAACTTAGCATAAAAAACGCATGTTTGCATATTACTGAATATATATTTACTTACTTTAGTAAATATAAAGCAGTTTGTACCATAAATTATAAATATCAGAATGCATTGATATTTGCTTTGGTCTAAACATTTTTCCAAACAGGCACACATTACAGCAACCCTATTTACTTATGGAGCAACATTTGGTCCTCAGCGGCAAGACAAACTGAAGAACTGGAAAGACAAAGTAATAATTGACAAAACTTCTAAGAATCTGATCATTGTTTCTGTTTTGATCGCTACAATTGCATTATCTGCTGCTTTTAATGTGCCGGGATCGTACAATAGTGATGGAGTATCAAACCTTCGTTTAGAAAAGCAGTACAATTTGTTCATTGTTTTCGATACTCTTGCCATGTCAGCATCTGTGTCTGTAGTGATGTTGCTTGTGGTTGCAAAGACCGTTAGTGGGAAGCACTCTAGGATCTGCTTCACTTTGTCCCTGATTCTCTTGTGGATATCCCTATCCACAATGGAATTGGCCTTTGTCTTGGCCGTATCAGCAACATTGGGGGACGGTAAATATCCCACCAAGACCTTCGTTTACTTTATTCCAACAGTTTTCTTCTTCTGCACGGTATTTATCATCTCTTTTCTTTGCACAGTATTTTGGAAAGCACTAAAATTTATTTCACTTATGAAAAAGAAAACGCAAACAAAACGCCAAATTGACATTCAATGTCCAGCTTTGACCACTTACATTAGGATATCGTATTTGTTTATTATATCAAACAATATTTTGTGCCTAATTGTAATGGGTTTTATAGTAATTTTTCCGCAACAATAGCTTGCTCAAATTTTAGGATTGTAAACTTGTTATATGTTTATTGATATTGCACGTGGTATCTAGTTGTCTTTTTTCATTTCTTTTTTATTGCTCTTTTTCTTAGGTTTGTTTTTCTTTTAAGCAACTCTTTGTAAATTTTTATTCTTTTTTCCGTCCTGTCGTCCATCTTTTTTTTTTTTTTTGTATTTTTAACAATGTAAGACTTTTTTATTTTATTCAATGAAACTGTTGGTCTTTCAATTACCAATCAAATTTTCAAGTGATGTTGTATTTTTTATGAAATGTTATTGTTTTAAGAATGTGTTATGCCAAGAAAAAGAGTTTGCAGAGAAACCAGAAAAGAATATACAAATGAAATGGAAGAAATAAATTACAGCGGCATCCTTCCAACAGATAACATCCCTAATTATCATTAAAAAAAAAACACCCCTAACTGTAATATCCCTCAACATTTGTAGCGTTCATTAAAATTCATCACGCTATCAATTAGTTGTAGCCATGAAGTTTTTGTGCGTGGCATGAACTAGCATATAAAAAATGCTTGCAGATTCCGAATCTCTGCTTGCTTTCATTGGAAAGACCTCCATATATAGACATTGTGTTGAGAAACAAGAAGATTAAGGGACTAATAGCCTCAGATAATCATCATCATTGGCTAATTAAGAAAAAAGGAGCATCAACTTTATTGTATAAAAAAGGCACCTAAACTTTTTTTCTTTTTTAGAAAGTAACCGTTAGGTAACATTGGAGATTGTTCCATATTTATTTTTTTACCGTTACACTTAGCCTTTATAAGGCTTATATTTCCTTCTTGTAAAGATTTTAGAATTAATAAATCAATTACAAAATTCCCAAACTCTGTTGCTCAAACTCTACATGGTATCAGAGCGCTGATTCCTTAAAAAAATTTCTTTCGCAAACAACTAAAGCCAAATGGAAGATGATGATTCAATCACGACTCAGAATTAAAATCCAAATCCCATTTTCCGTCAGTATGCTGACTTTAACAGTTCACAAAAATTAATGAACCTTTCCTTCAATGGAAAAAATTACCTTCCCTGGTCTAAAGCTGCCAGGATAACCCTCAAAGCAAAAGGAATACTAGGGTTTATCGATGGTAGCAAAGTCAGACCAGCAGAAGGAGCAGAGATTCAAGAAAACCGAGATATGGGAGGTAGTCAGGTGATGACCTTGATTTCTAATTCAATCGAGCCAGCACTGGCAGAAACTTTCTGTTACAGTGAATTTGCTGCTGAGATGTGGAAGGCAATAGAGAAGCAGTACAATAACAAGCAAAACCAATCTCAAATTTAACAATTAAAGAAAGAAATAGCCCAAATTTCACAAGAGAATCGAGAAATGCCAGAATTCATTGGGCTTGTCAAAGCCAAATACGAAGAACTCAAGGTGTATAGGCCAACAACCACTGACCTGAAAATTCTCAAGGAGAGGGCTGAGACTGACATGGTGTACACCTTTCTTGCTGGGCTCAATTCCAATTACGATGCAATTCGAGCACAGCTTCTTCTCTCCACGGATCGGCTGAGCTTCGTCGAAGTGATTGCTCGAATCAGACAGGAGACGACTAGGCAAGTTGCCATGAACTCTTTTGACTCGAACCCTAAGCCAGAAGGGCAGGCCTTCTCAGCTCGCCATCTCAACCTCGACAGAGCTAAGCCTAAGGGGGAGAAGGAATGATGCACCCACTATCAGAAAGATAACCACACCTTGGACAGGTGTTGGGTGCTTCATCCCCAAATCCGTCCTAAGAGGGACAACAGGAGTCAGGGGAAGACGGCGAAGAAAAAACCAGCGGGGAAAACCCTAGATGCGAAAGAGGAGAAGAAGGGGATGGTGTCTGCGCGAGCTGACTCAAATAAGGACGCGAAGGGAGGAAGCACGAGTTCGATCGAATCAAGTCGGAGTGACGCGGACAAACTCGACCGACTCGAAGGTATATATGCTCTCCGCTCTACTGGGCCAGCGAGCAGGCCAAGGTCCATCTCTCTCTCTCTTATTAATAATTCAGCCCAACAAAAAACAAATTGTGTAGGCCGAGAAAATTATATGGTGACTAGAAATAAAATTCCAAAATTAGTTTGGAATAACGTTTGTTTAACCACAGGATTTATGGTTAAGAATGCACCAAATAGTGATATCAAATGGATATTGGACTCGAGTGCTACCGACCATTCGACCGGAAATAAATTTTTGTTGAGAAATTATAATTCCATAAATAGTGAGCAATACTTTAAGGTAGCCAATAATGAAAAAGTTAAAATTAGAGGTTGGGGGATGATTAGTGTTTTATCAAAAAACTTCATGCAAGATGTATTTTTTGTGGATAATTGTTCGGTCAACCTTTTATCTATTTGTAAACTTACCAAAGAATTGAATTGTGAAATTGTTTTTAAAGAAAAGTTCGTCTTTTTTCATGATCTTCTCACCAAGGAAGATTGGTGAAGGTTATTTAGAAAACGGTCTCTATTTTTTGGATAGCAACAAGCTTGTTTTTCACTTTATTAAAGATGAGGATTTGAGTTTTTTATGGCACAAGCGAGTGGAACATCCTTCCGACAAAGCTCTTAAATCTTTATTTAATTTTTTTAATGGTGATTGTACTAATTGTGAAATTTGTAAACTTGCTAAGCAAAGTAGACTTCCTTTTTGTAATTCTAATTCCAAAAGTAATGAAGCTTTTGAACTTATTCATTACGATGTTTGGGGACCGGCTCCCTTACCTTCTTACGATAGTTTTAAATACTTTGTTATTTTTATCGACGATTTTTCCAAAATCACTTGGTTGTATTTAATGAAAAATAAAAATGAGGTTTTTTATCATTTTCAAACCTTTACCAATTTTGTTGAGACTCAATTTGACAAAAAAAAATTAAAATTATTCGCACTGATAATGGTACAGAATTTATAAACTAATTTTTTTTTAATTTTACAAAAAAACAAAGGAATTGTTCATCAAACTTCTTGCATTTATATCCCTCAACAAAATGGAGTTTCTGAGCGAAAAAATTGTCATCTTCTTGAAATGACAAGAAAACTTCTTTTTCAAAATAACGTTCCAAAAATTTTTTGGTCGGTAGCCGTTCTCACCGCAACTTATTTGATAAATAGATTACCAAGTGTCACATTGAATTTTAAAATCCCTCTTGAGATATTTTATGGTAGAAAACTTAATCTTGATCATTTGAAAATATTTGGTTGTACTAGTTTCGTGCATAAAAAAAGAATTGATAAACTTGATACGACTTCTATTAAAACTATTTTTTTGGGTTATTCTTCTCTTAAAAAAGAGTACAAATGTTACGACCCCATAAGTAAGAGACGTTATATTTCTAGAGATGCGATATTCCTTGAAAATGAATCTTACTACAAAACCGAAAAAGAAATGATGGTTGATCACACAATTTCAAATGATTTTGTGTTACCTTGTGTTACTAATCAAGAAAGGCAAGAGGCTTTTGTAGAAAATATTGTTGTAGGGAATAATGAAACACAAGAGATCGAAATGACTCAACAAGAAGATGTTGAAGAAAGTGAAGAAGGACAAGGCGAAGAGACAAGCTTAAGAAGATCTAGCCGACAAATGAAGCCATCAACAAGACTAAAAGATTTTGTCACATATTCGGTACAATATCCTATCCAAAATTATATTTCTTACAAAAATATCTCTAGTGAGCATTATGTCTTTTTAAACTCGTTGGCAAAAATTGAAGAACCAACCAATTATGACGTAGCAAAAAATGATCCGAAATGGTGTAAGGCAATGGAAGAAGAACTTCATGCCTTAGAAAAAAAAATCAAACTTAAGAATTGTGTGAACTACCAAAAAGAAAAAAAATCGGTTGGTTGCAAATGGGTATACAAAATTAAGTACCATAGTGATGGTACCATAGAGCGGTACAAAGCTACATTAGTAGCCAAAGGTTATACCTAAACTTATGGTATAGATTACCATGAAACCTTTGCACCGGTGGCAAAAATGAATACCGTTATGATGCTTTTTTTCATAGCGGTAAATAATAATTGGATCTTTGCATCAAATGGATGTAAAAAACGCCTTCCTTCAAGGAACGCTTGAGAAAGAAGTGTATATGACACTACCCCCGATCATAAAAAAGAAAAAATATCTAACCTTGTATGTTGGCTAAAACAATCCATTTATGGATTAAAGCAATCTCTAAGAGCATGGTATGGCAAACTCTCTCATTTTTTATTGTCTTGCAATTTCAAAACAAGTGGTGTCGATCCTTCCTTATTTGTGAGGCATAATATGCATGGTACCACCGTGGTTTTAGTTTATGTTGATAACATAATCACAACCGGTAACAACCAACTTGAAATCAATAATGTCAAAAATGACTTGAAACAAAAGTTTGATATTAAAGACCTAGGCAAATTAAAATATTTTCTAGGAATTGAAATTGTCCATTTCTCTAAAGGGTTATTTATATCCCAAATAAAATATATTCTTGATTTGCTTAAGGAAACCGGTAAATTAGGTTGTAAGCCGGTCAAAACTCCAATTGACATAAATGAAAAACTTGATAGTGAAAAAGATGAACTTTTAAGAGACATAAGCCAATTCCAAAGACTTGTAGGTAAATTAATTTACCTAACCATTACGAGACCGGACTTATCTTTTGTTGTAAGTCAAATTAGTAAATTGATGCATGCACCACATTTGAATGTCATTAATAGATTATTAAGGTATCTAAAAGGTTCTCCCGGAAAGAGAATTTGGATGAGAAAAAATGATACTAATGCGATATGTGGCTACTTCGATGCAGATTGGACCAGGAGCTTTGATACAAAATCAACTGTCGGTTTTTGCACATTTGTAGGCGGAAATTTAATCACATGGAAAAACAAGAAACAAAATGTAGTGACACGATCAAGCGCGGAGGCGGAGTATCGGGCCATGGCATCCACCGCAAGCGAATTAACGTGGATCAAGCAACTATTTGCCTATTTGAATATCACTCATAAAGAGCCCATGAAGATGTTTTGTAATAATAAAGCAGCGAGGCATATTGCAGCAAACTCCGTTTTTCATGAGCGGACCAAGCACATCGAAGTGGATTTCCACTTCATTAGAGAAAAAATTCATGCCAAGGAAATCGAGACTCCATATATCAAGAGTAAAGATTAATTGGCGGACATTTTCACAAACGGCTTGAGCATCAAGAACTTCGAAGATATCTCGTTCAAGCTAAGATTATACGATATCTACAATCCTAGTTTAAGGGGGAGTGTTGAGAAACAAGAAGATTAAGGGACTAATAGCCTCATATAATCATCATCATTGGCTAATTAAGAAAAAAGGAGCATCAACTTTATTGTATAAAAAAAGGCACCTCAACTTTTTTTCTTTTTTAGAAAGTAACGTCAGGTAACATTGGAGACTGTTCCGTATTTATTTTTTTACCGTTACACTTATAGCCTTTATAAGGCTTGTATTTCGTTCTTGTAAAGATTTTAGAATTAATAAATCAATTACAAAATTCTCAAACTCTGTTCCTCAAACTCAACACATTGCAAGCTTTTCCGGTTGCCGCTGTCTACTTGCCGCATTGCTGAAGACCACAACCTTAATCCAAAAATTTTTCATTTTTCCCAAACAATCGTCTTGATCAGGCTTGACAGAGAGAAAGATGGCGCTGTCGTACGTAACTGAAAGAGAGACGGCGGATGTGCAACTAAGACAGGATGATATTTAAATTTGAAAAATGGGATGCATATCATATTACAAATTTATAGATTTTCCCGACGTAACTAAAGAAACTTCTTTTGTTCTCCACAATGCCCAACTTTTATTAGATGAAGGAAAATATTTCATATTTTCTCTAATAAAAATGGTTACTAGATCAGTTAATCTACATTGGATTGTCGTTCTTTCGCTAATTAAGCTACGCCAAAAAAATTTTGAGGGTCAGGTGGCAATTACCACACACCGACATATTTCATTAATAATAAAAAAGTTACAAAGTCTAAAGATTACAAAGAGAAAAAAATAAAAATAAAGTAATTATGTACAAAAATTAAAGAAAAGAAAAGCTACGCTAAAATTAGTGAATTAATCTCTAAAACTTTCTGAATTTTAAATACAAAAAGAGTATTCCAAAGGAATTTTAACAGTATATAATTTAGCTCTAAATACTTATTATTTTAGAACAGTTGTTAGTTAGCTTAGTGCCACTATCGACCATTACTAGGATCAATCAAGTAGAATTTGGGATGTTCTGGGGCGCAATATCATTTCGAAACGAATATATGGTACAGGGTCCCGCAAATAGTGACATGATCTCTCAGACCGCTAATACTATCTCAACCCAACATTTGGCGCCACGAAGTGCATCGTCGTTCTTTCTAGTCTATTGTCCCTTCGAGATCGCAATAGTCAGGTACTCAGTAGCGAGAGACGGAGAGAGAGAGAGATGGGAGCGTCCAGTTCGAGCGACCATGGCCCCACACAGTCGCCGGAGCAGCAAGAGGAGGAGTCTCTTGCTGCCTCCACTGGATCTCTCCCTTACCTCCGCGCCTCCTTCTCTAAGCTCTCCTCTCCCGACTCCACCACCATCCCTCTCTCTTCCCTCCAGGTACTTATTTCCTGTAGATAGAGTTCACTCTATACGAAATTCGGATTCTAATTTATTCTTTTGTCTTCTATATAGAGCTCTTATAGTTTGATTTTTTTTTATCAGGAAGCGCTTTCTATTAACATATCAAACTTCAAATCAGAATCGGAATTGCTCCAAGTACCAGAGAAGTTTTCTGAACTATTATCTCACCTGGGCTCCTGCATTACCTCTCTTTTCTTCAAAACAACTAATGAAGGAATGACCTGGGTAGATTTCTTGCGAGGTTTCAACCGGTGCTGTGTGACAGCACCTGTATCTCAATCCCTTAACATACACTACCAACTCTTCTCGGCAATGTGCCATGAGGCTGGTATAGACACAAAATTGGAATTTGATTTGTGTGAAGACGGTACAGGGAAGGTTACCGGATCGTTGGTACCGACCCAATTGGTCATGTTCCTGTGGATGTGCTGGGTACTGATGTATAGTGCACGGGTTCCAAGGCAATTGAAGGATGAAAAGGGTATTTTGGTCTTACCTGATGTGAGCCATCTGTGTAATTCTGCTTTGGTTAGTACTGGTCTTGTTAGGGATGATGGTGATATTTTGAAGGTTGATTTTTCTGCTGATGATAAGGAAATACCAGTGCAGAAGCTACAGAGCTGGGTTTTGTCTACTTTGGTAGGAATTTCACATAGCCTTTCGCAATATATGCAACAGAAGATCCAGTTATGTGCTACTTCAGAGGTTCGTGCAATTTTTGAGAAGTGGTTTATATGTTAGTAATTGGTGTCTTTTGGGCAAATATTTGTTTGTGTAGGCCCTATGACCTATCATTGAACTAGAACGCTGCAATTTTTTGATAGTATGGATTGAATGGCGGTATTAATTTGTGTACTGTGATCATCCTTATAAAGTAGTGATGTGTTGTCTAAACCAAATATCAGCACTCGTTTCTTTTGATGCAGTTGATGTTCAAGGCTAAATTGTGCCCTAACATGTACATCTAAATTCCTGCCAAGTAGAAAATTACATGTGAAACTTGAAACAATTTAAACCTAATCAGTATATATTTGCTCTCTCTCTCTCTGTCTCTGTCTAAATTGACCTGACATGCATTAAACCAGCATTTAGTTTTATCATTGCTTTAGTTTTTTTTTTTTCACTTCCTATCTTAATGCAGGAAAATGCTGGGGAATCAGCACCAGTCAGTGACAGCATCACAGAAAATTATGATACAAATTTACTAACCCGAGGTAGGGCATGGGCTGTTTCTCTCTCTCTTAGAGGTGCCTCGAGGGATCAACTCATGAATGCATCCTTCATTGGAATGGATAATGATGACCTTCTTTATAGGTTTGTTGCAACTTGCAATGTTGAACTTTTCTGTTTTTGTTTCTATCAAAAATGGATCTTCTTCGTTTTCAAGACAGTGAATTTTCCCAACTCTTAATCGGTTCCTTTAGTCAAACTATGAATGAAAATTTTGGGGGCATTGACGTGGGTTAAGCTGTATCTTTATCATAAGATGTGTCACCAGAGTGACATACTTCATAGTACGTTGAACTAGATTTTGAATAATAGTGGCAGAAGATATAATATGAAAAAGAAGTTTGGGGACTAGACCAAAGTCTGTATTGCCAGTTTCACAAATTTTTCATACATGAGGGATCATTATTGTCATTTACATGAAGGAAAAAAAGACTGCAATTTGTCAAGACTCAAGACTATGTTGCCATAAATTTTTCAGGTCGTCTCTTCATGGAAAGGGATTGAGCCGGTTCTGGTCAAACGTGGAAGGTTACAATGGTCCTATTTTGCTTTTAATCTCTGCCAGCTTGTCCAACTCCAGCGGCGCTGATAATAGAATAACTTCAACTAAGTGGATTATTGGTGTATTAACTGAACAGGGATTTGAAAACAGAGATACATATTTTGGAAGCTCAGCATACCTTTTTGCTGTAGATCCTATTTTTCGGGCCTTTCCTCCTTCAGGTGAATTGTTATTTACTTATTTTTTAAGTATATTATAAATGTATGTGTCTTCATGCTTCAGCACTGAGATTACCAAAAGAACTCACAATATCTTCAAATTTTCAAGAGGTATAACTTTGCAATTTTGTTAAAGGCAACAAGCTTTTTCAGAAAGTCTAGCTATTGTAACCAGCATGCAGTACAATTAAGTGCAAGGTTATTGGGCAGAATTTTCACATTCTTCCTGACGTTATCTCTGTTATTTTGAAATTGTAATGGAACAATAATTGTTTTGCTATGTCCCAGTCAGCTCCTTTTTACACGTAATCTCTATGGTTATTGTGCAGGGAAGGAGAGGAACTATGTGTATTGCCACCTGCACCCTACTGTTAGAGTCTACCAAGCAAACCCTAAGCCCATTGGCCTTGCATTTGGTGGGAGCCTTGGCAATGAAAGAATCTCATTAGATGAGGATTTCGCCAAGGTTGTGGTTCGTCACCATGCTGTTGACAAGACATACCAACCTGGGCCCCTCTTTCCCAGCCAGGTTTCATTCATCTTGGTTTATCTTAATAATCTTTCGACTTTGTACATGTCTGCTTTTAATTGCAGGGACTAAAGGAACTATTGGTGATTTATTCCAAACAATCCTGATAAATTTTTGCTTTAGGGAACAGACATTCTGCTATAATACCCAAGTTTATCATATTTTGTTAAACATTCTCGTCCCACACTCCCTCCCTCAAAAGAGAAGGACAACAAAAGAATAGACAAGGAAACAGAAACAAAATTCCTGTTCGAACTAGTATGGAGTCGAACTAAAGTTAGATGCCAGGCTGAATCAAACTTGCTATACAGATTTGGTTGATTTTATGTGAGGAAAAGTTAAATATATTCATCTTATGGTTCACTTGACATGTTTTAATGGTTGTATTTTATTTGTAAACCCAAAAAAACTGCTGGGTTTTGATTCCTACAAGACGTATTTGGTGTTGTATTTGCAAATGCCATTGGCTAGCAGCTGTATCTACAAAACTGGTCCAACGAAATAGTTGTTTCATCTTCTGATTTCTGAAATCTAGGGCTTCTTACCATCTGAAGCGGAGATATTTGAAGTGGAGGTGTGGGGTTTGGGTGGCGAGAGTGCGAAACGGCAGCAGGACGTGTTCAAGAAGAGAGAGAATATTTTCACTGAACAGCGTAGAAAGGTTTGAATTCTACAACAGTTGTTAATTGACAACTCTTACTAAAATTACCTGACATATATGTTTACTCGGGCATGGCTTGTACCTAGCTGGTTATGTACCAACACTAAGCTGATTACCTTTTGTAATTAATTTTTAAAATTCAAGTGGAGGATTAGTTAAAGAAATTTATAAGCCCACAAACATAATTGTAGAAATAAGAAAAGAAATCCTACATTAAATTTGCACTTAACCTCTGAGGTTACCAGTATCCAGGCAATAACAGCATCCAGCATCGTGATTCTGGTTGATAGTATTTGAAGATTTCAACAAGTTTTACTTGTATAATGCCTGTCATTATTGTTTCCAATACTGTGTAGGTGGATTTGAAAACATTTGGGAATTGGGAGGATTCACCAGAGAAAATGATGATGGACATGGTATCTGATCCCAACAGAGTCAGGCGAGAGGATCGTTGATTTTACTTGCCTTCCAATTTTTAGTTATCTATAATAAACGTCCAGTTGGTTAGAGTCCTATTGGTATTCATCATCTAGTTTGTTGTGTCTCGTCATTATTTGATATTTTTGTTGTGTCTCATCATCATTTGATGTGGATAATCGACTACAGATACAGTTGAATTGTGTGTGATGTATGTACATCATTGTAAATACTTTTCTATAATAATGTAAAGAAGTTGCACAGTTAAGAAGCGGAACTCAGTGTTTGGAGCAGGACATGGGTATTCTTCTACGGGTTTCAAATAAAAAAAAAAAAAAAGGGTGTTCTTGAAAAAAGTAATTTGTCAATTCTTACCCAACTTGACCTGATCACAGCTCCCAGCTAACCTGTGGACAATGTCAGTTGACCGGATGTATCAGTGTTGCCAATAACTAATCAATCATTAATGTGATTGTGTTGCCAATAACTACATTTAAAATGTTAACTTTATTTAAGCAAAAACAAATTTAATTTTACTTTCGGAAATGTTAGAATTGACCAAAACATTACGATGAAGGATCCGTGTGGACCAATTGACCAAATGTAATGGTTAGGTAACACAGTGACCTTCTAAACTTATCTCAAAGGTTATTCTCAAAAATAACAATAATAATAATAATAATAACTTATCGTTTCTCAAAGGTAGAATGGGCCCGGACCCTTTGTTCCCATCATTCATACTTCTCATGGGAATGATTCTGTTGTTTAAATCAGATCCGTTCGATTTCAAAAGGACGGGCGGAAGCCACCCAGTGCACATCATCGATACCTTGTTCCCATCATTCATACTTCTCATGGGAATGATTCTGTTGTTTAAATCAGATCCGTTCGATTTCAAAAGGACGGACGGAAGCCACCCAGTGCACATCATCGATATCTTGTAGATATTTTGTATTATTTTAATCCATCTATACAATCAGATTCAACTCATATTGCCATTAAATTATAATATTATAAACCAGTTTCTCAAAAAAAAAAATATTATAAAACGGACGGTCCAGAATTCACGTTCCAGCTGTTCATGTGACGAATAAAACAAATTCACATAACTATTTTTCCCCAACCTCAATCTTGTGGAACTCTATAAAACGGGTATTATAGCGGGTCATTACAAGAGTTTCTCCCATGCTGCATTGCTGCTACAACAAAACAAAAACACAGAAAAACCCCTCAAAGTAGTGCAGATACGACGGCAGAGATCTCCTGTATCTCTCAAACTATAGGCTTGTCTCAATGCACTATCCATAAAAGATCTCACATATGCAACACAGAATGAAGCACTATTACCGCCAGGAGGAATCTCTATGACCATAAAAACCGCCGAAACCCAAAAATAAATCGCAAAAACTAAAAAAGAAAGTAGAAAAATAGTCGTCACTCGTCAGACAATTCGAGAGCGGTGCCTCGTGTATCCGATAGGGTTTCCTTCTCGCTTGTTTCCTCCGCTGCCTCCTTTTTTTTTTCTCTCTCTCTCTCTCTCGAAGGAAGAAGTTGAACGCTAATCGACGCGATTAGGGTTTCAAATAGTAGGAATAACTAAGATCTTAAGTTTGGATCTGTTAAATCTATTGTGTTAGTTCGAATCCGTCGATTCGATGGTTGAAATTGGAAGAAAACGGCGATTGAAGAGGGTTTCATGGGCCCCTGGTGCTAATCTTTGTCAGGTATAATCCAATACACACATCGATCAATCCACATGAGCATGTTTTTTTTAATCTTTTCCTGTTCGATTGATCGACAATTATTAAAATTGGTTAATTTTGTGCGAGTTTTGAGACGTAAGAAATATATTCCCTTGAAATTTAAAGATACAGTTCAGTTCCTGCTTGTTACGCTTTTCACAAATTTGAGAAAGATTCGTGATATATTCAAATTTTATCTATCTATAACTTGAGGAAGACCAGTTATGCTTTCCCAAAATTGAGACAATTTATCTAATTCCAACAACTGCTTTTAAAGTTCAGTTAATTGAGACAATTTAAGCAAGAATAATGTTCCAGCGCAATGTTTTTAAACTATTTCATTTGTTCTCTTTTTCTGAAGCTACATTTTTTCATTAAAATTCTTTTTATTTCCCCAGAAAACAAATGTCATGTCAGAATCACAATGAAATACTCAATTACTCATGTGATATCAGTTGTAAAACGCACATGAAAAGGACTATTTTCTTATTAAAGGAATCAAGGTGGATGCGTTCCAGTATAAACTTTGGATCAGATGTTACACTTTTTTTTTTTCCATGGGGTTGTGGGGGTGAAACATTTCTTCTTAGTGAAGCTAAAAATTGATGCACTCAACGTTTTAAACTTCTTCCATACTGACAGTAAAAGTGATTTAAGAAAACCCACGCTTATAGAAGTGGAAAGAAATGGTACATCAAAAGGTGGATACAAATCAGAAAAGAAACAAACAAATGAAAATGGTTATAAAAACGGCTAACAAGAAGAACAGGTCTTTTGTTAATTTTTTTATTTTGAAGATTTATATTTGTTAAGTTTTATATTTATTCTTTTTTACTTTCAATTGTACTTCCAGTGGCTCTAGTTGACTCGTTTATGATCCCTAAAATTTGTAGATGAAGACGGTGCTAGTACCATACATCAAGAATCAGCTAATCTGTACCAGATATGTATTATGCATTGCATCCATTCTAAGATCTGGTATGGACAAAGCTTGTTGGTACTGAGCACACAGAATAATTTTGAAGTCTTAAAAACTTAAATTATGACTTGATACAGCATCAATTTGCATAAGATGGTTAGTCTGAAAAAAATATTAAGGGGCAGGCTTTACTTATCTAAGAAGCATGAACAAAACTGTGGTAACTTTAACAGTTTGACCCTACACCCTTGTTTTCCTGAAATTTCACTAATTTCTAAACCTTTTGCGTAAAATATTGAGTTTCTAAAATAATTTACAATAGTGTAATTTTGTCGGGAATCGTAAATAATGAATGAGCCTTGGTAAAATTGAATGGAAATTCACTCTATTTTTTGTTGCCCTTCACACGAAATTATTTCAAAAAAGGATCAATAATAGAAGTACAGGTGGACAACAATGTGAACAGCCTGATCTAAATGAACCAGAATGAATAATGAAATATGTTAATTTCTTTGCAGTATCAATGCTATTTATGAAAAGTCAAATAAAACAATGTGAAATTATGTTGGACATGGTTTCTCTGGCAATTCTTATAAACTAGTTCTGCCACTGGGTTGTATCAGTTGCCACATGACAAGCACCAAAAATGTGTCCATGAATTTAAAAAAGCACTAAAATTAAAAGTATGTGTAATATCACATATCAGCAGGCCTTTCAACCAGGTGGTGCATGCTAAATTTAGAAAAAAAAAAAACAGAAAAAAAACTGTCAATATGTCTTTTCTAGTACTAAACAGAATTTAATGGAAATTTCATGCTATAACTTTGACTTGTTTTGCATTAAGGATCATGCAACAATGACCCTCAGTCACACCTCCATGCTGAAATCCTGTAATACCTGGCCTGGGAACAAAACAGCCACCTTGATTGAGGAAATTACAAGATTTTTTTTTTGCTATTCATATAGAGAATCATACTAGTATCGTGCTGATGTGTACCATACTAGTGTACCATCTGTTCAGTAATCTTTGATGTTGTGCATTTTCTGTGTAGATGAGAAATCAAGAACAGTTTCTTCCTGAAGATACTTAAAAATTAATTTATTAAAGCAAGACTGATTTTGGCCCTTATTTTTTTTATTGTCTAAAAATTATGATGTCATTAACTTGCAAGGCACAAGAAATGTTTATCTTGCTTATTATCTGCTTACTTTATGTATACTTAAAACAGATCAATATAAGCACAGCTTCTGAATCCTGCTGTACTGTTGAAGAGCGGTAATGAAAATCTCAAAATAGTAAAATATTATCGTAAATGTATTAATTAATGAACTTGAAAATGAGTAGTTAAAAACGCATAAAAAAAATTAAAAAGGCGGACATATTGTCAAGTTTTTTTCGAAGCTGTTGAATCATGCTCGTATGTTGTTTCTATACTCAGGTCAAGCTCTTTCTGTTGTTTTTATACTCAGGTCAAGCTCTTTCTGTCAGAAGATGCTCCGAGTCAGTGTGGTCGCGGTGCTTCACAAGATCATCTCCAAGCAAAGGATGCATGGACAACGCCTACCAGCTCTGGGCCTGCCTATGACGACTCCTCATTGCCCCCTGGCTTTGAGTCCATACATAATCAAACCAATCCCAAGACTGATATATCTAAGATCCCTGTTATTCGCTGGAAATGCCCTCCCAAGGTATTGAAAGTTTCCTCTCACTGCAGGAGTCCATATGTATGGAGAGCTGCTTTTGTGTTCTGAAATTTGAAACTTTTTAGGGTTTCTTATAAACAAGTATAATAATTTTTCAAAATCTTTGACTTGTTAACTACAGATAGTGTTGAATCCAGAGTGGTATGTAGTATCTGGGCAAGAAAGCCAAGAGATAGCTAAACAAAATCAAAGAAATTTTGGGGTGCTTGAAGCAATTTATCCACGTCAATCTACTATTCCTCCAAAGTAAATATAAAGCTTCTTTTTTTATAAATAATGCCTTTCAGTATACATAGTTAAAAAAAATCAGTACCATGCAGGTGCAAGCTGGTTATTACCTGAATGGTATGCTCCACATTGCATCAGAGCAAGGATTTCTGGACATGATTTCCAGTGTCATAACATATTCCAATAACACCCAACATTTTTTTCATCTTCTAAGCACATACCCACAGTATTTAAAACTCCCAAGACCTGGTACTTTAACTTTAGCTCTGATGCACTGCAGTAGGGATATTCCAATAGACATGGACAATGTTTCCATGCCTGCTATTTTTTTTTTTCTTTCCTTTTTGAATTAAGCACAGATTGAATTAAAATGGGAGTGGACAAAAGTTATTGAGTTTCAATGTCTTACCATCTCTCACTTTAAATTGTCAATATGATAATAGGTTAATGCAGTAAACTGGTTGCTTGGCTTTATCTCTGGTTATGTTGGTTGGGTCTTGCTTGATTACAAAATAGCTTCTTTCTAATCGAGACCTGATATGAAACTTCTAAAACCAAAATGATATGTTCTTTGCATTTTTCTTTTTTTCTTTGGGGTTATTGGGCATGAACTGTAAGAAGGATGTTGGCAGTGATGTCCTTTGCATTCATTCATAACTACTCTAAATTCTAACCTGGGTTTACCACTATGTCCAGCCCTAGTGTCTCAGCCGAAGCACAAGAATTCTGCCAGGATGACTCTTTGACTCGTCTGGTTCCTCTTACTGCTGTAGAGGATGACGATCCCTCAGACACATATGACTATCAACCAGTTCAATCAGAGCCTAGCCTGATCCCGTCCCACCAATCAAGTTCAGTTCAATGTCCGACCATCACACCTCCTGCACAAGCCCCATCATCCAGTGCTAGCGGGAGCGCTGCTCTTGCTGACGTGTCAGTTTTGCTATCAAGACTCGGTGCACATGCTGATGTGGCAGCTGCCACTGCTGCTGCAATAACTGCATTAACAAGTACATCGCAAGGAAATCTAATCGATCAAGACCTTCTTATAAAAATCTTAAGTGATCCCTCTCAGATTGAGAAGTTGCTTCCTGACAACCGAAACCCTAACCCTAGGCCACCACAACCAACTACTTCTGGTATGGCCATGTCAGCTCCCATCCCACCAGCTGCAAGACCACCACTGCATTCTGCTCATCTGTTTAACAGTGTGAGCGACCCTAACCCTAGGCCAACCCGACCTATGGTGCCTGCTACTGCCTCAGTGTCGCTACCACCACTGCCATCACCGCCTCTTCATCACAATGTTCCTTTGTTTAACAGCACAAGAAACACTGATGCTAACTCTAGACAACCACCACCAGTGGTCACTAATGCAATACCAGCCCCACTTCCACCCATTCCACCTCCTCCTCGGCCTCATATAATACCTTCATTTAGTACTGCTAGACCTAGTATCAGCAGTCCAGTTGCCCCACCACTGCCACTGCCTCCACCGCCCCAAATGGTCACTACCACTTCTAAACCTTTGCCAAGTGTTTCTCAAGCAAAGGATGCAAACTATTATAAAAATCTTATAAAGCAACATGGGGGTGAAAACCTGGGAAGTACAAATCCAAATGTATCCGGAACAGGTGCTGGTGTTGTGCAGTTCAAGGGTCAGCAACGTGGGGTTATGGGTACATGTGATGGTACAAAGTCTAAGATTCAAAAGACTTGTGCCTATTTTAACACAACCAGAGGTTGCCGGCACGGGGATAGTTGCCTGTTTTTACATGAAAGTTCAATAAAGCCGGAGGATGATAGAGCAAAAAAGAGAGTAAAAGTAGATAGTGGTATTGTAGGTAGAATTTAATGCATCTCCATTTTGCGCATTTTTACCTTTTTTTTTTCTTTTAATTATTTTTTCTCTTTTGGGGGTAAGGGTTGCTATTGGTATTTTTTTTTTTTTTTTTTTTTCCTCGCTCCTGCTCTTCTGTTGTTTTTTTTCCTTCTTTATAGTGGATTATTTGGTTAAATTTTGTTAAGGAAAGATTATTCCGATAAGAAGAAAACAAAAAGAAAAAAAAAAATAAAAGGTTTGTTCAGGTTGCTGTGAAAGTGTGAATATGAAGCTATGATTTTCAAAAAAAAATTAACAAGTGTTGGAAATAAGGCCAGTCTTTTTTTAATTTTGTAAATGTTTTTGAATTCTTTTCACTTGTTATTGTGACTACCGGGATCTCTGAGCATCAATAGATCAAATCACACAGAGAACCCAGAGATATATTTGTTTATTAGGCTAAGGAACGTATGCAGTTTCTTCATCCATACCAAGGAATATATTTAATTTAAACTGATTGACTTGAAACAGAATTCATACTTAAGTTTGCATTATTAAAATAGAGATACATATCTGAACGAATCCAGGGCCGGAAATATATTCGGACGAGTTCTCCTATCCGAAAAATTTAAAACTAACGTTACTGTTCATATGAATTTCGATAATAACTGTTAAAAATTCGAAATTTTAAAAATAACGTTGTTGGATCGGCATTCCGATTGCCGAATCTACAAAATGCTTGGATCGGCAATTGGGATGCCGATCCAATTAAATCCAACTTTTTAGCCGTTTCCAACTTTATCAATGCCGTTTCCAACTTTTCTAATTTTTTTTATTTGCAATTTTGCTTTCTAGCCCTCAACTTTTTTATTATTACAAAACATATAATTAGTGATTAGTAATTAAACATAATTGAAACTTCTATAATGAAATATAAGTATATAATTAAATTATTTATGTTAAATACATAATATTGTATATGTGTATAATACTTATTTATATATATATATATATTATGTATCATATATTTTATATATTAAATTATATTATAGACGTATTTTTATGAAATGCGGCCTATTAAGCGAGGAATTTGCTGAGGTTTTAAATAAATAAGTTTCTAGTTGGCTCTGTGTTAACCATGTAGAGACAACTATTTTATATACATTAATAAAATTTCCTGTGTGCTGCCGTTAAGTTTTCTTTCATTTGACATTTAATTAATTTCAGGTCCAAATAAAGGATTTGATGTAGAAATTATATTATAGACGTATTTTTATGAAAGTAAATGTAGAAATTTTTTTAAAAAAAATATTTATATAACTATATAAAATATATGCAAAAATATTTAGCGAATTAGAAAACGTTGCAGTCTCTTTTTAAATCCGTCTATACGTGAAATGCTTGAGTATACTATGAAATATGCACCTGTGTTCTTCAAAATTCTCCCTCAAGTATATAAAGATGTGTTTTTATTTATTTTTTCTTCCACCCACCCGATTAATGCTGGCAGATGCACATACTGATAATATTGATATTTGTAGGTGCATTAAAAACAAAAAAATGCTAAAAATATTTCGTTGTATACATTCAGAAATACTAATATGAGGGATTAACTTGAAAACTGATAACTAATTGAGCCGGGTTTTCATTTTGCTGTGATTCAAACTTTAAATTGCTGGTATTAAAAGTCAAAACCCACAATATGTTTTTTCTCATCTAATCAGTAATTAGACAGGTCTGTACGTAAATACATAAAAGTCAAAAGAAGTTATGACTGGCATTTGGAATGCTTGGATCGGCATCCCAATTGCCGATCCAATTAAATCCAACTTTTTACAAAATAGTCTAATAAATATATAAAAATAGTCCAATAAAAAAATTTTGTCATACATTAAATGTAGATATTAATATATATAAATTTTTAATGTATAAATAAATATACATAGAAATATATGTACATATAATAATATGTATCATATATTTTAATTATATACAATAATATGTATTTAATATATTAAATATATGATAAATAATATATATATATATATATATGTATAAATAAGTATTATACACATATACAATATTATGTATTTAACATAAATAATTTAATTATATACTTATATTTCATTATAAAAGTTTCAATTATGTTTAATATATGTTTTAATTGTTTTTAAAGCTGATCCTTGATATTAAAATGATAGGATGTGATTGAATTAGATCTATATGTTAGCTTATTTAAGGTTGTATAACTTGTATTTTTTAATAATTAAAAAAATTATGAAATTTTGGCGTGCATGGCAAATGAAATTTTTCTGATTTTTGATATGCCATGTTGTTTATTAGAAGTTACGACAAAATATTTCATATTTTAAAATTTGATTCGAGTTGATGATTTTAATTTATTTATTATATGCATGAAAAAGTTTTTTGTGATATTTTGATTCCTTATTTTTTAATATGGTTTCACTATCTATCATAGGAAATCCAAGTATTTTTTTTCATTTGAATTTCATTCTTATATAATAAAAATTGGTTTAATAAATTCAACCAAAAAATTTGTTGAATTTGGCATACATTAATATCACACCCCAAGTGCATATAATCTTTTATTTTTACATTTGCATCATCAGCCGTCCTTTTTTTTTTTTTTGACAATCTTATTTCGTTCATTTGCAATTAAAATTCAAAACTCAAGTTAGGCACTAAATTGAAAATTTTCTAATATCTGATTATAATAAAATTCACATTAATTGTAAGCTATGTACATATAGCCTCTTTATTATTTACATTATTAATTGTTTTGTCATTTGCAATTTACAACTCCAAGCTTCTTTATAAAATTATACTTCTATTTTTTTCATATGAACTTTAATTATAACAGTAAATGTTAACATGTCACTGTGTAATATAATTTTTCTAACATTTATTGTCAATTTGATCGATAGCTATTTTTAAATGACGTGAACATTCAAACCCATATTTTTAATTGATTTTTTATTTTTATTTTTTTATGATTAATTTATGAAAATTGTGTAAACTTCAATGAATGATGAAATGCATTTTTATAACTAAATTGAAATTTTTGTAATATCTGATTATAATAAAATCATTCAAACTCATATTTGTTATGACTAAATAATGATGAAATGCATTTGCCCAAAAAATAAAAATACTTTCCGTATAAAACATAAATAAAAAAGGCAAGATAAACCTGTGATTAAATATCTAATCAAATTTTTTTCTATAATGAACAATAAAGTTTATTCAAATCTTGATGAAATTCGATCAGTATACAATGCATGCCATGTATTTCTATTGCAGTTGTATAGAATGTTATTTTTAGTGGATATACGTGATTAGCGTTGGCGAAAGAAATAATCTGGAGCAAATTCCTAATTATAATGAATGATTCTAGTTAAATATAACTAATTAATTCTTATACATTCATAGTTTGATCTCTTAATCGAGTATCAAATCGACTCTAAATTTTATAAAAATTATATGAAAATGCATCGTTCAATAAATTGAACAAGATTATCAGTTTAGATTTGATGTTTGAATTTTTTTTAAAAAAAATAAATATTAATAAAATATAAAATTTTGGTATTTGGTAGTACTAAAACTCTACTCTACAAATAGTATGTTAAATTTTAACTTTTCTATCATTCCAAAATAATTTATTTGGTCCTAAAAATGAAACAATTAAAAAATAAAAAAGTTGAGGGCTAAAAGAAAAATGTGACAAAACATAAAAAAATGTGACAAGACATAAAAAATTGTGACAAAACGGAATGGAATTTTGGATCGGCAATTGGAATGCCGATCCAAGCAGTTTGTATTTTCGGCAATCCGAATGCCGATCCAACAACGTTATTTTTAAAATTTCAAAATTTTAACAGTTATTATCGAAATTCGTGTGAACAGTAACGTCATTTTTAATTTTTTCGGTTCTCCTATACTGCCTTGGGCTTGAATGTGCACATCGTTACGGAAAAATTTATTTTATTTAACAAACTGGAAACCCAACAGCTATTAAAACAGCGCTCATTGCCTGAAATCAAGTCCACAAAAGCCCGACTTCATGAAATATGACAGTGGTATCTTTTCTTCATGTTTCACAAGAACGTAGCAAAACAACAGAATTGTTCGAAATGTTACGTTCAAAAGAAATGAGATTTAAAAAAATAAACAGAAATTTCATCAAAATAATATAGGAACTTTTAAATTTTGAGTTTTCTTTAATCAAATTCTTAACAGGAATATCTTACTAGGAAGATATCACCAGTATATATCACCTCATCTACACATTAATGATCTACGGCTCTACGCTTGATACATTACGGATCAAGAAAAGGGATTCAGCGAAGGAGTGTTGGTTTATTGCCTATAGTTTTTAGACTGTAGCATGTTGAGCTACTTTATATTGTTGCTTATAAGTTATAAATTATAACACTGTAGCATGTGTTCTACTTTCTAAAGTTTGAATTGTCCAACTCAATTGGAGGTACGGGAGGGACCACACACAATGGCAGCTTGTGATCCTGAGCTGGATGGTTGAATTAGACTAACAGTCAGATCTGTGTCTGATCAGATCAAATTGCATCGAGGCACCTATAAAACACTATAAAGCACATTGAAGATTACTACTATGCCTCAAATCTGGATATGCAAGGGGCTGTATTTATAGAATAGCGTCAATTCAAGTCAATGACTATTCAAAAATACTATAAGACGCTTTAATACCTGTACAGAATTGTTTTAACCTTCTTTTTGCCTATTTTAACTAAAAAGTTTAGTTATAACTTATAAACTATTTAGCAACTCAAATCAGTATAGTAACGTTAAGTTGCTAACCTCATCCATGATCCAAGCATACCAGCCAAAACACACACAACAGAATGTTGCGAGAGGGGAGAGGGTTTCTACAAACGACACTTGACATCACTAAACCACAAGGACACACAGACTGAATTTTTCACAATCGAAGATATATCATTAAGATTACCAGCACACTTTAAATGTACTTCAGGTCTATACAAGCTTGCAATTAAAACAATATTCCTGAAGTAGTGAAATGGGCTTACAAACAAACCGTAAGGTCTCAAAAAAAAAAAAAAAAAACTGTAAGGAAAGCTATATTCAAGATTCTGGTACTTTAATTTGGAAAATAAAAACTTGTAAAAGGAGATGTTAATATTCGTCTCGATATCTAGATACTAACTCACAGTAAATTAACGAATATAATACTTTCAGTGTTGTACTCCCACAGAGCAATCATATAATACAGAAACAACACCCACACAAAAGGGGAAAAGAAGAAAAAGAAAACCGAGGCCCAAACCTAAGTGTCTCTATTTTTACATCAACATACACACACCAAACTGCTGGCCTCTCCATACATTACCTCAGCAAATATTAAACACTATTACAAATAATCAAAAGGAACAATTAAAATAACAAATTGATTCCGAAGCAAAGTAATAAAAAACCACTAGAATCAATTCACAGATAAATCATCTTTGCCATCTCCTTTCTGAAAATTTAGCAAAAGAAAATGTGGTGTAAGGAAATGATTCATTCTATATGTACTGCAATCTTGGCTGGCTTTTAATGATAAGATACCAACCACATTAATTTCTTTCAATAGGCTTTCCTAGATGTTTCTAGCATTTAATCAGTAATTGCATGTTCAGTCTGGTAATAGTATGCACCAAATAATAAATTAAAAAAGGCTTACCAGAAGAACCATGTGATTGAGTCCCACTTCCCTTAGCATTCACCTGAGCCTGGTGTGACTGAGAGCTTTGCATGCGCGGGGACGAATCCTTTCCCCCAGCCCCACCAGGCCCACCAATCGGCAACGAGTGCCTCTTCTTCCCACTCCCATTGGTCTCACTGACATCTGGACTCATCTTAGGAGACACACTCGGGTGAAGTTTTGCACGAGCTGATTCTGTTGCCTGCATGTAACTAGGTAGTGAGCTGTTACTAATTCGCGGCTCTGAGTCCCCACTGTGACCCATTGACCCATTCCGTTTTATCACTCCATTGTTATTATTACTTGAGCCGTTTATTGGGCTGTCAAGTGACCGTTTGGTAGAGATGCTACTTGGTTTTTTCTTTCTCTCTCTCTTGGATGTTTTGGTATTCACTGAGCTTTGGCTTGAAGGAGTACCATGCATATCGGTAACTGTTGTAGTTGTATGACTTATAGGAGTCCCCTCTGGTGACCGTAAGATCCTCTCAATTTCAACCGATTCAGTGGCAGTGTTGATTGAGTCATTTATGGTCTCTTTGGGTTCTTTGGTTGGTTCAGGCTGGAACTCTAATTCTGGGTTCTTAGTTTCAGATTCAACTTTGATTTCAGTTATCACAGAATCAGCATGGATTTGGTAATTTTTATTTTCTAACGCTCCAATTTCAAGCACAATTTCACCTCCTTCGGCCTCAGATCTGTCAGGCGAGTCAAGTGTGGATGAGATAGAAATCTCAGTTCCGCATTCAGACACAGCTTTAATCAAAGCACCTCCAGCTGTAATATTATTGGTTTCATGGTTGGCTATATTATTATTAAGATCCTTTGATGAAGCATCATCAGCCTGGGAGGGAAAGGTGAAGGACTTGTTTGAACTGAGTGACCGAGCCACACTCAAATTTGAATTCGAACTCAGTTCTTGGAATTTCATCTGCGCTGCAACAAAATTTGGATTTATCACCTTTTTGCAACCAATCTTCTGGACTTCACTCTCTTCCAACTTAGCTTCGGCCAAACCATCCAATTCAGGATTCTCATAAGATAAATTAATATCAGGTTTGACTTCGAGATTTGGGGATAGATCTGAATTTTCTTCTTCTAAATCACATGCATGAACGCCATTCTCAACCAATTTCATTTCCAGCTCTTCTTTTGGCATGGCAGCTGCACTCAAATCATCTTCTAGTGCTTCAATTTGATCATTAGAATTGAAATATGAATTTGAATTTGGAGCATCTGACGGTAACGAGCAGTCTGTTTGTGAATCCACAGCATTGGATTCTGTTATAACTGTTTCTGATTCAATGATTTCCTTCTGATCAGGTAATTGTGAGCCACTGGACGGGGTTATGGTGTAAGTCCACCTCTCAAGCCATTGCCATGTGTAGTCTGGTTTGTATGGGTCACATTTTATGTGAATTGCCTTTGTCTTTGGCATTGTATCCATTATCTGAGAAATTCCAAAAATAAACTATTTGATTTTCCTCTGTAAAATACTAAAGAATTCAAAAACAAAAGGTACTCTTCCAGCAACAGATGCACAAGCATGGATAATGAAAATATTATTAATTGTTATTTCAAAGCTGGGAATTAATCATACCTTGCAAGCAAATCCATTCAAAAGCAAGTTATCATTGGAACTGCAGGTTTTATTTCCTTGGCTGAAGCTGCCTCCACTTCCCTGATTTTAGTCACAAATATGTTACTTAAACATGAAAGCCAATAAAATAGTACATTACAAGCTAGTGGCTACCTGTAACACCTTACTAGACATCCATTCTGACATAAAATTAAGCTAAAAAAAATCAAATGAAACGTTTTTAAAGAAAAAGGCAGAAGTATCAGACTTTCCTGGTGATCATTTAATAATCTGATTACCAAGTCAGCACATGTCAGAGTCACTAGTATCTGGTACTAAGAATTCTTGGCAGTATGTATATGTCACGCACCTGAGTTATATCTGCCAGATCAGACTTTTTGGGTGTTTGACGGGACCGTACAACAGCCTGCATTTTGATAATAGCAAGGAGGCATCTCAAAGTCCCAGCTGCCTGACTCCGTACCAGGAACCCACGCGCCACTGCTTGAATCTTCACAACATTCCTCAGTTTCACTGACTCTTTCCTGGTCTAAAATTTTTTTTAATACAAGTAAAGAAAAAAAAAATGAGAGTTCATGACTAGGAAATCATAGTCCAGCAAATATTTTGACTGAAGATATTCCTAAGAGATTTCTATTTATTTTAAATTTACATGATAAGTCGATAATTGGTTCTCTCACAACTAAGTATATGCCTTTCTCTGGTTTTCTAATTTGCATTTGACCTTTTCATGATGTTTCCTTACAAAATTAACCAACAAATACAGGATAATTATCAAATATTTACCATGTACCCCCTAAATCCAGACTGGATGACAAGTGCTGCTGGCTCAAGATTCTCATTTTGTTCTGAGATCTTGCTCGCGTCTTCACTTGCTGGTATGTTTTCTTGCTCCAAATCCATTTCCACATCTTTCACTGCCACATCCTCCTCAAGCTTCTCTTCCCTTTCTTCTACAACCAAATTCTCTTTCAACTCGTCATGTGTTTCTTTGACACTCTCTTTTATCACTATATCATTCTCTGTCAGTTTATCCTCAATCTCTCTTGCTACAATGTTATTCTCTTTTGGTTTCTCTTGTTCGACTGTTTTTTCAGTGGAATACTTTGGAGAATAGATGCCGTTGAAGCTGCTATCATTAATCAGATCTGCATTTGGATTTTCCTTGTTTTGCATTACAGTTTCTACCTCAGTGGATTCGTTATTTCTGAGCACCCTATGCCGTGTTGATCTTCTCCTAAAACTCCACCTGCTTTTGTCTGACAGTACTTTGCTCTAGAGGCATAAAAAAAATAAACATAAGAGAATGAAACTTGTTAAAATAACAGAGAGTTTGGGGCATGTTTGGCATGAAATCGTGCCACACTGCAATTAGGAATTACTCCACAGTTCAAAATTCAAGAGGCAAATTCAAATGGTTGATCATGTGCTACATCATGCTGCATAGAGATTCTAAAATAGTTTGTTCTGTACAGAGATTAAGGGGCACAAAAACTAATAATTCGCTAATTAATTCAATTTATTGATATTTCCAACCTTGATCATGCACAAAACAAGCTTCAATTTTTCAAATTTTTGGCATGTACACATACAAACCAGATTTGGATTATCAATGCCGTTGTGACATGATGTGGTGCACAAAAAAAAAAAAAAAAAATGTAGCGTCTGATCAGTACAACAAAGTTTAAGCATAAAATGCCTACTTGATAGTTCACTGCATCTGCAAGATATTCTAATCTTAACACCTTGATGTGTTCTAAACTCGTGATACTAACAAATATATATGTAGGAAAAATATAACATGGTGTCTACAACTGAGGCCGAAAAACAGACAATCATCACATTCAAAATTGATAGCCTAAAGTCTAATAGTTAATTAATTTTGGCCTAAACGTCATCCTAGAACTGTAATTAAGAAGAAAGAAGTGCTTTATTTTATTAAAGTACATATTGACATTTGGCCACCTAAAAATTGACACATTAACTGCATTGTTGAAGTGATCATGTAACACAAAACTCTTATCTTCTTACAAATATATGATACTTCCAAAATACAAAATTCTTACCCACAAATCATCTACTCCAATATAAAATTGCAACAGGAATCCAGTTAGTCAGGTATCCATAGAAATTGAACTCAATTACCCAAAATAATTGACTTGTTTGTAAAAACATATACTTTATCTGCTACTTCAGTTAATGTATTTCTTCTGTAGAAATGACGTTAATTTTCAAAAAGAAGGACAGCTCTTTAATGGTGATGAGAAAGTAGAAAAGAGGTGTACGAAGTACACAAAAGACGTAGCTGTTTATCGAACATAAAGAATTTGAAGAACGAAGTGAAAATTGGGAAATTGAGGTTATTGTTGTTAAAGTTCACAAACAAAAATTATTGTCTATCCACAAATAAATATATATAGGTACAACATAATTGGTAATTCAATTAGAACCTAATTCCAAACTCAAATAGACTAACATGTCCAGAAAAAAAGGCCAATTGATCAAAACCTTGAACAAAACGACTTTGTTCTTTATCATAAATTATAGAAAAGTCTAGATCAAACAAAAATACATATTAGATCCAATCCCTATAGATATTTTAAATGGTCACATACTCACTAAATTTTCAGTACCGGAAATACCTTTCCCTCAAATTACAGTTTCAATACATATATTGCCTATCAGATTATAAATTAACTGCACAGCCTTTCTAAAATGTAGGGACCTGCAAAGCAATTTTTGTGCCAGCTGTTGGTGAGTTGCAGTTAGCCACACTACTACACTATGCTATGCTACCTCAATACATTTAAATTTCTAGATCTGAAGTCCCTAATTGTTAACACTAGATAGTAAATAGCAAACATAATTTCAAATTTAATTAATTAATTGCAAATATGACACTAGTGAATCTAATTTCCATTTCCACAAAATTGCTACCACATCTTTAAGAGAACAACAAATACATAGTTTAATGCACTTTTAAGACAAACAATAGCGAAAAATCAATCGTAAGAGAAATCAAGTTGGCGAGAGCAAATGTAGATCTGAGAAAACGACAACTGAACTAAATGCAAATTTAAAGAATTAGTTAAAAAAAAAAAAAAAAAAACCTCTTCGCAGTGGCACTCATTAGTGGCACTAGCGGAGTTGGCCTGATCGGCGGCAACATCGCCACCTCCGCCGCCGGCGCCGGCGCAGGTGAGGATACTGAAGCACGCATTCTTCGATCTCCCCATTCTCACACTGTCTCTTTCTCTTTCTCTTATGCGCCTCCTGAAAATGGATTAAGGTATATATTCTCTTCTCTCGTGTTGTTTGAGAAATGAGAATTAAGAGAGAGAGAGAGAGAAGCAGCACTGGGTCGTCTCTATCTGTGTCTAGAACTAGAATAGAATAGAGAGAGATAAAAAGGAATATCTCTAGACAAACACAGCGCAGTGTCTTGACTCCTGAGCTACTTCGCTTACTTCACTGTCGTCTCTCTCTCTCTCTCTCTCTCTCTCTCTCTCTCTTCTATTTTGATTTGTTTTCTTTTTTTTCTTTTTTTCTTCGCTTTCTTGTAGGTGTAACGTGGGTATCTCGTGAAAAGATTGGTCTGAGAATCCGAGATGTTATATTGCGCCACAGGAGGAACTTATATCTCTGTTCCGTTATTTTACCTTGATGTTTGATTCTATGAAGCGCGTCTCTGTGTAAGAGAAATGTAACGAGTCATGGAATATGGGTATAGCTAAGTTTGCTACACAAATGGTTTTACTAGAAGAGGTGCGGATGAAAACTGAGTACAACTGTACAAGATAAAGAACAGACCAAACGTTCGCCGTTCCAACATGCATAATGGGTCGGGCTGTCGGATCCAATTAGGTTCCATCCTAAAAATTATGATGTTAAAAAATTCAAATGGCACATTTTCTTTCTTGGACTACAGATTTCTTTTTTTTTAATAATTTTGAAAGAAATGTGATAACCATTATCGAAGTCTAATTATCTTCGATTAGCTTACTAATAATGTGTTTGGGTGTGTGAAACAGCGACGAAGCCGGAAAAACTTCATGGAGGGAGCTGATTTACAATGTTCTTACATAAGGATGGGTTTGGGATAAATTGTACTATGTACACATATTTATATTAAAGTTAATTTAAAAATAAAGGCTAATTTCATATCACATGGAGAACAAAGTCCATTATAGTCCCCTTTGGCTCGGCTGTTGTGTGAGAATATAGTGAATAGAGAATATGCTTTATTTCAGCTACATTATAACACACTCTATATCTCCAAATAATATTTTGTTTTATGGTCCAATCATATATTTGCAATTGGATGTATTAATTCTCATAATCATATTATATTTTTCAACACGCCATCGAAACATCATTCTTTAATTGTAAATAAGCTTTATTCACAACCAAACTCAATTCTCACTATTTTCGATTTTTTTTCTTAGTTCTATATTTTCACATTTATTATCATACATCCAAAGACAGCTCTAGGAAATTGGATGCATGATATTACCGGCATTAGCCACGAGAAATATTTGTTCTCACAAACTAGTCGGATCCGATTACTTAAACCCAGCACGGCCTATTAAATGAACTTCGCTCTGGAGTCTGGATGAAGCAAATCATTTCCGAGAAATATGTTTAAAAAATGAACCTTAACGCATTAAATACAATGCAGATGCTTGTATTATTGGATAATAATACCGTGAAGTAGGTTGGTGGGCAGTTGAGACTTGGTTCAGTCGTTTCAGTCTTTCAGACCCTTTGACAACTTTAACGTGACGCCTTTGATATTCCCAAAAAAAAAAATGACACCTTTTCCATAAATTCTCACAATTTCATCAGTTTCAAACCCCCTCCTCCGAACTCCAACAATTATAGGGGTTGCTTAAGTTAAGGATGCCTAAGTATTTATGTAGTATTATGTAATGAATGTTTGATTGTGCAGTAAGGATGAGTAACTTAATGCATGCATATATTCACGTCAAAAGACGAAATGTCCTTAAATTTGAATTATTTAATTTGAATTAGTATTATGTATTAATAATACGTAGTGACCTAATTATTGTTAATTATTAATTATTATAAAAATTAATTATTACTGATGATAATAAAAAAATTTATTATTATGAAATATTAATAATTATAATAATTAATTATTATTATTAATTATGATTTTTTAATAATAATTAATTAAATATTATTATTTATTAATTATTTTTAATTATAAAATATTAATTACTAATTATTGTTAATTATTAATTATAATAATAAATCATTTTTATTATTATGAAATATTAATAATTACTTTTAATTAAATATTATAATTATTATTAATTATTTAATAATAATAATTTATTGATTAATTATTTTAATTATTATTATTATTATTAAATTGTTATTATTAATAATTAATATTACTTGTTAAATATTATTAATTATTATTATTATTGATTGACTATAATAATTAATCTTTATTATTAATTATGATTTTTTAATAATTATTGTTACTTATTAAATATTATTATTTATTTATTATTATTAATTATTTGTTAATTATTAATTATTATTATTATTTATTTCTAAGGGTATTGTTGGAAAAAAAAATAAAGGGGACCGGTGCATAACTCATGCATCTTATGTAACATGTGTTTGGTGACTTAAGGATGCATAATTTAAGTTATGCACCTTTTAAGTCACAAACAAACGGGATCTTTGTCAGTACTGAGTTGCGTTTATTCGAAACAATTTGTCGCTGGATTTAATTTTAAAAAAATAAAAGTCGCTCGATTTTATATTTTATTTATGCTTTCTAAAATTTTATAAAAAAACAGAGATGAAAAAAATAAAATTATTATTGATAATTTACATTGCTTTATCTTTTCGTTGATATTAAAAAAAACAAAATGTAATTTCATATTGGCACCTTCTTAGAAAACCCTCGATAACTATGAAAATCAAGCAAAACATCCATAACCCTTTTTTAAAAAAAAAATTTATAGAGAGTAATGTATATCAAAATGACGTTTTTTTACTTGAATTTTATCAAACTTTTAAAAGGTAGAAAATAATTAAGAATTGTGATGAGGTAATTCACTGCCACTTTTTACAGATAGATAAAACCAAGATGCAGGTAAAAAAAATGCGAAAAAAATAAACAAATCATACTCATCTAAAACTTGTCTGTTTTAATATATGTTGATCAAGAGATTCCTTGACTTTTAATTTATTAAAATTTTCATAACTTTGTATTTTCATTTAAAATCCATACTGGCAAAAATTATAAATTCACGTTACAAGCACGTACGAGATTTATTGATTGTCAAACTAATTTTATTGATTGGCATGATTGCAGAAAAAGAAACACGTCTATGAAACACACAGTTAACTTTCTCATAAAGTAACTAAAAAAGCATGCTAATCGTACTAGTTCAAATTTGTTAATCCAAGTTCGATCCAATCTAATTATATGATCTACATGATAATTTTTATGACCTAATATACTGAGCCGTATAAATTATAGTATGATGTGCAAGTGCAACAAGGTCATAAAGAAACAACCGTAAAATTTATTCCCGTCATTTGAATTTTATATCTTATTAATGCTCGTCAATGACGTCAAAATAAATATATAATATCAGACATGCGCCTAATGAATTAGATACATTGATGCAATAGTCATTTTTTATTTTAGATTTTTTTTTTCTTTACAGTTTAAAAGGCAAACTCAAATGTGGAACATGAAAGCGTAAGCATTCGAAGTTCTTTGTTTTCACTGCATGTGAAAGAAATATTAATGGACGACATTAAATGTTTGTTTTCTGCTACAATTCGCTTGTTTATATATTTATTATTATTTATAATTATAATAATAAAAGCACCCATAAAAAGTCATAACAGTTTTACAAGAAGGGTCTATAAACACAATGGCGGAGGCCAGGGGGTGCAGGGTGGGCTGTTGCATCCCCTGTGATTTTCATTTTTCCTATATTTTTAATGCTAATTTTGATCATATTATACATAAACTAAGCAATATGCCTCCCCAGTCCCCAAACACTAAAAATTACAAATTTTCCCCCAACTTATTTAATTCCTGGCCCCGCCACTGTATAAACAATTGTTATATCAATTATGAACCATTTGATTTATGTGATATGATCTGATGTGTAGTCTAAATGTTGATTTCAGATAAAAAGTCAGACCTTTTGACAGAAAGAGTCAGGCGGTGTTAACAATTTATTTTTTTGAAAGATATCCACCTGTATCTGGAAGATTCAACCATATAATTTTATATTTTCTAACATCATTATGTCTCTTTATTTGTCCACATATTGAGAGCATCTTTTTCTAGTATTTATTTATTTATTTATTCTGTTTGATGACGAGTTTTATTTTCTCATTAATTTCCACGTGAATTCGGTTTTAATTCGATAGGCCAAATCGAATTAAACCTTTTCTATTTCTGAAATATCAGATAGTCTTTGTATTTCCTTTTCGGCTAAAATTTTGTGAACTGGACACAGTTTTATTTCGCTATGTTTGGTCGAGCTCTTACTGCATGGACCACAGTACATTGCGAACAGTAACATAGAGGAACAACAAAGATATCATATTCATATCACGAGAAAATCAGGTAAAATACACAATCCTCCATTGTCTTCGATACGTACATGTGTGGAAACCAGGAACGGAGAACCTGTTCTTCTCGTTTTAGTTCATCTTGTCGTGGTGGGTCCCTTCGGTCCAGACCAATCACGTGAGAGGACAAAAAGTTAAAACGACCCGCTCCGGATCTTATCCAACCACGGCATGGGCGGGGAAGAGAGAGATGTATTGGTTTGGACCTTTGGTGTCCGCGAGAACATTTTTGGTTGATGCTTGTATATGTTGTACGGGTGCGATTGTGGATGCAGGTATTGTATCGTTTACAATGCAGGTGTGGAGATACATTATTTTTTAAAAATTAAAATACGGCAGTATATGTGTAAAATAATAAAATAATATATTATTGTAACTTATATATTTTGTAATTAAAAAACTAATTTATATATTTTTGTAATTTACATAATTCGTAATTTGTAACTAATTTGTATAGTAAATAATTTACAAATATTAAAAACTAATTTTTGATAGTTTTTATATAATTTTTAGATTCAAAAACTTTCAAAATAGATTTCGGAGGTTCGGACAATGTTTTTCGGCCCCGAAAATGATCGTTGCAAAGTAAACTCCAGTAAACTTTGTAGATCTCGTCGTGAGCTTTCCGGATTGTGATCATACGCTCCAAACGAACGTTCCTATCACAACTTATGTCTGTTCTAATATTCAAAAACGCATTCCAGCTGTATCCAAGACATATTCTGACCGAATCCGCTGATCAAACACATTAAAATAATAGAATCGGCCACATGACATATCCGGTGCGTATCTTACACGAATCGCACGCATATCCATATTAGATACGTATCTAATATGAGATACGGCTCAAAATTGGAATATCCACGCAACATAGATGCTTGTGTATTCTTGCTTCTTCAAGAAGACACTCCTATGTCTAAAATTTGATTGAATGCGGCTCAAGTTGTCTAAATTTCTTATAGCCTGCTTTCTATGAAAAATACACTGCACGGTGTAAAAAATTTGAAGCATATAAATGTTCATTCTTTGTACAAAACATGGATGAACACGTTAAATATCAGATTACTAAAATAAATTTTGAATAATTTGTAGTGTTTAGAAGATCCTAACGATCTAATGAAAGTGAGAAAATATAACAAAGTAACTAATGAAAGATAAGGAGAGTTGGTATAAATGAAAGATAAAAAAATCAATTATTATCTTTATGACTTTATGGTACAATATTAAACCGTAACTTCGATAAATATTAAAAATTTTGCTATTTTATTTAATAAATTTGAAATTATACATGCAATGCTAGAGTCAAATGTGTTTGACGCTTGAGCACGTTAAACGCGATCGGATCTTAATTTGTGAGATTACAACGACCAATCCTGACTGTTCAATTTGTTTTCCATGATGAAATCTCCTTGGATATCAAAATTTACATTTGTTTCAATCTTGTTATATTATTTATTCAATTTTAGAAAATCTTTAATCTGATTTGTTATGTACCCTTCGATTTAAAAAAATATATATATAATTAAAAATTTCAAAAAAATATAAAATTTGGTTTTCAAGAAAATCTCAATATAAAGATTGCATTGAGCGTTTCGAATCAGTTGTTTGAATTTTCAATAATTGAGCCTTGGATCGCATTTGACTTCAAACAGGTCCTACTTTAGCATTACTTGAAATTATATTAAAAAATTGGTTAAATAAATAACTCGGAAGCAATTGTTTATTTATTTATTTATTTATTTATTTTTTACGGTGAACATGAAATAATATATTTGAGACTTGTCGCGGTGCATAAGTGCATTGGGAAATTAAGGCAGGGCCCACATAACGAGCGCTGTCATCCTCGTATGGAACACCTCCATCTGGTGGCATGTGTTTCCTATTGATGCACCGGGCACCGGATAGCTTCCTCTGACTGCAGGTCCATTACACCGGGCACGTGCAGAGAAAGCCTCGTGGGTCCCTCAATTGATTAGCCACTTTGGATCCTATCCAGCTATTCCGAGTATCTCTCTGTAGTGTTTCTTTCTCGGATGCTATTTCTTATTCTTCAATCTACCGAGCCTAAAAAACAATATATTTTTCTGGGCCATGATGATTCTATTATGCTTTGATTGATAAAGCACTGATTATTAGTAATTAAAGGATGTGACTGTTGGAGTGTTGGAACCCCCTTTTTGTCTTTTGGTGCAATTAAACAAAGAATTGGATTGGATAAGCTAGGGTGGATTTAATGGGATGAGTTGGTTTTCTGTGATTTAATGATGTTTGTACAGCTACTGCACATGAGACATTTACTTATTTTAGCCCCATCTGCTTGTACTTCTTTTTTTTCTTGTACTCTGAACAATTATTACTATGTTTCTCTCTTGTTTTTTAAAGAAAAAAACTATGCACAAAATAGTTTATACTATTTTTTTTTGTTGAAGATAAATTGGGGTCAAGCCTCCCGGCTTATTTTTAAATTAAATGTTTATGAAAGATCCCCTAGCCGGATTTCGAACTTGCAATCTTTCATTTAAAATATATTGTTCTTTGCCACTAAATCAAGAGCTAGTTCTCAAATAGTTTATACTATTTTTTTATGATAATATTCTAGTTAGCTTGGCATACATATAACATTTGCCAATGAGTAAGAATAATGGAATTAATTACACAATAGGATGCTTCGCTTCCAAGACTTTAATAATTTGATGCCATTTAATTAGGAGGTCAGTTGTCTATGCTCCTATATATTTAGCTGTGGAAGAAGTTTCTTTGACTTTCTTGTCATGTTCTCTTTTGTTTTTTAGTTCTTATGATTTTGCAATAATTAATAACCATTTCAAGGTTTCTCAACGGTGCCATCTGTACAGTAGTAAGATCAAAAGACCTTTCAAGCTCTATTGAAACTGACCATTGATGAAAATATTGTTCCTGAAAAAAACTTTAAAAAGTAAGTTTCCATTTGATGGCAACACAACTAATAACCAGGAGCTAAATAATAAAATTTTGAAATACGGTAAAATATCAATTAGTTCATCCCCAATTACTGTAATGCAACAGGCATCAAGTCATTTTTCCAATTTAATACAACATAAACAAGTAGTTTTTCCGTTTAACCACATTTAGCTCAGATGGTTAAGACAATTCTTTCAGGAAAATTTGGATATATGACAACTGAAAATTTTAAAATTAAAAAAATGCCTCTAAAGTTAACTCTTAAAAAAATGTCACCGAAATCTATTTTGTTTAGATAGCTGCCACATTTACTATAAATCTCACCCAAATAACCAAAATGTCCTTTATAAAGGTTATTCTAATATTGAAGAGTCAAAATAATTTGTAAGGTTATTTTTTCTACTCAAAACCAACTCTCACTTAATTTCGAGAAAAATATCAAGCATAGATGTAATTAAAAATACCAAAATAATTGTTTGCTTTTGTGGTTAACAGAATATAAAATAAAATACTGTGAAAGAAGTCAGGTGCCTTGTATCACACTTTTCTTAACCAGCTCCTGGACTGATCTGCTCTTTCTCTGTCTTTAACCTTATATCTGACAAGCAAAATCCTCAGAGCACTTTAACAAAAGAAATAACATAGCAGAGCACGAAGTTGAGTACATTACAAGAAACATGGATCTATTATTAAACTCTCAGACTTACCTGCGTGCATCAAAAAGGTGAAAAATTTTGTGCGAATCTTACCCCCACCAGGCCACCACCACAATTGTTGGCCATTTTCCTTTTGTTGCCAAGTGCTTTATTCAATTTTTTCAATTGTTTCCTTTAGCCGACTCACAGTAGAAGCTCTTCCTCAGTGACAAGTGCTCTTACAGTTAGGTTGTCTCACGTGTTTACAACAGTTTGTTGGAAGCAAACATTATCTATGTTTTTGTATCCTCTCAGTGAATGTGAATCTGAATATTTTACGGCACGCGTGGTAAGATATGGTTTGGATCCATGTGGATTAGAATCAAAATAGCTTAACTAAATCATGTGATTTAGTGATTGTTATACATGATAACAGTAGAATGAGATTAGTCTGATAAGATGTTGTTTGGGACATTGAGGTCATGTTGGTTATATGAATTTTTTTTTTTTTTTTTTTTTTTGAAACGATGGTTATATGAATTTACTGAAGAACTCTATAATGATATGAATTGTTTATTTCAAATATAATAAATAATTTGAATTGGATCTGTCTCTAACAATATTGTGTTGCCTACAATTTATCCAGCTGTCATACTGACTGATAATGTAGGTTTGAAATGTCTTATATAAAAAAACTTGACATGTTACGTTACTGCATTTTATCTTATGAAAAAAAAACCATTTGCCTGCAAGGATTGAGGTGTATGCCTAATATATTTGGGCAGAACCAAACGGAGCATGTCTCCTTCACCCCTCAATTGAGGTTTATTCTTGATTGTTTAAGAATAATATTTTTTTTACTCTGCAATGTACGTACCTTGTTTGTTTTTTAACTACGTTGTAAAATGAAATTACAAAATAATGTTTGTGATCAAACTAATTGTAAGATTATAAGCGACCGGGCACACTAATTATTTAGCTCCGTTCCTGATGTTTTACGGTAAAAGAGAAATGAAAATATTTTATCATGAATCTCTAGCCGCTATTTCTTGTGAATTTCAAAATTTAAAATTAGTGATAGAGAAGAATTTAAGTTCAGAATTGCTTGAAAGTTGTATGAAAAACCATCATAATAATTTAAAGAAGGTATATTTTTTAGTGATAGAGAAAACTTATAACTTATAAGTTTCTCATCATGTACTGTGTCTGTCTTAAATTTTGAGATCGCTGGAAAATCATGATAATAACTAATCACTTAACCTACTAATTAAATTATTATATCTGATCTATTATAGTATTGATAGCTATCCCTATCGGAGTTATAAACCTTGTAATTGATATATGGATCCTCCGATAAAAGTTTAGGATAGCCACCGTAGATACATCATACATCAGACATCAGTACAATATATACACATACTACTCGTGGCATAACTAATTTTCAATCCTTATGAAAAAGAGATTTGTAAAATTACAGAACCATAGAACACAAGCTTTAAATTGGGGCGGAGCCACAGGGGGTGCACAGGTGGGCTTAGCACCCCCGTGCATTGTAAATGATTAGGATTAGTAAGGTATTTTTAGTAATATTTTGTATGAAGTAAGCAATTTGACCCCCAAAGTAAAATAATTGCAAAGTTGTCCCCCCCAGAAAATTATTCCTGCCTCCGCCCCTGGCTTTAATTAATTAGCAATTGCATCCGATACAAAAATCTATATATATATGCAATAAAAAAAAATAAAGCAAACATAAAAAAGTTGCACTGTTTTTCCCAGTTGCCACTTATGCTCGGCCTCTAATTTTGCACAGATGCCCCCACATAAAATCCAGGATTGAATCAACCTTATCAATTGGCAACTAATGAAGGCAAAAATGAAGGGAAGTGATAGAGGTTTGGTGGGTTTGTTGGGATGATTAAGATCATTACTTCAAATAAAACAGGCTATTTAGGGAAGTCCTTGTCAGATGGTTGAGTAGCACAGCCAGCCTATATGTTGCTTCACAAGGAGTAAAATGAGAATCTAAAAGTTTAGAAAAATGTGTTGCACTTCGCCATAAATTCTCCATTTCGTCCAAAAATGGATGGTGCCCGAATTCTCTTAATATGGTGGTGATTTGCTCTAAATAACGAATAATTGGTACAATATTGCTAATGAAGTTGTGATGCTAGAGTTTTTTCTTTTCCAAAGATGGTATTAGATTAAGTATTCCATTTTATTTCATAAAAAAGATTAAGTATTCCATAACCAACTATGTTAATCAATATTTTGTTCCAAGCAAGATGATAAGAAGTGAAAACAATCCGTTAAATAAATTGCAGGGGAATGCTAAAATAAAAACATAACGCAGGGAGGGAACAAAATTACAAAAGGCAGAACAACAGAAGATATTACGGATATTTAAATTCGAAAATGTTCAAAATCATGCTGTTTTTGTCGATATTTAAACTGAAAAATTTAGAACAATTTCATAAATCTATCATTCTTACAAAAAATATTTCACAAGTACTTATGTATTGAGAGTTTAATCCGGATAAATAAAAATAGATTAAAATTGTCATAACATGTTAAGGATAAGCCAAAAGTCTATGATATATATAGAAGTAATAGATAAGTTTACACAATTACTCCGCTGCTCCCTCCAAACTCATCAACTAGTGACAGAGCCTGAGAGCCAAAAGTTCCACAAATTATCCAAAGAGCTACAGTTGCTTCAGTAACAAAATACAAATCAAAACTATCAAATAAAGAATAAAGTTAATGTAAAGATATATTGGTAAGTTTGTAAATTAAATAAGAGAAATGGCGTGGGAGAGAGGGATTTAGACAAATGAAGAAAAAAAAAATCAACTAGTCATGTTTCTTCTGTAACTTCAGTCGGTCCACTGAAATTTAACAGAAGCAATTATATCATTTACATGCATCTCGAACCAATTTTTCTTTGTACTCTTTCTGTCCACAAAATGCCGTAACCTCAGTAATTAATGAGGTGCAAACGTGTCGAGCATAGAGAATGACCCCGTTTTATTGAATTTTTTTTTTATAATCTAAAATATGCTAATAAATCTCTTGTTCCCCATTGGTCCAAATGTAGTGGGATCAACACTGTGAATTAAAGAAAAATATTATTGGGTTCAAATAAATAACAAGGTTGCAAACACTTCATGAAAACATTATAACTTGAAGAATCGTCCGGAGGCAATTGCACAAACGGATGGGGTCAAATGACCTCACAGTCACTGGATTCCACATACATACCTCACCTCTGTCATTAAGTCATAATATCTTTCAGCCGTTAATTCTACTCAAACATATTAACTTCGAGAAGAAATAATTATAACATCCATAATTTAAAAAAAAGTAATATAAAAAGAATTATAAAGTCAGTATTCTTTTGCATTTTCAATATCTATTTAAGTTAGAATAACAACATATGTTTATAAATTTCTATAATTTTTATATAAAAAAACACAATCATTCTTATTTGTTGAAAAAAACCTTTTACAAACTAGTAAAAGAACTGTTTTTCATCGATTTTGGATGTTGTGTTCTCTACTTTTATTTCTTTCTCAAATTTCCTACTACTTTCTCTATGATGTGTTTGGATGCCTCACCGAATAAAGAATAAGTCTTATTCAAACAAGTCCTTATTTGTTTCCCTTATTCTCAGAAAATGGTGGAACTAGAATTAGGGTCGAATTGACACTTATTCGAATAAGCGCTTAGTCATTGATCGTTTGGTTTCACACGAATATGATTTATTCACGAATAATCTTATTCACAACCAAACCAAACACGCCTCTAAGTACTAGTGTTTTTGGATGCATGAGATAGGCATTCAAATATACATGAATAGAGATTTGGTGTGTTTGGCACATGCTAGGAACAAGGGACAAAGGGATAAGAACAAGGGACAGGTGAGTCAATGTTCGTTGTTCTTTATTCGCACAAATAGATGGGATTGCGAACAAGCTGTTTATTCCCAGTTCGCGTTTGGTTGGCGTGAGCTAGGCTAGTTCGCCTCCCTTGCCAAACATGGCACATTGAAAACTGGGTTTGGTCAAAAATAAAAGTAAAAATAAAGTATTAATGAATATAATATGTGATGGAAAGAATTGAGAATTGAGTGTCCGTTGTCGAAATTAAGATTAAAAAAAAGAAGAAGAACATTGTCATCCGATTTTCATTTTTATTTAAATGTCTAAATCAGACAATAAAAGACATCACCATATATATATATGTAAACGGCAGCTGGAAGTCCGTCACTTATCTACGAATTCTACCTTTAAATGGATTTCATTGCTTGCGAGTATTTATTGTCTGTTTGTTCTAAAAAAAGAAAAAAAGTATTTATTGGTCTGATATATCAATCACGTCTATTTAGATTATAAATTGATAAAGCTGAAAATTTTATACAATTCTGGACCCAGGAGTAGTTTAGCATGGCAAGTGCAGCGTCTATTTAATAAGTTGGTTAGTGAAAATATAACCAGACCTAATTCTATTTTGACGGAAGTACCACAAAACATAAAGGCAAATAATTAGCAAATAAGGTACAATATTGGCAACAGTGATGTTGATCTTACATCCTCAAGTGATCAAATAATAACAGAAAAACAAATCTAGATTAAACATCACTAAGTATAGTACTGTTTGGTCGGAGACTTAAACAAAAAGAAGATCTGCTTTCAATTATCTACTTGCCAAATTATTTTGATAAAGAAAAAAAATTGTGAGAGAAACCGACATTAGATTACTAATTTAAGTAATCATCCTACCAAACAGACGAAAATTCCCTTTCCACCAATAATTATTGCAGAAAACAATGCTTTGGATGCCATATGGCAGTAGGTACCTCCTACCTTCTACCTAATGGAGCATCAAAGAATCGCGCCGCACATTACTGTTCCTCAATTTTTTCTTAGCTCCTGTAATATTTTTATTTTGTTAATGGTCAAATGCTAGGTTCTAAATTAATTTTTCTGAAAGGAATACTCTCCCTATTGGTCTAACCCCAACACAACACATGATAAAATCTTCACTCTCACATTCAATGTTGGACAGGTCCACAAAGGTAGATAATAGTATCAATTAAAAACTGTAAAAAAGGATTATCAATTCAAGTATGATTAAAGAGGTAATGCATTATTAAGAAACAGCTTCTAGTGTAGCTCTACAGTAGGGACTGTACCGTCTGTACGAATGGTGAATTACACATGTATCTGTCCCAGGCCTATCCGGCTTGCACACCAAGTCCATTCCGACCTGGCTGTTTAATGGGCCAAATCTGCCAGACCTCAAGTTTAGAGTTAGGCCCATCAGGCTGGCACGGCACGGCCTAATGCCGAAAAGATTAAAACAAACGTTACTGTTCACACGAATTTCGAGAATAACAGTTAAAAATTCCGAATTTTAAAAATAACATTGTTGGATCGGCGTTTCAATCGCCGAAATCACAGAACCCTTGGATCGGCATTCCAATCGCCGATCCAAGCTTGGATCGGCGTTTCAATCGCCGATCCAAGGGTCTGACCATTTCAGACCGCTGAATTTGCTTTTTTAGTGCGCAATTTGATTTTTAAACACTCAAAGTTGGTTTGCAATAATTTTTTTTGTCGTTTTCCCGTTTAAAATTGTCTATATAAGCTCAATTGTCATCATTTATTATTCACAAACTAAGTTTTTCTCGTTAGTCTGAAATTGATAAACTTTCTCCTCGTCATTTCATATTCGCAATATCACTTCTTCGTAGGTAATAATTTTAAATTAATTATTAAATTTATTTTATTTTATTTGATTTGCTAATAGAGTTTTAATTTTGAAATTTGAAGCAAATGGGTCCTAAACCGAGCTGCGTCTCTTCTGCTGTTATTTTGATCGGAGATCAGCGGACTAGCGAACAACGATTATTTTCTGCATTGATGTTACAATATCATGGGAAAAAATTTGTAGTTAAGAAATTAGAAGGAAATCAATATCATGTTAGGGGCCCCAAATTTTTTACAGATTTGATTGAGAGGAATAGAGGTTTTGATCTTGGAGGGTCGTGGTTGACTCACCTGCCAGCAATTCCACCTGGTTTTCAAAATCATCCCGCAGCTTCAAATGTTGTCCATCTCCGCTAAATGGAATAATATTATGTTTCTGTCATCGGTATCTTATTATGGTCATTATTAGTGAAATAAGTTTGTGTGACAGTCGTCACTTGTAATATTTACCTTATATTACTGAAATATGTTGTTTTGTCTATTTACTTTTATTAAATTTTTTTATGATATGTATTGAAAATTAATATGCAAAGAAATTCAGAATTAAAAAATGCACACCATTAGAAGAAGAGCTAAATTTTATAACCATAATATAAAGTAACACACCAAAATAAAAAAAAGAAAAAACTACTTAAAAACAAACTACCTAAGAAAACAAAATATTTAGATATTTTGGGTGTCCGCATATTGTAGAATTTCATCCCACCATGGGTCTTCTTCTTCGTCTTCCTTTTGTTGTTGGTTGCTCACACCAGGATTATCAGCGAATTGAGTGGCTTCGTTCCAGAAAGCTGCATCGGCTTCTTGTTGTTCTATCTCTGTCATTCTAGCTGCTGCAATACTTTTTTGTTCATCTCTCTCCTTTTGCCATCTCAGGCGCTCCCTGATTTTTTTTCCAATTTCTTCTTCTTTCAATTTTTGCCTCTCTTCGGCTGCCTTTTGTGCAATTTTTCTCTTTTTTTCCGCCTCATCTCTGTCTTTCCATTTCTTTTCTTGTTGATCCCACCAAGCTTGTTTTTCGTGGTCATCGTAGTGATCACGCAAGATGGTCTCTTTGTAATTGAAAACCTGACCACACTTTGTACATGTCACTGTGTGGTCTCCACGAAAGTTGTAAATTCTTTCATAAACGGTGCAGTGTGTTTTTGGTGCTGAATATGGTTTTTCTATTGGTGTTTGTTGGGGAATTGGTTGCGATTTTTTGTAGTAATCTTCATACCAGTCACAATTCTTATGTTTGGGTTTGCTCAGTATTCTTTGGAGGTGCTCCTTGCGATCTCTTTCTTCCCCACCATTAATGTGCCACTAGTAGTGTATTTTTAAATCGAACTCTATCCCGTCATCTTCGTAGATATTGTATTTGAAAGTGCGAAAACATGTACGACATGTTGCATGATAATCTCCTTTTTCTATTTCATTTGTATTGACAGGGGAATGTTGGTAATTTGGCCAGTATTCATCTCGGGTAGCTGTTCGCCAATTTGGGACATCACTATTGGAGTGAGAGCTATTTCCTTTGTCCATGACAGTGAATTTTTCAGGAAGAAGAATTGAGTGTGTGTTGCATAATCTGGTTGATGAAAGGTGGTTTTATAGACAATTTTAGACTTAGAATCACACAATAAAAAATTAATTTCACGTGATTCTTTTTCAGACCACGCCTGTCCTTTTGCAGATGGCAGATGGGGATCAGTATACTTTTTCAGACTTTATCAGACCACGTCTGTCCTTTTGCAGGGGGTAGATAGGTATCAGTATACTTTTTCAGACTTTATCAGACCACGCCTGTCCTTTTGCGGGGGGCAGATAAGTATCAGTATACTTTTTCAGACTTTATCAGACCACGCCTGTCCTTTTGCGGGGGGCAGATAAGTATCAGTATACTTTTTCAGACTTTATCAGACCACGCCTGTCCTTTTGCAGCTAATTATTAGGTTAAACAATAAATACTGCATTAACAATTAATAATAATATTATTAAGCAATCATAAAAATACATAATAAATAATAATATTTAATAATTAAATTATTATTAATATAATAACTAATAACACTTACCAATTTAATAGTAATAATCATGTAATAATCACAAAAATACATAATAAATCATAATATTTAATAATAAAATTATTACTAATATAATAACTAACAACAAGTAACAAATTTATAATAATATTTAATAATAAAATTATTACTAATATAATAACTAACAACAATTAACAAATTTATAATAATATTTAATAATTAAATTATTACTAATATAATAACTAACAACAATTACCAAATTTATTATAATATTTAATAATTAAATTATTACTAATATAATAACTAACAACAATTAACAAATTTATAATAATATTTAATAATAAAATTATTACTAATATAATAACTAACAACAATTACCAAATTTATAATAATATTTAATAATTAAATTATTACTAATAACACTTACCAATTTAATAGTAATAATCATGCAATAATTACAAAAATACATAATAAATCATAATATTTAATAATAAAATTATTACTAATATAATAACTAATAACAATTACCAAATTAATATTAATAACAATGCAATAATAATAGCAATTAATAAGAATATTAAGAAGTAAATATAATAATAGAAAATAATAATAAAAGATAAAACAGTAAAAGTATTAAAAAAAGTAACTTTTAGCGGGAAAGCTATTGGATCGGCAATCCGAAATCCGATCCAATTGGTTTCCCGCTAAAAGTTACTTTTTTTAATGCTTTTACTGTTTTTATACTTTTTAATCATTAATTTTTAGCTTGGATCGGCGATTGGAACGCCGATCCAACTGGTTTTCTGACTTTTTTAATGCTTTTACTGTTTTTTATGGTTTTAATCATTCATTTTTAGTGATTTTTATCATTAAAAGAATTGGATCGGCGTCCCAAATGCCGATCCAAGGTGTAAATTGAATTTAAGTGCGATTTAACAGTGCGTTTGAGTGCGATTTGATTTGATTGCTCATCATTATTTCGACTCTCATTTGGTTATAAATAGAACATGCCGTTCCGAATTCGAAAATCACCCATCATTTTCAAATACTCGACTCTCTATACTGTAAAAAATATGATTTCCATTCCGGTTTTCGTTAATCAATCTCCATATAATCCATCAAATTATTTCAGTTTGGATGCAACTTCGCAAACTGATTATGAATCAATTAAAGAAATAATTTTATCAGTATTGGGATTTTATCAAGGTCATTATAATTTGAGAATTGTTTCCTATTTTAATACCATAATTGAAGGAAGGTTCCAGCAGATGCAGTTGCCGGTGAACTCTGAAAATGAATGGCGGTATGTACGACGTGAGTGTTTCCAAGCAAGAAGGCTACACGGCTTTCAACTTCACGTTGATTTGCTTCCAGCTACTGGTGGTGGCCTACAAAGTAACTTACGACAAATTTTATTAGTAAAATTACTTTATTATTTATTTTTGAATTAGGATTACAATAGTCATGAACATATGCAATATATAATTTGCTTAAATTAGGATTATAATTCTTTACTAAACATAATTGGCTTATTAAGAAACTTTTGGTTAAAAAATCTTTTGCATAATTGGACAAAATTACTAATTAAATTTGTGCTATTATAGAATTGATAAAAATAGCTTTTTAAAGTAATTAATTTACTCTTGCTATTAATTGTACGCATTTATAATTAATTTGCTCTTGCCTTTACTCTTGAATAATAAAATTTTAAATTAAGCCTTTTAAAATAAAAGCAAATCAATAATTTTGATTACGATAACACAGAAATTATATAATTTTTTATTATATATTTTTAAATTAGGGGGACACACAAATTATAATTATAATTACGATTATAATTATAATTTGAATGAACAAGTCAATAATACCGAGGAAGACGAAGAAATAAATAATCAATACAATACGAGTGCACAGGGTTGGGATTCTTGGGAACAACCTGAGAGTAGTAGTCGACAACAAAGACAAGAGCGAACAAATATGAGTGCATGGGGTTCGGATCCTTGGGACCAACCTGAGAGTAGTAGCGGACGAGAAAGACAAGATGGAACAAATAATGAGTACAACACCAATGCACATGATTGGGATCCATGGGACCAACCTGAGAGTAGTAGACCAGTTAGAGAAGAAGCAGAGGAAGATGAAGAAGAAGAAGGGGATATAGACGAACTTGACGAGACATACGACCGTGGCCCGGGTTATCAGTCGAATTATGCAACGGGGGAGGATTTCACTGATGAAGAGGAAGAGTTTTGGGCGTCACAGGATATGGAGGGAGAGGGTATGTATGCGCAGGGTTTCGCGAATCACGAGTATTACATTACCGGAAGGACCGATAATTACCATCCCGTTAGCCAATTTCTGGATATCTCTGAGTATAGAAATTCGATTCCACAACTGTCTCAAACAGAAACTTCTGGGCCTTTAGCGCAAGGAAACATTTTTATGTCAAAACCACAATTAAAACAAGCTTGTAATAAATACGCCGTAGATAATAATGTACAGCATAAAACCACTAGAAGTACTCCAGAATTGTATGTATTGGATTGTAAGGTGCCTACCTGTAAGTGGCATTTGTATGCCCGTACAGAAAGGGAAGGTGAATTTTGGAGAATAATAAAGAATGAAGAAGAACATACTTGCGTGAGAAGGGCCGGAGATTTCACGCATGAAAATCTGACGGCAGAGGTAATCGCAAACAGCATCAGGTATTTTAGAGATTTTATGTTTTTATGCGTTTGACCTTAAGGTATGAAACTTACAGGCATAAGAGTGCAGCGCCTTTATTACCTAATGTGATATTTTATGAATTTGTTAGAATTTTTTCGCGTAGTTTTGCAATCCTAACAAGTGACGGAATCAAAGCCAAATACGAAATATAAATATCACAATAAATATCACACTCGTACAAAAATATAAATATCACAATAAATATCACACTATCCTACTAATGTCCATCACGACGGAACCATCCCTGAGAAGGAGATAAATCCCATGCAGCACCAGGCAAGTTTCGGGGCTCTCGACCGGGAGCAAGCCCTGCGGGAGGAGGGGGGGGATATGTCGTAGAAAATGGAGTGGAATGACGAGGCGGTCTGCTAGATGAGGCCCCAGAATCGCCGAATGGATGGTGCGACATAGGTGTGAATGGGTCCTGCAGTGGGGTACCGTATGCCTGATAGTATGCATCAGCCTGAGAGATAGGTGCGGGAGTAGGCACAAAGGGCTGACTGTACCCTCCTCCGTACTGAGTCTGAGTAGATGCTGGAGGTGGAGGGTAAGGACTCCCATATGTGTACTGTGTGCTGTGCAGTGGAGGCCGCGGCTGTATGGTCTGGGGCTGCGGACAGGGCGGAGGCTGCGGCTGTGTGCTCCGGGGATACGAATGGGGTGGGGCCTGTGGCTCTGTGGTCTGAGGCTGGGAATGAGGCTAAAAAACACCAGAATGTGACCGTCTGCTCCGAACGAGAGGCTGACTGGGTCGTGGAGCATCAAAATATGAATCCCAATCATGCAGACTAAAATCATCCTGTTACATATAATATTATAAAAATAATAAAAATATTTTAAATAATTATAGAATATTAACCATGAAAGGAACAATAATATTAATACAAGTGATTGAAAAATGTATTATACCCGCATGAAAAGCTGCTCCTCAACAGATCCCGGCTTTGGCGCATCATCCTCATCATCCGTATCAGGGATAGAGTCGATGTCTGAATGAAGACCTTTCGACTCTAAGAGTCGAGGTAATCGAGCAGGCTCGCCAACAATATCCAAGGTCGTGCTGCACCCCTTCAGCAATTGCTTCCCAGCACGACGAAATCCCTTCTTCACAACCCATGCACATCCACGCAACGCCTCCCGCAAAGTATGCTTGACCTGTTCAATTTTTGTTAGCCACTGAATTATTTATTAGGCACAAAATTCTGCGTAATGTAACTTACCAAATTCATGTGACCAGGCGTCTCGCGAAGGTATGACAAGTTATGAGCCGGACCAGACGCTGCCCCTTCAGGAATTTGCACAAGATGCGCACCTCCATGTACGCTCAACCAACGTCAGTAGTCGCTCCAAATATCTTCGCTCCACGGCCGATCCTCTATCACCCTAGCCTCATTAGTGTTCGCCCACTTGTTGACCTCATGTACAAATATTTGATGCCAGTCAATACCTCGATAGGTATTATGCTGGTATCCCATCAATTCCTCCATTCTCGACCAAGGCTGTTTTATTCAAATCACAGTTAATCAACAAAATATAATTGCGAGAATTAAATAATGAAATTAATAATGTGAACAGTTAAATATACCTCAGGTGGCGGTGGGGGAACTGTCTGATAGAGCATAAACTGATGCATGACACGATCTACGTGGTGCCACATCACGACCCAATAATGAATGCATGGGATGCGTAGAAGGAACATCCTCTGCTCCACCTGGGCACAACGAGGCATGCGGTCCCTGATGTGATCATAAGGCCTCCACACGACATGCTCAGGTTTCATTTTCATGCAGACATCCCTCGCATATTCTATCCCACTGCGAGTAGGGCCGGTGAACTTTTTCGATTTATGTCTCGTCGTCCACTTCTTGCATTTTCATTTTGTTGTTTGTTAAAGTCAAATAAAATATATTTTAAATATTACAATTAAAATCAAATCAACATACCTCCCATAAGGCGGACACGAGTTAATACTTTGTAGACCCCAACCATCAAAATCCTTCGTGATCGACGGTCGACTAAGTAGTAATCTTGCATACGACCACAACTGCAAGAGCAACCAAGGAGCACCAATACTTATATTGTTATTAATGAAGGCAGTGTCCAAGCCTCGGTATAGCATGACAAGAGTGGCACCACCCCAATTGTACTGCACCGAGTTACTAGAATGAAGATCCTGCAAATAGGAATTATTTTCTTAAGGAATATCATCAACTCTTTCATATATTTAATTTCTTATTAAAGTGCAATAAATGTGAGATATTTATTTCTTGGCTAACCTCCAATAATTGCAAATAAAAACATGGAACCGAGTCACCCGTGCCGTCAGGAAATAACTCGCACCCAAAAATCTCCAACACGCAAGCGCGTGTGTATCTGTCGATCCTCGCTGCGTTATTCGTGCCAGGCCCCCCAATCTGATTCCAAATCTTACGCAGTTCCTTTAACCGAACGGAATGAGATTTCCTGCATTACATTATTAATGTAATTTGATTGTAAGAACTATATATATTTAAAATTAACATAAAAATAATTTTTTTAAAACCTTCTTACTTCCGTTCTTTTTCCCTGAATCACTTCTCAACTATCGCCGTGTCTGTATCCTTCGGCAACGCCAAATTCTGGAGTAACTGTATGGCGTCGTAATCGGTCCGTCCAGTAACGGTTCTGCCAGCCGTAGGTAAACCGTATAAGAAGGCCACATCCTGCAAATAGTTCAAATTTTATACATATATAGTTACAAAAAAAAATATTACAAATATGTATTGATCCTTACCTCTAGAGTGACCGTCATCTCGCCAACGTGCGGAAAAAAGAAAGTGTGGGTCTCTGGCCTCCAGAACATGGCTAGACCCTGCAAAAGCGAATGATCGAGCTGCATATGACCTAACTGAATGAAATGTATCAGTCCAAGTCTCATCAAACGCTCATCCACCTCAGCAGTTCGTGACATCTTAGCCCTATGTAGTACTGCCCTCCAATGCTGTATATATATATTTTTTAATTATTTTAAAAAATACTATCAAAATAGAAATATATAACTAAAAAAAAGTAAAAAAACAATAATAACTTACACCAGTGCCACGAACTTTCGACTCATCCAAATGCAAGAGACGATCTGCATTAACAGGACCGGGAGGAACAACAGGATCCGCTGATGTAGAAGCCTCGGTATCAACAGAAGCGGTAGATGTAGAAGCACCAGGATCTCCACGAAGCCTCGTAGATCTACGAGGTGATGCCTCTGGTACTCTTCTTCTCGGTGACATTTTTACTACACTATAATAAAAATTATCAATGTAAATAATCTAATAAAATTTCGGCAGCATCTCCCCTGTACCTGGAGTGTTTCCGAAAAAAAAAACACCCAAATCCCTTCTAATTACAAACCCAAATCTCATACAACAGAATTTCCAATCTCATACAATAACATTTCCAATCTCATACAACAACATTTTCAATTTTCTATTTTTTTACATATTTTAAAATTTTTTTAGAATAATTATTCTAATTTTTCATTTATTTACCTCAATAAAATAAATTAATTAAATGTATAAATATTAAAAAAAACTCACCTCGACTAGAAGCGCTGCTTGTCTCTTTTTAGAAAATTTTCCTACATTTAAAAAATTAATCTATCAATTTTTTATTATTTTATTTACTTTTTCTAATTTGTAATCAAGTTATCCACAATTATAAAATGTACAAAATAATTCAAAATTTTTTTGTAATTACATATTATAATTATTCTGATTTTTTATTAATTTTTTAATTATTTTTTCAATATTTATTCTATTTTTTCTATTAATTACCTAATTAAACTAATTAAATTGAATAAATAAACTAATTAAATTCAATAAAAAATTTTCAAATTACATATTAAAATTATTTATATTTATTCTGATTTTTTACAAATTTTTTCATTATTTTTTCAATATTTAATCTATTTTTTTAATTACTTATCTAATTAAACTACTTAAATTAAATAAATAAACTAATTAAATTCAATAAAAAAATTCCCAAATTACATATTATAATTATTTATATTTATTCTGATTTTTTACTTATTTTTTCATTATTTTTTCAATATTTAATTTATTTTTTAATTATTTACCTAATTAAATTAATTAAATTAAATTAAATAAATAAAATAAATATTAAAAAAAAAACTAACCTGAGGAGATGTCTGTCCCGCGCGAGAGAGAGAGAGAGTGAAGGGGTGGGGATGAGGGGTCGTTGTCTCGCTTATATAGGAGTGGTAATCCTTGGATCGGCGATTGAAACGCCGATCCAACAACGTTATTTTTAAAATTCGGAATTTTTAACTGTTATTCTCGAAATTCGTGTGAAGAGTAACGTTAGTTTTAATTTTTTCCGCGGCCTAATGTTTGTTATCGTAAAAATGGAAAAGAAAAAAAGAAATCTAAAATGCTGGTCTCAGTTGCATGAAGGAAAGTATAATTCCAAGAATCCCTTACCTTCAAAGAAAGCTATTTATGAATTTATATTTTAATTTAAGGGACACAGAAAAATACTTAGGTAATTTTAATTTCAATGGAATACATCATAGGACAGCTTTGAAAGATAAAAGTATTAAAGAGAAACTAAAGCACAGATGGTCAGTGGCTCCACCCTTATCCTAGATATAACTGGCTCAATTTTCGCTGGACGCGGAAGAGGGATAAACTCTATTTCATAGAGTGGGTTATGCCTCTATAAATAAATGACCTTATTTCACAAAAAAAAAGAAGAGAAACTAAAGCAAGAAATTATTACTCCATTCAAAATGGAGGATTTTGTTACATTCAAATATACTGTTAAAAACTTAAAAATCCTTCCTCAAGTGTTTTTACCATTGCTTAATACAAAAAAATTTTAGCTGTTTACAAACTTCTCACCTCCATGAAATCATTCTTCGTATAGATAGCTACTGAAACTAGAAATTAATGCTTGCACATGTTATATCTCGTTTTGCTTTGCATAAGTCCATTGCAGCTATAGTATTATCTTACATATGGGACCATTTGCCTAATACTACATGAACATTGGTTGCTGCTCTGTACTTGAGATATTAAACATGATAGTTCAAAGACAAGGAAGGATTTTAAGGAGCCCATGGTATTATATTTTAGTTTTCTGGTATATGGAATGTGTATTTATTGGACAACCTACTTAACTGGAAATACTTTTCAGGTTCTCTCCATTTGTACAAATGTTTGAAACTCAGTGCTAAAATGTCTCCGTAGATAGATTTGAATTGTCAGATTGTTTCAATTGCAAAAAGTGGCACAAGCTATGTTACCAGGTACTTTAGACAATAGATTTACGACCTATAACTGCTTGACACAAATCAGATACAGAGACAGTTAATTTAATTAAAGTAACTAAATCTACGAATACGATCGTACAGATTCCTACATATTCATACATAAAAGGCCTCAAAATTGTTGTTAAGTCATACGCTCCTTTTTCTTTTAAATTTGAATTTCAAAATGTACACACTTTCCAAAGAAAAAGTTTAGATATGCATATGTATTTCTTTACTAATATATTCTTATTTGATAATTTAAAATTAAAAAAAATTAAATTCATGTTGTCTTTTACATAGAGTAATAAATAAACATATATAAAAACGTACTTTATTGTTAATTTTTCAGATATTGCGTAACGCGGTATTTGTTCTGTATACTTGCAACATAGGGTACAGGCAGTAAGATTTAGTTCTCTTCTTTCTTTGAAAATGGAGGCGCCCCCAAAATCTCAAGAGAAGAGTACGGGTCCCCCATTGCCCAAGGGAACTCCACTTGTAGCGTGTCTATTTCTCATTCATAGTCACAGAAATAATATGTCATATATATATGAATTTGATAAACCCATAAATTAAACCATTCACACATGCGGGTATTAGAAAATTTTTGTATATATATATCTAGCGCCCATACTTCTCTAGGTGCAAACACTTCATCATATTTCTACTTGCTTTCCTACCTTACTCAAATTACATCAGATCTGTTTCTAAAATCCAAGTTCCACAATGGGTCATAAGCTATATGCTCTCCTCACAAGGTTTCACTTGGCACGACATCATTCTAATGCAGTTGATGTACCAAAGGGGGGAGGTGCTTTGGGCAACCGATTATTTTCTACGAGCAACATAATTATTTGTTAACTGACCAAATTGCCCTTCTAAGATATCCAAAATCTCTGACTAAATTTCATCAGTTCTCTCCTCCCCTCTCCACTGATATTCTGAAAACCTCAAGTCCCTCATCCCTTCACTCTCGCCAGCTTCTCTCCTGATCTCCTCTCTCAACAATCAATATGCTCCATTTCACCTCCCTTCCCTCCAGCTTATGTACTCATTTATTCATTTTTCAGTTTGTGAATTCAGAGAAATCTCACAATCAATTTTTTTTTTTTTTCTATGCCTTTCTGCAATTCCTTTGTATTTGGGATTATAGACCACTAGAACTTTTCTCTTTTTCTTGCTTTACCCACAATCCTTGAAACCTCTGTATAACTTTTTATTTAATGAAAATTTTCTTGTTGGCTATCGCCAACCAGCCCTAAAAAAAATACAATTCCTTTGTCTCCATGCCGTTATAACACCAGTCCTCTAGTTTGGACCTTTCTCTTATCAATTTAGTCAATTTGAACTTTGAATTGCTATGTTAAAAAACTGAGTTTAATGGTGGCTTAATTTTGAACATGGATTGATGTCAGCCAACTATTCTAAATTAGCACTTATTCAATATTTGATTGTGATAGAAATGACTTTATGCAAGAAAAATATGCAAATAGCACTTCTCATAAAATTTTCTTTATGAATTTTGGCATCGCACAAACTCATTGGTCATTTATAGAATAGGTGAAGGGGCTGGTGTCATGGCGTTGATTAGCAGCAGCGGTAAGAATTTCGGGAATTATCTTTTAACAAGAAATTTAGAAAAGAAGGAAATTACGATTAAGGAAATAAATTAGAGTAATAAATCTTGATTGATATTAAGGACAATTTAGACATTTAGAAAAAATATATGTTGCTCCAAGGAAAATGTCCGCTGCCCAAAGCATTTCCCACCAAAGGGGCACTTCACAGTGTATGTCGGGGACAACAGGAAACGGTTCGTCATCCCAACAGCATACTTGAGAGAACCCTTGTTTCTGACGCTTATGAGAAGGGTTGAAGAAGAATTTGGTTTTGACAACAAATTAGGAGGAATTACAATTCCTTGTACAGAATGTCAGTTTACTGGAATTGTAACCAATTTAAGCTGTAATTCAAATACTAAATAGGTTACAATGCCAGTAGAGACTGAAATTATTTCTGCAGTGCGGACGTGTTGTTCTATTTCAAAATTTTTTAACAAAAAAACAAGAGGTTTTGCATCTGAATTCCCAAACTATTTTATAATGTATCTAAACCTAACAATATTCTTTTTGTTATATTGGGTAAAATGATCCTACAAAACAATTACTAAACTGTTTGTGGAGTATTGTAATACTAAAGTAAAGGGAGCAATTACTAGAGAATATAATACCCCAATGGTTCGAAAAGTACTCTCCCTTAAAAGCGAACAAGAATACATTACTAAAGGAAAAGGATTAAGTAGAAGCTTGATCACTCCCCAAAATCCAACTTTCAAAATGGAGGGAGTTTAAAAAATAACAAGATTGTAAGCGTTCAATCTTTTCTCTTTAGTCACAGCAACAACAAAAGCCGAATCAGTGTCAACTAAAATGAACACAAACAAACGTCAGCCTAATTAGCAACACAAACTAACATCATACACGTCAAGCAATCACCTGGACTTGCCTCTCTTACTAGGCTTGCCTTTAGAAGATGCAGTTGCAGTGCTGCTGTCCTTCCTTGGTCGACCTCGTCCCCTACCAGGTGATTTGGCTTCTGTGGAAGTCGACTTCCCTGAATTGCGGCCACGGCCTCGGCCTCTTTGGGAGGCTTTGCCCCCGTGTTTGCCTTTACCAGCATCTCCATTTGCATCATCTTCTTCACCATCCTCTTCTTCTTGATCATCACTCCCTGAGTCGGACTCATCCTTTCTTTGCTTTCGCTTGCCAGAAGAGTTAGCTTTATTTTTTGTTACATTGTTCTCATCGTCCTTGTTTTCTACTTCCACAACAAATATATGTAGAGAAGTTTAATTAAACAAAATAGAAACAGGCAACAGAAAAGTAAATAGAGCAATAGACACAAACAAGACCCCCCCCCAAAAAAAAAAATAATAATTAAATAAGGTCAATTTTTTTATTCCAGATGCCTTTAAAGTATAAATGCTACAATTCGATAGATCCAATGACCCCATTCACCAAAACCGCAAGCAATTAATTTAGCTGTCTCAATAATAGTATTTTCAAGATTGTTTGAAATTTCAAATACAATAAGAACTGTAATACCATCATTAATAGTATTGAGTATGATGAAGACAACATCAGTATTAGCAACAGTTGTACAACATAGGCAATGATAACAATGCGTCTGTTTGATAATGCTTGGAGTAGGGGTGGAATTAAAAATCGCAATGCCTAAAAAATCAAATCAATTTCACTCATCTTTGGCAAGGCATGCGGAACTGGTCTATTCCAACAACAACAACTAAGCCTTTTGTCCCAAACAAGTTGGGGTAGGCTAGAAAAGAAACCCAACAAGAAAAGTAATTGGGTTTCATTTCCATAGAAATGGCTGGGTTTTTTACGTTGGCTCGCCTAGCCTATCACAACCCTCCTCCTTTTACTCGGACTTGGGACCGAGCTATACTAAACAATGCAAGCAAAGCTTAATATAGGTGGAGGGAACTGGTCTATTCCAGTCCATAAAATTAGCTCCAGTCCTGACTCCACCCCCCCCCCCCCCCCCCCCCCCCCGCCGATCCATATACTTTGGAGTCCATTTTAAGAATTGCTCTCTGCAGTTCTTCATCAGGACCATCTGATCTAATTTCAACTGTTAAAATTTACGGGCAGGACAGATCTGGTATTAATCACGGGGCATCCATTATTGATCGGACAGTTGTGACCGAATTCCACTGAACTGCAGAGGATACACCCCAACCCCCCCTTGCGAAAAGTACAAGAGGTGGTTTGACTGAAAAAATCCAACACAATTACAACAATTCACACACCTTGATTCAATTGTGACCATGGTTCTAAAAATCGGAATCAGACTGTTGGTCTAAGGAGTTGAATCGGATGAATCGGAAAAAATCAGGTGAATCGGATTTTTACGAAAATCATGTTTTAAGCATTTAAAATTAAGAGAAAATGCAAAAAAAAATTAAAGGAATTTCTTTTTTCAAAAGCAAGCTAAAAGACCAGAGATTAGACCTATAACATCAATTAAAATATAAAAAAAATAATCAATTGCGAAGCTATTTTGATATCTCAAAAATTTTTAGAATATAAAAAATTGGAAATAAGTAAAATAAAATTCTTGATTAGCAAGATAATTTTGTAAAAATTTTTTTTGATAAGGAATATTTCACTAAAACACCATAATATATCAGTTTGAATTGTAGAATATAAAATTACAATTTTTTCTATGTCTTTGGATGGCATATTTAATCAAGAATTATTTTATTTTATTTTTTTTACACTTCAGAAAATTCTAGACCGTTCAAATTTTAAAAAATACTAAACTGTATTGATCCAGTTGGGATCTTTCTTCCCCGAAATCCAAATTCATTTCCGTGTTTCCTCTCTGGCTCTCTGCACGTCGGGCTACATAATAAGTCGAATCCACCCCCAACAGAGACGGCGCGCCTCCTCCTAAGCGTTCCACCGGCCTCCCACGTGTCTTCCTCTGCCCTAACCACCTCAGACGCAGTCCCGACACCCCTTTCTCCTCTCTCCGTTGATAAACACCACCATTAATGGCGGTTTTTGAAGGTCTCACCCAATTCCGCTCCAAATCGCCTAAAATCAGCTCGGTCTCCGCCGATTCCGATCCGATTCAGCCGGTTCGAATCGGAATCGGCCGATTTTTCGAACCATGATTGTAACCCTATTTGGCAGCAATTCCAACTCAGTTCCACCATGCTACCATTATTGAATAGCCCAAATAGTACTAAACTAATAATAATTTATCAAAACAAGTAGAATTGTACCTTCAGATGAAGGAACACCATCGTACACCTCCAGCTGAAAATTATTCAATAAAGATCAATCAACATAAAATCTTCATCCACCTAAAACAAAGAATAACCAAAAATAACAAAATCAAATTTCAGATGCTGTAGCAGACCTGATCTAGCCGATCACTGACATTAGCTCTATCCACCACAATCAGAGACATACCCGCCCCACAACCAACACTACAGTTGTAAAGATCATAGAGATTAGTCAAATTACCAAATTTTTGCAAGGTACTACCAAAGCCTTTGCAAAATGAAAAGAGAATATTTACCTCAAAACATGCATGCCTTCTAGGAGATCAACCTTCTTTGGATTTGCAGAAGACCTATGCGAAAGTTAAACATCAGACAAATTATTTATTACATAAAATCACAAGATTTGATGATCCAACAATGCTTCTGACTTAGGAGTAAACTTACTTCTGGCCTTTGGGGCCATAGCCAAGCTCACCATTTAGTGCATATCCCCAGCTAATGCATGAATCATCAGCTCCTACTACATGGTGCATGTTGCCAGATGCCATGCACCTTATGTTCCAGCCACTGTGTTCACAAAAATTAAAAACCACACCTGAATTACATGTATTAATTTAATTTATGTACTTAGTTAACTAGATTTTTAGAAGCAGAAGAAAACCTCAAATCCATCAGGGGCTTAGGATACATCCAATCATCTCCTGTGTTCTTCAATTTACCCCACATGTACAACTGCCCTCCCCCTTTAATGCACAGATTTTTAAAAAAAAAAGCATATTTACAGTAACTTCATGGAAGTCAAATGAATGTTTAAAGCAATGCAAAAGCAGACAACAAAAGTAAAAATTCTCTCCTCTGTGATTTTACTGATATCTTGGTTGTTTAGTCATAAACAGATGTAGAATGCTCAAGTATGATTGTGCAAATGAAATGAGAATAACAGGTCCGAACCCATTAAAACTAATGGGACAAATCATAAGATTTGTATTAGAATCACAAATTACTCAAGAGATTTACTACAATTCCAACAATAAACTTGCACTGCAATTCTGAGACATGACAAGCACAGTGAGAAATAGAAGTTTATCCTGTCATGTGATCCATATCATCATGAATCGCACGACACTAAACACTTTTTAATTAAGGATATATTAGTTAATAGAAGAGGCATGATTAGGATTGCACAATCAAGGTCGATTTAGGACACACACACCGAAAAGTTAAAATAAGAACATTACCAGCAGTGCAAGCGCAACTCGAGGCACCAGCTGAAACGATAGCGTTAGGAGGAAGAACATTATGCTTCTGAAAGACTTCAACCAGCCGAGGGACCCACTCATCCTTTTGCTCTCTGTGCCCCAATCTATTATGTATACAAACACAAAAGTTTAGTTTTGGTGCAATCTACAAATGAAAATTTATGTAACTAAAGCAGATGATTAATTCTGTACCTTCCATATCCACCATTTCCCCATCTGCATGAAATCAGTAGAAAGTAGTAAGTAAAGCCAGATATTAAACACAGCCTGACAGCATAAATAAATGATAAAGATATTAAGTGAGTGCACATACGTGTAAACAAAGCCACTGGAATCAACAGCAACTGAAACAGAACAATTACTCGTTATTCTAAAAACATGATTTTTAATGCAGATAAATGAAAAAAAAAACTAATAATAATTAACCTGTATGGTTTGTTCCACATGCAACCTTTACAACCTTTTTCTCAGAAAAAGCAACTATGGCTCGTGGCCTAGGCTGAGCCTCATAAGCTAGCCTCACTGATGAGTCTTTCATATTATACTACAATTTTAATGTAACAAACATTATAATGGGGACAGATGGGTGAGAGAGACAAGGCGGGAGAGAGAGAGAGAGAGTGAATAGTGGGTTCAGACCTCGTTGTCAGTACCATGTCCAAGTTGCCCATATTGCGGAAGTCCTGCCGTACTGATAAATTTTAACAAAAAATAATATTAATGCAAACTGATATTTTTCTGCCATTCTACTGGGCCAGCTACAGTAACGACCTGTACCAGGAATTGCAAACAAACCAAAATTATAGAAAGAAGATTTGACAATGAAAATACAGTATCCATCAGCATAGCAAACTTCGTGCATTACAGATCACCGTATCAAGAGTAAAGCTGGTACCAAATACCAATACATTAAATCAAAGCTGACTAAAGTTTTTAATGGGAGACGTACAGTATGGAGGAGCCTTCAACTGATGATAGCCAGACGGTAAAATCAGAACCACACACAACATTAGTGGCATCAGAAACCAAACAAAGAACTGGAGATGCCTCAATTTCTGCACAATATTAAGTTTGTCACTTTCACTCAAACTTCTTCCTTTCTTTTGTGCATGAGCAAGTGTATAACGATCCTCTGGAGGTGCCCAAAATGAAAAATAGTAAGAGAGGTATTATACTGACCATTCCTTGCAGAACCGGTACCAAGCTGGCCATGTTTGTTGTGGCCAAAAGAGAGAGATTTGCCTTCATCAGTTACAACAACAGTATGGCTTCTTCCAACACTAGCTGAAACGACTTTGTATCTGTACCATGAGATGGGCAATTTTGTAATAACATATATACAGACATGAGTAATTATCTACATATGCATGTACAGAAGTGTAGATTGTTGATTTTTTCTGGGTTTTATAAGCCATATCAAACTTAATTTTATATAATGCCACTTAAACATTATTCCCTTTGGAGATGCCATAACACTGTTAAAGTGACAATCCTAATGGAAAGAGATCTAGGCTCCTCCTGAAACTCTTCCTCATCCTTAAGAATATCAAGTCCCTCTGTACGAAAGTAAATAACACAAATGGAATTTTCCACCCAACAAAAAGAAGCCACTATACAAGTAAGGATCTTTTGCAAAATAAAATATGCTTCTTCTAAAAATAAGTGCATTTTAGAGATGTTACAAATATAAGTGGAATCATGATTTATTTTGGGGCAAAACTATTATGGACTTGTACATTCAGATTTATTTCAAGATATTTCTGTGTACTTACTGCTTAAGGATATCTTGGAGGCAGAACTATTTATGGACTTGAATGTTCAGATTTATTTCAAGATGACCACCTTTTTCACTGACATTAACCACAATTTATGACCATTTTCCAATTTACTCACAAACTCCAATTATTTTACCATGTCTACAGCAGAGCACATATTAAGATGGATTTTTGGAAGAAAAAATAGATATTTTACATTTAAGTAAATACAGATTACAGCACTTAATGGTAGCATATATGTGAAATACCCTAACCTTTTTTTCTCATATTTTCCAATTTCAAGCTGTATGTTCTTCAACTTTCAAGAATTAAAAGTGTAAGGAATATTTGAGAGCACAAAGCACAGTGTTTGTATTCAAGCATGCTTATGCATTTATTTCTGTGTGCATGAATGTGCATCAGAGAGAAAGATAGAGTTATCTAACTTGGATAGAGATGTAACAACAGTTGGCAAATAGCGTAGAACAGAATCCCCATGCCCAAGCTGTCCCTTCTGAAAAATTGAAAAACTACAAATCTAAATAACTGCTATAAGTTTTACACCTTAACAAGCTACCTCTACAAATCTAAATAAAAAGCTACTTCTACAAATCCAAATACATTTTGCCTATTACAAACCGAATAAATTGTTCAAATTATAAATAATACCTCATTCCTCCCCCAAGTGTAGCAGCGACCTTCCACATCTAAAGCCACACAATGACATGAAGCTACAAAAACAGATATTTCGACACCAAATTTAGTCACAGAGTCTAAATTTCCATTACATTTTCACTGAAACAATAATACCAATCCACAAGCACTAACAACATCCAGATGCAACGAATCGGATATCAACCCCCATGAGAGGCCTGAGCCTAGTAGGAGAAACGAGATTTCCATTGGAGCCGCCGCCAGGAAGCTTGCGACCGATCATGTCGAACTGAGTCGCGCCACAGTACACAAGCTCGCCACCTGAGACAGCGGCGCCATCGCTCTTTCCTCCCTCCTCTCCTTCCAGCTTCTTCTCCGATTCCGAGGTCGCCATTTTTTTCGACTTGTGAGAAACTAGGGTTTTATTGAAACTCGGATTTGGTTGGATAATAAAAGAATTGAAAGAAAGAAAGAAGCAGAGAAAGTGAGATTTGGGTTTTACTATTCGTAACGGGTTCGGAGTTGTGTAAGAAAAGAAGAGAAGTTTGGGTACTGGCGGGAGGAATGTATCTGCTCCTCTCCAATTTTTTAAAACTGGAGAGATTGACTCATCCAGTGAGATTTTTATATCGGACGGTTCAGGTTTAATCTGTGTGAGTTGAGATTGTTTTGGTGTCTTTATTTTCTGATCCTCTTTTGTCGCACCCTTATCCGCTTTTTCTTTATTTCTTTTTCTCTTTTTTGTTTTTTTTTTCTTTTCTTTTTTGAGTCGCAAGTTACGAGCACATGACCCATAGCTCGAGGTATTTAGTATTTTAGTTATTCGGATAGCTGATTTAAAAAATTTTTAACTTTTTTTTTATTGATGCCACAAGTGAAAACTAAAAAGTCGAAAGTTGAATTAACTTTTTTTTATTGATGCCACAAGTGAAAACTAAAAAGTCGAAAGTTGAATTTGCTTATCATAAAATCGGACGATTCGGTCATAGTCATGACTCATGATAAATTGTACAAATTGGAAAGACAAAAAGAATTTTATTTTGAAGTTAATTATGATGAGAAAATTAAAGAAGTAATAGAAAGCTTATTTGGGCTGATGCACTGAACCCCTAAAATAAGACGGGCCCGGATATGGAGTTAAAAGACCGAAAAAAAATTAAACTAATTTTACTGTTCACACGAATTTCGAAAATAAATGAAACAATTCAAATTTTAAAACTAATATTGTAGGATCGGATTCTAGAAATCCGATCTTAGAAATCAAACTGGGCCCCACTTCGACCAATGTGAGTATTTCAGCTTGTTTTATTATTGTAGAGCACGAGGATGTAAGACCATAAATTGATGATTAATCTGAACCAAATATTTATTGACAAGTTGTTAACATGTCCAGACAATAGTGTTGAAAATGTCCATGCAACAAATTGCAAAGTGTATAATAAAATGGCTAAATAGATCGGGTTCATACAAGAGTTTTCTGTGTAGTACCCCTTCAATATGTCACACCAACAAAAACTACTTGTCATTTTTATTTCGAGGTGAAAATCTGATGTAACGGTTTGGGTTTAATTAATTTTGGATCATGTTATTTTAAAATTATTTCGATTATTAATTAAGGACACATTTTCAAATTAAAAACACATAATTTTATAAAATAAAATTTAGTTTTATGCCAATACAATTTTTGTTAATTTGAAAATACCATCCTTAAATAACTAATTAAAATTATGCCACTTTAAAATCCATAAAAATAATTTTATGCCATTAGTTCCTCCTAAAATATAGCTGATTAGATTTATACCACTCTAAAATTTGTCATATTTTTTTAATAATACCCAAATTAATCACAAGAGATTAAATTATTAAGGAAAAAAGAGAAAATTAGATCTGTGACACCCAAAAACACAAAATTTTTAATAAATTTCAAAAATTTAAAATAGGATTGAAATTCTAAAAATTTCAAAATTTCTAAAATGTTCAAAAATGTTTATACTACAAAACAAAATATTTCTTTTATTATGACATTTTTCTCATTTTAATGTTTTGCAATGGCATAATCAAAGCGGTCAAAATGGTCATATCAATAGACCCATGTTATAAAACTAATTTTCATTATCTTACGGTGACAAGAAAATAATTTATCATTTAGTGATAAATATCTCAAATTTCAAAATTTTGCAGTGACATATATCTAAATCACCTTTTTTTTTTATAAATACTGTAACTCAAATTAAATCAATTAAACAAAGTTAAATATTATGCTCGATACAAGTCAAATTTACCATGATGGACTATGTTTATATCTTTCCAGATGGCGTTGATGTCGCTATGCATTGACATGATAGCAAACTTTGTCCAATCACGCCTTAAACAAATATATTTTTACTTTTATGATTTATATTTGACATAAACTAAATGTGTCCTTTATAAAATTATGTCTTTTAATTTGAAAATGTGTCCTTAATTACGGGAAGCAGCCTCCGCCTTCTCAACAGAATGTTACAGACATTGCCAATGCCATTTCAAAAAAAGTAATCGAAATAATTTTAAAATAACATGATCCAAAATTAATTAAACCCAAACCGTTACATCAGATTTTCACCTCGAAAAAAAAATGACTAGTTTTTGTTGGTGGGACATATTGAAGGGGTACTATACAGAAAAACCTTGCATGAACCCGATTGATTTTGCAATTATACACTTTGCAATTTGTTGCATGGACATTTTCAACACTATTGTCTGGGCATTTTAACAACTTATCAATAAATATTTGGTTCAAATTAATCATCAATTTATGGTCTTACAACCTCGTGCTCTACAATAATAAAACAAGTTGAAATACTCACATTGGTCGAAGTGGGGCCCAGTTTGCCTTCCTTTATCTCAAATTTAAAACGTAGCGCTTGGATCGGAGTCTAAGAATCTGATCCAAGATTAGATCGGAATCCGATCCAAGCGATGATTCTAAAACATTAGTTTTAAATTTTGATTTTTTTTTCATTTATTTTCGAAATTTACGTGAACAGTAAGTTAGTTTTAATTTTTTCGGGTTAAAAGAATGGTTAAGCCCAATGAAATGTTACAATGTGCTATTACAATCAGAAATGATAACTGCAATCTGTAGTTTTGTCATTCCTTAACATCGCTAAATACAAAGTGAACAGATAAAATAGACAAGGTGAACATATATTCTGATCAAAGTGAACACTTACAAACAAATAAGTGTTATCATCTCTTGTTCAGATTTTTATATGCATAATCAACTTATTTTTATTGAACTTATTTGTTTGTATGTGTTCACTTTATTCACCATATATGTTCATCTTGTATATTTTATGTATTCACTTTCTGTTTAGTGATGGCAATGGATGGCAAAACTGCAGATGGCAGTGATCAATTTCCTATTACAAGTATAAAACTTTGTCATACTAAAAAAAAAGTATAAAACTTTTTCTTTGATAAAACAGGTGGCTTGATCCGCCTATTTTTTTTCATAAAATAGGAACAATTTGCAATCCAGAAAGTATAATAAAACATTAAAACTACACATATGTCAAACTATACATTTAAATGGACATTCTTTGATAGACAAAAAAAATTCAACTGAACTTGACTAACTGTTCGGAATTTAAAAGTTTTTTTCGGGTGTGATATCATCCATAAATTAACCATCCAAATTATCTAATTGGATCAGGTGCTGAAATTGGGCCATTCTGGACTGTCTGGGCATGTTAACGTCATCATTTCTGCGCACTGATATCATCAAAATGGACGGATTTTTGTGTTCAGTTAAACGCCTCAAGGGATGATTTAAACGCCTCAAGGGATGAGTTAAACTAATTATGTGTCCAGTTAGATGCAGTGGTAATATGACGTTTTAGTTCTGATAACGACCATAAAGGATGAATTAAACTGCGTTATGTGTTCAATTAGATGCAGTGGTAATATGACGTTTTAGTTCTTATAATGGTCATAAAGGATGAGTTAAACTGAGTTATGTGTTCAATTAGATGCACTAAAAAAAATGACATTTTAGTTTTGATAATGACCACAAAGGATAAGTTAATCAGAGTTATGTTTTCAGTTAGATGCAGTCGTAATATGACGCTTTAATAACCATACAAACGATGAAATCTACTACTAAATTCCTTCAATAATCTAATCCCTTGCGCAAAATAAGAAAACATTTATGATAACAAAAATTTTCTAATTTTCAAATGTTAACAACATGATCCTTAAAGTAATAAATATAATTGGTATAAATTCTAATTAATCATTTCAAGTTAATGAACATACATAGTGATACAAGGTGATATTGGAGTTATGTCCTAGAAGTCAATAGTTTAATGACTTAAATTTTAGTTTATGTTATTGATGATATTTAATCATTTGTTCCTAGAGTTTATTATTGACAGATCATTCAGGTTGAGGATCTGAATTGTAGATCTATGTGGATCATTTATTAGAATGACAATAATAAATCAAAATCGTCCATAATCTTGATAATTAACAAGGAACATTAATTATCATATAAGATTAGTATGCAAGTTAAGTGATGATTAAGTTCTACAAATCATAAGTAAAGAGTTACCAACTTAATTACATATGTGTATGTTATAGAACATAATACAGTACATGACCCAATGAAATAAATATATGGATTGTGTTAAGTGTCATTATTTATTTTATATGAGTTTGATTCTAAGTTTGAGATGGTTCACCTTTTCCATATGAGAATAGGTTCTATAAATATCGTCTAACGCTGATTCCTGATAAGATGTCACACCCTCACATCCTAAGATGCCAAGATGTAACTAATTAACCCTTTTTTTTTTTATGCTAAGCAAACAAATCCCAGCAATCTCTTATACACAATTGAAAAGCATCAAGCCATATATTTTACATTATTATTGAGCAAGCCCTATTTACAAAACATAAAACATACGGAGGTTACTAGACCCAGCTAGTACCTTTTTTTGAACTACAGTTTATTTTAACTATTACACATATTATACAAACTATTATTATTGTTTGTTTACTCGCTCTCTCTCAAAACAAATACCAGGGGGATCATCACAAACAAGTTACATATCTTCACGCTTCCTCTTGCGAGAGGGCCGTGGGCTCAGGAACCATGCCGTCACTGGAGCTGGACGGACCAAGAAACTTAAAATACAAATACACAAAAACTTCGGGAAGCGCCTCCAAAGAGATAATGAGAGTGGCATCACATTCTAGACTCGGCACATGGACTTTGAACTTAAGGAACGAGCACTCAATCGTCGCGATAGCTGGCCTGGGCAAACTACGCATTTCCTGGAACCCTCAAGTTAATGAGACACAAGCAAAACAAATAGCGGATGAGAATAATATATCTCAGTGCAGGTTTTAGTTCCAGTTATACGATTCTTTGTATGAATCTCAGTATTGGGTCTAACACCCAAATAATTCAATAATGAATTTCGAATTTAAATCCAAAAGATATTTGAATCAAATTTCATACCGACGGCACCAGACGGAATGGGCAGACTACTGGCATGCTGCAAATATGTAATATGCAACAGAAACAAATCAAGCATAACCAAGCATACAAGTTCACATAATAACATACACTCCAGTTCTCAAGGCCTACAGAACAGAGAGAACTCTTCCCAAATCCATTGGTTAATTTATCATATGGCACAGAACAGGCAGAGAGAATTCCAGTAATAATAGCGCTAGTACTCTGGCCGGTCGGGAGCCAAACCGAATAACACCGATTGAGTGAGTTATAAAACAGAGAGTTATGCTATGCTGACTGAGTTTTGTATGGTTTCATTTCCAATTCAAGTCCGTCTATCATTTGATAGAATAATATGAAAATTCCTTGAAACCATTCCAATCCTTTTTAAGTCTGAATTTCCAATTTATTTTGGCAAGTGGATATTCAAGTTCAGACTTAGCAAGTTATTTCAAATTCAAACGAATGATTAATTCAATATGCAGTTTATCAATTCAAGGCTTTTATTGGCTATATGCACAAATAGAATGTAATTTCCAAAAGATATTTCAACATGCTATACATGAATTTAAAGTTACCGACTGTCCAGATTCTAATAAAAATTCCGTGTAATATGCACCTTCAAAGTTGACTTGGGTGGAGCCTCCGCTAGTTGATCATGTTCATAGTTACAGATCAAGATCCATTATTATTAATTTAAAGGTGTTTTAATAGACCGTTAGTTACTAACATTTAGGTAGTGCCAGTTCGAACTAACTAGTTGACCTATAACTTGGTTCCAAGTCCATTAGTTCTTAATCTTAATTAACAGAATCATTTTTCTTTTTATTTTAGTTATTTGTCCAATAGTCATACAGATTACAAGAGTTGCTTAATTAAATCACAGTCATAATCAAGAATTATCAAATAATAATCACATCAAAATTAGAATCAATCTTAACAGACACAAATAGAATTTATTTAAATTAAGCAACGTTAAATAACAGGAAATCAGATAATATCAAGTAACAAATCAAATAAAACGTAACAGTAATTGATTGTTGGTTGGGATCAGATAGTCTGATTTATTTTCTTTTTATTGCCACAGTATCCGTTCATTTATTTAGACATATTTTCATCATTTCCCGTATTAAATAATCCGACAATAATCAAGCTCAACAGATTCGTGATTGATTAGACTCTAATTAAATCCAAAAGTCTAATTATAAGCCCACTTAAAACAAATCTCAGCTTAACAGAATCAAGCCCAACAAGGAGCAGGCTCGAAGGAAATTAATTCCGGCCCAGCAAACCTTTTTTTTTCTTTTTCTTTCGGCCCAACTCAAATTCCAGCCCAAAAATAAAAAATCCGCACGGCACATGGCGGAAACCAGTCAGCCTGACCCAACTGACTGAGTCGGTCGTAACAGGTCCGACACAAACCAGTCGGATTCAATTCCGACCCGATAAATCTAAATCTTATCCAAATCCAATATCCGACAGTTCAACTTTTCACAAAAGCCCATAATAAATTTTTAGGCCCTTAATTCTTGAATAAATGCCTAGAATCTTTTATATATCCATCACATGTCATCGATAAGCCCTCAAAATTTTGCACAAAAGTCCTCAGAAATTTTTTTTTCCTCACGAACTCATCCCTGAGCACACAATCACTCACCAGAGAGGATACCAGACATCACTCCTCTGTACCAGTGACTGGTACAGTAGCCAAATCACAACTATATGCCCTCTACAAACATGAATATGCATTCTACATGATTCCTAATCATGTCATATGCATAGAAATTTATAATTTCATCAAAGACATGCACTGTTTCAATAGGAATAGCATGAATATGCAAAACTGCATCCATTTCAACTTAATTCTTACTCCTGGCATGCTCAAGTTCACATATAACTGTCTATTTTAAGTCTAACTCCAAGTATATGCCTCAGATATAGTATGTATGCCTCAATTTACAGAAATCCGTATCATTTACAGCCCTAATTGACTCCTGTCATACTTGAACACAACCTCAATGTATGACTTAACTCCAATAGCTAACCTTGATCATGAATACATGAGTAATATACACAATTTCACTTTTACAACAGAAATGCACAAGTCACTTACTACATGTAACAAAAATTCATTATTTCAAAGACAGTCAAGCCAACTACATGCCAACCTTCAAGAAATTACTTATGCAACTGAAAATTCACCATTCTCTGTGTCATTTAAATGCACTGTCTTACTTAACAGCTCCTCAAATCCACTTGACATGCCCCTTAATTCCAAGAACATATCTAACTACTCATTTATGCATATGAATGCAAACATAGCCCTAATTATCCACTGCCAGGTATGAGTATGCTCAAATATGCAAGATTTTCATTTTACAAATCTATAAAAGGTTATATCAACACAGTTACAATCTAAACATGATATTTCTTACCAAATGAATGCACTGTTATGCATGATATTACATTACTAACACTTAAATGCATCTCATCAACTAAGAACAAGTATGAGCTCACACAGCAGCTAACTGAACACATATCACAGTTATTAGAAACTATACATGCATGCTTCTAATGCATTTACAAGATTACATCACTTTATCTCTAAATTTTATGCACAATTCCAATGCTAGCATGCATATGAGCCCACATAAATATATCCAAAGCACCTAAATTTACTACCATATGCATCTCACTCATGACAGCCACACAAAAATGAGTTCACTAAAGTGCATATGCAACTAAAATACAACCTAAATGACTTGCATATCCTCAGTTCCATCCATTCCATTCTCTAAGTATAATATCACTATGCATCAATCATACTCAAACCATATGCATACAAACCAACAGATTAAATCTCAGCTTATCATTCACATAAGGGCTATTGTGATAGATTCAACAAGCAACTATCCTCAGTGCCTTAATTGCTATCTTGAGAACCTTAAATTCATTTTCAGTCCCAACATTCAGCTAAGCATAATACTTAAGCACTCAACACACATAAGAGATAATAGGAATAATTAATTTGCTAGATATAGACAGAGCTTATACCTTCCTCTGAGCTTCGAGAATTTCTTCTAAAAAATTCCAACACAACCAAAGCAAGTACCAGAGTCAAGCTAATCAAGAAGAGAGCTAATTCCATGCACTACTTAGACCCTCTCTGAGCTTCCTCTTCCTCTCTTCTTCGTAAATTTCAGCTCAATTAAACCCTAATTAAAAGTCCCTTTTAAATAGAAATTACCTCATACGGCAAACAAAAGAGAGAAGAGAGAGAGATGGAGTTCAGAAGAGGGAGAACACGACAACACTTGCAATTACGGCTCAACAGTCGCCATCGATCAACGAGGAGAGGAGATGGCCTCCTCGTGCCAACACAACACTATCTCGAGAGGTGCTAACCTCTGGTTGGGCAAGCCAGAGGCAGCCTCACACTCGACCAATCACGTCACAACACACACACACACAGAGGGGAGGCCACGCCATAGTGGCTCGAAGAGAATAAAAAGAGAGAGGTGAGAATTTCACCAAGTCAGAAGATGAGACGAAACAGAAGGAGGAGACTCCTTCGTCTCAATTTTTTTTTATTAAATTTTCTCCAGATCCTCTGTGGCACATTCCATGTGATCCTTTAAGTAACAAGCCTCTGAACAGTCATTTTGTAAATTAGCTATTTCACTAATCAAATTAATTTGATCAAATCAGAAGTCGGATTATTGTGGCAATCATACAGAAAATATCCAGAATATTCATAGAACATTTCTATGTTCTCAAATCAGAGATCCCATCAAATTTTACTGTTATTAAATTAAATTATTTAATTTCTTGATCATATAATTCATGATTAATTCTAATCATGATTATTCAAACAGATTGAGGAGTTGGTTTATCAATTAACGATCACTAGTCTTACATAAAGGCTGCTATACGGACTTTATTTATGTTCTCTTGAATTATGCGGGGAAAAATTGTTCATCAAGAAAACCGTATGTCCCTCATTAATTTACTTAATGAGTGATGATATCTGTTTGGGTCCCTTGATGGAGTTGGATCGTATGCATGCAAACTAGACGATCATCTCTAGATCAAGAAATGTAAAATCTGCAAGAATGACACATTCCTATCTTGGATTATATAGTGATATCATGTGACATAAGAATCAAAATAATGAAATACTTTATTTCTTATGCAGGATTGAAATACTGTAGTTGTACAGTATTTATTTATATGAATTGGGAATCATAGTGTGTTGCTAGATACCGCTTATGATTATTGAAAATAAATAGCGATTTATTTTCCATGGCCAACATAACATAAATTCTCGAGGGTCACACAAATAAAGCTTTAACCATATAATGCATTATTTAGTTTATTTGCATTGGAGAATGCAATATATGATAAGTTGATTAATTAATTATATACCGTTGCGAACCGTTATAATTAATTGAATCAAAGTAATCATATGAAACTTAATTAATGCATATGCTAATACAATAATAATTATCAATAAGTTGATAATTTAGTTCAACAATATTTCATATAATTATAGGAATTATATTGAATATATAGGCTTTGATTTAATAAGTCTAATTGAGCCCGAATTGAAAGCAACTTGAGAAGACAATTAACAAATGGATTAATGGACTAATAATACATGTGATGTAGCCCATTTAGGCTTTGTTTATGGCTGGCCTTAGAGGGAAAAAATTGTCCTTTAATCATTAGTTAATTGAAAGGACTCATTAGTGGGTTATACGAAAGAATTTGAGGAGAAATAAAGGGACATGACTCTTCACTTTCTTCTCTTTCTTCCTCTCCCAATGAGAACGAAAATTACAAGGAGAAAAATGTATTTTCTACCATGTAATTATTGATTCTCAAGTTCATTTAGGTGTTCATGTGTTGAACGATAGTTTCTTCTAATTAATTATTGATTAATCGAAGAAGAAAACAAATATTAACTTCTTCCTAAAGTTTGCTAGCACAAACTCTTAGGATTTGGTTAATCCTTTTGGTGGACTCAAAAATAAGGAGTAAGAGGTGTTGGAGAGCACGCCATCGATTCCAAAAGAGAAGGATCGAGCCTTCCAAATACGATTTTGGAAGAGGTAACGATTTCATCTCGTTTCTCGAGTGTGTTAACCGTCTAATAACTAGATCTTATGTTATTCTTTGTTAATTGATATTAATTAGTAATAAAAATTAAAATTACACAAGGACTTGAGTTCCTAACAGGTGATCTATTAGGAAAGCTAACTTAACACATATGAACACTAAGTAATTTTTTTACAAATTATGAAGTGAAATAACCTTTACATCAACAACAGAACAGGTAAATAACAAATGTTAACAATATGATCCCTTAAAGTAATAAATATAACAACTATGAATTCTAATTAATCCTTGCTTGAAAATGGTTGAATTCACAAATTTCTTGTCTTGTTTGTGATTGTTTCTTGCAATAAATTTGATTTAAATGCATAAAACTCATAAACAAAGGCTTCTTCAATAAACGCATCCCTTCACTCCAATCTGATAATGAACGCCCTGTATAAATCAAAACAAATTGTCGAATATTCGAAACTAAAGATGCTATTATATATTAAATGTTAAAGAATAAAAATCTGAAATAGACAAAAAAAAAATTCAGGAATTCGAAGAGAAAAAAATAAAAAGAATAATGTCGGCAGCCTAAGCACGAGATTACAACGCGCGCGCATTAGTGGTGTACGTATATGGGAACTCATTTTGTCAAAACGATCTCTTGAGCGCATACCAAGCGGTTACGAAATACATTTAATCGCATGTGCTCGAGTCAAAATATTATTAATAATTAGCTATACACTGATGCACATGGTCTGCTGTTTGCGACGCATGATGTTCGAATACTTAGCTAAACTTCTGCAAGGAGTAATTTCAGCTCAGTAACAGTCCGGAAAGCGCAATTGTGCATTACCCACAAGCAGCACTTGTCTTAAAAATTTTGGTGCTAGCTGCTACTTATTTGAAGCAGGTAATTTACTAGAGAGAAAAGAAAAAATCAACAATTTAAGGCACTTCTGTTCTAAATAGTTTTCTGAACTTCCAGGATCTTTCACTTGTATATATTTATTTGACGAATATATTATAATTGGGTATTGGATATGGCATAGTCGCCACTAGTAGAAGTATCCTTAATTGCCCATATGCCCATACATCAAGTTGTAAGGCACAACGTGTTGGTTCAATGGTTTTGGCCTAAATTGAGGGCCACTTTTGACTCTCTGCCACTTATAGTTATAGGCCTTCTCCATATGATCAAAAAAAAAAAAAAAGGGAAAAAGAAATGCATGCGCGCATTAACTGCAATACAATTAAATAAATAAAAAAAGGTACCGTAGATAAGTACCACTTAACCTATATAAGTACAATGACCTACATTTGATAAGCACCAAGTTTTGAGATCTGAGAAAAGTGAGCGAGAGAGAGAATCAGAGAGAATGGCTCCTAAAAATGTTCTAGTTTATACTCTGCTCATGGCCACAGTCGCTATACTCATGCATTCTTCCGTAATGGTTTCTGGTACTACCGACTTCTCTCCTTCATTCAATATATATACTGCCTTTATTGTTTCTATAAAGAGAATAATTGTTATCTACCAACTTTCTTTTAATAGGACAACCGGATTTTATCGAAACATTCAACGTGACAAAACAAGCAGGCAGTTATAACACCTTCATAAGCAATATTCGCCAACGTGTTGCAAACCCAAATGATTTTTCTGGTGGCGTGCCAATGCTACCCCCAGAGCAAAGTGCTCGTAACAGATATTTCCACATTATACTAGAGGCCGGTACCAGTTCGATCACAGTTCGCATCCGGACCAGCGACCTCTACTGGTTGGTTTTCAAGCTGCCAATCAATGGTACGAATACAGACCTATAGACAATAACCCTCGGCAGATCGATAATGCAGTCCTTCTTCCTTTTACTGGTGGCTACGTAAATGATGGATCACTCCCACAAGCCTTAGTAGGCCGAGCACCACTTGCCGAGGCAATAACCTCTCTAGCAGTTTACAACCCCAACAACAGAGACAACAACCAACAAATGCTGATTCGTCTAATTCTGATGTTTCCTGAGGCGTTTAGATTCAGAGCAGTAGCTGATCTAGTGTATGGACCGATGCATGATTCAATTACACAACAAGCAACAATTGGGCCCTATATTGCAGAACTGATCCATGACTGGGGAGCGCTCTCTATGGCTTTGCGACGATCTGACCTTTTTGCGAGCTTCACTGAGTTCCGTGGTCTAGGGATAAGCAATGTTGCTCAACTTGCGAGCCTGCTAGGTCTTGTGCTTTGGAGTAGCAAGACTCCAACTAGGCCTTCATTCAGTACTGAAGCAATTAGCACTCATGCGGCTAGTGATGTGACCTCAAAAGGTCGGCAACTGGTGGAAATATTCTGGGTGCAGATCCTAAATATTGACAACGAGAATCCCGGTGATCTCTATGGAAAAATCCAGATCGTTGATGATTTAGAATCTCCTCAGTACATCTTTACTCGCAGTAACACCAACTACATAAGCATTCGACCAAATGTGAGGCTAACTAAGTGACTTGTTATTGTTTTTTTCTTTATATATATTCTCTTAATAAAACTGATCTTTGACACAAAATAAAAAAAATAAAAAAACAATAGTAATTTTTTTTTATGAAATTTACGCGGGCATTGATTTTTGATGAATTGTTTGTCATTAATTTTAATTAATTAAATCAATCTTGCAGGAATTTGCCCCGCTTACAGGTCCAACAAGAGCAATCTCAGCATATGATACCTTTTACATTGATGTTTCTCTCATGGACCATGATACAGCATCCTCAGACGACGAGGTGAGCAAAGGGCAAATAGTATGGAACTATTTTGCAGATAACATATACGATCAACCCGTATCACAGGTGGTGAAGGGCATGTTTGGCTCGATAGCTGTAAGCTATGCGGTGACGGCGACTGTGCAGGTTAAGCTGATCAACGGGGACAACGAGAACCCAGCAAATGTCTATGGAACACTCAAGGCCACCAACATAGTTTCAAACGGACTCATTATTCTTTTCAACAAGAAGAGCAATGAGTATGTGGATATCAAACCTCAACAACTGATCCCATTGCTAAGATCGGTGGTGGTGGTTCCCCTCACTTCTTCGATCCAAGTCATTGCTGACCTGTGGGACCAGGACACGAGTTCGGCTGATGACCCAATTGCGCAAGGAAATGTAACCTTTGCAGCTGCTGCCTCGGGTAGCAACATTGGTAAAATTAGTGGCAAGTTCGGTGTTGTAGAGGTGAATGTGTTACTTGGTCATCCACTTGGGCTTGATAATTTTCTTTAAATATGTTCTTAATTAGTTCGTACGTCATAAGATAATGAGCTGAATAAAACAACTGCTGCTATATTTTTTATTTTGTATTTATCTGTATGAATTAGAATGAAAATGTTACGTTGTTTTGCGGAACGACGGATTATTGAATTTTTATTGATATTCTTTTTCCTGTCCAGATAAATTGATACTACATACGAGCCCTTTAATAAGGGTCTGTTACAAATTACCGTTACCAAAGGTGAAATAACGGTACGCAGTTTATTAATTACAAACTAGGTTCGATATCGAGCGAAAGAAATTTTTACATAGTTTTAAATTTGATTTTTTTATGTAAATTTTAATTTGAAATTTTAAAGAGAAGAAAAAACACCTCTAATTGTAAAGAAGATTATAAAGAAGAAAAATAACACAGAGAGACACGAAGATTTTTACGTGGTTCAGTACAAGTTGTACCTACGTCCACGACGCACACACACACCACTATTTTTTATTTCTTTTCAATAATTCGAGTACAAGAGAGATAGAGAGAGGAAGGAGATAGGTTCTGCAGAAAGGGACGCACCTTTATAGAAATATAGGTGGCCATAATTATTATTTTTATTTTTGCTTTAAAACAAAATAAGGAAATAAATTATTTACATAATTTCCGACGCATTTCGGACCGAAATGGCTCCGAAATCGGTCCGAAATTTCGCCTCTGGCTCACACTCCCCCTCAAGTTGGCATGTAGATGTCTTGCATGCCCAACTTGCAAATCACTCCCTGGAATATGGTACTGGATACCCCTTTGGTCAGTATATCCGCCAATTGTTCGTCAGTTCTCACGTGAGGAATGCTAATGACTTTATCTTCTAAATTCTGTCGAATAAAGTGCCTATCCACTTCAATGTGCTTGGTCCTGTCATGTTGCACCGGATTGTGAGATATTGCAATGTTTGACCCTATTTTATGGTGCCAAATTCGCGAAATAATTGAGTAATTTCATGGCAAATAAAATTAAGGAGCTTGAAAAATTCATGAAAAATATCAAATGGATCCCAAAAATTATGAAAAATTACCAAGAAATACAGTGAAGCATGAGGGAAATTATGGTGTCCTTAGATTGGCTAGAAGTTCTATGGAAGTCCCATTTTACGCAAAGAGGCCCCTGATTTCGTAGAAAATAAATAAAATAGGTGGAGGGGTCTTTTCAGAAAATTCTCAGTACCACTGAATTCTACATATTTTTATGAGACCGTATATAAAATTTCATGAAGAAAATCCCATGGGAAGGCTCCCAAATAAATTGTTTACTTTCAGCAGTAAATGAAATTGGAATAAAAAGAGAGTAAATGGAGGTGTTCAGTATCTCAAGGAAAACAGAGAATGGGATAAGGAAACTTGATTTCTCCCTCCGTACACAAAGCCATCCCAGCTGCTCTCGGATCATTGCTCCTTCATGTCTGACAATTGGTGAAACGATGTGTGGCTCATCGTATGCCGTGTGCAGCCATAGTAAAGAAGAAGAGATGGAGAAGGGCTCCCAACTGAAAGTCGTTAGAGGAGGAGTGTAACCGCCGGGCTCACAGCTAGAGCCAGCGGGCCAAAGCTAATCCCGTCGCCTATAAATAAAGGAGAGCAAGACAGAGATGGGATTCCGATTCGATTTCAGCTTCTTCTCCAACACAAGAAACATTCACACCATTAGAAACTAGGTTAGAAAGGGAGGAGAGGCATTTGTTCAAACAGTTCATAGGCATAGATAAAAGAGAGCACGAGCAAGAGAAGGAGTATCTGCAAACAAAGGTAGGTGTTTGTATAGAGCGTAGAAATGATCTTAAGGAGATCTACGCTCAGATTGAGATTGATTTGATGTAAACTTTTCTGATGAAAGATTGAGGTTTTGATTGATTGCTTTACGATTTCTTTCCTGGAAGTTCTTGCTGATTGATCTGAAGTATTGTGTCAATTAGAGCGTCGTCTGCAAGAATTGCGATCTGGTTCGTAGGATTAAAGTGTTTCTTCTTGAAATGAGAAGTTATTTCTTCTTCTATTCTCCGTTTGAAGTTGTAAGAATTTGTAATTGTCAAATGTAAAAAACAAACGGATCTGCTAGGAAGCATTGCTCCCATGGTGGATCGCTAATTTCAAAACGGTGGTTTGCTTTCTTCGCCATCTGTTCCTTTTCTTGAAATTAGAATTGTAGTAGTCACTTCTCTTAATCCGTCTAATTCAACTTCAACTATTCAAATCAAAGATTAAAGAAATCAGTTCTTTGTCCGCTAGGGAGCCACGCTCCCATGGTGGATTCTAGATTTGGCATGGAGCCTTGCTCCTACGCTGGACCTCCTCTATGGTTTGCTAGGAGGCTATGCCACCTTGGTGAATCGGGTTTAGACATGTTTGATTGGGTGATAAGCTCAGTTGAACTGTTTAAACCTTCAAAATTAGAGGAGGTCTAGGGGAGATGCTGCCCAAATTTCATTAGAAATTTCATGAATTTAGAATATGCTGAGAAGTCAAGATCGGATGCAAGTTCTAACTTTATTTGGTAATAATCGAAATCGCAAGGACTCATGTGCATAATTCCGGTTAAGCGTTCTTGATATCTTGAGATTGACTTGAATAATTTGTATTCCCTCTCGAATCTGCATTGATTGATAAGTATTGCTACCTGATTAGTAACTAGTCCTGTTTAATTTTCCTGTGACTTCGATTACTGGATTCCCATGGTTATTGATGAGAAAGGTATTCTTTTATTACTGGTTGTCAGTATTGCTATAGAGGAGTATGGTTCCTTTAGTTTGAAGCGTCTTAATGGAGTAAAACTGTGAGAATCAGACTTGATAAAATTTCAGGTCCTCTTATGCGAATTTGACCTTGGTTTTCAGCATTAATTGGAGTTATGGTTTAACATCCCTTGCACAAATAAAAAGTCTGTAATTATGTGGATTTTGAGGAACCTGTCTGAAAAGGGTAAGTTGTTATTGAGGACTCACATTTCTTGATCTTATTGTCACATTATTGAGTAATATAAGCATACTGTTAGCTCATGAGACAATATATGCCTTTGTAGAATTGAATGAAGCAGCAGAAAGTTATAAATAAATGTTCATATGCGAGATGGTTATGCAGCCTAGAATCTACGCCCCTTTTCTTTTATATGTTGCTTACGTAATCACCTTGACATGATAATAGCTATCTATGTGTATGGTACTGAACTTTACTGGTCCACGTTTTTTTTTTCCTCTTTTATAAATGTAGCACAAGGCATATGTAAAAGGAGTGTTTCATTTGTGTGTGCCGGACTTCATGTGGCATGGAAATAAAAGCTCAAAGTAACATGTCAATTAAGAATGCTAAACTTGTTAATTATTAGCACACAAGCACATTAGTTAAATACATGTAGCTTCAGAACTAACCAACTGTCCTCAAATTGGCAACACCAATCCAATATCCCACTCGGTACCAGCTCACCTTAAGCTGTACCAGGTCAGTGGTGTCCCCATTGATTTAGACCATCGTAACCCAAGCCAAGCCCACCGTCATGTCCTCCATTTGCTGACGATGTGACAGGATTCTTCCTCAAAGGCTACGGTAGTCAGGAATCGCCGAAAATTGTAAAATAAAACTTATAAGGACTAAATCGAATAACTGTCTGTTCCCATTAAACAAAGGCGACGCGACCAAAATGGAGACCACTCGCGTCTTCCTCTCAGCCTCGCGACTCTGTCAACCTCCTCCAATTCAAATGCGGTGGCCGGAGGAGTTAACGAATCTACGCCCGCTTTGTCGGAACCGTTAACGAAATAAATGAGACCCGTCTCTCTCAATCGAATTGCAGCGCCTAGACTCCTTCGATTTTCTGCGGCAAAACATCGAATGGCCTACTATATACTAGTTGGACGAAACCCGTTTGGAAAATTATGGATAAGGAAATATTAAAACTTCGTTTGGCCCAGTAGCAAACAAAAACCCAATTTAAGAAATAACAAATAGGAAAGAGGCCCAACGTTTAATTCTTCTGCTGATTTCACTGCCACCTTATCAAGCCTGTTTAGCAGCCACGCTAGCCCATTGTCAGATGTGGACCAACCAGAAATTTTCAAATCAGCAGAAACTCAGAAAATTCATTAAAAATAGTATAAAACTCAGAAAAATTCAAATAAAATATCTACGAAATTCTAAAAATCAAAATAAACCAAATTCACTATACTTTGACATGAAATTATGTCAAAGTAGCGGTCTTTTATATTTTTGAAGTATTTTCGCTATAAAAATGAATTTTATAAATCCTAGAAACATAATAAAGTCGTCTAACATTCTCTTTAACAAAATTTTCAAAACCGAAGCTAGTTATTCTCAAAATATAAAAGATATTCAAAGTAATATTTTCAAAGATAAGTATTTTCAAATATAAATATTTTTAAAACTATAAAGAAATTAAGAGAATAAAATTTATTAAATGTCTTTTAATGAAATTTACAAATCCAAAACTTAAGTACCTTCAAATAGCAAGTGATTTTATAATTGGTATTTTCAAACGTCAATTATCTTCAAGAATAAGTATTTTCCAAACTGTCAAAAATGAATTTCTAAAACTCAAAAGTATAGAAGGCCAAAGTGAATGAAAATTATAAAATCACCAATATCCAAAAAGAAATGTCTGAAAATTAAAAGTCAAAACACGAAATCCAAAGACAAAGCCGAAACCTCTTCGTTTGAGGAAAAGTCCCTCGCTGGGGTTGAGATCAACCTCAGATGACTTGAAATTGAAATCTTATCAAATGACCTCCCTGTTTGAATAATTCAATTTTGTTCTCATAAGAAGCCGCTAAAGGGCCCGAGAACCAACTCTTATTAAGAAGGCCGTCTAAGAGGCCCTTAGGGTTGTAAAAGAACCAACTCTCCTGAAGAAGGTCACTGAAGGACCCTGAGGGTTGTAAAAGAACCAATTCTTGTTAAGAAGACCGCTGAAAGGTCCCTAGAATTGTATCCTTTTGTTCTCGCAAGAAGCCGCTAACGGGCCTGAGAACCAACTCTTATTAAGAAGACCGCCCAAGAGGTCCCTAGGGTTGTAAAAGAACCAACTTTCATAAGAAGGCCGCCCAAGAGGCCCCGAAGGTTGTAAAACTCCTTTCATTCCTACAAGAAGGCCAGCCGTTGCCCCAGGAACCCACTCTCACAAGAAGGCCAGCCGTTGCCCCGAGAGCTGTCAAACAACTTCAATCAATCTCGAACAGCATTAAACAACTCTTAAACAATCCTAAACGATTTCAAGACGACTCTAAATAGAGAAGTTTTTTTCTTTCAAGCGAAAACCAAAACTAACTCTCTTCTTAGATCCTTTAGAATTTTAGAAGTTCCTTAATTGAGTCCCGTCAATTAGGTCTGGTACCATCAATTAAGTCACTTTAAGAGACGATTATTCCTAGCCCATTACGTATTTTCTTTAAACCCCTTAATCAGAGGTACCCGTAGGCAACTACGGGGTAATTAACAATAGGGGCTTGCGCCTATTGGAAAGAAAGGGCCCACAAAATTAATAAACCCTCGTAAGAAGCGACTCTTGTTCTGGTTCTCTTGTTGTCAAGAGATACTCGGCGCAGAGATCGAACCTTAAGGGGGGTGAATCTAAGGCTTATTCTAATTTCTCGAGGAAACCCTTTCATTCTTCGAGGGATGACGAAAAAGTCCACACAGATTCTCTGGCACGCCCGGTGGGACCTCTTTCTCCTCTCATCTTTGGGGTTAAACGTAAAGGCTAGAAAAATTATTTCTTAAAGTTAAAAGAACATCCCTAACGTTAACATTGAGGTTGTGTCATTGTAGGTTGAGATGGCGCCTACCACCGTTGACATGAACAAACCAGAAGGGGTGATCAATATCGGAGGAGTGCCGATCTGCTATCAGCATGACTTTATGATTGGTGCTATGCCGTACGGATTCTCTTATGTACCGATAGTTCAAGTTAAGGACGGGACTTACCAGTTGGCTCGGGTGGTTGAGGAAGAGCCGCAGCAAGAGACGCTGACGCTCGTCCCGCAGACTGTTGAAATGCCTGTCGAGGCTAAGATCAAAGAGGAGGAATGGTCACTTATCCCTCAGGAACAAGTCCTCCCAAATCCATTTACCAGGACACGTTTCTCTTACCGCCGTCCCAAAAATACTGTGAGGAAAACATACATGCCTGTCTCCCACGGCACAAGGACCTTCAAGAAGGTTCAAAGGGCCTACAAGAATGAGCTGGTGGTGAAACCCAACTTACCTGTCAGCAATCCATTTTCCTCGCTACGTCTAGTGCGGAAGAACTCTCCAACAGCCTTACTAAAAACAATGGAGGAATTCCCTCCTGAATATCAGGCCCAATTCCAGGGCAGAAATCCCCAAACTAGACGATTGGTGAAGGAAAGACTCACATTTCTTCGGACACCGGTTCATGAAAGGTTGGGACCAAACAGACAAAAGAGGCAATCAACCCCGGTACACGAGAAACTGGGACAAAAAATGGTAAGAGGTTCCGAGAAAGCTTGGGTCCCCAAAGAATGGCGTAGGAAAGAGTCCGCAGCGCATGTCCATGTCAACATGGTTCGAATTGATGAAGTGCATGAGATGCACGCGTTTGTGAACATGATAAGCGATGAAGATGTTCATCTTAATAAGAGGGATAGTAAGGGTAAACGAGGTCTTGCATCCGCAAGTCATGACGGTCCTCATGAAGGGATAGAGGATGAAGAAGAGCATCTTGAAAATGGCCAAGAGGATACTCGTAACAAGGATCGATGGGGTGAAGGTGAAAACGCCCGATTGATGAGTATTTTAGAGAGAAACGAGATAAAAATGTCTCAATTGATCGGCGAAAGGGAGAAAGAAAAAGAAATGGTCAAGAGAATGTACAAGTTTTTAGAGAAGAAAAACTTACTCGAGGAATTGGATAAAGAATACCCCTCTTCATCTGACGAAGAAGATAGACCCAAGGAAAGGTTGTCTAAAGAGAAAAAGAATAAGAATAGATACGAAGTCTCTGATGAAGAAGAGGAGAGAGATAGGAGGAGAACCATTAGAGAAAGGAGAAGCAAGAGCAAGCATGGTTCCTCAGATGAAGAAGAAGTGAAGATCAAGAAGCGACCTTCTAAGGAAAAGAAAAATAGGCATAAGTATGAGTCTTCAGAAGAAGAGGGAGAAAGGATGTATAGGAGGCATCCTAAAGAAAGGAGAAATAAAAGGTATGGGTCGGACGAAGAAGAGATCTTTTATACAAGGCCTCGGACTGGGACAGGAAGGCGAGAGCCGACGAAACAAATTATCCAAGACATGATAAACTTGCAGCTCCAGGCATCAGGAGCGGGACGATTGGTTAATCTTCGCAAGAGGTGTGGAAGGCCATACCCAAAGGAATATGAGCAAATTCCTTATCCAAATGGGTATCAAGTTCCCAAGTTCAACTTGTTCGATGGAACGGGTAAGGAGAGCATTACGCCCGATCAACATCTCGTCCAATTTAAGAATGCTTGTGCCAATACTGCCCATGATGAAGCTCTTTTATTGAAGCAATTCTCACAGAGTCTCACTGGGGCAGCCTTTGAGTGGTACTCTTCTCTAGAAAATGATTCTGTTGAGACATGGGACGAGATGGAGGATCTCTTTCGTGCGAAATTTGCAATGGTGACTCAAAGGCTTACCATGGCTGATGTGGCATGTGAAAAGCCAAGGTCGGGTGAAGCGCCTCTTGATTACATCAACCGATGGAGAAACATGAATATAAGTTGCACTCACCAGATGCCAGAAAGAGAGGCGGTGGAGTTCTTAATCAGGAACCTCGATGATTGGATACGCCGACCTCTATCAGGAAGTGACATTTACACATATGAGGATCTAGTCACAAGAGTTGCAAGAGTTGTGCACATTGGGCCGCCTAAAGAAACATCAAACAATAGAAGCGAGCCTAGAAATAGAGTGCAGATGCCTATTAAGGTGGCGGGAGCCAATGAGACTTCGACAAGTCAGGGCGGCGATCAAAGGAACAGCCGCAACAATGGGAACAATAACAGCAGTAATAACAATGGAAATGGTCGCCCAGCCACCCTTGCTGAACGATTAAGTAGACCCTACTCGTTTAAGAAGGAGAAGACATGGACACTCCTCAAGCAACTTCTAGAGGAGAAGGCTATAGAACTACCCGTGTGTAAAAGACCGGAAGAACAGCACAAAACAAATGATCCGACATACTGTGCCTTCCATCGAGTTTTAGGCCATCCCACGGGCGATTGCTATGTGTTCAAGAACATAGCAGAAAAGATGATTAAACAGGGGGACTTGATCTTGCCTGAAAGTTTCAAACAGGCACCCACTTCACATGCTCAAACAAACGCAGTGGCGCACAGGGGCAATCCGAGGCGTAACGCAGAATGTAATGTTATCGTAATAGTGGATGAAGAAGAGTGTAATGTGCAAAAAGTGTTGAAAATATGTGAAAAGAAAAATGAAAATAAAGAAAAAGAAAAAGAAAAAGAAAGTGAAAAAGGAAAAGAAAATGAAAAAGAAAAAGAAAAAGAAATGATTGTAAAGAAAGAGAAAATAAAGAAAGAAAGTGAAGATTTCACTAGCCACTATTATGATGACACTGAAGATGAGAATGAAACGCCATATGGAAGCCTCTTCGCCAAGAATATGTTTAAAGAAAAGGAGTGTCACGTGAATTTGCGTTCAGGTACTAATATCCCTGAAAGACAAGCGCCCAAGGAGAATGAAAGAGTGAAAGGAAAGAATAAGCCTCAAGAAGCAGAAGATGAATCGGGGCCAAGTCAAAAGGTGAAAGAAACAAGAGGAGATTACAACATTCTGGCTCATCTAAGGCGCACGCCAGCACTCATAAGCGTATTCGAAGCGCTAATGATGTCTAGAGAGTTAAGAGAAACAATGATGGAAGCTCTTCAAGATCCCGAAAGATTCCAAGTATATTTAGCTGAGAAACACATGACTGAGGCCCTTTATATAGAACCTCGAGGTCAGATTACTTTCACAAGCGAGGACTTAATGATGGGAACAGCCTACCATAACAAGCCTCTATACATTACAGGCAAGACTAATGGAAGTCAGTTGAGTAGAATGTTAGTGGACCCAGGGTCATCCATTAACATTCTACCCCTCCAGTCATTGAATCAACTTGCTTTAGGAGGGAGGCGGCTCTCTGATGAGAATGTTTTCATACATGGGTTTAACCAAAATTCAGAACGAGCCTTGGGAGCTATCACACTTCCTATGCAATTTGGAGAGTTAGAAACTCTAGTGAAATTCTATGTGATCGACACAGACACTTCTTACAGAGCCCTATTAGGAAGGCCTTGGCTTCACGAGAATGGTCTCGTACCTTCAACACTCCACCAATGTGTGAAATACCTACAGGATGGTGAGCAAAAAGTGATCAAGGGCGATGCTCAGCACTATGGGGTACATGAGATAGAATTGGAAGAAATAGATCGATTCTACGCTCCAGCATCACAAAGGAGCACCTCCCCGATCTATAGGTTAAGGGCTGTTGGTCAAGAAGAATTTAGTGAGAAACCGAGGTTGAAAGAAAGACCGAGAACCTCAGGTGCGGTAAAAACTCCCATTTATATTAGGTCCTCAGATGAAGAAGATGAGAAAGAGAACCAAAAAGAGAGATTATACATAAGAAGTGATTCCAAAGATGAATTTCAAAGGCCGAGGGACATAATTCATGTGTACGATACTGATCTAGATGAAGAGTTCTATGGTGGAGAAGATTCCATGGTTATTGAGCAAGTTCCCATGGGATATTACAAGGAACTTACGCCAAGAGAAGTGTACCAAATTAAAGAAATAGAGACCTTCTATGTCCCACCAAAAATGGAGAAAGTGAAAGGAAGATCAGTGTTCCACAAAAGAATTCTATTCTATAAGGCTGAAAATGTGGACCCATCTGGCAACCCCCCTGATTCAAATGATTGGGAAAGATGGTTGAGGGAAGAGGAAGAAGAATATGAGAGAATAGAGGTGATGGGCTACTATAATCGAGGATTGATAAATCTGTTCCAAAGGGCTAAGTGTTTAGAGCCAATCTCAAAACAAAGGGCCAAGACTTTTCAAGACTTATGGAATTGAAAGTCTCGACGGATTATGGGTCTAGATGGAAAGATCAAGAACACCAAGGGCCTAGACTTCCAAAAGCCTCAAGGAGAAGCTCTATTCACTGAATGTCATACCATAGAGGTTGAAATTGAAGAGCCTGAGCTAGACAAATCGAGTGACGGAAGAAGGTTGGAAGAAGAAGAGGTGCCTTCAAGAGACAGGAGCATGGATGATACTTCCCTACTAAAAGAGTTGGAAAGGCGGTTTCAAATGGCAAGACAATGCCAGCAAAACGCGGGACGTGAAGCGGCTCGCCTCTTTGTGGATAATGTGGCCTTACGCCATGAGTTGGACACCAGAAAAAATGAAAGTGAGACAATTAAACAAATAGAAGATGTACTTCAACAAGAGGTTATGAAGAAAGAAGATGAAATAAAGACCTTAAAGCGAGAAAGTGAGGAATACAGACGGAAACTTATGACTTCTCAGGAGGCAGAAAATGAGGCCAGACGGACCGTAGCCACATTGCAAAAGGAGAAAGAAGTAAACACGAGCGATTGGCAAAGAAGGATTGAAGAGATCCAACAAAAGATGTCTGATCTTCGGCGAGAGAATGAGGAAAACAGACAAATGGTAGTTGATCTCACAACTCTGGGGAGAAATGATTGGCACAGAATGCATGAGTTGTATCATGAAAATGAGAATAAGACCAAGGAATTTCAAGAAACGAAGGAGAGTGATGGACAGAACATGGCTTCCTTAATGCAACGAATAGAAGAGTTGAAGGAAGAATTGAAAATTAGCAGACAAGAACAAAAAGGTAAGCAGCAAGAGATAGATGATATTCAAAAGGAATGTAGAAAGAGTAAATGTGAGAGGTCAAAGTTTCAAAGGAAACTTGAGAAAGCGCGAAGAAGGATAAATTCGTTCCATCAAGAGAAGGAAAGAAGCAAAAAGGAATTAGAGATACTAATGGAGAAAAACATGGAGTATCTAAAGGAAGTAATTATCCTTCGGAACAAACAAGGAGAAATGAAGGAATCAGGCGTGCTGCCTCATGACCCAACGTTGGCGTGGATAATGGCTAAAATGGATGAGAAGAAAACAAGAGAAGTGGGATCCAATCAAGAGAAAGAAGATAAAAGAGGGAAAGCAGAGAGTCAGCAACCACAAGAGAGACACAATCTTCCTCAAGAAAGAAGGTCATATCCCGCCGAGTATGATAAAGTGCCATACCCAGACGGATATCAAGTCCCGAAGTTTAGACAATTCGAGGGGGGAGATGAATGGCAAAATCCTGAAGCGCACCTGACTGATTTTGTAAACAGTTGTAAAGAGACAAGAACAAGAGATTGTTATGTATTGAGACAATTTTTTCTAAGCCTCAGTGGTCCTGCGCTAGAATGGTATTATTCATTGGAGAAGGGAAGCATCACCACTTGGAATGGTATGACAGCGGCATTCAAAACCAGGTTTGCTCGGGAAGTAATCATGGATGCATGCGACGAAGGGAATAAAAGAATTGGTAAAAAGAAGTCAAGAGAAGAAGTGGAAATCAGTAGCTCAAACAAGAGGCTTATGAAGGGCGAACCCTTAGCAGAAAGGAAGAGCAAACCATACTCCTTCAAGAAGGATAAAATATGGGAAGTGGCCGCGATAGCAGTGAAGCATGAATTCCCAATGAAGTTGACTGAGAGAGTTGCTAAACCACAAGAAGACCCAACTCTTAATACCCTAAATGCCAAGTTCTGCGCTTACCATGTGAAAAGAGGACATGGTCTAGGAGATTGTTTCACCTTTAAGGATTGGGTCGAAAGGAGGTATCGAGCAGGCATGATACCTCTTCCCGAGCATGTTCTACAAGCACCTGCGCCGCATGAGTAAAGAGATATGGGATGCGCTCAAGCAAGTAGTAAATCTAGTGCGAACCATTTTGGAATTTCCATACACTTCTCTTTGAATCCATCATTCTCAATAAATATAAAACCTCAATAAACCATAATAACAAAACCTATTAAACCTTATTAAATCCCAAACTCCAATAAAGCATGACAACCAAACCTATCAAACCTATCAAATCAAAAAAACATGTAGCAAGTTCAATAAAACCTTAGAATAAAACCAATAAAGCCATAGAATAAAACTAATAAAGCCGTTACATCGATACAAACTACTAAAATCCATAATCCTATACTCATTCTTAACCCAAAATCCAAAATCTTAGCCAATAAAGGGGCAAGTTTTTGGAAAGAGACTTGCCCCGCTATGTGATAATTACCCTATGTCATAATCCGCGGTTGACGATGGGACTCTCGGGTCCCGGAGAACGCGAAGCCGTGTCAAGGAGAGCCTTCGTGGTTTTCCAAGACACCTATGCCTAATGAAGATTAAGCCTTCGTGGCGTCTGAAGGCATTAAGGCACCGCCCTATGAAGGTATCTGAGGGCTCCAACCACCCCCAACCATCGCGTCCATGCCGTGTCAATGCCGCCAATGCCGATATTGAGTGCCATTATAATGAGTGCCTATGCCCAATGAGAGGACGAGTGATGTTAGGAGTGAGAGAGTGAAGAGTGACGTGAGGAATGAGAGGAGTGATGTGAGGATAAGTGAGATATTTCTAACTCCACAAAATCCACCAGCCAAAATGTAGTATAGGAACTTTACTTTGGGACCGATGACGGATTCTTAGGATTCTCGAGAAAGCAAAATTATTCATGTTACTGATACTGTTTGCACCACTGAGGCCGTCACAAAAGAAGGGCCAACAACAACTAAGCTGGGAAAAAGCCAATGATCGACCACTCAGAACAAAAGCGGATAATCAACCATGCTGGGGCAAGGCAATAATCAGAGTGATAGACCGATACAGGAACAAGTTGATGATTAAGGCGATGGTCAATCGCTCTGGGGCAAGAGCCAACAAAAAAAAAAAAAAAAAAAAAAAAAAAAAAAAAAACCGTGCTGGGGCATAGACTGGTGATCGATCATGCTGGGGCATCCATAAAATGCACAGGCAAACAATAAGAATAACAGAGTAAAGAAAGATGCAATGAAAAAGGAAGAATGGGATATAGAGTTGCATTCATTAAGAGGAGACATGCCAGTACAACCATCATATAGGGAGCCTAATACAAGAGGAGCTTAAGCAACAATTACAACAAGGGAGTAAGTCTAGTACAAACTAAGAGTGCAGATTAGAGAAAACATGAAATAGACCCTAAGGTGATACAGGGGCAAAGAAAACAAGCTAACTCCCACTTATTCTGGGGCAGCTACTGCCATAGCTCCACTGCCAGCCAGATTGTTAAGAGTGACAGTGATAGCTTGAAGCATTTCTTCTAAAGCCTCCAGGCGGGCATTCAATTTCCCAAACCGCTGGTCGATAAGAGCCCTAATTGAAGCAGAGGCAGGGGCCTCAAGAGCTGGTGCAATAGAGTCGTCGTCCGGCGGAAGACCTGCCTCTAGAGGACCGTATTGGTTAGGAGCGGCATTGGGAAGTAAGATATAGTCATTCACGGGTTGATTTGGATCAGGCACCCACATGTCCATCGAAGACTCAACCCATCCAATAAGTGGCAGTGAGAAGAGAAGATTGAAAGGATGCTCCACATCAGCATCAGAAACGCGATTGCCCCACAGCATTTCAGGCACTCGAATGCGAGCCCTAAGCATCAAAGCCTCAATGAGATGGCCGTAAGGAAGTGGCTCTCGGTCAGATATAGCCACTTGATGCATGTGAAAAAGAATCATGTGGGCCAAATTGATTGGCCATTGCTTCTGAATCAGGTTGCGCAGGTAGAACAAAGTGCCAGGGCTTGCAAGATGAGTCATAACCCCTTGAGGGAAGATGATGTCATTAATTACTAAGAAGAGAAACCTGAAAAAAAAAAAAAAAAACAACCGAGAATTTGTAATAATAAAAAAAAAAAGGGAAATGGGATTGAGAATGACAGTTAGAAACATGAAATACCTGTGAAGGGCGGGCAAATGCTCAGTAGACGCCAACTCATCCTCAGGCGCAGCAGCCCTAAACCATTGATGACACTCTTGATAACTGCCAAAACCCTGAGGCCAACGCTGATAAGCATAAACAGTGGAGCCATTTAGAGTACCAGTAGCCTGCAAGAAATTCGCTAAGTCTCCTATGGTGATGTACAGATGGCGGCCAAACAAATAAGAAGTGGCAGAAGGAACTCCAAAGTGATTGAAAGAGAGCCTAAGATTGGCATAGAAAAGTCGAGTGATTCGGGGATGATAAGGCTGATCACAATCTGCTAGGCCACCAAGGCTCCACGCATCGAACCAACCCTTGATAAGATTCACCTGCTCTGTTGGAATCTGCCTCATAGGTCGGAAATAATAACAATCAGCCACAGGGCGCTCGTTGTTGCCCATGTCGTTGTAGTAGGAAAGAAAGGCAGTTTCATCCCGAAAGAGATAGCGATTGTCAGGACTGAAGGTCCAATCCGGAACGGTGGTGGGACCGTAACGCACAGCAGAAGTACCAGGGGCTCTTCTAAGGCGTTTGGAAGAATGAGGAGAAGACATGTTTATAAATGAAATGAGAGATAAATGAAGGATTGCCGTGCAATGGATGAAGAAATGAGAGAGTAAGCCGCGTTTATATAGGCGTTGGAATAAGAAGAAACGTGGCTTGAAGTTAATAGTAAACGTGGAAGCATGTGAGAAAGTGAAGGCCGTAGTGGCGAGAAGTGGGAAATAAAACCGTTCATACCAGCACGTAATGGAAGACGGTACGATGTCAAGAAGGTGTAAAAGAAGGCGAAGCGTGCAAGGCTAATTTTAGAAGAATAAAAGAGAGGACCAAATCGGGTCAAGGCCCATATAGGTTCAAGCCCAAGGAAATACAGGAGCAGGTAAAAATACCCTAACCTAAATTGCGGAGTGGATCTATGTGTGTTCTAGATCCCAAAAGAAAGAAAAGAAGAAAGAAGGAAAGGAAAGTGAGTATAGGCCAAATACCCATATTTCTAAGAAATAAAGGTGAAAGTAAGATCACTTGAGCCTCGCCAATCAAGATATGAGAAAGCCTTGAGCGCGGAAGCCCAATCAGACGCAAGAATGACAAAGTATTCATCATGACAGAAAGAGATAAAAGAAAAAAACCTTGAGCACGAGAGCTCGATCAGGCAAGCATGGAAGGAAACCTTGAGCGCATGAGCTCGATCAGGTTTGACCAAAGAGGTAGTGTCGAAAAGGAAGAAAGAGAGTCACTTGTTGCTCCGCAAGCAAGTATGCAAGCAAGCCCTGATCGTGGGAGCTCAACCAGGCACAAGATTGATTGAGCGTTTCAAAGCAAAAGACTGCTACACTTCGTCGTAATAAACAAGCAAAATCCGCATATCCAAACGCCCCAAATGGAGAATGCCAAGCATCCAAACCCCAAACCAGGACAAGAATAAGGATGATGCTCGTTGCACAACTTGAAATTTAAAAAAAAAGAAGGTTTTGAGTGCACAAACACTGACTAATCTGGGGCGTACATGTGAAATGGATAACAAGGGAAAAGCGATGCACCTCAGCCGAATGAAACCCTCCCTGAATGAGATCTAAAAGAATAGCAGATGGGTGAGAATGGAAATGAAGAAATGAAAGATTCCACAGAATAAAAGAAGAAAAAGTGCGGACTTGAAAGAAGTGCGAAATGGAAATTTATCTCAATTGAGAGAATATGGAGGAAAGTAGAAAACGGGATGTTGAGATAGAGGCAAAGGAAGAGCCTAATCATCTAATGAAAAGAAGAGAAGAGGAATGAGACTCAAGACTTGTTGTTAGATGAAGAAATCAATTGTGAGATGTGATTAAGGAAGTGGATAAGAGAATAAAGGGAAACATGTGCCCATACCCAAGCAGTCAGTGAAACAAGAAAGGTAGAAGGTGTGATGAAACTGAAATGGATTGCTTGTGATATAAATGGTGTAGCCCAGTACATGGTAAATAAAGAAAATAAAGGAAGAAAATGGAGCAAATCGAGTCGCAAGATGAAATAAAGGATATAAAGAGATGCCACTGGAATCAATCGTTCCCATCCAAAATTGTCACAATTAATTCCAGTGAGGGGCATTTGTTTGACCCTATTTTATGGTGCCAAATTCGCGAAATAATTGAGTAATTTCATGGCAAATAAAATTAAGGAGCTTGAAAAATTCATGAAAAATATCAAATGGATCCCAAAAATTATGAAAAATTACCAAGAAATACAGTGAAGCATGAGGGAAATTATGGTGTCCTTAGATTGGCTAGAAGTTCTATGGAAGTCCCATTTTACGCAAAGAGGCCCCTGATTTCGTAGAAAATAAATAAAATAGGTGGAGGGGTCTTTTCAGAAAATTCTCAGTACCACTGAATTCTACATATTTTTATGAGACCGTATATAAAATTTCATGAAGAAAATCCCATGGGAAGGCTCCCAAATAAATTGTTTACTTTCAGCAGTAAATGAAATTGGAATAAAAAGAGAGTAAATGGAGGTGTTCAGTATCTCAAGGAAAACAGAGAATGGGATAAGGAAACTTGATTTCTCCCTCCGTACACAAAGCCATCCCAGCTGCTCTCGGATCATTGCTCCTTCATGTCTGACAATTGGTGAAACGATGTGTGGCTCATCGTATGCCGTGTGCAGCCATAGTAAAGAAGAAGAGATGGAGAAGGGCTCCCAACTGAAAGTCGTTAGAGGAGGAGTGTTACCGCCGGGCTCACAGCTAGAGCCAGCGGGCCAAAGCTAATCCCGTCGCCTATAAATAAAGGAGAGCAAGACAGAGATGGGATTCCGATTCGATTTCAGCTTCTTCTCCAACACAAGAAACATTCACACCATTAGAAACTAGGTTAGAAAGGGAGGAGAGGCATTTGTTCAAACAGTTCATAGGCATAGATAAAAGAGAGCACGAGCAAGAGAAGGAGTATCTGCAAACAAAGGTAGGTGTTTGTATAGAGCGTAGAAATGATCTTAAGGAAATCTACGCTCAGATTGAGATTGATTTGATGTAAACTTTTCTGATGAAAGATTGAAGTTTTGATTGATTGCTTTACGATTTCTTTCCTGGAAGTTCTTGCTGATTGATCTGAAGTATTGTGTCAATTAGAGCGTCGTCTGCAAGAATTGCGATCTGGTTCGTAGGATTAAAGTGTTTCTTCTTGAAATGAGAAGTTATTTCTTCTTCTATTCTCCGTTTGAAGTTGTAAGAATTTGTAATTGTCAAATGTAAAAAACAAACGGATCTGCTAGGAAGCATTGCTCCCATGGTGGATCGCTAATTTCAAAACGGTGGTTTGCTTTCTTCGCCATCTGTTCCTTTTCTTGAAATTAGAATTGTAGTAGTCACTTCTCTTAATCCGTCTAATTCAACTTCAACTATTCAAATCAAAGATTAAAGAAATCAGTTCTTTGTCCGCTAGGGAGCCACGCTCCCATGGTGGATTCTAGATTTGGCATGGAGCCTTGCTCCTACGCTGGACCTCCTCTATGGTTTGCTAGGAGGCTATGCCACCTTGGTGAATCGGGTTTAGACATGTTTGATTGGGTGATAAGCTCAGTTGAACTGTTTAAACCTTCAAAATTAGAGGAGGTCTAGGGGAGATGCTGCCCAAATTTCATTAGAAATTTCATGAATTTAGAATATGCTGAGAAGTCAAGATCGGATGCAAGTTCTAACTTTATTTGGTAATAATCGAAATCGCAAGGACTCATGTGCATAATTCCGGTTAAGCGTTCTTGATATCTTGAGATTGACTTGAATAATTTGTATTCCCTCTCGAATCTGCATTGATTGATAAGTATTGCTACCTGATTAGTAACTAGTCCTGTTTAATTTTCCTGTGACTTCGATTACTGGATTCCCATGGTTATTGATGAGAAAGGTATTCTTTTATTACTGGTTGTCAGTATTGCTATAGAGGAGTATGGTTCCTTTAGTTTGAAGCGTCTTAATGGAGTAAAACTGTGAGAATCAGACTTGATAAAATTTCAGGTCCTCTTATGCGAATTTGACCTTGGTTTTCAGCATTAATTGGAGTTATGGTTTAACATCCCTTGCACAAATAAAAAGTCTGTAATTATGTGGATTTTGAGGAACCTGTCTGAAAAGGGTAAGTTGTTATTGAGGACTCACATTTCTTGATCTTATTGTCACATTATTGAGTAATATAAGCATACTGTTAGCTCATGAGACAATATATGCCTTTGTAGAATTGAATGAAGCAGCAGAAAGTTATAAATAAATGTTCATATGCGAGATGGTTATGCAGCCTAGAATCTACGCCCCTTTTCTTTTATATGTTGCTTACGTAATCACCTTGACATGATAATAGCTATCTATGTGTATGGTACTGAACTTTACTGGTCCACGTTTTTTTTTTTCCTCTTTTATAAATGTAGCACAAGGCATATGTAAAAGGAGTGTTTCATTTGTGTGTGCCGGACTTCATGTGGCATGGAAATAAAAGCTCAAAGTAACATGTCAATTAAGAATGCTAAACTTGTTAATTATTAGCACACAAGCACATTAGTTAAATACATGTAGCTTCAGAACTAACCAACTGTCCTCAAATTGGCAACACCAATCCAATATCCCACTCGGTACCAGCTCACCTTAAGCTGTACCAGGTCAGTGGTGTCCCCATTGATTTAGACCATCGTAACCCAAGCCAAGCCCACCGTCATGTCCTCCATTTGCTGACGATGTGACAGGATTCTTCCTCAAAGGCTACGGTAGTCAGGAATCGCCGAAAATTGTAAAATAAAACTTATAAGGACTAAATCGAATAACTGTCTGTTCCCATTAAACAAAGGCGACGCGACCAAAATGGAGACCACTCGCGTCTTCCTCTCAGCCTCGCGACTCTGTCAACCTCCTCCAATTCAAATGCGGTGGCCGGAGGAGTTAACGAATCTACGCCCGCTTTGTCGGAACCGTTAACGAAATAAATGAGACCCGTCTCTCTCAATCGAATTGCAGCGCCTAGACTCCTTCGATTTTCTGCGGCAAAACATCGAATGGCCTACTATATACTAGTTGGACGAAACCCGTTTGGAAAATTATGGATAAGGAAATATTAAAACTTCGTTTGGCCCAGTAGCAAACAAAAACCCAATTTAAGAAATAACAAATAGGAAAGAGGCCCAACGTTTAATTCTTCTGCTGATTTCACTGCCACCTTATCAAGCCTGTTTAGCAGCCACGCTAGCCCATTGTCAGATGTGGACCAACCAGAAATTTTCAAATCAGCAGAAACTCAGAAAATTCATTAAAAATAGTATAAAACTCAGAAAAATTCAAATAAAATATCTACGAAATTCTAAAAATCAAAATAAACCAAATTCACTATACTTTGACATGAAATTATGTCAAAGTAGCGGTCTTTTATATTTTTGAAGTATTTTCGCTATAAAAATGAATTTTATAAATCCTAGAAACATAATAAAGTCGTCTAACATTCTCTTTAACAAAATTTTCAAAACCGAAGCTAGTTATTCTCAAAATATAAAAGATATTCAAAGTAATATTTTCAAAGATAAGTATTTTCAAATATAAATATTTTTAAAACTATAAAGAAATTAAGAGAATAAAATTTATTAAATGTCTTTTAATGAAATTTACAAATCCAAAACTTAAGTACCTTCAAATAGCAAGTGATTTTATAATTGGTATTTTCAAACGTCAATTATCTTCAAGAATAAGTATTTTCCAAACTGTCAAAAATGAATTTCTAAAACTCAAAAGTATAGAAGGCCAAAGTGAATGAAAATTATAAAATCACCAATATCCAAAAAGAAATGTCTGAAAATTAAAAGTCAAAACACGAAATCCAAAGACAAAGCCGAAACCTCTTCGTTTGAGGAAAAGTCCCTCGCTGGGGTTGAGATCAACCTCAGATGACTTGAAATTGAAATCTTATCAAATGACCTCCCTGTTTGAATAATTCAATTTTGTTCTCATAAGAAGCCGCTAAAGGGCCCGAGAACCAACTCTTATTAAGAAGGCCGTCTAAGAGGCCCTTAGGGTTGTAAAAGAACCAACTCTCCTGAAGAAGGTCACTGAAGGACCCTGAGGGTTGTAAAAGAACCAATTCTTGTTAAGAAGACCGCTGAAAGGTCCCTAGAATTGTATCCTTTTGTTCTCGCAAGAAGCCGCTAACGGGCCTGAGAACCAACTCTTATTAAGAAGACCGCCCAAGAGGTCCCTAGGGTTGTAAAAGAACCAACTTTCATAAGAAGGCCGCCCAAGAGGCCCCGAAGGTTGTAAAACTCCTTTCATTCCTACAAGAAGGCCAGCCGTTGCCCCAGGAACCCACTCTCACAAGAAGGCCAGCCGTTGCCCCGAGAGCTGTCAAACAACTTCAATCAATCTCGAACAGCATTAAACAACTCTTAAACAATCCTAAACGATTTCAAGACGACTCTAAATAGAGAAGTTTTTTTCTTTCAAGCGAAAACCAAAACTAACTCTCTTCTTAGATCCTTTAGAATTTTAGAAGTTCCTTAATTGAGTCCCGTCAATTAGGTCTGGTACCATCAATTAAGTCACTTTAAGAGACGATTATTCCTAGCCCATTACGTATTTTCTTTAAACCCCTTAATCAGAGGTACCCGTAGGCAACTACGGGGTAATTAACAATAGGGGCTTGCGCCTATTGGAAAGAAAGGGCCCACAAAATTAATAAACCCTCGTAAGAAGCGACTCTTGTTCTGGTTCTCTTGTTGTCAAGAGATACTCGGCGCAGAGATCGAACCTTAAGGGGGGTGAATCTAAGGCTTATTCTAATTTCTCGAGGAAACCCTTTCATTCTTCGAGGGATGACGAAAAAGTCCACACAGATTCTCTGGCACGCCCGGTGGGACCTCTTTCTCCTCTCATCTTTGGGGTTAAACGTAAAGGCTAGAAAAATTATTTCTTAAAGTTAAAAGAACATCCCTAACGTTAACATTGAGGTTGTGTCATTGTAGGTTGAGATGGCGCCTACCACCGTTGACATGAACAAACCAGAAGGGGTGATCAATATCGGAGGAGTGCCGATCTGCTATCAGCATGACTTTATGATTGGTGCTATGCCGTACGGATTCTCTTATGTACCGATAGTTCAAGTTAAGGACGGGACTTACCAGTTGGCTCGGGTGGTTGAGGAAGAGCCGCAGCAAGAGACGCTGACGCTCGTCCCGCAGACTGTTGAAATGCCTGTCGAGGCTAAGATCAAAGAGGAGGAATGGTCACTTATCCCTCAGGAACAAGTCCTCCCAAATCCATTTACCAGGACACGTTTCTCTTACCGCCGTCCCAAAAATACTGTAACAAACTGGTAAATATTGTAAATCAATTTGAATTTCAATAACTTTCGAATCTATTTATTGTTGATTTCAAATATGATGTCAAGAGAAAAAAATTTCAAATTTGAAATTGTTGAATCCCACAATCAATTAAGACCCATAGACACAAAATGACTCGAAGATGTAAGAACGAATACTAAAATATTAAAGAAAGGGAGATATCGGTAGATGCATTCAGTACATTCAAGCGATTAAGCTTGGCTTTTTTTTTTTTTTATTGAACTAAGAGCTCCCCAAGAAGGGGAACCAACTTTCAATTAAGCAACGCTAGTAGCAGTTCAAACAAACAAGAGAAGAAAAAATCGGGTGCCACCAAGAGTATGTGGAAACCACCAGGACAAATACCAAAAAAACTCTGATGAACGAACCACCAAACCAACAATACAGAAAGAAAGAAAAGAAAAAGAGACTAGGTAAACTAATGATGAGCAGAAGAGGTGTCGTCCATGACATGCCCCTCGCTTGTGTTCTCCCTTTCATTTCTTATAGCAGTGTTTTGAAGAGCGGTGAGATCTCTAAGGTTGGTTGTCATTCCAGAGTTAGTACCTGTCCAGTTAAGAAAAAAAATGCAAGGTTTTAAAAATAATTGAGTTATGATCCGCATTGTTAGAATCTCTAAATACTATGCTATTTTGTTCGATCCATACTACCCAGAACCAAGTGGCTAGGATGGCTTTGGAAAAGGCCCTGTCGTTGGACTTGAGATTATTAATGCTGATCCACATGTTATCTAAAGAAGTGCAATTGAGGTTGATCCTTTTATAACATATCGAACCCAACCCAAAAGGAGCAATTTACAAGCATGTGGTCTACAATTTCAGAATTTCAACAAAAGGAGCACTTGTTTGGTTCTTGCCAACATTTCTTCTGCAAGTTGTCAATAGATAAAATTTTATTGTTAAGTGCTAACTAGAGAAATAATTTAGTCTTAAGGGGGACTTTAATTGGCCACACAGTTTTATTTAGATCACAACCCTAAACCCTAAACTCTATACAATCCATGCTTGGCCCCTTGATTCCGTCCTCTATTTCTCGGCCAAGGAAAAGATGGCATAATTTAGTACTTGATTTGAATTTCAGTAGTAATTTTCTCAATGAATTTGGATTTTACATCTGACAAAAAGGACAAATAAGGACAACCTATGTTGGTTATAATGACAACAAAACTTGTGAGGGAAGAAAAATTTGAACTCACTAATTATAAGAAGAGAAAAAGTAGAAAAAAATAAAGAAATTGGAACAGTTGAAACTTTGCGATTGAACATGAACACGTGCTTTTCTTCATTTGCACCCAGTAGAAATATGTTTAATTTTCTATTGTGATTGTTAAAATGTAATGCGTTGTTTGGACTCATCCGTACGTACGGTGCGTTTGAATCTTGAATAAACGTTTTAACGATCAATATGAACCGCTCAATATAATCTTATTAAAAATTAAATTAATTTTTTTCCTAAAACTTATTGGAGGTTCTAGAATCAATTAGATCAAGAAATTTTTTTTAAAAATTAAAAACTAAAAAAAATTATATAACTTCATTTTCAACAAAATTTTATTGTAGAAAATACATTGAATTGTTTGGATTAGTGGGTTGTTTCGAGAACAAACGTACAATGACGCACCCGTGCAATGCATTGTATTTTAGCAAAACTCATTTTTTGTACGTATGCAAAATATGTGCTATGTTGGATACACTACTTTAAGTGCAATATATAACATAGATTATATGTAACTATATTTTGAACTTTACAAAATAATTTAAACTTTCTATTTTTTTTTTTTTTAATATCTTTCGAGGCTGATTTAAACTTAACTGCAGGTACCGTGTCAAGTGGCGGGAAATACAATTTTATGGATAGACCAGGTATCGAGTAATTACTTTTGAGCACTATTAGAAATGCTCATCCTAAGAGCACTCTTTTAAATTTCAGCTCTGTTGTTGATCTCTGGAAGTCTATTTTAGCACTAGATAGCTATACTAAATTCTTCTTTAAGAAAATTTTTGCTGCTTGGCTTTAGATTATTTGGATTGAAAGAAATAATAGAACTTTGGTAATTTAGATGGAAAAGGTTCAATTTCTTCTGCTTATGCAGCATTGCATCTATTCCAAATTTGGACAGGAAATGCCACTAGGATGGAGCACAACTTCAGAAGGTCAAACAACGTGGATGGTACATTGGTACCCTGAACAACAACAACAATGTTGGTTATGCAGTGGGAGGAGTTAATGCAACTAGAGGGACTACTGGCAGCAATGTAACTGGGATTGCAGGTGGACAAGCTGCTACTCGTGATATAGCTACTGGTAGATACACTGGGGCTCGGATGGATGTTGATGAAGATCTATTGGGTGACTAGTTATGTTGATTGGCTTTGCTATCTTGTTATGCGGAGGGTTGTTTTCTTTTCTTTTTTGTTGGTTTAGTCTATCTTTGAAAACTTGTTTTGTTATGTCTTGACTATTGTGTTGGTTGTGATCACCTCTGGTGATCTTTTGTATTGACTCTTTTGCATCAGTAAAGCATGCAGGTTCCTTGTTTTAGGCAACTGTTTTCAAAAAAAAAAAAAAAAAAAAAAAAGTATCGAGTAATTAAGGACCATACGATCGATGTGGGTCGTCAAGTCAAGTTTCTGACTTGTTGCGAGATAGAGACTCGACTAAATAGTTTTAGAGGACCTATTTAAATTACACATTAAGGATGCGTTTGGATCATCTAAGAATAAAATTACGATTAATTATTTGGAGTAGAAAATATTAATTTCTTTTTTAGAATTTAGAGTGTTATTTTAAGTGGTCCAACATCCGTATTAAATTTTTATTCATAACCGATCGAGAATAATTTTTTTTGGGATCTAAAGTGCTATATTTAAGTAGTCCAACATCCGGATTAAATTTTTATTCCTAAGATGTTTGGATCATCTTCTTAATGTGGATTAAGAAATTGTTGGGACCATTTTTTAATCCAAATTGAAAAGATAATCTAAACACCCTAGTATTAAAATTTAATCCGAATGTTAGACCACTTAAAAATAACACTCTAGAGCCCAAAAAACTTATTCTTGATCATTTAGGAATAATATTTTTTACTCCGAATAACTAATCCTAATTTTATTCTTAGATGATACAAACACCCCTAAGTGTGTTTGAATGATCCTTTTAATCCGAATTAAAAAATAATTCCAACAACTTCTTAATCTACATTAAGAAGATGAATAACTAATTTTAATTTTAAAATTTGTAATTTCTGGCTCGGTCGCTTGGAGCTAGGCGCCTAGGTAGAGAGTTTGTTAGAAATCACGTGGGATTCGGATAGCTGAAAATAAGTCACGCAACCTTCACCTTCCATTCAACACCCTCCCTCCCAGGGCCTCCTCCTCTGTGCCAAACTCTCCAACATTGTGATTGGCAATCTTTTATTGCCACCAAAAAATAAAATCTACCTTCTTTTACCGTTGTGCTATCAGCGACTCCACCGTAAAGCTAACACGTGGCGAAAATTCGGTGGTTTTCACTCAAGCGGAAAAAAAAAAATCAGCTTTTTACAAACACAAGCAGGTAATTAATTATTCGTTAGAGATTGTTTAGATGATATTAGGGACAGATGATACTGAATTACTGATAACTAAAACAATCCCTAAAGTTATAAAAATTGAAAAATAAAATTACAGACTCAATAATTTGGACACGTTATGCATCAAAGTTGATATGAACTACAAACTAGTTAAGTTTTTACATCTATGTCCGTAAATGTCAATCTTAATTAAAAACTTCAAATTTTTAGTTGGTGAACAATCCAAAAAATAATAATAATAATAAAATTCTAGATGACTACTAGCATCTTTCACTGATATATATTCGTAATTTCGTAAATGCTTCTAATTTCTCCTTTCTAACTTATAATAGAGGCACTTGTCAAGCTGTCATCAATACCTTAATTTTAACCCACTAGCCCTTTACTAAAGAAAGAAACAATATATATTGAAATTAAATTGGGACACTGAGTCACTGACAGTTCTTGCCACGCCTGAACTCACATTCCTAAACAGTAAACACCTTCATCTGGCACGCACATCCTCGGCAGTAAAAAAAAAAGACTGCTCCAAGCAGTCCTTTTCTTTTTTTTTTTAATATTTAAAAATTTAAACATTCAAATCAAGAATCCAAACCGTTAATCTTGTTAAATGTTACCGGCGATGCGTTTTCATTTAAGTTTTATAAAATTTGAAGTCAATTTGATATTTGATTAAGTGATCAAATTATGAACGTATTAGAATTAATCTAACCAGATTCGTTCATTTGTTGACCACTTGATCTAGTATCAAATTAACTTTAAATTTTATAAAACTTATATGAAAACGCATCGCCGGTAAAATTTAACAAGATCAACGGTTTGGATTCTCCATTTGAATTTTAAAATTTTTAAATATTAAAAAAAAAAAAAGACTGCTTGGAGCAGTTCTTTTTTTGACTGCTGAGGATGCGCGTCCACTTCATCCGCATGCCAAATTGCCAATAGGTGGAACTTTTTTTTTTCTTTTTTTTTTTTTTGTGACAGCATTTAATGCAGGGCAGACATAACCTTCTCTATATGAATCTATGATACGCTATAAAGTTCAAACTAAAAGACTTGCTTTGTTTAAATACTTCTTTTTTCCCTAAAAGGTCAGTTCGGTCAATTTCAATCATTTGCTGATGTGCTTTCTCAAAATAGTTAGGAAACTCAGAGAGATCATTTGTTGAACTAAAATAATGGACTAAAAGATTAATTCTTATTAAGCCATTAATGACTCTTTGGTGCCGATCTAGCTATCAGTCAAATATTTCAGGAATCATCTAGCTAGGTAGGAACATGAGTAAAAAGAAATATGCATGTAAAAAAAGTTACAAGAGGCAATGGAAGCATCCAAATATATTCATGTGAATGATAGAATTCATATACATGACTATACGATCCGTTTTCATATACATGACTATACAATCCCAAAAGTTTGTAGAGCTTGTTAGCAACAGTAAATTCAGACATTAACACAAACATAACATAAAAAAACTAATAATTAAAATTTATAAGCAATGTGTTTTCTCTAATTATTATATATAAAAGCCTAATCAATTTTAAAATTTTTATTTGAGCGTATCAAATCAGAAGGTATCCGGTATTTTTATTCGAGCTTATCAAATCATAAAGTCTCAAAGTAGGATCTTTTCCGAAAAAATTAATAGGCCAATCCATGCATGCATACTATCTGAAAATATTAGTTCGGATTATTGCTCAAAATCAAAATTGAAATTAAATAAATAAAATCATACAAAATTAGAACTATGTGGTCAAAATTTTCCTTTCTCATTGAATTCCGTTTGTTTAGATACTTGAAATTAGAAGTAATTCAAGAAGAATGGTGCTACCTTTGTTTGCATACAATTCAAATACCTTTTTCTCTCTTCTAAATAGTTACTTACTGTTATTTGCATAACACAATATTTTCTACGTTTAACATAGAAGTTAAGGCCGGGCTTGATCCTCACAATTCTCACAAAAGAACGTCCTATTTAGTAGAAATAACAGAATTAGCTTTGTTGTTTCAAATAATAAAATCCAAACAAACATTTACATTATCCGTTTGATTTTCTCTTACTATTCTCACCCACTGACTCAAATAATACAAAACAGTATTCTTTTTATACCGTTTCGTGTTAGCACCTTTTGTGTACTATATATATCTCACCCAGTCACCCACTAACTCAAAACAGTACAAATTACAAAATTAGTACTAATCTTATGCCATTCTGATTAACTTACATATTTTTTTTACCAGCAATCGCACTCAAAAAGATGAAATAGTTTGAAAAAAAAAGTTTCATAAGCCGGAATATCTCCATTTTTCTGTTCCCTTTTTTTAATGCTGCCCTATAAGAACAAAATAGTGTTTAAGTTAATTTTTCGAGGCTGTTTTGTTCTTGATTCCATTTAATTTTATTCTCCCCAGAACAAGCCAATAGTTTAATTGTGCAAAAGGTGGTAGATGGATGCGGTGGTAGTTGGCACGAAGCTATCTTCCCTCATATATATAAGCACCTGCCCTTTCTGCACAAATCAAGCCATTTTTTTTGTGTTCTTCTCCGTTCTTCCCTATATTAGAGTAACTAAGAAGAGAGAGATTGTGCCTAAACATAGACACATTCACAACACAAAAAAAAAGAAAAAGAAAAAGGATTTGTGCTAGAGAGAGAATTAATCAAAACCAAATGGCTCCAGGAACCCCATTTCTCCCCACGATTTCGGATGAGAAAACTCTGCGGGCCTCATTCGTGCGTGACGAGGATGAGAGGCCGAAGGTGGCATACAACCAGTTCAGCAATGACATCCCTGTCATTTCTCTCGATGGAATAGATGACCAAGAAGGGGGACGGCGTGCAGAAATATGCAAGAAGATCGTTGAGGCATGTGAAGACTGGGGAATATTTCAGGTGGTCGATCATGGGGTCGACACCACACTGATTTCTGAGATGACTTGCCATGCCAGGGAGTTCTTCACACTTCCCCCAGAGGAGAAGTTGCGGTTCGACATGACCGGGGGAAAGAAAGGCGGCTTCATTGTATCTAGCCATCTTCAGGTATAGTTTTCATGTTTCAACTCTTATTGAATTTAATTAGTATATAGCCTGGACATGAAAAGCATAGCTTTATTGTTGATCTTTTGAAATATAGCATCAAAATATTCAAAAAAAAAAAAAAACATAAAACGTATCAAACATTGGGTGTCTTTAGAAGAAATGAGTCCCTGCTGGTTTGATCTGTGTTCTGTTAGAGGCAATTCGTTTAAGTTCTTCTGCTTCAAAATTGGAAAAGATCTGCAATTTTGTTTTCTTTTCTGATATAAAGCTTCTGTTTTCATGTAGCGTGATATGGTCAGGTTGATCTCAATGTAAGCCTCTTTATTTTTAAGTCCTAACCACTTGCGAAGTTAGTTGCACAAGGTCCTCAGTTTGTTAATTACCAGAAATACTGTTGTATCTTATAATTCTTATAGAAAAAGTTGCGTTTGGGCATGTTGCTACTATCCATAAACACTCTGAAAATATTGGTACGTTTGATGTGATACCAGCATATTAGGACGACACTAAATACATTTCAAGCATTGGGTCCATTTCTTCTCTCAGAAATAAAACATTGAAATATATACTAACATCTAGATTGAAGTTAATAGTTCATATTTTTAGTTTTTAATATATCAAATGAGTCCGATACAATATGTTGTTTCTTCTCAGTGCATGAAAGCTGTTGTGTTGTATGATTGTAAGAACTAGTCTTGCTGTGTGAAGGTTACTAGTAAAATCAAATTAAATTTCTTATCATCTGTGTAAGATGAGACAAAGATAGACAATACCGTAACTGAGTAGATTGAAATCAAAGTTGAAATATAAGAGTATAATGCTATGTAAAAAAAATAACGACAAAGTCTTTCTATCAAATATTGCTCGCAAAATTCTGTCATTGCTAAGCAACATTGCTTTAGTGAATTAAAATTGAATGAATCCAAGAAGCAACACTTATAATTTGACGGATTTAAGCATAATACTGGTACGGGTACCAACTCCTTTCTCTGTCAATTCTCAATTTCAAGTTTGCAACCACCTTTTGATCCAATTGGACAGATACCAAACATACTTCCAAAAATGGATGAAAGGAAACATATTCTTCAAACGTCATGCTGTCATATTAGGATTGCATCCATCTCTAGTTTTCTCATGGATTTAATGAAGTCGGCCTTGTAATGTTTTAGTGTCAGCATCTCCTGTCTTTATCATTACTTTCTGACACGCATGGAAATGCAGATACTAGCTCACATGAGTGTCAATTAAATGTGCACCATAGATTTATTTATTATGGCAGCATGTGCCTCAGGTTATTGATTAGATAATAATTTGATCACCTCAAATTTGAAAACACAGGGAGAGGCAGTGCAAGACTGGAGGGAGATAGTGACCTACTTCTCATACCCACTTGCAAGCCGTGACTACAGCCGCTGGCCTGACAAGCCTGAGGGCTGGAGGCCAGTGGTGGAGAGCTACAGCGAGAAGCTCATGGGACTGGCCAACAAATTACTTGGAGTCTTGTCAGAGGCCATGGGTCTTGATTCAGAGGCCTTGACCAAGGCTTGTGTTGACATGGACCAGAAAGTCGTCATAAACTTCTACCCAAAGTGCCCCCAGCCAGACCTGACACTCGGGTTGAAGAGGCACACTGATCCTGGCACCATCACTTTGCTTTTGCAGGACCAGGTTGGAGGGCTACAGGCGACTAAGGACGGTGGAAAGACATGGATCACAGTTCAACCGATCGAGGAGGCCTTTGTGGTTAACCTCGGTGACCATGGCCATGTCAGTATTGCCTTCTCCTCTAATTTTAGTTCAAGACTCAAAAAAGAAAAAAAAAAGAAAAAAAAAAAAAGAAGGATGCTTGATAGTCAATATTTTGACTTAGCTCTTTATGTTTTAAACTTTTAATTGGTATCATAACATTTGCTTTTGGAGCATTCTTTTAAAAATGTGGTGGATTGTAATTGCAGTTTCTCAGCAACGGGCGTTTCAAGAATGCAGACCACCAGGCTGTGGTGAACTCCAATACCAGCAGGCTCTCGATCGCCACCTTCCAAAACCCGGCACCAAATGCCATTGTGTACCCATTGGCCATCCGGGAAGGTGAGAAGCCCATCATGGAGGAGTCGATCACCTTTGCTGAAATGTACAAAAGGAAAATGGCTCGCGACCTGGAGCTGGCCAGGCAGAAGAAACTGGCCAAAATTGAGAAGAAAGGGACTGAGGTGGTAGCTGTGGACAAGCCAAAGTCCCTCACTGAAATCTTGGCTTAAGTGCATGGCATAACTGATGCTGGAGTTATGGTTGTACTTTTTAGTAGTTCATAAGAGTGATTTTTAAATAAGTCAGTTTATTGGTGGAGCTTCCCCTTATGATGGAAGTATGTGAACTTTCATAGGAAGTTCTGTTTTCCCTTTCTTCATTGTACCTGTCATGTCATTAAATCTGTTATTATGGAAGTAGTGTTCAAAATCATTTTAACATTGAACATATCTCCCAATATGGTCATGTACTATATCAATGGATCATTACCTAAAATGTATGTACTGTCTCCAACTTTGCAAAACACCAAACTATAAGTGCTTTGATTTTTAAATCTTTATATCCAATATCGGTGCTTTGAGCATCCTAATTCAATCTATATATTCTTTTTTTTCGGTTTTGGATTGCTCTGTTAAAGTTCGAAAATGAAATATATACCGTATTAAACCTATTTTGTGTAATTACGTTGTATTTTAGTCTTTTATCCAGAGAGGTAGAGGGCTTAAAATATAGAGCATCTGAATCTCAATTTCAAAGAAAACTAGATAATCAACATATATAAGGGAAGATTTTACCACATTGTAATAGGAAAAAGAAAAATAAATGATAACATGAACACAAAATAATACTCTTCTTGCTATTCCCCTTCATGTGTGACCTCTTTTCTTGAACTCGATTTTGCAGTAAACTTAAAACCTCCACCATATTTTCTCCTTGCAGCCTCGGACTCCACTTTTTCTTGCAATTTCTCCAAAGCTGCTCATTAGAAGGCAAAAACAGGCAGATGAATCAGAAACAGAATGGCAAGGTTAAATGTGCCAAGAGTTTAAAGGAAAGATCAAGAATATATACCGATAGAATAAACAGGAAGAAGGCCATTTATAGTCTGCGAAGGTACAGTGCGAAGAGTGCACGTATTATTCTCAGCCTTTTGAAGCATTGAGTCGAAACGCTTCACCTGCAGACATTTGTCCAAATTACATAAAGCTCAATTTTAAAAGCTATTTATGCAGTTAGTCAATACTGGTCCAAACAAAAGCCCAAGAAAATAAGCAGAACCCAGAATAAAGGGCACCATTAGTTTGTATTGGACATTGTGTGGTAATCAATAAGAGATACAACAAGTTCATTAACAATATATTTTCCATTACCTCATGCTTGCGAAGCAGAGTAAAACATGAGCCGGACAAACCAGCTCGGGCAGTGCGGCCAGCACGGTGTATATACGTCTTTACATAAGATGGCATGTCATAATTTATTACATTTGTAATCCCTTCTACATCCATTCCACGAGTCATAGCATCAGTTGCTATCAGCACTTGAATTGCACCTTCTCTAAATGCTTTAAGTGTTTTGCTTCAAAATCAGGAAAAGAAAAATATAGATTATCCAAAATTATGAAAAGAAAGCAAGAGTTCATTGTGTAACTGATGATCAAAAGCATGGACCCCTCCTGTTAGAGCTTCTTCCAAAGATATCTAGTTGAACTTCTCCCTCATATATCCAGAGTTCAGTGAGGAAGGTTAGAGAAGCTTTGGTCAAATTTTATCATTGAAAATGTAACAAATGATACAGATGATATTTGTGATGCTTTACACGACTGTGCATGGCACTTACTGTGTTATGAAAAAAATATATGTGAAATGCATACCTTCTCACAGACTGTCTTTGTAAGCGTGAATATTCACTGAACTTAAAAGGCACATCTCCAAAAAAACTAAGCAAAGTGCTTAGCCTATGTGTTGATTCAACAGAAGAAGTGAATACAATGCATTTCTCTCCTTTTAGTTCTTCAAGCAATGCCACTAAACAAAGGGGCTTCAATTTTGATTTACATATCTACAATAATGCAAAAATAGTAGGATCAGCAGAAAAGTAAAAAGTAACATAATGTCCAAATGATCAGATTAGATCCAAGTAACAGATCTGAATATCACAACCAACAGGGTGGTGCCAGTCTAGAAACATAACCGTTAAGACACTAATACCACATACCATTACCCAGTGACCATAATTCCTTCTTTCTTCAAAAAACAAAAACCTAGCAAAACAAAAATAGCATTCTAGTTGCAAACATGACTGCCACAGCAGAACAATTGAGATCTGCCGTACTGATGGCTGCTTAAAAGTGATGTTGCAAAGCATTTCCCCCCTTGTTTTTACTTGGAAGAATCAGGTTGGGGGGAAGGGGATGCTGAACCTTTGATACAGTCTCCTATTTGTGAGGTTTGACGTTTTTCTGATTTAAAGTAACAGGACAATTGGGGTGTTTGGATGGCTACCTTTTGCTAATCCCTATTTTTTCTAGGCTTCTCTATAATACATTAGTTAAAAAGATCTATCACACTGGGCACATAAACTAAAACAACACCCAAAGCCAGAGACAGGGGGAGAGAGTGCAGTACCAGCTTAAAAGACTGTAGTTTCTCAGGAAGCCTGTACCGTTTCATACCACTAGTGAGCAAGATGGGGTGATGTAACTCAAGTTGCGAGAGTTTGCTTGGGTCTTGAGTAAGAGTAGCTGAGAGAATAATCTTCATCAATCGGGGATAGCATCTACCTTTAAACCCCCTTTCTACACCTCTGGAATACAAAAGCGTGGAGATCACAACAATATTTAAATAATAAAACAAATCTGTTGATCATTATTTATTTTATTAGTTTTTGTGTGTGTGTGTGTGTGTGTGTGTGTGTGTCTGTGCGCAGAGAAGGAAAGGGTAGCTACGTTCTCCTAATTGTAGTCAATGAATGAGGCATTGAAATTGTAGAACTTCCACAAGAGAACAAATCCTGATCGGTTGAACTAGTAAGCTGAAGCACAGTAGGAAGCCATGACTGGTATGCCTCTCTCAACAGCCTGTCCGTCTCATCCACCACCTGTCGCCACAGAAAAGAAAATACATATCATAAGATATACTATTAACTCAATCATATATAAAAAAAAAAAAAAAACAAAGTACAACAAAACAAAAATCAAATAAAATGGTACAATGAAAATACCAAAAATCGGAGATGCTCCAAGCTGAATCCCTTGGTCATAGTAATGTGATCCATTAATCTACCAGGTGTTGCCACCAAAATATCAACTGAAGTCTCTGGTTCAATTTGGGCCTCATATTCTGGGTCGAGGCTTGAATACCTCTCCGATCTCGGCCTTTTTATAAGCGCAGAAATTTCATCAGCAATTGACGATTGACCAACTGCCGAACCAACACTTAAGCCCACAGCCGGTGCGATTGCCTCGAAAACCTCTTTCACCTACAAAAATTGAACACACAAAGAGGTGGAAAACATATGTTGTCAATTTATGATATTGTTTCTGATCAATTGGTACAGGTGTTCAAAATCATTTCTGGTATTATCACAGAAAAAAAATTAATTTAATAAATACAGTTCATCTTTTTCTTCTATTTTTTCTTTTCAGGATTGGGTTACTTATCCATGTATACCAGCTGTTTAACATTCATGACGATCGTCCTTGGCAATGTTCTGTGTAAAAATAAGAACGGCTGAACTTATCCTTGGTTTGTGCTTCATCAATGACGCATTATTGGTTTAAGTCAGCTTCTTCTTCCAATAATACCTGTTCTTTGTTCAGGTTTTTAGTCGACTATTTGTTATTATTTGGGTTCAGGTATCTGATAGTTAGTTACCAGTTAGGCATTGATTCAGACCAGGTCACTGAATTTTGCTAAGAAAAAAGATGTCAGGTCAGATTGGATTCATTCAGGTGTTTGAGACAGTCATGCTCTTCGTAACTGAAATGTACTTTACTTAAAACCAGTACTAAATTATTGAGTGTACCTGTAAGGCAAGGTCCCGAGTAGGCAATACAACTAAGGCTCGAAGGCATCTGATTTTGCGCGTGGACAGTGATTGCACAATTGGTAAAGCATAAGCTAGGGTTTTTCCACTTCCAGTTGGAGAATTAACACAGATATCTCTCTCAAAGCCACCTGGACCAATGGTTTCAAGCCACACCGCCAGCTGTACAGGGAATAGGGATTCAATTTGCATCTTTCCCAATGCCTCCTTCAATCTACAAATCCATGGAGAGTAAGAAGGACACAAATTCACTCCTGTCAGGAAAGGATCGAGATTGGAGAATCGAAATGGTACCTGGGATCGAGACAGGAAACGCCATGGAGAGGCCGTTGTTCGAATTGATCGATGTCAACTGGATTTCGCATCCATGGGAGATGAGCTACTCTCTTCTGAGCCACCTCCATTTCTTTCCAGTTGGAGAGATGCTTTCGTTAGGGTTTAAAGGGTTTTAGTTTAGTCCGAAAAAATTAAATATAGTTTTACTGTTAACTCGAATTTCGAAAATAAATGAAAAAATTCTAAATTTTTTAAATAGTGTTTTATGATCGGATTTTCGGAATCCGATCAAACAAATCTCTTGGATCGGATTCTAAGAAACCTTGGATCGAATTCCTGGAATCTGATCCAAGCAATATGCATATTCCACTGAATTTTGACTGTTTTGTGTCTGCTAAATTTGGTTTTCTCACCACTAAATTTTGTTTCCACTCAATTTTTTTGTTGTTTTCTGCTTAAATCCTCTATATAAACTCACTTTTCATTATTTATTCTTCGCAAATTCACTTCTTCTCAGTAGTCTGAAATTCATAAACTCTCTCTCATCATCGTTTCTTCTTCACAATATCACTTCTTATTAGATAATAATATTAAATTAATTATTAATTTATTTAATTTAATTTATTGAATTTGTTTAGGAAATTCATAAAATTTTGTAAATTTTTAGAAATGATGAGTGTGAATATTTAGAAATTTTGTAAATTTTGTAACTATTTAGATAATTTGTACTACAAATAGCTAATTGGGTTTTCATTTTGAAATTTTAAGTAAATGGGTCATAAACCAAGCTGCGTCTCTTCTGGTGTTATTCTCGTCGGAGATGAGTGGACGAGCGAAAGACGACTGTGTTTCTGCATTGATGTTTCAATATCATGAGAAAAATTTCAAAGTTAAGAAATTAGAAGGAAATTATAAGATAGGGGATGGTAAGTCTGTTAGTTTCTGGAATGATATTGTTTGACCCCAAAATTTCGTGATTGAAGACACATAGCAATCTACAAGGAACTTCAAAAATCCATCAAAAATACCAAATGATCTCCAAAAATCTCCAAAAAAATTACCCAAAAATTCCCTAAGAATTATGATGAATTATCATGATTTGAAAACTCCAAAAATATCTACAGAAAATCCACAATTTACAAAGAAACTCCCAAAATCCACAAAATTACCAAAATAAATCCAGGAGGAATTTCACAAAATTCTTTAAACCATTAAATTCCTCATATTTTTTTGAGTCTACCTACAAAATTTCAGCCAAAAATATCTAAGGGAAGGCATCCAAATAATTTATTTTCATTTGGAAACAATTAAATATTGGAAATTCAAGGAAATTCGCAAGAAAATCCCAAAAAAATGGTAAAGGCTTTGCGCGTGCAGCCGTTGTATTGGTTTCCCGGGGGGGAAGTGAGGTGCTGCCTCCTTTAAAAATTACCATCTCATTTGAAGAAGGGATGAACCTGTTTCATGCACCGAAAGGCATGTGTCTTCATTGGCTCACGATGGAACAAGCACACCCATCTCTCCCTCTCTCATTAACATTTACATGGAGGGCCTACCTGTCATATGTGTCCCCTCCTTGGGTAAAAAGAAGAGGCGCGATCTTACCGTGGGGAAGCGGGGTAAAAGGAAAAAATGGTGAAGCTCACCGACGTGGCCTCCTCCAGCGCCACAGACCCAAAACCAGACACTTGCGCCCACGATTTTTCCAAACCTAACCCTAAGTGCAGCCCAATGTGATAAAAATGCTGCAAGTAGGGGTTGGGAGGGGGACCCTACATGTTGCTACTGCCCCAGATTAGAAACTATAGATCATTTACTATTCTAATGTGATAAAAATGCTAAGATTTGGGCATGGATATTGCAGGAATTGCAAATTATAACTAGACCACAAAATTTAGAGGAATTGATGGGTATTATTACAAATAATGAGCAGAAGAGAGCCTTTAGTTATTGGTGTATTGCAATTCTTCGGATGATGTGGAAACAAAGAAATGAAAGATGTTTTAATAATGCTAATGTCCCATCACTTAAACAAAGTGTTGTAGATATAAGAAGATTGATTCTTTATTGGTCAGGATTATGGAAGGGAGCCGTGAAGAATGAAATAATGAGCTTGCTGCCCGAAATGGAGATGCTGACACTGGAAGAAGCATGAGCGAATGTTGAGGGGAATTATCAGTTGATTCATGTTATGTAATAATGTCTTTGTTTGGGTTTTGTGGCATTGGACACAGTGGACTATGATCATTGTTTGCTTTGTTATTAGATGCAATAATGCAGCTGTTTGTTAGGTACAAGGGAGAGAAAGAATAAGATAGGAGAGGGGCACTGGTATCAATTGGGTGGTACCAGTGCCGATTTAGTGTTTTCATTTGTTTTGACTTTTTACGTTTGTACTTCTGTATTACACAAGTAATAGGAAGTGGTGGAAAACCCACTGGTTTCAAAAAAAGTGCAGCCCAATCCTAGCCATTGACGAAAACTAGATGGTGGTGATTGACTCGGGCTCAAGAAGTGTAACCCTAATTCTCACCTATTTAAACCCCTAAAATTGGATCTAAAAAGGGGAGGAGAGCGACGATAGACTAAGGCTAGGTCTAGGTTATCATTGTTTTCTTAATTGGGATAGTTAGAGTGTAATTGGAGGAGGCAATTCATCAAACATCTGTGAAAGAGAGAAAAAAGGTGAACTTGAGTGAGTTAAGCTTGTAATATTCTGTGTGTGAATCAAAGGAAGTGATTTGAGTTGTCAATTTGCTGTTTTGTTTTCTCCTTTCCTTCAACTCAGCCACCAAACAATGGTGTGCTTGAGTCATAGAAACACAGCTCCTATGAGCCATGGTCTGAAGCGTAGCATCAGTCATGGCCATGGGATGGTTCTAGAAAAGGTATCTCATGAAAGTTTGGAGCCTAGCTCCTCGTTTCATGTGGCATTCTTAGGTTCAATATGAAATCTGCCATGGCTATCATCTTGAGGGTTTGTAGCCTAGCTCAACCCCTTGGTGAAGGCTCTAACTTGACTTGGTATAGGTCCAGAGCCTAGCTCTGGCTTGGCCATGTTCAAGGAATTAGCAAAATTCAAAAACAATAAAAAAAATGACGATGAACTTGATTAAATGGCATGCTAACCTCCACCGGCCTTATGTTTGCGATTTGCTTAAAATTTAGGACTTAAGTGCATAGGATAGTATGGCCTCTGCATTCTCTAAGCTAACTTCACATTTTCATAAAATAATATATATATATATATATATATATATATATGCCTAAATTTGGCCAGCAATGAAAATAAACAAAAGAATGGGGTTCTCTCAGCATAAAAACACAAAAATATGTATGGACAGCAGGTACAAAGTTTATTGGACAGCATGGAGCAAATTTTTCTATTTTTGGAAATTTATACAATTTTATACCAATTAATAAAGGCTGAAGGGTCATTTTATGAAATAAAAAAATAATATTTTTTTTTTAAATTCTGGATCTTTCTGAAAAAGTGTTAAAACCAAAGTGTCTTAAGTACATCAGAGAGGCTCATTGCAAATTTTCATAAGAACCATTATTTTGTTGAAAAGGTTTGATAAAATAAATGACCCATGAAAATTGGATATGCAAATAATTGACTAATCTTGGGTGTTCCTTGGCTTGCTGAGTTGTACTTTTATGGAATGAAGCTGATCTCTGGATAGTTGATAGATGCATATGTGTGAGCACAATATCAAGTAATAGTATAACACATGAATGGTTGAATTAATTCTCAAATCAAGTTGAAACTGGGTGGCATATAATTAGCATTTAAAATGACTAACCCATGAACCTCCCTTCTCATTTTCAAGTTGAAACTGGGTGGCATATAATTAGCATTTAAAATGACTAACCCATGAACCTCCCTTCTCATTTAATGGTACTATGTAGAAATAAATTTAAGAATAGGGAACACATTAATTGAGTGTACATAATAAGAATGATGATTATCAACAGCCAACAGCTTTCCCTGAGTCACTGTAATATAAAAGTCAACCTTTTGTGATTCCATAAAATTGGAGAAATGCAAAATAAATTAAACCCTTAGACACTTTCTTTGTCTTCTCGTGATGTCAATAAACCCCATTCTGGTACCAATAAGCCTCTCTAAATCCCACTCGGTACCAAATCCAAAGAATGCCTCACTGGGCCGCATCACTCAGTAGTTCACTCACCAAATGAAGCTGACGCAACACAAGCCAACCACACCTACATGTTCCACTCCTCTCCACGATTCTGAAGAACCTAGTCTTGTGTGTTGTAACGGCCTCGGCCATTGGAATTTCGTCGAAAAAGCTTGATGGGAGGCCATAAGAGGAACAGGCTCAACTCATGAAATTAGAGCAACACAACGTCAATTGAGTACACAATCTCACTCTCCTCTCTTTCATGATCCCGAAGGACTCAAGTGAGGCGGCTGAGATGGTTACAATCGCCGGAAAGTGGGAATGTAACAAACACAGGGACTAAATTGAAGATTAATTCGACACAGCCCAAGTGAACTTACGATCCCCTGATTAAAACAAGACGACGCTACCAAAACGGAGGCCATATCTACGTTCTCCTCAATCTCACGAGCGCAACAAGCCTGGCCTCATCATCAACAATGGCCTAGATCGCCGGAATCCCGTCGGCAGAGGAGTTTGTCGGAAATAAAATAAATCCAGGGGTCTCGATGCAATTTACCTTTATTTCAACGACTCTCATCGCCAAATTCATCTACCACGTGGCTGCCACCTCAGCGCCATATGGGCTCCAAATCGGCGCCAGAGTTGGCCCAGTCAGCTGCCACATCGGCCGATTTAGATGATGTGGCCCAATCATAAATTTCCAAACAGGCTGAAACTTTTAAAAAATCATTAAAAATAGTAAGAAACTCAGAAAAATTCAAATAAAATGTCCAAACATTTCTAAAAACCTAAACAATCCAAATTTACTTATACTTTGATATAAAACTCTATCAATTTTATGGTTCTTTTGTATTTTTTAAGTACTTCCAATATTAAACAAATTTTATAAAATTCTAAAAATGTTATCAAATAAATCTTATAAAACTCCAAGATAATATTCAAGTCATTAAAGCTCTTCTAATAAATTTCTAAAATAAAAAAAAATCAAGTAATTCCAAAATAGATACAATTTCAAAAAGGGATATATTAAATATTATGTATTTTCAAGTGTTTTCAAGTATTTTAAAAAATAAACATAATTAAAAATGTAAAAAGAAATTTCAAAAGTCTAAAATAAAAAAATAAAAATAAAATCAAATTGCAAAAATGATAAAACCCAAAGAGAAACTTCAGGAACTTAAAAGTCAAAACACGAACTCAAAATCAAAACCAAAACCTCTTCACTTAAAAAAAACCCTTCACTGAAGATTGAGAAGGCCTCGTTTCAAGCGAAAACCTCCCTTCAAGCGAAAACTAAAACCAAGCCCCTTTCAAGTCAAAACCCAAATTAAAAGTCTAAAAATACTCAATTGGGTCCCGTTAATTAGGTCTGGTACCATCAATTGAGTCCGGTTTAAGCCAAAAGAATAAACCCCACATAAACACAAAATTATTTTAGAAACGATTTTCCTAGCCTATTACATATAATTCTTTAAATCCCTTAATAAGAGGTTCCCGTAGGTAACTACGGGGTAATTAACAATAGGGACTTGCGCCTATTGGAAAGAAAAGACCCGCGAAATTAAAAAACCCTCGTAAGAAAGCGACTCTTGTTCTGGTTCTCTTGTCGTCAAGAGATACGCGGTGCAGAGATCGAACCTTAAGAGGGGTGAATCTAAAGCTTATTCTACTTTCTCGAGGAAATCTGTTTCATTCTTCGAGAGATGACGAAAAAGCCCACACAGATATGTGGTACAATAATTGCATTTTAGCTACTGAGTTCTACTTCCTTTATTATTTGTGTGTCAATCAAACTTGCACTGTAGAAGAGGTTGTACTCTCTCAAGGAAGATGTCTTACTTTCACTAGATTGTTAACTGGTGTGCTAGATTGGGAATGGCAGATGCTATTGGCTATTATTCATCACATCCAACTTTCTAATGTGCCTGATTCTATTTTCTAGAAATGGGATCCCAAACACTGTTTTTCTACTCATTCCACTTATAATTTTCTCAAGTTTAGAGGGGTTCATGTGCATAAAGCCAATATCTTATGGAAATTGAAAATTTTCCATAAAATCAAGGCTTTTATGTGGTTATTATCTCATGATAGGATTTTAACTAAAGACTTGCTCAGTAGGAAGGGCCGGTCTAGAGATACTAATTGTACTTTCTGTGCCCAATTTGAAACCTATGACCATCTTTTTCTTAATTGTACTTTTGAACTGAAAATTTGGTTTTGGTTAGTTGAGTGCCAAGATCAGTTTTAGGGTTGGCATTCAATTAGGGATATTATGAATTTTGCTATTCTTTTACCTAATCACACTAGAAATGCTTTCTTGACTGTTTTTAGTGCCTATTGTTGGTGCATATGGAAAATCAGAAATAATTGTATCTTTAATCACTTAGAGGCTAAAACTGTAAAACAAACACTTATGATAATTAATCATTTGGCTATGTATTTGTTAGGTACTTGGAAGATGGAAGAAAAAGATGATGTAAACAAGTGGTTGCTGGTGGACTGGGATATCATACCCCTGCAAATGATGCCTAAACCTGTCATGCTGCAAGGAATGATTGAGCGCATAGAGAATCTAGTAATAGAAGCGTCACCTTGAAAACTCCCCACTTTCAGACTGCTCTCAATAGGCACCCTTTATTTTGTTTTTTTGCATTTATCCTGGAGAGACTTTCTCTTGAGTTGCAATTAATAGCATGTTGGAAAGGATGTTTGTTTTGGCATGTACTACAAGAGTTTTGCTAGCTCTGAATTGAGTCTTTAAGTGGTTTTATGTGTTTGGTTTCAGCAGTATTTAGTAGTTGTGTTTAATAGGTTGGACTTAGTTCAGCAAGGTCTTTTATGTTCTTGTGACTTTTTTCTTTTGTTATTGTTTCATTCTCATAATGAAACTGGGTAGCGCTCCCATCTTTTTTCGAAAAAAAAGAAATTAGAAGGAAATGAATATCATGTTAGGGGTCTAAAATTTTTTATAGATTTGGTTGAGAGGAATGGAGGGTTTGATCTTGGAGGGTCGTAGTTGCGTCACCATCCAGCAGTTCCACCTGGTTTTGAAAATCATCCCGCAACTGAAAATGCTGTCCATCTCCGCTAAATGGAGTAGTATTATGTTTGTGTCACGGTATGTTATCATGGTCATTATTAGTGAAATAAGTTTGTGTGACAGTCGTCACTTGTAATGTTTGCTTTATATTAGTGAAATATGTTATTTTGTCCATGTACTTTTTTAAAAAAAATTTAATGATTTGTATTCAAAATTAATATGCAAAGCAATTCATAATTAAAAAATACACACCATTACAAGAACAACTAAGTTTTAAAACTATAATATAAAGTAACACACGAAATTTAAAAAAAAAACAAACTACTTAAAAAAACAAATGACGCAGGTGCTACTTAAAAACAAACTACTTAAAAAATAAAGTACTTAGATATTTTGACAGTCTGCATATTGTAGAATTTCATCCCACCATGGGTCTTTATCTTCCTCTTCCTTTTGTTGTGGCTGACTCACACCAGCATTGTCAGCGAATTGAGCGGCTTCATTCCAGAAAGCTGCATCAGCTTGTTGTTGTTCTATCTCTGGCATTCGATTTGCTACAATTCTTCTTTCTTCCTCTCTCTCCAACTTCATGATCTTTTTTGCAATTTTTTCTTGCTTCAACTTTTCCCTCTCTTCGTTAGCCATAATAGTCATTTTCATACTTTTATCTGCATCTTCTTTCGCTTCTATTTTCGCTTTCCGTTTCTCACCCTCGGCGTGACGTTTGTGGTCATCGTAGTGGTCACGCAAGATGGTCTTTTTGTAATTGAAAACTTGACCACACAATATACAGGTCACTATGTTGTCTCTACCAAATTTGTAGATTTGTTCGTAAACGATCCAGTGTGTTTTTGGTGGTGAATATCATTTCTCTCTTGGTGTTTGTTCGGGGATAGATTCAGGTTGTTTGTAGTAATCTTTATTCCAGTCATAATTCTTAGGTTTGAGTTTCTTCGACATTTCTTGGAGGTACTCCTTATGGCATCTTTCTTCCCCATCATTAATGTGTTGGAGTTATATCTTAGAAGTCAATATTTATTGACTTAATTTTAGTTTATGTTATTGATGATATTTGATTATTTGTTCCTAGGACTTATTATTGACAGATCATTCAGGTTGAGGATATGAATTGTGAATCTCTGTGCTTCATTTTAATTAAATGACAATAATAAATCTAAATCGTCCATAATCTTGATAATTAACAAAAATATTAATTATCATAAAAGATTAGCATGCAAGTTAAGTGATGATTAAGTTCTACAAATCATAGGTAAGAAGTTACCGACTTAATTGCATATGTGTATGTTACTTGAACATAGCACATGACTTGACCCAATGAAATAAATATATGGATTGTGTTATGTGTCATTATTTATTTCATATGAGTTTGATTCTAAGTTTGAGATGGTTCAACTTTTTCACATGAGGATATGTTCAATAAATATCGTCTAACGTGGATTCCTGATAAGGGCTGCTATACGGACTTTATTTATGTTCTCTTGAATTGTGCGGAAAAAATTTGTTCATCAAGATAACCGTATGCCCCTCATTAGTTTACCTAGTGAGTGATGGTATCTGTTGGGCCCCTTGATGGAGTTGGATAGTATGCATGCAAACTAGACGATCATCTCTAAATCAAGAAATGTATAATCTGCAAGAATGACACATTCTTATCTTGGATTATACAGTGATATCATGTGATATAAGAATCAAAATAAGGAAATACTTTATTTCTTATGCAGGATTGAAATACTGTAGTTATATAGTATTTATTTATGTTAATTGGAAATCATAACGTGTTGCTAGATACCACTTATGATTATTGAAAATAAATAACGATTTAATTTCCATGGCCAACATGGCATAAATCCTCGAGGGTCACACGAATAAAAGGCTCTTAATGAATAGTGCATTGATTTTAGTTTATTTGCATTGGAGAATGCAATATATGATAAGTTGATTAATTAATTATATACCGTTGCGAACTATTATAATTAATTATATCAAAGAGATCATATGAAACTAATTAATGCAAAGTCTAATTCTATAATAATTATCAAGTGGTTAGTATTTATTTTGTTTCAACTCAATTGATTTAATTATGAGAATTATATCAATTAATTGGGCTATATTTAAATGTGCCAATTTGGGCCTAGAATTAATGCAATTAATTGAGAGAGTTAAGAGAGAACTAATACTCAACATAATGGGCTTTGGAGCCCATTTTCAGGCTGGCCACAAGAGGGGACCACTCCTCTTAGGGTTAGGTCTTGAGAGGTGTCTATATATACCCATTCATTTGGAGAATTAAGTGGCCTAATTGCTTCTCTCTTCCTCTTCCTCTTCCTCTCTAGCATCCACTTATCTCTCTTGAGAGCAAAATTTTGTTGCCGCCATTAGAGACACCTTATTGCATTTTCTATGAGCTCATGAGTTGAGCAATAGCCTCCACCATATTATTTGATAATTGGAAGAAAGGTAACATTGGATTAGGCGATTTTGTGTGTTTCGCTAGCACAAAACTATTTGAAGTTGATTAATCCTTTTGTGGACCTAAGAAAGGAGAATAAGAGGAAGAGACGAGCACATCACTGCCTCCTATGCCGTGGTCGCGACCTTCTGATTGTGATATCGGAAAAGGTATAACAATTCTTACCTTTCTCACGTGTGTTAAATGCTATGTACTAGATCCTTTCTTGGCTTGTGCTTGTTAATTATGGTTAATTAGTAACTAAAAATTAAAATTGCACACCTAAGTTCTTAACATAATGTGCCACTGGTAGTGTAATTTTAAGGAGATCTCGTGTGTGTCTTCATAGATATTGTATTTAAAAGTGCGATAACATTTGCGACATGTTATGAAAACACGTCGCAAATTTTTCATAGATAGTGTAATTCCCCACCATCTGTGCTTTTGCAGAGGGTAGATGGCCATCAGTATACCTTTTCAGACTTTATCAGACCACGCATGTCCTTTTGCAGAGGGCAAATGGCCTTCAGTATACTTTTTCAGACTTTATCAGACCACGCATGTCCTATTGCAGAGGGCAGATGACCATCAGTATACTTTTTCAAACTTTATCAGACCACGCTTGTCCTATTGCAGAGGGCAGATGACCATCAGTATACTTTTTCAAACTTTATCTCACCATGCCTGTCCTTTTACATAGGACAGATGGCTATCAGTATATTTTTTCAGACTTTATAAGACCACGCTTGTCATTTTGAAACTGCACTATCTTGGTGTTTTGTGAAATTTATTGTGACAAAACAGTTTGTCCAAAAATTTTGAAATTAGAGTATAAGAAAATAGGTCTGGTAATGAGCATTGTGTAATTTTTTGAAACCTTCCTTGTTAGTTTTCTAGCGCAGAACAAATAGTACTTAATAATAGACTATATAATTGTGTAATTTTTTGAGATGTTTTGAGATTTTTTGGTACCTTGTTGATTTTTTGTACTTTTAAAAAATGCACTATCCAATTGTATACAAAATTAGCAATCCATACAAATAGTACTTAATAATAAACTAATTTTATGAAATATTACCATCGAAAATTAATACACTCAGTCGATAATTAAAAATATTAATACACTCAATCCATACACTCACTCAATTCATACAAAATAAAAATATTAATACAATTACACTTACTCAATCCATACAAAATAAAAATATTAATACAATTACAGTCACTCAATCCTCAGTAGCGATTCATGAAGTAGCTGCATCATCCTCCATTCCAGGAACAAAAAAATGTGTATCCTGATCACTAGGAAAGTCAAAATCACTCAAGGTGAAGTTATCACATCTGGTCGTCGCATACGGTTGCGTGTCAGGATCCTGTGAATTTAATAATGGGTGGTAGTATAAGGAATTTAAATTTTTGTAAAATAATAAGTGCATGCAACTAGTGAATTTAATTATTTTTACCGTATCAAGGTCCTTCCTGTAAGGATCCTGGGTGGCATTGTGCTTCGTGGCAGGCTCCTGAACTGTAATATGGTTGTGTTGTGTGGCAGGCTCCTGAACTGGTATATGGTTATCGGCAGTGTCCACATCATCCAAGTACTCATGAAGTTCCGTCCAATCCAGATCTTGTGAATTGCCCTGTAGGTGTAGCCAATTCATCGCTACTCCAGACCAGGGCATGGGACAACGAGTTGCTTTCTCGGGGGGTGTCACCGGTATGTCCTCGATCAACCGCGGAAGCTGATTCTTCACTAACACATCTTCAATCAATCCTGGCTGATTTGCATCCTGTAGTTCTCCCCTACAGTTCAATAGTATAGCCTTTGCAATCCGCCTGTACCCTCGGAAATTTACCATCTTGATAGCCCATGTTGCATTCTCTAATGATCGAGCGATCTAAATTTTGTAATAGAATTAAAACAATTGATGTGTAATTAAAACAATTAGAGAAATATTCATTAAAATTGTTAATATAAGACGTTTAATTATATGAGCAGCATTCAGCTGCCACCAATTTTTGGTGCCACAAGTTGCCACAACTTCATATTTTATCAATATTTATAATTTTTAAAATTCAAACACTGAATTCAAACCGTTGATCTTGTTCAATTTAACGAGCGATGCGTTTCTATATAAGTTTTATAAAATTTGGAATCAGTTTGATACTCGATCAATTGATCAAAAAATTAACGAATCTAGTTAATTATGACAGATTAATTCTAATACGTTCATCATTTGGTCACTTGATCGATTATCAAACCAACTTCAAATTTTATAAAACTTATATAGAAACACATCGCTCGTTAAATTGAACAAGATCAATAGTTTAGATTCAGCGTTTGAATTTTAAAAATTATAAATATTGATAAAATATGAGGTTGTGGCAACTTGTGGCACCAAAAATTGGTGGCAGCGTAACGCTGCTCTAATTATATTATATAAAAAGATTAGGACTCATTTATAATTACAGGTATTTATAACGTTGACTTGTCAAAAAACTTTTAAAAGCGAAGTACAAGAATTTATGGACACTTGCATCAAGCGCCTATAGGATTTCAAAGCTTACTGATAGGCTTATTGGTTTTGTATTTGTTCGCCTCTGCTTTAGTTTTCCACAAAGATTTGAAAGTTAACACACGTTATGAGTCAATATTCTACTTCCGGTTACCGGCAGTGAAATAAATAAATAATTAATTAAGAGAGTTTAAATATATTTATTTTTTTCCGCTAGTTTATCATTCTATAATTTTTTTTTTTTTTTTAGATATTTAATACGTAAAACTAAAATATACATAAAAGAACAAAGATATTTTGATTTAAACGAAACGACAACAAATAATAAAGTCTTTAATCCCAGATTAAGTTTAAGTAGAATAAAATCTAATAAGAAAATGGATGCAAACTTGTGAACATTAATGTCTTTAAGTTATATATTACCACTATACAAGTCGAAATGCAACATTTTTTATATACATGAAGAGAAAACAAAATAATAGTATATATTTTATAAACAGATATAGAACCCCATATATATGTGTGTTAAAGTCTTAAAGAACATAATAACTTGCATCAGTGCCACGAAGCTTGGACTGATCCAAATGTAAGAGACGATCTGCATCAACAGGATGGGGGGGGGGGACAACAACGCTGGCTGAGGTAGATGTAGAAACGCTGGCATCTTCAATAGATGTAGAAGCAACCGCAACTCCACGAAACCTCGTAGATCTACGGGCTGGTGACTCTGGTACTTTTCTTCTCGGTGGCATTTCGACTACACTGCAATAAAAAATTTCAATGTAGAAAATCTAACAAAATTTCTGCAGCATCTTCCTTATACCGAGAGTGTTTCCCGAAAAAAAACACACACCCATATCCTCCCTAATTACAAACTCAAATCCCCACAACTATTATTCTAATTTTTCATTTAATAACCTAAATAAAATAAATAAATTAAATAGATAAATATTAAAAAAAACTCACCTCAACTAGAAGCGCTGCTTATCTCTTTTTAGAAATTTTTCCAACATTTAAAAAATTATTCTATCAATTTTTTATTATTTTATTTGCTTTTTCTAATTTCTAATAAATTTATCCATAATTATAAAATGTACAAAAAAATTTCATATTACATATTATAATTATTTATATTTATTCTGATTTTTCTACTTTTTTTTTAATATTTTTACAATATTTATCTTTTTCTATTAATTACCTAATTAAACTAAATAAATTAAATTAATAAAATAAATATTAAAAAAAAGAAAAACTATACCTGGAGTTTGGAGAGTCTGGAGAGCAATCCAAGCATCAGCGAGAGCGAAATGAGAGAGAGGAGAGGAGCACTCGCTTATATAGATGTGGGAATCAGACTCTGCATCCTCTAGATGGCCATCCAGTGGATGGTTTTCGATCTCAGCTGTCTGATTTAATCTCAATGGATATGAATGCCCCGTGCATAATAACAGAATTGATAGGCCAAAAAACATCTAACCGTTGAGATTAAATCGGATGGCTCGTATCTAGAGACGTCCACTGAACTCCGTGGGAATCACTTGGATCCGAACCAAGAGATTTGTTGGATCGGATTCTGGGAATCCGATCTACAGTACTACTTTTAAAATTTAAATTTTTTTCATTTATTTTCAAAATTCGAATGAACAGTAAATTATATTTAATTTTTTTCGATATTTGCGGCCTATAATTGATCCAGTCCAATTGTATTAAAGAGAAAGTGTCAGGCCCAACTATTTATTCATTGACATTTGACAATGTCAGTCTATTTGTGTTGTTCCCTCTTCCGCTCGGGAGCGCATCCTCTGGATGGTTGTATTCAACCATCCAGTGGACGTCTTTCGATCCGAGCCGTCTGATTTAATCTCAACGGTTAGATTTTTTCGGGCCTATCAATCCTGGTATCATGCACGGGGCATTCATGTCCATTGAGATTAAATCGGACGGCTGAGATCGAAACCATCCACTGGATGGCCATCCAGAGGATGTGATTCCCTTCCGCTCTTCCCTGCTAAGTGCTAAGTGCTAACTCCATATACTTCATCTCTGAAAAGATATATACATTTTTAATTACCACATCAGAATATTTCAATAAGAAGAATTTCAATTATTGAAAAAGTTCATGACTAATTTCACAAAAGTTGTAAAAACTTTAAAAATAATAAAAAACTGGACAGCTGTGAATATGCTTCAAAGCGACCATTCGATAAACATATCTAAAAATAATAAGGATTATAACATTTAAACATGTATGAAGAGTTCACATTTTGATATCGCAGCAGTTGGTGATGGCAAAAATCCAAATAATAAACATACATTGAAGCTATGGATGAAACATATATAAAAGCATAAAGTCACGGAGACAAATGAAATAGTATAGCATTTATATAAAATTTTGTTGGAGTAACATGGGGTGCGTGGATTTAGACATACCGGCAAGACAAATTATAAAGGTTCACATATGCAGTGCATCCTTATCAAAAAAAATATGCAGTGCATCTGTGCATATTAATTAACACGTGGCCGCCGGTACACGGCTGGTCAAGGAAGACACTAACACATGGTGCTTCTTAAAGTGCCACGTGTCAGATCCGTTGTACTTAGTCGGCGGAAAAATTAAAAAGAGTCCCCTATTTGGATGGTACAACACGTCAGAACCTCAGTGGTTTCCTCTTTCGGACGATGCTGTACACTCAATTGTGAACCGCTTAACGCCCGAGTCCCGACCGCACTGAATACTAAATAGTGGCCTTGATGACGTTTGGTGGACTTGGTTTAAGACGGTATTTGCAAATTTTCTTTTCTTATTTTTTTTTAAGAAAAGAATGCAAGATTAAAAGGTGTGCATGGAAAATTTTGGAATGAAAGAAGTTTTTTCATATGATTTGAAAAATATACGTTTTTTTTTTAATTTTAAACGGTTGTTATTAATTATGAGTCAAACTGTACTGGAAAAACATTGAAAAAATTGATCCACATTAGAACATATATTATAGTATATCTTTACATAATTTTACGTTTCCTTTATTTTTCTTTTCCAGCATCGTTTATTTTGAGTAGTGAGTGTCAAATCATTCCTCTCGTAAATTTAATTGATTATAATTCACAAATATATGCACCAAAATAAAATTCCAATATTAATAAATTTGTGCAATTAGATGAACTAACGAGACCTAAGACTAAACTATAATGTTATCAGCTGAGCAAAATTGATTCAAGAGCTGAACAGTTGGTACTTTCAACATGGTATAAAATTGAACAGAATCCTGCTATTCTATATCGGACCGTCTAAATGGACATCGAATGGATAAAATATATATAAAAAAAATCCACTTGAATGACATCATTGGGATAATCCGGTTCGTTCATTTAAAAAAAAAAATAATGGTCCAATTTGATATTAAGAAAATTCCTGCTTTTGTTGGAAGAATAATGTCACATTGGGGCTCTTATGGACAGACGTGTAGCATTGTAGGAATGACTCCATCTCCATGGCGGTTGAGGCTCTTCTTATTTTATATATGAAGTCATTTATAATTACATTGATTGTACTCTTGTTCTAGTAACCACAAATATATTTCAGATAATAATTAGTTCAACGGTTTTTTTTTTTTTTTTTTTGAAACATAATTCAACGGGATAGATTGTATTGACAATATACTTGCTTAATTGCAATAATTCATATACAATTTTCTTACATTTAACTTTATTAGAATTAAGTAATAACAATTGTAAAGAGAATTTTCTATTTTTTTTATGTTGAGCGCATTTATTATTATTAATTAATTAATATTTTTTATTTTGGAAAACATTTATTTGGTTGGAGTGTTGAACTGGAGCTCCACTATAGTGTCAGTCGGACCGAAAGCAATTGCGGTGCTGCGCCACCTGCCCACCCACCCTCTTCTCTCTTCTCTCTTTCTCTCTCTCTCTCTCTCTCTCTCTCTCTCTCTCACACACACACACACAGAAACAGTAAAAAGGAAGGGCCCCGTCTTGTCTTCTCTCTCCTCCTCATCCCCAATTCCCCATAAACATGATGTATTTTAAAATTATTATTTATTTTAATATTTTTATTATTAAAATTAGTTGTATTTTATGTGTGTCGAGGCTTAATTTTTTCTGTATCCGCCACTGGATGTAGCATTTAGTTTCATTGTCTTTTTTTTTTTCCATAATCGGGGTGGTCATTGAGCAATTACTAAAGTTTGACTAAATTAGTGAAAAATCATTATCATCTTCTGTATCGAAGGACTTTGATTTCATTTTTCTCTAATAATAATAAATATGTGTGTATATCGATGATAAAATTATTTAAAATATCGTACTAATTAATTTTTTTAAATAAGTAAAAAGTAAAAAAATTATCTACATATTTTAATTTTAATAATCTTACATATAATAAAGATGTGTGGATGACCCCAAAAGATGCGAATAAAATGTGTCTATTTTAATATAAAGACCATACGGTGTCATTAAGGATGTCTCGCCAAAATGTGTCATCAAGTGGCTGTTCTAAAGGGTGCAATCGAATGGATGCTTTAAAGGGTGCAAATAAAGGTGCATATCTTGACAAAGACACCAAAGGATGTCATTTAAGGGATATCTCATTAAAGGGTGCAATCGAGGATGACCCCAAAAGATGCGAATGAAAAGGTGTCTATTTTAACATAGGGACCATATGATGTCATTTAAGGATGTCTCGCCAAAAGGTGTAATTGAGTGGCTGTTTTAAAGTGTGCGATAAAAAAAGTACATATCTTGGCATATAGACCATATGGTGCTATTTAAGAAATGTCTTGACAAAGGGTGCAATTGAATGGATGCTTTAAAGAGTGCAAATGAAAATGTGCATATCTTGACAAAGACACCAAAGGGTGTCATTTAAGGGATGTCTCACTAAAGGGTGCAATCGAATATATGCCTCCACCAAAAGATTCCAACATTTTACCTATAAATAGTGCTCCTTATTTCAAATTTTCATGAACCATTTCACATTTATAAAATGACAAACATAATAGATATCACATCACTCTCAAATAGAAATCTAGGCATCATACGTGCACGGATCATGAAAATTTGGCCCAACACAAATTCAAAAATGGAAAATACATGAGGTATGAATATCGTTCTACTAGATAGTAAGGTAATTTTTTTTATAAATTTCATGCTTACATTAAAAGAAGTTTTAAATTTTGACACAAAACTAAAATTCCTATATCATTTCTATTTCAAATATATGACAAGAATTTGCTACCAACATAGTTTTCATATTTATGCATTTGGGCCAATAACTTTATGACATATATAAATTTAAAAATATTTAAATCTTTTAACTTAACAATAATATTTGCTTAAAATATCCAATTTTTTACTGAAAGATTTTTATTTTGGTATACAGGGAGGTGTTATACAAAGTGTTGTTTATATTGGATAGTATCAACAGATTCAAAATGATTTTACAAAAGGCGTCATGAGCGAGATTGCACGATTCAACATTGAACATATTGGATGAGGCTATCGTACAGTTCTCCACAAGTTTTCGATTAGTTTTTTCAAAAACATTTATGTTACTTCTTTTCCATCAAATCTCTTTGCCATATCCACGTGTTACTTTTGATTTCAAGTCTTTTGAAAATATTGGAACAAATATTACTGATTTGACGTGGCCTATAGGTACACCAATTTGTTAAAATTTCTACAATCATATAAATTTAAAATTGTATTTCTTAATTACTATTTACTTATTAAGTAATGTTTATATTTTTAGTTTAATATTTTCACATTTCAAATTAATGGAGATGTCATGGGAAGGATTTATGAGTTTTCTTTTGTGAACACATAATGGTAAAAGGGCAGCCTAAACTAATCCAAATTGTATATCTAACTGATGAAAGATCTTTTACTTTTATAATGCAAACATAACTATCACTTAAACTATTTTATAGTTCATCAACATTAAGTTCTAAGATATGCATAATTTATTTTTATAATTATCGCACTTTAAATTTAAACATATACCATGTCTTTTATATTTAACTTTAATTTATTATTTTAAGACACATATCTTTATTATTTTGAACTCTATATCTACTTTTATCTAAAGGCTACACAATTGATTTTGTTTTAAGGAAAGACTTTTATTGACTCTTTAAAAATATTGAATAGCTTGAAACAAACTCTAATGGAATATGAAGGTATATATGAATTCTTCATATATATACCTACTATTTAAAATTCTTATGGACCGTGATGGAGGAATAATATGAATATCAGCGAATGAAATGAAGACTAGTTACAACCTCAGTTTCTGTTGCTTGACAATTTAATAACTACTACAACATCCTGTTTAAGCTTCTGAAACTTGTTTTAGCATATGTGTCTTAAACTCTATATTTTGTTTTAGCATAAACCTCCATTATGTTGAAAGAATATGAAGGTATTTATTGGCATGAAATTAATTCGATCGTATTGAAAATTAAATCATATATAGGAAGACTTTATTATTTCAATTTTTGCATTTTTATTGTCATGATTATGTTATCTTATATAGAAAATATACATTAAAAACAAGATACTTTCTGTTAAAACCATTTATTCAAAATCAGTTATCGACTTGAAAAAAATTAACGGCACAATTTTTCATATATTCTTTACATTAACATCCAACATCGTCGAGCGAAACTCGACATACATATCTAGTTATTTTATTAGTTGTCATCGTTGTTAATATCCCATCCTCGATGGTAATGTACTATAAGTTTCTGGACTGGAATAACATACCATGCTTACGTGACAGAGAATCAATTACTGTATTCCTTATTAGTGGTAATGTAAGAGTGCTTTTGGAATTTAGTTTTATACAACTTTTTTTCTGCTTTGAAGTGGTGTGATGGTTCTGATATTTTATTGAATTTAATGAAGGATACATGCTATATTCATACTATTCATAAAAACTCATGACAAGTTCAAAGAACAGCGGTTCCAAAGAATATTTCACTTTGGACTTCTCATTTTTCTTTTGTTTATAACCAGTAAGTGATGGAATTCTTTCAACTTCAGCATTATCTCTGCTGTACAAAGTTTCTTCTATAGAAGACAAATTATTGTTATTCCTCAAACGAGGTTATTTGAGCAAGAGAATTGGCTTGACATTGGTCACGGATAGGGAGAAGATATTGTGTGAATCTGCAATGCAGTGAATTCTTCATATATATACCTACTATTTAAAATTCTTATGGACCGTGATGGAGGAATAATATGAATATCAGCGAATGAAATGAAGACTAGTTACAACCTCAGTTTCTGTTGCTTGACAATTAATAACTACTACAACATCCTGTTTAAGCTTCCGAAACTTGTCTAAAAACAAGCTAAAATAAAAGCTAATATGATGATGAGTGATGACTATTTACTATTATATAATGTCTCTATTTGTCACTTAAAGTAATTAAAGAATTGAGCAGGCCTACATTTACCGTAAGTCAAATTTTGTGCTAGATCAAAGGATATGGAAAAAAATCGTACACTTTATCTTTATAAAACAATATTAATACATGACTTAATCAGTTAATATGAAGAATACAAGAAGAGGTGTTGTTAAGTGGTACGTGGTTTCTCCGGAAAGAGAGGAGAATGTTTTCTCCCGTTGCCAATAGTCCCCACAAGGGCATTACTAAACCTCAATCCTGGATGGAGGAATGAACAATGCATGCTACATTATTGGGATTGTCTGGGCACGGTATATGTGTTATAGGATGAGCCGTACCTGTAGTTCCTTCCTTTGTTGGATTTGTGGGCCCTTTCTTCAGTGTGTGCCACCATTATTTATTATGGGCCACAACATATTTTGTGGAAGAGCTGTGTTGGGTTTTGGATGCGTATCAGCTTTTGGAATTGGTTTTTTTCTTTTCATTGTGCCGTGTGGTGATGGCTTCATTTGATTGGCAGCTGTAGACGGTCGGTATTTGTATGTTGTGTTTGATTTTGCAGCGCCTGTTTCATCCATCTATTTAACCTCATGATGCATTATGACTCATGTTTTGCTCAGGTGAACAGTTGGGTGCGGCTGTGGCTGTTGTTCCTTTGATTAAAATCGGGTGGTTGTTATCTAACATTGACTGCTTAGTCCATGCATTTGTCTATATCTCATCAGTGCTTTTTATTCTTCCTCTGCTATTAAATATGCTCTTTTTTCCTCCTCCTCTTACCCCTTTCTGTTTGTCTTCCTTCCTTCAAAACTATTGCTAATTGCTAAGGTTTGTTCTCTGCCGCCGTCTCAATGCGTCGGCTCCCTCTTTACCTCCCTTTTCTTTATTGCTTTTACCATTTTCCCTGTTTTATCATTCGCATCTGTTGTGAAAACCCGTAGAATTTAAAAATAAAAATCTAATTCTAAAATGACTGTTAATTTCTAAACAAAATAAAATCATATAATTTGACGAATAATTTAAAATTTTAAAGAAATTCTCAGAAATCATAATACAAATAGTCTAAAAATGAAGATCAGATAATAATATTTAATAAAACTTCAAGCAAACAAATAAATAAAATTAACCGGGAACCGAATTTCAAATTCACAAAATTTTTATAGTTTAAACTTAATTAAAACTGTAATTTACTGATCAGTTAAATAATTAGTCGATCTCCTCTATTCTGAGTTGTTGGATCTGGATTTCAAAAATCCAGATTATTCTGAATCGTTAGATCTTTGCCGTCTTGACAACCAATCAGATCCATGGATTTGATGAGATTTTCTGAATTCCATTTCATTTTTTTTGTCCACCGCCCAATCTCCTCTTCCCTTCTTAAACTCCTCGAGCTATCCGTCCCTCTCTCACACGCTTTCACCTCTCACCATCTCTCCCTCTCTCGATCGAAACCAGAGCTCACCCGCTCGCTCTCCTTCACTCTCGCTCACCGTCGACCTCACTGCCTCCCTCTCCCTGACTGCCTCACCTCTTCCCTGACCCAAGCCCCAAAACCCCACCTCACTGCCTCTCTTCTCCTCCATCTCAGCCATTTCCCCTCTTCTTCTCCATCTCAGCCCCACTCACGGCCATCCACACTGTTTCCCCTACCACCTCACACACACCCACTGTTCCTCTCTCTCTCTCTCGTTCTTGGACTGGCACTGGTGAAGGCGACGTGTAGCAGTGGCAAGGACGGCGCTTGGCGGCTGATGGCAGACGAGAAGGCACCTCAGGCGACGGCAGACTGAGCACCTCCCTTCTTCCTCTCCCTCTTTACTGCTTATCTCGGTTTGATCAACCCTTTTTTCTCTCTCTCTCTCTTGCTTGTCTGTGTTGTAAATGCGAGAGGCTTGCACTGTGTTGAATTGCTTGATTTGCTTGATTGAATTGAATTGATCTGTTAAATTGAGTACTTGCTTGTTGAATCGATTGAATGCTGATTGTGCATTGCCTCATGTGTTTGATCTGTGGATTTGTTTGCCTAGTTGGCTCGTTTGAGCCTTGCTTGATCTGTGAACTCTGTTAGGCTAGACAATGTTGTGCTTGTTTCTGTTTAATGTGATTTGTGTGCTGGCTGAGACCATGCATTATGTTGTGAGGCGTTAATCGCCTATACTTGAGCTTGTGATGGCTTGATCTGTGTTGTCTGTGCTCACGGCTTGGTTTCCAGGCTGGTATATCTCTGTGATGCTTGATGTACGGGCCTGGTACGAGCATGGTACCAGTTGGGTACGGCTCTGCCATGCGCTCTGCTACACCAAATTTTGGTGCCAAGGACCTCTGTGTGAATTTTCCTAGTATCAGGGACCTACTTGTAATTATCTTTGAACTGGATTCGGACCAATTTATAAATAGATCTGTTATTAAGGACTATAGTGTAATTGTATAGTAAATAAAATTAATCTGAGGACTTGTTTGTAAAATGGTTTGGCTGGCGGGTCGGATCTGAAAAGAATTATCGGATCTGGACTTTACTTATTGGGTTTGGATTTGACCACCATAACCCATTCGCCTGTTGGACCCCATCCGTTAGGCCAGCAGGTTGGGCCCCTTATTCCCACCTGGGCCGTGTATTTTCTCTGGCCTGTCGGCCTTTTATTCCTTTCTGGGCTGTTCTCCTTTTGTTAAGAACTGGGCCGTCTCTTCTCTATTGTGGGCCTGCACACTGGGCCTTTCCTTGGCTGGCCGTGAATTTTAAAAATCTGGACTGGGCCAGGTCCAAAGTAAATTCAGGGTTAACATTAAATTAATTAAATTAATAAAAATGGATTAGTATTAAATTAAATTGCTATCTAAATAAATCGGATTAATACGTAAACTTAAAGATGAGAGATGATTTCAAATAGTCTAGAAACAATTCTAAAAGATACAGATACAATGGAAAAACCTATACTCATATGATCCCAAACACATTAAAACACCAACACGTTACAACACAAAAACATTATTAATTAGGATATGTTATTCTTATTATCACTAATATTATGTAAAATTAACACATCATTTAAAGTAACCTATTCACATAACATTTGAGTTTAATTTCATTATATTCTATTTATATTTTCATTGATTTTCTTTTATTTAATAAGACAAAAGTACTAACTAACAAATTAGTTCGATAAAGGATTTACAAAATTAGAATTTATATTATTTCATACTTGAGCAAAACACTGCTAGAAATATATACTAAACAAAATCAAAAGACTTTCTAAAACAAATATAATACGACTTTAATGCGTAGAATGAACTGTAGGAACTCGTCTAAAACGTCTTCCTTTTCACTCATTTTTTGAATGAAACTTTGCCAAAATTTTATAAGGTATTTCTCTAAATATATAATATATTTTAAAACAGAATCCCTTTCAGAAAATTTTAAGTTCTACTCATTAATAGACTTAACCTAAATCCAATTGAGGGATAATTAGAGATCGTTAATTAAGCGTTACTTAGTGTTCGTTTTTCTAAGTTAAGTCTTTTGTGTTTGGTCAGGTGACCAGCAGGGCTACTCAGACTTTGTAGAGGACAGTTTCACTGAGTTCGAGGATGGTGGCACGGAGCAGGACTACACTGACCCTCTAGCTGAGTAGCAGCTCTACACTCTACTTTCCAGGTGTGTGTGGATGCCTTTAGGTTTTGTTTAAACTTTAAACGGTCAGGAACACCTCCCACACCCTCACAGAACAAAAGAAAGGATAAGTATGTCTAATTTTATCCTTTTGACTGCTAAGATGATGTTGTCTGAAGAAGGATAAATTTTTCAGTTTTGTGTTGGACTGAAGGTCCACTATAGTGTTAGTCGGACCGAAAGCAATTGCGGTGCTGCGCCACCCACCGCTTTTCTCTCCTTTCATTCCGCTCTCTCTTACACACAGAGATTGAGAGATGGTAAAAAGGGAAGGGGCCTGGTCTTGTCTTCTCTTTCCTCCTCACCCCCATAAAAACGCTCCTCTCTCTCTCTACTTCTCCAATGTCTCCTCTCTCTCTCTCTCCCTCCCTCTCCCTCCCCTTTCCTCTCCCCTCTCTCCCTTCTCTCACTCTCAAGTAGAAATAAAATCCCCCCTCTCACTCTTAGGTAGAATCCCCAATTTTTTATTGACTTGGTTTTGGTTGAATTGTGCTTGCTGTTTCTTCGTAGGCCATCTGCTTCTCTCATAGAAAAATGTCTACAGCCCCTTCAGTTTTCCTCGTCTCTTCTGAATTTCGGACCTCTAGGACTCCTACAATTAGAGGAGGAAGACTAAGAACAATTCGAAGCAACGGATTTAGCTTTCTCAATGGGAATTTGCGGATTATGCTTCTTCGCCCCATGGTTATCAGAGCTGGATTCAACCCCAGAAGAAATTCTTTCAGGCCTTCTGCTTCTTGTAATTCTCTATTCACTCTACTTCCAAGTTGCAATTCTATAATTATTGAGAATTTGATTCACATTTCATATTGGTACAATTGCTAACAAGCTTCTTCCTGTACCTGTACTTTTGTATTTGTTATTCATAATCATTGATTGAGTAGTTAATTATAGTACCGCATGCTACTTTGATTACTTGTTGATTATAACATTAGCATTATATAATGTTCTTCTTAGTCCAATAAACTAATAAACATAGCACTGGACATTCTATTTTATATATCAAACAAACGGCGCCCTGTCTTCGTGCCAACATTATGGTACAGAAAATTAAGTTTTAAAAACTTGTACCATCTTTTATTCTATCTAAGAAATATAATTTACTTTCATATTTTCTATTTTAAGGGATGTCAACTTCTCAAATAGCAAGCCAAGCTTTTACGTGGGGCACAGTTGTTGTACTTCCCTTCTACACTCTTATGGTTTTAGCTCCCAATACAAAACTTGTAAGCTTTCTTCATATTAGCCTTTAACACATCAGATTTCAATCTCAGAAAAAAAAAGGAATGTTTGCTTTACAAATGGTATTTTATACAGACAAAAAGAATGATGGAGAGCAGCGCTCCTTATGTTCTACTGGGGATTTTATATGCCTATCTATTGTACCTATCATGGACTCCTGAGACTTTAAGGTGTATGTTTGCTAGTAAATATTGGCTACCTGAGGTGAGTGACAGAGCTCGTAACACCCTATATTTTTCTACTGTTCTTTTGTAACATATGATTTGGAAATACTGATCAATGTATTTTTGTTATCTTTTACAGTTATCTGGAATTGCAAAAATGTTTTCTAATGAAATGACAATGGCTTCAGCCTGGATTCATCTTTTGGCAGTTGACCTGTTTGCTGCCAGGTAACTTCCCTCGCCTCTTTCTCCCTGTCTGACTAATTTAGTTCATGTACTACTTATTTGGGTTTATTTCAAACATTGTTTTCTTTTCTTTGTGGAAATACATTGTCCAATGGTTTGGTTTTATACATTATAACATATATTACAAAGTAATCCCTTCACTAGCAATATTATTTTTCTATTAATTTGTTTAATAGTACATCTTTTCTTTTGTTTCAAAATTTTCATTTGATATTCAGGCAAGTATTCCATGATGGCTTGAAGAACAATGTGGAGACACGGCACTCCGTTTCTCTGTGTCTTCTCTTTTGCCCAATTGGGATTGTTACTCATGCAGTTACTAAAGTTCTGACTAAACCGGTGAAACATCAGCACTAGATACAGTTATCTTTTGGATAGATGAGATACATTTGTACTTTTTCTTGCATCTGGCTTCTTGTACATTGATTGTAATTGAGGAAATATTGAATAAGTTTTTTAAGTTCACATAATTGAATGAAATTTATGTTTATTTTTAAGATAAGAGCGTTGCAAAGAAAATTAGTGGACCTTTCTAGATTCAGAGGTTTTTTTTTTTGGATTTAATAGAGACTGTGAATATTTTTTCTGATATAATAGGCCTAACAATCATCATTGACAGAATGAAAATACGATGCCTTTTTTGAACTTAGGCATTATCTATTTTATTAAGATTTTGATCAAGAGGGTTCAGTTTGATATTCTGATATACTGGGCAAAAATAAACTGTGGGGATTTGCACGGTAACGACTTCTTCATACCATTGCGTACGCCTAAGAATTTTAGTAGTCAGGTAGTAATATTAAGACTTGTATCTTACTTGTCATGGTGATAAAAAATAAGTCTATGCTTTGTGGTTATTACTTATTAGAGAGAGTTCACAAGTCCCACGCGCATATTTACTGTTTTTGGAGCCTCTGAACTGGGGATTTATTAAGGTTGCTTTATTGATTTGTTAATCAAATCATCAAGTTTTTTTTTGTTGGAAGGATAAATTCTGCATTGATAGGAGACACATATATGAATATACTTCGGCTATAGTTGACGTCTGCTAAACATGCGTACATAAGTTATTGGTATAGCTTGATAAATACATACGCAATGAGTTTGAACAAATTCGTTCAAAAATGGTGTCTGAACGTATGTATTTAAAAACTATCAATTCATATTTAGGCGAAAATAAAGATTTTGGTGTGCAATATAACGTGAACTCATGCCTTTAGATATGATTATAAAAATAGTTTTGAATTCATGAGTTTAAATTATTTTATTTTATTTTATTTTTTGCAAATGCATTTTTTTTAAAAAAAAGTTACATAAAATTGATAAAATAAAAATCTAAATTCACGAGCAATTATTGTTATCCAAATATATATATAATCGGGAAAGGAAAAATAAAGAATATCCAAACCTCTCAATTGTTGAAGAGAGTTGTGATATAATGATCGGAATCCGGTATAGAAAGTATTGCAGATATTTTGAAAGATGAAAAGGTGCGTTGTACCTCGAAGGAAATACACATGCTTTGACATCCCACCACATAACCACAAGAGAATTGGAGCAAGAAATACGCATATTTTAAAAGGAGGCTGTCTGAACGACACTTAAGTATGAAATTTGATTCGGCTCCACTTTAGTACAGCTCCTTTCCAGTTGTCCCTACTCCCTACACATTTACATAGAGAAGATCCTTCCAACGAGATTGGTGGGGCTCCCATTATCTAAAAAGAAAAAAAAAATTCACGAAAAAGACGCATGAATCAATTTTTAGTTCTATGGTTCTTTTTGTTCTTTTGTTTCAATATTTTGATTTGTGTTCAGACTAGAATATATTCGATCCAAGATGTTTCGAAAAACAATATGTAAAGATGCAGTATTTACTTTCATTGTCTTCTTTTTTCCGTAATCAGGATGGTTATTGTGCAATTACTAAGGTTTGGCTAAATTAGTTGAAAATCATTATCATCTTCTGTATCGAAGGACTTTGATTTCTATTTTTTCTCTAATATAATAATAGAAATATGTTATATCGACGACAAAATTATTTAAAATATCACAGGAATTAATTAATTTTTTTAATAAGTAAAAAGCAAAAAAAAAATTATCTACATATTTTAATTCTAAAAATTAGTTTATCAGTTGTCATCATTATTAATATCCCATCCTCGATGGTAATGTACTATGTAAGTTTCTGGACTGGACTTACATACGCCATGCTTACGTGACAGAGAATCAATTCTTTTACTTGTATTCCTTAATGTGAGAGTACTTTTGGAATTTAGTTTTATACAACTTTTTCTCTGCTTTGAAGTGGACATGTGTTGGTTCTGATATTTCATTGAATTTAATGAAGGATATATCATATAAGCTATATTCATACTATGCATAAAAACTACACGCCGTGTTTCATGACAAGTTCAAAGAGAAGCGGTTCCAAAGAATATTTCACTTAGGACTTCTCATTTTTCTTTTGTTTGTAACCAGTAAGTAATGGAGTTCTTTCAACTTCAGCATCATCTTTGTTGTACAAAGTTTCTTCTATAGAAGAAAAATTATTGTTATCCCTCAAACAGAGGTTATTTGAGCAAGAGGATTGGCTTGAAGATATTGTGTCAATCTGCAATGCAGTGAATTCATCATATAAATACCTACTATTTAAAATTCTTATGGACCGTGATGGAGGAATAATATCAGCGAGTTCAGTGCATACTATGTAAAATGCTAAAAAGAAAATGAAGACTTGTCACAACCTCAGTTTCTGTTGCTTGAAAATTTAATAGCTATTACAGCATCCTGCTAATCTTCCAAAACGTGTCTAAAAACCAGCTAAAATAAAAGCTAACAGCAATGTCTCTATTTGTCACTTAGGCCGTGCTCCAGAAAACTGAATCGGAGGGAGAGGAGAGGAGAGTAACGGAACGATCGGAGAAGTTTACTCGCTCCACGCAGAAAGAGAAGACGACCGAAAGGAAGAGAAGACGATGGAAGAGCACATTGAAATTTCGAAAGTTTTAGAGTAAACTTCTACACCCCAAATCGAGAGTAACGAATTCCGGTCAATCCTTACTCTCTTCTCCGTTCCTCTCCTTTAATGTTAGGGTTCTGGAGCAGACCCTTAAAGTAAGAACAAAGAGTAAAAGAGAGAAAAACTGTCTATCTTTAACACTGCGTCCAAATCTTGTGTTCTTGTACCAAGACTTGAAGAATTGAGCAGGCCTACATTAACCATAAGCAAAATTTTGTGCTATATCAAAGGATATGGCAAAAAATCGTGCACTTTATAAAATAATATTAATACATGACTTAATCAGTTAATCTGAAAAATACAAAAAGAGGTGCTACTTAAGTGGTTTCTGGGGTGGTTTCTCCGGAAAGAGAGGAGAATGTTTACCCCCGTTGCCAGTAGGCCCCACAAGGGCATTTGGTAAAAGAAAAAACCGGAGAGAACAGCAACAATAGTACTTATAGTAAAATTAATATAATTATTTCTCTGGTGTCTATAGAAACCATTCAAAGTAAACACATCTAAGAAATACGACAAGAAAGTTGACTCCCAATTGAATTATTACAATGAAACTCTGAAGAATAAAAATAATTTGGAAATACGAAAAGAATGGTAAACTTGCTATCCTGTATAATTTTTCCTAAACATTTGTTTGCTCTTTTCATATGATTTATCACTCCTTTTGCAGAAATAAGGAACTCATTTTGTAAGATGTACCAGCATCAAATATATGATTGAGAATTATTGCTAATCTCACGCCAGCTTTAGAAATCTGCTTCTCCACAACAGGATACCGAGAATAGAAATAATCATCTGCATTGTATAACACATAAATTCAGAGCTTGACGTTTTCTATTTCTTTCTTTTGTGTTTTGATCAAAGTCTCAATAGTACCAATATATGCAGGTTATTTAATATTCTTTTTCTTCTACATTGAACGATATCTACCAGGATTGTTGTTGGAAAAATTCCTAAACAGATATTAAACGAAACACAATAGAGAAGAGAACAAAACAGAGAGCTTTTTTGTGGTGCGAAAAACTGCTGCACCATTTTTAGATTTTCTCATTACTTATACTACTATATTACATGGATTACATAATAAGAAAAACATTTCCTAATACAATACTGCCTAAAAATAACGATTGGTTTCTTATTTTTTAAATGCCATAAAACTAAAACATAACATATATAAATTAGGAAACAAATATTACCAAAGACTAGTACTTAATAAAAATTAACGTTCTATGTTGGTATGTCATTGCTTCAGCAGATTCGTGCCAATATACCGACACTACTAGCTTAACATAACATTCACTTTCCTAAGCTAGTCGTGTCGGCTTTCACATTAACTCGTTTGCTTCAAGCATCAACAGAGCAGGTTCATCATCTTCCACTTCTACCACATATGCCTTCTCCTTTTTAAGTTGGGTGCATTCAGAAGAAAAGTGACCATATTCTGAACAATTAAAACACTTAATCTTTGACTTGTCAAATTTTCTATATGACATTTTTCCTTCACCGTCTTTCTTTTCTTTTAGAGCTAATGTTTCCCACTGTGCACGTGTAAACAACAACTGCTCTTCTTCTTCCTCAAATTTGCGTCTCCCATTCAAACTTTCCTCAAAGACTTGCAATCGCCCTATTGCCTCTGTAACAGACATCGTGGTCATGTCCCCCCATTATTTTATGGTACCAATAATTGAAAGAAACCTATCAGGGACAACCCCAAACAATTTTTCAACTACAGTGCTTTCTTTCAATTTTTCTCCAAGAGAGCGAATCTTGCTTACAACACAAGTAAATCTCTTTGAAAAATCAAGAATGTTGTCAGAATCATCCATAACGATCCGATCAAACTGTCGCTTCAGGACTTGTGCCTTTGCTTTTTTGACACGGTCCTCACCTATACTCATTTCCTTGATTGCCTCCCACGCCCCCTTCGCTGTTTCCTTTTCAGCAATTGCCATCATCACATCATCTGGCACGGCTTGAGAGATCGCTGCCATGGCACCATGATCCTTCTCTGCATCGACCGACACGCTACCATCTATTGCTTCCCATACACACAGGGATCGCATGATGATCTTTATTTTTATAGCCCACAGACCATAATTCTCATGGTTCAACATAGGGTACTGAATCGGCACACCACCTCCTCTCACCAGTACTTTCGGTGGTAGAGTCTTCTTTGTCTCAGTGTTTTTGTCTCCCATAACACTGCGCTATGATACCAATTGTTAGAAAAATTCCTAAATAGATATTAAACGAAACACAATAGAGAAGAGAACAGAACAGAGAGCCTTTTTGTGGTGCGAAAAACTGCTGCACCATTTTCAAATTTTCTCACTACTTATACTACTATTACATGGATTACATAGTAAGAAAAATATTTCCTAATACAATATTGCCTAGAAATAACGATTGGTTTCTTATTTTCTAAATGCCATAAAACTAAAACATAACATAACATATATAAATTAGGAAACAAATATTTCCAAAGATTAGTACTTAACAAAAATTAACGTTCTATGTTGGTATGACACTGCTTCAGCAGATTCGTGCCAATATACCGACACTACTAGCTTAACATAACAATTGTCACAAACAGTATTGGTCGGATACTAGAATTTTTTATATCCTTGCCTGGGATCAAATTCGTTGATACTAGATTCAGAAATTCGAAGAAAGAAAAACCTAGATGATCATATCATGAGAAAACATACCCTGTTGAATCTTGCTCTACATCCTTGTATGCGTAAGAGCACGATAGTTTAATGTTTTCTGATGCATAACTGAAGAATTAAATTTATTAACAAATCTATATGACAAATTACTATTATTTATTTATTATTTTTTTGTCTGCAAAGGCACACAGCATAAATCTTACTCGTTAGCACAAGTTGCTCTTTTATTTTGGCAGTTCTCCCATTTATTTAACTCATCCGGCCAATCTTCCTAAACAAGAAAACAAAACATATAAATTAGTTCTAATGAGAAGAGAAGATTATCTATATTGGCTGACTACAAAGGACAAAATACAGAGAAATATGCTCTTAACCACTTACAGTAATGTTCAATTTGATTGCATCAATCATAGTATTGAGATCATTATCGTAAAAGTCCTTCATTGCTGTCTCAATCATGCTGACATCCCATACCTTAAGTTAGTAAAATAGAACATCAGAAGAACGTATGGAAATAAAATAACTAAAAAATATGATGATTTTGAATTGAGAACAGTAAATTATTCTCTGACATGATGGAGGTTGGTCTTCCTCCTGTACCAGTGTACTATTATAGTATTACCACCTTCATCCGCCTCGAATCCAACATGCAATGGCTGATGTACATCTATCTCCAACAAAATGAGAGAGAAACATCAAGCTCTCTGTCAAATTATCTGTTCTTACACAAAACAAAATGCAATTGGCTTCAAGTTGTTGTAAAACAAACAGTGATAAACAATGGTCTTACATGTATTTTTGGAGTCTCCGTAGCTGTACAACTTGTTAGTGTAATTGTTTTTTTTTAGAAAACTTGACAGCGACTGTCAAGTAGTTGGTTAGTGTAATTGTTAATTGCACCTACAGCACACATCCCTTGCTGGCCTTTGGGGTTATGGCAATCCAAGAGACGTTTGGTAATATACAAATAAAAAGTTTGGAAGTTTTTGTCGTAATATTAATTTTTGATAGGATGAACTTATCAGACTCCACAACTACACGAGAGGTATGGGATAAGACAGTGACTCAGTGAGGACAAACGAAAATATCTCCACTACCTCTCCAGTTCTCCTCGTCAAGACGTCATAATTAATTAGACTTAACAAATATGAATCATTGTAAGCTAACTAGCTATTATTAAAATTGAGTCAATTGGTCTATTTGACACTGAAATGTGGGCCCAATATTCTGACATCATGAGTAGAATGAATGCAGAATAGAGTGGGGGTAGGTGGGGCCCAGTAAAGACGGGTGGAAGGAGGATTGCCTTCCAACTTCCGAGTCTAGTTAACTTGGACTCGTTTTCGTTGGTGCTTGGTAAAACCGTAAAAGCATTACCATTTACCAGGCAGACACTGAGAGTCTGAGACACTTTACAATTTTGCATGTTAACCCCTCAATTCTCAAAGAATAAGAATAAGAAGAACATACTGGAGTAGAGATAATTGCAAAGTCCAGGGGTGTTGATGTAATGTAGGGGACTGGACCAGCGGTAGCGGAACCTCACCTCGTCAGGCCCTTAATTAACCCCTTAAAAGACGACCGTACGGTACCATATATATGGCGTGGAGATGGGAGTTGTGGAGAAGTAGAGGCGAGTGATGACTGATGACTGATTACTGATGAGTGATGACAAAATAAAAATGTCGTTAGAAAAATTCCCCCAATCACATGTTTTAGGTAGTGAATTTTTTTCCTTTTTTTTTTTTTTTTTGCCGTAACGGATATGCTTTTTTGATTAAAACACGGCTTAATTAATAATGGGGAATATGCTTCAGCTGGCTATTTACTACTGCTACTTTGAAAATGATTCGTGTGATAATTATACAGCGGGTCAAATTGAGTTACATTTACCTCGTCTCACGGTCACGGAACATTACAACAAATTCCACACACAAACTTTTCCTTTGCTATTCTTTGATTTGTTAGTTGTTACACGATTTGTCGTTAATTAATGCTACAAAATTTTCAAAGTCGATAATAATAAACAAAAGAAAAGCTATCTCACGAAGCGAGATTGAACTCTCTATAAATATATAAAATCCATGTTTAACCAAAATCAAATAATTTATATGCAGGTTTGACATTCAATAATCAATTATTTTCTACTAAACTATATTTTGTCCATTCCACACATTAGCAGCCGGTGGTCCCGGAACAAAAGGTAACCCTTGGGCCTTGGACAACTTATAAGGTAATTTTATATTAGGCAGAATCAGAATACAAAGGAACTTACATAGCCCCATTAACCGGAACCAAAGTGTGGCCCATTTTAGCATTGGGAATTGAAGGTTCTCTGATATTGATATATCTGTTAGATTTATAATTAGTGAATATTATAAAACTTGTGTTCCATTCTTCTAAAACATTCTCCGACAATTCTTTTGTGAAGGTTGAACAATTTTTTATTTCCGAATTTTACCTAGTGTACCTGCTATTTGCTTGTTCAAAAAAGTCTTGCTAATACACTAGCGTAGCATTCCAAATGAAATGTTAACGGACTATTTTAAGATGTCTAATTTATTTTTTCATATCAAAATTTCGTATGAAACCCAACTGAAATTAGAAGTAACTATCATGAATTATAATGAACTGCGAAGTTGGAATTATATAGAAGATATACAAGAAAAAGTTGTTAAAAAATAATCAACTTTTCTTCGGCTCTCTAGATGAAAGGACCAGAAAAAGAAAATAAATATGCCCAATAAAGAGGACCTAACTAAAATTTAATTTCAATAAGAAAAATGAGGTTTGGATGCAATTGTAGGTGCTCTCACCCTTATAACACCAAAATAATAATAATAATAATAAATAATATATTGTAGATGGGTTGGGCTCAATCTGTTTGTACGGATACCATGGTTGGTTGCATTGCATATGTAACATTTACTCACAAACACAGAGTATCCCAGAAAAAAGGTCTCACATGAAAACTGGAATTAAATTTTAATTTTTTTTACAAACTTTGTCTTTCGTGCAGCGGCAAAGCCAAGGGGAGACTGGAGGAGGCCTGGCCTCCCCTATGATTTGTGTTTTTTAAAATTAAATCGTCCAATTAATTTGAACATAAGATGTGCTTTGGTCTCTCCTAAGTTTTTGTAACGAATCATACATGATACATCTATACTCGATACATTACAGAAAAGCACAATTATTATTTCTTAATATCACAAAAGATTTAAATGAAATAACACAAAAGAATATATAGAAGACTAGAGTTCCACATTTCCACTTCATATATTCTGGGTGCTAGCTACACTTAAATTAAACATTGAAATATTCTGGATTTTATTTAAATATTACAATGATATCCTTCAAAATGTTTTCAAATATTGCAAATAATCAATGAGATGGATGAGATGTTCTCTAAATTTTTGGCCACGAAAAATTTAATCTTAGTTTAATAAATACTAAAATACTTTTAAAAAATAATTCAATAAGAACTGGACAATTTTAAATTTGCAATAAACTATTGAAAATCTACATAACATCTATGGGCCTTTCTTGAATATAATAATAAAGTAATAATAATTATTTTTTATTTTACTTTTTTAATCAAACCTCGGCCTCCCTATGTTACAATCCTGGCTTCGTTACTGCTTTCGTGTACCATGTATTGACTCCATATTGCCGTGGCGAATTACTGACAGAAAGATCTCGTAAAAACTTTTTCTTGGGAACATACCAAGTTTTGTGACTCGGCTCACCATAACCAACGTTGTGTCTCCTCTAGAAGAACACAATTTACTCCAGTAGAGCTTTTCCTCTTTTCCTATTTTTGAAAATAAAAAGTTAAAGTAACAGACTATACAACTCAGCAAATGAGATCTGCTCCCGCGCGGGACGGTGCAGCGCACCATCTGCACCGTCCGATCTGATCTTCATGGTTAAGGGAGCCCCGTGCATAATACAGATTGATAGGCCCGAACCGTCCAGATCAGATCGGACGGTGCAGATAGATGCGCTGCACCGTCCCGCGCGGGAGCAGATATGGATTCTACAACTCAGCTACAAATTACTGGAGCAACGGTCACCTGGATAATAAATTAATAATGAATTTTTTTTAAAGTAAAAGAAATGCTAAGAGGCACGAAAAGCACGTCCCCAACTATATATATAACTTTATCAACGGTCAAAAACTTTTTCTAATATAAATATCTAAACCGGACCAGAACCTGCACAAACAACAACAAGAACAACAAAAAAATATCCAAAAAGAATGTCAAACGTTCTCATTCTTCTCTTCCTCGCTGCTTTAGTATTTCAGGCCTCTTCTGATTCAAACAAGATCGGCATTTGCCATGGCCGTGTCGGTAACGACCTTCCCTCTCCCTATGCGGCGTCTCTTCTTCTAAAATCAAATGGCATTTCGAAAGTAAGGCTCTTTCTTCCCGACCCAACTGTTTTACCGGCGTTCAACTCGGCTGGCATTGAGCTCATGATTGGTGTACCAAATGAGAATTTAACTTATCTTGCATCTTCGGACGCCAACCTAGCCGTCAATTGGCTCAGATCCAACATTTTCACTTTTGTTTCCCCTGATCATATCAGGTATTTGGTTGTTGGAAATGAGGTACTATACAAAGATACATTTTATTCACAGTACCTCGTACCAGCAATTAACAATATTTACAAGGCATTGCAAATGTTGGGTCTTGATAAAAAGATTAAATTGTCATCTGCTCATGCCTCCTCTGTGCTTTCTTCATCTTATCCTCCTTCGGCTGGTGCATTTGACCAGCAACTCCTTTCGGTTCTTCTTCCGATGCTTCAATTCTTGAACCAAACTGGTTCACCATTCATGGTTAACACCTACCCTTTCTTTAGCTACATAAATGATCCCATAAATGTTCCCTTGAATTATGCACTATTCGGTCCCGATGCCGTCTCCGTAAAAGATGGTGATTTGGCGTATACAAATTTGTTTGATGCCACAATAGATGCTATTGTGGCGGCTATGGAAAGAGAAGGGTTTAAGGGAATTCCAGTTATTGTTACCGAGACAGGTTGGCCAACAGCAGGACATGTGGTGGCAACAAAAGAAAATGCAGCCATTTATAATGGGAAAATTGTGGAGAGAGTAAGAAATAGGGTTGGTACCCCAAAGCTACCAGGTGTACCAGTAGAGGTGTACTTGTTTGACTTGTATGATGAAAATTTAAAGAGTGGAGGGGAGTTTGAAAAGCATTTTGGCATTTTTAATTTGGATGGTAGCAAGCTTTACAATATTGATTTCAGTTAAAAGCTCTTCTTGGGCTTATTATTTACACTCTTTATGTAAGAATCTGTGAAGTTATATCCGTTAAAGGAATTCATAATTGTTTTCTATCTCACACTTTTCTAATCTATCTAATATCATAAAACATTCAAAGTTCACTGACCCAATCTACAGTTCCGTTCCCATGTATCCTCACCGTCCGTTTCGTGCCCTTCTGTGATGGATCTCATCCTACCCCTTCGGTCCAGTTGCACGCTTTGCCTGGTGGTTTTCTGTGTCTCCTTCCGTGCTCTTCTTTGTGTGCTTTCTGTGTCTTTCTTTGTAGGCCTCTTTGGGCTCTTACTGGGCTATGCTGCTCGCAGTGTTGCTTCCTCCTTTCTCTTCGCTCCTCCTCCTTCGCTTGGCCGTAGGAAATCCTGCTCGGTGCCTTTATCCGTCCACGTTCGTGCACGACGTAGGGGTTTGGTGTAGCGGTCATGTTGCTTCGTACGAAGGCATGGCCTCGCTCTTTTGTGCTGGCCTCTCTCGATCCTTCCTCATTCGATCTTTCTAGGTATTTTTTTCTCTCTCGCTCCTCTCTTCTTCTCCATCTCTTCTCCTCTACAGCACAAAGGCACATCCTTCTCCTCTTCGATACAGAACCTTTGCGAAAATGGAAAGACACAGAAAGATAGAGTGATAGGGAGGTGGAGACCATCGATCATAACTAGGTAGACTTCTTTCTACCCCAACCTAAAGCTCTGAACCAGTAATCTCTCTCTCTCTCTCTGCACGTCTTTCTCCCTCTGTCTATTCTTTTCTTTCTCTCTTTGCTACTGCGTCCGGTTTCTCTTTCTCGCAGATTCTATGTACATTTTTTGTGCCAGATCGGCAGTGGGAAAGCAATGGTGGCACGAGGCTTGAAACGAAGAGCAGATCAAGTAGCTTGGTCGATTAATCGACGGCCTCAGATCAAGTATCTTGGCTGATCCATCTCTCTCATCATTTCTCCTTACTGCAGCTAATTGGCACGGCGTGGCCGAGGCTATGGCCATGACAAGCCTTCAGACCAACCTTTGAAAAGACTTCAGTTGAAATGTTGACAATGAAGAAGGCGATTTCTAGGGTTTTCGTTAATGTTTTCCTTCTAAGAGATGGTAGCATGGTGATTGATTGGGTAAATGTAAATTCAGCGTTTAATTTAAGTTTTCATGTCCTTCAAATTTGATATTTTCACAATTTTTTGTTTTTAGGAAACTGGTGAGCTTGACTGATTTAAGTTATCGATATTTTTCAGTTTTCCCTTTTGTTTTTTTTCCTAATTTATATCTAATCCAAAGCTGGTTTTTTGATAAACTGACAATGTCTGATGTACTTCTGATTTCTTTTAACAGATTTCCGCCCACTACAAGGCCAAAATCATGAAGAGGATACTATTGTTTGTATATTGTTCCCCATTGGATCCCAGGTAAGCTCAATTTCTTCATCTTATAAAATGATTTATTAGTTAGGTGCATAACTCTACTTCTTTCTTATTGTTAATAATTTGTTGCTTTAATAAAAAACTGAAGTTCAACTTATTTTGTCTACAATTAGGTAACGAAGAGAGATGAATTTGTCAAGATCATCAATGAACTGAGGCAGCTATCTTATTGTGAGGTACATATTACCTGGTAGTGTGTTACTGGTACCTCATTAGGATTAACAAGGATGAAATTTACATATTACCTGGCAGCGTGTCGCTGGTACCTAATTGGGATTAACAACGAGGATATAAAACTCTGTGCATTTCCTGAATACCTTATTTTTGTTGCCTTATATCATATTATTTCAGGAAAACCATTTTTTGCTTTCCCAAGCAAAATGCGTTTGTTGGCTTCTACTGTTTTGTTTTTCTATTGGCTTTCCATGCAGGTGCTTAATAAAGGTACTTCATTAACTCAGTTAGGGTTGCATGAACACTTCAATTAAGCCCGTGATTGAGGTATGTAATTAGTTTTCTTTGCTAAATTTTCTATATTTTTTTGGAGTCTATTAGCTCATTATTAATGGCATGTTACAGCTAAAATGGGAACTATGCCTAAAAGGGGAATGTTAATATGTGTGACCCAAATGTACAATTAGGCTGACTTAAGTGAAAGGCATGGGCAGTTCCAACTTTGGTAATAGTCAATTCGTATCCTAATATATAATCGTACTTGCTTAACTAGGAAGTTCTAACTATTGATGTGCGCAGGCCAAAGTCAGTTTTGATTAATTTTTACAGGATATAACGATAGTTGTTATAATGACATTACAGGGTATAATGGTAGTCTTTTATATCATTTCTAACTATTCAAAGGGCTCTCACAATCTTTGTTGGTGCAACAATTCTCAGTTTTTTTTTCTGTTTCTAGCATTTGGTCTTAAATTGACGCCATCTATTATTTGATTTCCTGGCTCAGATGTTTGATCCCTAAAAGAAGTTTATTGCCGGTGGCCTTGCATTAATTCATATATTGGAAACTAGGGTTGTTGCATCACTAACAAAGAAGAATATCCAGTCCTCATAATGAGAATGATTATACTGACAAGGTATTCTGAGCCCCATAAGGAGTTTATTAGGTACCCAATTGTATTAAACCTGGAACTTCCATGTAATTGGCAGTTTTTCAGTTATCTATTGGCAAACCTTGCCACATGCATTGTATACACATGGGCCAGGTGAATCAGTGCAGTATCGCAGTTAAGTAATAGGAAAATACACCGATTAAAGTCTGCAGATTAATCTTTGTTGAATGAATTATACATTAGGTTTGCAATTTACATAGCCTCTTTTTAGAAATTTGGAGCATATATCAGTTCCTAAGAACGATATGAATATAAAATTGTCTTCTTTTACTTATGTTGCCTTTTATTCCTCTCTTATTTTGCGGTATTAAATTTGAGGGGGTTTTTCTTCTAAACTGCATTTCAAGTGTTTGGCTCTGCTATGACATTCATGTATAACAGAAAATTATTGTCAGCATTTTGTTTTTTGAAAATTAAGGTTATGATATCATCTTTGAATCTTTTATTTCTTTGTTCTTTTAGGGGACTAGACATCATTTATGTTGCTTCTATGTTAAAAAAAAAGGTCAGAATTCTTATATTGTTTGATGTTGATCTGTTTCTAAAATATTTTCATTTATTTAAATACAGAAAGGAGGGTTTCAATGTGAGGCTTCCTGATTGTGCAGTTTGATTCAAGGGTATTGTTCTTTACAAGACTTCTTCATTTATCATTTAAAGCTTCCTGTTTTGTCAAGAAATTTGCCAAATTTTGTGTGAAACTTTATTGTGATGTTCTACGAGCTAAAAAAAAAAAAATTAACGAAGCCAATAGCGAAATTGGGCTAAGGTGCCATTTTGCAGGAATGCATCAAATGTTGGTGGCAAGAAAAATAATCCTCAAATTAATAGGCTGCATAACTTTTATTTTTCTTTATTATTTTGTGCGTCATTAAAATTGATCAAGTTGCTCATCTTATTTAAGAATTTTATAATTTGCGTTCCACATATGTGTTACCTCTTTAGGATATATCATACCTTCAGTTTTGCCAAGGATTAATGTTTCTCGAAACATAGAAATTCTGAGACATAAAGTTCACGATTTATCAGCACCGACGTGAACCAGGTTAATTAGCTTATAAAATAATCTAAATATGCTGTTGAATTGTTTGAACATGTGAAATTGAGCAAATGTTTTATTTTCTTGATTGATCCTAATTATTTTTTCTTATTGAGGATTAATGTTTCTCGAAGCATAGAAATTCTGGGACATAAAGTTCACGATTTATCAGCACCGATGCGAACCAGGTTTATTCGCTCATAAAATAATCTAAATATGCTGTTGAATTGTTTGAACATGTGAAATTGAGCAAATATTTTATTTTCTTGATTGATCCTAATTATTTTATCTTATTGAATCATGCTGCTTTTGAATGAACATGTGACAATTTGAAGATTATTTATGGATATTTCAATTTTTTGACAGGAAGGGCTTTCATATATTCTATAAGACCTGTTTCGTCGTAAACTACAGACCAAACTTCATCGCGCGAAGCGCGATGAGATACCTAGTTTATTTGAAAACTCGGGCTGTCTTGTTTTAATTTAATTTTTTTGGGTAATTCTGTCTTATTTTGTTTCTGATGACTGAACTGAACTGTTCATTGATATAAACCTGAGATTGATAATTTCTACTGAGGTCTTGATCAGAATCAATTTTTTTTTTTTCAAGAGAGATTATATCTGATTAGAAATTTTTTTATCGAAACCTAAGTGAATTGTTTTGATTCATTTGATCGGAATTTCTATGTTACCAGCCCAATTAAATCCTGAGAAATCATTCTAATCAAATGAACTTCCGCATGAAAAATATTTTGATCAAAACCTAAGTGAATTAGAAGAAATAGCCAAATCTTGAGTAACAGCTCTGCAAAGCTGTCAAGATGATCTTGATTCCATTGTTTTTTTGAAGAAAAATAGGAGTCCAGCCCCTTGCTTTTATAATAATTATAAAAATGTTCAAAAATTACAAATGCTTTAGCCAGTAGTTAAAGACAAATTATAAAATTTTAAAAGAACAAAATATAATGAGGGTCTTAAAAAGAAATAAAAGAAGTTAAGAAATCAATCTCCTTAACGGGACCCAATCTGAAATAATTGCTGAAATCAGATTAGTTGGTGACACAAAGTTAATTTGGTCATATTTTAAATGTTTGAGAACCATTAAATATTAAAAAGAAAGACAAAAAGTATTGTATTGAACTAATGAAGGGTTGGATCGATCAAATGTAAAGATTTCGCTCCAAAATGTTTTGAAGAGAATCATGAACATCTTATGTTTCAAAGAAAATAAAAACTTAAATCTTATATAATTTTTAATTAATTGTTGGCCAAATCTGATGCAATTTGAAAAATAAATGGTTATCATTTGAGCACTCCTCTACTTTTTTTTTGTAGAAAGAAAAAAATTGAGATGTCTTAAATATTGTATTGAACTATGGCTTTGGCCAGTTTTATAGAAAATCATGAACATCTTCTGTTTCAAATAAAATAAAAACTTAAATCTTATATATTTTTTAATTAATTGTTGACCAAATCTGATGCAATTTGAAAAATAAATGGTTATCAATTGAGCACTCCTCTACTCTTTTTTTTGTGTGGAAAAAAATTGAGCTGTCTTAAATATTAACATTTCCATTTGTTGTTTTTGATTGCCAACCAAATTATTTTCGAACAACATCAAATTTGATACACAACCTATCTACAAACATATTAAACTTTTATCCATGTGCCAGACGAGCACATGCGCAAACTCGAGACAAAGGCATATTTTCTTTCTTGTTAAATACTGAATTCGAAACAAACATTAAATTGTTTTATTTAATTTATTAGATCTTTAAAAAAATGATCAGGCAAAAATTAAGGAGGAGAGGCCTAGCTTGTCCTAATTCGAGTCAGCTAGATAATAATTTACTGTTAGTATCCGAGTTGAACTTGTTTATCATTATTATTATGTGACAGGAACCTGAATCTAATCTGAATGTAACAGCATGCTAAAAGTTTTCATGATTCTCCTATGATTCAAAATGATAATAACAATCTTCGAAATATTTAAATATGAAAAATACAATTATAAAATTCGGGAGTTAATGTGGATCCAAAATGTATCCTAGAACATTCAACTTCAAAATTCAGAATTTAACTACAAAATTTAAAATCTGGTATGAATAATGTGTAGATTATAAGCCTACATTGCTAACATAGGAACAATAGCTAAGAACGAAATGTGTCAAATGCCATTATTCCATCCCAGTATTCTGTCGTCTGCCATATATTACTATCTCTTATAATACACAGCGGCGGAGTTAAATGGAAGAAATGGGGGTCAATTGGCCCCCATTGATTTATGAAAATTACCACTATGCATACAAATTTATACTCACAAATATGAATGTTTATTAGAAATTTTTAATATTTGAACCCCATATATATTAAATAAAAATTCCACTAGTGAACCCCACATGTGATTCGCCCAATTTATTCTTGTTGAAAAAAATTAATTAAATAGCAAATGTATCTTCAAGTGTCAAAAATATTGATCGTCTTCTTGTTTTTTTCACATGAATAATTTATGAGCTTTGACATTTAGTAATAATCAGCACCAATGCAAATTGATGAATGATTTCTATTATATATTTCATAAAACTTATCTAATTATTTTGTGAGATATTTATACTAATTACTTATTGAATTAGATATATATTTCTAAATTGAACTTAAGTTAAATATGTAAGTTGTTGTCTGTATGTTATCAAGAAACTTTTAATATGTAGATTTTTTTTATTTTATTTGATGTGACAAAAGGCAAGGTATATTCAATTACCATAAGTACTTTTCATCAATCAATTTAGCATTTTATCTTTTTCATCAGGTTTCATTAAATAAAATTAATATTAATAGTATTGTTATTCAAAATAAAATAATATTTCTATCCAAATTAGTTTAAAACAATTAACTTTTTATGAACTCTATAAAATAAATTATATATTTTTTTTCATTAGATCATCTATGAAAAAACTTTTAAACAATAGCAACTACATTAAGTACAAATTATAGAATAGATCGTGTGGTCAGTAAATGGATAATTGTTTGATGCTTTGTTGCATAGAATATCATTGACCTCGAGGAATTTTATAACACTCTCATCTTACATCAATTTAGAGAAATAGACTTTAAAGAATTCAAATAGAAGATGAAAAACCGACTAGAACTTATAATTTAATAAAATGGCCTTACATTTTGAGTTATAATATTTTTTTATAGTACTTAATTTGAAACATTAAACCCTTTTTATTTATGAATTATGAATATGTTATAGTTAACAAAATAAATATATAAATAAAATTATTTATTATTTTATATTTTTAAAATAGTCATATTATAAATTTTTTGAACTCCATTATAAAAATTTCTGACTCCGCCACTGATAATACACCAGTCAACTTCCCTTAAGCCAGCTAAATTTCCCAAATGCATGGCTGCTAAAAGTAAACCTTTGCAGTTTCTTATAATCTCCTTTCCAATATTAATGAAACTTTCTTTTTTTTTTCCTTCATCAACATGTTGAAATGCCCGTTTTTCAAACAATTTCCAACAATATTCAAATTTCAAAGGATCCATCCGAAATTGATCAAATGTTTCCATTATCTTTGCAACACTTTCACTACGGGTTCAAGAATTTTACTCCCTGTCGTACTTACACATTTTAAAATAGTGGTCAACTCTTTCCATTTTATAGCATTTTCATTCCATACATCATCTAATACTATGGGCCAGGATACACAATTATGGGCCGATTTCGTTGCAGAAAATAATAACAATTTCTTTTTCTTTTTGAATCTTAAAGGCCCGTAGGCCTATAGGCCTAATAGCAATTTAGTTAAGATTAAGAAGTATAATTGTGTTGTATGTTAAGCATGCTTTTTACTAATTTTCGTAATGTGGTCAAGCTTTGACGTAATAATTGATGGAATGTTTCTCTTGATGAGGCCAAGTTTTGTTTTCTTTTCTGTAATTTGAGTAGAACATACTCCCATCACTCTGGAGTCTGGACTCTGGTGATTTGGTCCTATGAGGCTTAGTTTGAGAAAGACATTTGCTATTTCAATGTAGTTAAAATTTGTAAATGGTTTACACATTAATTAATGTAGTTTATTAAATCAGCATTTTACACTGGTTTTCTAATTGGAATCCATAATGATTATTTGCAGCTAATTTGTAAAAATAGGAATCACGTATCAACAAATCACCAACCAAACTCATGTAAATTGTAATGAAAAGTGGTGGGGCTAAACCCACTTGATTCCAAAAAAAATATTGTGTAATGTATAAACTAATAATTCATAAATAGATGAAAAATTCTTAGCACGCCCGATTTGCAAAATGGTCGTGTGAAAGTAAAATTTGCAGTTCTGAGATATTCAGCCACATAAACAATATGACGACGAATAATTAAAACTGACTCCATTGATGGATGAGTCTAATAGAAATATGGTCCTGCATTAAATAAAAAGGAAATGAAACCCTTGATTATTTTGGATGCTGTAATAATTTGGGTGTAAATAATGCATAGCTAATTATCAGAAAATGTTATAAGCAGTTAATTACCCAAGAAGTTTGTTAAGTGCTAAGAACCTGCCACTGATTCTAAATGCGTGATTTCTTTTTTTTTTTTTTTTTTTTTTTGAAAGTAAGTAGCCCGTAGGCTGCATGATTTCTGTTCAATGATTCAACAACCGTGCAATTGATTGAGTTCGTTCAAAATGGTTTGAAGTAGTTTTATTTTAAAGAATCGGTTGCAATTATTTAAAATTTGTTAACTGCTAATAATTAATCTGGTCTTGTTTCTATTCACAAAAAATAGCCACGTATTGGACGATTGATTGTATGGAGACATGGATACTGCGAATGATTGGCATCATGCATGTTGTTACTAAGGTTAGATTATGCCATTGCTATATATAACTAGATGCTTATATTAATTTTTTAGAAGAGCTCAAAGAGTAGTAATGTACAATGTATTGGTCATTTATTTATACCAGACTAATAGGCTACCTGAATTATTAATTCTGTTTAATTTATTAGGGGTACTTAATCTAACACTGCACTATTATTGCAGAACCTAGTATATTAAGATGCACCTTTAGGAGATATTTACCTGAAAACTTAGTTAATGATTGTGGCAAAGAAGTATATTAAGCTATTGGTTATATTGATTAATATTTTACTATAGTTGCGGTATGTTATTTTTAGTAAGCTTATCTCCTTCAGAGTCTTTCATCAGTTCTATCAAGTTCTGGGTAAAGCACTCTGGTAGCGATATGTAATTTTTTTTGTCTGTTTGCTGCTCTAATTTTGTCGGATGGATGTACAATTTGTCGAATTTTGGTTAAAATGGATAAGTGTTAGTGATATTGTGCCAGAAAAGCTATCTACCATTGTGTTGGGTTTGGGAGGGTACAGTACATTACCACTTGTGGCTTGTTTTTTTTTTTTTTTTGGAAAAAAAATTGCTCCAGAAAGTATGGCATTTGGTATTGTCATACAAACTGGAGTAGAAAGCAAAAGAGAGGATGCATGGTTCTGGTCTTCTGGATAAAAGGAAATTAGTGTTCTTTTGGATAAACAAAAATGGACAAATTTGAGGAGCAGCATGTGAAGGTGCATGTGAGAGGCTATCAAGCAAAAAATAGTGTCATACATACAGCGGTCTAGTTACAAAATGCGACCCGATTCTGTGAGGAATCAGATTAAACTGCACATGCAGTGCATAACAGTTTTAACGACTATCCTACTCTTAAAAAAAATGACCCAGGTACTGTTATTATTATTATTATTATTTTGGATATAGAGACAGTCATCATCTAGGACAGTTTTATATATTTTATTTTTATTCCATTTTTTAAAAATTTCTACGACGATATTACAATATTATTAAAAAAAAGAGTATAATTGATTTTTATTAAATATGCATTGACTGAGTTATTTTTTTTAATTATCTCCACTTTCTTCCTAGTAGGTATATTATATATCAATAAAACATAAATGAAAATTTTTCATGGACATTATAAACCGACATCCACTGATCAGCTCGTGGCACCTTAATAATTATCAGTTATTAAATGTGATTGCGCTTAATTATGAAAAGATGCTACCGCAAGCATTAAGCTATACGTGGCAAGAAACTAGGGAGCGAAATAAATAGAATCAACTCTAATATGACAATTGCACATGCAAGTAATCTTAATTGCATAATCATTAATTAGTGTTTGTTATGTTAATTTAATTTATTAAAAATAATACTCCAAATCACAAACTCTGATCGGCCGCTGACCTATTTAACATGCAGGTTTTTTTCTGACAAGATTTACAAAAGACAAAAGTACATTATTTTACCATTTACTCTTAATTATTGGAAAATTTGTCGGTTAGATATTCATGGTACATGACCGCACCAAATTTGAAATTTCAAGCGAGGAATTTTCTCTTCTCGCACTACTCTGTCACTCTCCCTTTTTCTCCTTCAATTGTTTTATTTTTGGAACAAGTAAGAAAATACGTACGGGTAACAAAGGTCATTCTTTCTCGTACCTTTTTCTTTTCTTTCCTTTCCTCGCTTCTTCTAAAAGCGAAAATATGTGGACGAAACTTGACAATATTTCATTGCATGAAGTCAACACGGAGACTAAAACATATGTGGTCGATTGCTAATTGTAATTTTATTTTGTCGTTCAATATTACTTCTCAATCACAATCATAATTAATTGTCGATCAGTAAGCTAGCTTAATTGTAATTTTTTATAACTCTTTATTCATGTAATTAATTGTCGATCAGTAAGCTAGCTTCAGTTAACCTACACTGATATCCCCTCCACATGAGACCTATTGGAAGAGTAATCTTTTAATTTTCTTTTTTTTTTTTAACATTTTAGTTTTGATATTTTTTCCCCCTATTTTTTTCTGATAATTTAGCTTCTTACTAAAGATATTTGCATTGACAGTAATATTTAACTAAAAGATAAAAGTTTGTTCCTTGTTTAAAAAAAAATAAAATAAAAACGTTGGAGCATTGGTTAACCTAAAAAACATAATTTCATGGAACACTTTGATCTTATTTCTGAAGATGAATTTAACCAAAGAAACATAACCAAAAGAATGTATAAGTGGTCTACTTTGGACTATTTAATCAATAATATGATCAATTAAAGAAGTGGTTGTGCCAAAATCCTTTAGTTTGACCACTTACTTCCATCAAGCACAACTTGTTGGGGCCGGTATCATTTCTCCCAAAAAATATTTATCCAAAAAGTAAGTGAGCTCACAATTGGAAAAAAAGAAACAAACAAAAACAAAAACAAAACCAACAAAGTTGCCGCGAGAGAAGGAAAAGGCGCTGCCAAAGAACAGCTGCCGATAGCTGGTACAAAACTACAAAGGATGTAATTAATTATACAAAGCTTTAGTTCCAGCTAATACAGCAGATAAGAAACCAACACTCTAATAAGTGCAGTACTTTACAAGACGGATGGTACGACAGGTTAGTAGACTCCAGTAGTCAGTGCTTCTTTTAAGCAACATTTTAACGTTTCTTTTTATTTAAGTGCTATCCTCTCAGTTTGGAAAAGACAATGGAACGTGTTCTCCATATTTTGGTTGTTTTGATGACACAAACTTGACGAGGAAATGTTCACAGATTGAGTTTTTTTATTTATTTATGATGCTAGATGAATTAGCATTCATAGAAATTTGAATGCTATTTAGAGAGCTAAATAGAATCCTGGCAACACTATTATCAATAGCTAAAATTCTTACACTCTTGATATTAGCCTTACACAACTTCTACAGATAATAATTATATATAAAAAAAAAGGGCAAAGCTAGTTTTCATAATATGGCATGAATAGATGATCAAGAAAGATGAAAAAACCTCAGCAAAATTGATCATGGAACAGCTAATTAATGGACTACACCTCATGCCTTAATTTTGAGCAGGGCAGATATTTTTTAATCTTTCTACTTATTTAATGGTCCCCTCTTGTTTTTCTTATTTTAATGCATTCCTTGCAAAACTTTGAGAAATGCTAATATAATAGAGCCGGATGTCAGCCGTAACGAACTTCTCAAATGAGCCTAGGTATTGTGGAAACCTTCTGTTTTTCCCCTTTCACTACCAATTATTTTTATTTATTCTACTTATCTTCACTTAATATAGTAAGCATTATATTATTCACTAATTTTCCAACCGAGGTGCACACAAGCTATAAATTAGATCACAAAATTGTACAACTACTAATTGAACTTTGTTTTCACAACATACCCAATTATCCATGATCATTTCAGATTATACTCTCGTTGTTATATTAAAGTAGAAAGTACTGACATTGGAATAAGTTATATTAATTGTCTAAAATCGAAGAATATATTAATGTTTAAAACATTTCCTACAAGATACCACCAAAGTGTCGCCAGAACTGGAGAGCAGCCTAATCTAATTATGATAATGATCTCAGAAAAGGGCATAATCTAATCCATATTTGTGATGATCACAGCATGTAAAACTATATATCTGTAACTACCACCTTTTAAGAAGAAAAAGATAATAATAAGAAATGGCAGCTGGAGCAGAAACAAAGCTGCACATGGGTGGGATCATACATAACAGTTTCAAAGTTTATTTTATTTTCTGGGGCCAAAAGATTTTTAAAACATTTATGCATAGTTCTTTTGATCTAAAATGTCAGAAATCTGATTCTCTGGTTTGTGTGCCAAATCTCTGGCAAGTCAACAGTACTGAGATCTTGGACATGATTCTCATTATCACGCTCATGATTAAATACTTCATTTTTTGTTTGAGTTTTCAATATTTCTGTATAGGAGGAAATTAAAACAAAATTTTCCGATCACAAAAAAGTGAATACTAACAAACGTATATATGATGGAGGCTTGACCCCCCAACTTATCTTCAAAAAAAAAAAAAAATCAAACAAACAAACGTATATATGATGGATAGCTAGTGTTATAAATTAGTAAATCTCAGTATATTCAGAAGTACAACAAATTATCTGGGATGGTCTGATAATTACAAATAAAAAACATCAAAAGATAATTTGATCATGTCTTTTTCAAAAGCATAATGTTTTACAATCTGTTTGGTTTACATAAGGCGAAGAGGAAGGGAGACAGAGAGTACGGATAGTTAGGAATACTTTGATGGTTTTGTTTATTCATATTGAAACATAATTCTTTTTTATTCTGCAATAAATTTTAAAAAAAATTGAAGCTTAGAGAAAGTTAAGAGTAATTTTCATTATTTCTAATCTGTTATTCCAATCAAACATAAATAATTTAGAAACCTTTTTTTATCTCTTTTTTAAAATTCTCCGTCCTAACAAAGTGTAAGGTACTTACAACCTCATCGAAAAAAATATATAAATTTCCCTCTACCAGGTTGCTTGGGGAAAAAAAATTCGGGTTGACCATAAAATAAAACGTGTGATGAAAACTTGTGAGAAACATTCATGCATTAGAGTACTTCTTAAAAAAAAGAGAGAGATGTTGATCTTAATAAGACGACGTAGACTTTCTAAATACATTATACACGGTATCACCGTCACCAGATTTTTATAAATTGTGAAAATTTGCACTACTGAATACTGATTAGTAATTACTATCCTAGCTTTTAAAAATAGATCCCACACTCCGACTTGTTTATTCCAACCTTCCAATTTGTATATGATTTGTACATTTGTACATAAATTAGAATGAAGCTTGCATATAAATTTTTGAACAATAGTTAGCATAATTCAAGTTAATTATTTAAAATTTTTAATTTAAATACTTATGCCAATGTATACAATCTGATTAAGAACTTTGTTTAATTGAAATTTTGACATTGCAACAATATCCTTTTGATGTTCGACATGGCTGTGCCCCAAAAGCCCTTCCAAGTCGAGTTTTCAAAAGAATTTTATAACAACCGAAAGAAGGTCATGTCACCTTTTCACGTGGTGGGTTTATATTGTTATGCGTTCAACCCACACCGCCGCACACGGTCTCTAATCGCCGTTCCCACCAATACGAAAAAAGGAATAGAAAAATCAGATAGCTTTCTCATTGGTTGGATGGAGATAACAAACAGTTGTACCGCACGACGGCTGTACTGTACAGGTATCTTTTCTTAACTGGTACAAAAATATCCTAGTTCCCTTACAAGAAGAGGCCAGAATACTTCTTATGAAAAATCTTTTTTGAAGAATAGTTCAAGAAACAAGTGGAGAAGGGAAGGCGTTTGTCATCCGGTGATTACATCTAGATTTTTTTTTGGTGAATTTTTGTGAGTGAAAAATATTTTACGTTTGTACTCTTTCGAATTACCTTATCACGAGACTTGTAAATATCATGCGGCTGGATAATTTGTATGTAATGGTGTAAACCAATTTTTTATAGAAGTGAAAATTAGCATTTAATGGCTTGAAAAAATATTTCTTTAATAGAAGTTGAAAATTTTTTTTTAAGAATACTTAAAAGTTGGCGTACTTGACCTAAAATTTATCTACACAAGCACATTGACTAGTCCAGCTCCAATATCATGGTTGCTTAATCACTTTCCTCAGTACGTAATTTATTATCAATCTATGACTTTTTTATTAATAATTTATCAATTCTCAATTATAATTTTTGAAGTGCTTTTTATCTTAGTTTGGAGGAGTGGAAAAAAAAATTAGTTACTCGAACTAATTAATAATTTCTGTCCTAATTTTCAAATAAAATTTATATATAAACTTTAAGTACCTATTAACTCATGAATATCAATTAATTGCAAAGAAAACCATTCCGGGCCGCCACTGTAATTTACTCTTTTTATCACGGAAATGAAAGATGTCCACGAACTTGCCAATCGGATTTCTGTAAAATTTTTTCCTTTGGTTTGGTGCATGAATGTGAAGGGGATAGGAGCAAATACGTCAAAGGCTAGTGTGGGGAACTCACATGGCACCTAGACAGTAGGCATTCATCAAGTCTGATCCCTTTTTTAGGGTTTAATTGAGTGTGCTTCTAAGTGCAGTTAGCGTGCTCTCTCATTTATAGAAGCTGTTTAGTATCTTGGAAACATTATTGTATCTTACTTCATGTATGGGAATGCACGAAACTAACCGCTAATTATGTTTGTGAGATATATATATGATCGATCAGATGTGGCAATTGCAACATAGACATTTTTGTTACTCATCCTTTTAATTGGCATCGGGTTGCAGTCTAATTTGACCGTTAGGATAAACATATTATGGAAAATAAGAAGCCGAAGATGGAATAAAAAAAATAAAAAATACGCCGAAGATAGTACATAACTGTACACATAAACGTTGTGAATTACCTGTCCTTTAGCTTCTTCCAGACAAATAAAGAAGGATTAATTCAACGAACAAATGCATCAAAAATTTCTTAGTGCAACGATGGGGCAGCAATGGCGCGTAATGCATCAATAATAGACTCTTTAATGCATTTCTTTAGGACAAATGTTGTGTCATTGGCCAATTGACCAAGATAACATGAGGTTGCATGTTCGAAATTCGACTGGGGTTAATTTTTAGATATTTAAATTTGAAATATGCTCGTAAACTTAATCTCTAATTTATCATAAAAAAAAGTATTGTGCTCTTTGAACTTAATTTTTAAGTTTAATTTTTTTTATTTTAAGTATTGAAGTGATAATAAACCTCCAAGTTACTTCCTATATATTCATGCCCAGTTCAAGATTAATTAGAATAATTTGTTGAAAGATTTTAATTTTTAGAACACATGATTGAGTTTGAGGCGATCATCGGAAAGTGCAACATTCCCTCGGCAGAATATATACTTTCCAATTAGGCATTTATTAGAGTTGCCAATATATAATCTCGCTATAAAAAAAATAATAATAAATAGAGAGAGAAGAGAAGAAAGATAAAAAAAATAAAAAATACAATTATAGCATTTATAATAGACGCTTCAATCATATTGTCCAATATAATGGTTATTGCATACGACAAAAAAAAACACACACACACACACAATAACGTTCTTTGTCATAAGACACGTTAATACGTTTGTCTCAAGATGGACTTAGAAGTTTCGGGGTTCATAGTAAGCGAAGAAAGAAAAAAGTAATGCGACTAAAGGTGAATTACGGTACTTCTAGCGCAATAACAGTTTCTTTGCTAGTAAAAAACAAGATTGAACAACATTTAGATAAGGAAAAATGTCGTTCTCTCAAAATTTCTAACTTTAGTCCATTTAAATTCCCAAACATAGTTGCTTGTTTTGAACAAGAAAAGTCATGAATTTCCTTTGGACTGTTCAAAAGTTATTGGTCAATTTAATGTAGCTTTGGACAATCCATTTCAAATTCAACCGTTTGTTTAGATTAATTTTGTTTGTATATTAATTCTGATTTATCTATTTCAATTAGATTTATTTTTATAGATTTGAAACGGATCATTTAAGGCAAGATAAAATTAAAAAGTATTGTACCTGAATTGCTTTAGTAATACAATAATAATTTTAATTTGAAAAAATCGGTCAAATATATTTATAACTCTAGGGATGATTGGATGAAAGTTATACAAGCACAGAGGAGCCGAATCATAGATTCATAGTCAAGCTTGATCAGAGTACACAGTTGAAACATAAAAGAGAAAACCATTCCGCTTCGTACGTAATTAATTGTTAGTATTACTTATTTTGTACTTTTGTTTGTAATTAATTGTTTGTTTTACTTATTCAGTACTCTCATTCGTAGACATGTGCAAAGGGTCAGAAAGATGTCTGGTATTGTTCCCAATGCACAATTAAGAAGTAAGAAAATAAAATCGGAGATGATTCTTCAAAATAATTATTTTTGTATATAGTAATAAGTTTCTCGGTGTTGTACACTATTGTAATGATTTAGATTAACAAATAGTTAAATACAATTAACAGAGCCACATGTAAAAAAGACAAATTCTGACTTCCAAGTAAAAATGGGTCAGAAAAATGTTTGGTATGGTTCCCAATGCAAAATTCAGAAAAGTAAGAAAAGATAATGAGTGATGGTTTATGGAGATAGTTATTTTTGTACAGAGCATTTTTCTGAACGATGTACACTGTTGTCTATTGCAGCAATTTGTGATTAATTAATAAATAAATTATAATAAACAGGGCCACATCCACATGTAAAAGGACAAATTCTGAGAAAAGGATTCCTTGACTTGTTACCATAGAGAGGCAGAGGCTTGACCGATGACTTCGCGTCTCGAATTCACTCATTTACTACAGTCCGTACTACTAGACTACTAGCTAGTGTGATCCTTTTCAAATTTAAATTAATAAAATTTACCTTTCGTTAATAGTAAATTATACTTGTTAGGATGCACTGTGACGGTGGAATGATATCCTCTCAGCGAGGGACAGAGTGTCTGTCGGCATCACAACCGTCTGATGAATTATGGATGCTACATGATTAATATCGGATCTGTACGGTTCGTAGATCTTAACCGACGAGATTAGATCGGACGATCGTGATGAGATGGGCAGAGGATACTGATCCTTGTGACGGTATGTGTGCATTTTAACAGTGTAGCAGCAGTTCGATCGATGTTTTTCGGGTTATATCACTATTAAATAGTTGTTGTTTTTTCGATGGCAAGAGCTAATTAAAATAAACTTAGAGATAGAGAATTAAGAACAGTGAATATTGAATTTAGTGAAAAATAAAATTATTTACAAATAAGCAATGTTGTTGAACGATGTGAATAAAATAAATATGGAAGAAAATATCATTTTTTTTTTACCTTCGCAAGAGTCAATTTCAGAGTTAGGTTGGAATAAAAAAATATAGCTAGATTGAGTACTCACTCTATCCGATGTTTTGTTTATTACCATCTAAACGCACTCTAAAGTTTATTGTCACATATATACCACACATTTATCTAACCACCTTAAGGAATCCGGCATAAGCGGTTGTGAAGTCTTTAGTTCTCAACTCCTCACTATATAAAATATATCAAATGAATAGTTTTATTTCAAACCGTCCACATTCCTTGGATAGGAAAATTCTTCAGACACGCAGTAAAATATAATTATTGAACTATAAAAAAAAATGGCAATTGAACTGATCGGATAATTTTGCTCAAATCAGTTTGATCCGAATCACACCTTTGCAAAATTTCCCTTAGTATGAGGGTTTAAAATTTTAGATGGATCTAATCAAAGTACTTTTTTCTTAATAATAACACAAGAAAAAAAAAGTGCACTTGCATTGGAAAGTAAAAGCATCACTTTGCTAAACAACCCAAATGATATTTTCGTAATTCCCTCCAACTCGAAGACCGTTTTCACTCCAACGTTCTCTATATATTCTGCTACCCTCGCACCTTTCTCCCTCCCCCTTTGCACTTTCGAGAAAAAGAAAAACAAAAACAAAAACAAAAAACGCAAAGAAGAAAAAAAAGAGTAAAGAGGCGAGCAACAAAAATCAGTGATGGGTTCAAAATGCAGCAACAAGATCCGATGCATAGTGCGCCTCCGCCAGATGCTTCGTCGGTGGCGAGCCCGGGCAGCCGCTTCTGCTGGCCACACAACCGACGTACCCGCTGGACACGTGGCAGTATCCGTCAACTCGCACAGGTTTATAGTTCGCACTACATACCTAAACCATCCAGCTTTCAGGCAACTTCTTCACCAAGCCGAAGAAGAGTATGGGTTCAACAATGTGGGCCCGCTTGAGTTGCCGTGTGACGAAACGCTTTTTCGAGTCGTGCTTAGACATGTCTCGAGCTCGAAGCGGGGTGTAAGTTTGGATGAGTTGAGGAATGGTGTTTGTGGGTGTGGATGCTGTGCCGCGAAAGGTGGGCCCGTGGGAAGGTGGCCGACTGATAACCTCCCGCTCCTTCGGGGGTTTGATGATCGAAAGGCGGTATGGTAATTAAAACAGTGAATCGTTGCGGCCGGCATGTGTTAACGTATCATTTTACGGCACTTAATGTTGTCGTTTCGGGCTCCGATCTTTCATTCGCTACGGCATTTCTTTGCGGGACCCACAAGTCAGTGAGCTGAAATTTGCACATCATTTGGAGGTGAAGATGGAAGAAGATATTGCACTTGAAGCCCATGTGAAGTTGTTCAAGTGGCATGTGCTGGAGCTGCAACAATTCGAGGGGATTCTTACCCTTTCCATTTTTTTTTGTGGATTATTGGTTTTTTTGGGGGTGTTTTTGTTTAATTTTGGTCCTTAATCTCCCCTCCTTTTTGATCCTCAGTTAATAATTTTTTACCTTGGGCTTCTCTCTCTTTGAGAAGTTTGTACTGGTGCCAGAGGTGAAGTGCGATGGCAGATTGGCGTTTAAATTTTGCCAAAAGTCATCCCTTGCAGAATCCGATCTACCTTTGTTTTAGAAAGAGGGAGATAGCTTTAGAGCATTAAATGGATATTATACCTTTGTAAATAATTGTAATTCCTTTGACCATGGAATGAAGAAAAAGATTATTATTTACCATTTCTCTTATTCCATTTGCTTATTTACTGTGAGATTGTGAGATATTTATTTACCTTTTTTTAGATTTATCAGTCACCACACATCTCTTTCTTTAGGGCGTATTAACTAAAAGCGTTTCGTGTAAAATGTTAGCCTAACAAGTAACAAGTAAGCAACGTTATTTATTCTATAAAGAACTTAATTGAAGTGCTTTCTATAAATATTAAAAATTCATACTAAATTATATTCACTATGGTCTATCTCATTTTCAAAATGTATTTACAACTGTTTCCTACATAACTGAATTGTGTTGCACATCCTCGACGTTTCTCTTTGTAATTTTATATAAATTAAATTTTGATGATATATTCCTATGAATTTCTTTAAAAGAAGAATTATGGGTCGTGTAACATGTCAAACAGTAGCGCTATTGAAAAAATAATAATTAAAAACCCAGGTGTTAGTTTCATTATTGGAACTGTAGTACAATACTATGTATTAAATTTTGAAATAATTTATTGTATATTTTCGTTCGTGTATCTACACTAGCAAGGGAACATGGGTGGGTACATTTATATCATAAAAGTAGCTTTTTTTCAAATATATATATATATTTTCGACAAGGAAATATACATATAGGCCTGTCAAACGTTTATACCGGAAGCGGAAACAGCCATTTTCATTTCCGTTCCGTTTCGGTAACGGAATGAAATGGTTGTTTCATTTCCGTTCCGTTTCGTCAAACGTAATAGAAATCTGTTCAATTTAACGTTCCGTCGCTATTTCCTATTGATTTCAGCCCTATTTCCGTGTTCCGTTTCATTTACGTTAACAAATTTCAGTTCCGTTTCCGTTCCGTTTCTAAAAACGGAACCCATTTCCTCTTTCGTTTAACGTTCCGTTTCGACGGAACGGAACGGAACAGATGGCGGAACGTTAATACTGACAGGCCTATATACATACACACACATTTATTGAACATTTTAACGAGTGGTTGCTAACACCTCTGCAGGCAGTTACACAATCATTTATGGGCATTGTGACCATTATTTTATCTTTTTACCGTTGCGGTTATTTATTTGCAATTATTCCATCTATGATCTATCCAATCTTGGTTGGTCCCAATAAATCATTCTAATTCTATGTGCCTTCCTTTCAAATGCATTAATTCTATGTGCCGTTAGTTCGCTACAAATTTTTACTTGGACTGCACATGTCACGGACTCGTGTATATCTGGTTCGAGGAAACGACCTGCAAACAGTCCGCCTTAAATTTCAGACTCGTGTTCTGTAAAATTTCCGAGTGCCTCCATTTATCATTCTCAAAAGTAACGAATTCATGTTATTTATTTATTTTTAAAAACAAAAAATGAGCTAAATTCATTTATTTTTTTAATTAATCGAATTCGAGACTTAAACTCGAGATATATTTTATATCAACCTAACTTTTTCTACCGTTAATTTATTATTAGGCCACTGGCTACATACGTTTTTATTTAAAATTAGATGCAAATTAAATTTTAATTAATCCAAAAAATAAAAAATATTGATTATAAATATCGAAATTATATCTGTCAGGTACTCAGGTTCAACAAAATTAAGTTTGGATGCCCTTGATTATAAAACAGCCCTAAATTGTATGCTAAAATTGACTTCAGTTTTGGATACCAATCATATATAGGCCTGAATTTACCTTGATTTTGCGTATTCATTTGTGTGTTATCATATTAGCGTCCATAGCGAATGGATCATTTTTCTTCTTTTTTTTTTGAAAAAAAGAGGAATATATTTACCATTTATTATTTTTTTATTAAAGATGCATGAGAGTTTGAACTTTGATATTTTTTAGTGAGTCTGGTACTTTTATCACTGAAATTTGAAGTACTTATCCGCCCACTGAGCTATGATGTAAATAGTATAATTTTTTAGTAAACAAAATTATACATTATTTGTAGAAAATTCTGAGTTTGAATGGTCTAGAATCATAAATTCATAATCAATGGTATTTATCAAAGATACAGCAGAATATCAAATAATAAGATTTCTGTTTCAAATAAGATGTAAAAGATAATATAGATTGCATTAAACGTTCCACTGTGTTGATTGGAACATCAAAACAAGAATTTGGTTGGCAGTGTGGATACACTTTAACCAAACTCGATCTGCTAAGATCAATTTATTTTAGATCTTTATATAATTTATATTTCTCATATATTTATTACCTGATGAGTTAGCTTCATTTGTATTTTTGAATTATGAATATATCAATCAGCAATTTTTTTTTTTTTTTTGTATTTGAATTTTTAGTCAATGTTATCTTTGAAACGCACGCAACCTGATTGCCCAAAAGAAATACCAATTGAAAAAAAAAAAAAATTTGGAGTTATGGTCCAACGACCCAACCCGTGTACAGCTTGAATACATCGACTTGCAGTCTTTCATTTCAATACAAGATAATAATGTTTCTCAAATGATTTAGTCTACAGTGCTATGAATAACATAAACAACATAGGTCAACTGGTACAATATTTTTGTACTTTAATCTTTTTTGAGGTTCAATGAGTTGATTCAATCTACTTCGTTTTATATACATATTGAAATCAATTGAACACTCTTAGAAAATTTTTCACTTTTTTTATATAATAACATATTTCGCTTAAATCGCATATATTATTTTAAAACCAATACTTCTTTCTCCATCCAAATTATTTTATATTTTCTTAAATGCAGTAAAATATCTAACACAAAAGGATGAATGGAAGATAATTTCATAAGGAAAATATTTTGCGATTGAATTTAAAAGACTCGATCTACCATATATCATTAGTTACATTTAAAATTACTTAAGTTAAATAGACATCTCTACTAATTATAAAAGTATAAATTCAAATGTCTATCCAATTTTGAGTCCAAAAGATGTATCCAAATGTTAAACTACACAAATATAGACCATGAATTTTTAAAATCTAGTCAGATAAGTGGTCTGAATTTAATAACGAGATATATAATTTAATCCTTTCATCTAGACTGAGTTAGAATTAGAAATATAACAACAATACATAAAGGCCATGTGTTGGCACCACGTGCACGAACTCAGGAACATGGGTTCTCGGGTGAATAAGCATATATTTTAATATTTACTGTGTTCGGCACCGCTTGTTCGAAAGTTCTCCCAAAAGTGAGAACTCAGGAGCAACGCGTATTCGGGTAGGTCTTATGTTCGCCTCGTCGTTTGGTTCGCGCGAACAAGAGCGTATTCGCGAACTAGGTGTTCTCAACGCTGCCAAACATAGCCAAAAAATACATGATAAGAAAATAAATACGAATAAAATGTCTAATATTATTTTATTTCTTTATTTACCACGTACCGGGGCATCTTCTCTGCTAGTTCCATCACAATGATGAAAAACTCACGATAAATTTTAATTAAGAATTCTTTTTAAATACAACTACATTTATTATTATAAATCGAATGTAACATAAAATTACTATGAAAATGCTCTCAGACCGTAGGGACGTAACTAAATTATTTCATAAAACAAGTGGATGGTAAAAAAGCGAACGTACAGAAACACAAAGTTACCGTACGACAGGGTACCTGCAAATGCAGTTGCAAGCATGTTGTTGTAAGTGGGGACCAACGCATGTGGGGAGAGGCCCAATCAGGGCCGCTGAAAAGGCGCATTTTCTGGCCTATTTCACCTCCAGTGTCTTTTTTCCTTTGTTGGTACTGATGCATACGGTCTTTTAATTGCAAATTTTTTTTTGTTTTAATGCAGTTCAGTTCTGACAAAGCTAGGTGCCTAGGTGCAGCTGCAGCCGGGCAGCTACCAAGAAAGACTTCACATGGTCGTTTATGCATCTCAAAGGAAGTCTCAAAGGGGTCAGGTGATCACATTTACTGTTGACTATATTTGAGGAGGTACAACTTTATGTTTATATCTTTTGTTGATTCAATTTTAGCAAGTATTTATCACCTTCAGCTTTCTGGTGCAATTTATTTATGTAATATTATCTATATTCATACATAGAATCAAATCCATAACCAGTTTTTAATGATCTTATTAGTAAATTAACACTGTACTTATCTTTAATAATGCAACAAATGGATAAATAACACATGGACACATTTTTTTTTATAGATACTGCTTTTTTATGTATCATATATTTAGTGTAATATAGCTCAATTTTGTTTTTTATGTATCATATATTTAGTGTAATATAGCTCAAATTTTTTTATATATCATATATTTAGTGTAATATAGCTCAATTTTGTTTGTATTATGTATTTATGTCATCATAAAGTTTTTTTCCCCATCAACTTATTAGCATGCATATTCAGCTTCATTCAGTACTTATCCGCTATCTGATGAGTTTAAATGTGGGAAATGAATAAAAATAAAATCAATATTTCAGAGAATTGAATGTGGAGTCCAGTTGATAAAAAATAAAATTAGATGTGCTGACAGTCTGACGCTGGAATATCTCTCTGTTTTTTTTTTTTTTTTTTGAAGGTTGACACTGGAATATATCTCACTCAACAAATTATGTTGTAGCGACGGATATTTAAAGGATTTAATGGGTTTGATTTGTTTTTTTTTTTGGGATATAATAGGAATATATACTTATTTATATCTGCATATTCCACTAAAGACATTATTTTTAATATTCTCCAAAAAGAGTACAGATAGGATAAAAAAAAATTCAAATAGAATGCGTTACGCCTGTCAGGTGTCCACTTTATCGTCTCTTTACAAATATATCAAGCACCAACCACGCTCCTACTTTTCACAAATGCATAAGACCAACGCATTATCTCCATTCCTAGTTTAATCCATAGAGGTTAATTTCTATCAATCTAACGCTGGAATGTACGGATTGATTGGATTATTCAAGGAGTGCACGCTTGAAAGGGGAATTGATAGTTCTAAATTTGGATAATGTGGGCTCAAATTAATCAGCGAGAAAACGCCTGTCAATGAGTTGTAATTAACTGTTAGTGCATGTGAGGAGCTTTCAATTCGTACCTTCTCGGCCCATGGCAATGCCGTTTGTACCTGAAATAGCGGATTAAAGACAAATTAAAGAGTTAGGTTAATTAATTATAGGAGCCCAGGTGGCTTAATTTCTTCTGCAAGATTCGTGTAGTTTTGTCATTTAATGTAATTTCATATTACTAGTACGAGTAGTATATTCTACAAGGCTTCTCTATTTTTCATGATAGGTTTAATTACGGTATGTTGCGTTTATTTTGTACCGCTACACCGGTGAATGTGGTTGAGGTGGTATTATCGCGATATATGAATCTTGGCTTTGTACGCTTAATTAATGGTCGTTTTAGCACAAATATCGTATAAACACTATGTTATCTTTTTTTTTTTTTTTTTTTCTTTTTTTTTGCTTTTAGCCGAGAGACCGTTTTTTACTCTGATCAAAATTGAACCTGTTCTTCAGAAAAAACGACGGAGTCGCTACCCAACTGTTTACACTGATCTCCGTGTAAATGCTATATTGTTAATTAATATTTCATATTTATTTTTTTCAATCATGATTTATTTAATAACGCTATAACGAACAAGCGAGCATTTTCAAAGAAAATAATGGTATTTTGTGCTAATGTTGCGATTCTTTTACATTAAATTAACGCTATTTTTAGGTTCATTATTCCATCGTGATTTAGTTTTTAGTTTAGCGCTTTAATTATGTCAAATTGACATTTAATTATTGTCACTCTTGTGATTTCAACCGTTACTTTGAAACAGTATATGTATTGTTAATTCTTTTGTTTGATAGGGAAGAATTATTAAAATTCTTTTTATTGAGATGCTTCTTTGTTGTATTCAAAATAAATTTTGTTGCATAATTGTGACCTTCAAACTACAACATAATTTAATTAAAAAAAAATAGATACGCTATACATTCACTTTGTGCCACAGTCACCTACAGTAAATACATACTGTTGTGGATATCCGATGTTCGATATTTGGTAGACTAAAATCAATCGCGATTGACAGATGAGACCGTCAGCTATGATGAAATCTCAATTTTCAAGATTCTAACAATCGATCTGAACCGTTCAATGTGTTCTCCATATTGAAATCTCGTTGGAGACCAAATTTTACATTTTTCTGAAATTTTTTAATAATTTTTTGGTATTTTACAACATTCTTAATCTAAACAATTTCTGGACCTTCCATAACAATGATTTTTGAAAATCTAAAAAAAATAGTAAAAAAATTTAAAAAATATAAAATTTGGTCTCAAATGAGATTTAAATATGGAGAACACATTAAATGATTCAGATTAGTCATTAGAACCTCAAAAGTTGAGATATAATCGCGACTGATGGGTCCATCCGTCAATTATGGCTGATTTTAGTCTAACTCTTTAAACATTGCTTGGCATAGACACTTCCAATTTCAGAAATGGAAAGCGGTGGGATATAAAACCCACTTATTTCAAAAAAAAAAAAATCATAACAAATAATTAAATTTTCCCATAATAATGTTGAGCCTGTACTTTACTAAAAATTCTAGCTCTCGGAGATGAGGAAAAAAAAAAACAACCAAACTTCCAAAATCGAAGTTCGTAATTTTGTGCTCGGGAATCGGGATTATTTTTCTCTAAATCTGCCACTGATTGAGATGGCATGATTATGTAATTATTTAATGCGAATCTTAAATTCTGCATTAATCTTTTTTATAATAATATACTTGCTCACGTCTTCACTGGCATATCTCTACATTCATGTATTTGCACTGAGGGCTGCTTTTTATAAATCCATATTGTCCTAGTTTAAAAAATATATATTTTATAAAATTAAATTTTTTTTCCAATTAAAAAATAATAGATGAAGAGATATTGTTGGGGAGTCGCATGTTGGGAAAGGAGGGGCCAGGATGCATGGATACTGTCGTTTCACACACAAGTACCACCTTCTGGTCATGTCCTGCTGCCAAGTTTTGTGGCCAACAAAAATCCTCATCTCGCATGGCAAGTTCTGATTTCTGGCAGCCTTCAACTTCAAGTGCCATCTTGTTGGAGAAAATCTCTTATTATTTATTATACACTGGACCAAAACGATTGCCACGACTTTCTGTCTCTTCAAATAGCGAAAAGTTGATTGGTCAGTTTTAACGGTGGAAAAGGCTCCGTGGCGTGCCGTTGTTAGATCCAATGGTCCATACAGAAGGTTACCTACTTGTATTTTTTATTTTTATTTTCACGAGCACCGCATAACGATTTCTATGGAATTTTTATTTTTCTAGTTAAACAAACGGTGCTATTTTTTTCTTTATATATATTTTTCTTTAAAAAAAAATTGGTACCCAAATAATTAAGGAATATTGTTTTGGGTAGAACTAAAATTTTCAACCGGTTTAAAACCCTTATTAATCGTAACAGTTCATAATTTTGAAGAAACACTCAACTATAAAATTTGCCAATAACTAATAACATAAAATATCACTCAATTTTTGTTCCGATAACTGTAAAATTTTAATTCCTTTCAGTTATATTATTTTTGAATAACTAACAACGCAGTGATTAACAATAATAAACTGGTACATCTCAAAAAAAAAAAAAAACAATAATAAACTGGTGTAAATTAATTTTTCTATCGACACGGTCTTTGACATCAGCATTTTAAAAAACGAAATTTGAATGAAAGAGCCGACCAAAACTATTCGATTAAATTTAACTGATAGTTCAGTTCAAATTTCTATGCCGTGATTTTATTTATTAAAGAAATTAATAATTGACGGATCAAATAACCAAAGCATCGGGTCCTGACAAGTGGGGCCCACTCAAAAGGCGATCCCGATCCCATGCTGCCTTGCATTACACTTGGGCCAGCGCAAGTTTAGCCTCTCTCTTATCATATGCAGACAAAGATGGACTTTCTATTTAGTCCAATGAGCAGCGGAGGCCCAATTCCCAACTCCATGGAGTCAATCAAAGCCCATATTATTTGACCGTTCGATGTGAATCAGACGGTTGGGAACGAAGAACCTCTCCGTTTTTGCAAAAAAAAGTAGACGCAGCTTTATTTCCGATAAACCCTAATTCCGATTTTCCGAGCAGGTGAACCCCCATTCTCTTGCTTTCCACTTCCGAAGTTCATCTTCTCCCGTGGTAATTTTTTGTTGGCTTTTGGTGATTTATCGATAATTTTAGAGAAATTATGAGGAAGTTGAAGTACCACGAGAAGAAGCTTCTAAAGAAGGTCGATTTTCTCGATTGGAAATCGGAGCATGGCCATCGCGAAGCCCTCGTCAGTCGGCGGTACCACCTGACAGAGAGAGATGATTATAAGAAGTAATTTCTTTTTTTTCCCACTATTTTCTCAATTATTTCTTGTCCTTACCAGTACTTAAGAACCTCTCAATTTTTTTTACTCCATTTCTGAGCCCCGTTTCATTCTTTAGCTCGATCGAACTGTAGATTTAATTATTTATATTAATTGGTAATGATTACTTCATCTTTTTCTATATACAATCATGATCTTTTGTGATGTTAATTGAATTGTGATTTAATGATGATGATAGGTATTCGAGTATATGCCGAGGTGTGCAGAAGCTTATTAACCTTATTAAACAAATGGATCCAAGAGATCCATTCCGAATCCAGATGACTGATGCTCTGCTCGAAAAGCTGTAAGTATCAGATTTTGCGATTCTGGCTCCAATGCAAACTGGTCTATGAACAAACTATTGTTTAGCAGTTGACTTCCCATTTTGTTTGTGTTAAATTGGGTTCACGAGGACCAGTGATACAACAAAAATATTGTTCAGCAGTTGACTTCCCATTTCGAATGACCAGTGATACAACCAATGACTATGTCAAACCAGAAACTAGGTTCCATTAGAAAGTAGGAGAGGACCCGACCTTGAAACTTGCAGCCTGAATCCATCTGCAACTGTAATCACTAATCCGGTGGAATTTGCATGATATGACCCAAATAACTTGGAACAAATGTCCAAATTAACTTTCAGAATTATTGCCTTAAATGTCTTCAACCACTAACTTTACCAACCTAGAAACCCAGATGACCCGTGGCCTTATAATTCCGAATTGATTTGTATGCAAATGTGATCTGTATGACCTGTGATCTGAATTGTTCCTAACTGATATTGAGCTATTACGAGGAAGCTTCCTGTTTGAACCTCTAAGTAGATGTCATTATTTGAACCTCTCGGTAGATGTCATTGTGCCATTATTACTTTCTTACAGCTCAATAATTTTTATTTTAGATATAACATGGGGGTAATTCCATCTAAAAAGAGCTTGTTGAAGTGCGAGAAACTTTCTGTTAGCTCCTTCTGCAGGTAACAATGTGCTATTTTGATACTGGTATAATCCCATATGACATTTTCGAGGGAATTTTATTTGGACACCCCCTCGTTTGGTCCGATGACCCTTACATTTTTCAAAAGACAAAATTACCATTTTCATTCAACCGTTCTGCTCGGAACTAAAACCAACCACGTTGATATGGATTAGTGAAAATATAAAAAAACAAACAGATACTTCTTCATATCAATAATTTTTCATCCACTAAATATGTTTAAATGAATAATACTTCTTTTGTCTTTATGCTGGCTTAATAATTTTAGTGATTTCAAAATTTTAGACAGATAAATTCAATTTATATTAAGTTATTGAATCACAAATTCTTAAAAAGAAAAACTCGTACCTCCTATGATGAGACTAAAAAATTTGTGGAAAAAAACGCGATTCTTCTTTACTAGAACTTGATGGCACACGTTTATATTTTTAATCTTTGTACCGTGGTGTCGAAGCCGGTCAGTTATGGTATTTTTATGTAATTAATTTAAACATTCAAGGGTATTTCCATCTTTCAAATATATTGGGGATGATCGTACTAGAGAAGGGGGTGTCTGAAACTCCGAATCACTTCTCCGTTTTGGATTTTCTTACTTTTATTTTCTTGACGTTAAATTAGGCGGAGATTGGCGACAGTTATGGTAAAATTAAAGTTTGCCGAGCACCTGAGGGAGGCAGTGACATACATAGAACAGGGTCATGTGCGTGTGGGGCCTGAGACTGTAACAGATCCTGCTTTTCTTGTGACGAGAAATATGGAGGATTTCGTTACCTGGGTTGACTCATCCAAGATTAAGCGCAAGGTCCTGGCCTACAATGAACAGCTCGATGATTATGATGCCATGGTTTAGATGTCAAAATATGTCTATTAGGTTAGTAGTTGATATGCTTGAGAAGAGGGGATGTGGAATACTGTGGATTAGTTTAGTGATCTGTAGTTGGTTACTTGGTTGTATTAAATTGATCATGCTGGTCACAAATTTTGATCGTTATTATTATTATCTTTCATGAACAGCCTGTTTGTATGTTGATCTATTTAAATGTGAACTATTTTGCTAAATTCAGCCATACCTTAGCCTTAATGCTATATATTATTGTACTTGTATTTCTAGTTATTAGCTTCTATCCTTGATAACTGTGAATTATTCAAACTATGGTATATGTGTCTTTAATTAACAACCTGTTTGTTTGTTGATCTATATAAATGTACTATTTTGCTAATCTCAGCCATACCTCAGCCTTAATGTTATATATTACTGTACTGGTATTTTCAACACTGTTTTCACTCCAACAAACAGTCGTTACTGTACATGGTTTGTGACAGTACATCAAGTCATTAACTGGTTAAGGTACGAAGCCGACGCAGTAATACTTAGTACAAAAACAGGACTTTATCTCTTTAGATAGTGTCCAATCAATGGTAATCATCGGGTACACGGGACCGCCGAGATTGATGTTTAACTCAAACTTTCTTCAGAAATACTTCAAAATTGACAGATATTGCAGTTGGACTGAATAGATTGAATTCAAATTTGTCTAATTATTTGTGTTACAGTGATGCTTAGAGCGAATAGCCATTATTGCAAGGCACATGCAGCTACTGAGATATACTCCTTTGGATTCCCTAGTGGTCACTCAAAACATTTTCCCTTTCTGTGAAGATGGCTAGTTGAATGATGATTAGTGAAAATATTCACCATCTAAACATTTAATGAGAGGAAGGTACCAACAGGCAAATTGGACCCAGGTTGGCCCAATAGGCTGGGTAGAACCACCATGGCATGTCGCCACAGCAATCTTAGCTTGGGGACCTACCAAGATTTGATACTTTTTATTGCTATTCTTCTCCATTTATTTCTGAAATGCATATACTGCTGCCAATTAAATTATGGTTGGTTTCTGTTGACAATAAATTAAGTCGGCATTGCTTATAATCACCATGTATGATATTTGATCATATTTCTCAAGTTATCATAAACAAGAAGTGAAATAAATCATGTTATGAATACACGGTGATTGTAAACAATACATTTTTGTTCAAAATTTTAGTCCATTTCTCTAGTTACCATATCCATATAATCTTTATTTCGGATCCAACGATCCAGATGAACACATTATTAAGGATGAGAGGCAGATAGAAATACCAATGATATATTTAAAATATACAGATAATATTTGTACGGATGCATGTTATATGAATGGACGAATAAATCCGTTGATATACTTTTCAACAGGCCGTACAAGGTAAATAGAATTTTGTGAAAGTTCAGAGGTCACATGAGCTCGACTGCAAGTTGTTTTGAGAGAGGACTGCCTAACTGCATCTACATGGTCTCAACTCTCATGTTCTATCTGGGTCCCCAATCTCATCTCATGAGAAGCTCGATCGGATCTTGTGTGTCAATTCTGTGATGCATTTTACTGCAGATAAATATTACAATTAATAATCACATATCGTATAATTAATTATGTCTGAAACTTATACATATCACAAGAAACAAAATATAAATTTAAATTTAGTTCCTACATATGACTAATTGGCATTTTAAATTAACATTTGAACATACGCGTATCCATATTGATTGAAATATAATTTGCCAATATTCGTGATATTGATGTACGCGTATATTTATATATGGTAATGCCTATCATCTACGTTATCTGAATTTCTTACGTAAATATGTCAATGTTATCTCCTCTGGTATGGACGTTGACGTCAATAAAATAATGCATTATCCACTATAAAAAATGACGTTCACATAACTACAGAAGTGTCCGCATTAGCAACATATATGTAGATATTACGATGCTGTGGATGCTCATGGTAAAAACCATTTTCTTTGTATATTTTCCCATCAAAATGTTACTGATCTATAGTTTTTGTTTGGTGCTACTGAAGAGGATCATGAGTTTTTGTATTATTTATCTTTTCTTTGATTATTGAAAACGTAATTAAGTATATTTAAACAATTGATAATGCTTCAAAAATAGAAGTTTTGAGTACAAATGGTGGAAGCAGAAAGAACCTGCAGTCTACACCCATAAAAAAAACTAAAATGTCTTCACCAAAAATTTAGAAGAATCCAAAGCCGCGCCTATATTATATGATATATACATAAAGACTATACAGGTGAGTTACCGGACCCAGGTCAGGTGGTGTGTTTTGTGTTTCATCCAATGATGCTGTAATAAAGGTTTTTTTTTTTTTGTAAAAAATTTTTCTTGTGTTATTCTTACTTCCTAATCATTATTTTACTTCACCATTAACCATCCAAATATAAAAAATGTGGTGAAGCAACTACGGTTTTACTTGAAATAAAGAGATAATTATTCTATATTTCGGTGCAAATCTCATGTCTTCGGGAGAATTAATTCAACAGGAGCGGCGTTAACATTAAGTCATTAATTAAAAATTTGACCTGTGGCTGATCACAATAATTAATGTAGAGTACTATTAACATTTCTTCAATTGCATAGTTTCTGAAGATTCGATTTGTGCACAAAACCAAGCTGTTTTGAGTCACTAGTTGAATAGATGGTTCTCCTTTTTCCAAACTCTGTTTTTTTAAAAAATATTTTTCTCAATTTCCACTGGTGAGGATAACGATCATAATAACAAATTTTACATTGTTGAGGAACATGGCATGTGCATGGTGGCCACAGCTAATGTAGGAGCTGGCATCATGAAAAGAAGAACACTATTTGATAAATCATTCTTCATTCCATAGTTAAAGCTACCAAGAAGTTTGTGTAGTTGTGTTGCGCATTGATTCCCACGGAAGTCCTATAATTTTTATATATAGTACATTATAGTACACTTGGTGCACGGATTTGTATATTATTTATTTATATATGCGCACGTAAATTTAGTTTTGCTACCAACCCATACCCATGCACTCCTGATCCATTATTTTCGCCAATCACTAATGAAGCCATGAAGGCATCTCATATATATATTTGTATACTGATGCAGCTTAAAAAACTGCTTAATTGTATTTTGTATAAATTACTATTTTAATGTATCATTATAGTGATCTTAATTATTCAAAAGCAAATTGAATGAGCATCATGATAATATTAACAATATATTTTGTTAATGTAATTGAAAAGTTCAAAATAAAACCTTTGGCACATTTGTTAGTCTTGTTAAATTGCTTCTTTACAAAATAAATATTATTTATTTTGATTATCACTTGGATCTATGACTACAGTCTACAGATCATTCTAGAAAACAATTTGAATTATGTTACTTTGGCGGTAAAAGATAGGTGTCAACAAACAGCGTAATACGCATATTTTAATATTTTCCATTTGCACCATAAATGTACAATGTAGATTACAAAAAATCATCAATTATTTAAAATATTATACTGAAAATAAATACTCTAGAAACTAAGCTAACAAATCCTTAAACTAACTTTACAACAATTACTAATTAATTGTAGATAGGGCGATTAACCACACGCCTCATTCAGACATTTACAATACCAAATTTTTTACAGATTTACCTCTAACCCAATCAAGTAAGATTCAAGATAATTCATCTTCTTCAAAGAATTACGCCCATAGGGGCCCAATGAATGATCAAATGAATAAATCGCCGATTCTCTTCAATGAATTAATTTTAGTTAATTAACTAATAATTGGACCCTCAAAATATATTCTTCCTTCATTTATCTCATCTCAGAGATGAAATGAGAGAACAAAACACAACCTCCTCACAAGGTATGATCAAGCCCATGTCATAGTCAAAATCGAATTCCTCCTCGGCTCGTCGAAGCAACGACTGAAAAACTGGGTATGAAAGGAAGGAGATTGGTACGACATATCGACTTCGATTATCGCCAACGTAGACGACAAAGTGCCCCTTTGGCACGTCAGAAGGAAATGTCTCGTTGTAATCGATTCCTTGTTTTTTGCCAAGGCTAGAGCAGCGTTTCAGTATCTGCTTTAGCCCAGCTGCTTGGGAGATCTTGCTATGTGTCCCCATAGCCATTCAATTGACAAGTGTAACTAATTAGTCTAAGAGAGGAAGGTTTTAAATTTGTAGAAGGTGGTGGGAATTAGTTGGAGAGGTTGTGAGGGGTTTATAAAGGAAGTACCCAGGAAAGGAATAGAGCACGGGCACGTGGGGTGGGGTAGATTATTGAAGGACACAGAGGACACTGGTGTGTGGTGTGTGTAAGTGTGAGTGTTATTTGTGAAAGTTAAAGAGTCACTAATGTTGTGCCACTTGAAAAAATTGGCATAGCAGTTCAACCTCCGTGGCTCTGTTCTCTATTGGACAGACATAGAGGGTCCCTTTCCTCCACCAACTTAAAAGTTTTCAAGTTTTGATCAATATATCCGAATTAATGTGACCTATATATAGTTTGGTTCACTCTTCATTGGTTATATATTACAGAAATAAAGATTAATTGAATGAGATTGGTCAGTGACTCAGTATTACTTTGATGAAGCAACATAGATATAATATTCTGGTTCCTTAGGTGTCATAGTCAAAGGTTTAAATAGCGGATAGCGGACTCGTAGCGGACATGCTAATGTCATAGCGGATAGCGGATAGCGGTTATTTCGCGGCCGATATTGGACCATAGCGGATTTGCACATACAAGTGTATTTTGAAGGTCTAGTATAGCCTAAAATAAAAAATTAAAATATTTTCATGCAGCTAATTAATACCAACTAAAATTATATTAATTGTCTATGCATGTTTGACCACAAAATTTTTAGAATTAGAAAAAACTCAAAGCATAAAAGTTGTAGCTTATTTTATAACCTTTCCATAGAACTTTGAATCGCCTCAATCGGAGTTCGTATGTGAAAGATATGCCCAAAATACTGCTGTTAAATCAGCAAATTATAAACTGCACCGCTATTTCCGCTAATTTCCCGCTATATCGCCGCTAATTTCCCGCTATATGCCCGCTAAATCCCGCTACGATGCGCGCTATCGGACAACCGGCTAAATCTGTCGCGCTGTAGCGTTCCACCACCTTGATCCGCTATCTCGCCGCTATAGCGGCCGCTACGGCCGTTATTTAAACCTTTGGTCCTAGTAAACAAACAGTCGTAATATCTTTCTTCTATGCTATAATAGTATAATGCCGGTTCCAATATCTGTAAATTGTTGGATTGATATTAATTATTAACATTTAACACTGGGTTTTGCTTGGAAAATGAGTGGTGCCCATTTTATCAGAAAGAAAATCTCAAAGGGACCACTATAACTGCACAGTCCATAAAATGATAACAGATAACATGGATGAGGTCCAGTGTGGTCCATATTTAAGAAGATTCAACTTTATTTCGGTGCACCAATTAAAAATAGAATGTAAATAAATGTTTCTGGAATTAGATGGGTGAATTAAGTGTTGTTATACTTAATTGATGTGTAAATTTTTCTTTCAAATTAATGACTGAAGTCAGCGTGTGCCAAGGAAGGTTGGCATTTATGTTTCACAACAAAATTTTGTGAATTAATTACTTTGTTTTGTACAAAAAATCTTATGCCCACCGTTTCCAGTATTGAGTATTGACCAATATTTTATATTTGGTTTAAACCTACATCTCCGACAAAAATTTAAATGAAATTTATTGGAACAGATTGTTGTGTTTCAGAATGAAGATGATGGTGGTAAAGTACAATACAAATTAAAGGACGCATATATATGATACTGGGATTGATTCAGAAGATCCACTAATGTAAGTCAAATATTAAATATATACTAATGAAAATTTGTAAAGTAAATTTATTGATATTTCTTCAAAAAGATTATTGATATTTATAATTTTATGATTTTAAGAATCAATAGAGAGAATTTTTGCCACATGATATGAGGATCAAATATTTCAGCACTTCTCTTTCGTTGCCATATATAATTTTTTTTTATAAAAAAAATCTACAATGTTAATTTAATTAATAAAATTTTCAGCACTTCTCTTTCGTTGTCTTAAATTATCGACAAAAGAATGCATAAGGAAATTGGATGTTTAATATTGTACACACAGAATATAAAATATATGTATGTCATGAGAAAGTGACAAATAATAATACGATCTTATCAAACATAGATAAGTTTGAAAACTCGATATGTCTCTAAACGATAGTAACATATAACGTACTAGCTAGTATGGACAAGCGTATTCTTCAAAAAAAGGACAAGCGTATTTTCATGAAAAGAGCATATATAACTTCTCGTTGGCATAGTTACAAACGCATTTGTTGATGTAAATTGTCCAACCAAACTATGTTCAAACTTCAAACAGCATATTCTTTTCCCTTGTATCATTGTATGGACCAGATAGAGAAACTCACGAGGAGAGAAGGGATTTGTTGTAGTTTGTGCACTGTAGCGTGTTACACTGCCATCACAATCGAATAGCAAAATTTCCACAATTCGAAGAATGTATAATGCATGCATAAAAATAATATAGCATACCCCCCCCCCCCAAAAAAAAGACTACTAAAAGAATAAATGTTCGTTCTTAATGATCAGGTACATGTAAATGGGCAGATAATAAAAAGTTAGAAAAATTTATGGAATTTTGTAGCTGTGATTTCGAAGAAAAAAAATATATGTAACTTTTTTTTTTTAAATCAGTAGGGGTTTCCACCTCTTTTCATTTTATTAAAAAACGAAAAGCCCAAGAGTATATGTAACTTAGAAAGTCCTTTTTTTCTAAAAAAAAAATTATCGTCTTATTTTACAGTGTTGCATTTTATTTTATATAAATTGAATATAATCATATTGTACTTGAACATCTACATCTGTCGGTTTATGATAGTTGGGAAAAATACAATATAATCTGATTATCTGAATTTTTTAATTGTCAAAAACCGTTGAAATTCTTCGACCAAAATAATTTTCAATTAACCAACTTAAACCAAACTAATTAATTAAAAACAACTAGGTTACAAAAAGAGAGAGGTTTATTTTCATCAGACTGAGATTATTTAAGATCGCAAGAGAAAATAAAAATAGACGTAGTAAAAGAAAGAGCAATACATGTGCAAGTAGGGGACACGCAATTAATGGACGAGAGATTAACTACCACCACTAAGGACACCATTTTGTACAATCCGTGATGCTCCTCTGCGCTCTACAGTCTTCTGGTAATTTTGTTCCTCTGTGGCGCACATCTCTGTAGTGAATCATACGGTTCATGGTTGATGGCTTCCACATCTACTGTCATAAAACAATAGGAAAATATGCTCCATTTTGTCCATATGAGTCATACAATTAAAATCAGATAGTTGGATTAGATTTTAAAAAAACAATTATATTTTTTCGTTTTGTTAAGTGTAATCTTGATTGTTTGATTTTTTGCATTAAAGAAAGTGACGGAAACACTTCTAAATAATTAAATACTGTTTTCTATTTTCTTTTGGCTGAAAATTTGTTACTTTTTTTTATAGTGGTACCTTTATTTCAGAATAGACATGTTTAAGGGCCAGTACAAAGATAAATAAAAAGGATTTCTAGCAATGATAAGTTGGTGTTGGTCGTTACACTATTGTTCTACAAAAAGTGAACAAACAAGCTTAAGTTAGATAAATTAAATAATGGCAGAACCTAAAGTAATCATTATGCAAAAGTCGACAAAACCAATTGAAATTACGCAATGTTCACAGAATTAATGAAATTAAGTGCTCTAGTTGAGAAGTAAATCAGTAATTGAAATTTTTTTTTTTTGGAGTTACAAATGAATGTGCTAATTTAGAAACTGGAACAAATTCTTCTCTTTTACATGTAGTTAGTGGTTACGTACCTTTCTAAATGAGCAAACATAACACAGAGAAAAAATAAAATTTTTTAAATGACTTCATTATAATTTCAATTCCAAAGCAAGGCGAAAATATTGTTCAAAGGGATAATTAAATTTATAAAGGGCCCATCTAGTGTTGTTTGGATAACTCATGTTCCACAGTCATAAGTTGTTTTATAAAATAAATATGACCCACAATTTGAGTGGTTGGGGAAAAATATGTACAAGTTGAAAAAAAAAACAAGAAAATTATAACGTGATCCAATGTGAATAATTTGAAATGAATGGTACAGTTCACGTAATTGTAAACACACATGAAGTTAGTATGGTTGTGTATGTAAACTTGTTTCCATTTGGAGATGGAAACAAGCGGTATAAAAACAGTTTCTTATGACAACTGTCACTAAATTAAACTTTGTACTTGTTGTACCACACTTCTGATAAGGACCGTTCTTTGACAAAGGATCCACTCAATTTAAGAATAATCCTTATAATCAATTAATGCACCTAATAATGTCGTTAAGGGCGTCAAATATTCCAAATTAAAGTTAATACACCAAATGATTAAAACGGAATCTACTTTCCGAAAATGATTAGAATTTCTGCAATTGCATCGCCCGTGAACTGACAATCTTGAAGAAATTGACTAACTATCTACTTTTAAAATATTACATTTAGCTAACTAAAAATATCTCATGCAATAATTTTAGACAAAAGTCCACTCAACTAGTAGGAAACTATAACGATGTATTTGAAAGAGCTGCAGTGTATATATTATTTAAAATTTCTTCGTGATTAACTATTCTAAAAAACTGGAGAGTTTTAGAAAATCACCACTAATTTTAATGCACAATAGTTAGGCAAATTCTACAGTGAACTAACTTTTTATACGAACTTTTTTCAAAATTATGAAGGATTGTAATTAATTTATAAAAATCTGACCCTCAAAAAATTTAAAAAAAATATATAAATAAAATCGGACCAAAATAATGATCCATGATAAAACGTTTCTAATAGTATTTATAAAGGTTCATTTTCGTAAGTACTCCCATGTTGGGTGCATTACAATCCTTTTCTGTCACTATAAAATCTGCCCCTGCACAGGGCTGCACTCAGCCAAACAATTTATGTTGTGGAAGTGAAGAGGCACTATGTAAGCAAATGGAAATACATCTCTCTTTTCTCCAAATTAATTGACAATAATTCATACTATCCTGAATTCTAGAAAAGAGAAAAAAAAAAAAAAAAAAGGCTCCCAGTTACGGTCCAATGAAACGTCTATCAGCTGTGACTGTGGTTATAATTTTTGACAAAATTGAAGGCACTCCATAAAAGCTCACGGTAGCTTGAATTGATCTTCTGTGCCAATCCAGACATAAACATTTGTGCAAACAAGGTATTGCCTAGAGAATTTGTGATGTCATTGTTTCAACTTTCAACCATATCAAGTAGGAGCTACAGCAGGTTAACATTTTAATGCCTTAATTTTTATTTGAATTGGAGAGATGGCTGGTCATAAATTAGTGCCATAATTTTTTTGCAATTGCTTTTTGATATTCAAAGTGAGAACAACAAAACTGAAACTAAGAGAAACTAAGAAAATATAAGCACGTACTATGTTGGAATTGAAATTAGTAGGCTACTATAACTTGTGCAAGATTCAACATCTTCTCAAAATAAAAAGCTGAACTGAAATAAAGAACTACAGAGAAATAACATCATGGAAGGAGCTTTCATTAGAAAAAATATCATGAAAAGCAAGCAACATCATTTATTATTTCCCTTGTTTTCTTCTTTACAAACACATAATATCATGGGCGAGAAACAGCACGGCTCTCTCTATAATATACAACCCCAAATTAGTTACCCCCATAAAATTAATTCTCATTAAAATTATTAAATTAGTGTCTCCATCAACCCTTCTCTACTGCCACCGAAAATTAGCTCCTACTAAAGACCAAAAAAAAAAAAAAATAGCAAATAATTTCCTATATAATTTTTCATCTGAGTGAGGCAGTTAAAGCTTGAAAGACGACCTCCTCGCACGGTATGATCAGGCCGGTATGGTAGCCAAACCCAAACTCCTCTTCGGCTTGTTGAAGCAGGTATTGAAATTCAGGTTGACACAAGAAGGAAATGGGTATGATATATCTGGATCGGTGTTCGCCGACATAGACCGCAAAGTGTCCTCTCGGCACGTCATTGTAGTCGATGTTCTCATGTTGTTTTCGACTGAGGCTGGAGCAACGTTTGAGTATCTGCTTAAGGCCCCCAGTTTGGGTGATCTTGCATTGTTTCCCTATAGCCATGATCTTTTTTTTGCAATGTATTTGAGTGTAAGTGAAATAGGTGAAGAAGGGATGGAAGGAGGATTTTGTTGTGAATGAAAGTTGGAGAGCACTGCAGGGGTATATATTAGGGAAAGGAGCGGTGGTGATCATGAAAGCATTAAGTTGCATATCTGTCCAGTTACTATGGAGATTGATGGTTGCTGTTTGTCAAGTATAGACTATATATCAAGTGAGACAGTTGGTGTGAAGTTGATGGTTGATTAGAATCTAATTATTACCAAAAAACAAAGAATCTAATTTAAACAATTTGATCTGGTAATTAATTTAAAAAACACTAAATTATTTTCAGTAATCTTTGGGTATGTAAATATATGAATTTTTGGTGTTATTTGGATAATTATTCAAATCAAATGAGATTGATAGAATGGCTTTGTTATTATTATTTATTTATTTATTTTTGAAAAAGAGCCGCCCAAAATAAGATGGCCTGCATGCTTTATTGATGCAAGAAGTTTTACAAAAAGATCACAAGAAGTTTTAAAAATTAGAAAGTAAAGTGCTTAATTTCTCAATTATATAGTAAATGGCTAAATGCACATTTACTTGTCATCAAATGAAAATTCAAACAATCATCACCTCAAATGATATTTGTACAGGGAATTCTGCTTGCAGCAGTAATAAATCAGTAGAAGCTAGAAGATCACTGAAGGGTCTGTCAACCATCCATTTATGTTAGAAATGGAGAGGTGAAGCACTGCAGACACTGAAGCCAGAGCATGTGGGTGGGGCCCAGTGTATAGGTGCTTGGAGTGCTTAATGACAAGGTTGGGCTCAGTTTCTCGTGGGTATGCTTTCATTGCCTTCGTACAACTAGGCCCCTCTTTCTCTACCTACTTATATCCTTCATTAATTGATTAATTCTATCTTTGAATATATGTAAACAAAAGCTACTTAAAATATGCACCCTCCAACTGTTATTTCCTTCAGGTATTGTCTGTCTGACTCGGAATATGTAACTGACTCATGTATACATTGATATTTTGCAAGACAATAATATCCTTCTTGATGGTGCCTTTTGTAAAAGGAATTACTATTTCAAAAGTATTAGAAGAATCCTCTAGGTGGAAATAAAGCACTAATATGTTACTTGAAAAATAATAGGGAGTACTAATTGTTTATTTGGATACTTGGCATGTTAGTGAAGCACTAGCGGAGTTGTTCCCCATAATGTGGGGACGGGGCTTAATCTGTGTAAATTGTTCAAAGATATGGTTATGTATAGTTTAATAGGGCACTTAACTCCTAATGTTTCTCACCTCACATCAATTTTGACTAACGGTGAAGAGAAAGTGGACAAGTGTAGAGCTGTTGACTGCGGAATGTTTTGGGGCGGAAAAAAGAAGGAATTAGTTAAGTGCTTCCAACATGTTTTTCTCCCATCTTTTTTTCTTCACCTTGTTTTTTAGTATGAGTGTGCATAGAAAATATATATGCTATTATGTTAGACGAGATTCCATCGGAATTTCAACAATTAATGGTCTGGAAGTTACAAAAAATTAATGAAAATATACATAAATAAATGAAGAGAGTGAATTCAATCAAATCGATTTGACTGGACTTCCGGTTAAACTCCGTCACATCTCAATTTTGAAAGTTCAAATAACCGATCCAAAACATTCAATATGATCTTTATAATGAATCTCTTTGTATACCAAATTTTATATTTTTTTTGAAATATTTAAGTATTTTCTTTGGATTTAAAAAAACTACAGTTTTTGAAGGGTTCAGAATAAATTTGATTAACAATGTTTTTAGAATTCTAAAAAAATAAAAAAAAATGTAAATTTTTTGTATGCAAGGAGATTTCAATATGGAGATCATATTGAACGGTTTAGATCGGTCATTCGAACTTTTGAAATTGAGATATGACGGGATTTAACCGAGAGTCTGCTCAAATCGATTCGATTGAAGCCCTTTCTCCATAAATAAATATAAAAAATGGAGCTAAAAAAATATAACAAGACAAATGTTTAGTTGCCCTCTGAAAATAATGTATTATACAATGGAAAAGTTTTACACTTGAGATTAGCATCAACAAAATGATTGAATGAGTATAACATAAAAACACAACAACTGAAATAAAATACGAACAATCTACAAATTAATTAGTTAAAGCTATTTGACAACATTTATGTTGAAATAGTGGTGAATCCCGATACATGCTTTTAACTTTTTACCTTGGTCAGCGTAAACGATTCTTGTTTAACCTTTTTCCCAACATTTGACTCGAAAAAAAAGCTCTTTCCACTAAAAATGTATCGTATCCAGCAAACTGGAATATTCTATAAAACATTTATCGTTCCCCTTTTACCATCAGTTTGGAAAACAAAAATTCAAAATTCAAAATTCAAATTGCCCATAATTAATTGTTAATGAAGAAAACAGAAGAATGATTTGCGGGGCCATACTCAGAAAATAACCAAGCAATAAACTCAACTCTATTTCGTACTGAATTTATGATCCAACAATTAATAACACACCAACAACAACACCAACTGAAAGCAACATCATTACGTGCGAGTTCAATTAGCAGATTACACTTGTTATAGCGAAACAGGAAAAACAAAAAGGGGAAACGAAAAAGTATCAACAGACAATCTAACAGGACCAGTTTCAAAAGATAGAGATGCCTCAGCTTGTTTTGAGGCCTAATTATGCAAAGTACTTTTCAAGAATAGTACACCATAGGTACCATCAAGCAAATTGAGATGGTCCAAATTACAACAGAACAAACGGAATCATTTCCATTTTCAAGTCTAGCAAAGCCTGACATATTAACCACCCCAACATGAAAGCAACTCTCCTCCCTCCTGTTTCTACTGCTCCAACTTCTTTATTTTTTCTTTTTTATGATGAATCAATTCTACGATGCCACACATAGTGTTTACCACATACCCGGCAGGTCAGACCCGACCCGCGCTAAACTCGTTCCTTGGACTGGACCGGCCCGGACCGTGATGGACCGAGGGAGTGGTCCGGGTTGGATTTATCATGAGTTTAGGCCGCCATTCTAGTATAGACCCGTCCTAAATCCGTCCCGTCTTAACTCGTGGACCGGCCTAGATCAGACCTTAAACCCACGATAAACCACGTTAAATTTAAAATAGACTACAAAATTATTTTATTATTAATTATATTTGAATTTTTTCAATTAATTATACTTAAAAAATCATGCAAACTATCAACAATAATAAAAGAAAACATGAAAAAATTACAAAAATTTAAAATAAAAGAAATTCAAAATATACTACAAAATTATACTTAATTATTTGTTCTATAAATATAATATAATTTAACGAATTTTTGAGATGAAAACAATGAAAAAGAAAAAAAATAAAAAATCTGGAAAAAACCGTCCTTGGACCGACCTTGGACCGGAGCGACCCGCCTTAACCCGCACGGTTCACCTAGGGTCGGGTCTATCAAAGGTTTGGGCCAAGGTTTGGGAGGTGGACCGTGTTAACCCGTCCTGTCTTAACTCGTGAACCCGTACTAGACCGGTCCGGAATAACCCGTGGACCGTGGGGGTTTGGATCGGACTGGACCGGTCCGGACCGTTTGGTTAACACTAGCCACACATAGTGTATTATTATTATTTTTTTTCTTTTGGGGTTCATAGCTTTTCACTTTTATTTTTCTTATTTAATGTATGCTAAACTTGAACACCTGATCTTCTAGAAAAGAGCCAATATTTCTATAAGTTAGACTACTAGGTCGTGTGCACATTATGCATTTTTTAAAAGTAAAACAATTACTACATTTGCAACGAGTTATGAAAGTTGCTTTTTCTCATTTCTCTTTTGCTTTCGAAAAAAATATCTTTTGTTGGCTAAAAATTAGTTCCGTTGAAATGTTTTTCTTTTCTTTTTGAAAGAAACTAAAAAGGAAGTAGAATCCTAATTTGATAATTTAAATATCTACAAGAAACCTTCTAGTCGGATGTTCAATTCACGGCCATTAAGATGTGTTATCATTTATCACTAGAACAAAAACAAGTTCTCATTTTTCAGTAACTAAGATGAAATGTTGGACATATCATCCGCAAATTATTCATCATTCTTTTTTTTTTTTCTTGAACAATATTACAACTCTGGCCGGATACCGTTTATGGGAAGCTTTTCGCGAGGTATGACATAATCTCTCCCTTTTACATTACAGTTGGCTGACTTACATTACAGTTGGCTGACTCAAACACACATTTAGTTGCGTAGGCCATCCATAGAGCAGCGCCGATTAATAAGACTAATATAAATATCCAATTGTACAACTATAGACAAACAGTTTTACAAATTAATACAAATACTTTAACTGTACAACTACAAATATTGGTCCCATGCAAGCTTGACCAACGGCCTGATAAAATATAAACGTAAATAACTAAATATTAATCAGTTTAAGTACTGATAATTTTATTCTCTAATTCTCTCTGTTCAACAGCATATATTTAAGTTTTCTGGAAGAAAAAAATATATAAAGTAGGGGAATATGTAGTGAAGAAGGGAGTCCATTCCCTCTCCACATGCTGAACGCATTAGATCAATCTTGAGATTTATATTGCATGTACGTACTGCATGCATGTTTAGTGTTCCATGGTTTTGAGGCAAAATGTTTGTTATTTGTAATAAAATATTGCAATTAAAATGAGATGATTTTAATTTGATCTTTGTAACAGCAATGCTGTACCAGTGAGCTGGTAAGAAAGTGAGTAAAGAGAGAGAGAGAGATTTTGATGAAATGAGCAGAATGTTTTATTGTCTATTGTCTCAATACAAGTACAAGTATATATAGAGTAGTCTAAACAGCTAGTATCGCTAAATTACAAAATTAACCCTTACACCTAATCTTTCGACTTCTTGATTTATTACCGTTACATCCTTCTGGTAACATCAGATAATGCATCACTGTGATTATCCTTCACACCCCCCCCCCCCACAAGCCAATGGGGGAGCAACCACATTGAGCTTGTGTTTTAAATACTCAAACCGAGGTGAAGGCAAACTCTTGGTCATCAAATCAGCGAGTTGATCTTTTGAGCAAACATATCGAACCATCAACTGTTTCGAAGCAATACGTTCTCTTACAAAGTGAAAATCCAATTCGACATGCTTAGTCCTAGCATGGAACATTGGATTTGCCGCAAGAAATGTGGCACCTATGTTGTCACACCATAAGGTAGGTGGAGAAGAACATTGAATGTGCAGTTCGGTGAGAAGATATTGGAGCCATATTAACTCGGCACTAGCAAGAGCCAAGCTTCTATATTCCGCTTCGGTGCTTGAACGGGAAACCGTTGGTTGTTTCTTGGCACTCCAAGAGATGAGATTAGACCCGAAATAGATGCAAAAGCCAGAGGTTGATCGACGATCATCGGGACATCCCGCCCAATCCGAGTCGGTGTATGCATGAAGAATGAGAGAAGTGTCTTTCTTAATCAAGAGACCATGGGACAATGTGCCATTGATATACCTCAATATCCTCTTAACTGCTGCCCAATGAGTATTAGTAGGTGCTTGCATGAATTGAGAGACTTTATTAACCGCAAAGGCTAAGTCGGGACGAGTAATGGTGGCATATTGGAGAGAACCAACAATAACTCGATATAGGTGTGGATTGTCCATGGGTTCACCATCAAATTTAGAAAGAGGGTTGTTGATAACCATAGGAGAAGAACAAGGCTTACAAGTAGTCATATTGGCTTTGAGAAGAAGGTCTTGAAGGTATTTTGTTTGAGAGAGATGGAGTGAAGAAGGAGAAGTAGAAACCTCAATACCAAGAAAGTAAGAAAGATGACCTAGATCTTTAATTGCAAAGTCTCTTTGGAGGGACGAAATGAGGTCAGTTAGGGATTGATTATCATTAGCAACAAGGATAATGTCATCAACATATACCAAAAGAACCATATAGCAACCATTAGAATTAAAGATAAAAAGAGAAGGGTCATAATTAGATGATTTGAAACCGAGTTTGACTAGGGAAGCTTGTAAGGTTTGGAACCATGCTCTAGGAGATTGTTTAAGACCATATAAAGCTTTAGATAGAAGGCAAACATGATTAGGTAGGGAGGAATCAACAAATCCGGGAGGTTGAGACATGTAGACGGTTTCTTGAAGGTGCCCATGAAGAAAGGCATTTTGAACGTCTAATTGTCGAATGAACCAACCATGAGCCATAGCAAGAGATAGAACAAGCCGTATGGTAGTAGGTCTAACCACTGGACTAAAGGTCTCAAAAAAGTCGATGCCTTCCTCTTGGGTATATCCTTTAGCCACAAGTCGTGCTTTGTAACGAGCTATGGAGCCATCAGCCTTCCGTTTGATTTTATACACCCATTTGCACCCAATTATGTTTTGATTCTCAGGAGAAGGCACTAAAGTCCAGGTTTGATTGGTCGCAAGCGCATCTATCTCTTGAGCCATAGCTTGTCTCCAATTGACATTTCCCTTGGCTTGATTAAATGTAGACGGCTCAATTTCGATTGGTGTGGAGGTAAGAAGAGCCACATGATTAGGAAAAGTTTTCTTTTTAGAAATGTTGTTCTTAGCACGTGTAATCATGGGGTGATGAGAGGTTATTGGATCTGTGGCAGTGTCAGAACCGGAAGCAACTTCAGATGTTGTATCGAGAGAAACAGAGAGTTCAGTGGCAGCCAGAGTCTGTTGAGAAGATGAGGAAGAAGGGCGGTCAGAAGGGTGCGCTGCCCGTGAAGAACAGTTTAAATTTCGGGCAGGCTGAGGATCCGTTGGAGTATTGATGGTGCGCAAGTTGTGTGAGCCATCCGATTGATTAGAAGAAGAAGAAGTCGTCGGATTAACAGAAGTATGGACAGGTGGCAATGCAATTTGTTGTGGAGCAAAATTAGATGTCTTCAGTAAAGGCAACCAAGTGGAAATGCTGGATGCAGTCAATTGTAGCTCTCTCGGCTCAGCATCAGAGGCGTTGAAATTGGCGAAAGGAAATTGTGATTCATCAAAAATGACATTCCTGGAAACAAAAATCTTATTTGTCTCCAAATGGAGACACTTATAGCCTTTTTGATTTAAAGCATAACCAACAAACACACAAGGTAAAGACCTATGTTCAAGTTTATGTTTCGTGTAAGGTCTAGTCAATGGGAAACAAAGACAACCAAGAATTTTGAGAAAATTATAGTCGGGTTCTTTGGTAAACAATTTTGTAAAAGGCACAATATTAGTTCTACAAATAGGTAGTCTATTAATAAGATATACAATACTAGCAAATATCGTATCCCAAAACCTTAAAGGAATAGAGGCATGATTCATAGAAGCAAGAGCAAGTTCGACAATATGGCGATGTTTGCGTTCCGCAATACCATTTTGTTGGGGTGTATAAGGGCAAGTGGTTTGAAAGGTTATTTCGGGAAAGAGGCGATGTAAAGGCTTATATTCCGTACCACCATCACTACGAAAAGTCCTAATCTTACTATTTAAAAGGGTCTCAACTTGAGCCTTGAATAAAGTAAAAATATGAACAAGCTCATCTTTAGTATGCAAAAAATAAATCCAATTGAATTTGGAAAAATCATCCACGAAAATGACAAAGTAACGAAAATTTTCATTAGAAATAATAGAAGCGGGACCCCACAAGTCCGAATGTACAAGCTCTAGAGGAAAAGTAGAAATGGAAGAACTAATGGTAAAAGGTAAAACATGTGCCTTAGATATACAACAATCATGACAAAGAGACAAGCGTTTATCACTACAAGACAAATTGTTAGAATTGAGCACTTGAAGAGTAGTAGAAGAGGAAGGATGTCCAAGACGAGCATGCCAAACATTTGAGGAAGCTTTTGCACCAAGAAAGGCTTGAGGAGAATGAGCAAGAGGTAATAAGTGATTGATGAAATAAAGACCATTGTGATGTCTAGCTTGGAGGAGTACAATCTTGGTGTGGCGGTCCTTTAAAAAACAAAAGTTTGAAATAAATTCGATGCACAAATTACTATTATCATCAAGTAGTTTGGAAATACTCAAAAGATTTTTAGTAAAAGTAGGTACATGCAATATATCATGAAGAGCAATAGAGCAAGAAGAGAAATCAAGAATAGTAGAGCCAAGATGAGTTATAGGCATACCCGTACCATTACCAATGTGAAGACTATCGGAACCATCATAAGGAGCATATGAAGAAAGGTTGTTGATGTCGCTTGTGACATGATGAGTAGCCCCCGAATCAAGACACCACTCATTTGAGAAAAATGAAGAGGAAGGTTGAGCTACATGGGCTTGAAAGGTAGGATGAGACGATTCTCCATATCGTGAGTCGAAGCGATGATAGCAAATGGAAGCAATGTGACCTTTCTTGTTGCACACTTGACAAATTTCATTCTTGTATGGATTCGGTTGAGGAGCAGACTTGAATTGTTGCTGCACAGGTAGAGGGAGAATGCCAGGCCCACCAGCAGTAGGAAAATTGGATCTAGGTGGCCTGTAAGAGTTAGTAGAAGAAGGCCCAGAGTTGCGAGTTGGCCCAGAGTTGGGTCTGAAGGTAGGCTGAGAGAAAGAACGATTCTGAGAATGATTCTTGTTCTTGAATTTAGAAGGTGGTTGCGAGTAGAAGGCGGTGGGGTTGGAGAAGCTTGTGCCCGAATTGGTAGAATTGGCGGTAGCGATTGAAGAGAGGTGGTGAGTCTGTAGAAGTTGTTCATGAGTGAGAAGAAGAGAAAAGAGGTCATGGCTGTTAACGGGTTCGGATCGGGCGTTGATGGACGCCACAAAAGAAGTGAAGTCCGACCCAAGGCCATTGAGGAGATAGATGACAAGGTCGTCGTCAGATACTGGGTGGCCGACAAATGACAACTCATCTGCAATAGCCCTCACTCTGTTGATATAATCGGAACAAGAAGATGAACCTTTACTGGTGTTAATCAGATTCCGACGAAGCTCCGTTAGTCGGGCTCGAGAAGTTGAAGAGAAACTGCGTTGAAGTGTAGACCAGAGTAGAGCAGAGGAGGAGCAAGAGACTGTCTGCGCAAGAATCTGTTCCGAGAGAGAACCTCGCAGCCAGCCAAGCAAGACTTGATCTTGCTTGTGCCATTGGAGATAGAGAGGGTTGAATTCAAGAGCACCAGTAGAAGAGACAGTCGTCGGAGAAGGAGGCGCGGTGGTAAGATGCACGAATTTGTAGAGATCATAGCCGTGTAGAATGGGGATGATCTGGGCTTGCCATGAGAGGTAGTTGGAGGGAGACAATTTAATGGCGATGGGCATATTGAGAAACACCATTGGGTCAGAGGTGGAGGGAAGAGAGGAAGGAGATGAAGAGGCAGGGATCGAGGAAGAAAGATTCTCCATTTTAGGCGTCTGATACCATGTAACAGCAATGCTGTACCAGTGAGCTGGTAAGAAAGTGAGTAAAGAGAGAGAGAGAGATTTTGATGAAATGAGCAGAATGTTTTATTGTCTATTGTCTCAATACAAGTACAAGTATATATAGAGTAGTCTAAACAGCTAGTATCGCTAAATTACAAAATTAACCCTTACACCTAATCTTTCGACTTCTTGATTTATTACCGTTACATCCTTCTGGTAACATCAGATAATGCATCACTGTGATTATCCTTCACAATCTTTTCAGAGAGGTACTTGGATGTTTTTTTTTTTTTATCACCTATATTTAGGCCTGAATTCCATTGTTCTTCCTTTTTATCGCTGTTAGGACTCAAGTATTGACCCAATTATTTTTTTTGAGGGTCATTTTTTTTTTTTTTTTGAGGGTCGTATTGACCCAATTAATTGTGTCTTTTCAGCCCAGTGAGCTTGTTATCGTGATCACTAATTCACTATTATTATTACCACTTTCACAGTATTCATCGTAGAGACTAGAGAGGTGCATGTATTATTAGTTTATTACTAATGAAGGGTTGATAAACCGGATAGTCACATTTCCATTTGGCAGATAGAAAAAAAAAAAAAACTTCAGCTAATACTTTATAATACTCACACCTTGCAAGTAGAATTAAAATAAGGTGCTAATTAAGTGAACATCTGGTAGTTCTTTTTTCTAAAACTTAAAAGACATAATATATAACTCTTTTTTTCAGTGAAAGACGTCAAGTATCTAATTTCTTATGCTAAAATTTACCTTTGGAAAAACATTGTTTGGTGAGGCCTTCTTGTAATTTAAAACAATAATTTATTAGATAATTATATTTTACTTCTCTCATGTCTTTCTGTAACGTTTTCCCTGTTTGTACATTGCTTTAGTCTGTATTTGACTGATGTTATATCTACTAATGTCATTTTTACTTTTGTCTCGACAGCTACCATGAAGGCCACCAATGTTAGGTATATCTGTCCTATTTTGTAAAGTGCAAAATTCGGGTCTTTTATGGTGAAAGTGAAGGCCTTTGTACTTTTGGAGCTGCTTTATTTGTGGTCCTTCAGAAGTCTTGCTATCTTACTCCCAAGCAAGGAGGTTACATTCAATCGAATTTACTATTAATTATGACATAATAACATGTCGTTATAGAGACGTGTACTGGTGTGGGCGTGTAGCTCCTTATTTTCTCTTCAGTAATGTACTATTTTGCACAAACACTTTGTATCCCCTTTGAATATGATACTTCAACAGTGCTATAATTTGGTCAAGTATATTTAAAAATAAAAAAGACCAATAATGATTGTCACCAGAATAATTTGTTGTGACATTCATAATGTAAATTAATGAGAAGGTATGGATGGTATAACTGACATAAGAAACATGAGAGATCATTTAGCACTGGAAACAGGGGCGGACTTATGTAGGGGCAAGCCTGGGCACATGCCCAGGCTTGTTTTATGAAAATTAAAATCTAACCTTTTGTTTTCATTGCATTTTAAGATGTGAAAGGTCTAGTGCCCAGGCTTAAATTGGAATGAATTCCTAGGCTTAAGTTTCAATTAGTTTTTTCTTATGCTCCTGGAAAGTGCCTCTAGATATTCTATGCTTGATTCACGTTTATTTAGTTCCGTCTTTCGTATATTTCTGTGCCTGTGAGTTTCGTTTTGTTTTTTCTTGCATTTGTGGCTTGTTGCTTCTGTACTCTTTTGATTTATTAAAATTGTTTATTGAGTATGATTTCTAAATTATCATCATCAATTGCAGTAGGTTTGCAATCTCTTGAAAATTAAAGATTAAAGTTTAAATGACAAAATTTAAATTCTGAATAGGTTTCAGATGATTTAAATAAATATAACTAATTTACTATTCATTTGTTCATGGCGGTAGTGAAATAAAGCTATTGAATTAATTTTCTGTATCATATTACTAATTAAATTAAAGTAAGAAGTATAATCCAAGTAAATTTATATAACTTTTTTTTATCCGGTATTAAAGTTAAAAAAAGTTACATCTTTATGACTTAGTAAATTGACAAACAGAACTTATTTTGTTAAAAAAAATTTATATTAAAAATATTATTTGTTATTTTTATTTTTATATTAAATTTACTTAATTATTTATTGTGCCTAGGCTTAAAAAAAGTCTATATCCGCCACTGTGTCTGGAAATTATGTTCATTGTTATGAATTTGACATATTGATATTAGGCCTGAAAACGGTGACCGTTTCGACCGTCCTTTCGTTTCGTTTCGTTTTGGTTCGTCCAAAACGAAACGAAACGGTTAAAGATTTTGGTTGTGTTTCAAAAACGAAACGCTTAACGAAAGCTTGAAACGGTTTCGTCCATGTGTATTTTCGTCATTTCGATCGTTTCGTCCAAAACGAAACTTCTAAAGAAAATTGTAGACAGTTCCGTGTCCAAAACGAAACGGTTAACGAAACACCTCAGTTTCGTTACTGTTTTGGACGTTATGCACCTCTAATTGATATTTTAGCTCATAAATAATGTACAAAAGTAAAATTAACTAAATACAGTTTCTGAGATTCATTCATTCCCTTCGAATATTTAAAGTTTAAGTTAACTCAAATGCAAATGAGGAATGACGAAAATAGGCTTGTGAGTCTGTGACCTATGTTGTTTAAAATACATCCAAAATGAGCGTATTTGTTTAAGAAAAATGTTGGAAAGATGAAAATGTGCTTGTAATGGAGCTGACATTAATGGATCATGGGTCATGGCCTATGTTGCCATAGTATTGTTTGGCGGAATTTTTAATTAATAAATATAATTACATTTTTTATTTTAAAAATAAATATTATAATAAATAAATGTTATAAATAACGTTGTAACTTCGGGGTTCAAAACCCAGGAGTGACCCGGTGACCCATTTCAGAGTTTGAAACCCCGAAGTTATGACGTGGCAATTTTTTTTATTTTTTAGTATTTTAATTTAATATATTATTAGATAAATAGAAAAAATATATAAATTATGCCAAAAAATTCAGAAAAATATAATAAAGATGTAAAAGAGTTTTGATTAATTTTTTTATTATTTAATTTATTTTTAATATTAAAATTTAACTTATTATTATATAAATAAAAATAGATAAACTATGTTAAAAAAAATCTAGAAAAATACATAAAACTTTAATATACTTTCTAAATTTTTAATATGCTTTTATTATATTTTTTTCATAGTATATCTATTTTTTTCTTACCTAATAATAATAACTAAAATTAAATTATTTAAAATAATAATAATTAATTAAATTATTATCTAATAATAATCAATTTAATTTTCTAATTTTAATATATTTTTCTGAATTTTTCATGAAGTTTAACTATTTTTTTATTTATTTAATAATAAATTAAATTAAAATATTAAAAAATTTAAAAAAATTGCCACGTCATAACTTCGGGGTTTCAAACCCCGAAATGGGTCACCGGGTCACTCCTGGGTTTTGAACCCCGAAGTTATAATATTATTTATAAAATTTATTTACTATAATATTTATTTTTAAAATAAAAAATGTAATTATATTTATTAATTAAAAATCCGATTGTTTGGAGAGTGAAATCATGACAAGCGACAAGGCCTTTTAGAATATTGCGACGGATAATTCTCAATAAAGGCCTAATTTAAATTCTGATCCAACAAAAGGAAAATTAAATCTTCTGTTTGACGCCTTTATTTTTTACCCAAAAGTTCTTATTTTTCCATATGTGACTGTTGACCTGTTGTAAATGATTTTAATAGGTTCATTGTAATTATTATTAAATGAAAGCCCGTCAGCCCATTACGTAACCCAGATAAGGTGGCCTTCAATTAAGTGACAAATCCATTGACAATTCTACTATGTTAAGATCAGGAATTTCCAATCCTCAATATTTAGACTTGAATACAAATATGTTTCCGAACACTGCAACTGTCCGACAACTTCCCATTTCGTCAAGTATTTGAATCAGATAAGTAGCATCCAAACAGTTCGTCCTATATCTATATATAACTTTAAAAAGCTATTACGTTAACCAGATAGTTTGAATATCGCTCACCTCACTTGAAATCACATAAAAAAAAAAAATTTTGTTGCATCAAAATTTCAACGTAGCAATGCTTTGTTGTTTGCATCACAGTTTTCACTATTTTCTAGTGTTTCGCCAGAAAAGTTTCCTGTTTATTCAAGCACAAAAAATGGAGATACTAGAAAAAAAATTAACAGTTGACAGTTGAAGTAAAGATACTAACATCTTCACCACGAAGAGCTACTATCAGCTTTAGAAAGAAAGAATAAAAGATACAAAATCTTATCCGACAGAACTGCGTCCGTCATTGATAATCAATTATATTTATATTAAAAAAAAAAAAAACTAGAACACGCAACGAATCCTATATATATATAAAAACATGTTTTGTTTATGTGATAAGAGTTAAATTCATAAGCATTTTTCATTGAATTTATTGAAATTTAAACTAAAACATTCCGAATTCCATTGTTTTCGTAACTAGAGTCAACGGTGTTGGAATTTTTTGGACAGATATTATTGAATTTTTGTTTATACGCCCCCATACATGCTCATATATGACACTATTTTAGGTCATGTCTGCAAGAAGCTTGCAATTTTTGCAAATGACAACTATAAACACTACGTTCTTTATTCATATCATTTTTCTTAAAAGAATCTTTGATTATATTAATTTTTGGAATCTTCCAAATATTATATTGTTGCCATCGTCTTGAAGAAATATTACATGTAGCAATTAATGTCATAATTCTATTAAAGTTTTTGTTTTGTTCTATGGATTTAAAATAATAGTTTAGAACTCCTCCATGGAAAGGAGGGTGTGGGTGTGAAAACTTAGTCCGACATTTTTTCTACACATCACATGTTACATTTCAAAATATAGCTAAATCTAAATACATTTGAAATATTTTTATGTCGAACTTCAATTCAATGAACTGATAAGATTTCTGTAGATTCAAGTAAGAGCTATTCTACATTGCTTATGGTGTATTTAAATTAAATATATATAATAAGCACAATCGGATATAACCCTTGTATACTTCAGCAATTGGATATAGCCCTCTACAAATTTTGAAATTTTGAAATAACCCCCTACAATCTTTGTAGCTCAGTAAATAACATCTTTTAATTAAATTCAATCTTTTAGTAATTGAAAAGGTATATTTAATACAGCAAATGACAAGAATGCCCTTACCTCTTCCATTCGATATATCTTTCATTTCCCCACTATTTCCCCTCTTAATAGTTAATATCAATGCTATGCTACTCCATTTTGCTCTTTTTGAAAATGTTAAGTTCTTTTTAATCTTTTATGCAGTAGGAGATCTCTCTCAAATCCCTTTAGATTTTCTTTTCCTCCCTAAAATCGTTGTTTGTATACATGTTTTAATATCATGACAAAAAAAAAAGGAATAAGAGAAGAAGCCCGATTATGTTTTGTGTTTTAATATTCTATAGATATTTCAATTAGTTGTTTATTATATTTTGGATTAATGTGTCTTACTATTCATGGCTGTATGAGGGAAAACAAAAGGTCAAGATAGAAGGGAAAAGGTTATTTCTGTCCTTTATTATAGAAAAACGAGTTGTTTAATTTTAAAAAGATTGAATTTAATTAAAAGGTGTTATTTTCTTAACTATAAAGATTGTAAGGGTTATATCTAATTTCAAAGTTTGTAGGGAGTCATACGCAATTGCTGAAGTTTACAAGGGGTTATATCCAATTTTGCTATAATAATATCATTTGAATAGTTTGTTAATCCTTGGAGATTTTATATAACTACAGGATTTAAATTAATAATAAAGGGTATAGATAGTGAAAAGACAATGACAACGAAAGGCTTTGACAATAACGTTTTAAAATGATATAATTAATCCTAAAGAAGTACCATAGCGTCCTGTAAAAGGTTAACAAAAATGCTTAGGTTTTCATCAACTATAAAATGAATTAATTTTATATCAACTGTTTTCTGGTTAGAGACTGCCTTGGCTACAAATTTTAGATTTTGACCAAAATAGTTATGGTGTTGAATAGCTACATCCTAATGCTAATTTATGACAAATTAAAGTTGTATTTTTTTAAGGCAGAATGGCAACTACCATTCGGAATTTTTATTTATTTTTTGTTAAAAAACGACCGTCCAATTTAATTGGCAAAAGTAGAAAAAAAAAAGAGAAACAAAAAAAAAACAAAATTTTAAAATGAAAACCTAGTTAAGAGAACTAAACAGAACACTAAACTATCATATCGATATTCAACGGGCGTGGAGTCATGTAAATTAATTCAACAAAATACAAATATTACATATGATTAAAAGTTACAGAAGTAATAAAAACTAGAGAAAGATTAATGCACCTGTACTTTTAGCATCACCGTAATATTTTCATTATAAACTTTACTATTCATCAAAATCTAAGTAAACACAAAATTGCTAGGCAAACCCAACATTATTTCCTCAATAAATATAAAAAATTGCAATATTTGAGCTTTATTTCTAGACATTAAGAAGTTAGAAAAGTCCACTGGTGTGGATAATTTTTAACGTTTCCAGTTATTTTAAATTATCTAGAAAATTAATTTGAACTGTTACCATTTTCGGTCGAATAGTGAAGATTAGTATATTACCAAAACATATCATGTAATTTAACTTATAAGAATATTGGAAAAAATCGATTGTTTGTTTATCTTTTTGTAAAACCACTGAGTTAATTATGAAACAAAATAGTTATATTAATACTAGACTTTATTTTCACATCGCGTGGGTCTGTGACAATAAATGTGTAGGGCATTTTTATTATTTGGTATAATTTTTTATGGAACCGTGTAGTTCTATTTTGTAACAAAATTGTGCAAGAGAGGTGATTGCCTAATTTAATAACGTTCTTACCGAAAACACATCCTTTGTGCAATATTTTTGAATGAAAATAACTTATCCTTTCCACTCCTCTCCCTAATAGGTACGAACAATTACATTAATCACAATTCCTTGCATAAAAATTTAATTTGGATTTCGTTCCGTGAGCATATGAGAACAATAATTATTTTCTGAAAATTAGGTGACTATATGATGTCAGTTAGGCGAATATTATGAGTCCTTGAGCCATATTACACTATTATTATACAAGTAATACAACTTTGTAATGGAAAATTGGAAAGCAAACTTCCAGACTATGTCATGGAAGAACAGGACTCTGTGACTCTGTGTTCGCCGCCCAATCCGAATCCTGTGGCGCGCGACACAGACCGTCCGATCAGATCTGGACGATTCATCTTTTTCGAGCCTTACAATCTAGTTACATGCACGGAGCTCCCTCATCCATCCAGATCTGATCGGACGGTCTGTGGCGCACTACACGCTGTGTCGCGCGCCACTAGATTTGGATTTGTTCGCCGCCTGTGCATCTGACCAGTGAAAACAAACGCAATGTTGACATGTTGTCCTCTTTCCTTCTCTTTCAGTCCAAAAGAAGCCAATAAACGGCCTCACACGTGTAAGCTCTCTGCCATCCCTCTGAAATACTGATTATTTATTTTATTTATATTTTTTCACTTTTTGTTTGGCTTCATAATTCATATCTGGTTCTTTTCAAAAAATTTTGAACATCTATAAAGTTGTTGTCATTAATTAAGACTTGTTGACAAATATCGAACTTATAATTTTGATAATTCCTAAGGTTTTCTGATAGTTTTCTTTTGTTAGGGATTAAGACTATTTCTTTTTTATATTTTTAAAGACTTTGGTCATGAATTATTGACACTGTTATTAATTAAACATGAAGTATAAATAAAGATTTTCTCTAACATCTATTAGTAATACTTTCATTAGCAGGTCTTAAACACTTTCTTTGGTAGTTTTTATGACTTTTTAAATTGAGTATTAAGCTTTGTTTGATGATTAAAAATTATGTCAAATCGGCAACATTTTTTATAGATATAAAGATTATTTTTATATCAGCATATCGAATTTCTATGTAAGCTTTTATGACATTTTTTATAAGTAGTAAGACTAGCTTTCTACAAGTACCAACAATTCTTTTATAGTTGAGAACTATCAAACTTGTTACAATTTCTGCAATTATAAAACATATTTTGACATACATAAGAAGTTTTGGTGTTAGCGTTTGACATTTAATTTCTTTGATAAATATTAACACATGATTTCTGTAGGTATTAGGATTTTTTATTCTGGTTTACCAATGTCAAATTTTCTACGATTTCTGTTATTATAAAAACATATTTTGGCAAAAAATAAATAAAACTTGATCCGTTGGCTCCCAAGACTCCTGATAGATTTAAGGTAATTTATTTTTTTAAAATAAAAGTGGTGTAAGATACCACCTGCTTCATTACTAGACAGAAACACCAAGATTTCATTTTCAATCCAGTTTTGTCAACATTATCTACAAAATCCTCAAAATAAAACCGATTTGTTTTTTTTTTTTTTTTTGAAGATAAGATGGGGAGTCACGCTCTCCAACTTATTTCGAAATTAAATGTCACAAAAGACCCTCCAACCGGATTTCGAACCACGATCTCTAGAAAAAAAAAAAAAAAAAAAAAACTCTTATTAGAATGACGGTCCACCCTCTATAAACCCGGGAATTGATCTGCACAACGTCTAAATTGGTCCAAACAACATTTGTAACATGTTCGCATGCATCTTAACTTAAAAAAAAATTAAATAACAAAGATCTCCTTTTTTTTTAAAAAAAAAACACTTGTGACATGTTTGGGACAAAATATAGTTTTTTCCCCTCATATTTATAAAAGGTACTTTTGTCCAAAACATGCAATAAATTGCTGTTTATACCATTTCAAATGTTGTCCGGATCAATTACCCGCAAACCCTCAATTTATTGACCAATATTATGTATCATACAACTCAATAAGAAAAATAGAACAACAAATTTATATGAGAAAATTAGTTTCATACTACTTCAATTAAATATGTAATCACAAAATGATTAATTATATAGATATCATCGTAAAACTATACAAAATGGTATTAGGCCACTATTTTTCTAAAAACCTATTAAATTTGATATATGCGACACTAATTTATGTCATATTTTAAAAAAAAATTGTCTAGAAAATTCAAAATTTAAAATTTTGAAATTTCATAATGTCATAAAATAAATTGATTGTTCTATAATGACATATTTTAAGTTTTAATGTTACATAGTGGCATATTTAAAAGGGTGTGGACATTTTAATCAACGAATGAATAAATAAAATAAAACATAGTTTTATTATTTTGTAGTGTCATAAAAATAATTAGCCGTTTTGCAATAGCAAATTCCGAATTGTAAAATTTTTTTGTGGCATGAATCAAAATGTCTAATTTATATTTACAAGCCACATAACTCAGAATTGCATTATTAGCACTTTATACGCATTAATACCATGTATAATCCAATATTTTTGAACAAATAATATATGAATCATATTCTAGATAGTATAAAGAGTTTAAATGTAGATTATTGCAATGAAATAATTTAGAATGAATCCAGAAACGATCGAAATGCTCAGATGATACTCAGAATTGTATTATTTGCACTTTATACGCGTAATTACAATGTATAAACCAATATTTTTGAATAAATAACATATGAATCATATTCTGGACAGTATAAATAGATTAAATGTAGATTATTGTTATGAAATTTTTAAGAATGAATCCAGAAATGACCTAAATGCTCAAATGATACATAGAATTGAATTATTTGCACTTTATACGCGTAATTACCATTTATAATCCAATCTTTTTGAATAAAAAACATCTGAATCATTGTCTAGACTGTATAAATAGTTTAAATGTTGATTATTCTGATAAAAAGACTTAGAATGAATTCAGAAACAATCGAAATGCTCAAATGATACTCAGAATTGCATTATTTGCTCTTTATGTGCGTAATTACCATGTATAAACCAATCTTTTTTTATAAAAAACATCTTAATCAAATTCTAGACTGTGTAAAGAGGATAAACGTAGATTAGTGCGACTAAATTACTTAGAATGATTCTAGAAATGATCGAAATGCTCAAATGATACTTAGAATTGCATTATTTGCCCTTTATATTTGTAATTACCATGTATAATCCGATCTTTTTGAATAAATAACTTATGAATCATGTTCTAGACAATATAAAGAGATTTAATGTAGATTTTTGTGACGAAATGACCTAGAATGAATCCAGAAACAATCGAAATACTCAAATAATACTGAGAATTGCATTATGTAGAACTTTATATGCGTAATTACCAGGTATAATCCAATCCTTTTGAATTAATAATATATGAATCATATTCTTGATAGTATAAAGAGATGAAATGTAGATTATTTTGATGAAATAACAAAGAATGATTCCAGAGATGATCGAAATGCTCAAATGATACTCATAATTGCAATATTTGCACTTTATACGCATTAGTACCATGTATAATCCAATCTTTTTGAATAAATAACATGTGAATCATATTCTATACAGTATAAAGAGTTTAAATGTAGATTATTAGGATGAAATGACTTAGAATGAATCCAGAAACGATCAAAATGCTCAGACGATACTCAGAATTGTATTATTTTCACTTTATACGCGTAATTACAATGTATAAGCCAATCTTCTTGAATAAATAACACATTTACCATATTCTGGACAGTATAAAGAGTTTAAATGTAGATTATTGTGATGAAATTACTTAGAATGAATCCAGAAAAGTTCGAAATACTCAAATGATACACAAAAATTGCATTATTTGCAGTTTATATGCGTAATTACCATGTGTAATCCAATCTTTTTGAATAAATAACACATGAAACAGATTCTGGACAGTATAAAGAGTTTAAATGTAGATTATTGTGATGAAATGACTTAGAATGAATCCACAAAAGTTCGAAATACTCAAATGATACTCAAAACTGCATTATTTGCAGTTTATATGTGTAATTACCATGTATAATCCAATCTTTTTGAATAAATAACTTATGAATCATATTCTAAACAGTATAAAGAGATTAAATGTAGATTATTGTTATGAAATTACTAAGAATGAATCCAGAAATGATCAAAATGCACAAATGATACACAGAATTGCAAGATTTGCACTTTATACGCGTAATTACCATGTATAATCCAATCTTTTTGAATAAAAATCATCTGAATCATTGTCTAGACTGTATAAAAAGTTTAAATGTTGATTATTCTGTTAAAAAAACTTAGAATGAATTCAGAAATGATCGAAATTCTCAAATGATACTCAGAATTGCATTATTTGCACTTTATACCCATTATTACCATGTATAATCCAATCTTTTTGAATAAATAACATACGAATAATATTCTAGACAGTATAAAGAGTTTGAATATAGATTATTGCAATGAAATGACTTAAATATATCCAGACACGATCGAAATGCTCAAATGATACTCCGAATTACATTATTTGCCCTTTATACGTGTAATTACCTTGTATAATACATCTTATTGAATAAATAACTTATGAATCATATTCTAGACAGTATAAAAATATTAAATGCTGATTATTGTGATGAAATGTCTTAGAATGAACCTAAAAACGATCGAAATGCACAAATGATACACAGAATTGCAAGATTTGCCCTTTATACGCGTAATTACCATGTATAATCCAATCTTTTTGAATAAATAACATATGAATCATATTCTAGACAGTATAAAGAGATGAAATGTAGATTATTGTTATGAAATGGCTAAGAATGAATCCAGAAACGATCGAAATGCTCAAATGATACTCAGAATTGCATTATTTACACTTTATACGTGTAATTACCATGTATAATCCAATCTTTTTGAATAAATAACTTATGAATCATATTCTAGACAGTATAAAGAGATTAAATGTAGATTATTGTGATGAAATGACTTAGAATGAATCCAGAAACGATCGAAAAACTAAAATGATACTCGGAATTGCATTATTTGAACTTTATACGCGTAATTACCATGTATAATCCAATATTATTGAATGAATAATATATGAATCATATTCTAGACAGCATAAAGTGTTTAGATGAAGATTATTGTGTTGAAATGACTCCAGGAATGATCGAAATGCTCAAATGAAACTTAGAATTGCATTATTTGCACTTTTATAAACGTAATTACCGTGTATAATCCAATCTTTTTGAATAAATAACATATGAATCATATTATACACAGTATAAAGAGATTAAATGTTGATTATTGTGATGAAATGACTTAGATTGAATCCAGAAACGATCAAAATGATACTCAGAATTGCATTATTTGCACTTTATACTCAAAATTACCATGTATAATCCAATCTTTTTGAATAAATAACATATGAATCATATTATACACAGTATAAAGAGATTAAATGTTGATTATTGTGATGAAATGACTTAGATTGAATCCAGAAACGATCAAAATGATACTCAGAATTGCATTATTTGCACTTTATACTCAAAATTACCATGTATAATCCAATATTATTGAATAAATAACATATGAATCATATTCTAGACTGTATAAAGAGTTTAAATGTAGATTATTGTGTCGAAATGACTTAGAATGAATCCAAAACCGTTCGACATGTTCAAATGATATTCAGAATTGAATTATTTGCACTTTATATGTGTAATTACCTCGTATAATCCAGATTTTTTGAATAAATAACATTTGAATCATATTATAGATAGTATAAAGTGCTTAAATGTAGATTATTTTGATGAAATTACTTAGAATGAATCCAGAAATGATAAAAATGCTCAAATGATACTCAGAATGAATTATTTGCACTTCATACGCGTAATAACCATGAATAATCCAATCTTTTTGAATAAAAAACATCTGAATCATATTCTAGACTGTATAAAGAGTTGAAATGTTGATTATTGTGATAGAATGATTTAGAATGAATTCAAAAACAATCGATATGCTCAAATTATACTCAGAATTGCATTATTTGCTCTTTATATGCGTAATTACCATGTATAAACCAATCTTTTTTTATAAAAAATATATTAATCATATCCTAGACAGTGTAAACAGGATAAATGTAGATTAGTGTGACTAAATTACTTAGAATGATTCCAGAAACGATCGAAATGCTCAAATGATACTCCGAATTACATTATTTGCCCTTTATACGCGTAATTACCTTTTATAATACGATCTTATTGAATAAATAACTTATGAATCATATTCTAGACAGTATAAAAATATTAAATGAAGATTACTGTGATGAAATGACTTAGAATGAATCCAGAAACGATCGAAATACTCAAATGATAGTCAGAATTATATTATTTGAAATTTATACCCGTAATTAACATGTACAATCCAATATTATTAAATAAATAACATATGAATCATATTCTAGACAGTATAAAGAGTTTAAATGTAGATTATTGTGTCAAAATGACTTAGAATGAATCCAAAACTGATCGAAATGTTCAAATGATACTCAGAATTGTATTATTTGCACTTTATATGCGTAATTACCATGTATAATCCAATCTTTTTGAATAAATAATATATGAATGATATTATAGATAGTATAAAGAGTGTAAATGTAGATTATTTTGATGAAATGACTTAGAATGAATCCAGAAACGATCGAAATACTCTAATGATACTCGGAATTGTATTTTTTGCACTTTATACGCGTTATTGTCATGTATAATCCAATTTTTTGAATAAATAACAAATGAATCATATTCTTGACAGTATAAAGAGATTAAATTTTGATAATTGTGATGAAATGACTGAAAATGAATCCAGAAACGATCGAAATGCTCAAATGATACTCAGAATTGCATTATTTGCACTTTATACGCATAATTACAATGTATAAGCCAATCTTTTTGAATAAATAATATATGAATCATATTTTGGACAGTATAAAGAGTTTAAATGTATATTATTGTGATGAAATAACCTAGAATTAATCCAGAAATGTTTGAAATGCTCAAATGATACTCAAAATTGCTTTATTTGCAGTATATATGCATAATTACCATGTATAATCCAATCTTTTTGAATAAATAACTTATGAATCATATTCTAGACAGCATAAATAGATTAAATGTTAATTGTTGTGATGAAATGACTAAGAATGAATCCAGAAACAATCGAAATGCTCAGATGATACTCAGAATTGTATTATTTACAATTTATACGCGTAATCACCATGTATAATCCAATCTTTTTGAATAAATAACATATGAATCATATTCTAGACAGTATAAAGTGTTTAAATGGAGATTATTGTGTTAAAATGACTAAGAATGAATTCAGGAACGATCTAAATGCTCAAATGATACTCAGAATTGCATTATTTGCACTTTATAAGCGTAATTACCATGTACAATCCAATCTTTTTGAATAAATAACTTATGAATCATATTTTGTACAGTATAAAGAGATTAAGTGTTGATTATTGTGATTAAATGACAAAGAATGAATCCTGAAACGATCGAAATTCTCAGATGATACTCGGAATTGTATTATTTGCAATTTATACACGTAATAACCATGTTTAATCCAATCTTTTTGAATAAATAACATATGAATCATATTATAGACAGTATAAAGTGTTTAAATGAAGATTATTGTGTTGAAATGACTTAGAATCCTGAAATGCTCAAATGATACTCAAAGTTGCATTATTTGCAGTTTATATGCATAATTACCATGTATAATCCAATCTTTTTGAATAAATAACTTATGAATCAGATTCTATACAATATAAAGAGATTAAATGTGGATTATTGTGATGAAATGACTAAGAATGAATCCAGAAACAATCAAAACGCTGAGATGATACTCAGAACTGTATTATTTGCAATTTATACGCGTAATTACAATGTATAAGCCAATTTTTTTGAATAAATAACATATGAATAATATTTTGGACATTTTAAAGAGTTTAAATGTATATTATTGTGATGAAATAACTTAGAATGAATTCAGAAATTTTTGAAATGCTCAAATGATACTTAAAATTGCATTATTTTGCAGTTTATATGCATAATTACCATGTATAATCCAATCTTTTTGAATAAATAACTTATGAATCATATTATATACAGTAAAAAGAGATTAAATGTAGATTATTTTGATGAAATGACTAAGAATCAATCCAGAAACGATCGAAATGCTCAAATTATACACAGAATTGTATTATTTGCACTTTATATGCGTAATTACAATGTAGAAACCAATCTTTTTGAATAAATAACATATGAATCATATTCTAGACAGTATAAAGAATTTAAATGTAGATTATTTTGATGAAATGACTTAGAATGAATCCAAAAATATTCAAAATGCTCAAATGATACTTAGAATGGCATTATTTCCTGTTTATATGCATAATTACCATGTATAATCCAATCTTTTTGAATAAATAACTTATGAATCATATTCTGAACAGTATAAAGAGATTAAATGTTGATTATTATGACGAAATGACTAAGGATGAATCCAGAAACGATAGAAATGCTCAGATGATACTCAGAATTATATTATTTGCACATTATACACGTAATTACCATGTATAATCCAATTGTTTTGACTAAATAACATATGAATCATATTGTAGACAGTATAAAGTGTTTAAATGTAGAATGTTATGATGAAATGACTGAATATGAATCCAGAAACAATCGGAAAGCTCAAATAATTCTCATAATTGCATTATTTGCACTTTATACGCATAATTACCATGTATAATCCAATCTTTCTGAATAAATAACATATGAATCATATTCTAGATAGTATATAGAGTTTAAATGAAGAATATTGTGAAGAAATTACTGAAAATGAATCCTGAAATGATCGAAATGCTTAAATGATACTCAGAATTGCATTATTAGCACTTCATACGCGTAATAACCATGTATAATACAATCTTTTTGAATAAAAAACATCTTAATCGTATTCTAGACAGTACAAAGAGTTTAAATGTAGATTATTGTGATGAAATAACTTAGAATGGATCCAGAAATGTTCCAAATGCTCAAATGATACTCAAAATTGCATTATTTGCTACTTATATGCGTAATTACCATGTATAATCCAATCATTTTGAATAAATAACTTATGAATCATATTCTAGACAGTATAAAGATTAAATGTAGATTATTGTTATGAAATGACTAAGAATGGATCCAGAACCGATCGAAAAGCTAAAATGATACTCAGAATTGCATTATTTGCACTTTATACGCGTAATTACCATGTATAATCCAATCTTTTATAATAAATAACCTATGAATCATATTATAGACAGAATAAAGAGATTAAATGTAGATTATTGTTATGAAATGACTAAGAATGAATCCAGAAACGATCGAAATGCTCAAATGATACTCAGAAATGCATTATTTGCACTTTATACGCGTAATTACCGTGTATAATCTAATTTTTTTCAATCAAAAACTTATGAATCATATTATAGACAGTATAAAGAGATTAAATGTAGATTATTGTGATGAAATGACTTAGAATGAATCCAGAAACGATCGAAATGCTCCAATGATACATAGAATTGCAATTTTGGCACTTTATACACGTTATTAAAATGTATAATGCAATTTTTTGAATAAATAACATATGAATCATATTCTTGACAGTATAAAGAGTTTAAATAGTGATTATTGTGTTGAAATGACTAAGAATGAATCCAGGAATGATCGAAATGCTCAAATGATACTCAGAATTGCATTATTTGCACTTTATAAGCGTAATTACCTTGTATAATCCAATCTTTTTAAATAAATAACTTATGATTCATATTCCAGACATTATAAAGAGATTAAATGTAGATTATTGTGATGAAATGACTTCGAATGAATCCAGAAATGATCGAAATGCTCCAATGATGCACAGAATTGCAATTCTGGCACTTTATACGAGTTATTACCATGTATAATGCAATTTTTTGAATAAATAACATATGAATCATATTCTTAACAGTATAAAGAGTTTAAATGTTGATTATTGTGTCGAAATGACTAAGAATGAATCCAGGAATGATTGAAATGTTCAAATGATACTCAGAATTGCATTATTTGCACTTTATAAGCGTAATTACCTTGTATAATCCAATCTTTTTGAATAAATAACTTATGATTCATATTCCAGACATTATAAAGAGATTAAATGTTGATTATTGTGATGAAATGACTTAGAATGAATCCAGAAATGATCGAAATACTCAAATGATACTCAGAATTGTATAATTTGAACTTTATAAGCGTAATTACCATGTATAATCCAATCTTTTTGAATAAATAACTTATGAATAATATTCTAGACAGTATAAAGAGATTAAATGCTGATTATTGTGATGAAATGTCTTAGAATGAACCTAGAAACGATCGAAATGCTCAAATGATACTCAGAATTGCATTATTTGATCTTTATATGCGTAATTACCATGTATTATCCAATATTATTGAATAAATAACATATGAATCATATCATAGAAGTATAAAGAGTTAAAATGCAGATTATTGTGTCGAAATGACTTAGAATGAATCCAAAACCGATCGAAAAGTTCAAATGATACTCAGAATTGCATTATTTGCACTTTTTATGCGTAATTACAATGTATAATCCAATCTTTTTGAAGAAATAACATGTGAATCAAATTATAGATAGTATAAAGTGTTTAAATGTAGATTATTTTGATTAAATGACTTTGAATGAATCCAGAAACGATCGAATTGCTCTAATGATACTCAGAATTGCATTTTTTGCACTTTATACGCGTTATTACCTTGTATAATGCAATTTTTTGAATAAATAACATATGAATCATATTCTTGACTGTATAAAGAGTTCAAATGTAGATTATTGTGATGAAATGACTTAGAATGAATCCAGAAATGATCGAATGTCTCAGAAGATACTCAAAATTGTATTATTTGCGATTTATATGTGTAATTACCTCGTATAATCCAAAATTTTGTAATAAATGACATTTGACTCATATTATAGATTGTATAAAGTGTTTAAATATAGATTATTTTGACGAAATTACTTAGAATTAATCCAGAAATGATCTAAATGCTCAAATGATACTCAGAATTGAATTATTTGCACTTTATACGCGTGATTACCGTGTATAATCCAATCTTTTTGAATAAAAAACATCTGAATAATATTCTAGACTGTATAAAGAGTTTAAATGTTGATTATTGTGATAAAATGACTTAGAATGAATCCAGAAACGATCGAAATGCTCAAATGATACTCAGAATTGCATTATTTGCTCTTTATATGCGTAATTACCATGTATAAAACAATATTTTTTTATAAAAAACATATTAATCATATTCTAGACATTGTAAGTAGGATAAACGTAGTTCAGTGTGACTAAATTAATTAGAATGATTCCTGAAACGATCGAAATGCTCAGATGATACTCAGAATTGTATTATTTGCACTTTATACGCGTAATTACCATGCATAATCTAATCTTTTTGAATAAATAACATATGACTCATATTCTAGACAGTATAAAGAGTTTAAATGGAGATTATTGTGTTGAAATAACTTAGAATGAACCCAGAAATGTTCGAAATGCTCAAATGATACTCAAAATTATTTTATTTGCAGTTTATATGCATAATTACCATATATAATCCAATTTTTTTTTATAAATAACTTATGAATCATATTCTAGACAATAAAAAGATATTAAATGTAGATTATTGTGATGAAATGACTAAGAATGAATCCAGAAACAATCGAAATGCTCAGATGATACTCAGAACTGCATTATTTGCACTTTATACGCGTAATTACAATGTATAAGCCATTCTTTTTGAATAAAAAACATATGAATCATATTCTAGACAGTATAAAGAGTTTTAATGTAGATTATTGTGATGGAATAACTTAGAATGAATCCAGAAATGTTCGAAATGCTCAAATGATACTCAAAATTGCATTATTTTGCAGTTTATATGCATAATTACCTTGTATAATCCAATCTTTTTAATAAATAACTTATGAATCATATTATAGACAGTATAAAGAAATTAAATGTAGATTATAGTGATGAAATGACTAAGAATGAATCCAGAAACTATCGAAATGCTCAGATGAAACTCAGAATTGTATTATTTGCACTTTATACGCGTAATTACCATGTGTAATCCAATCTTTTTGAATAAATAACATATGAATCATATTCTAGACAGTATAAAGTGTTTAAACGGAGATTTAAGTGTTGAAATGACTAAGAATGAATTCAGGAACGATAGAAATTATTAAATGATACTCAGAACTGCATTATTTGCACTTTATAAGCGTAACTACCTTGTATAATTGAATCTTTTTTAATAAATTACTTATGAATCATATTTTGGACAGTATAAAGGGATTAAATGTAGATTATTGTGATGAAATGACTAAGAATGAATCCAGAAACGATCGAAATGCTCATATGATACTCAGAATTGTATTATTTACACTTTATACGCGTAATTACCATGCATAATCCAATATTTTTGAATAAATAACATATGAATCATACTCTAGGCAGTATAAAGTGTTTAAATGGAGATTATTGTGTTGAAATAACTTAGAATGAATCCCGAAATGTTCGAAATGCTCAAATGATACTCAAAATTGCATTATTTGCAGTTTATATGCATAATTACCTTGTATAATCCAATCTTTTTGAATAAATAACTTATAAATAATATTCTAGACAATATAAAGAGTTTAAATGTAGATTATTGTGATGAAATAACTATGAATGAATCCAGAAATGATCGAAATGCTCAGATGATACTCAGAACTGTATTATTTGCACTTTATACGCGTAATTACAATGTATAAGCTAATCTTTTTGAATAAATAACATATGAATCATATTCTAGACAGTATAAAGAGTTTAAATGTTGATTATTGTGATGAAATAACTTAGAATGAATCCAGAAATGTTTGAAATGCTCAAATGATACTCAAAATTGCATTATTTGCAGTTTATATGCATAATTACCATATATAATCCAATCTTTTTGAATAAATAACTAATGAATGATATTCTATACAGTATAAAGAGATTAAATGTAGATTATTGTGATGAAATGACTATGAATGAATCCAGAAACAATCGAAATGCTCAAATGATACACATAATTGTATTATTTGCACTTTATAAGCGTAATTACAATGTATAAGCCAATCATTTTGAATAAATAACATATGAATAATATTCTAGACAGTATAAAGAGATTAAATGCTGATTATTGTGATGAAATTACTGAAAATGAATCCTGAAATGATCAAAATGCTCAAATGATACTCAGAATTGCATTACTTGCACTTTATATGCGTAATTACCATGTATAATCCAATCTTTTTGAATAAAAAACATCTTAATCATATTCTAGACTGTGTAAAGAGTTTAAACGTAGATTAGTGTGACTAAATTACTTAGAATGATTCCAGAAACGATCGAAATGCTCAAATGATACTCAGAATTGCATTATTTGCACTTTATACTCATAATTACCATGTATAATCCAATCTTTTTGAACAAATAATATATGAATCATATTTTAGACAGTATAAAGAGATTAAATATAGATAATTGTGATGAAATGACTGAAAATGAATCCAGAAATGATCGAAATGCTCAAATGATACTCAGAATTGCATTATTTGCACTTTATACGCATAATTACCATGTATAATCCAATCTTTTTGAATAAATAACATATGAATCATATTATAAACCATATAAAGAGTTTAAATGAAGAATATTGTGATGAAATTGCTGAAAATGAATCCTTAAATGATCAAAATGCTCAAATGATACTCAGAATTGCATTATTTGCACTTTATTCGCGTAATTACCATGTATAATTCAATCTTTTTGAATAAAAAACTTCTTAATCATATTCTAGACAGTGTAAAGAGTTTACACGTAGATTAGTGTGACTAAATTACTTACAATGATTCCAGAAACGATCGAAATGCTCAAATGATACTCAGAATTGCATTATTTGCACTTTATACGTGTAATTACCTTGTATAATCCAATCTTTTTGAACAAATAACATATGAATCATATTCTAGACAGTATAAAGAGTTTAAATGTAGATTATTGTGATGAAATGACTTAGAATGAATCCAGACATGATCTAAATGCTCAAATGATACTCGAAATTGAATTATTTGCACTTTATACGTGTAATTACCATGTATAATCCAATCTTTTTGAATAAAAAATATCTGAATCATATTATAGACTGTATAAAGAGTTTAAACGTTGATTATTGTGATAAAATGACTTAGAATGAATTCAGAAACGATCGAAATGCTCAAATGATACTCAGAATTGCATTATTTGCTCTTTATATGCGTAATTACCATGTATAATCCAATCTTTTTGAATAAAAAAATATATGAATCATATTCTTGGCAGTATAAAGAGTTTAAACGTAGATTAGTGTGACTAAATTACTTAAAATGAATCCAGAAACGATCGAAATGCTCAAATATTACTCAAAATTGCATTATTTGCACTTTATACGCGTAATTAGCATGTATAATCCAACATTTTTGAACAAATAACATATGAATCATATTCTAGACAGTATAATGAGTTCAAATGTAGATTACTGTGATGAAATGTCTTAGAATGAATCCAAAAAAGATCGAAATGCTCAAATGATATTCAGAATTATATTATTTGCCCTTTATATGCATAATAATTCCATAACTTTTATGCACTCGGATAAATTTTTTATGGTTATAATTCCATTACTTTTATGCACGCGGATAAATTTTTTGATGCTGTATAAAATTATGCATGAATAATATGGACAACTTATCAAGTTCATAGCAATAGAATTCCAAAGCACTGGTGATTCTTCTGTCCCTTAAAAATGTAAATGCTGATCACCAAATTATATTTTATGATGGCTTTGGAATATTTCAAGCAAAAAACAAAGAAAATTGATTACTGTCATCTGCAGTTTTGCCATCCCTTGTCATTGCTAAACAGAAAGTGAACACATAAAACATACAAGGTGAAAATATATAGTGATCAAAGTGAACGCATACAAACAAATAAGTTCAATAAAAATAAATTGAATGTGCATATAAAAATCTGAATAAGAGATGATAGCACTTATTTATTTGTAAGTGTTCACTTTGATCTTCTATATGATTACTAGGTGGGAAAATCGAGCTTCGCTCGATATATGAATATTAAATTTATTAAAAAGTAAGTAATAAATGATAAATTTGTGAAGTTTAGTGTGTGTAAATCTATTACGACAGCAAAGAAATTAATATTAGTTGTATAGACGACGACAGTGAGATAAAGTTACAAGATGTGAAAGTAGGAAATTTGAAATTTTTAAAAAAATATGCGGTATAGATAACCAATGATATGGACGAAGAAATACGTTATGTTGTTAATATACGTATTAATATAATTATTTAGGGCAGGCAGTATTATGGAAATAAATAAATTATTGAAAAAAATGTCAACGTTTAATATTAAGAAATAAAAAAAGTAATGGCAAAATGAACAATTTTACTGAATATAAGAAAACAGGATTGTTTTTAAATAAAAAAAAAGTAATGGCAAAACGAATAATTTTATTTAATACGAGAAAACAGGATAGTAAAACAACAAAAATTAGAAAATGATAGAGAAAAAGATAATGAAGATATTAATGAGGACGAAAGTAAAAAAAAATGAAATTTATATTTGCAGGTCTTCAAAGCTATGAACGGACGCATCGTCAGAGAAATTGTCCTCGTCATCCCTAAAATAGTCGTCGTCTTCAATATCTATGTCGGTTGTAATCATTGAAATATTGTTGTATGGGGTAAGAAGTGAAAGATTATCACGCCTGCAATTGTGGTGTATAGAAAAAGGTAAGAGAATTGGAAGAAAATGTAACCTGGCTAATAAGGAGGAAATGTAAGTACCTTTGAAGAAAAACAAAAATAGATTGTAAACGCAATATCTCAATTAAAAGAATATAAGATCAACATATATGCGAATAAACATAGTGGATGTAAAAAGTATTTGTAGAATGAGGATTATGTATGCAATAGTTGATATAAAAAGATATTCCAAAATGGATGATTGGCTTGTGAATTGAGCGATATATATAAATAAGAGATGAAATTTCTCAAAAAAACAAATAATGGAGTTAGTAACCGTAATTACACAGTATGCATGTATAGCATTGCTCATGCCACGAAATATGCCAAACAAGTAGCGGATATACGGTATAATTAAATACCATGGTAATTACACAATATGTATATACGAAAATTTTTTATGGTAATTACACAGTACGGTATAAAAATGGAATTAAACGGTCAGTACGTAAGTAACAATGGAACATGGTGTTTCAAAAAAAAAAAAAAAAAAAACAATGGAACATGAAAGATTGAAATTAAATGCAATTATAATTATTAATTATTATCGAGTTATGTAACGGTAAAATTAACTACCATGATTATCATTGTAATGAAAAAAAATCATAAATGAAGAATCCATTAAAAAAAATCTATAATTTCAATGAAGATAGATCATGATAAAGAAAACAATGATTATATGTAAAATTATATATATATATATATATATATATATATATATATATATATATGAAAGTGTAACGTTACAGATTGATAATTATAACAATGGAGACTGCCATTTAAAATGGCAGAAATCAAGAGCAGCGTCATAAATTTTGTGTCATGAAATACGCAAACAGTTGTCGTTTATTAAGTAATACAATAGTGTGGAAGTGATTTGTAAGTATTAAATATAGGGATTTATAATTAATTAGGGGATCATGGCTGATAAGGATCATTCCTAGATTCATCATCCCCATCATCCCCCAGCAATTAGATTAATTGCATTCCGAAAAAGGAAAGAGGGGATGAGGATGATGGGGATGATTCCCCTGGCAGTTATTAACGCGTTATTAGCCTCTCATCCCATCATCCCCTGGCGCTTCATTCCCTCCATCCTCTTTGTTTCGCTTCTTCTCCCTTCCCCTGGCACACATTTTTTTTTTCTGATAACTGTTCTAACTGTGAATTCTAACTGTTCTAGTTAAATAAATAACTGTTCTAACTGTGAATTTAAACAGAACAGTTATTATAACTGTTCTAGTTATTATAAGTAAATGTTCTAGTTGAAAAAATAACTGTTCTAACTGTGAATTCTAACTGTTCTAGTTAAATAAATAACTGTTCTAACTGTGAATACTAACTGTTCTAGTTAATACATATAATTGTTTCAGTTGATATAGCAACTATTCTAGCACAATTTTTTTTCAGAACAATTAGAACAGTTAGTAACATTAACTAGAACAGTTAGCTTTTTTTAAAGAACAGTTAGTAATATTAACTAGAACAGTAATTAGAACAATTGCTATTTAATTAGAACAGTTAGTGTTTTAACTATAACAGTTAGTATTCACAGTTAGAACAGTAGCTTATTTGACTAGAACAATTACTTATTTAACTAGAACAGTTAGTATTCATAAAAAAAATGTGCCAGTGGAAAAGGAGAAGGAGCGAAATAGAGAGGGCGTTGAATTATAATTCTCAGGGGATGAGAGGTGCTGGATTTAATTGCATTAATGAGACAATTAATGGGGTGCGGTTGGGGATGAGGGATGAGACAGTTATTAACGCGTTTTTAAAGAAATTAAAATTAAACGAAAATAAATTAAATGCTTGGAGATGCATTATCTGTGGGGATGATAGGGATGATCCTAAGCAATTCCCATTAGGGGATGTATTGAAGTTAAAAAATTTTATATTAGCGAACATCAATATTGAATAAATAAAATTTAAAGAAGTTATGTTGTGATAGAAAGATATAAAACGGAAAGTGTTGAAATAAGGAAACAAACAATGTGTGAAAAACGATATTGTAATGTGTTGAAAAAAATTTATAGTAAGCATATTTAGGAGGCCGAACAGGTGTAAAATTTCTCAAATATAAAAGTGTAGTTTTTGACTGGAAATAGTGAAAGGGAGTTTTATATGGAATAATTTTAAAAACTAAAATTTTTATAATTAGAAGAGTTGAGTTAATATATGTATGTATTAATAGCGTATGTATAAAAGTTAAATTTGCATTTGTTTAAATTGTACGGAAATGTGTAGTAAAAAAATGCCGCGTGAAAAAAAAAGGAAAATTTATATATAATATCAAACAGATTAGGGAAAAAAAAAAGAAAGAAAGTAAGGAGATATAATTCATGAATACAAACTTTATTAGAACGGAAATAAATGTAGGACATGATTAAAAATAATAAAACAAAATTTCTCTAATCATTCTAAGAGAACACCAAACTATTTGTTGTTGTAGACGTCACACTTAAGATTGGCCAGCTTATCTATTGTATCTTCAACAATTTGCAGTGTATGCTGATGTGAACCGTGAAACTTTTTAACTTTCATTCGAAGCTGTGCAACTTCACTGTTTAGTTTGATGAACGATTCTTGCGGACCATGCAGTGTGTGATTAAAAAAATTATAATTCTCTTCTCGGAGCTCGGCAATGGTCTCTATATGACTATCGATTAAATTTCTCAATAATATGTTTTCTTGTTGGAGCTCATATGACTTGTTCTTAAGATAAATTGTTTTCTCTCTCCATATCGAAAGGGTCTTCCATGTAAACATGCTTAAGAACAAACCTCTGAAAATCAAGGTCGTGAATGAAGTACACTACACCAAAAAAGAGCTTTAGTACCGCCCTATTAATACATGTTTTTAATAAAACCGGTATAAAAAATAGTCAGTGACAATTTCGTAATTGTCAGGGATTATCTTTAGTACTGGTTTTTTAGAAAAACCGGTGCTAAAATGTTGGCGAAAAAAATAAAAAAACGGTTTATTTTTAGTACTGATTTTTTAGAAAAATCGGTACTAAAGATAGACAGAATTTTGATTTTTTGAAAACCCTTTAGCACCGATTTTTATTAAAAACCGGTACTAAAAATAGTATCTTTAGTACCGGTTTTTCTAAAAAACCGGTACTAAAGATTAATTCAAATTTTTTTTTTTGGTTTCTGCCGCCAAAACTCTTGACTCAGCTTATATCTTCACACGAAATTTTCTAAGTACTCCTCTACACAGCCTCTCCCTCTTCTCTTCCAAAACCTAAGCGCCTCTCCCTCTCCACTGCCTCTCCCTCTTCTCTCGACTGCCTCATCGTCTTTATTGCCTCTCCCTCTACACTGCGCGCGCCTCTCCCTCTTCTCTCGACTGCCTCACCGTCTCTATTGCCTCTCCCTCTACACTGCGCACGCCTCTCCCTCTTCTCTCGACTGCCTCTCCATCTCCATTGCCTCTCCCTCTCTACTGCGCCACCTCTCCTCTCACTTCTCTCTCTCTATTGCTGCCTCTACTCCTCTCACCTCAATCTGCTATCACTGCTGCCTCTACTTCTCACTGCTATCACTGCTCATTTGTGTAAGGCACGTCGATCTCCCTCTCATTTGTGTTAATTTGTGTTAATTTTTGTTAATTTGTGTTAATTGTCTAGGATTTGTATTAAATCGAAATAAATCCTAAACCTTAATTAGGATTTCTATTGATTTGTGTTGATTAAATTCGATATGTATTATTGTATGTGATGCGTATATATACCGACTGGTATATCGATATTAATTGATGGCTAGCAAAAAAGGGCGCTAGCCCCAGAAACAAATTTTTTTTTTATAATGATCTTTAGTATCGGTTTTTAACAAAAAACCGGTACTAAAGATAGTAAATATTAAAAAAAGGCAGATATCTTTAATACCGGTTTTTAACTAAAAACCGGTACTAAAGATCTCCGCCTTTTTTGCCGCGATTTCCAGTGCGTTTTTAACACTGGCTTTTTAGTACCGGTTTTTAACTATCTTTAGCATCCCCTATTATTAGTACCGCTTGACAACCGGTACTAATAATCTATATTTAACCGGTACTAATAACAAAAAATGGCGTAGTGGTAGTTCCTTAGAAACTTGTGGCTTGTAGGCAGTGTGGTGGTCATCTATGTGATGAGGTTGGTATATGATGTGTTTACATGGAGCGAGTAAATCATCATTCGAGTAGAGTATCACTCTGCACTCAGGGGTTGGGTAAGTCGGAAGCATTGTTATAAATGTGGAAAGCTAATAGTTATTGCGATTTCATCTTTATAAAGATATGTGTAGAAAATTATTATTAGGTCTATATCTGTTCGATTTAGCAATATAACTTAATTAATTAAAAAAAAAAGACCATGCAATTGTTCGTAAACCCTACTCGACAAACCTGTGTTAGACACTTTGATCTAGTTATGAGTGGTGCAATTCAGATGATATTAATCTGGTACCAGCATAAAATATGACATAGTTTTTCCTAATTCGGTTTTACAATTTATGCTTTGTGTTGAATTTAATTGCTTCTCAAATTATGTCCAATCCAGTTTTCTTATTTCAGTGCAGCAATTCTTTGTGCATACTGACAAATATCAACACATTCTTGCGCAAATAAAAAATCACCTTTTGTGTACCTCCAGCAAGTCTTGATTCAAGCTCCCTGCGCACAGGTTTGACCAAAGGATCTCTCGAGTCAGACAACAACACCTCAGATGCAGTGATAATAGCCTTTATATGCTCTAAATTTACGATAATAGCCCTCTCATTACCAAAAATTGATGAGTAAGAGAGACCTGGCAGAAAATCAATAAATAGTATGTTTGGAAGAAGAAATATGAATAAATTATGTACTGGCAAATTTACGACAGTAGCCCTCTCATTACAATAGCCCTCATGATTGGGTCAATATGCATTATCCTCTTCGAAAAATGCTAGCGAAATATCTCTACAAAAAAAATTTAAAACAAATATGAGTAAATTATATACTGGTTTCTTAAAATCACTCAAGTCTAGTGCACAATAAGAGGGAGAGTATTGGAAAGAGAGAGAGAGCATGTTGATTTTGGACTTACCAAACAAATGAGAAGATTTTTTTTCGAAACCTTGGAAGAAGCTGCCAAGTAGAAACAAAAAAGAAAATATGAAGGTATATAGCTTAGAATCAAGAATAACCCGAAGTCTAGAAGATATGAAAATATCATGGTCACCTCTTGAAATATAATTCTATTCTCCAGCCGTAATGTTCGCATAAGTCATGCACATATGCATTTTCAACTGGCTTGCAGTTGTGTATGGGCAGCCTGCAACCAGAATTAAAGATCCATGATTTCAATTTAGTTGTAATTTGATACAAAAATTCTTCTTTAGTGTCAGATTTACAAAAGACCCTTTGCATCAATCCCATGATTTTCAATCAGTTAAAAAGAAGAACAATTTTTAAAAAAAAAGGAGAGTGATAAAGGCAGATGTATACGGTACCTTAAAGGACATAGAAAGGAGAAATCATGATATCGATGCAAAGGGGAAACCAATGGGGTGATTTTTCTTTCGATGGCATCCCTTTAGCTTCTCCTGATCTCTCTTTTCTCTATGGCATTGGTCTCATTTTCTTTACCAATCCAACCATCATCCTTCCAGCCTGGCATGCTCTACCTAGGTTTGAAAAATAAATGTATTGAAAGGTTTAAAGCAAAAAAATAGAATCAAATTTGATCTTAGCATATGAAATACAGGAGAAATTATCAAACCTAAGAGCAAGATGCATGAGCGTTCTGATTTGGGGTACAGAGACGTTTGAGTATGAAGGAGTACAGAGACAGTTCCCCAAATTATTAAATTATTATTATATTATTAGATTAAAGAGATATGAGTTGTTATGCCTCTTCGGTTTCCAATGACATTTAATTCTTAATTAATTGCTTGGATTGAAGAGATCCAAAATATTAATCACTGAACATTATATGTGAACTTTAATGAACGTATTCTGTATGCTCTCAAAAGTTTGATAATTCATTGTTTTATTTATATAGACTCTTGTTAAATATCAGAAAATCTGAAAATAATAAAAGAATACCTTCTCCAAAGAAACCAATGCTAGACGCTTTTTATCTTGGGCATTGTATCAAACACCTCATATGCACTCCCAAATGCTCATCTCACTTTCGTATTCATAATCTGGTAACACCAATTTCATATTAACAAAAAAAAAAAAAATTGTGAGCGACAACAAAATAAAATAGCAAAAATTTATCCTTTCACCACTGTCTTAGCAATGTTAATCTAAAAGAACAGATCCGAAGAACATCAAGATGACCATTAACCGCATCCATGGCATGTATATAATCAATATCTGTTAAAGATAATAACAATTTAAATTCAAGAGTTGCGTATCTAAAGAAAATCATTTAATAATTGATTTTTCATATTTATATGGAATTCAATTTTAATCGTAAGATGATTCGAAATTAGTTCCAACATCTTTGCAACTATGACCTATATAAATTTCTAGGGGAAAAAAAAATACAAATTAACATGTCGGTGAAAAATTTATTAAACTAATGACTCAATCAAATGATCCAATGAAAGAATAGTGGAAATTTTTCAAGGGCTCAATGAAAGAGGCAAGAATTTAACACAAAAAATTAAACCATATAAATCAGGAAAAAAAAACAGAAAATATTTAAACCAAAAAAATTTCACGTACATGGAATATGTCCATCTCGCCTTCGTTTTTGAGTAGAGCAGTTGAAGTAAACTTAGGAGGCAACGACCCTTGTGTTCGTTTTCCATCTGGAAGCCATGAAGAGAGAAGCAACAGAGAAGGGCGAAAAGGTGGCGACGGTGAGGAACTCAGGAGCCAATGAACCTCGTCTTTCTTACTCGTTTTTCTTGTGTATTCGGAATTCGGGAGCCGTGATTGAGAGAGGGGAGTGAAGGAGAGAGACGAAGAAAGCCTAGATCTCGCAGGTTGTTTAAAACCTAGAGAAGGAGAGCTGTGATTCGAAATTCGGATTGTATTGATTTTATGTGTTGCCTATATTTCGTAGCTTATGTAAACGAGTCATTTAAATGACCATTATTGTCAGCAACATATTTTCAAACAGAGTTTCTGTTTCAAATAATTGAAATTTGTTAACAACTTAATTTATCCATTTACGAATGCTTAGCCGTGTCGAGTTTTGATTAAAAAATTCTAACCGGACTCCCACGAATTTTTATTTATAATACTGATTAATACCGGCATTTATTACAAAACTTCTGTATATAAATTGCAACCGATGTATTAAATAACGAGATTTTTAATTTTTTAGGAATATAACAAGACATTATTACTGCACACACTACTAAAGCTTCTCCAAACTGTACCTCCTGTGACAGGTTCCAGAGCTGTACCCATGTCATCACTCATCACTATTCCCTTGGCACATAAAAACTTCTATTATTATTATTTTTTTTGACGATTTGTAAAGATTTGCTTTGGTAGTTATGATCTTAATATATGTTTTAATAGATATTAAAAAAACAGTTTTGATTCATATTATACAGAATGTAGAATTAGTTTTCTCATATTACACAGAATGTACATTAACCCTTTACTCAAACATTGAAAATTCTATTAAAATAATTAAAATTAGAATATTATCTTTTTTTTTTCTTTTAATTTACATTGTTAAATTTAATACCCAGAGCTTTAATTAATATGCATGATGTGGTCCATGCGTCAAACACTACCCCTGCCCGGCCAATTTTAGAATTCAACAAGTCCCAACAAATTCAAAAAGTATGCACTAAAAAGTGCAAAAGATTTCAAAATTCAAACCGGGAAATTACCTTTCCGGGAGTTCACAAACAAAAAGATGAAACCAAAAACAAAGAGAAGAAATCCTCAAAAATAGAAAGGAAAAAAAGAAAGAAAAGACAAAAAAGAAAGGGCTGGAGACTGCTGTACTGGCGCAACCAGTCTCTCAGTGAAAGGTGTAATTTGCTGAGGTAACAGGCAACGGATAATAATCGATAATCCCAAAATTTATACATGGACCTGTTTCTGTACATCGACAGTAAATCAATCCGTCCGGACCCCACATGTTATCGGTATGGTCTACTTAAAGTTCCCGTTTCTTACTACAAGTCGTACTGTGGATACGGTCTAAGGAAACAGAAAAGTACAGCAGATGACAAATGGGCCCCACAAGTACGAAATGGTCCCCAGTTTTTTCGCCTCCTACCCTAATAAATTATTTCGCTAGACTCGGTCTACATAAAATATACCAATCACTTATTAGCATCGACGCAAAAGCAGAGACGACATAATTCCCACCTGTCATTGGAACTGGTTCATACCATAACTCGAACTCCTCGTACGCTACTTTAATATCGCTTAGACTCGTTCTTTTATATCCTCACACGTGACTGAATCAGTGTCCCTACAAATTACAATAATAATAATTTCAAGGGCCCACTTTCAGTGACTCGGTTCATGTTTCGACCTTTAATTCTAGTTTTTTTTATACCAACTACACGTCTCTCCTACCTCTTCTCTTCTCTGACCCTTTTTCTCAGATCATCTCTCTCTCACTATTAGAACTCACAATTAGACAGCAAAAAAACACATCATCTCTGATCAAACAAACAAACAGTCTAAGTGCATAAAAAATTGCTTGATTTTTTTATTTATAATTTGCTCTCCTGAAACCGCTTGAGCTGAGCTGAGAGAAATCGCGCGGGGGTGGTTCGATCTCTCCGACGATCATGGCGGTGGTGGAGAGCAACGGCATGGCGGGGATGAGTAACGGAGAACGAAGCGGAGAGGAGGAAGGTGACGAGGGATTGAAGAGGGAGATCAGAGATCTGCAGGAGCTGTTGTCTAAGCTCAATCCAATGGCGGAGGAGTTCGTGCCGCCTTCGCACTCCTCCGGGATGTACGGAGGAGCCAGAGGTGGCGCCTTTGCTGGCGGAGGGGGTCAAGCTTTAGGGTTTTTTCCCAACGGGTTTGTTATGGAGAATGGAGCTCCGATCGGTTTTGGTACTGGTGGCGGTGCTAGAAGGGTTTGTCTCTGTCGCACTTTCTCTTTCAATTTTTGCTTTCTCACTCTCTCCTTTCAATTTTGAACTAGTGTTTTTACTTAATTGATAATTTTTGAAGGAGATACATGGAGAAAATTGTCCTGAGAAACGGAGATGTAGTTATCAGTTCTGTTATTGTTTTTCTTCACCAATATTGATGTAATTTGAGTGAGAAGAACTAATCCGGAGGGAGTGAGAGCTGATTTCACTGAGTGATGTTTAGAATTTCATAATAATGGTTTTGCTTCAGATATCCTTTGTGAAAGGTTAAAAGTACAAAAGAGAGCAATACAGCATTGGTTTAGTGACCTTTAATCTCTCTCAGATTCTGTGTTTGTGTAAATATAATTTTATCAATTTTTTTTACTGACAGAGGAATGGATTTGGTCAAGGGAGAAGGCGCATGAACACTCGAACTAGCATGGCACAGAGAGATGATATCATTCGCAGAACTGTTTATGTCTCTGATATTGACCATCAGGTAAGTCTAAATTTGGTACTTGTTTATACTTCTTGTCCTTCTTAGAGTACAACATTAGGAGGGATTTAGTTTTTATTCTTTTCTGCTTCAATGCTTTGTACTGTAATGAGTAGGAATATTTAGGTTTTTTCCTCCAATTTTCCTGAAAAATGCGAAAGCAAATTTGTACTTACCCTATTTATTTTTCCCTTTTTTGCCTTTATAATTCCTGTTTTGGGAAGTTCATTTTTTGGCGCCAAGTGCCCTAGATGATTTTGATACCCTTACCATAGAATGTGCAACTGAGACAGTTTGAATCATTTTTAAAGGTTCATATGTGATAATGTAAAATTTCTTACCAATATTAATTGGTTTACTATTCTTAAAGTTTGCATTCTAGTGTTAGATTTGGTGTATTTGGTTTCTTCACTTACATAGGTGATCAGCAGTTAAAAATTAAGTATGCTTTTTCTGTCCAAATTCTTCTAACTTTGGGGTCTCATGCATACTATCTTTAGCTATTTGATTTTTAGTTGTGTTTCTAAATAGAGAGCAGGTGAGCTATAGTGTCGCAACGGCTACTAAAATTCTATAGTTGTTACTTGTGGAGCTATTGTGTATGGCGTCTATTCAAAATATTGTCCGCTATGTTTTTTTTTTTTTTTTTTTTCTTTTCTGGTGCTTTTTTATCACTCTTTTTAACCTTATTATTTTTCTTACATAAAAAGAGCAGCTCAGTTATATTTAGAGGAAATTCAAACTAAATAAGTGTCAATTAGGCTGAATTCTATCTCTATTGCCTCTGGGACTCTAGTCAACTCCATTTTATTTGCTTTCATACCCAATAACTAGGAGGGCCAAAGCCCACTTTTTTTTTTTTGGCAGTAATTCAAACTTTGTAAATTAGGAGAGTAACTTGAATCTATATAATTCGTGAATTATTAAGTTTGTGCTTAAAGAATGTGGACCATAAACGAACTGAGATCACTATATTTGACTGCGAACTGATGAGAATTCTCAATTCAATGAAAAGAGGACTCTGTATTCGCAGACTAAGATTGCGATCCCATATGATTCAGAGGGATTTGGATATTTATCATTTTATTTCTTTCTGTTAAAGACATGCTTACTCTTGCTCCAATTTCATTTTTGTAAAGAACATATTACATATGTGATTCCACATAGTGTAACAGTCCAATTTTTTAATGTCGTTGGTACTGTAGTAAGCCTTACAATAAACAGCTCCATATATAATCCAATAGTTTTGTATTTAATTTTTGTTAGTAGTGTCATTTTTTTTTCTTTTTTGCTGTATTGTGCTATTTCTTTGCTCCTACAAATTTGTGAGACAAAAGAAACATAAATTGTGTTGCGTATAAAAAACTAAAGTACATGCCAAATTGGGAAGCTCCATTCTGTAAGATGGACATTTCACAAAACTTGAGATGGCATGTTGTCTGATAATGTAGATTTCTCCTTTTTCATTGTAATATAATTTATTTAGCTGTTCGCAGTTAAAGATTGCGAACTTAGTTCGCCATTGGTTCATGTTCTTCTGGTGTGCACATCCTAATTAGTGATTTTTCTCAATTCGAGTTCCTATCCTCTTAACTTCATTAATTTGAATTACCTGAATATAAGAAAAAGTGGCTAAAACTTTTTGAACTCCCTTGGCTATTTGATGATCATATAATTGGCAGAAAAAATAGAACGACGACATTATTATGTAGCATGACATTTGTAGAAAACTTATGATATCAAGGTCTGTTTTTGGTAAATTACATGGATATTTTCATTTTTAGTAAAACGACGACATTACTATTTAGCATGTGGTCTAGTAGCTCAGGTGGTAAGAGCATTGGACTCTCTTCTAAGAGTTCCAGGGTTCAAGCCCACATGCTTGCGATAGGCTTGGCGAGCCAGCGTAAAAACTCAGCCATATATACAAGAAATGACTAGGGTCGGGTGTCATTTCTAGCCTACCCCAACTTGTTTGGGACAAAAGGCTCTGACTTGACTTGACTTGATTTTCATTTTTAGTAAAATACAGTGTAAGAGAATTTCTACTAAATCCATGGATATTTTCATTTTTTTTTAACTTTACCTGGTACAATCTGGGGTAGTTATTTATTTATTTAATATTTTCTCTTGTTATGTACAATAGTAGTGAAATTTCTGTTGCATTGTTCATCCAATGCACACTGGCTATGGAGTTCTGATGCGCCATTTCACTTGGAGATGTTGTGATGGGATTGGTAGATGGATAGATAGCATATTTTCTTTTTCATTAAAACTGATTGCTAATATGGTCCGTTTTTGTAATATATCAAAAGATAAGTATTGTTAAATGATGTCATTGTTGTCAAGAATTAATGTTAACAATTGTTGATATGAAGTTGATCAATTTTAAATTTTTTGTAGGTCACAGAGGAACAGCTGGCAGCTTTATTTATCAACTGTGGCCAAGTAGGTCATTTCCTTCTTTCAGTTGGCTTGGTATTTTGTTCAATTGTTTATTTTTTCCTGTATTCATTTTTTATTTTTATGTGAAGGTTGTGGATTGTCGCATGTGTGGGGACCCAAATTCTGTCCTTCGGTTTGCATTCATAGAGTTTACTGATGAGGGTAATGTTGTAGATTCAGTCCATATATTTTTAGCAGCAGTCTGTAGATATTTATACTTTTCAGTAAATTAATTTCTTCCTTTTGTTTCACCATTAGAGGGAGCAAGGGCTGCTCTTAATTTATCTGGAACGGTGCTTGGTTTCTACCCCGTTCGGGTTCTTCCTTCCAAGACTGGAATTGCACCTGTTAACCCATCTTTCCTCCCTAGGGTTAGTTCTGTTTTATTTACATATTCTCCAATAAACGGTTAAGATCTGCTCTATTTTAATCATTCTGGTTGGATATGGGCATATATAATTTGGTACTGGTGCATAATAGCCAGCTGGACAACTCTTAGTAGTTTCCAAATATTTTTAATTAACATTTACTAAATTAGTGTCACTTTTGGATTTTAGTCTGAAGATGAGCGTGAAATGTGTGCAAGGACAGTGTACTGTGCCAATATTGACAAAAAGGTATTTGTTATGGGTTGAATATCTTTACTCTTTTAATTTCTTGATAGTCAGTTAATGGTATTAGAACAGCTCTCAAGGCACTGTAAATAACGATTGTGTATTTTAAAGAACTGAATTTCCATTATTTTTCTCTCTTTTTATGATATGTTCTCTGTATTTTTTTTGTACTTTCAATACCAACCAACTTGTTAGTACTCACTCTCTTACTACTACTGCGCCATGTTGGCGCTAGAGTAATCCTTACACGGTGAGAAAAAATTACAATGCAACATGCATTAGCGTAACAAAAAACATGATGCAGTGCTTAGTTATTTTCCATTTATGGTTCAGGTTTCTCAGGCTGATGTGAAGCTCTTCTTCGAATCCATATGTGGAGAGGTTCTTTCTCTATCCAGATTGCTATTATAAAGCTGTAAAATAGTTCATTATTTGTAAACATGGTTCCTGTCCAACTTTTATGTAGGTTTACCGGTTGAGGTTACTCGGAGATTATCACCATTCAACTCGAATTGCCTTTGTGGAGTTTGTTAGGGTAATTCCTTTTGCATTTCTCATTTATTGGTCGTACTAAAATATGCTTACTCTGGTCATGCTAAGTGGTGGAGCTGATATAACACAAGGAAAGACATGTTTTTCCTAGGATAGATAAAAGTAGTTATCTAATGCACGACTCCTTAGCATGACCGTAGGGCACAATTCTTTATTCTTCAAGTGAGTCCACTGGTCATTAACCCTCAATAGTTATTGATCAATTGCCACTTCTCTTGTCACTAGCAATTTCTGTACTGTGATAGTAAATAAAAACTGATTTGTGTTGTCAAAGTACAAAACCAGCTTAAATATCTGCAGCTGCTTTTCCTTCCCTTTCTTAGTATCCGTCTGTCCCAAATCTTCTCCTTTATTCTTTTTCCTTTGTTAGCAAGTGAAGAATTATTTGTGGACATTGGAGACTGAAATAAACAATTTGTAGGCTATACATTAATTTACTTAACCTTGTTTTGCTTTGATAATTGGAAGAATATAAATGGATATTCCATTCAGTGCTTGTTGTGAGGATTAAGCATGCATACAATGCACTCATCCCTCCTATGTGTGTTTCATTAATCTCTTTAGTTATTGTATTATAATATTTATTATCAAGCAAATATGAAAAAGAGCTGTTTCTTTATTTTAATGACAAATGGTTTTCTACTATGATATTGTTCAGGCTGACAGTGCAACTGCTGCTCTCAATTGTAGTGGTGCCATCCTTGGAACCTTGCCCATAAGGTATTGATAATTTTGTTACATAAAAGCTCTGGCTTAGTGCCTTTCATTTTAGTTTTTTCTTACTTATTATAAGTTCTTGAAATGCTTTTAATGAAATTCTCGTCTTTGAAATGCGGGGTTGAAACTCTTTACATCTAAAATCAATCGTTTTTTTATGGGCTTTTTGTTCTTTCTCTTACAGACTCGGGATTAATTCATGATTAGTTTTTTTTTTTTTCTGATATTTGGAGCATTTGTACATATTTTGTTTATGACAATTATACTCATATTTCAAAAGCATATTTTCTCACAAGCAATGTTCTTTTTTTTTTTTTTTTCTCTCTCTCTCTCTCTCTTTTGTAGGGTTAGCCCTTCAAAGACTCCCGTGCGGCCGCGTACACCTCGTCAGCAGATGCATTGACCTGTTTCTATTTTGTAGGTATGTGAAGTGCTGATGTGCACTTCCATATATAAGCCTATATTTACATATTTATATGGGAAATACAAAGAACAAAGTATCAAGTAATATGGTGTAGCTTACCATCTCATACTTGTAATAGGCGGGGGTAAAGGGTTTGTTCTTTGGCTTTTTTGCACATAAGAGTTTGAGTTTAGAAATTTGAGGCATCAACTTTTAAAATTTATGCATACTTAGTATGAACTGAGTCATGCTGCCAAACTGTTCCAGTTAACTTTTGATCAAAGACCTAATGCAAATGGGTTAACTTTTTGTTATATACGCTGTGTTGTTTGTTTGTTTGTATTTCAATTATAAGTTATTTTGTGTGATAATTTATTTTTGTTGGCATCAGATGCCAACATATTAGAATTAAAGGAGTCGTCGTTTCAAAGGGTGTGTTTGGAACCGTCCACGAACAGCGGACGAACAGCGGCCCACGAACAAGTTGAGGTCGGCCCACGAACATCTTCTAGTTCGCGAAAAACTGAGAACTAGGAACTACCCCTGTTCGCCAGTTCGTGAACTGTTGTTCCATGTTTGGTTCGTGCACCACCACAACTTGTTCGCGAACTAGCTGTTCGTGGAGGTGCCAAACACACCCAAAATGTTTTCCTCTTTGTTGCCATCTGGTAACGAGTTCTTACTAACTAAAAAAAGCCTTTCTTTTCTGACAGCTGCGGTCAAGGTTTCCAAACAACTAAAACAGCCTTTCAACAGGATGCGTCTTTTTGTTTTTGTTTTCTTCTTTTTTTCATTGTGCTTTTTTTTTTTTTTTTTTGAAAAACATTGATGATTTCATTTCCTCAGTATCACAGTATGGTAGAGCCGCAGAGGAATTTAGATTAAAAGTTAGATCAAGATAGAACGAGGAAATGGATCTTTATTCATAACTGGATCTGATTTATATGAACTTTTACATAGATTTTATAAAATAAAATGAATGGAAACCCTAAAGGGAAGAAAGAGGCGACCCCTTCCCTTTGGTTTGGGGTTGTATATATAGGTCTAGTGAGGAAATCTTGTGCTGATGTCACTAACTAGTAACGATTGTCTCCTCTGACGTCATTAGTGTCAAAAGTCAGTAACGACTGTATTCTGTCATGAGTCTCTTCTGGTTACGCAGCGAATTGAGTAGACGAGGTGAGGAGTTGAATCCCACTCTAGTGAGGTGACTGGACCGGAACCAACTCTTTTGGCAAGGTGAGCGAGATGGACCCGTAGGCTATCAACATGTCTAAGTTGACGCTGCTCTTTGTTGACAAAGAATTGTGCATCTTCAGGTGAGCCCTTCTAGGCTTGCCAAAACGGGAAAAAAAAAATGTGATGCAGAATGTGGCACCAATTTTTCTGCCTTTTTCATAAACGGAACATAAACGAAATAGATAATTATATCGTTTTATCGAAATGAAACACAGAAATAAGAAATTTTAACGGAAAATAGAAAATGGAATGAAAACGACACATGAAAACTTTTTCGTTTATCTAAACGGAACGGAAATGAAATAGTAATTTTGTTCCTGAACTGAAACGGAACGAAAATGGAACGGCATTGTTCCGTGTCTGTTTCGCACATTTGCCAGGCCTAAGCCCCTCTGACGTGGTCTTCTTGACTCCTAATGGTTATTGGGCCGGGCCTGTATAACTCCTAAAGCCCTATCAAACATATATATCTTATCTCTTGATTCTCTCAGATTTGTTTCCAACGATTTTTTTGCGATTCATTATTAAGGGAAAATAGTTTTTGCCTGTCTGTTATGAAATAAATTTGGTACTATCAAGCGGATCTCGTAGGCGTTGGGTTTGTTTTGTTCTTTGCACTGTATCTGTATTGAATCGATAACACTAACGCATATTATTAATCAAACGAACCCAAAGCCGAAGGCCCAATCATGATGGACCCATACTTGGTACAAAAGAAATTTGTATTTTTCACATAAGATGCGTGTAATAAAACAAACAGCAAATCCGGATTTTTTAATTAATAATTACTTTCTTAATTTTTATTTTAAAAATAAATATTATTATAAATAAATTTTATAAATAATATTGTAACTTCAGGGTTCAAAACTCCAAAGTGACCCGGTGACCCATTTTGAGGTTTGAAATTCTGAAGTTATGACGTGCAATTTTTTTATTATTTTTTAGTATTTAAATTTAATTTATTATTAGATAAATAGAAAAAATATATAAATTATGTTAAAAAATTCAGAAAAATATAATAAAGATGTAAAAGAGTTTTGATTAATTTTTTATTATCTAATTTATTTTTGAATATTAAAATTTAACTTATTATTATATAAATAAAAATAGACAAACTATGTTAAAAAAATCTAGAAAAATACATAAAACTTTAATATATTTTCTGTATTTTTAATATGCTTTTATTATATTTTTTTCATACTATATCTATTTTTTATTATCTAATAATAATAACTTAAATTAAATTATTTAAAATAATAATAATTAAATTAAATTATTTATCTAATAATAATAAATTTAATCAATTTAATTTTTCTAATTTTAATATATTTTTCTGAATTTTTCACAAAGTTTATCTATTTTTTATTTATTTAATAAGAAATTAAATTAAAATATAAAAAAAATTGTCACATCATAATTTCGGGGTTTTAAATCCCGAAATGGGTCACTGGGTCACTTCTGGGTTTTGAACCCCGAAGTTATAACACTATTTATAAAATTTAATTATTATAATATTTATTTTAAAAATAAAAAATGTAATTATATTTATTAATAAAAAATCCGCTGCAAATCTAAACCAGACACCAGTTCGCAGTCTTGTTTCAAACGTGACTTTGAAAAATAAATATATTCTTTTATAATATACTGGCAATTTAAATGATGTAATCAGGAGATTATTTCATGGAATAATAGTAGAAAATTTGACCTTCAGAATGTAGCTGAAAGCAATTTTGATAAGATACGTGTCACCTCGTAACATGGCTGAAAACAAACATTCAAAGCCTAAATTTTTCCATAATGGTATGTGACGTTGCTACCAGCCAATAGATTTCTGTATTGCATTTTAAATTTATTTTAATTTTTATTCTTACCACATTCATACGTCCATGGAATAATGCTGAAACATTAATAGCAATGCAAATTTAAGAAAGCCACATTAAAAAGTCATCTCAATCGTTAATTGTGCTTCTTCTTATCCTCGAAATATGATGGCTCTATATATTCATTCATCAAGGTTTCTACATAGCACACTGTGTTATCCTTTTCAGATGTCGTCAGATTTTCACCATAGATTGAATCTACACATTTTCACCATGGTTTTTTTGTCGGTTGTCACATAGGTCACTAAGCACACGTATTTAACATGCTAACAGCACATAGTTATATTTATTTTTAGATGTCACCAGATTGACCCATAATCCATCAATTATCACTTTCATTATCAGTTCCCGGTCAAAATTAACATAGGAAATTCTCTAATCTGATCCCTTTCCCATTAACCCCTCATGAATTAGTCTGCTCCATGAGCGTTACTATGAGTTGCATCTTTGACCCGCTAACCCAATTGTAACAACAGATAATAAAGATTAATTCAAGGGAAAAATAGAATAAAATAGACTCGGAAATTATTTCTAACATTTATCAATATAAGTGGCACCTACTTTCAGCCTAGCTAGATAGCCTTTATCTAGTTTTGTCTTAAAAAAAAAAACCCACCTACTTTCTTCTTCTTTTTTTGAAGATGTTAATTACTCTAGGTATTATATATATAGACGCATACTTGATACTACCCGGATTATCTGCTGCATTAGTCATAGGTGATGTGTGATGTTGCTGAAATGTAACGCAATCACCCGGGACTTTGCATTTGGTTTAAGCCTAAACAGACCAAAGAAGCTAAGGCGCATTAGAAAAAAGTGTTTTGGGATCACTTAATAATTAACCAAATATTGCGTACAAGGGAATTGTGTACTTGTATTAACAAAGAATGGCTCCATAGGCTTACTAAAGTGCTAAACCAAAGGGAATATATAGGTCATTTCCAAACGATTAATAATTCACGGTTATATTATTATATAATAATAGATTAATCCGGGTATAGGACATAGGACCTCACGTATTTAGTTTTAAAGGTTTTCTAATTGTTGTCAGGAAAAAAAAAACAAATAATCATCGTTGAAGTCTTGGCATGAATTTTAATGCGCACGAGGACACAATTTTGATGTGCCAATAGTGTAAATCATTTATAAATTTAAACTCATATAGGTTCCTACTAAACTCATTTCCTTAAGTTTAAATAAGAAATCACAATGGGAGCCCACGGAACTTTTTCCAATACCAAATTTTGAATAGTCTTTTATATATATATAACAAAATTTTATTTTTATTTTCTAAATAAAAGCAATCAAGGGTCATATTAAATTGTTATGTTTGATAGTCATCAGTACAGTACAAACCATGAAGTGAAAATGCCTGATTGTACGCGCTCATATTCTAGTGTTCAAACAACTTGACCTATACTTAAAAATTTTATACAACAACTTTTAGATGTCTGAATGCATGATTTTAGTATGATCTAAGAACACATGTATTTGGAATTAGGAAAAAAAAACGACAAAGTTTTAAAATCAGAATTGTTGACAAACACACATTAAGAATCTGATAGACAAAAAGATCTTGCAAAGTCCAAACTGATATTATTGGATTAAACGAAAAGTTTTTTGAGTACATGAATATTAAATACATATTTTGAATTCAAATAATTTAATAGGATAGTTTCAAAAATTTAATAAGATAGTTATGCATTGAAAAAAAGGTGAAACTCATTAGTCATACTCCATACGTCATGCGTACATCCATTATTCAGCCGACGCAAAGTTTGAATTAATCTTTGCAAATCATTATTAAATTTAGAACATCTCACTGTTTGAACATTGAAATTATTATTTAAACTAAATTGAAATATGCAAAGTCACTATATAATATATCTTTTTTTACTTCGCCGATTGTTAATATATATACATATTTTTTTTCTAAATTTCTCAAAACTAAAGATGTCGCAAACAAGTGCGCAACAACAAAAATCTTCTTGTGTATATTCCTAGTGGAAAAAGACAGAGCATAGTAAACAGCCTAGTACCGTTATCCACAAAAGCAACTCGTTCTCATCAAAAAAAAAAAAAAAAGCAACTCGTGGGGTCTCCATCTTTCTGATTTGGATGTTTGCTTGCACACTACCTATTCTCCCGTGCGAAAGGAAAAAATTTCTTCATGTCTATAAATTTAAAATTTAGGAGTCAGCTATTTAAGCTACTGAACTATAAATCAAAATTTCATTTTCTAGATACGTTTATTTGCATAAAAACCAAGGGCGAACAATTAGATTTCATCGCAAAGAAAAAGACTCAAAACTCAATTGGTAGTATTAAATTGTTTTTTTATTCAATGTTATTTAGCTAGTCAACTTTGACTAAAAAAATATCTTTAGTTATGATTGACAAATGCTTCTTTCTGAAATCAAATTCTGCACAATAAGTTTATAATTTAATATATCTACTTTGATCTAGTATAAAAATTAGGTTGAAATCTATTTTATAATTTTATGGTACCAGAGATTCAAATACCAGGACGTACAGTTATTAACTGAAAAAACAATCAAATTAACAAATAAAGATAGAGACAAACAAGATTGTAGTGGCATGCATAGTGTCTCTAGCTGAATAGAACTATCTAATATATAACCATATTACACAATACACATTTATCCAGTACATGACCCACAACTTAATTAACCTTGTAGGATAAATTCTTTGCTGTCTCCATCCTTTCCAATTCCTAGACGCTTGTCTAACAACATTAGTCCCATCTCTATGTTGCTTCTCCGTTTCTCTGTCTCTACTCTCTCTACTTATATAACCACCTTATCTAATGATGCATGCGATATACAAACTTACCCTGCACCACCCTCCACACACACACACAAAATAATAATAATAATAATAAAATAATAGAAAAAGGAGAACAAAGATATATAAATGGGAAATTGGTTTAGAAAGACGAGTGCGTCAATTTACCCAGAGCTTCCATCAAAGCCATCTCAGATTAAGGTTCGCATGAAGGTGACCGAGCTTGAGGAGTTATGTGCGCAGGCAACCGAGGGTGAAATCGGACAGCTTATCCTTCAAGGATGCATCGAAGGGAGGTGGGAATTTAGGAGTATCAGTACTTACAGATTACAAACTATACGAGAAGAGTAACAGAGTACGGTAGCTCCTTTTCCTCTTGTTTTATTATTTTTTATGTTTTAGTTTTTTATTTGTGAATTATGATGTTGTATATTTGTATACTTTTCATTGTATATAAAGATACATGTATATCATTCGTTGTTTCTTGTTCAAATATACAAACTTCATGGTGCAACGTGAGACCAAACAATTTTTCTCGTCCCAGCCTTCGAATTTTGTGTTCGGTTGTTTTAATTACTTATTAGGCTGTTTGTGCATGGGTGTGCCGGATAATGTATGCAATGACATTGAAGATGAATTTATTTAGTGGGTGAGAAAATATGTTCTGTTATTTAGCTCATGCGGTTTCTGATACGTACACAGGGATTTTGAGGGGAAACTAGCAACGAACTCTTTTATTTGCTTTCCCTTGTTTGATGGGGAAAAAAAAAATAACAGGGGCTTCATAAATAGATATTAGTGAACTAGGTTGTCTGATGATTATCGACCAAAGCCCATCTTGTATGAAAATTTTTTTTGTGTTGGATCGTTTGAAATAACACTAGAAAGAATTCTTCTAATTGTAATTAGGAAGAGTTTTATTTCCAAGTGGTTGAGAAAAATGCTATTTCGGGATATGATATATTGTTTGGATATATAGTGCGCTGAGAATATCATGATAAAAATTATTTGAATGGTGTTATTCCTAAATCTTGTTTTAAACACAACCTTTTGAAGGAGTTAATCCGGAAAGAATAACTCCTAGATCTGATCTAAATGTGTTTCGATTGGTTCTTTATCAGAAATAGCGCTTTAATATAGAATAGAAGAGTGCCTTATTCCAACAAATCCATACACAAAAGAGTCCACGTACTTTATCATTAGTTTAACTATTATTTGTAAATAATAATTAATTATTTGTTAAGAGAAAAATGTAAAATATTAATAGTTATTAATTTTGTAAATAATACCTTTTAGACGCATTAATTTATCTGAAATTTATAACTTCTTTAATGTTTGATAATTATTTATATTCAATTAATATGTTTATTATATTATTATAATTATTAACAGACGCAAGTAGACCGCATGACATACACTTTCACACTAGCTAATTTATATCTAGAAGAGACCAACGAAACAACCTCAACTTTTATACCATATATTTGTTCATTTAAATATGATACCAATTTGACAATTTCATTGAAAATATGACGACCAATCTCTCTCGACGGTTTCTTGAGGGAAAAAATTCCTCAACCGATCTTGCAAATTTATCTGATCCCATATACCGCCACACGCATCCTAACTTATTTTGATTAACTTGCTTGTATATGAGTTGCATCAGTCATGAGATGTTTTAGTCAGCTAAGCGTACTGTTGGCTAATTTAAATGGAAATTAAAAATGAAAAAAATTAATAGAAGTTTGTTAGTTAGATTTGAACCTACAGACCCAAATTATATTATTCTCTTCTTCTTTTTTCTAAGGAAACAAAAATTACAAAAACACTGACTTTTCTATTCATGATATGGATTTGATTTAATTTGGTCAATCGTGATTGGTTTTGATCAGCTTATAACTTTTTAAGAAAATGTTTTTCTCTCGATTATTCGACCTGAACCAATTCATTTACAATAAAATAAATAATATCTAGAGAAATATATTATGTTCTTTTGACAGCAAAAAGCATCACATAATAATTAATATTACAATATTACAATGAGAAGGGAAGATAAATGGCATATGAAGTATGAGCTATTATAGTTTATCGCTCAGTAAATATTTTCTCGAAAATAATAATTTTTTGCCAGATGTCTCATTACCAGTGACCACAGGACCCTTAAAGGGGTAGGTAGATCACACGTTATTAAGCAAATGAGAAAACAAATATTCAGATACATGCAAATTGTTTTTGTGGAAGCATTCGGAGGACCTATGCCTTGTCCAATTGTTACGTTGTTGTAATTACTTTGAAGGAATTAGCAACTAATTAATATAATCGATCAGTCAATTTTCGGGGACGGTATTTTTAGCCTGTATTTGCTGGGCTTTGCAATGTGAACAGTGAACACTCACTCAAGCTTGGTCTTTGAAATTATATAAAATGATACTCTTGGGTTCCCGAAAAAATTAAAACTAACGTTACTCACACGAATTTCGAAAATAACAGTTAAAAATTCGGAATTTTAAAAATAACGTTGTTGGATCGGCGTTTCAATCGCCGAAAATACAGAACCCTTGGATCGGCATTCCAATCGCCGATCCAAGCTCGCCGATCCAAGCTTGGATCGGCGTTTCAATTGCCGATCCAAGGAATTCCCCTCCTATATAAGCGAGACAGCGACCCCTCATCCCCACCCGTTCTCTCTCTCTCTCTCTCGCGCGGGACAGACCTCTCCTCAGGTTAGTTTTTTTTTTTAATATTTATTTTATTTATTTAATTTAATTAATTTAATTAGGTAAGTAATTAAAAAAATAGATTCAATATTGAAAAAATAATGAAAAAATAAGTAAAAAATAAGAATAAATATAAATATTTATAATATGTAATTTGGGAATTTTTTATTGAATTTAATTAGTTTATTTATTTAATTTAAGTAGTTTAATTAGATAAGTAATTAAAAAAATAGATTAAATATTGAAAAAATAATGAAAAAATTAGTAAAAAATCAGAATAAATATAAATAATTTTAATATGTAATTTGCAATTTTTTTTATTGAATTTAATTAGTTTAATTAGGTAATTAATAGAAAAAATAGAATAAATATTGAAAAAATAATTAAAAAATTAATAAAAAATCAGAATAATTCTAAATAATTATAATATGTAATTAAAAAATTTTTTGAATTATTTTGTACATTTTATAATTGTGGATAAGTTAATTACAAATTAGAAAAAGTAAATAAAATAATAAAAAATTGATAGATTAATTTTTTAAATGTAGGAAAATTTTCTAAAAAGAGACAAGCAGCTCTTCTAGTCGAGGTGAGTTTTTTTTAATATTTATACATTTAATTAATTTATTTTATTGAGGTAAATAAATGAAAAATTAGAATAATTATTCTAAAAAAATTTAAAAATATGTAAAAAAATAGAAAATTAGAAATGTTGTTGTATGAGATTGGAAATGTTGTTGTATGAGATTTGGGTTTGTAATCAGGAGGGATTTGGGTGTTTTTTTTTCGGAAACACTCCAGGTACAGGAGAGATGCTGCCGAAATTTTATTAGATTATTTACATTGATAATTTTTATTGTAGTGTAGTAAAAATGCCACCGAGAAGAAGAGTACCAGAGGCACCACCTCGTAGATCTACGAGGCTTCGTGGAGATCCTGGCGCTTCTACATCTACCGCTTCTGTTGATGCCGAGGCTTCTACATCAGCGGATCCTGTTGTTCCCCCCGGTCCTGTTAATGCAGATCGTCTCTTGCATTTGGATGGGTCGAAAGTTCGTGGCACTGGTGTAAGTTATTATTATTCTTTTACTTTTTTTTACTTATATAATTTTATTTTGATAGTATTTTTTAAAATAATTAAAAAAGAAATATATACAGCATTGGAGGGCAGTACTAAATAGGGCTAAGATGTCACGAACTGCCGAGGTGGATGAGCGTTTGATGACACTTGGACTAATACATTTCGTTCAGTTAGGTCATATGCAGCTCGATCATTCGCTTTTGCAGGGTCTAGCCATGTTCTGGAGGCCAGAGACCCACACTTTCTTTTTTCCTCACGTTGGCGAGATGACGGTCACTCTAGAGGTAAGGATCAATACCTATTTGTAATATTTTTTTTTGTAACTATATATGTATAAAATTTGAACTATTTGCAGGATGTGGCCTTCTTATACGGTTTACCTACGGCTGGCAGAACCGTTACTGGATAGACCGATTACGACGCCATACAGTTACTCCAAAATTTGACGTTGCCGGAGGATACAAACACGGCGATAGTTGAGAAGTGCTTCAGGGAAAAAAAACGGAAGTAAGAAGGTTTTAAAAAATTTATTTTTATGTTAATTTTAAATATATATAGTTCTTACAATCAAATTACATTAATAATGTAATGTAGGAAATCTCATTCCGTTAGGTTAAAGATGTAAAAACCCGTAAAATTACAAAATAAAATTTAATTTAAAAAAAAAAAAAAAAAATCATAATAAAATCTATTTTCAAAATAGGAATCAAATTGTGAAAGCTAATCAAACTTCAAGCAAACAAATAAATCTAACTAACAAAAATTCAAATATCAGACTCCAAAAATTTATGTGGTTTAAAATTAGATTATGAGCTGAGTTTTACTGATCAATTAATTCAGAAATCAAATTCAATATGTTTCCTTCAATCTCCTTTGATTTGTACCGTTTGATCAAGTTCGATATCACTGGATTTTTCTGAGCCATCGGATCAACTCGTTTCTCTCTCTTTCTCTCTTCTCCTCCCAGCTTTTCCGGACGAGTCATCGTCCCCACTCCCTCCTTTTCCGCTTGCCTCGACTCGATCGCCACTCCTCTCTCTCTCCGATGGCGAGGCCCGGAATTCCCGCTTCTCTGATCCCTTTTCCCTCTTTAAGCCGCCTCTCTAACACTCACTCGATCGCAGCCGTAACCTCTCTCTCTCCCTCTTCCTCTCGTTCGAACCCAGAGCACTAACCCCTTCCCTCTCCTTCACTCTCGCTCACCGTCCACCTCACTGCCTCTCTTCCTCTCCGCCATTTTTTTCCCCTTTTCCACTTCCTCAGCCCCACTCACGGCCAGCCCCAAATCCCTCACTGTTCCCCCACCTCCGCAATTGAAACCCTAGCCTCACCTCTCTCTCAACTCACACACTCACCCACTCTCTTTCTCTCTCTGTCTAGTGGCGACGGCGACAGTGGCAGTTAACTGGAGACGAGACGACGCATGCGGTGACACACGGAGCCAGACTGAGCACCTCTCCTTTTGCTTGCCATCTCGGTTTGGTTGATTTCTCCCCTTCTCTCTTTTTCTTTGTTGTGCTGTGTTGCTTGAGAGGCATGCTTTGAACTGATCTGTGTTTTGGCTTTGATTGATTTCTTAAAACTGAGTATTTGCTGCCTGACCTCTGTTGCTTTTGATTCGTGTTGAGGCATGCCTTGATTTGAACTGATCTGTTGCTTGCTTGAGTCGAATAAATGTGGATTATTTGTGCATGCCTCTGTTAGAACTGTTTGGTGTTGTTGCTTGCCCTGATGACTCGATTAAGCTTGATTTGGTGAACTGTGTTAGGATAGATGATTTCTTTTTGATGATTGATCCTGTTTGATTGAATGACTGTGCTTGATTGAGGCGTTGAAATGAATTGTTAAATGATTAGTTGCCTCATCTTGAATCCTTGTGGCTTAATGTAGCCATTTCTGGCTTTGCTTGTGTGGTTTGATGCACTCGGCTTGGTTTCCAGGCTGGTACAGGCTTGGTACTAGGCTTGTATATCTCTGTGGTGCTTGATATGTGTTGCTGAGGCCTTAGGAGGCTGGTACGAGCATGGTACCAGTTGGTACGGCTCTGCCATGCGTTCTGGTACACTAAATGGTGCTGCCAGGGGCCTTTGTGTAAGAATTTCTGGTTCCAGGGACTTATTTGTAAAAGTCGTAGAACTACATAAAGACGAGTTTTGAATAAATTCTGTTATTAGGGGTTAAAGTGAAAATTTTAAAGTAAATAAAATGAATCTGTGGACTTATGTGAAAATATAGTTGGACTAGCGGGTCGGATCTGAAAAGAAATATCGGATCAGGATTTTTACATGTGGGTTTGGATTTGATCCCCATAACCCACTGGCCGCTGGACCCGATCCATTAGGCCATCAGGTTGGGCCCCTTATTTCCCACCTGGGCCGTGACTTGTTTTCTGGCCTGTCGGCCTGATTTTTGGGCTGTCTCTAATTATCTGTGTTGGGCTCTGTTTCTGGGCCGAACTGAAATCCTAAGTTTAAAATTAAATTTCTGCTGGACTTTAATAAAATTCTGGACTGGGCCAGGTCCATATAATTTCAGGATTAACATTAATTAATTAAATGTATTAAAAGTGATTAACTTAAAAAGTGAGAATTAGTAGAGCTATTTGAGTTTAGCTAAGTGGACCGAGAAATTGGTATTAAAGTAACGTGTTGCCTAAATAAATCGGATAAGCACGTAAACTTTAATATGGGAGATGATTACAACAATCCAGTATATTTAGAACAGATACAGTGGTACGATTCCAACTGGACATATGATCCCAAACACATTAAAACACCAACACGTTTAAGACATTAAAACAATTAACAAATATAATTGTAAGTTATATACTGATTTAATTTTCTATCTATATTAGATAAATATAGTTAACTTATTTCTAAATGACATTTGAGTTTAATTTATCTATATTGTATTTGTATACTTCTTGAGTTTCATTTATTAATTAACTAAAAGTGTTAACTCACAATTTAAACTGTTAGGAATTTCCTGAGTATCTAATTAAGTCTAGTTACGACTTTAACGCGTAGAATGGACTGTAGGAACACGTCAGAACGTCTTCCTTCACTCTGTTTTCTAAATGGAATTCTGCCAAAATTTTGTAAAATACTTCTTCTAATAGAATAATATATTTTAAAACAGAATCTCTTCTTCCAATAGAATAATATATTTTAAAACAGAATCCCTTATCAATAATCCAGAAACTTCAATCCAAATAGAGGGTTAACTTAGTGATCGTTAGAATGAGTGTTTAGGTCTTAGCTTCTGTTCTGATTAGTCGATCTTTCGTCAGGTGAGCACGAGGACTACTCAGGAGTAGCAGACGAGTTCTACCCAGAGTACGAGGCCAGTGAGACAGGACAGGACTTCACCAACCATCAGGAGGAGTAGTCACGTCTTCTCAGACTTTTCCAGGTGTGGTAGTCTTTTTATGACTTATGGATGCCTTAGGTTTTGTTTAATCTTTAGTTAGCAATTAGATCATTAATTAATTGTGTGCACATCATGTCATTAACATTAAGTAAACAGTTAAGCGCATGACATTAATTAAAGATTAGTTCTGCATTTATAGGATATGCATTCATATTAAAAATGTGAATAATAAACCTAAAAGTGCTTAAATCAACACTTGCATCTGGTGCGGATCAGGATAGTGAGACCGAGTGAGATAAGAGCGTTTTGCACGCGGTTTCCATTATCGGGAGCTTGCACCCCAGCCATTGCCGGTGGGCTCCTTATGATAGCGATCTCGAGCAACGCGATTCTGATGATCACTCAGCAGACCGACCGTCAGGCGGTACTGCGGTCACTTGATGGTTATTTGTGTTACTATTATATTCCTTTGATTTGTGCTATTATATTCCTTTGGCTTGACATTGAACTAAGAGCTGAGTGTGCCATTATATCAGACTACCTCTCGATCCCCATGAGTCAGTTGGCCGGTACCGTGTTTTACTGCCCACTTCTTTAGCGGGAATGTGGGAATAGGGGCAAGGTTGAGTAATCGAGCAAGGCTGAGTTAGGTAGATCTGTAGGTACGGTTCATGTCATTTATTTATTGGGACTTGTGAGTTGATTCTGGATTTTATGTGACTTATAATTTGACCATTGAGTGCGGGTGCTTCATTCTCGTATTATTATATATATTCCGTATATTATTATACTACTATCATTATCCACTTCTCCAGATACTTTTCAGATTTTATTTGGCATGTCATTACTTGTTGTTTAGTGACTTCATTAAATTAGATTTACACTTAGACATTGCACTATAGGATTTAAAATGTTACAACTTAAGTATGGTTTAGTTCCTAACTAGTTTTTAACCAGAACCTTAGGGCTTTCTTTTACCACCACTGAGTATTCATGTACTCAGCCCACATAATTGCTTGTGGAGCAGGTTCAGGTTTGGCTGACCTAGCAGAGGAGATTTTGCCAGAAGACCAAGCCGAGCTGGAATAGTATTTATCCGCTGTGCATTATTATTCTATGTTTTGTTTGTATGATGACTGGAGATTTTGATATGTGTATATTTTACCAGTCTGTTGTTGTATGAACAAACAATGCCATTATTATGTGATTATCTATTTGTGATTATTTGTATCTGTGACACTGTTTTATAGCCTTACGTGTGCGCAGCAAAGTGTGCATACGTGGCGGGGCTGTCCTCCCCAGATTGCGGCTTGGTTTGGGGTGTGACAAAAGAAACTGCGTAAGATTTGGAATCAGATTGGGGGGCCTGGCACGAATAACGCAGCGAGGATCGACAGATACACACGCGCTTGCGTGTTGGAGATTTTTGGGTGCGAGTTATTTCCTGACGGCACGGGTGACTCGGTTCCATGTTTTTATTTGCAATTATTGGAGGTTAGCCAAGAAATAAATATCTCACATTTATTGCACTTTAATAAGAAATTAAATATATGAAAGAGTTGATGATATTCCTTAAGAAAATAATTCCTATTTTTAGGATCTTCATTCTAGTAACTCGGTGCAGTACAATTGGGGTGGTGCCACTCTTGCCATGCTATACCGAGACTTGGACACTGCCTTCATTAATAACAATATAAATATTGCTGCTCCTTGGTTGCTCTTGCAGTTGTGGTCGTATGTAAAATTACTACTTAGTCGGCCGTCGATCACGAAGGATTTTGATGGTTGGGATATACCAAGTATTGACTCGTGTCCGCCATATGGGAGGTATGTTGATTTGATTTTAATTGTAATATTTAAAATATATTTTATTTGACTTTAACAAACAACAAAATGGAAATGCAGGAAGTGGACGTCGAGACATAAATCGAAAAAGTTCACCGGCCCTACTCGCAGTGGGATAGAATATGCGAGGGATGTCTACATGAAAATGAAGCCTGAGCATGTCGTGTGGAGGCCTTATGATCATATCAGGGACCGCATGCCTCGTTGTGCCCAGGTTGAGCAGAGGATGTTCCTTCTACGCATCCCATGCATTTATTATTGGGTCGTGATGTGGCACCACGTAGATCGTGTCATGCATCAGTTTATGCTCTATCAGACAGTTCCCCCACCGCCACCTGAGGTATATTTAACTGTTCACATTATTAATTTTATTATTTAATTCTCGCAATTATATTTTGTTGATTAACTGTGATTTGAATAAAACAGCCTTGGTCGAGAATGGAGTAATTGATGGGATACCAGCATAATACGTATCGAGGTATTGACTGGCATCAAATATTTGTGACTGAGGTCAACAAGTGGGCGAACACTAATGAGGCTAGGGTCATAGAAGATCGGCCGTGGAGCGAAGATATTTGGAGAGACTACCGACGCTGGTTGAGCGTACATGGAGGTGCGCATCTTGTGCAAATTCCTGAAGGGGCAGCGTCTGGTCCGGCTCGCAACTTGTCATACCTTCGCGAAACGCCTGGTCACATGAATTTGGTAAGTTACATTACGCAGAATTTTGTGCCTAATAAATAATTCAGTGGCTAACAAAAATTGAACAGGTCAAGCATACTTTGCGGGAGGCGTTGCGAGGATGTGCATGGGTTGTCAAGAAGGGATTTCGTCGTGTTGGGAAGCAATTGCTGAGAAGGTGCAGCACGTCCTTGGATATTGTTGGCGAGCCTGATTGATTACCTCGATTCTTAGAGTCGAAGGGTCTTCATTCAGACATCGACTCTATCCCTGATACGGATGATGAGGATGATGCGCCAGAGCCGGGATCTGTTGAGGAGCAGGTTTTCATGCGGGTATAATACATTTTTCAATCACTTTTATTAATATTATTGTTCCTTTCATGCTTAATATTCTATAATTATTTAAAATATTTTTATTATTTTTATAATATTATCTGCAACAGGATGATTTTAGTCTGCATGATTGGGATACATATTTTGATGCTCCACGACCCAGTCAGCCTCTGGTTCGAAGCAGACGGTCACATTCCGGTGTTTTTGGGCCTCACTCCGGATCCACAGGACCCCATTCCCAGCCTCAGACCACAGAGCCGCAGGCCCCACCCGATTCGCAGTCCCGGACCACACAGCCGCAGCCTCCACCCCGTTCGCAGCCCCAGACCATACAGCCGCGGCCTCCACCGCACAGCACACAGTACACCTACGGGAGTCCTTATCCTCCACCTCCACCATATCCTCAGACTCAGTACGGAAGAGGGTACAGTCAGCCCTTTGTGCCTACCCCCGCACCTATCTCTCAGGCTGATGCTTATTATCAGGCATACGGTACCCCACTGCAGGACCCATTCACATCTATGTCGCACCATCCATTCGGCGATTCCGGGGCCTCATCTAGCAGACCGCCTCGTCATTCCACTCTATTTTCTACGACTTATCCTCCCCCCTCCTCCCCCAGGACTTGCTCCCGGTCGAGAGCCTCGAAACTTGCCTGGTGCTGCATGGGATTTATCTCTTTCTCAGGGATGGTTCTGTCGTGATGGACATCAGTAGGATAGTGTGATATTTATTGTGATATTTATATTTTTGTACGAGTGTGATATTTATTGTGATATTTATATTTCGTATTTGGCTTTGATTCCGTCACTTGTTAGGATTGCAAAACTACGCGAAAAAATTCTAACAAATTCATAAAATATCACATTAGGTAATAAAGGCGCTGCACTCTCATGCCTGTAAGTTTCATACCATAAGGTCAAACGCATAAAAAACATAAAATCGCCAAAATAACTAAGATATCATTTCCGAGGAACCTTACTTCTAATTTGTTCCATTTTTAGGATTGCAAAACTACACGGAAAAAAATTTCAAAAAAACCATAAATAATTATTGTAGATACAAAATATTATGAATTTAGTCAACCATAAATATTAAAATTAGAGCTATCTTCACCGAATAACATAAAGTCAACCCTTACATCGATCTATAAAGGGTAAATTTTTAAAAAAAATTACATAAAAATATTACATAAAAATATTATATAAAACTAACGCCGGCCTCCTCCTGGTAAGATATTCATGAACCTTGATCCTAGCCGGGCAACCCCACGTCGTAGTCCCCCTCCCCCACTGCTTGTGCTTTGAGATGGTCCCCTGCTAATTGATGCGCCATGACTCTCCCTGTTACTTGATGCTCCGTGACTTATGGAAAATCAGAGCGACATTGATCGGTCACCCAGGCTAATGAAATTTCGACGTGGTTGAATACCTTCTATCCCAACACTGACGCGACTTTCATTGCGAGGATCAATACTGATAGAATTCCGGCTAGGTTGAACCGGCTCCCTAGAAGGTTCACTTTGGTTCTCTGTAGAAGATTGAGTTCTATTCCTTGCAGAAGGTCTTGTAGTCCTCCGTGTCCTTGGTGTGTTGGTAGGACGACCTGTACGACGACCAGATTGAAAGTCCTACATCGACATAGGTTGCTGAGTGTCGTTGGCCGCCGCAGCATCCCTTCTGGTTCGGCGCCTCTGGTTTGTCTGATTTTTATTTCTCATTGCATCCATCCACATCCAATCACGATGCTTCTTTCGCATGCCCCGATTAATCATTGTCTTATCCGGATAGATCACGGGACCATCATACCCAGGCCACTTATCTTCGTCTTCGTAGCAGTGAAAATCATCTATTGACCATATTTTAACCATATTCTCTGTACTGTACCGTTCGTCTACAAAATCAGAAACATCCCACCTACAATAACCGCATACGGCAACCACATGAAGACATGGTATTCCTGTGAGTTGAGGTTTTCTGCACTTACACCAAGCACACGAAACAACACAGAATTTTCTTCTTTCCCCGATAACTTGCCGCCTTAGAAAATTCATGAACCAACCCCAACATTGTTCGTTCTCAGTTCGCACTAGTGCAAATGCTAGTGGAAGCAACCGCTGCTCTGGGTCATAACCGCATGCCGCTAACAATCTTCCCTTGTAGCGACCCGATAAGAACGACGCGTCGATGTTGATAACAGGCCTTAAGTATGGTACTGCCGCGATACAAGGCCCATATACCCATGCTGCTGCGGTGAACATAGCTTTGTTGGGATCCCCTACGCTCTCTGTCAACCATTTGATCTGTGTCCCTGGGGTCGTTCTCTGTATAGCCAATAATAAACTCGAAAGTTTGTTGTATGATCCCTCCCACGATCCAAAAAGTTGTTCGATCGCTTTATCTCTCCCACGCCATAACTTGTTATAGGTTGGTTTTACATTTGGATATTCTTTCTCCAATATAGATTTTACGTCATCTATAGAAATACCAAGATCTCTCTTCACTGCATTCCTGATTCTGTTTGCGATTACCTCTGTCGTCAGATTTTCATGCGTGAAATCTCCGGCCCTTCTCACGCAAGTATGTTATTCTTCATTCTTTATTATTCTCCAAAAGTGACTTTTTTTAATGCTTTTACTGTTTTATCTTTTATTATTATTTTCTATTATTACATTTACTTATTAATATTATTATTAATTGCTATTATTATTGCATTATTATTAATATTAATTTGGTAATTGTTATTAGTTATTATATTAGTAATAATTTAATTATTAAATGTTATGATTTATTATGTATTTTTGTGATTATTGCATGATTATTACTATTAAATTGGTAAGTGTTATTAGTTATTATATTAGTAATAATTTAATTATTAAATATTATTATAAATTTGGTAATTGTTTTTAGTTATTATATTAGTAATAATTTAATTATTAAATATTATGATTTATTATGTGTTTTTGTGATTATTGCATGATTATTACTATTAAATTGGTAAGTGTTATTAGTTATTATATTAGTAATAATTTAATTATTAAATATTATTATAAATTTAGTAATTGTTGTTAGTTATTATATTAGTAATAATTTAATTATTAAATATTATGATTTATTATGTATTTTTGTGATTATTGCATGATTATTACTATTAAATTGGTAAGTGTTTTTAGTTATTATATTAGTAATAATTTAATTATTAAATATTATTATTTATTATGTATTTTTGTAATTGCTTATTAATATTATTATTAATTGTTAATAGTTAAAAAAATAAGACTAAGGTAAATTTGTTAGACTTCATTAATGGACCATTTATTATTATTGCACCATTTTATTATTAATGCATGAAAAAATAATTAAGAATCTACCATTTATTATTAATGCAGCATTTATTGTTTAACCTAATAATTAGCTGCAAAAGGACAGGCGTCGTCTGATAAAGTCTGAAAAAGTATACTGATACCCATCTGCCCTCTGCAAAAGGACAGGCGTGGTCTGATAAAATCTGAAAAAATATACTGATGCCCATCTACCCTTTGCAAAATGACAGACGTGGTCTGAAAAAGAATCACGTGAAATTAATTTTTTATTGTGTGATTCTAAGTCTAAAATTGTCTATAAAACCACTTTTAATCAACCAGATTATGCAACACACACTCAATTCTTTTTCCTGAAAAATTCACTGTCATGTACAAAGGAAATAGCTCTCACTCCAATAGTGATGTCCCAAATTGGCGAACAGCTACCCGAGATGAATATTGGCCAAATTACCAACATTTCCCTGTCAATACAAATGAAATAGAAAAATGAGATTATCATGCAAGATGTCACACATGTTTTCGCACTTTCAAATACAATATCTACCAAGATGACGGGATAGAGTTCGATTTAAAAATACACTATCAGTGGCACATTAATGGTGGGGAAGAAAGAGATCGCAAGGAGCACCTCCAAAGAATGCTGAACAAACCCAAACATAAGAATTGTGACTGGTATGAAGATTACTACAAAAAACCGCAACTAATTCCTCAACAAACACCAACAGAAAAACCATATTCAGCACAAAAAATACACTGCACCGTTTATGAAAGAATCTACAACTTTCGTGGAGACCACACAGTGACCTGTACAAAGTGTGGTCAGGTTTTCAATTACAAAGAGACCATCTTGCGTGACCACTACGATGACCACGAAAAACAAGCTTGGTGGGATCGACAAGAAAAGAAATGGAAAGAGAGAGATGAGGCGGAAAAAAAGAGAAAAATTGCACAAAAGGCTGCCGAAGAGAGGCAAAAATTAAAAGAAGAAGAAATTGAAAAAAAAATCAGGGAGCGCCTGAGATGGCACAAGGAGAGAGATGAACAAAAAAGTATTGCAGCAGCTAGAATGACAGAGATAGAACAACAAGAAGCCGATGCAGCTTTCTGGAACGAAATCGCTCAATTCGCTGATAATCCTGGTGTGAGCAACCAACAACAAAAGGAAGACGAAGAAGAAGACCCATGGTGAGATGGAATTCTACAATATGCAGACACCCAAAATATCTAAATATTTTGTTTTCTTGGGTAGTTTGTTTTTAAGTAGCAACTGAATGGTTTGTTTTTTAAGTAGTTTTTTTTTTTTTATTTTGGTGTGTTACTTTATATTATGGTTATAAAATTTAGCTCTTCTTCTAATGGTGTGCATTTTTTAATTCTGAATTTCTTTGCATATGAATTTTCAATACATATCATAAAAAAATTTAATAAAAGTAAATAGATAAAACAACATATTTTAGTAATATAAGGCAAACATTACAAGTGACGACTGCCACACAAACTTATTTCACTAATAATGACCATAATAAGATACCGATGACAGAAACATAATACTATTCCATTTAGCGGAGATGGACAACATTTGAAGCTGCGGGATGATTTTCAAAACCAGGTGGAACTGCTGGCAGGTGAGTCAACCACGACCCTCCAAGATCAAAACCTTTATTTCTCTCAACCAAATCTGTAAAAAATTTGGGGCCCCTAACATGATATTGATTTCTTTCTAATTTCTTAACTACAAATTTTTTCCCATGATATTCTAACATCAATGCAGAAAATAATCTTTGTTCGCTAGTTCGCTCATCTCCGATCAAAATAACACCAGAAGAGACGCAGCTTGGCTTAGGATCCATTTGCTTAAAATTTCAAAATTAAAACTCTATTAGCAAATTGAATAAAATAAATTTAATAATTAATTTAAAATTATTACCTACGAAGAAGTGATATTGCGAATATGAAATGACGAGAAAAAAATTTATCAATTTCAGACTAACGAGAAAAACTTAGTTTGTGAAGAATAAATGATGACAATTGAGCTTATATAGACAATTTTAAGCGGAAAAACGAAAAAAAAAATTATTGCAAACCAACTTTGAGTGTTTAAAAATCAAATTGCGCACTAAAAGAAAGCAAATTCACACTCAAAAATCAAATTGCGCACTAAAAAAAAAGTAAATTCAGCGGACTCAAATAGTCAGACCTTGGATCGGCGATTGAAACGCCGATCCAAGGGTTCTGTATTTTCGGCGATTCAAACGCCGATCCAACAACGTTATTTTTAAAATTCCAAATTTTTATATGTTATTATCGTAATTCGTGTGAACAGTAACGTTAGTTTTAATTTTTTCGGTCCTCAGTCCTTGCCTCCTTGGTTATTAGTACCCAGAGGCTAGAGGTTGAACTCTTAATGGGCTGTCTTTCTTATTGGGCCATAAGTTAAAAATTTTAATGAGTAAGTAGGCTTCTTTTGATTTCTCAGGTGTAAAGTTTTTCAAGTAACATTCGAAGTTGTTCTTTTACGTGAATGATGTACGATGAGGTAAAACAGGTTAAATATATAACACATAAGCACGTGCCAAAAAATCCAAGTAAAAGGAATATACAGTTGGGTGGAAACAATCAGTATTAATTAACTGCTACCACATGTATGGTTCCAATATCTACTGTCTAGCGAGTAGGAAAATAATTGGTATTAAAATGATGCACCTCTTTCTGATCAAATGGGAGCCACTAACGACTTTATTATAAGCTAAAAGCTAATGAAGGAGCTGACTTCTGGCTGTCTTAAAATTCAACAAAGTTTAGTGCAATAATAATTAATACATACTAATTTGAGGGGGAAAAAAATTGAGCAGCACAAGGGTCAAGGGGGCTGTTTATGGGAGGTCACTGTTCATTCCAATAATTCTTTCACTTTTGAAATAATATCATAGCTTGTTGTATTGATTTGGCTTCGTTGTAGTATATCATTTCATGCTATATGTCTAGTATATAAAAATAAGACGTCCTTATTCCCACGTCAAAATTAAGGAGTTTGTGCTATATATCTAAGATCAACTTTTTAGAAAAGGGGCTCACGTTATTAGACTATTTCTAGCCGTACTTAAAATTCAATAAAGTAAATAAATTATTTTATATTTATCTTACCATGAGGAAAGCATTGCATTGCACTAGGTGAATTTGCTTTTTGTCGAGATCCTGTTGCAATTTTATAATATTTTATTTTATTATGTCAACACATTTATTATTTAACTAATTCTTTTCATCAACTCATACTATATATATATCTAGTATGAAAGGTCGTTTGTCCCATCTTAAGTGATATATATGGGACAATTCAACAAAGGTTTAAAAAAAGGTTTGGTTCTGTACGACTGTATCTCATTTCTGTACCCTGGTCAATGTTTTAAGGTAGAAGAAACGTCTGTCAGAAATACAAATCTGAATGCTAAGCTTCTGCGTAAACTACTTATCTTTCCCGATATGGTCTCATATGGCACTCAGTGCACGTATAAAAATAAATAAATTATTTCATCCAGCAAATTAATAAAAAAACAAACAAACAAACAAATAAATAATACATGAGTAAATAAAAATAAAATAGATTACACAGTTTGTTTGGCTTTGAAAATCTCAAAATATAATATCTAAAAAGCAATTGTTTATATATGAAAACAAACCTACTTTTGCTGCTTTACATGTAGGCATTATTGCCGTAGGAAGATGGGTACGTAATATGGAGGCTTTCTAAAATGAAACACAGTTCTTAGTGCACCATCATCTCAAGTTGAAAAGCAAAAGTAAATAAATAAACAAAGAGATAAATATGAAAGAGAGAAAGGAAACGATTCTGCCGACAAGTTACGATGCCTCAATTAATGAAATATATTCCAAGCTCTAGAAACATGCATGTCAATGGCTTATCATGAGCATGACATGACTAACAATACATGGCAGGATGGAAGCCACTGAATTTGCATATCTTAGTCTTTACGTGAGTACATGGCCATACAAAATACTAATTAGTTCTAGTGGAAATTTTGCTTTTTCTAGACCATTTGTTAGCAAGCATGCATCGCCTTCAAGGAATGACACCAAGTGGACATGAGAACTAAGGTGCAAAATTAATATGATAAATGCTTCTTGTCTCCATATTTTGTTTCTTATAGTTTCATCTTCTGCTTTAAAATTCAATTAATGAAATTAATGGTGTAGAAACAAGTTTTGTTAATTTAAGAAGAAAGGGAAACAACGTACGGTATTTCCGATTTCTTCTCTTTTCTTTTTGTTTGTTTGTTCCAATTATCTTATTGACTAATGTAATTTCATTTTTCTTAATAATTGTTTAATGTAACCAAGTGTTTTTACAATAAACAGAGAGATGTAAAATGATGACAATAATTGATCTTGTGCAAATATTAAAAACTCTTACATATAAAGAGTTATCATGTTATATTTGCGCGCCTAATTAAAATATCTGAAAATATTGGTGGATGCATTATTTGTATACTGCTAATCTGTTGTATATGCTGCCAAGAGAGCATAATTAACCATAAGAACCACTAAGGTTGACCTAATTTGAGATAATGATTTCAATAGAGTACTTCTAAAGTGAGCACCAGTAGTGTCAAATGTATCACATCTGATATTCTCAGGAGTATTGCTTTATACCATAAAGTACGCAGGGTTGGAAGCAGGAGAATGTAATGAAACCTGAGATAACCTAGCTTTTGGTTTTAATCAGAAAAGTTAAAAGGGACAGCATGAGAAAAGCACAATGTAGTATAGCTTTTGTTTATTAGTAGAGAGATCGGCTGAGATCTGATTCCCTTTGCTCCAATTTTCAAAAGGAAGATACGTGGGGGTAAAGTGGAGCATCTTTTACTCTGTGGTGGGATTATTGTTATGCTATAACCAAAAACATCATTAACCTCTGATGGGAAATCACTTGTTTTATTACCGTTTTAATTAATGGATATCTTTTTGTTTCTATTTTCCCCACAAGATATGTTTTTAATGCCATTCATTCCTTTAATTTGCCTATTTGGAGCACTTAATTATTGGTTATAACAGTTTGCTTACAGCAAGTAACAAAATTAGAAAAGAAAAACTTTCCACTGAGTAAAACAATTCTCATCAACTGTACATTGAATAATTAGTAAGAGTTTTTTTCCCTTGGTTATTCATGAAATAAAAACAGAGCCCTTCAATTAATGTGTTTGATCTGTACAATCTTCAACATGTAATATCACATAAAATAATTCCTTAAATTATCAGCCATCCTTAATTAGTATTTTGTAATTTATATACATAGTTTAACTAAAATCTAGGCCTCTAAACAGGACAGGGGATGCATAAATGTGGTTAAAAAGTAACCTGTGATGAATATGTGCCAGCTAAATTGTTCCAGTGAAGATACATAGACAATGTACAGGTGGCATTGAACAAAAGGAAAAGAAAGGAAAAAAAAAAAAAAGGAAGAATGTACTAGTGCCATTTGGTACATATCTTTGAGCCTAAAGAAAAGGAAAGAGAGAAGAGAAAAGGTGTCTTTTTAAGGATACTTAGCTCTCTGTCTCTCTAATGGTGGGGAAACGAATTGAACTATCCATTCTTGAATTTAGGCGTGACCAATAAACCCCAAGAAACAGACGACAGCAGTCAAGGTGCTGTTTGTCTCTGTCTTTCTCTCTCTCTCTCGTCAGATAACCAGATAATGGGGCAATACGTGACTTTTTACAAAGAAGCCCTGTTTAAAGCAATATTTACATATCCTCCCTGACCTGCTTGCTTGTGACTTGTGAGTTTTCTATTCTTCTTGAAATGCTTATGTTTCTAATTAATTAAATCTCAATTTGTTAGCACGTGCATATGGATTATTTTCTGTTCTCTAGCTAGAATACCTAACTAAATTATGTTATAAGACAAGTAGATAACAGTGACAAAAGCTCTGGTACACTATGTAGAGGAAATAAGTCAAACATATTGCTTGGAAATTTTTTCTTCTCTCATGTCATGGCATATAATTCTATGTAAAAAATCTTAGTGAGCTTCAAGAAATATCTTTGAAGTGGTCGAATGCTATTTCTCTCCCACACGCACACTCTCACTCTCTAGTGCCAATAAGCAGCTTATGGGTCAATGCGTAATAATTTTACCAAAAAACCCTTCTAAAATAATTTATGCAACAGAGCCCTTCTCATAAGTTTTTATTTACATAGCTCCCCGACTCTACTTGCTTGTAAATTTTACGTTCTCTTCATTTTTTTCCCTGAAATGCCAAATTAAACTAAATTTTTTACCACACTTATTTCACTAATTTCTTGCACGTGCATACCGAATTCAATTATGGTATAATAATAGTATACTGAAAAAACCTCTACTCCACGCTATACAGGAAACGACCTCGGTGCCTAATCAAACATATTTGTCCCCTAAGGACCTAATCATGGCTCATTAAAGTAATGTAAAATATTTGAATTTTCCCAAAAAATACTAGATAAAAATTGAAGCAAAGTTGATGCTCGGTTTAACAATCCTCTGTTCTTATCCTCTGTTGCATGGCATGCACGCTCTACACGCGTCCACAACTGTTGATCAGTTGATGTTTATCAGGAAAGTCCTATCAAGAAATTTCAGCAAATTGGGTGTGAATCTCAATGCGTGAAACACAGTTTGATACCTATACGATGTAATACCATGCGACAGGTGATGTTAATTCATGATGGGTACTGTTCGTATTTTAGTTGCTTTAGAACTACAATTCATGATATCCTTATCTTTTTGAGAATGTATAGATAGAGCACCTCTATCTATACATTTCACGCAGACTACAAAACTATCTTTTTTTTTTTTTTAAGTCAAGTTAGAATAAGTATATATATATTCGCCACTATAGTTATTATAATGGAGATTTTGTGGTAGACAATAATTCGTTTGTTCAATTTGCTACAAAAGAACATAGAACTGTGCGGTTCTTAGGGGTTTTTTTTTTTTGTGATGAACGGTCCAGATTGCATGCTATAGTTCATAATAAAAAAACTCAGACAACGAATAAATTGTAATTAATAACATCTGATTGATGCTATGTATAATACTGTAGGCATATAGCTAGCTGCCTAGCTTATAAATTTCTATGTATAACCCATCTTTCCAAATCATGAAAGAATAATGTGATTTTCTAAAAACGCAAGTGAAAAAAAAAAAGGCCGGGCCGGATTTCAAAGGACCGGATTCAACGAGTTTGGTAGAAGGGCCGGATCATACCGGATTGAGAAAAAGGGTTAAGACAGGCCGGGTTAGATGGGTTTATTTTTTGGAAGAGGAAACCAGCCCTTCAAAACCTGGCTCTTTCAGGTCCTTGGCTCTTCTAGTCCTTCTAAAAGCAGATATTATAAGTGCTATCGGCAAATTTGCTATCGCGTACCATCGCTGAAGAGAGGGCATTCCATCGCGTGTCGCTAGCGCTAAAACATCTTCCCTGTCTCATTTATACGTAATAAATTGAACATTTATACTTAATAAATTGCTTATATATACTTAACAAGTTGAACATTTATACTCACTAAATTGAAAATATTTTAGACAAAGGAGTGGGACACGCTAGGGATAGAGTCAGAAAATTTTTTAGTTGAACCGGACCGGTTCATGATCCCTTCTAATTTTTTCATGTATTTTTTGTCTGGTTCGTGACCTCTTCTGTTTCCTTGCGCATCTATTAAAAAACTGAAAATTAATACTTAATAAACTGAACATTTATATATAATAAATTGAACATTTGTACTTACTAAACTAAACATTTATACTTAATAAAATGAACATTTTTGCTTATAACATTTATGTTTTTTTATTACAACTAACTGAACATTTATACTTAATTAACATAACATTTATACTTACCCAACTGAACATTTGGGTAAGAAATAAAAAAACAAAATAAACATATTGAACACACTGAACAAATATAACAGAAAATGAACATTTATATCTAATAAAGTGAACACTTATAATAACAGAGTGAACAAAAAAAAAGGACGCTGGGTGAAGGGACCATCGAGAGAGAGTGATGCTCAGCGCTAGCGTGCAATGGTATTTCTTCCGATGGCGTTAATCAATTTTCTTCTAAAATAATACTAATATTTATTTTTTCTAATAATTTTAGTCTTTAACGTCTTATCATGATCAAATGGTCACTATGATTGAAGGATTAGGTCGGACTCGACCCTTCAAAACCCAACCCTTCAACATCCGTCTTTTAAAAAAAATAGATCCGGCCCTTCTAGGTCCTTGTCCTTCGTAAACCTTTCGAAGGACCAGTCCAGTCCGGTCCGGATTTTAAGACGGCCTTTCAAAGGACGGACCAAGGGCCAAGGATTTTTGGACTATCATTAAAAAAAGCTATATTTACATACTTCAAACAATATCATGAATTATTATTTTGTTATTTTTTTAGATAAAGATGATATCTAAATATTTTATATTATTATTTCGATTTTGTGTCTATATTTTATTTATTTTCTGCTAAAATTACAGTCACAACACATTTTTTGTATAAGAAATAAAGATATTTCAACTACCCCGACGTTTTTTTTTATATTTATTTCAGTATATAAGCACTAACACATTTTTTGTTACTTATTCAAATCCGTTGGCTGCATTAGCACACTCTCTTAATTAATGTACTATATACATTAATATTAGATAACTTTCTGGGGCTTACAAAATAATATTCTCAAGTTATGACCAGCCGATGTCATACCTAACCAAAAGAAATTAACATTGCACGAGTCGATGTTAAAGCCGAAAAAAGGCTGTTGTACACTAACGAGACAAAAGCAGGTATTGTCATGTTTCATTCTGGTCCCCAGCCTACATTTCTCAATGTTTTTATTTCTATATACTATAAATTAAATTCATCATAGTTCCAAATTCCATGTCAATGAGAAATGTAATTTTCTCTTCAACCTGTAAAGCAAGAAGGATGCCGGAACTGTCTTTTTCTTTAAGCGTATGGCAAAGTTTAGTATAATTATTAGGAGTCTTCTGGAATCCAAATTATTACCCTTTCTCAGACATTGCCTTTTTTTATCCCTTCATATCTAAATCCGTGATTATCAAATATCATTTTTAGAAGGACTAGCTACGGCACAAGAATATCATTTTATGAACGAATAATGTATCTAAAAGACCAGTGTTAGGATAGAGCAAAATTAGTAGACTTTTAGCATAATTTACCTCATATAAGTATATATTGAGCTTTGAGCATAAAAAAACGGCCATCAATCAAGACCAATAATCATTGGTGGTGGCTTAATCATAATAATTGGTGTTCAATAGACATTTTACAATATTTAACAATTAATCGCTCGTAAAATTTGAATAGTATACTTGCAAGATTATAATTTTTGTTAGTTTTTATTCTCTTTAATCTAGAAATGGATTTTCAATAGTCTTAGTCCGGTTAGAGAAGAAAAAAAACACATTTCAGTCGCTTATTTGATTCCAAAAAAAACGTTAAACTATATGTATAATTTCGATTTTGTCCTTGCTCAGATAAAGTATACTACATACCCTACTCTCTGGTAGTTAATTAATTATTTGAATGATAAAATTCTTACATATATGACATGGGCATAAAATTTTCTGCAAAAATTAAATTAATCAACAACATTACAATTATTGATTTGGCGGTGTCCCGATCATATGCTAGTTCATCCTGCTTTTTAGTTTACAACACAAACAATTATTGTTAATATAAAATGAAGACTGCTGATCGAGGTATAAACCAAGGTCAAACAAATAAACTTTTTACTTGACTAGTCGTTTATAGCAAAGTAAAGGTGTCGATCCCACAGAGATGGATATGAATACTATTCTTATCGGTTCGCTAAATCTAGACAATAAAATTTTTGGAAGAGTTCTCGAATCACAAATTGAATAAATAAAGGAGAAATAAAGAGTGCAATTGATAATATGAAAAGTAATACAAAACAATTCAAATAAATATTTTTGGGGGTTTTTAACAGTTTAATATATGATGAGAAATATGCCTTAGGGTTCGATTTCACTTAGGATTGGCCACAGTGTTGCGAAACATAGCGCTGTCGCGTTTCTGTTCCACCAATTCCGTCCGAATTCACTGCGCAAATGCTGTAATTTACTCGATTGTTGATCTGTTCAAGCCAAAAGTCCATCTAGCCATACCTAAACTCCCTAACCCTCTGCTTTCGCCTATTGGGTACGGTATTTGGTACGGGAACTAGTGTTAACCTTCTTCGAATGCATTGCACCTCAACTTTCGTTTGTCGGTGGACTTATTCGAGTTTACTAATTGGTTTTCTACGAGGTATCTAACTTAGACCGTCGCCTAATTAGAAGTGTTTACTTTTGGTTACTAACTGGTCGACTTTCGTCCTTGACCTACCTCGAATTCTTGTGCAAGACTTAGTTATTATTTGGGATTGTAGTCCTAACAAGTGCGGCCGAACAAGTGTCAAGCAATTCAAATAACAATCAACTCAAAAACACAAGCAATTCAATGATATTTCCAAGTAGCAATTGGCTTCGTCCATCAACAAATGAGTAAATTAAACAATCCAAATCCTAGGCTACATTTACCCCTAAAGCATAAAAGGTTTAGCCTAACATACTACTACAAATCGTGCAAATAACAGTATATAAATTCAAACAAGCCATGAAATCAGAATTTAGAGAGAAATATGAAAGATACAACAAATATCCAAGTTTCTTAGGTTATCAACTGCTGCCGTCGCACTAGAGAGCACCTTAGATCCTTTAGAACTCGTTGCTACAACCGGAAATAGCTCCAAATGCCTTCCCTTCTGCCCTAGCCGTCCAGAAAATGGGAGAAAAGACCAGATCCAGATCTGCTGGAGAGAGAAAGGTGAATGTGGAATGAAAGATGGCCCCTTCCCAAGATGGAAAGCGCCTAATAAACTCTCCTCTGGCCCCTAGACAGCTGGTGCACGCTCTCCCTCCATCCAGGCCGAAATTGAGGCCTTTCCATAAGAGAAAACGCCTCAGAATTCAACCAGAAAACCTTCCCTGTTAAGCAATTCGGACCGAATTGACTGGAATTCGGACCGAATTGATGCTGCTGGAATTTCTGCGCATGTGAATTCGGTCCGAATTGAGAGGAATTCGGTCCGAATTGATGGAGCTGACTTGGCTAAGTTGTAATTCGCGTGGCCTTGTGTCTGGGCAATGCACCGGGTCGAGTCGGGATTTGATCTTGGGCTAGGAATGAGTCGTCTAGCCGTCTATTCTGCTGTGTCCTTGCTATTTCTTTCGAGTTCCTGTAAATATAAAATAAAAACGCAACGGCAGTGCAAAATCTGGCGAACAAAGATAAAACCAAGGAAAAATAGCAGTTTTTGTCCAAATTTCGATGTAAAGTCTGGTCAAAATATCGATATAAATATGAGATATCAATTCCCCCCAAACTTAAAGCTTGCTTGTCCCCAAGCAAAAATCTAAACTTAGAAGAATTGACAGGACTTTAGACTCAATCGAAATTAAAAATGGAGTTGGAGAATTAATCAAGTGCACAGTTCAAATCAGTTTTGGTTCACGTTTTCAATAGTTGTTCAAATTGAATTTCTCAAACAAGGATTAAGTTTGTTTCATTCCGATTCATGCAGCTCTTGGCCCTTAGAAAATTTAGATTGAGAATCATAGACCCTAGCTTTTCTTCATTTAACCACAATGCAAATCCAAGTTTATTCGCCCGTTAGTTTCCACGATTCACAAAAAATTGTAAAAGAGTTTTGTCAAAGTCAAAAATTCTATAGTGAACTCTTCTAAAATCAATTTCATTATTCACCAATTTCGAATTGTGCAAGTCGAGTCATGGGGCTTTTCACCCTAGAGGATTTGATGCGAGTCATTGACCTTGTGAAATTGCTACTGGTATATGTCGCACCAGGGAGGTCGGTCCAGTTTTTACGCATTTTTCGCTACGGACCACTACGGACTTCAAGCAGATTTTTGTTTCTGTGAAGTACCTTAAGCCTCCGAAATTTGTGGTTAAGTTGGTGGAAAAAGGTCTCGACGCGTCCTCGTTTTCACAACTATTTGGATTTTTATCACTTTAAGTTTGCTCGTTGGTGATTCAAGCGTTAAAAGCAAATTCAAGCCAGAAAAAGTTCACCTTATAATTTTCAAAATTGACAAAACTCATTTTTGAACAAAAGTTTACGATTCACGAATCAGTTCACTCGACGAAAAGTTTCAGTTTTGACTAACTCATGTTTAAACAATTTCAAGCAACCGAATTTCAGATCCAATCAAATACAATTTTAAAGTTCTTCGGTCCATCGGTACACGAGTTGGTTTAAAACGTCTCAACAAACAAGAGTCTTCGAAATTCAAAAGAACATTTTGTGAAAAATAAAAACCACAGGGTTTTTAACGTGAATTTCCAGCAAAAACAAACTAACAAAGCATTAAATTAATTCCCCAAAACTTCAGAAACAGTTTAGGAACAATTGCGACTAAATTCAGAAAAAATAATGTGCAATTCGGACCGAATTGGAGTGAATTCGGACCGAATTCGAGGTTCTGTCAAAGTTGAGATGCACAATTCGGTCCGAATTGGGTCTAATTCGGTCCGAATTGTAGGGTCTGTCAAGTGTTAAATGCTCAATTCGGTCCGAATTGAAGGTTCTGTTTTGCAAAAATTTTCAAAAACAAGCGATTTCAGGATTTTTCAATAAGTTTCGTGCTTGTTTCGTTTTTCCTTCTCTCCCCCCCTCCCCCAAACTTAAGACACTGCATTGCCCTCAATGCAACACAAAGAAAAATAAAGAGGAGGAAAAAGAAAACTGACCGGATCAGAAGGTGGAGAAGTCGTGCCCGCCTGAGAGGCGTGCGGACTCATCACTGGATAGCCTAGCGGGGTCGGTGAAGATGCTGAATGGATCGATGTCCTGCTGCGGATAGTATGGTTGTGGCTCTTCACCGCCCTGCCAATAGCCATGGTCATAGCGGAATGCCCAATCTTCTTGGTTGTGCTCGATGACATCCACACGCTCGTTGAGACGAGCGATCCCTTCAGCATTTTGATTCCCCAAGCGCCTCGCCTTGCGAGCGTCCGCACTAGTGGTGAGCGAGAGGTTGTAGAACTGAGTGAACCATGCTGGTTGCTCCTGTGGTATGCCATGTGGGTTGGGCATTTGTGGCTCGCCTTGGTGCGGCTCCTCGTCCATGTGGACCGGTCCTCCCTCTTCTTGGGCTTCGTCGTGGTCATCGGGCGGTGCTGCTTGCTCGAAGTCGTGCACAAGCCAAGTGTGGGGCCTGTTGTCGACTACGGCGCCATATGGCAAATAGAGATCGTTGCGACCCTCCATTTTGAGCTTGTACCGGGTTACCCCATTTTCCTTCACAATTTTAATAAAGTGGACTCCGGCGAACCACTTTAAATTCATGATTTTGGGACCATTGTATGACTCGCTTATGTTGAGTTGAATGTCACGTATCCGTGCAATTAGCGTGACATAAGCTCCCATGGTCACATTGCCTCCACTCCGTCCCTTTGCGCGCGTCTCAAACCAGTGGTGGGTCATGAGCCTAGTCAAGTTGGGCTTGAACGGGGTCACACGGAGCATAGAATCGAGCAATTGCCCCTCGTCATCGTTTAACTGATTGACGGACTCGCCGCGGGTAAAGATGGTCTGGGCAAGTATCCGCTGTGTGATGCGAATCAAGGGGTGCTGGATGAACCTGGTCTTGTATTGCTTCGGTTCCTCTTGGCCAGTGAGTGTCTTCCATAGGTCAAGCTTGGTCCAATCATCCCGGTAGTTGGGTGGCTCATCTATAAAGTCATCATCAAAACTCATCATTTGCGCCAATTCATGGTATGTCACTCGGTGAGTTGCATTGGAAATGCGGAACTTGATGTAGTAGAGTTCTCTTCTTTGTTGTGCTTGAGCCGCAGTGATGACAAAAACTCCAAGGTTGGCAAGTGATAGGTTTCCATGCGGTGGTTCCAGAATTTCAGTTGGAAACCTATTGAAGCAGTGAGGTGCACAAAATCATCCGCCACCCCGAGTGTATCCAGAGAGTTCATGCAAACTAGCCGGGTGTTTTCGATCGATCGTTCCAAGAGATTTTGTAGATGGAGAAGCATCCGGCGAGTGGGGATGGAGAATCCCAACTCGTTCTCAAGCGGCTTGGCTGCCGGGTCATATTGACTGTTCTCATTCTCGGGGTCCGAGTCGTAGTCAATTTCTCCACGGGGCTTAGGTTTTGGTTGCTTGGCAGGGGCACGGCGTGAGGGTTCGCCTTGATCTTTCTTCCTTTTCCCTTGGTCACTTCCTTTCCCAGACATCCCGCGAGTAATTCGGGAAAACATGGTTGCAGATAAGAGAATTCGGACCGAATAGATGTTAATTCGGACCGAATTGGGTGTTCTGTCAGGTTTTTCTGGCTGAATTCGGACCGAATTGAGTCCTATTCGGACCGAATTGAATGGCCTGGAGAGGTTTTGTGTGGGTTTTGCAGAGTTTCGGTGAAATGGGTCGCACGGGTCACGGCCAATCCTCGTCAATCAATTATGTTCCTTCTAAACTTCCACCCAGATTCGATCATATACAACCATGCATTCAAATAATACCCCGAGGTAATGAAAATTGCAAAAAGATAGAGAGTAATTGTTTGCCTCCAAATTCTGCTGCATAAAACCCTGGAATAAATGAGATAAATATTATTTCGCAAATAAACCAAGAAATCATAGCGACAACAACTGGACAAGACTGCTCTAACATACGGTCATGATGCATGAAAGAAAATATTCAGAAATTCCTAAAAAGAGGGGGACGATAAATTAATTAATTATAAGGAATGCCGATACGTGCCTGTGATACCCTTGTAATTAATTATCAAAAGTGTCCTAAAAATAGAAAATTTGTAGCAGTTAAATTCTTCGTATTTTTACGAGGAATCATGTAAAATTTCAGGTCAAATTGATCTATGGAAGGGCACCAAATAATTTTTTTCAAATGAAGCAGCCTAATAATGCTAAAAAAAAAAATCTGGAACAAATGGAAAAATATTGAAAAATAGAGATTGGGCCGGTATTGGAAGAAATAATAAGTGGGCCGGTGAAATAAATCAAGTCCATTCGGTTTTAAAACTGAGGCCCATCTTCGGTTAAGCTCAAGCCCAATTCAATTTAGCAATCCTTTTAAATTACCATCGATCAGACGGCCAGAGTTAGTGCCACGTGGCATTATCTAAAAGCAACGGACAGATCTCAACTCCAAAATCGTACTGACAAGTGTCACATGCCGATTGGTCAAACAGTGGGCCCCATTTATTTCCATTATAAGAAAAAAAAGAAAAGGAAAGAAAAGGATGAAACAGTACCTGATGAAGAAAGAGTCTCAAACGCCGGCGTGAGGAAGAACAGCGCCGTCGTTTTACGCCATCTCAGCTCCGATCAACTCTACCAACAAACAGGCGATGATCACACGGTTCTAATGACACCAGACACAATGGGGCAGGAACACTGGAAGAGAGCAATTTGAAAAGAACATGGATGAGAGACGGAAGAATGGAGGTGCGAAATTATACCTAATTGTTGGAAATTGACGGAGGAAATTACCTGCTGAGGTCTCTAGAAAGCATGGAGCGATGCTTGAGTGGGTTAACAAAAGCCAATTGGGTAGACTAAGATAGTGGTGCCCTCAGTCGCCATAATCATGCTATCGGAGAATCACTGAACTCAAGAAATTTCGAATGTGTCTCGAGCCAGTGTCGGAGAAGTGATGTAAAGATAGCACGAAACACAGTCAAAAGAGAAAATAGACAGATGAGATGACATAAAGCTAAAAGCTCCTCATAACTAGAGGCATCCAGTAAAAAGTGTATAATGAAGCCAAGGTGGAAATTCAAATGGAGAAGAAAGTTTCTCTCCTACAGCCTACGATCTGTAAAAGAAGAATTAGCCCTGCAACTGTCCTTGGCGCCAGAAAGCATGCTAATGGGACGTAAACTCACCTTTCCAATTGGGGCCGTTAGATGTGGGAGGGACTTCAAACAAAGGCTGAGATGCTCCCATTCCTTTAGCTGCAGCAGTACAACCATTAATTGACCTATGCCACATATGGGTGAGATACAAAGGAAATAACATGCTCAATGAGGGAAGTAATGCATCTTACCGTCTGTTTACACCTCAGGATAAGAATAAACATGAATGGATGGTTTAGGATTAAATTGTATACCTCTGAGTGAGTATAAAGAACAAATGCAGCATATTATACCTGAAAAATGAGTGATTCATGTGTGGCCCCTTTGACCTTGGGTAAATCAGTCATTAGAAGGAAAAGACAAAGAATGAAGTATGCAGCCAAGGGATTTGAAGAATGTATATACCCATATTGCCCCTAGAATATCCCCACATGATGATTGCTGCCCCAGAAAGAAAGAGAAAAGAAACGTAATTTATTAAAAAGAGGATGCATTATTCAGAATTACATGCTAATAGAGATTTTATTAAACTCTCAAAACAACAAAATGCTATGCCTGCAGCCAAAAAAAATAGTAATAAGCTGGAATTTGAGAAGAAAGTGTCAACAGCAGTGATGAATTGAGATTAAAATTTAGGAAACAAGAGTGAAGTTCAAGCATAAATGGGGATCAGTTATAAAAAAAAAACTGACTGAAATTGAAACAAAGATGGACCATAAATATCTACATTTCACTTGAGGGACCCAACTAGCAGTGGCATCTTGACATAATCAGCAGAATTAACATATTAATGGAGGTCACAGAAAATTGGTAAAAAAAAATAATATAAATGGAGGGGTTGAAAAGTGGCCTGCTAACACATCAAACCTACATCCCTAGAAAACAGCAGCTACATATCAAAGGAGATGCCTCATCTATGAAATCACAGCCATTCATATGCCTACAGGCCAACAGATGATGGACAGCACATCATTCCCCCAAATTGGCGTAAAAAAAAACTACACAACCCCTTCTCCAAGCACATCGACCAGTGAAAGAGAGTAAAATTATGTGCTTACTGCCCCATAACGCCAAGTGGCATGGAACCCACATGTCAGCACAGATCAAGCAAGCAACTAGAAAGAAGTAAGATTGGTGAGCTGTTCCATCAATTGCCAAGTGTTAAACATTTATTGGACAGTATGCCTAGATAGTAGAAAGGAGAAGTGAATTTAATTTCAAATTGACATGATGGAAGAGCACGGCTACATCTGCACCCTTCATCAAGTATAGAAGTTCTAAGGAAGTGCCATGTGGCAGCAGCATCCAAGAGAGAACCCTAACAGCCAGCCTATAAAAGAAGATCAATAGCACAGGAAAAGGGGTTCAGCAACATAGTGTCTTATAAGTCGAAATTCTGCTAGTTTGTTTAATCATCTATTGTAAGCCATTCAAGTAGAAGTAACTTAAGAAAGGTAGAAATAGCATTGTATTTTGCTTGTCATGAAATATAATTTCTGAAATTTTCTTTGGCTTTCTTCTTCTCCTTTCTTTCCCTCCCTTTTGCTTGTTTCTTTGTTTTGTCACAATTGCATATTAGTTGGTAGATAAATTCTCATGCAAGTCATATGGTAGAGTTGTTTTAGGGTCCAGAGGCATGAGTGAGGGGTGCTTGCCTGAGAGCGCACACTCACAAGTGTTAATGGATTCCTTAATACTTAAAAGAAATGGTTAAAATAAAGTCATATAGAGGGATATGGCCTTATGTGTGAGGGGTGCTTGCCTGAGAGCGTACACTCATGCATCTGACCATGTTTCCATGTGAGTCTTAATTGTTTTAATTGTCATGCATAAACTAGATAACATACAGAACTGAGTTCAGTCAAAAAATGTGATAAAAAACGAAAGTAAGGATATATATGCAGAAGGAACTATGTCCAGTGATAAAAAAGGAATAATGTAAAAAAAATACGGTCCTATATGTGGGGGGTGCTTGCCTGAGAGCGCACACTCATGTATCTGGCTATGTTTTAATATGAATCTCAATTACTTTAGCTGTCATGTATAAAGCAAACTTAGTTCAGTCAAAAAAAAAATGTGCTAAAATAAAAGTCAAGGATACATATGCAAAAGAACTTATGTCCAATTATGAAAAAGGTGATAATATAAGGGAAATAAAGCTTATTTTGTAAAACAATGTACATGGTTGAGTTATTTTGTTAAAAGAATATGATAATAATCAAATCTGCTGAGGCACAAGGCTGCAACCAAGGGGTGCTTGCCTGAGAGCTCACACTTGGAAGCAGAAATAAGTCCTTGGCACATTTGTTTCTTAAGCCTTCTTTTATGACATAAATGATTAAAAGTTTCCTCTCTTAAGCTGGTACCAGTGGTAGTAGTACAAGCTGAAATTGAGTCCATAAAGATAAAAATACATAATAACGAAGACAATAGGGACTAAACTAAAAATGACAGTTCCCTTACAAAAAAGAATAACAGGTACAGTGTGAGAATTTAGGGCGTTTTACCCTCCTTTTCTGAAAAATGGGAACTGTTTGACAAGGACATTTTTCTTCTTTCAAAAAAAAGGGCACCTTACCTATTTTCAGTAAAACTTTGTGGAGATTATATTCACAGCGGTAAGTTGGTTAAGGTTTGTATCATGTTTCAGTGCAAAAAAAATAATATAATATAAAAGTAGACTTTACTGCATTACTTCACAGATAGACTCAACATGGATAGATATCATAGTCTTTGCGAAAGAAATCTCACCTGCGCAAATTTGACTTCAGTATAAACTTTCAAGAATGAGTCATTAGAAATAGGCATCCGATTTCATTTTCAGCACTCTTTAAAAAAAAGAAGAAGAAAAAAAAAAGAAAAAGGGACTTTCAAAAAAAAAAATGAAAATAATTGTTACATTTGTGTTTGCAAGGGGTCTGGTAGGCATAATTACTAGGTATTAAGACACCATTTTGTGTAATGGTTCATTCGGATAATGAGATTAAATGACAAAAGTAGAATGGGCTTACTATACTAAAACATCTTATCTAGATAAACAAGGATGGTCACAAAGGATAAATTTAAAGTTGGATCGTTTGATGGGAAACCAAATGTCTATGTTCATTAGGTCCAGTACAATTTCACTATGAATAAATATGATAAGAAAGAGGACGAGAAGTTCCTTGTCATCAAGTTGTGCACGTTGCATTTTGAGTATGGTTAGTAGTATATGTCAAAACTCAAAACCGGCATCAGTACCCTGTGAAAGCCCCAAAATTAAACCAATATGAACCTAGAGTGATACTTCAAGTCATGGTAAATATGGATGATGTCCAAACACATGGTTAATCGGAAATGAATGCTATCAATTGAAACCAAATGTCAAATTGAGTCTGGTTAAATCAATACCAGACCCTTGGTTTGAGTCTCGGCCGAAATTGCAATGCCTGCACTTCAGATTGCTACCGCATACCACCAAGAGGAGTGACATGATGCTCAGAAGGAAATGCCCATCAAGGAATTGTCGCCGACAGGGCTGAATTTGACATCCCAGCCTACCGGCAGACCATGATTGAGGCAGTGGCCAACACGTCAAATTGGGCAAGTGAGATTGAAATTGAAAACACCGCTAAAAAGAGGAAGGGGAGATGATGCTGTAGAACTAAATCCGACGCGGAGTGGTGGCCGGAGCAGCAGGGTCAACCTTGGTCGTTGTCGAGTCAACGAGAAGGGGAAAGAACGAAAGGAGGGAGACAGATTGAAACGGAAACGATGCCGCATAGGCGTGGTGCACTCGGGCAACAACACCTACACGCGGAGTCCATGAAGTCGAATCCAGACTCAAGTCTAACTCGCCGGTGCACAGACCCAGATGTGAACCAAGCGACTCGGTCGACCTAAACCCTCAGCGCCCTTATTGATCTCCTGTGGGAATGACATTACAGCGGGTCAAAGACAAACGAACAGCAGAACAGCATAATTCAAACCAATCAGAACTTTTCTGGGAAACAAAAATTTTGAAAATACATTAAAAATAGCCAAAAAGTCAGAAAAATACCCATAAAACATCCAAATGTCCAGAAAAATATGAAGAATATTTTGGTACCATATTGCATGTCCAAATCTTAAAACACAAAGCATATTAAATTCAAAGCTTCTAAAATGGCCATTACGATAAATAATAAAATGATATATAAATATAAATAATAATAAAAAAAAAGATTAAATTTCTAAAGAAGAGATTGAACGTTGTATGTTCTGGACAGCAGGTACGCTTGAATATCTTATGTTCTGGACAGCAGGTACATTTGAACATTTTATGTTCCGAACAGCAGGTACACTCAGACATTTCTAGTCGAATCTCAAACCCAAAACTCCAAATCCAAAATCCAGAAAAATATGTACCAAAACTCAAAACCCAAATCCTAGACCCAAAATAAAGAGATTTAAAATTTCGGAACCCAAAACCTCAAATGTCAGAGCCCAAGGTCAAAAAAAATTCCAAACCTTAAGCCCTGAACTCAAAAGTCCAAATCTTCAAAAATTCAAACTCGAAAAGCAAAACCTTAAACCAAAATCCAAATATTAAAAAAAAACCAAAACTAAAGTCCCGAAACTAGAATCCAAATTCAAGACTCGAAAACTCAAACCTTAAATATTAAGAAACCAGAAAATCAAACCCTAAAATAAAAAAAATCCAAATACCTAAATACACCAAAACCCAAACTCAAAACCATAAATCCAAAACCTAAATCCCAAATCCAAAAACACCAAAAATCTAAATTCATAACCCCAAATCCACAAGCTCAAATACTAAATCCCCGAACCTAAAAAAAAAAAATACCAAAGCTAGAGATCCAAAATTCGAATCTCGAAACCCCAAAACCTAAAGATCGAATCAGAATCCTGAAAGGTCAAAACTCAGAAGTCAAGTAAAATTCTGAAAAGATAAAACTCAAAAGTCCAAGTAAATAAAAGGGATTGAAAAGTCAAACTCAAAAGTTCAACTTGAAATAACAAAGACTTAGAAGTTGGCTTGACGGCCAGAATTTAAAAGTCTTAAAATACCCCAAGATTCAATTTTGAAATCCCAAAAATTAAAGACGCAAAGATCAACACTCTCGAGCTCAGATCAAAGTTGATAACTAAAAGTGACATTAAAGTCTTAAAAGTCCAAATTCGTCCTTCTGAGACTACATAGCGCATTGCCCTGGAAGGTACAACCCGGTGTTCTTGTCAAGAGGAGGCATAGCGCTTCTTTCCTCGCGACTCGAACGAAATCCCAAAATCTCTAAATCACAAAACGATTGAGAATTGACCTAGATCACCTATCTTTCTAGTGTTGAACTCAACAATCAAATTCGTCCTTTTGAAGCTGCATAGCGCGTTGCCTTGGAAGGTACAACTTGATGTTCTCGTCAAGAGGAGGCATAGCGCTTCTTTCCTCGCGACTCGAACGAAATCCCAAAATCCCTAAATTCCTAAACCGACTGAACATTAATCTAGGAAATATAACCCATGGTATTAATTTCAAAAATCTCAAGGTGGCCTCAAGCCGACTTCAGCAAAGTCAATAACAAAATTGCTAAAATTGTGACATAAAAGTCAACCAAAGTCCTGTGATAAGTCAAACCCCCTTATCAAATGCCAGTCATTTTATAAAATTGACTTCAATCGCTTACGACGCCTAATCCTTTGATTATCCCGATCTAGAGGTGCTCTTGGCTGGTTCTCAACTCAGTCCGGAGGTAATTAACAGTAGGGGCTTGCGCCTACTGGAAAGAAATGACTTGCAAACAAACAATCAACTCTCGAGGTACTTGGAACCGCATTGGTACCCGTCTTCTATTTCGGACGGGTAGTAATGTTCGAGTCTCAAGATGCTCGAGGGGTATCTGATCCGCATCTCTTTGCCCCATAGAGGAACCATCTGATCTTCTGTGGCAGGTCCAAAAAGTGCGAGACAGATTCTGGCACGCCTGGTGGGACATTTTTCTCCTCTCATCAGGGAATAATCGAAACTTAGGTGTAAAAGTAGATTGAAGTCCATATAGTGCTACAGAAAACGCTAACGATTAACTTCAAGTTTTCTTCGAATTGCAGATTTGAAGGATGCTTACCTGGAGTCAGATTGTGAAAGGCGAACGTCTTCGCAACAATGGTGGTGGCGCTGCAACCGGGACCCTCCATGTGCCCGTTCAGGCTGTTGTGCAACTCTCTCCGGTGATGCTGGCTGGTGCAGCATCTCTCGAAGTTCCTGGAAAGCTGACCCTTCGCCGCAACAAGGGTGTAGCTGCGACTGTCCGCATCAAGGGGGCCCTCGTCCCAAAGCAGAAGAAAGAAAATCGGGTCAGGCTCTCGAGGTCTCAAGCCCTCCGCTTGGTCCAACAGCCAGATGTTGACACTGATCTCCCTCTCAGCAATATTTTTGCTCCCCTGCATGTGCTCAAGAAAGGAGGGGAAGAAATACGTCTCCGAGAGGATTGGGAGCTTCCTCAGTACGCTCCGGTGCAACAGGTGAAGAAGGCGGTCTTTAAGAAGCACAAGGCGGTGGAGGCCATTAACGCTGCATTTAAGATCGTTAAGAAACTCCGCAAGTCTCGGAAAGTGGCTACTAAGGCTTCTGCCAACCCTCAGGCACCATCTGTCAAGGACAGGTTGAAATTCCCAGCGCATCAAAGGCTCCGTTTTCCCTACCGTGAGGATACTAGGGAAGGAGGCGCGGATTACAGTACCTCTGAGAATAAGGCTATGGTCAACCCGCCTTCAGTCTTTGATCGGCTCACGTTCCCGCCACTACAGCCCAATGCTAAATCCATGAAGAACAAGGGGAAAGTGAAACAAGTTTGGAGTCCCAAACAGAAGGAGCCTAAGCCTAGTCCCAAGCAACACTCTGGGGGTACCAGGCGCTGGGTCCCTAAAGGGAAAGACGTTTCTCTGGTTTCCCAAGTGGCGAGCCAGATGATGAAGGATAAAGGAAAAAGAAAATATGTGGTAAAAGGGAAACGGACCGTGGGTTCCTCTTCGGTACGTCACATTTCAGTCAGTGATGACGATGAGGAGTCCGTGGAAGTCCATATGGTCGGAACTGGTTCTCAGGAGCCGCCTCACTCTGAAAGCATCCCAGTCGAGACGCGGGGTCAAAAAGGTAAGGCGCCAGCTTCCAAGGCTCCCAAGCGAGTTGGAAGGCCCAAGAATCACGGTCCGGTAATTGAAGAAATAGTCCAACATGCTAGTGATCAGTCTGGGGGAGAGAATGAAGGAGAAGATCCAAACCCTGATAAAATTAGCTCATCCGATGATAGCATTGATGAGGAAATAGATATCCTGGAAGAAGTTTCCGAGGAAATGTCCCAGCTTCGCAAGGAACTGGAAGAAAAAGAAAAAAGGCTTGAGCAACTCCGAGCGGAAAACGCTCGTGTGACAACAGCATGTGCTGAGATTCAGAAGCACATGGCTAAGAAAAGAGTGCGGCCTAGTTCTACGGCTGCCAACGATGGCACACCCAAGCAAGTCAGTACCAGAGGGTCCATGCCCGAGCTAAAGAAGAAAGTTGAAGCGAAAATCAATAATCCTCGCCCCAAGGTAGCTCAAAAGGAGAACAGCAGCTCGTGTGAGATCTCTGATGAGGAACTACCCAAGAGAAAAGAGCCCAACAACGTCGATCCTGCCGTTCTTGTGGAAAAGATGCAGAAAGTAATAGACCAAAAGCTGCAATCCTTAGGAATCGGAGGTGCCCAGCTACCCAACAATTTCACTGGTAGACCCTACCCCGAGAAGTTTGATTGGGTAGAATATCCAAGAGGCAATGTGGTCCCTAAATTCAAGACATTCGATGGGGTTGGAAGCAAGATCACCCCGAATCAGCACCTGTCACATTTTCTGACATCATGCGGAGATACTGCCAAAAGAGAGGAATGGTTGTTGAGACAGTTCCCACAGAGTTTAACAGGAGTGGCATTTGAATGGTACACGTCTCTTGAGGAAAACAGTATCAAAACTTGGAAGGAAATGGTCAATGCTTTTCGGGCTAGATTCAGAGTTACTCCTCGCCGGGTCTCTGTGACTGACCTGGTTAATGCTAAGCAAAAGCAAGGAGAGTCCATCTCTAGCTACGTGTCAAGATGGGAGAACATGTACACTAGCTGCCAATCCAACATCAGTGAAGCTGAAGCAGTTCGCATGCTCCTGAATAGCATCAATGCACCCATGAAAGTGTGGTTGGTAGGACACAATGTCACTACTTTTGAGCATCTGGTGACCATGGTAGCTCGTTACGAAGATGTGGAGTCTGAAATTAATCAGCTTTACTTTTTTCGCGAGGGATAAAGATAAAGGAAAGACAACCAAGAATTCAGAAGGGAAGGCAACCAAAGCAGTTAAGGCCGTTGCCAACCAAGCTGAAGGAACCAGTGAAGTCAAATGGGGAAAAAATGATGAAGGGAAAAATGGAGCTCCGCAATCTAAGAGACTGACTCTGAAGGAGCTGAAAAACAAGCCCTACTCATTTAGAAAAGAAAAGACTTTGAAGCTTTTCAAGCAGGCCATGGAGGTGCTCGAGGTCCAATTACCTCGATGCAAGAGGCCAGAAGAGGAGGATAAGGTAAATTATCCTAACTACTGTGTGTATCACAGGGTGTTAGGCCATAGCATCGAAGATTGCTACGTCTTTAAAGACTGGCTTGAACATAGGATCAAGGAAGGAGCAATCTCTCTTCGTGATGATGCAAGACAGGAGCCGGCTCCCCATGACAGCTCAAACAGAATCTCCAGTGCTAGCTCTCGCCACATCTCTACCAATGTTGATGGGAAACCACCAACAACATGGAGTGTGTATCTGAATAAGAACACAAAGAAGAAATTGAGAGTCCTGCAGACAGAACCAGAACTTAAGTGGAAAAACTCTATAATGCATGTGGTTCCGAAAAACATCAGAATGGGGACAGTGGCATCAAGACTAGCACCAGAAGATGTCGCAATAGCACCGAAGAGGCATATCGGGCCCAAGAGGCCATTCTGGAGGAAAACCGCTCCTACAGTAATGGAAGAACGATATGAACAAGGAAAGCCCAAACAAGCAACTCTCGCAGACTTTATCTCCCCGAAGGTTGTAGCTAAAATCAATGGCCAGGTATGGCAAGAGTTGAACGGCGGAGGAAGGAAAAAGGCGGGAGAAGAGTTTTGGACCGCTGCTTGTCACCATATCACGGGTGATGATGCAGGGCAAGGAGACTCCGATAATAAAGAAAAACAAGTACAGGAAAACTCATGTTCCTCGCAACCAGTAGTCCCAATTGAGCCTGCTCCAACCAGACCTGCTCACCCTGCCGTTACCTCTACCACCACTAAGAAATCAAAAAGGATGAAAAAGAAAGAATCAGCTGTAAAAAAGGCTGGAAAATCCTCTAAAATAAAGAATTCAGAACTGATGACTCTCCCGTTTAGGATAAACGGTCAGGACCGCACGGTGTTGGTAGAAATCCCTGAGGAGTGTCAGAATGCTAATGGAGGTCTCAATACAAACAATTTGGGATTCAACCTCCTGGTGGAACAGAAAATAGGGCAACCTAGTCTCCCTCCAGCAGTAATACAAATTCTGACTGATCATGTATCCCGCTTAATGAGGGAGGCCATTGACATAACCCGACTGAAAAAGGGAAGAGAAATCGAAGAAGCATCTACGTCGGTTGATAGCCAAGAATTCACTGATGAAGAGTACGAGTGGTCTGATCCGGACCCTCCCAGCCAGGATGAGAGTTATGACTTTGGTAGCAATTTCGGGAGTGACGAAGAAAGAGGCGGCGACACTAGCGGAGTCTCCTGTAATGTTATCACGGGAATTGATGAAAGACCAGAAGAAGAAAGCAAACATGGCAAGGACCTTGAAGGATCTGAAAGAGTCAATGACGAAGAGAAAAGAGAAATGATGGCACAAATAGAGAAGGCCACACAGACCGTTCTCTCTTCCACTGCCGAGCAAAGAAACTCGCAGGAAGAAGAAGATTTGTTCTACAGAGAGTTGGGAGAATCCCAGTCCGCCAGTTACAGGAGAATAAAAATGTTCCTGAAAGTAAGGGAGCAATGGAGGGATCTGTGTTATTGGTGTGGTGTGACTTGCCTTCATCCCATATTAGAAGCAGAAATCACTTCAGACCTGTCATGGTGGGTACGAGAGTTCTTAAAAGTGGATGATGTGGACCAAGTGCTAGCATCCTGGTTGGCGGCAAAGTTCCAAGCCAACGAAACGCCCATAAGGTTCCCTAAGCAAAAGGCAGATAAAACAGCAGAATTTTGTCGATATTTAAGTGATGCAGAAGGGTCTGAGGAAGAATATGAGGATGAAGAAAGTGGCAAAGAGCTGCCAGAAATTTCATTCAAGGCAGTAGCTGGCTACGTTAACTTCCTCATGCAATTGAAAATCCGAGAGCCAGATCTCTTTCAGCAAGAGCTCCGGGTGGACGAGGAAATAAAAAATCTGCCTGATGAAGTGCCGAAAGACGAGTATCTCACCGAAACTTTGGCTGTAAGAAAGGCGGCAGTGGATATTATCCTGAAAAATGGGTGGGATAAGAAGGATCCAAGCCCGAACTCTCCAAAAACAGAGTTCGAAATCTTGCGCGAATACTTGGAAAGGCCTGAGAACCAAGACGCATGGGAGGAAACTCCGGTCAACATGTCCGAAGTACTAGCAGACTGGCCTGATGTCAACAGAACCTGGGGCAGTACGGCATATCAATAATGCTCAAATGAGGAAGATATGGTTGATGAGTACTCCCAATACCTAAAAAAGTTGAAGATCATGGACCCACAAGGTTTTCATGGAGTGCTAGATCCCGAGGATCCTCAGCAGTTGGAAGATTACGAGAGGCAAGCTGTGTCTCGGACAGTAAGAGAAATAGCCGAGGAAACAGGGCGAGAAGAAGGTGAAATCACTCCAGAGGCGACCTCACCAAGAACCGATGGAGAACCCTAGACGTTTGAACATCCCCATTGCCCGGGAGATTGGCAAACCGGAAATTCTAAATATATCTCGAACTATGGGGGTGCAGCAATGTCTCCCGTTTGTGGGAAAACAGCGCAAACCCCCTGTCAGGTCACTACAAGTCAACAAGAATCACCCCAGTCATCACAGAATGAAGAATATGATGAATATGATAGCCTGGTGGAATGGTACACTACTGAGCTCAGGGGGTTAAGGGTTACGGATCCGAAGGCCTTCCGGCGAGCTATGAATCCTAAGGACCCGGACCTTACAGAAGAATTTGAAAGAAAGGCTATAGCAATAGTGGTGCGCGAGGTCAATAAAGGAAAAATGCCTCAGTGTTCTGATTCTGATTCTGATGATAGCGGAGGCTCCCCACAGTTTTATTGTGCACGGGTCGGTGACGGAGGTGTGGAGAGTGATGGCTCTGATGATGAAGAAGTAGAAGAGGAGTCAGAGGAAGAATCTGACACAAAGACGCCCAGGACAGGTATTCTTCAAGGGAGCTCCATTCTGATGACGTCTAGGTCCGGTCCTCCAACTGATGTAACCTCGGTTTTCAAGGGACTCAGCATCTCTCAGGCAGCCGGAATCATTTCCTATGTCGAGAATCTGAGGAGGGGAGATCCTGCCTTTGTAAATTTCATTGCTCGGAACGCCGACATGCTGGATCATTTGAACATGGGTACCACAATAGCCCCAGAAAAGGTTCAGAGGGAACACCTTGAAGAGGCTGCCCGTTTCCAAGCACAAATAGAAGAGCTGTGCAAAGTCGTGCGAAGGTTCGACAATAATGATGATGGTAGTGATGATGATGGTCCTGGGGCAGGTACATCAGGAACTTGCCGCTATATCAGTGGCTCGGGGTCTGATGACTCTGAAATAGAAGAATATGATGATCGGTCTACCCGGATTGCGGCATGGACTGATGATGATGAACCACCTTTGAGACCTTGTGCTCAGTCTAGTAAAAGAAGGCAACGAGAGAGAAATGCTCGTATATCTGTTCAGCCTCAGCCCGAATGGAACAGTGATATGCGGCATGAGCTAGAGCGAACCATAGCGGAAGTCGAGGCCCTGTCCACCAGCGAATTAATGAGAAATTTGCAGGTAAACAGTGACGATGAGACCTATTATCCCACTGAAGAGGATGAAGAAGAAGAAGAAGAAAAAAGCCCTAAAGCTCCGATCGTATATCAAAGAAGAAAGAAACAAGAAAACAAAAGGGAAATAATTGTGTACCAAAGAAGGAACAAAGGTACAAACAAGGGAAAAGGAAAGAACAAAATGTTTAAAGACGAATCCTCTCGTGACAATGCTACTTGTCACCGGATTGGCCACCATGGTTCAGACGAGAACGAGTCCTCTGAGGCGCCCCAGCCACCAGTTGGAGCAAACGAGGAGACAAACCAGACCAACCCAGACGAAGTGGCATATGACTATGAGATCGTGCTGGATCCAGAATATCAGATGGACCCCGCTGACCTGCAAGGCCAACAGCCCAGAATAGTGAACCTGGATATCCACATCCCTAGTATCCCAGGTCAGCCTGGCCTCACTCTTGAGGAATTGGGAGAAATGGTGCGACAGTTGGTCAACCAGGTAAGGGACACCGTGATGGCAGAAGAAGAAAATGAAGAAAATGAGGTAAGTGGTCTAGAAACTGGGGAAAATGTTAACTCCAGACAGGGGGCAGCTGCTACCCCAACTACTGAACAGACAGAAGATGCTGTCTCAACCACCGAAAACCCAGAGGAAGAAGAGAATCACACCTCTGGGTCGTGTAGAGTCATTACCATTTCAGATGACTCCGGTTCAGAGCAATCTGATCAAGAAGAAGCCCCAGAAGAGGAGTATCGCTCCCTAGCAGATTCGGTTGGATGGATGAACCACTTGATTAACCAGGTAGAAAAGCCTAGCAAAAGAGTTGGATGGCAGGGAAGTGATGATGAACTAGAATCATAACACCCCTATCTGGTTGACCTTCAGCAGTTTGTTTTAGATCCCTGGCCAAGGTCTCGCCCAACCACCAGTGTCAAGCGAGAAGGTGAAATTCGAACCGCTTCGTTATCATGGGTGGAAAGAATAAAGTACAACAGATCAAGAAGGGAAATGTGCTCGCTGGAATACAATCGAATTAGAAACTTGGTATTTTCTAACAAAAATAGAAAGCAAGAGACGGAGGAAGAAATTGTTCAGCAATTTCGTCAAGCCTCGGTTGAAGAAGGCGCAGAGGGTCATGAGCCATCTTCCCCTTATCCTGCAACATGGCCCAGACACTACATTAATGATACAATAATAGGGTATTATGAGCCTAAGGTGTTTATCAATATCCAGAAGGAAACTATTGCAGATGCAGGGAAATTGAAAAGCACCAAGGAGGGCTTAACCACTTCAGAGAGTTGTCGGGCCATCACAATGGTAGAACCTGACACAGAAAGTGAGGAAGCGATCTCAGAAAATGGCAATGATCCCTCACCAAGCACAGAAAGGTCAATAGAACAAAGAAACAATAAAGCAAGGGTAAAATTGCCTGCTCCACATGAAGTAAGCAGCCCAAGAGAACCAAAATATGGTAAAAGATCATCCCATGAGGCAAACGGACCAGCTTACCACACCAGGTCAAAACAAGCGCAGCCACAGGATGTCTCAGTCAAGGGGCAGCGATATCCGCAGAAGGAAGAAGGTATCACTTTCACTGTAGAAGAAAAGCGCCAGATTCAGATAGATGTAGAATTCTGCACAACTGCTCTGAAAAGAATGACCAAACAAAACATTGAGATACAAACCCTTATTAAGACCTTGATAGCAAGGATAAAAACCGAAAGGAAGGAAAGAATCTCAGTAGAAGCAGAACTTAAAACGATTCTTGCCCACGTTCGGAGTATGAGAAAGAAGGGAATCTCTTTCAAGAAACAGAGGGCAGGACAGAAAGAAATCAGGCGATCTTGCCATATTATTCCAGAAAGAATGCGCGAGCCTCCACGAAGGAGAAGAGAGGCTGGCATTATCATTCGAGAAGGGCAAAGGCCAAGGCCTCAAGCCGACTACCCCAGTGGAAAAGGGAAAGCTGTTGTAAAGAAACATAAAGAAAAGCAGAAACACCTTCGATTTCACAATTCCTTGTTTAAGGGCCCTTGTGTGAATCAAAGGGAAAAAGGCGAGAGCTCGTGCAGGCAAGGGCGTTGCATTCCAGCACATCATCTCTCAAATGAAAACCCAACAAGGATCGGCCATGATCATTCTAAGCGAGACAAGGTCAGAGACGACCCAGTATGCCAGACAAATGGGCGAAAACACACCGGGCAATATCATATGGAAATGAAATTGGTCAGACTCGGTGATCCGTCCTCTAAAAAGCATGACGGAATGCCCCGTAAGATTAAAATATCAGGAGAAATGGATCGCATAAACAAGGGTAGGCCTCAAGAGAGAGGTCAAACCTCCAATGAGGTATCCGGACGATACCCAGTAAAGAAGGAAAGTAATACAAGGCGGAAGGTGTATTCTAAAGAAGAATGCCTAACATGGTCTCAGAGTAATAATGACCTTTCTGATGAAGAAACAGGGGATGAGACTTGCAATGTCGTGTCAAGATGGACGGACCCCCAAACTTCCGAGGAGAAAACAACTTCTGAGGAAGAAGAGAGCTCTGAAGAAGAATCACAATACGACAGCTCAGAAGAAGAGCCGATGGTGTTAGCAGTGAGACCCACCGCAGCCATACCTCTGGGGAGCGACTCAAATCAAAGTGAAAGCGAGGAAGAAGTTGAGATGCCACCCGCACCCAGCAGATTGCCTAGTCTAGTGCGAAAGGCCCACACCAGGGTTCAACCAAGCAAGAAAAGCCATTGTAATGTCAGCCTAAGGTCTGGCACCAGAATACCTGAAAGGCAACCTCCAAGAGAAACACCTGTTAACGGAGTAAGGGCTAGAACCGAAGTGACACTAGAAGGCGAAACAAGACCCAATGGGAGGCCCAGAATGTCTGTAGGTGATTATAATGTGGTTGCTCACTTGAGGAAAATCCCTGCACTCCTCAGCATATTCGACGCCTTGATGGTATCTCAGGAGATGAGAGAGGCTCTGATCTATGCCTTGCAGAATCCCGCCAGTTTCCAAGCTTATCTTGCTCAAGAGGTTCGCGAAGAAGTGGCTTTGACTGACCAAGAACCCTACATCACTTTTACAGATGAGGATCTGATGGCAGGTACGGCTGATCATAATCGACCCTTGTATACCACAGGAACTATTTATGGTAGAAAGATCAACAAGGTCCTGGTCGATCCAGGGTCCTCCATCAGCATTATGCCTCTGAAGACACTAGTACAGCTTTCACTGAGCATCAAAGAAACAAAGAAAGATAAAATCCGGATCCATGGGTTTAACCATCAATATCAGAAAGCCTTGGGATCTACAGTGATCGATATTGCCTTTGAAAATCTAGTAACCCCTGTTAAGTTCTTTATTATCGAAGCAAACACCACTTACAAGGCATTGCTGGGGAGGCCGTGGCTCCATGCCAATGGATTAGTGCCTTCCACATTACACCAGTGTGTCAAGTACATCAAGGATGGCAGGCAATACGTGATCAAGGGAGATGATCATCCATTTGAGGCACACGAGGCTGAATTGGACGATGCTAAGTATTACATACCTAAATCCGGAAAGGGGGCAAGCATGAAAAATGAGACATCTTCTCCTGAAGCCCTAGAAGAGGCCGTTAAAAGGGCGGTGCTTAAGGCTGCTATAAAATCACAGATGCTCTGGGGGAGTGACAGTGAGTCAGGAGCCTCAGAAGATGCAAATGAAGATGCCAATATGCCTACTCGGGTGCGGGCAGACTCTTCCAGTAAAGGTGAAGGGCAAAACTCTTTGTCCATAGAGATATTGCCTTTAGAGCACTGCAAGGAGCTAACACCCCGGGAAAAGGAGGAGGTTTCCAAACTCAAAACATTTACAGTCCCACCGAAAGTAGAAAAGCTAGCAAAAAGGGAAGTTGTCCATCCCAGCATACAGTTTGTTAAAATGGGAGAGATTGACCCAGAAAATGAAGGGTCATGCTCAGAAGACTGAAAGCGATGGCTGCTTGAAGAAACTAAAGAAGAAGGAGTCTCTCCTGAACTCCAAGGGACCACAAGCACTCAGCTGGCTGAATTATTCCGAAAAGCTCGATGCTTAGAACCCATCCTGGAAAAACGGGCCAAAATGTTTAGGGACCTATGGAAAGGATACTCCAACGAAGTAGTAAGGCTCGATGGAAAGCCGGCTAATACAAAGGGTTTGGGATTTGGAATTCAAACGAAATTGCCTAAACCAGCAAACTCTCAGGAAACTGAAAGGCACGCATGTCGTCATATTTCGGCCGAAGGAGAAACAAATGGAAAAGAAGAAGCAGAACCTTCAGGCGATTCGGCATTATTTGAGGAACTGAAAAGGCGATTTCAACAAGTCACAGACTCTCGGCAGAAGTTAGAACAAAAGGTCGCCTCGCTCACTGCCGAAAACCTAACCTTACTCCAAGAGTTAGTTGGAAGAAGGAGGAGAAATAAAAAGGATGCCTACAGGATATCAGGTTTGCGTGCTGAGTTGGCTTTGAGAAAGAAAAAAAGGGCAGAAGTTGAGCGAGAGCTGCAAGCCCTCAGGCTGACAAGTGAAATTCAGAAACAAACCATAGATATCATCCAAGAGCAAAAAGATGAGATCGAAGGAGAGGTTGAACTTTGCCTGCAAGGAGAAAATGAAAATCAGCAGGCATATGATGGCTTTCATGAGGAATATTTTGACATAATTCAAGAAAAGGCGATTTTGCAGCGAAAGCTAGTAAAATTGCAAAGTGAGATGTCATTGTTCCAACAAAAAGAAGAAGGGTACAAAAGGGAGATAACTATGCTAACCAGTAAAATCACAGAACTGCAAAAGAAAACCCCTATTTCCCACTTTAAGAAAAGAAGGCCTGAAGGGTCCCTTGCGATGTGCAAAAATTCTTCTGCGGTAGAGGAAAAAAATAAAGAGGACATGGAAGATGCCGAACAACACTCCTGCCATCGCATAACCATAACTGAGATGGAAGAACAACAAGACGAAACCTTGGAAACAAAAGAAGAACCACAAGGAGATGAGCAGTTCATTTTAGTGGCCAAAAACGCCCCAAAGGAATTGGAGGAAGGAGGCCAGAACACAATTGATAAGTTAAAAGAAGTAAACTTAGGCCCTGAAGAAGACCCTCGGCCTACTTTCATCAGCACTTCTCTTCCCCAAGAAGTGCAGGGCGACCTGGTAAAATTGCTAAAAGGATACAAGGACTGTTTTGCCTGGAGCTATGGTGAAATGCCTGGTCTGGACCCAGCAGTAGCAGTCCACAAACTGAAAATTGATAAGGAACAGAAACCAGTCAAACAGGGACCTCGCAGGATGAGGATTGAACTGGAGGAGAAAGTGACTGCTGAGGTCAAGAAACTCATCAGTGCCGGATTCATAAGGGAAGAGGAAACTCCTGATTGGGTAGCCAACATTGTCCCAGTCAAGAAAAAGAATGGGCAAATCAGAATCTGTGTGGATTTCAGAGATCTGAATAAGGCATGCCCCAAAGATGATGTCCCTCTGCCAGTGACAGAAATCATAATAGACCACACATCTTCTCAAGGGGTCTATTCCTTTGTAGATGGCTATTCAGGGTATAATCAGATCAGAATGGATGAGAGTGACCAAAAACACACCGCCTTTCGCACTCCCATTGGCATCTACTGCTATAAGGTTATGCCTTTCGGCCTTAAAAACGCCGGGGCAACTTACCAGAGGGCCATGACTAAGATCTTTGATGATCTGATACACAAAGTAGTAGAATGCTACGTAGATGACCTAGTAGTGAAATCCCATACTCACGAACAGCACCTTGAAAATCTGAAACTTATGTTCGACCGCCTGAGGTTACACACCCTAAAGCTCAACCCGTTGAAATGTGCCTTTATGGTCTCGTCAGGAAAATTCCTAGGTTTCGTGGTGCGACACAGAGGCATTGAGATTGACCCTGACAAAATCAAAGCTATCCAGGAGCTGTCTCCTCCTCGGACACTCAAACAGCTCCGCTCTCTTCAAGGACGCCTGGCATATATCAGAAGGTTCATCGCCAACCTCTCAGGAAAAATCAAGCCCTTCACCAGGCTCACTAAGAAGGACGTCCCCTTCAGATGGGATGATGAGTGTCAAAAGGCCTTAGATGATATCAAACATTATTTACTGAAACCCCCTGTTTTGGCCGCACCTATTCCTGGAAAATCCCTCGTCCTCTACACCACCACCCTAGACGGGTCGCTGGGGGCATTGCTGGCCCAAGAAAATGAGGAAGGAAAGGAAAATGCCTTGTATTATCTCAGCCGAATGCTTGTAGGAGCCGAGCACTCCTACACACCGATTGAAAAATATTGCCTAGCGCTAATTTTTGCGGTCAAGAAACTCAGACACTACATGTTGGCCCATAAGGTCACACTAATCTCTAAAGCCGATCCACTGAAATATCTTATGACCCGACCTATGCTCACAGGAAGGTTGGCAAGATGGGCCGTCGCTCTAATGGAATTTGATATAACATATGCACCACAGAAAGCTATTAAAGGGCAGGCATTGGCAGACTTTTTGGCAGCCCACCCCATACCTGATGATTCTCCTCTAGCGTGTGATTTCCCAGATGAAGAGACCTTGCACATAGAAGAAGGAGAAGAGGAAGCTTGCTGGAAACTGTACTTTGATGGGTCATCATCCATCCGACCAGTGATCAAACCAAATTCACCAACAAGGCAGGCCGGAGTGGGTCTGGTATTTATCACTCCAGAAAAAGGCATACTCAGATATGCCTTAAGCCTCACTGAACCATGCACAAACAACGAAGCCGAATACGAAGCCTTAATCGCCGGACTTGAAATGGCAATAAACATAGGTATTGAACGGCTAAAGGTCTTTGGAGATTCATTGCTCATCCTAAGCCAAGTCGAAGGGCAGTTCAAGATAAGAAAGCCAGAACTGATGAAATATCATGAGAAGGCTCTGGAACTAATGGCTAGATTTACTAGTATTACTCTAGAGAAGGTGCCGAGATCTCTAAACGGCAAAGCAGATGCCTTGGCCAGGCTGGCCAATGAGCTCAGTGACCCCGACCAAGAAGAGATACAAGTCCTAGTCCACCGTAGAAGAACTCTGTCTCCATGTTTTCAAAAGGCAGAAGAAGAAAAAGAGGCCATGTTTATGGATATCATAGCCCTGGAAAAGGAACTTGAAGAAAAATGGGGAGAAATAACGCAGGTCATGGTCACTGAGGAAATAGGTCAGGAGGATTGGAGACAACCTTTCCTTGATTATTTTCAACAAGGGAGATTGCCTGAAAATAAAACCATCAGAGAACAAATCAGGAAAAGGACTTTAAGATTCGTGTATGTGAACAACACGCTCTACTAGAGATCCTATGAAGGGTCATGGCTAAGGTGTATCTCAAAGGCTGAAGCGCAGCAAGTCATGCAAGAAGTTCACTCAGGAACATGCGGAGCGCACCAATCAGGCCCCAGGATGCGAGTTCAAATTAAGTTGATGGGCTACTATTGGCCCACAATGATCAATGACTGTGAGAATTACTCCGAACGATGCCACATGTGCCAGATACATGGAGATTTCATCCACCAACATCCAAATGCACTACATCCGACAGTAGTCTCCTGGCCTTTCGAGATGTGGGGAACAGATATCATTGGCCCAATCGATCCGCCAGCCTCAAATGGACATCGATTCATACTGGCTGCCATAGACTATTTCTCCAAGTGGGCTGAGTCCAAATCGTACCGCGAAATCAAGGCTTCTGATGTAGTTAAGTTCTTTACTACTCAAGTGCTATATAGGTATGGAAACCCTAGAAAGATAATCTCAGATAATGGCACAGCATTCAAAAATGCAAGGGTCAGTGATTTCGCTAGAAAATATAAGATAGAATGGAGGTATTCTTCAGTCTATAACCCAATGGCCAACGGTTTAGCAGAAGCCTTCAATAAAGTGCTAATCAAAATCCTCCGCAAGACAGTCGGAAACAACCAAAGAAATTGGCACGAGAAACTATCTGAAGCATTGTGGGCATACCGGATCACCCACAGGACCGCGACACAAGCAACACCTTACTCTTTAGTGTACGGAACCGAAGCAGTTCTACCTATAGAAGTGGAACTCCCTTCCCTAAGAGTAGCAATGGCATCAGAAATTCCCCTGACCAAACAAATGCAGTTGAGGTTGCAAGAGTTAGATGGAATGGATGAAAGGAGACTAGCCGCTCAACAAAATCTGGAGCTATACCAAGCCAGAATGGCCAGAGCTTATGAGAAGCTATTGAGACCAAGAACATTCAGAAAAGGTGAATTGGTATTAGTACTAAAGCGACCGATCATTGGCCGGCACCATGGCCCCAAGTTCGCACCAAATTGGGAAGGACCATTCATTATAGACCAGGTTTACGAAGGTGAAGCTTATCTACTCTCAGATCAAGAGGGAAACCATCCTATCTCCCCCTTAAATGGGAGGTATCTAAAGAAGTATCATGGCCAGAACTATCCTATCGAGCCCCACAAATGCAAGAATAAGAAGGAAGGAAGCACTATAGCAGACTGGATTGAGAGTTGCGGAGGGATAGACCGACTTTTCAAATGAGTGTCTTACTTACTGCCGACCTGAAGAACTTAAAAAAAAAAAGGGGGAGTGTCATGTCTTCTTAGGATACTCATGGGACGTGTTCTCCAAAACCATACCCAAACACGAAATTAAAACTATGCAAAAAAAATCTCCTCAAGAAAATGTACATAATAAATAAATGACCAGAAGATCTAAACCACACGTCTCACTGGGTCGAAGCTCAAAGGAATGTTTCGTTCTTTTGAACATTATGGAACGTTCCTGTGCAAAGCCCTAAATAAATAAGATAAACCTAAAATAAATAAAAGTATATCCAAAAAAAAAAAATTTTCACAAAACTTAAAATCCTCCAATGAATAACTCCAACAAGAATAAAATCTCACACATTCATATATGTCCGGCCGGGCCTGAACCCAAAAGGGTGTCCCTGTCTTTTCAGACTATCATAGGACATTCCCTTTACTAAGGCCTACATTTAAAAGTGCGACCCTAAGTTTTATGTCTTGAACTTTGAAGCGAGACATGAACGGTGAAACTTGCCCAAATCGTTGTGCTTTGTGCTTTAAACAAGGTACTAGGTGCCTGTTCATCTCACCGAACAAAAGGATGAACAAAAGTTCCGTGTCTTGAACTTTAAAGTAAGACACAAACGGTGAAACTTACCATAGGATAGTTACACACCCCATACTCCAAAGGACGAGAATCGAGAAAACAGTCTGCTTTCACAGCCTCTGAAAGACGTTCCTCCTCGCCAAGACCTCTCAAAACCAAACTAGACCTAAAATTACAAAAATAACCAAAAACCTCAGAATCCAAGACGGTTGGATGATCGAACCGTACTTTATATGTTAAAACCGGTAAGTTCCATGCTGCCGAATCAAAGAGCATTGGAGAAAGTTCTGCGATCCATGAGCAAGCGCAATAAAACCAAACCAAAATTACATGTCCCACCCGGTAAGCCCCTGCTGCTAAACCAAAGAGTACTAGAGAAACCCCTGCAATTCAGTCAGCATAGGCAATTACAAGAACAAGATGGAAACAATTAGATGTCCCACTGGTGGGACTCGGGTTGTCAACCCAGAAAGCTTGAATGAATCCCTGTATTACGCCCCACCCGTGTGAATAAACATAAAACCTTGCACAAAACTCATACAAAGGCCATAAAACCAAGATACAAATACCAATACAAAGATTACCAAATCACCCCAAACATATCAAGACCAAATAACATGAGGCCATTGTCACAAGCCAATATAGTCATAAACCACAAGTATCCAAAACAACAATACCATAAAAGTTTACAAAAGAAGAAAAAAGACACAGCAGTTGCAACATAATAGCACAAGAACCAGAAGCATCATGCTGGAAGTACAGCCGCGGCACCTGTAAAGGTAGCAAGAGCGGTGGAAATGGATTGGAGCGTAGCCTCAATGGAGTCAAGGCGTGTTCACAATTCCTCAAACTGCTGGTCCAGTTGCTCCTGGACGGGCAAAGGAGACTCAATGGCAGAACCATCTAGAGAAGGGGGTGAAGCCTCCCTTACAGGACTATACTGGTTACCTGCTGCAAACCTGTGGAGAATATGACTATTCACAGGATAATCCGGGTCAGGAATCAAGGTGCCATGTGCCAATTCCACCCACCCGTAATGAGTCAAGTCCAAAAGCAAATTGCGAGGATATGCAACATGACGCTCCTCAATCTGGTTGCCCCATAGCATATCAGGCATCGGAATCTGGGCCCGCCTCATCAAAATCTCAACCAAATGAGCATAAGGCAGATACCCCTTTGGAGCCCTCACCGCATGGTACATATTCTGAAGGATAAGACTTGGAAGATTGGCCTTCCCTCGCTTAAGAATGAGAAGCCGCAGGTAAAATAGAGTCCCTGGACGTGTGTAATTAGAGAGTTCACCTTGAGGAAAAATCAGGTAGCTGATGACCAGGAAAAGCAACCTGCAAAGAAGAATATCATAGCAAAATCTGTCACAGTCTAAAAAAAAGGGGGAAGAAAAGCGGGAAGAAAAAAAATTACCTATGGAGTGCAGGAAGGTGTGCAATAGAAACCTCCTCGTAACCCCCATCAGGTTTAGGAATCTTGAACCACTCACGATAACTACGATAAGCTCCATGCCCGAATGGCCAACTCTGGTAGGCATAAATAGACAATCCTTTCAGTGTGTCAGTAGCCTCAAGTACGGCAGCCAAATCTTCAACCCCAACACTAAAAAACCTACCAAGAAGGTAGGAAGAGGCAGAAGGAATACCATGGTGATCAAAAGAAATACGCAGGTTGGCGTAAAACAGCCTGGTGATTGCAGGATGATAGGGCTGGTCCAATTTTGCCAAGCCCCTAAGACTCCAAGCATCCAACCACCCCCGTATCAGGTTAAAGTATGGAGTGGTGAAACACCCCTGTGGGTGAAAATAAAAACAGGGGGCAGCATGGCGATCCCCACCACAAATATTCTTGTGATAATATTCAAAAGCCTCTTCATCACGGAAAAGGTAACGGTTTCCGGGATCATACAACCAATTCGGCTTGAGAGGAGAAACGTTTTGGGCAGAAGAGCTGGCTTCATCCCTAAGACGTTTGGGGTTCACAACACTAGCCATTAAAAGAGAAAGGAGAAAGAAGAAAGAAGGAAAAGTTATAAAAGATAAAGTGGGTACAGGCAAGCGCAATGTCACATTTATAAGGCAGACTGATAAAAAAAATGTATCTTTTCGAATCCCTCAAGAGGGTAAGAAATCAGGGGTTGTGACGATTCGTGGCGCCAAAAGGGGATAGAATTGCGTTGCGATCTTTAAGGCATTAACTAGCATAAGTAAATGCAAGCGCGCATGATACGATTGATGGAAGATAATAGGCATCAAATAAACACCAGATACAACATCCATAAAATAACTACTAAAGTCATACAGACTCAGAACACTGCAAAGCCAAAAGTCCAACAACAACCTCAAAGGCGTCCGACCAAGACTAAGCCTAAAGCCTAAAGGCTAAAGTCCCTAAATGCATAAAAGAAAGAAATACAGTGAAAGAAAGATACAAGGAGCTAGCAGATCCTATGGCTCCCACCTCTACTCAAAGAAGACTCGCAGATGACTGAACTGCATCACTCCCCCACTGATAAGACTCCGTCATATCACTAGTCTCTGACAAAGGCTCAGTAGCTCCTGAAAGCGGCCATGTAGCTCCACTACCCATAGGACTACTCACCATGGAACACATGAAACAAGGAAGAGCCAAGACTATGTCTATGCAAGCATCGTCATCAGAACTAACATCACCATGGGATACTGACTCTACACCCACTGACTCAGTCAATACGGTGTCTGGAGAAAGAGAAAAGTCCATCCCATCCTCAAGAGGCAAGTTGACAGTAGGAGTAAAATCAGCTAGAAGAACCTCCCACTCTGAATAATCTACCAATGTCTCGTCAAGAGATGCTGCATCAAACTCAGGAGAGAAGAGATCACAAAGAGCCTGAATGGCATGATTTTCTAACAAGATGTCGGGGGCTGAACCCTCTATCAAACAACACGAGGATGTTGGAAGAGCAGACAAAGAATTCAATAAGACCAAGATGAGATATCAGTAAATACCTGGCGAGGCTGAAACCACGAGAGGAATATCGTCCCGAATCTCCAACTCCACACCTGGGATGGGGCCTATAAGCTCGTCTACACTGACAAAACTCCGAATAGACAACTGATATAGGTGGCATAAATCCTGTAGTCCGAAGGCCCATAACTCTATACCAAATGACATCAAAGTGTAGGGAAGCCGACCTAGATAAAAGAAGATAAAGTTATAAAATATAGAACAAGGCAGGGTTAAGCACACTCATAAAGGAACAGGACATACCTAAACCTCGAAGTGCTGGGGGAACAGGAGGCGGAGGAGCTGTCTCGCACGTCAGCACCGTAATAGCAACAACGGCCAGGGAGTCATCTGGAACAGGGGAATCATCATCTCGAATGAAAGGTGCTGGGGAGATGAGTCGAGGACGAAGGATCTCCTCAAAAGGCACGTCTATGGTCTCTATCTCGACCTTTTCCATCTCGACATCCTCTACTCTGGTCTGAGGCTCAGCATGGAGAGCACTACCCCACCCACCAGAGCACATGGTCCCTAGAGTAGCAAGAAAGGAAACCTAAATTAAAAGATGCACCACTAAAACAAAGAAATAATGATAAAAGGAGGCAGAGTTACGAACATGAGAATCGTGTAAGAAGGGGAGGCTCCATAGAAAGTCCAGCACGAGAAGAGCCCTCTCCTGGTCTTCGTCGAAGCTCAAAGCGGGCCATCTCTTCCTCCACTAAGGAATCTTCACGTTGTCTTTTCTCCCGGCGAACATCCTCCATAGCAGACTCCTCGGGGTACTCAGGTGAAGGATAGTAAGGAGAGCCCAAAACCTCGTCCTCTACCAAAAAGACTGGCTCAGGAGGACCTACAGAAGAACCAGATATAGCAAATATGTCCCAGACATCACACAAAAAAGGAAATATGAGTCAGAAATGTAATACCAGAATATATGGCCCAGTGCCTGTAAGCCTCTGACTTGGAAGTCTGAGAAGCTTCTCCTTCAACAGGAATAACCCCCTCAATCTTGAAGCGGAAGTGACCAAAGTCATACCCACCGAGGCCTGTTTTGAGAATCAGTCATCACGAACTGAAAGGTGAAGTGACAAGATAAGAATTAAACAAAGAAAAAAAAAACAACAAACCAGGGAAGTGGCTGTCAGGAGGTGAAGGAGGCTCTGCATACTCCAAAGGTTTGACACCAAGACGCACATAACCGTCAGCTCCAAAGGAATTTTTCAGCGGCCGAGGCCCGCCTTGCCTGACCTCTGGATTTCGTGGGATAACTTGTACACGAGGATATATCTTTCCCCTTTAAAGTTGGGACGTTCACATCATGAGGAATCTACGCCCAACCCCTGAACCACCTGTCGTAGTCTCCAGTAAGTGTTCCTCGACGAGAAGCAGCAGGGACAATGCAACTGGAATCAGTACCCAGACGCACTGAAAATGCGCTAAAAGCCGCACACGAAGGCAATGTGACTCGAGGAGGATCAGGAAAAAAAAAGACCGCGGGAATGGTCTGATCATAGCCAAACTGCCAGGCACATCGCTGAGGACTATAAATCTCGTGGATCACTCTATTCCCCATCCGCATAGATAAACATCCTGCTCTGATACTAATAGCATAATCACGATCCCGCCTGTGTCGAGAGGAACATAGCCTAGGGCAAACTCCCTTTTGAGAAGGTGCCACATCCTTTATGACATAGGGCTTTCCAGTATCTTTAGGCCACCCCTTTGCGAAAGCCTCAGGACGGTAATCCGAGATGTACTGGCTACTCTGGGTGAAACATAAGTGAGCAGTGATCTGATCCGGGTCACGAACTGTACAACCAGCAATATGAATCAAGGCTGGCAAAGACTGTCTCATACCCGCGGAGGTCAGAGGAGTGTAACATCTCTCCCAGTGAAGGTAAAACCAGCCATGAAGAATGTGTAAGGGCATCACAGTTGTAGCCCTGGAAGGATCTCTCGAAGAAGTAAGCTCCCTCATAGACCTATAGAGGTTTACCAAGGCAGGAATAGCTAACGAGACCCGCTTTCCGCGAGCCAGAACATTTGCCACCACAAAAACTCCAGGACGAATGTACCCAGCAGGCTCATAAATGATCAAGAAGTAACACAGCCACCAGGCTAGGTAAGCCGTCAGGACTGTCTCATCATCCAAGGAATGAGAACAGAAATCTGAAAAAGATGTTCGCTCAGAAGGAATGTACGTTTTGTCAGAGCCCAACTTGATCGGTTCCAGGGGATTAGCAAAATGTGCAGCCTTGTGCTCCGGAATCAAATCCGTGAAATATCGGATCCAGTCCCTTAAAGGAACATCCCTACTCAAACCATGACGGTCCCGTGACATAGCAATCTCATAATAAATCTTGAAAACTGAACGGAGAGAATCAGAATGCAGAGGAAACCCTTTGTGATCGGGACCATACAGTTCAAAGTCAGGAGGCACTCTCTCCTCATAAACTAACCCCTCTACTGGTACTCCTAATAAGCTGGATATCTGCTGAAGATCAACAGTGGCATCACGGTCTTCTAAAGGAAAGGTGTTGTGGACATAGTTCCAGTTGGTGGCCATTGCCTTGACAAGAGTGGAACTCCATGTATATTCAAATAGAGCTAAAATCACACCCTCGAAAATCTCCACTTTATCCAGTCTCTTCCCCATGCTGCATAAAATATAACGAGTCCACTCAATCTGCCCAGGGCTCCACTCTAACTCACCCCGAACTTTCAGATTCCCAGGAGACCAAGGGATGACGTGACCCTCCATCATCTCCATGCTCAACAAGTGAAAGTCAGAAGAAAATGTAGTACGACCAGTAGGGCTCAGAAAAATACCTTCAAGGCTGCAGGAAGGAATGCCACGCCTATCTCGACCAATTGGGCAATGCGAGTCATAATACTTATCCCGTCGGTCTTCAGTGCGCAAAGGAGGGTCAACAACTAACTGGGGATAGTCGTAAATGGCAGGTAAAGGCAAACGGTTGTGACGAGCCAGGAGCCCATGAAAGTTATCCCTTCCTCTGAGAATAGCACGTTTCCACAAACGGTGAAGATGAACATGAACCTCCTGGGGATCCAAGTAATCCCTGATATAGGACTTGATAGCCTCATCAGAGGGACCATAGAAGCCTGTCCTAACAATATCAAATCGGGGGATAGTATTATAAATCTCATCTGCATGAGCCATGACTACCTGTGAAAAGGGGAGAGAAGTGAAATGAAATGGCCAAACAAAATATATAATAATGCAAGGAGATTTAAGACAACTAGGGAGCACCAGAGTAAACTGTTCGAAATAATTCTCACAGTCCACTCTGGTGGGGGGCATTTGTTTGCCTCCAAATTCTGCTGCATAAAACCCTGGAATAAATGAGATAAATATTATTTCGCAAATAAACCAAGAAATCATAGCGACAACAACTGGACAAGACTGCTCTAACATACGGTCATGATGCATGAAAGAAAATATTCAGAAATTCCTAAAAAGAGGGGGACGATAAATTAATTAATTATAAGGAATGCCGATACGTGCCTGTGATACCCTTGTAATTAATTATCAAAAGTGTCCTAAAAATGGAAAATTTGTAGCAGTTAAATTCTTCGTATTTTTACGAGGAATCATGTAAAATTTCAGGTCAAATTGATCTATGGAAGGGCACCAAATAATTTTTTTCAAATGAAGCAGCCTAATAATGCTAAAAAAAAAATCTGGAACAAATGGAAAAATATTGAAAAATAGAGATTGGGCCGGTATTGGAAGAAATAATAAGTGGGCCGGTGAAATAAATCAAGTCCATTCGGTTTTAAAACTGAGGCCCATCTTCGGTTAAGCTCAAGCCCAATTCAATTTAGCAATTCCTTTTAAATTACCATCGATCAGACGGCCAGAGTTAGTGCCACGTGGCATTATCTAAAAGCAACGGACAGATCTCAACTCCAAAACCGTACTGACAAGTGTCACATGCCGATTGGTCAAACAGTGGGCCCCATTTATTTCCATTATAAGAAAAAAAAGAAAAGGAAAGAAAAGGATGAAACAGTACCTGATGAAGAAAGAGTCTCAAACGCCGGCGTGAGGAAGAACAGCGCCGTCGTTTTACGCCATCTCAGCTCCGATCAACTCTACCAACAAACAGATGATCACACGGTTCTAATGACACCAGACACAATGGGGCAGGAACACTGGAAGAGAGCAATTTGAAAAGAACATGGATGAGAGACGGAAGAATGGAGGTGCGAAATTATACCTAATTGTTGGAAATTGACGGAGGAAATTACCTGCTGAGGTCTCTAGAAAGCATGGAGCGATGCTTGAGTGGGTTAACAAAAGCCAATTGGGTAGACTAAGATAGTGGTGCCCTCAGTCGCCATAATCATGCTATCGGAGAATCACTAAACTCAAGAAATTTCGAATGTGTCTCGAGCCAGTGTCGGAGAAGTGATGTAAAGATAGCACGAAACACAGTCAAAAGAGAAAATAGACAGATGAGATGACATAAAGCTAAAAGCTCCTCATAACTAGAGGCATCCAGTAAAAAGTGTATAATGAAGCCAAGGTGGAAATTCAAATGGAGAAGAAAGTTTCTCTCCTACAGCCTACGATCTGTAAAAGAAGAATTAGCCCTGCAACTGTCCTTGGCGCCAGAAAGCATGCTAATGGGAGGTAAACTCACCTTTCCAATTGGGGCCATTAGATGTGGGAGGGACTTCAAACAAAGGCTGAGATGCTCCCATTCCTTTAGCTGCAGCAGTACAACCATTAATTGACCTATGCCACATATGGGTGAGATACAAAGGAAATAACATGCTCAATGAGGGAAGTAATGCATCTTACCGTCTGTTTACACCTCAGGATAAGAATAAACATGAATGGATGGTTTAGGATTAAATTGTATACCTCTGAGTGAGTATAAAGAACAAATGCAGCATATTATACCTGAAAAATGAGTGATTCATGTGTGGCCCCTTTGACCTTGGGTAAATCAGTCATTAGAAGGAAAAGACAAAGAATGAAGTATGCAGCCAAGGGATTTGAAGAATGTATATACCCATATTGCCCCTAGAATATCCCCACATGATGATTGCTGCCCCAGAAAGAAAGAGAAAAGAAACGTAATTTATTAAAAAGAGGATGCATTATTCAGAATTACATGCTAATAGAGATTTTATTAAACTCTCAACACAACAAAATGCTATGCTTGCAGCCAAAAAAAATAGTAATAAGCTGGAATTTGAGAAGAAAGTGTCAACAGCAGTGATGAATTGAGATTAAAATTTAGGAAACAAGAGTGAAGTTCAAGCATAAATGGGGATCAGTTATAAAAAAAAAACTGACTGAAATTGAAACAAAGATGGACCATAAATATCTACATTTCACTTGAGGGACCCAACTAGCAGTGGCATCTTGACATAATCAGCAGAATTAACATATTAATGGAGGTCACAGAAAATTGGTAAAAAAAAAATAATACAAATGGAGGGGTTGAAAAGTGGCCTGCTAACACATCAAACCTACATCCCTAGAAAACAGCAGCTACATATCAAAGGAGATGCCTCATCTATGAAATCACAGCCATTCATATGCCTACAGGCCAACAGATGATGGACAGCACATCATTCCCCCAAATTGGCGTAAAAAAAAACTACACAACCCCTTCTCCAAGCACATCGACCAGTGAAAAAGAGTAAAATTATGTGCTTACTGCCCCATAACGCCAAGTGGCATGGAACCCACATGTCAGCACAGATCAAGCAAGCAACTAGAAAGAAGTAAGATTGGTGAGCTGTTCCATCAATTGCCAAGTGTTAAACATTTATTGGACAGTATGCCTAGATAGTAGAAAGGAGAAGTGAATTTAATTTCAAATTGACATGATGGAAGAGCACGGCTACATCTGCACCCTTCATCAAGTATAGAAGTTCTAAGGAAGCGCCATGTGGCAGCAGCATCCAAGAGAGAACCCTAACAGCCAGCCTATAAAAGAAGATCAATAGCACAGGAAAAGGGGTTCAGCAACATAGTGTCTTATAAGTCGAAATTCTGCTAGTTTGTTTAATCATCTATTGTAAGCCATTCAAGTAGAAGTAACTTAAGAAAGGTAGAAATAGCATTGTATTTTGCTTGTCATGAAATATAATTTCTGAAATTTTCTTTGGCTTTCTTCTTCTCCTTTCTTTCCCTCCCTTTTGCTTGTTTCTTTGTTTTGTCACAATTGCATATTAGTTGGTAGATAAATTCTCATGCAAGTCATATGGTAGAGTTGTTTTAGGGTCCAGAGGCATGAGTGAGGGGTGCTTGCCTGAGAGCGCACACTCACAAGTGTTAATGGATTCCTTAATACTTAAAAGAAATGGTTAAAATAAAGTCATATAGAGGGATATGGCCTTATGTGTGAGGGGTGCTTGCCTGAGAGCGTACACTCATGCATCTGACCATGTTTCCATGTGAGTCTTAATTGTTTTAATTGTCATGCATAAACTAGATAACATACAGAACTGAGTTCAGTCAAAAAATGTGATAAAAAACGAAAGTAAGGATATATATGCAGAAGGAACTATGTCCAGTGATAAAAAAGGAATAATGTAAAAAAAATACGGTCCTATATGTGGGGGGTGCTTGCCTGAGAGCGCACACTCATGTATCTGGCTATGTTTTAATATGAATCTCAATTACTTTAGCTGTCATGTATAAAGCAAACTTAGTTCAGTCAAAAAAAAAATGTGCTAAAATAAAAGTCAAGGATACATATGCAAAAGAACTTATGTCCAATTATGAAAAAGGTGATAATATAAGGGAAATAAAGCTTATTTTGTAAAACAATGTACATGGTTGAGTTATTTTGTTAAAAGAATATGATAATAATCAAATCTGCTGAGGCACAAGGCTGCAACCAAGGGGTGCTTGCCTGAGAGCTCACACTTGGAAGCAGAAATAAGTCCTTGGCACATTTGTTTCTTAAGCCTTCTTTTATGACATAAATGATTAAAAGTTTCCTCTCTTAAGCTGGTACCAGTGGTAGTAGTACAAGCTGAAATTGAGTCCATAAAGATAAAAATACATAATAACGAAGACAATAGGGACTAAACTAAAAATGACAGTTCCCTTACAAAAAAGAATAACAGGTACAGTGTGAGAATTTAGGGCGTTTTACCCTCCTTTTCTGAAAAATGGGAACTATTTGACAAGGACATTTTTCTTCTTTCAAAAAAAAGGGCACCTTACCTATTTTCAGTAAAACTTTGTGGAGATTATATTCACAGCGGTAAGTTGGTTAAGGTTTGTATCATGTTTCAGTGCAAAAAAAATAATATAATATAAAAGTAGACTTTACTGCATTACTTCACAGATAGACTCAACATGGATAGATATCATAGTCTTTGCGAAAGAAATCTCACCTGCGCAAATTTGACTTCAGTATAAACTTTCAAGAATGAGTCATTAGAAATAGGCATCCGATTTCATTTTCAGCACTCTTTAAAAAAAAGAAGAAGAAAAAAAAAAAGAAAAAGGGACTTTCAAAAAAAAAATGAAAATAATTGTTACATTTGTGTTTGCAAGGGGTCTGGTAGGCATAATTACTAGGTATTAAGACACCATTTTGTGTAATGGTTCATTCGGATAATGAGATTAAATGACAAAAGTAGAATGGGCTTACTATACTAAAACATCTTATCCAGATAAACAAGGATGGTCACAAAGGATAAATTTAAAGTTGGATCGTTTGATGGGAAACCAAATGTCTATGTTCATTAGGTCCAGTACAATTTCACTATGAATAAATATGATAAGAAAGAGGACGAGAAGTTCCTTGTCATCAAGTTGTGCACGTTGCATTTTGAGTATGGTTAGTAGTATATGTCAAAACTCAAATCCGGCATCAGTACCCTGTGAAAGCCCCAAAATTAAACCAATATGAACCTAGAGTGATACTTCAAGTCATGGTAAATATGGATGATGTCCAAACACATGGTTAATCGGAAATGAATGCTATCAATTGAAACCAAATGTCAAATTGAGTCTGGTTAAATCAATACCAGACCCTTGGTTTGAGTCTCGACCGAAATTGCAATGCCTGCACTTCAGATTGCTACCGCATACCACCAAGAGGAGTGACATGATGCTCAGAAGGAAATGCCCATCAAGGAATTGTCGCCGACAGGGCTGAATTTGACATCCCAGCCTACCGGCAGACCATGATTGAGGCAGTGGCCAACACGTCAAATTGGGCAAGTGAGATTGAAATTGAAAACACCGCTAAAAAGAGGAAGGGGAGATGATGCTGTAGAACTAAATCCGACGCGGAGTGGTGGCCGGAGCAGCAGGGTCAACCTTGGTCGTTGTCGAGTCAACGAGAAGGGGAAAGAACGAAAGGAGGGAGACAGATTGAAACGGAAACGATGCCGCATAGGCGTGGTGCACTCGGGCAACAACACCTACACGCGGAGTCCATGAAGTCGAATCCAGACTCAAGTCTAACTCGCCGGTGCACAGACCCAGATGTGAACCAAGCGACTCGGTCGACCTAAACCCTCAGCGCCCTTATTGATCTCCTGTGGGAATGACATTACAGCGGGTCAAAGACAAACGAACAGCAGAACAGCATAATTCAAACCAATCAGAACTTTTCTGGGAAACAAAAATTTTGAAAATACATTAAAAATAGCCAAAAAGTCAGAAAAATACCCATAAAACATCCAAATGTCCAGAAAAATATGAAGAATATTTTGGTACCATATTGCATGTCCAAATCTTAAAACACAAAGCATATTAAATTCAAAGCTTCTAAAATGGCCATTACGATAAATAATAAAATGATATATAAATATAAATAATAATAAAAAAAAAGATTAAATTTCTAAAGAAGAGATTGAACGTTGTATGTTCTGGACAGCAGGTACGCTTGAATATCTTATGTTCTGGACAGCAGGTACATTTGAACATTTTATGTTCCGAACAGCAGGTACACTCAGACATTTCTAGTCGAATCTCAAACCCAAAACTCCAAATCCAAAATCCAGAAAAATATGTACCAAAACTCAAAACCCAAATCCTAGACCCAAAATAAAGAGATTTAAAATTTCGGAACCCAAAACCTCAAATGTCAGAGCCCAAGGTCAAAAAAAATTCCAAACCTTAAGCCCTGAACTCAAAAGTCCAAATCTTCAAAAATTCAAACTCGAAAAGCAAAACCTTAAACCAAAATCCAAATATTAAAAAAAAACCAAAACTAAAGTCCCGAAACTAGAATCCAAATTCAAGACTCGAAAACTCAAACCTTAAATATTAGGAAACCAGAAAATCAAACCCTAAAATAAAAAAAATCCAAATACCTAAATACACCAAAACCCAAACTCAAAACCATAAATCCAAAACCTAAATCCCAAATCCAAAAACACCAAAAATCTAAATTCATAACCCCAAATCCACAAGCTCAAATACTAAATCCCCGAACCTAAAAAAAAAAATACCAAAGCTAGAGATCCAAAATTCGAATCTCGAAACCCCAAAACCTAAAGATCGAATCAGAATCCTGAAAGGTCAAAACTCAGAAGTCAAGTAAAATTCTGAAAAGATAAAACTCAAAAGTCCAAGTAAATAAAAGGGATTGAAAAGTCAAACTCAAAAGTTCAACTTGAAATAACAAAGACTTAGAAGTTGGCCTGACGACCAGAATTTAAAAGTCTTAAAATACCCCAAGATTCAATTTTGAAATCCCAAAAATTAAAGACGCAAAGATCAACACTCTCGAGCTCAGATCAAAGTTGATAACTAAAAGTGACATTAAAGTCTTAAAAGTCCAAATTCGTCCTTCTGAGACTACATAGCGCATTGCCCTGGAAGGTACAACCCGGTGTTCTCGTCAAGAGGAGGCATAGCGCTTCTTTCCTCGCGACTCGAACGAAATCCCAAAATCTCTAAATCACAAAACGATTGAGAATTGACCTAGATCACCTATCTTTCTAGTGTTGAACTCAACAATCAAATTCGTCCTTTTGAAGCTGCATAGCGCGTTGCCTTGGAAGGTACAACTTGATGTTCTCGTCAAGAGGAGGCATAGCGCTTCTTTCCTCGCGACTCGAACGAAATCCCAAAATCCCTAAATTCCTAAACCGACTGAACATTAATCTAGGAAATATAACCCATGGTATTAATTTCAAAAATCTCAAGGTGGCCTCAAGCCGACTTCAGCAAAGTCAATAACAAAATTGCTAAAATTGTGACATAAAAGTCAACCAAAGTCCTGTGATAAGTCAAACCCCCTTATCAAATGCCAGTCATTTTATAAAATTGACTTCAATCGCTTACGACGCCTAATCCTTTGATTATCCCGATCTAGAGGTGCTCTTGGCTGGTTCTCAACTCAGTCCGGAGGTAATTAACAGTAGGGGCTTGCGCCTACTGGAAAGAAAGGACTTGCCAACAAACAATCAACTCTCGAGGTACTTGGAACCGCATTGGTACCCGTCTTCCATTTCGGACGGGTAGTAATGTTCGAGTCTCAAGATGCTCGAGGGGTATCTGATCCGCATCTCTTTGCCCCATAGAGGAACCATCTGATCTTCTGTGGCAGGTCCAAAAAGTGCGAGACAGTAATATTGAAACCGAGATTTCTGACGTAAATGAAGGCGAGAAAGCGACGGCTTGAGTCCCTAGGAGTGCCGTGGAGTCGAGAAGAGGACAGAGGAACCGAACTATGGCCGCAAGAATCGAGTTTGCGACGACGGCCGCTGAACTTCCTTGAATTCCTTAGGCCGAGAGTGGGAGAGTCGGGTTAAGCCAATGGTACTCAGAGAGAGAGAATGGAGAGGGCTTCGCAATGGTGGTTCGATCTCGAAGAGAGGTGGAGGAGAGTGGCGGCGCCAAGGAGGAGAAGGGAGGCCGAGAGAGGAGTTTTTTTTTTCGGTTTTGTGTTTGGGTTTGGTTTGTCGGCTGAGCAAGAGAGAGGGACGGAAGAGAGGGGGTGGGTTTTCGGGTAGATGGGTATGGGTTTAGGGTTGATGGTTTTGCATCCGATCCAATAAGCCTCCCCCAAACTTAGTTCAATAGTGTGGGCTTCAATGGGCCTCAACCTCCATCTCTCCTCAATTTTCTTTTGGGCCGGGAAAAAAAATCAAATGTGGTCCTTTTAATTTCAGTTACTGGGCCTCAGCAGAAATTCAAACTGCGCCATACAATTCGGACCGAATTAGCAGTAATTCGGACCGAATTACCCCGCTGAAATTTACCTCTGCAATGCAGAACACATCCAGAATTAAATTCCTCCAGCAAAACTGAGAAAAATAAATAAAAGCTTAAGTAAAAACAAAGAAAGAAAGAAGAAATTAAACGACTAGAATTCGAAATGAAATTATTTTTTGTATTTTTGCAATTTTTCTTGTGTTTTTGTTGTTTTCTCGGTTTTTTTTTTCATAAGAAATAAAATAAAGTGAAATTCAATAAAATAAAATAAAGTAAAGTAAAGGAGAGAAGAATTCTTGGGTTGCCTCCCAAGAAGCGCTTGTTTTAGGTCGTTAGTTTGACCACCAATTGTCTCAAGTCGTGGCGGGTGGGTCGAGAAGCGAAATGACTATCACTTCTCCCTTGTCATGATCGGCGATGTAATGCTTGAGGCGCTGCCCGTTCACCTTGAAAGGTTCAGAATTCTTGTCGCAAATGTCCACCTCTCCAAATGGATAAACCTTGACTACTCGAAACGGACCGGACCACCGTGACTTGAGCTTTCCTGGAAAGAGCTTGAGCCTAGAGTTGAATAGCAACACCAAGTCGCCTTCCTTGAACTCTCGCCTCGAGATATTCCTGTCATGCAATAACTTCGTCTTTTCTTTGTATAATTTTGCATTTTCATAGGAATGGAAATGTACCTCATCCATCTCATGCAAATCAAGAATCCTCTTTTGACCCGCTGCATGCAAGTCCATGTTGAGTGTACGAATCGCCCAAAGTGCCTTGTGTTCAATCTCAACTGGCAAGTGACAAGGCTTGCCATACACCAACTTGAAAGGACTCATGCCGATTGGCGTCTTGAAAGCGGTCATGTACGCCCACAGCGCATCATCAAGCTTCATGGCCCAGTCCTTGCGTATCATCGCCACTGTCTTTTCGAGAATACTCTTGATTTCTCTATTCGAGACTTCAACCTGACCACTTGTTTGAGGGTGGTAGGGAGTCGCTATCTTGTGTGTAACACCGTGTTTCTTTAAGAGATTGTCGAATTGGCGGTTGATGAAGTGCTTGCCTCAATCGCTTATCACTGCCCTGGAGACACCAAAACGAGGAAAGATTACCTTAGAGAAGAGCTTGATGACCGAGTTTGCATCGACTGCCTTGCACGCGATTGCCTCGACCCACTTGGACACGTAATCGACCGCCACCAAGATGTACTCGTTCCCATAGGAGGATGGGAATGGACCCATGAAGTCGACGCCCCAAACATCAAAGATTTCCACTTCGAGGATCGAGTTGAGGGGCATCTCGCTGCGCTTGGATATGTTTCCGGTCCTCTGACACTGATCACAAGACAAAACAAAAGAACGAGCATCTTTAAATAAGGTAGGCCAATAAAAACCAGATTGCATTACCTTAGCGGCCGTCTTGGAGAATGACGCGTGTCCGCCATAGGCTGAGGAATGGCAATGGGAGAGAACGGGTCGAACTTCTTCATAAGGAATGCATCGGCGATAGATGTCATCAACGCCGAGTCTAAACAAGCAAGGCTCCTCCCAGAAATAGTACTTGGCATCCGACTTGAGCTTCTTTCTTTGTTAGTAAGTCATTCGGGAGGCAACGCTCCGCTCGTCAAGTAATTTGCCAAGTCTGCGTACCAGGGTGCTCCCAATTCGGACCGAATTGCCTGGAATTCGGACCGAATTGTGCCTTGTTTGTGCTGTCTGTCAATTCCATTCGCGTCAATTCGGTCCGAATTGTCTGCTATTGCCATCAACTGCTCGTCTGGGAATGACTTGTTAATTGGTATGCCATCCCCTTCGCTTTCCTCACTGTGTAGCCTTGACAAATGGTCGGCCACTGAGTTTTCTGAGCCCTTCTTGTCCTTTATTTCAAGGTCGAACTCTTGAAGAAGCAAAATCCATCTTATCAACCTTGGTTTGGCATCCTTTTTGCTCAAGAGATATCGGATGGCCGCGTGATTGGTGAATACGATGACCTTAGACCCCACAAGATAGGATCTGAACTTGTCGAGGGCGAAAACAATGGCGAGTAGCTCTTTCTCCGTGGTTGTATAGTTCATCTGAGCTGGTTCGAGGACCTTGCTTGCATAATAGATAGCTATGGGCTTCTTGTCTCGCCGTTGACCGAGTACGGCTCCCACCACATAGTCGCTAGCGTCACACATGAGTTCAAAAGGCATTGACCAGTCCGGCGGTTGCAAAATTGGTGCGGTGACAAGGGCTTTCTTTAATGCCTGAAAAGCGAAAAGACAGTCGTCGTTAACAACAAAATCAATGTCTTTTATCAAAAGATTAGTGAGAGGTTTAGTAATTTTTGAAAAATCTTTGATAAATCGACGATAGAAGCCCACGTGTCCCAAGAAACTCCGCACGTCCTTGACATTTGATGGCATCTCGAGTTTCTCAATTACTTGCACCTTCGCTCGATCGACTTCAATGCCATTCGCTGTGACCACATGTCCTAGGACCACTCCTGTTTGCACCATGAAGTGACATTTCTCCCAGTTTAAGACCAGGTTGACTTCTTCGCAACGCTGCAAAACCTTAGAAAGATTAGTCAAAAAAGTCTCAAATGAGGTACCATAAACCGAAAAATCGTCCATAAAAACTTCCATCACATTCTCAATCAAATCGGAAAATATAGCCATCATGGCACGTTGGAAGGTTGCTGGTGCGTTACACAACCCGAAAGGCATTCTCCTATAAGCAAAGGTACCATAGGGACATGTAAATATGGTCTTTTCTTGGTCGTCCGGGTGAATTGGAATCTGAAAGAACCCAGAATAACCATCAAGATAACAAAAGTAAGAATGAGAAGCGAGTCTCTCGAGGAGTTGATCAACAAACGGCAATGAAAAATGGTCCTTGCGTGTTGCCGTGTTGAGTTTTCGATAGTCGATGCACATGCGCCAACCGGTAACCACATGAGTTTGGATCAGTTCGTTCTTCTCATTCTTCACCACCGTCATGCCACCTTTCTTCGGAACCACATGGACTGGGCTCACCCATTTGCTGTCTGAGATCGGGTAGATGACACCCGCATCAAGGAGTTTGAGTATCTCCTTCTTGACAACTTCCTTCAGATTGGGGTTGAGCCTCCTTTGAGCTTCGATGGAGGGCTTGTGGTCGTCTTCCATCAGGATGCGATGAGTACAGAATGAGGGTTAAATCCCTTTCAAGTCGCTTATCGAATACCCAATCGCCTTCCTGTGCGCCTTAAGTTCCTCCAAAAGTTTTCCTGTTTGCTCATCATTCAAAGCAGCGTTGATAATAACAGGGTAGGTTTGATTTGGTCCGAGGAATTCATACCTTAATGTGGCTGGCAAGGGCTTGAGTTCAACTTGGGGAGGCCCTTCAGAGCTTGGAATTCGGTCCGAATTGGGGTCAATTCGGTCCGAATTGTCACACGCATAAATTTTTTAAATTCCAAGGGCCTCAATTCGGTCCGAATTGTATAGAATTCGGTCCGAATTGTGAGCTGAGAAAATTTCTGACAATCCAGAGATCTGAATTCGGTCCGAATTGGTACCGATTTCAATGATTTCCTCGTCCGTAACCTCCTGTATTGATTCCTCCACTGCAATTGCTTCCTGCATATCAAAAAGAAACTCGTGATAGGACCTGAGAGCGTCCGAATATTGGTCCTCAAGTGGTTGTTCTATCGGTGTTTCCTCGGCCTCGATTTGGTAGCATGAGTCGAGCTGGTTTGGGCACTTCATTGCTTGGTTGATCGAGTATTCCCACTGTTCGCCGCCGACTCTCACCATAATAGTCCCGTCCCTTGCATCCATCATGATTCCTGCAGTTATAAGGAAGGGGCACCCCAAAATGATGGGAACGTCCTCGTCTTCCTCCATATCCATTATCACAAAATCACAAGGGATAAAGAATTTACCAAGCTTAACCGGAATGTCATCGATCTCACCAAGAGGTAGTCGAACCGACGAATCTGCGAGTCTTAGGGTCATAATGGACGGTCTCAACATCCCGACGCCGATCCGATCGAAAACAGACTTGAGCATAAGACTCACGCTTGCTCCAATGTTGCACAAGACTCTCTTGATTGTCGCCCTTCCAACGGTGCAAGGTATGGTGAATTTGCCTGGGTCGTCCATCTTAGGGGGCATTTTATGTTGAATCACCATGCTGCATTACTCAGTTAAATCTACACTTTTGAGTTCCTCCAAAAGAAATTTGTGAGTTATAAGGTCTTTAAAAAATTTCGCATAAGAAGGTATGTGAGTAATCTCATCAGTAAAGGGAATGGTGATTTGTAAACCTTTGATTACCTCATAAAAACTCCTGATCTGAGCGTTTACCTTTGCCTTGGCCAATCTTTGAGGAAACGGAGCCCTTACAGATTGAGTGTGCAATCCTGTCTCGAGTGTCCTTGATCTCTTTCACCTCGTGTCTCACCAGGTTGCTCCTCGATGGGTTTGGTGCCGGCCAATTATATTGCAAGGCGCACATCTCAATGGCCGCACGTGCTTGCTCCGCATCCAGCTGCGTAAAACTCCCACCTGAAAGAGCATCAACATTCACTTTAATACTATCATAGAGACCATTGAAAAATGAGTGAATTGGCAACCAGTCTTGGATGCCGTGGTTGGGGCAAGAGTTTTTTCAAGTCCCTAAACCGCTCCCACGGTTCCCTAAACGATTCATCCCCCCTTTGTTTAAAATTTGTGATTTTCCTTCTAATTTCAAAAGTCCTTTTTGCAGGAAAGTATCGCTCAAGGAAAATCTGTGCCATTGTTGTCCAACTATCAATTGACCCTCTTTTCAGTGTGTTATACCATTTTTTTGCCCTGTCCTTAAGGGAAAAGTGAAACAAGAGGAGCCTAATCGAATCCTGAGAAACCCCATTAAATTTCAAAAGTTTTGTGCAATCAAGAAAAGCTTGGAGATGAGCATGTGGGTCCTCTTGGTCAAGCCCATAATATGTGTTTTGTTGCACGAGTGCAACGTGCGCGGGATTGATCTGCATGTTGTTGGCCGCAATCCCTCTAACAACGATCGGTCCATCCACATCTTCGATTCGAGGGGCCGAGTGTTCGCGAAGCGACTTGTTAGGCCCTTGAGTTTCGTTGTGTGGCGTCACTGGGTTGTGAATGCTATGGTCGTCGTTGAGATTTGCCAAGCGCTCCTCCTCAAAGACTAGTCGTTCATTCTCGATGTTGAGTCGCTCTTGCACGATTCTCTGCTGCTCCGCCACTAACTCGAGGCACAAGGCCTCAAGTCGTCGAGCCTCATCGGTCAATTCAGCCATCGGTGCGCTTGTTTGCTTCTTGGCACGTGCCTTGGCTGGTTCGATTGGGTTGGAACTCGAAGCTTTGTTAGAATTGTATCCCTTTCCTCTTAGCCAATAGTTGTGAGGTTCCTTGGGTTGAGAATTCTTTGATCCACGAGCCAGCGTTGTCCTACGCACAAGAGAGTAAAAACAAACGCACAAGTGAGTAAAAGATAAAAATAAATCTAGTCTCTAACTACTACAATAAGTAGTAATATCATAACGCCATCCCCGGCAACGGCGCCATTTTGATCGAGGTATAAACCAAGGTCAAACAAATAAACCTTTTACTCGACTAGTCGTTTATAGCAAAGTAAAGGTGTCGATCCCACAGAGATGGATATGAATACTATTCTTATCGGTTCGCTAAATCTAGACAATAAAATTTTTGGAAGAGTTCTCGAATCACAAATTGAATAAATAAAGGAGAAATAAAGAGTGCAATTGATAATATGAAAAGTAATGCAAAACAATTCAAATAAATATTTTTGGGGGTTTTTAACAGTTTAATATATGATGAGAAATATGCCTTAGGGTTCGATTTCACTTAGGATTGGCCACAGTGTTGCGAAACATAGCGCTGTCGCGTTTCTGTTCCACCAATTCAGTCCGAATTCACTGCGCAAATGCTGTAATTTACTCGATTGTTGATCTGTTCAAGCCAAAGGTCCATCTAGCCATACCTAAACTCCCTAACCCTCTGCTTTCGCCTATTGGGTACGATATTTGGTACGGGAACTAGTGTTAACCTTCATCGAATGCATTGCACCTCAACTTTCATTTGTCGGTGGACTTATTCGAGTTTACTAATTGGTTTTCTACGAGGTATCTAACTTAGACCGTCGCCTAATTAGAAGTGTTTACTTTTGGTTACTAACTGGTCGACTTTCGTCCTTGACCTACCTCGAATTCTTGTGCAAGACTTAGTTATTATTTGGGATTGTAGTCCTAACAAGTGCGGCCGAACAAGTGTCAAGCAATTCAAATAACAATCAACTCAAAAACACAAGCAATTCAATGATATTTCCAAGTAGCAATTGGCTTCGTCCATCAACAAATGAGTAAATTAAACAATCCAAATCCTAGGCTACATCTACCCCTAAAGCATAAAAGGTTTAGCCTAACATACTACTACAAATCGTGCAAATAACAGTATATAAATTCAAACAAGCCATGAAATCAGAATTCAGAGAGAAATATGAAAGATACAACAAATATCCAAGTTTCTTAGGTTATCAACTGCTGCCGTCGCACTAGAGAGCACCTTAGATCCTTTAGAACTCGTTGCTACAACCAGAAATAGCTCCGAATGCCTTCCCTTCTGCCCTAGCCGTCCAGAAAATGGGAGAAAAGACCAGATTCAGATCTGTTGGAAAGAGAAAGGTGAATGTGGAATGAAAGATGGCCCCTTCCCAAGATGGAAGGCGCCTAATAAACTCTCATCTGGCCCCTAGACAGCTGGTGCATGCTCTCCCTCCATCCAGGCCGAAATTGAGGCCTTTCCATAAGAGAAAATACCTCAGAATTCAACCAGAAAACCTTCCATGTTAAGAAATTCGGACCGAACTGACTGGAATTCGGACCGAATTGATGCTGCTGGAATTTCTGCGCATGTGAATTCGGTCCGAATTGAGAGGAATTCGGTCCGAATTGATGGAGCTGACTTGGCTGAGTTGTAATTCGCGTGGCCTTGTATCTGGGCAATGCACCGAGTCGAGTCGGGATTTGATCTTGGCCTTCAATGAGTCGTCTAGCCGTCTATTCTGCTGTTTCCTTGCTATTTCTTTCGAGTTCCTGTAAATATAAAATAAAAACGCAACGGCAGTGCCAAATCTGGCGAACAAAGATAAAAACAAGGAAAAATAGCAGTTTTAGTCCAAATTTCGATGTAAAGTCTAGTCAAAATATCGATATAAATATGAGATATCAACTGCTTTTTACCACTCAATGATTATCGTTAATATAGAAGAAACGAGTGAGGAGGCGTAATTGACTTTGACCGAAATTATACTCTGACACGAGGTCAAATGGTATCCTAATTCATCCATTTAGATGGGTTGTATAAGATTATAATTAGTGAGGTACTGAGGTACAATTTTAATAACATTGTACTAGAAGGCATTAATTCATGCATAATTTTCCCTATTTTTTTTTTTAAATTCAAGCATAATTTCCAGTCCTTCCAAAGCAGTCTTTAATTAATTGTGAATATCAGTGAGGAAAGGTAAACAAGAGCTATATTTTGTTAGCATGGCCATCATGCTACGTAGAAATATAGTTAGAACTTGACATCATTGGAAGTTTGTTGCCATTAAAACCATGACGAATTTGATGTATCCTTCATTCGTATGCCCAACTTATTTTCTACAATTAACCCACATTTGTTAAAGCTCCAAAGTAAAGCTACTTAGAGTCTTAGACGACCTGTTGTAAAATCTAGAGTGCTCATCACATTCATTTTTTTTAAAACAAAAAACAGCACTAATCACAATTCAGTATGCAACAACTTAGAACCTAATTAAAATGGATATATTTTTTTTTCAATATTTTTTAACCCACCAAGTTGTTGGAATGGCATGTATCATTCTTCAAGTCTAGTAGTACCGGTATCTAAAAAGCAACAATTCAGTATGCAACAACTTATTTACCAAAAAAGGATTTAATATTTCCCCTTCTAAGTTCTAACTAAACACCCCAAAAAATTCTTTTTTTCTTTTTCAAAATTGTGTATACCTCACAAAGTAGTTGGAATAGCATGCATCATTCTTCAAGTCTAGTACCGGTATCTAAAAGGCAACTGTACTCCTACGTTTATGCTTTTATGTAAAGTGAGTTGACGTGTCATGTAGTAAGGTGTGGATCCCATCAATGCCCTGTTTCATGAACGGAGTGCAAATTCAAGTAGTGGGGTGATGTAGGCATGTAGGCATGTAGCTCTCCTTCAACAACTCTCTGTTGTAGTTGGTGCCTTCTGCCTTGTTTGCGGACCCATTTATACTAAACGGTTCTCAATGCACTACTCTGTTTCTCTCATCCTTTCTCTCTCTACGTATTTCATGACTTTATTCACACGTATTTCATGACTTTATTCACATTTTTATGCGATTTTATGGGAAAAAATAATATTAGACTGTAAAATAATTTTGAGTGCCGAAAAATTGTGGTCTTCAATGCGTTAACCAATGAAAGCATATTACATTGTTTGTAAATGCTATATATATATTTTTCTATCCACTGTGAATTATGTAAAGGATTCCAAATTACTTTTATTAGGGGGGCTCCTTCAGTCGTTCATGTTTCTCCCATTTGACCTCTTCTCCTGTTTATGAATTTTGTAAATTTATGAGACTACGTGGACTTAATTAGACAATACTTCCTGATCTATCAATAAATTTATGATCTCAAATATAATTAACAATGCAAACTAGAATAATTATCAATGACTTAAATTGCGTGCTATACTGTTGGTTTTGGTTAACATTGCTAATTCACCAACTAGGTTTATATATTTAAAATTTTTTGGCACATATTTAAGTAGTTCAAGTGAAAATTTATTGTTATTATTATCAATATCAATTATTAGTTTTATATTTTTAATATCATATTATAATAATTATATTTATAGGTTTTCCTTATTTGGTTGAAGAACTTCCCTTTGTATAAATGGAACTGGACTTTAACAAAAAAAAAAAAAAGCGATATTCCACTTATAACATTTTCAAGATGTAAATTAACTTTATATGTTTTTCATGAAATAGTACTGTGGGCTAGAACTCATTAATAACGAGGAATGATATTTTCACTTATTATTATTTAGTCAAACTAATTATATATTATATATAATTAAATCGGAAATTCCATGTAATCCCAAAGATCCGTACAATTTGTTGTTAGATAGCTATCACATTAAAAAAAGGACACACAGATATCTTTTATATATTGTCAATTAGCTATCATATCTCTGTTTTTGTTTAGAAGGTGCCATACTAAAATTAATAACTGATCAGTTTGAGTGTCGTTAGCACTGCTTTAATTATGTAAAATACTTTAATCTAATAAGGAGGTCAATTTTACTTGAAATAGATACTTTGGTTCTGGAAATATTGGAAGATAGGGATAGGCACTCGACTATTTTTCTTTCATTTGGACGAGTTCTTCACGGAAGATTGTTCCTATAGTCCGCATAATCTTGCTAATCGATTATAACAATTTCTCATTTTCGTTCTCAGAAAAATATTATAACGGAATAAATCGGGTGTGTTTGGATGGAGGCCGGATAAGAATAAAAATAAAAAATTTTTAGAATTTCGTGCCAATCTTTATTCTTATCCAAATTCTATGGGTGTGTTTGGATAGAGGCCGAATAAGAATAAAAATAAGAATAAGAAATTTTTAGAATCTCGTGCCAATCCTTATTCTTATCCAAATTCTATGGTTTTGTTAGTATAAGAATAATGGTCCAAATTCCTTATTCTTATGTTGTTTGGGTTGCACAAGAATAAAGAATTTGGAGCTTATTCTTATCCAAACCTTATTCTAAGGCATCCAAACACATCTATATTAATTAAATCCCGTGAGTGTCCAGTTCCGCTATTTTTTTCGATTTCGACACGGCAATCCGAGTCGTCCTTTTTGTGTCTTCTTTAAACCAGTCCAGCGCGCATCTTTCTACCCTGCTCAACTCCTTTCCCTCTGCCGACCTCGCGCACCCTCATCCGCTCTTTCACACGTCTCTCTCATGCCACCTTCCGCCTCCTCCTCCTCCTCCGCCAATCTAGCTCCACCTCCTCCCAACGCTGCGCATCTTCTTCTCTACCAAATTCGCTCCACCCTGAAACCCTCGATGGATTCTACGCCGGATCCTCACCAGCTCACCTCATCTGGTCTGCCCCCAAACCCTACTATGTTGCTCCTCTGCCAAGTCTGCCCCTCCTCATTTTTTCCGTTCCTCTGAATGCCTCTGATCCCTTCATTTGGCTCTATCCTTGCCCCAGCCAATCCCTTTTCCCTCTTCACTGTTGTTCATCATGGATTATGCGGCCTTGGCACTACAAGCTGCAACCTTTTCCTTATCCCCTCAATTTGCAACAACGGGTCCTATTTTATTATTTTTATTTATTTATTTATTTATTTTTGCCTAGCAGCAATTGATGAGATATTGACCCAAATCAGCTGATTTTTGCTATTTTAGGCTGTTAATCTGTTGATCTACAAATGATAAAGAATGCATAATTGACATAACGAAATTGACAGAGATCTATGGGTATTTTAAAGAAATGAAAGTGAATATTTAAAAAAAAAATAAGTGAATAGTTTGTACTTAAGTACTTCAAAGTGATGTTTCTTCATTACTGAGATGCTGCGTGTGTCTGAGACTATAAAATTTGCTTTCTACTTCAGATTCTCGCTTGAATAAAAATTAGGTTATGTAAATCTTAAACGAAAGGATTGATCGATAATGACCTTGCAAACAAGAGCTGATAGCTTGAAACCCAATAGAACTTTAATTTCTTTTTTTTAATTTATTTTTAGTGTTCCCTTAGTAAACTACAAGGCACCGGTGAATTGTATCCCATGAAGGCAATGGACTGTTAGTAATGTCAAAATTAAAAGGGAAAAAACAAAGGTATTTTCTTCTGGCGAGGAAGAAGACGAAGAAACAAGGTTGAAGGCTTGCAAAGTGAGTTTTGTATTCTTCAATTTGTGTTTTCTTAAGTTGTCATATAGGAATAATTAAAATATTATATAACAATTCTAGCATTAAAAATTGAACCCAGAGATCTATCAAATAAGACAAGCTATCTTCATGAAATTTTTGTTTGCAACTGTGTTTTTCTACATCATTCTAGCAAATGTAGATCAGAGTTGTCAATATTCAATTTTTTCCATTATAGCTAATTATGCATTATTGATTCCAATTGATATGTCTTTGCCCTAACATCTCAAGTAAATTCCATCTAGAGAACCAGCTCTTGGTCTAGTGGCAAAGAGCAATGCATCTCAAGTGAGAGGTCGCAGGTTCGAAATCCGGCTGGGGGGTCTTTATAGACATTTAATTTAAAAATAAGTTGGGAGGCTTGACCCCCAATTTATCTTAAAAAAAAAGTAAATCCCATCTAATTCTTTCTGATTATTAGTATAAAGTACATTGCTATAGATGTGACTACTTACCAGTAAAAATTCATTTATAAGGGCATAAACATGGTTGTACCAATATGTACCAGTATTTAATAAATTGTGCCAAATTCTCAATCTAAAAATACATTGTGCTTTCTTTGGGGTTCAGTAATTTCTCTTTTACTCAAGTAAAGATGTAAGAGTTTATTTCTTGCTGATATAGCACCCCAAGTATCTGATATCTCTCAGGTATAATTTTTATTGTAGCCATGTGCCCTCAAGTAGAAGACCGAAATGGGAGTTTGGGAGGGATTATTATTTTCTAATCAGTTTAATTAAAGTAACCCGTGCAATAACCTGATATTCTCAAATTACAGGTATTCAACCAGCACTGGTAGTAGTAAATGGGGATCAAGTCTCTTTTGTTGAATCATCTCCTGTTCTTGACTCTTATAATGGAATTACTTGATGGCATTCCACTTTTTAGACTTTTAGCATACCAAGTAATGTTGTGTAACATTTAAGAATATGATTATCATAAATTTAATCTAAAGTTGGTCAAGACCTTCCTCTTAATCAGAAATCTCTTGAAGATGTTTGATCTCTAGTAACTTCCTTTTGTTTTTTTTCTTTCTTTTCTTAAATTTCAAACTTGAAATACTCTTTAAGCACAAAATTAGGGAAGTGACCAAATCGTCATCTCTTGAAGAACGATCGGATTTCCTCGAAAATGAGAATAAGCCTTAGATTCACCCCCTCTTCAAAAACTTAATCCCATGGCAATTAATCGCACCTCAACCATTAATTATATTTCTATCCAATTTGTTTCAATTTTGTTTTTTTTTTGCCATCCTAGATGAGGGGGAGGCGGCTTTGCCGCCATTTGATAAATTGTGATGGCTAAATCTATGAGTATATAAAGAAATATATACTTTCAAATATTTTAACAATATTCTTGAAATTCAAAACAATATCGCCAATGATTATCAATTTGGCAAATGTGATAAACTTGGAAATTATTTTGAAATTCGTAAACCAAAATAATTAATACTATCAATTTGCCAAATGTGATAAACTTGAAAATTATTTTGAAATTCGGTGACTGAAAATACTCATGCAAAATCTAGCAATTAACTCCTAGGTTAACAATGCTTATTTCTTTATTTAGCAATTAATGATAAATTATTAGTGGTTCTTAAAATTGAAATACAAAAAATCTGCTAAGGCGCGGCGAAGCCGCGCTTCCCCACCTAGTATAAAATAAGTATTACCAGATAATTGAGAATTCTTACATCATAGATATGTTTTCTCTAACTTAAGACAAAAAAATAATAATTTTCTTTTCAACACGATTTTAATATATTTTTGAGAGGCTTAAATGTGTTATTAATTCGTATTTTAGCACTAAGATTTCCTTAGTCTTTCATACATAAAGACTTAGGTAAAATTTAGCCAAAACTAGTGAAGCATCCTCCTAAAAGATAAGAAAACTACATTGAACGTATTGTATATATAAACAGCCATGCTATGTACAGCGGCATTGCGCGTGAGATGCAAATCAAGCATGTGAAAACGGGTGTGAGCCATAGGCATCCGTCCGTGTTTATGTGTGTGTTTAGTTTTGGAGTCCAAAAAAAAAAACCAATTTGTTATTGTAAATAATTGAACAATTAGACAAATAAATTTAATGGCATGCCGTTACCAACTCCAAACAATAAATTAAGATTAAGAGACAACAAATTTTTTTTGTATGTTTGCTCATATGATATATACTGCCAAAAAAAAATAATAATAATTGACATGAAATCAATTCGGAAGGACGTGCTTTCCCTAATCTGAACTATGTTTTCCCAACTACTCATTACATGGTGAACAAAATCCAGACTTAACAAATAAGAAGAAATTGATATTGTTAACATCTAAATATTAAACAAGAATGTACAACACATAGCTTTATGCTCGCGCCATGCCCATGCTACATTTCATTGGGTCCGTATGGAAGATAATAAAAGTCTATAAATCGAGAAAGTCTCATTAATTAATTGCCACTTCATGTCATCTACAAAGATATTCCCTTTTAATCTTGAGGTGATTAGCCATTTGAGAGCATTCATTAAACTAATATATGCGGTATAAGCTTTCAAGGAATCAAAATATCAAAGTCATATCGTGAAGCAGTCTCCATACTTTTACTCCCCCTTTTACAATAATAATTCAAATCATTAATGATTTGCTTCAAGTCTCCGGAAAGGCATCCTTTGTTTTATCCATATCTAACAAGATAAAATGACATGAGAATCGAAAGAGAATTTCTTTAAGAAAACAAAATAATATTGTATATGCCACAGCATATTCTTGGCATTAGATCAAATTATTTTTTTATTACCTACTCACTACGCCAAAAATGATTTTTAAAAACCGCCACATTAACACCGGTTTTTACGAAATCTGGTTCTAAAAACATTCAGTGGCATTTTTTATATTGTTAGATATTTTTTAAGACCGATTTTTTATAAAAACCGGTCCTAAAGAGTAGCCAAAAAATAACCGAAAATCCAGATTCTCATTAGGACCGGTTTTTATTAAAAACCGATCTTAATAATTAAATAATTAGAACCGATTTTTTATAAAAACCGGTCTTAATGAAAACTGAATTTTTTGTTTTTTTTTTGTAACTATTTAGGACCGGTTTTTTATTAAAAACCGATCTTAAAAATCGGTAGATTTTTCATTTATCTCCTTCTGATTGTTCTGACCACACATTCAATGTTCATGACCGTTTTTTTTCTCTAAAACCTGAGATCTTATTTTCTCTCTAAAACCAAACGAAAAAATAGCTAAAAATCTAGAAAAATTCTGAAAAATTGAAAAATCAAGAGGAAAAGCAAAAGAGATAAAAAAAAGCTAAAAAAAATTCACTTTTGAGATATATCCATTAATTGTTCAGTATTTTATTTATTATTATTATTTATTAATTATGCAATTTTGGTTTTTTGATTGATTTTTTTCATTTTTATTTGATAAAATAGAAAGAGGAAGAGGAAGATAAGGTTATTCTATTAAAGAGGAAGAGGAAGAAAAGACAATTTCGATAATTTTCTATTTTAACCCTCAATAATTTCAATTCGGTAATTACCAATTTGTATGTGCATATATATATATATATATATATATATATATCATTTGGCATTTGCATATATATATTAGTTGTATTGTCATATAGGACCAAATTGCCGGAATTTGTACTATTTTAGGTCGTGCCCGTCCGAGATTAATCCATTAGGGATTAATCTCGGATAGTACTCCCGGTCGGGAGTACTGCTCTTTGGATACTCTTGTCTCATTTAGGATAGCGAGTTGTATGTTAGATGTAATTTGTTATCTGAGAAAAATTTGACGGCATTTCCCCTTATGTTCCCACGGATACGTACGCACGAGCAATCGCGTGTTGGCGTATTTAGGGAACATAAGGGGAAATGCTGCCAAATTTTTCTCAGACAACAAATTGCATATAACGTACGCTCGCTAATAAGATAAGAGTATCTAAAGAGTGTGCTAGGATGGTAACCGACCCAAAAACCTAATGTAATGCATTGAACATATAAATCCTAAACCCTGACTTTTGGATATACATTTCTATCTATACAGATGGATCAGAAGGAAGAGTACATGTATGATTATTCGAGGATATCAGGTGAATTTGTTAGAGTTGTTGAAGAGTTCTTAAAATGTGTAGAAGAACATCGGAAGTTTACTGGAAAGCCCAGAATTCTATGTCCATGTAAACATTGTGTTAACTTACAGAGACATGATAGTATAAAGATTAAATCACATTTGATTGAGCGTGGATGGATGACAACACCTAAATACATTCGATATAATTAATCTCAATTAATTGCATGAAATTCTATTAATTATTGAATTGATTTGGTACCTACACTATTATATTATTTTCACAGGTATTGATGGAACGCCGATACCAGTTGAAGAGTTAGCAACTAATTTGCATGTGGATCACCAAGAAGTAAGCTTGTGGGTAGACCGACCAAAATCACCAAAGAATAAAGGAAATTGAGTTATATATATGTAGTACTACATTTCAATTGTAATAGAATTTTTAACAACTTTTTAAAGTATTTTTAGGATTTATTTACTTCTTTTAGTTCTTCCAAGAATAGTTAAATTTTTTTATTTTATGATATATTTTGTATTATTAAAAATCGTAAAAAAAACAGAAAGGAAAAAAAACAAAAATTTCGGTTTTATTTTTAACACCGGTTTTTACTAAAAAACCGGTATTAAATATCAATCAGAATTTTTTTTTCATTTTTTCCTTTGTGTATTTTTTGTGCGATTTTTTTTTAAAAAAATAATACACAAATTTTAAAGTTTTAAAAAATAAATTAAAAAAAGTATTACTAATATATTATATTATTTTTTTTCAAAAACTGATTTATTATTACATAGAAAATAATCTATTTTAAAAAAATAATTTTTAAAATTTTAAAAAAATAAAAGAACACAATAATAAAGTTTATGATATATTTTATAATTTTTAGGAATTTTTATATAATTTTAATAGATAAAGTATTAGAAATAAAACAGAAATTTAAAATTTTGGTTTTATTTTTAAGATCGGTTTTTAACTAAAAAACCGGTCTTAAAATAAAACCTAATTTTTTTTAACACCGGTTTTTTAGTTAAAAATCGGTCTTACAAATGAAGAGGATTTTCATTTAAACTCCTCCCTTCTCTCTTCTCACGCCTCTCGATCTGCCTCCTCTCTAAGTCCGAAACCCCTCTCTCTAAACCCTCTCCGCCTCTCATCTCGATCTGCCTCTTCAAACCCGAGCCCCTCTCTCCGTCTCTCTACTCTCGCTCCGCCTCTCTGCCCCTCTCTCTACTTTCCACTCTCTAAACTCGAGCCCCTCTCTCCGCTTCTCTGCCGCCTCCGACTGCACCACTGACAGCCCCTCTCTCCAAGCACCTCCGACAGCTCTTCGAGCACCACTGCCCCCCTCTCCAAGCACCTTTAGGTAATTTCTATTCAAATTTCTGTTCAAATTTACAATTTAATCTGAAATGTAAGGTAATTGCATTTAGTTGTGAAATTAGTTGTGAAAGTAGTTGCAATTTGTTGTGAAATTCATCTGAAATTTATTTATAATTAGTTGGATAAAATGCAATTAGTTGCAATTAGTTGGATAAAATGCATGTAAAATGTAATAGATTTCTGTTATGAGTTGTTCCTTGCATGTAACTCGTAAGTAGTTGTGTAAAATGTAATAGTTGAAATTAGTTCAATTTGCTTAGGTTTTACTAATTGAATTAGTTTAATTGAATGTAGATTTTGAAGCCGGAGGGTCTGCCTTATAGCGATGAGGACATTAATACAAGTTTAGATGAGTTTTATGAATATGTACGACAAATTGTATCTCGTTAGATAATTACAATTTTATGAATTTTGAGATATTTATAATTATTGTTTTTGTTTTGATAATTAATTATGTGATATGTGATATGTAATATATATACGATTGCTGTGTTGCAATATTGCATAAATATTATGGCCAGCAAAAATGGGGCTAGCCCTAAAATGAAAATATTTTTTTATTTAAAACTGATTTTTAAGACCGGTTTTTAGCTAAAAACAGGTCTTAAAGATATTTTTAAGACTGGTTTTAGCTTAAAAACCGGTCTTAAAGAAACAATAAATATAAAAATAAAAACAACATGTCGTTAGGACATTAAAAACCGGCCTTAGAAATATTTTTATTTAGACCGGTTTGTTGTTAAAAATCGGTCCTAAAAATGCGCTACTTTTTAAATTCAGATTTTGGCTGGTTTTTAGCACCGCATTTTTAACACCAGTTTCTTATTTGTTTTTAACACCACATATTATTAGCACCACCCTGTAACCGGTTTTAAAGATTGCTATTTAACCGGTTTTAAAAATAAAATATGGCGTAGTGACTTATTCAGAAAGGCCTTTTCAATGTGCTTTAAATTTTTCAAAACTCCCAAAAATGTGCAAGAGACATACATATTTCATCCAATAATTAAAGGCTAAACATCCATTAACTTAACAATCTTAACAATACCTTTTCAAATTAAGTAAAAAAATATATAAAGAATTCTTATAGACATATCGTAAGCTTCATGTATTGACCGTAATTCCATCAAAGATCCATATATAATCTAGACTGTTTCGTAAAATTGGAAAATTTTCAATGGCAAAACTTATTTTGAAATTCATCATTGTTTATGTGCATGATATATATAGATTAATTATAGCTAGATCATCCTTCCAATATCAGATTCTAAAATTAAATTTTACTTGTAATAATTATAAAAATTACTATATTATATTTCACCGTCGCCGAATCTCTGTCTTCAATAAAAACAACAAGTATATATACAGTACAAATTTTAGTGCCACTTGCTATACAATAATTATTTGAGCAACAAGTGCGAGTGGGTGTGTAATTTAAACTGAGGTAGCAATGCAGCGTCTCACTCAAACCTACCAAACTATCTTATCTAGCAAATTTAAATTTATAAAGGAAACAAGAAATGCTAAGAAAGGGTATCATTGTCAAGGGGCATGATTGGAATTGAGTCTTTGTCTAAATAAGTTGTGAGAGCTTAATCAACTTTGTTAATTGCCCCATGATACCAAATGTTCCCGTAATAATTAATTAATATAGTGAAACTATTATGTCAGGCCAGTCTCTTCTATTATTGCTATATTAAAAAAGCATACCCCTTCCAATTAAAAAAGAGAAAAATTTAAATAAGCCATTCATGGTGCGTGTGGATACAAATTAAATCTAGAATTTGTGTTTGAGCGATTGTACTTAATAAAAAAAAGTTCTTTTTTATCTATATGAAATCAAATTAATTTAGCTCAAAAATCTTCGAATGTTGATAAAAAAAAATATGTTTGTGTCGTCCAGTTCTTAGTTTGTTAATTTAAAAACACTAGATTGTGAACCAAACAAACTCACAATGAAGGTCATGCCTTTAAGAGCTCGTTTGAAATATTTGTATTGCATAAAAGATCAAATTGCTGCATGTGGCCCAAGTGGTTCAGTAGTAGAAGTATTATGCCGGCCTCAAAAAGATTAAGAGGGTCAAGTATACTTTTAATTTTAAAAAAATAAATGCAAATACCTTTCCCTCTTTCCTAAAAAAAAAAAAAAGGATTGAATTGTTGCGGTCAATATTAATTGTTTGCTGGTAATCCAAGAACAAAATATACTATTATGCTAGTAATATTGTTTTCAAATTTTCTCCGAGTTCTAAATTAATCTTCTTCCTAATGAAAATGTCCATTCACAAATTAACCAGTGATTTAATTGAAATATGTAATGAATAAAACTTTCCTGTATGTGAAGTACTCAAAGTATATAGATCAACAAATCATTCGGAATTTGCTAAAAGTTAATCCATATATACTAGTTGCTGATAAAAAAGAGAAGAAAGGAGAATGCATGCTAAGATTAATTTTATATGATAGCACGTGCCGATCGTCCCAATAATTACAATAGCAAGCACGTTGGCCCCGTAATTAATTAAACTCGCTTTTTAACTAGTATAATACCAGGGATTACAATATGGATGATAGCTAGCTACTTAAGTTGGTGCAAGAGTCTTTGTCAATTTCCAGTTTTCCACATTGTTGAGAAGAGATCTCAACAAAAGATTCTGCTCGTATTATATCCGAGAACTAATTTATTATTCCATGCATGACAGTTGCTTGCACCTCCATGACATGCATTATTTGATTTAAATACCACCACTAAATCTATTTTATTGCTACCCACCGCATCATAATATCATAAAGCTAGAGTAAATAATATATGGAGAAATGCGTCATGCTTAGAATTTTAATGGTAAAATTAAGTACCAAGTGTGAAGTGACAGTTGAAATTAATTAGGGTACGTAGATCGACTTAAAAGATACAAATATTAGTTCACTGATGTGCTGTAAGATAATTTGTTAAATCATTTTTTTGTTTCACTACTTATTTTTTTTAATTCTAATCGTCTTTTAATTGTTTTTTTTTTTGTTTCTCACTACTTATTATTTTAGTTAAATCTCGACCTCCATCTCATTTCTATTAACTTTTATCTGTCCTAAGAATATCTTAGATATATGACAACTAATTCTAATGTTCTACATATTTTTTATTCTTCTTCTAAGTTTATTCTAAACACATATCATCATCATCTAAATATCTTCTTTTAATAATTAAGTTTTAAATAGCTTATAATTTTACATTAAACCAAATCTAAGCTAGCCTTGATATTTTTCATATTAGAGTTTACTATCAACTTTATATCATTGTACTTTTCGAAATTTTACGTCATTTTTGGCATTGTTATCATCTTAACTCAAAACTAGAAATTAAGTTTATTCTTCCAACACCATCTTTTATGAATAGATTCTCTTTAATCTTTTTTTTTCGAACAGTCTGTTTCATAATGGCTTTCTTAAATACCGACCACGCAACATCTAACTCAATATATCCGTCTAATTCAGCTATTCTTCACAAATATGAGTTAATATATATAGCTAGCTCAGTGTCCTTCCAATTCATATTGAATTCAATATAATCACACATTATGATTTTACTTTTGTCATGCAGTAGATTCTTTGATAGCTGAATTATTGGCTTATTCTCGAAATAAATTTTACTTCCATAAAAATTAATTCTTCAAGCAATCCATAGCCATATGTTATGTATTGCAAATGGTGTCACTGATACAAAGATAGAAAAAATATTAAGAAAACAAAGATAAAAATTTAAACAACAAACTTAACTATGAACCGATTTAATTATAAACTTGATATAATTCTCTCCAACCGTGATTCAAATAACTAGAAATAATGATTTTATTTGTAGAACATAGTAAAATGATTGAAGATGTATCCTACCTCAAATGTGCTGAAAATTCACATTTATGTATTTTAAATACATTAATTTTGAATCTCGGGTTCTCTTAATACATAGAGGATTATTACGCGATAATCGGGTGGGTTGTAACTGCAGAAATTTGGGGGGGGGGGGGGGGGGGGTAGCGCTTCTTAGTTGTAATGGTCAGATTGGGGATTATTTCTTTGTACTGGACCAATTTTACTATTTTCCATCTTACATATTGTCATATTTTTTCGAAGATAAGATGGGTCAAAACCTCCAGCTTAATTCGAAATTAAATGTCACAAAGGACCGCTAGCCGGGTTTCGAACTCACAATCTCTATTTAAGGTGTGTTGTTTTTTTGCCACTAGACAAAGAGCTGGTTCTCTTTTTTTTTTTTTTTTTTTGTGGGCCAAGAGCTGGTTCTCTTCTTCTTACATATTTTATTTTTTATGTGGCGATTTTTATTTTTATTTTACAAATTGAGGTTCAAGATAGTTACTTTTCAGGTCAATGTCCTAATTTAATTAAATATTAGGTATCAGGAGGTGCATTTGCAATATATATATACACTTTAAACCTGATGTGATTTTATTTGATTATAAGGTGCAATGAGTCCTGAGGCTTTAAAGACATTTTGGGTTTAGTTAATTTGAAAACTTAAATTAGTGTCTTTTAATATTTCTCGGCTTAATTTTTGACTAATTTTTTCAATTGTAAAATTGGCCAATTATCGATTACTTATATGGGACTACCTTCACATTGGAAAAGGCCCCCTATGGCTCTAGATTAGGATAATAGAGAAAACACATTATCGTTTACCTCATTGAAATTTATATTACTTTTGTTAGGAGGTTCTTTATTTTTTAGATAACAAAACGTTAGTTTAGTTGCAAATCGACATTTTATATTTAAATGTCAACCGAGTGTTTAATTATGTTTAAATTCACAACTAAATTGTAAATTCTGAAAAAAATTAAATAACAAAAAGAAATAACGGTAGAAGGGAAGCATAGGAAAGATATCCAAATCTGATACAATAAGGAAAGAATATATACATATACTAGCATAAGATCGATGCGCTCATATGTCGGTAAATAAAGAAACAAAATAATATTAGGTAATAAAAATAGGTTGCTTAATCTACTAGTGATACAAATAGATATGTTATTCAATTTAGTTTTTTATTAGACGGAAAATCAAAATATATTGTTACTTTGTCTGGCGATTGATATCCAACCACAGATCAAATCGATCAAATTAACGGCAGAAACACTATTTACCTATTAGATCTAACGTGTTAACACCTCTTGGATCCATGCGTTTAAAAGTAATAGAGATAGAGATATACATAAATATCAGAATCAGAGAAGACCTGATGATTGTTTGATGGATTGTACATTATGATCAGAGATAATTAAACAGAACTGTGCAATATATAATGAATTGTGTGAAATTAAATATGCATGTATGTGTAATAGATTGAGTCTGGTTAGTAATTTTGGTAATAGCTTAAATAGTAATATTTAGGAAGATTGTGTAGAGCCTTATATAGAAAGATATTTGTTGTGTATTGTATATAAGAAAGGGTACCGGTTGTAATACGCAAGAGAATCAATAGACAATTCATTTTCTTTTCAATTTTCTTTTTCCGAGTTTTCTTGGTTTTCACAGATTTGATCATGGTATCAGAGAAGAAATTGGTTCTGGCGCTACCGATCTGATTCTGCTTCTTTTGTTCTTTGTTCTGGTGTTGTTTCACGTGAGAAGGTTTAGTGGTTTTGCTCAATCCTGATTATCTCGATGGCTGACCCCAAATCAGAGAAACCTATAGGTGATAAGACTGTCAAGAAGGTTATTGACAGTACTTCTCCTTTCTATCTAAATTCCTCCGATAATCCAGGTATGTCAATCAGTTCATGCATCCTGAAGGAGAATAATTATGATTTGTGGGTAAAGGATATGAGAAATTCATAACGGGCAAAGAATAAATTAGGCTTTCTTGATGGTACAATTATTAAACCCACTGAAGCACCTGGATCTGATTTGTGGGAAATTTGTAACCACATGTTGGTCTATTGGATATTTAATTCTATTGATTATGCCCTTCAGCCAAGTGTAGCTTACTTTGAAACTGCTAAAGAACTCTGGGATGACTTGAGAGATCATTTTTCTGTTGGCAATGCTACTAGAATATATCAGTTAAAATATGTTATCGTTGCAGCTAAGCAGCAAGGACAAGCTGTTGTGACTTATTACACTCGTCTCAAGGGTATGTGGGATGAGTTGAGTAGTTATATCAAAATTTCGGTATGTACATGCCATGGTTGCACAACAATGTCACTGGAGAATTTCTCAAATAGAGGGAAGAAGAGAAAGTTCATCTGTTCTTGATGGGACTTGACGACACAGTTTTTGGAATTGTCCACACGCAGATTTTGAGTATGGATCCTCTTCCTAACTTGAGTCGGGTTTACTCTATGATAATACAGGAAGAAAGGCACAGATCTGTGGTGCGTGGTCATGAAGATAGAAGAGATGTTGTTGGTTTTGCAGTACAACTCAATAAAGGTGATGCGACTCAGTTAAAAGGAGGCCCTGGTGAACGAGTGGTTTCCATACACTGTCACAAACCTGGACACGATGTGTTGCGCTGTTTTGAACTTTTCGGTTATCCAGAAGGATGGGTGAGTGGTGGTTGTGGTGCACATGGAAGAGGAGGCGGTAGAGGCAGGGGGAGAGTGTTGGAGATATGTCCTAGAAGCCAATCATTATCTGGCTACTTCTATAGTTTATGTTATTGATGATATTTGATCATTTGTTCCTTGATTTATTTATTGACAGTTCATTTAGGTTGAGGATCTGAATTGTGGATCACTGTGTTTCATTTATGACTAAATGACAATAATAAATCAAAAGCTGTCCATAGTCTTGATAATTAACAGGAAACATTAATTATCATATAAGACTAGTATGCAAGTTAAGTGATGATTAAGTTCTACAAATCATAAGTAAGAAGTTACTAACTTAATTGCATATGTATATGTTACTGAAACCTAGTACAGGACTTGATCCAATGAAATAAATATATGGATTGTATTATGTGTCATTATTTATTTCATACATATTTGATTCTAAGTTTGAGATGGTTCAGTTTTTCCATATGACGATAGGTTCTATAAATATCGTCTAACGCTGATTCCTGATAAGGGCTGCTATACGGACTTTATTTATGTTCTCTTGAATTGTGCGGGAAAAAACTGTTCATCAAGACAACCGTATGTCCCTCATTAGTTCACCTAGTGAGTGATGATATCTACTGGGCCCCTTGATGGAGATGGATTGCTTGCTAGCAACTTGTGCAATCATCTCTAGATCAAGAAACATATAATCTGCAAGAATGACACACTCCTATCTTGGATTATAGAAGGATAACATGTGACATAAGAATCAAAACAATAAGATACTCATTTCTTATGCAGGATTGAAGTGCGGTAACAGTACAGTATTTATTTATGCGAATTGGGAATTATAACGTGTTGCTAGATACCGCTTATGATTATTGGAAATAAATAGCGATTTATTTTCCATGGCCAACATAGCATAAATCTTCAAATGGTCACACGAATAGATTTTGACTATACGTGCATTATTTATTTGGTTGTATTATTGAATGCAATAATATGATATGTTGATTGATTAATTATGTGCCGTTGCGAACCGTTATAATTGATCAAGTCAAACGGATCATATAGAAATAAATTAATGCATATCATAATCCTTAAATAATTATCAAGGTGTTGATAATTAATTTTGTTCAACATAAATTAATTAAGATAATTAATTCGAGCTATCGGGCTTTTGTTTAAATGATAAATTAAAGGTCCAACTTGAGAGCAATTAATTGGGCCACTAATTAATTGAATTAGAGGACCAATTAAATAATTGATGGAGCCCATTTAGGTCCATTTTATGGCTATCCAAAAGGATGGCATAGTTGTAAATTAGTTGCAACTTTTTGGAGAATGGTTGATATATAAAAGGAGCATTTTGGAGAGAGAAATGAGAACCACCTTGCTTTCTCTCTTCTCCTTTCTTCTTCCTCGAGGCCGGCCATAACAAAGAGCAAAATTTTGGTTTTTTCAATTTTGTTTAGCTATCTCTCATACTAATTAAGCTCATGTGTTGAGCACCTCTTGCCTCCATACAATTAATTAGTTAATTAAGGCAAGGAAGGAAGGAATTAGGCTCAATCACTTGTCTACTAGTATAGACTTGTGATTTTGGTTAATATCTTGGTGGACTCGAGGCCAAGGAGACGGTGGTGGTGCATGCAACCTCGACATCGATGAATTCGAGCCTTCTAGTTGTTAGTCTAGAAGAGGTAGCCTCATATTCTCTCGTTTAAGTGTAAAATGACTCAAATAACTAGATCCTTATTTACATGCTCCTTTAAGCGTTATTAATGAGTAATAAAAATTAAAATTGAGCATTGCATGACTTCCTAACAGAGAGGACGTGTGTCAGACTATGCCGTGCAAGCCAGCGTTGTTGAGACACCAAACAATGATGCTGCAGCGCCCAAACTTGGTGGACTGACTGATGGACAAGTTCAGCAGATAGTTTCGATTTTGCAAAGCTCAAAGACCAGCGCTTCCAGTGATACAGAGAAGTTGCAAGGTAATATCACTGTCACAAATTGGCTACTGGATAGTGGTGCATCGCACCATATGATAGAAAATTTCTCATGCTTAAGGGATGTTCATAAAATTGTGCCATCATCTGTTGTGTTGCCAAATAGATACCAAACCATGGTTGAATTAGAAGGGACAGTTCATCTGAATGGAGGACTGGTACTCAATAGAGTTTTGTATGTGCCTTGTCTAAGTTGTAGTCCGATGTCAGTCAGAAAATTACTCAATGACAACAATTATCACTCATAGGCTATGTGTTGTACAGGACCTCACTTCGAGGATGTTGATTGGTCTGGGTAGAATGAAGGATGGGATTTACTATTATCATGAAGTAACATCAGCACAAGCACATCATATTAGGAAGAAAAATGATTCAATATTATGGCATCGACGTATGGGACATCTTTCAAAGCATGTGACATCTCTGCTTGCTAGTGTTGACAATGATAGTTGTAATTCAGAAAATGTCTGTGAGATATGTTTGAAAGCGAAACAAACTAGAGATGTTTTTCCAATTAGTTTGAATAAAGCTGTTGAACCTTTTGATTTGATACATTGTGATATTTTGGGCCCATATCATGTTGCTTCTAAATATAGTGCACATTATTTTTTAACAATAGTTGATGATTTTTCTCGTGCAATTTGGGTATATTTGATGGCAGAAAAGAAGGAGACTTCAAATTTGTTGATATCTTTTTGTAAGATGGCGAGCACACAGTTTGGAAAATGTGTCAAATGCGTGAAAAGTGATAATGGTCTTGAGTTTAAAACCCATGGTTCTGAAACTCGGAATCAGAATCGGAATCGAACAGTTGGACCGTGACTCTAAATCGGAAAAACCGGCCGAATCGGTTAAAAAAATAAGATTTTTTTAAAAACACATTTTTATGCCGTTAAAAATCTGAAAAAAAATCTGAAAAAAGGGGAAAAAATATGTTTTCATAAATAAATAAAAAAAATTTAAAGATGAGTCTTAAAATCAAGAGTAATTTTTTTCGGAGGTCACTGAAGTTTGTACATAATCCAATTTTAGTCACCGAACTTCAATTTGTCCTCCGGGAACCACTGAACTTTAATTTTGTCTGATTTTAGTCCTCCGTTAAGATTCCATCCAATCCCGTCTGATTAATTAAAGTGGGGTACAAATTGAAATCGTGAATCAACACTTCTTCTTTTTTTCTTTCTCTCTAATCCTAGCGCTTCGTGTGTCTCTCTTAATCCAGCGTTTCTTTCTTTTATTTGTGTTTGGAGACACAGTACACAGCCTACATTGCAATGAATGTTCCTTTGCATCAAGAATCTACCATGTGCCAAAAGCACTAGGAAGAGTTTCACCGATGGTGGAACTTTGACTTTCCACAGTGTGCATAGTGCAAAAGGGGTTTTAACCAGTAGTGGTCGTTCTTTTATAGATCGATGATGCCATGTATAACCCATCACGCTACCATCTCCATCTCATCACTACCATCCTGGTAAACCATACTGGTTTACTTAAACCATGAGATCAGTTGTTGTTTCCACCTGTCTGCTCCACTTCATCCCCAATTGAAGAGTTCTGCTTATCTCTACCATCCTCAAGAAGATGTATGAGAAAGCAATTTGATATTCCAGCATTAAATTGTGCCTATTTCATGTTTGTCTTGGAACTAGCTCGAGAGCTTCTCCTTCAAATTGAGCATAAATTATGACACAGTAGGGGTTTAGGTTGGTTTCGTTGTGTTTTCCTCGACTCCAGCTTTCTAACGAGACCAAGAACTCTAGCAGCCGTGGAGTGGATCGTCGGAACGAGTTTTGTCAGAGTCGTCTCTCATTCTTCGACCTTCCTTTTCCTTCCTTTTTTCTTTTTTTTTTGTCAATTCAATTGGTTATGGGGCTCATCGACAAAATAAGTGGTTGCTTGCTACTTGTAGATGGGTCGACTAACTGACAGGTGGGGTCCGGAGGCGAGAGCCATTCGGGAGCTAGCGAGTTGTTCGTTTTGTTTTTCCTTTTTCCCTGTTTTTGTTTTGGATCCAATGCACATTTTGGAGAAAATCACCAGGTTAGCTGATTGACTGATTCACAATTTCAATTTGTACCCCTGTTTAATCAATCAGACGGATTGGATGGAATATTAACAGAGTGATTAAAATCGGACAAAATTAAAGTTCGGTGGTTCCGGAAGGACAAATTGAAGTTCAGTGACTAAAATTGTATTATGTACAAACTTCAGTGACCTCCAAAAAAATTTAATCTAAAATCAACTAAAATAACTTAATATGCCTTACAGTCAAGTAGGTGGACTACGCACATCATCCTACAATCACTTACACATCTTAAATAAAGATAAATAGACTAAGAATTACATCATATTATCTAATTATACAATAAAGAGGCGTAAACTACCAATATGAGATAAAATATAAGCCATAAACTAATTCATATCATATAGATGCATGTTACTCCCAAAAGCTGTGACCGACTGGTTGCATAATTTCATTTTCTTCGGTGTAGAAATACAATGGAGCACGTTGTGTAGGGCCAAACCCAATTACCCGGTTACTTGATCAATTAAATCTCCAGATTATCCTGTGAAGTTGTGATAAAGTGTAATTACTCGACATATGCCAAACCCAATTAGCTTGTGATAAAGTGTTAATCCATAATCTAGAAGGAATTACATGATAGAAAAGATCAATTTATCAATACATCACAATCAATTCATCCAGTCCTAGACCCAAACCCAATTACCCACTACCACTAGATCTTAGACCCAAACCCAATGGGCGAAATCAGTAGATGTCACAGACGGAAAGAAAAAGAGAAAGGACAAGAAAATATCGATGCTCAATTACCAAACCAGTAGATGGCACAGCCGTATAGGTCAAGCTCAAGCGATGGCACTCTCCAGTCTTGATCTCTTCTCCACTGCATGCGATGGGTGATCAACGATGGTCTCCAGTAAGCCAATTTCTCTTCTCCACTCTCTAGTCTCTCTCGACTCCTCTAGACCTCCAATAATTGCGATGGATTGATTAGGTTCAATAATTGATCTGAAAGAGAGTGGGGAGATAGTAAATTTTCCTTTCAAATTTTTTTTTTCAATTTTCACTTTTTCAGACTTATTTCGGTCGATTCCAGCCGATTCCTGTCGATTCCAGACGAAAAAATGCGATTCCGCTCCAAACCCACCAAAATCAACCCGGCCACTCCCGATTCCGATCCGATTCAACCAATTTAAATTGAAATCGACCGATTTTTTGAACCATGTTAAAACCAATAGCATTATGAAATTTTATGTAAAAAATGGTATTTTGTATCAGACTTCATGTGTGTATACACCATAGAAAAATGGTCGGATGGAGAGAAAACATCATTATATTCTCAATGTTGCAAGAGCCTTGAGATTTCAAGCATTTTTGCCTCTTGAATTCTGGGATGAGTGCGTGTTGACAGCAGCGTATCTGATTAATAGAACACCCACACAAGTTTTGCAAAATAAAACACCATATGAGATGTTATTTGGTAAGCCTCCATTATATTCTCAAATGTGAGTTTTTGATTGTCTCTGTATCTCACACAAATCACACACATCTGATAAATTCGAAGCTAGAAGCAGGAAGTGTATTTTTGTTAGGTATCCTTTTGGAAAGAAGGGTTGGTGAGTTTATGACTTGGAAACATTAGAATTTGTTGTATCAAGAGATGTGATATTTAGTGAAAATCAGTTTTCTTTTGATAAGCAATCTACTATGAAGACATATGAAACAATCAGAGCATTGCCTCTACACGAAATAGCTGTAGATGGTGATAATGATGATGTTTTGTATGTGACAGAGAGCAGTGAAGCAAAGGGGAGTACTTGCGAGAATGATCAAACAGATGATGTTGGAGTTGCAATTGTGGAACAGCATGACGATGGAGAGGGGCAGGCACTGCCAGAGGCTCGTGAGTAGCGTGTAAGAAAGCCATCAACTAGATTTAAAGACTATATATGTTACACAGCCCGAGTTGAGTCTTTGACTGTGGATGATGAATTGATCGGATCATCAAATACTCCATATCCTATTGCTCAATATGTGAATTGTGATAGATTTTCTGAGTCACACAAAGGGTTCTTGGTTGTAATGACCAAAGAAAAAGAACCAGAGCACTATGGTGAAGCTGTAAAGAGCAAAAGTTGGCGTGATGCTATGCAAAATGAAATTGATGCACTTGAAAGAAATGGGACATGGACATTGGAGGATTTGCCAGCAAGTAAGACTGCAATAGGATGTAAGTGGGTGTATCGTATAAAATATCATGCATATGGGAAAGTAGAGAGGTACAAGGCACGACTGGTTGCACTTGGGAATAGGCAAGTAGAAGGAATAGATTATACTGAGACCTTTGCACCAATCGCTAAGATGGTGAGTGTGCGTACATTTCTTGTTGTTGCAACTATTAAAGGATGGAGATTGCATCAGATGGATGTTCATAATGCGTTCTTGCATGGTAACCTACATGAAGAGGTATATGTGCGACTTCCACCAGGTTTCACTCATTCACAGGCAGGGAAAGTATGTCGACTTAGGAAGTCAATATATGGATTGCAACAAGCACCACGTATGTGGTTCTCAAAACTGACATCAGCTGTGGAATCATATGGGTTTGTTCAATCCAAAGCCGACTACTCTTTCTTCACTTGGCACAGAGGAAATACATTTCTTGCTATATTGGTCTATGTTGATGATCTAGTGATTGCGGAAAATTCTGACAATGCAATTTATGAGTTCAAACAATATATGAGCAACATGTTTCATATGAAGGATCTAGGATAGTTGAAATATTTTTTGGGTATAGAGATTGCAAGAAGACCATTGGGTTTGTTTTGTGTCAACGCAAATATGTACTTGACATACTTGCTGAATGTGGACTCTTGGGTGCTAGACCAGCAGCTTCAACGCCTATGGAACAAAATCATCGCCTAGCTGAATCAGTTGGTGACAAATTTAAGGACCCAGAGAAATATAGGAGGTTGAATGGATAGCTTATATACCTAACAATTATTAGACCTGAACTGTGCTACTCAGTTCACATATTGGCACAGTTCATGCAAGATCCACATCAGACACATTATGAGGCTGCACTTAGGGTTGTTCGATTCTTGAAAGGAAACCCAGGTCAGGGATTGTTACTTAGAGATAATGGAGATTTGCAATTGAATGCATTTTGTGACTTGGATTGGGCAAGCTGCCCATTGACTCGACGATCGTTGTCTGGTTATTTTGTAATGCTTGGAAATTCTCCTATCTCTTGGAAAACTAAGAAATAACAGACGGTGTCTAGATCTTCTGAAGAGGCAGAATATAGATCTATGGCAAATGCTACATCTGAGTTGTTGTGGTTGAAGTCTTTTCTGCAGTCACTTGATGTGATTCACTCTCATCCTATGAAACTTTCATGTGATAGTCAAGCAGCTCTTCATATCGCGACCAATCCAGTATTTCATGAAAGAACAAAGCACATTGAGTTCGATTGTCATTTTGTGTGTGATCCAATTCGCACAAGGTGCATTATTGCTGTGTACACTCGATCTTCGAAGCAGCTAGCTGATTTATTTACTAAGGCGCTTGGAAAACAACAATTTAATTATTTATTGAGCAAGTTGGGCATTTGTGATCTGCATGCTCCAACTTGAGGGGGAGTATAATGAATTGTGTGAAATTAAATATGCACGTATGTGTAATAGATTGAGTCTAATTAGTAATTTTGGTAATAGCTTAAATAGCAATATTTAGAAAGATTGTATAGAGCCTTATATAGAAAGATATTTGTTGTGTATTGTATATAAGAATGGGTACCAGTTGTAATACACAAGAGAATCAATAGACAATTCATTTTATTTTCAATTTCCTTTTTCCGAGTTTTCTTGGTTTTCACAGATTTGATCACAATATTTGCATAATTAGGTCAACTATTGCACGGAGACACCAACCAGCAATAGTAGAGACACTTTTCTTAAAGTGGCTTAAATATTTTTTAATCTAACATGGGTTGGTCTCACTTCAAGGCCCCTCCACTGCCTTAATTTGTCACTACTTTTAGACGTGGTTGCATCTAGATTTTCAGTTTCCATAGCTGCTCCTTTGTCGTCGTTCATATTCCACTAGAATTGTATACATTTAGCGCAGAAATTACAAGGTTTCAAATGTTGCAAATATATATATCCAAATGCGTGAATCGTTGTACAGTTTCATTTAGAGGTGGGGCGTCCAATGGGTGTCGGAGAAAACTTGAGTTTCGTTGGACGTACGGAGTCTTCAATTGTATATATGATTTAGCTAATATTCCAAAAGGACAAATACAGTTAACTGAGAAACATAATTAATATCATAATTATTAAATATGTCTATACTAATTTTCATACTAATACAGATAATTGGGATAAGATGTGTTTGTCTAATATAGTAATACGTAATTTATACTACAATTCGTAATAATACAATAGGATAAAATTAATTAATATGTTAAAACATAAGTACCTTTATTTAAAAAAAAAACTATCGTGAGCTGTTCAAATTTAAGATCACAATTTTTTTTTACTATAGAGGGCATAGTTGTATATACCACAGGCCCACTTTTATGGTATATTTTTTTGACATGTAGAAAATTAATTAAAAATAATTATAAATAAATTCTTTATAATTTAAGTTGGATATATGGGTATCAAATTTGGATAAATACTTAAAAAATACTTATATAGATGCTTACAAATAGCTTACAAATAATTAAAATTTATAATGACTGAATTTTAATTTCAATGATCTTTATTAAATGACCAATAAATTTTTAATTGGATGAAAATTTACATATACTATATTTATACGATCGAGGAATATCATGCTGGAATTTTATTTTTTTTCTTTTCAATTTGAGCAATTTTAACTATTAAAGAGATTCTGCCATGCGCACCATTTAAGGCCCGACTCCAGCCCGGTCTTTTCAATCAATTTTTATCACAACCATTAAAATGTGGAGACAGTTCAAGTAAATGGATAATTTTGCCCTTCATGAAAACTGTTCCGTAAAATTTAACATATAAAATTTGAAGCTCGACATATATTATGCGATCTTGAGCCGTCTGATTCAAAAGAAATGGACGGTCCAAATAAAGGTTACGCATGCCAGAATCTGCCTTAAAGTATTGCATGGATGTACCATGAATAGATAATGTTGGGTGGAAAACTGGAAATGCAAGGTTCCAATCTGACTATTTAATTTTGGACAACCTATCCGAAACAAGAATTACTTTGAAATACATTAATAATGTTGATCGCAAATATTGTTGGAGAAAAAGTTTTATATTTTTCATCAAAATCTAGTTAGGAAACCTAGCTAGGTTCAACACCCTTAACAAATTAGAATATCATACAAATACAGGAGTTTATAGGACCTGCATGAAATATCCGCTAGAAAGACACAAAAAGGTAAGTAGTTATCTGATCTAATATTCACGTAGTCGGACTTCCAACTCCTTGGGTACTACTCTCTCTGGATATTATCTTGGTAGCCTGAAAAGCCACCTCCTCTCTCTCTCTCTCTAGATCACTTCTCGATCTTTCTCTCTCAATGGGTAGAGCGAGAGCGCGTGTGTGTGTGTGTGTGTGGTGTGTTTTTGTGTTGAGACTTGAGAGAGACATGTGAGGCAAAGACAGCCCAGCTTTAAATTAATGAAGGTTACCACAGGTGGGGCCAAAACTCACCTTTCGCCTCTACCTTTTTTTTCTCTTGTCACCACCAGAGAAAGATGACCATCCGCATCCAGCGCACCAAAAGTTTGTAGGTTCTATTACTCCATCATTAACCCTTTAGACTGTTTATTTTATTTTGGGTACCATATATATATATGCTTTGATAGTTTGATCATCTCCTCCATTCGATCACCAATTAGTTAATTTACGAAGGGATCATATAGTGCCTCTAGCAAGATCGAGATGCAAGGTCAATATGCTTAATTATGTGTTAATATGTGTTATTGCTTTGCAATATATGTCTTCTTTTCAGACAAAATATTAACTGGCGATTTCTTATTATCAAACAAATAAATGTCATGAAGTAATTATATATAGATTAAGTTTTCAAAGCTTGTTATTAATAAAGACAGCTATATATTAAAAAAAAAAAACAGAATATGACAAGCAGAAGAACATTTTCTCGCTAGCTCCTGTATGTTACAAGTACTATATATGAAATATGTCAGGATATATTTGGCTTAAAATAGATATCACACTTCTCTATATTTTTTGTACAAAATGGAGAGGATGAGAACATGGCAAAACAAGAAAAAGGTACACTCCTTGCACACCCTAATTAAACTAATTAAGCTCTTCCATTCTCCTAACGGACATTTCTTTCCAGCCTAATTACCTTGTGTTAACAAATGTTGATCAGGCCCCATATATCGACAGAACCACTTCATCTCATACCGTCCCTCTTTCCCCCCGTTCCCAAAATTCAAAGAGAAAATATGAAATAACAGAAGAAAAAAATCTAAATTATTTGTATGCATACTTGGGGATCTTTGACAGCTAAAGCTCAAAGGTGTCGCTAGAGACAGTCTCATACCATGCATCTCTGCATTCGGCTGGAAGCCCAGTCACGAGGTGCTAGTGTATTTATCCATTATAGTGAAACATTGCTTAGTCGTTCTGAACCCGAACCCGAAGAAGCTGACTTTGTGAAACTCCAAAGATCACCATCACAGCCACCTGCAGCACTTGTGTTAATGCCGTTATTTATGATACTTGTACCTTGGGTACACTCATCTGCACCACTGTTCAGTAGCAATTTGTTAGTTGAGTAGAAATTAAAACCGGGTTCATCAAAGCATCCGAGCTCATGCTTGGCGGGATCTGCCTGCCCGTTAAGGTGTGAGGCAACAAGCCTGTCCATTGCTACCCAATCGGTGATACCATCACCCGAATTGTAACTCTGGTCCATGTTGACCACCGCTTGGACAGTTTCTTGCATGTAACTATCTTGACTATCACAAGTCGGTGAAACCGACGACTGGAAAGTAGGGCTTTCCAGTGCGGGTAACTTCATGAACCTCTCATGCATGCTGGCAATTGTCTCAATCGGCTTCAGATACTTAAAACTGAGAGTAGAAGATGTACTCGGATACTTTTCGGTTTCCTGTTTGCATGATCGGCCCATGTATTGTAATATTTGATCAAGCGCATCATCGCTGGCAGAGTGCATGAGCTGTGTTTTAGCATCACTTGTAATAGAAGAACAATTCTTTGGGCTACTAATGGCCTTGAGATGGTTTTTCTTCTTGAACACTCTACAAACAACCCATCCGTCTTCTTGATTTGCCTCTCCAATTGGGCTAGTCACCTACATGCATTATTTACCAATAATTAAGTACACATATAACACATGTTATTAAATTATTAACTTCTTGAGTAATTAGTGCCATGCAGAAAGTAGTTAGTTAAATGCAACTTGGCATGGTTGATGGAAGAAAATATTTGAATACTTCTCTAGGAAACCTACATGAGAGTGAGGGTGAGAATTCGAGTCGGCATTTTCATCAAGTCGGTACTCATGCATGATCCAATCGGACTTCTGACCATGTGGTGCCCGACCTTTGTAGAACACTAGTGTTTTGCGCATGCCAATCCGTTTGAAGCTATTATATATGACCTTGTCTCGACCAGTAGCTTTCCAGAAGCCAGCTGCAGTTGCCCGGTTGGTGCGTGTACCAGTCGGGTACTTCTTGTCTTTGTGGCTAAAGAAGTACCAGTCATTCTGAGGTGTGGAACCAATCTTGCATTTCTCTGTATATAGAGAGGAATTTAGTATTGTGTGAATATATCCTCACTAAAATTAAGAGTAAAAAGAAACAATCACACAATTTGCTATATTGAAATGTGATATATATACTTAATTTATTGAAATGTTATATAAAACATAGTGTATTGCAATTGTGATGACCCTTTACTACAAAAACATATTGGTCGTCGAGGATCAAGTTTCTATCCGAAAATAATATAATTAAATATTCAATATTAAATGATTGATAGTGCGTACATGGAATGATTGCTAGATACTTGACTACTTGAGTATGTATTTAATTTGGATCTTCTTAATTCCACTTTGACTAATATTGTTTAAGTAACAAAGATGAGGTCAAGTAATTAAAGCAAACCAATAAGACTAGACCAAGTATTATGACAGTAATCTGCCCCCTTTATGGAGGAGCATATATATACTCAATTTATACGTATTACGTAACTTGTCACACTCAAACAAAATCTTTTCTGTTTCTACTTTGTCTTTGTCGCACTTACCCTAACTCTTCAGTTTGCTCACATACTCAATTTAGATAAAATTAAGCACACTTAAAAATGCATTATACGTACCTTGTATATCCCATGGTTCAAGCTTGTTAAGATCTACATCACGAATCACATCTAAATCAATCTTCTCATTGGCGACTTTTTTTCGCAAGTAGTAGTTCAACAACTCCTCTTCAGTCGGGTGGAACCGGAAGCCAGGTGGCACACAAGACTGGCCGTTCACTGATATACTCATTTTATGCACTTCTGTACGTATGTGCAAGATATAATTTGGAAATGAAATATAGCTAGGTTGAAGGTGTGAAGAAAGGAGAGAGCTGTTGTAAGGGGGAATATTAGGAAGGTGGAGAGGGGTTAGGATAGTTTAGTTATTTATATAGTGGTTAACTGATCTTTTCCGATCTGGTCTCCTTTCTTTTCTTTTTTTTTTAAAAAAAAAGGAAAAATTGAACTTTTCCCATGGTACAGGCTAAATGGCTAATGGGTTAGTTTTGCAAGAATAGAAGCCACCAAACTGCACAAACATACAGCACGCAGATGGCCCTAGAAGATTTTTGGGAATCTTTTGATGTCTCCTCGATTTAATATCCATCTGCCTTCTCCCATTAATGATAAACCAATACCATAATCAGTATTATATGCTAATTGATGCATTATTGCGAAAAGATGTTCATTTATTGCTAAACAAAAACTTATTTGTCAGATGCATAACCATATATCATGTTAGATATATATACACTGATTACAGCTTCGACGGGTACAATATAGATTCCATGGAACCAATTTTTTTTTTTTCTCTGTACTGTATATATAAAACGATAATGACAGCTAGTAGAGTAAACATTGAATAAGTAATGCCTTAACTAATTACTCTTCTAATCTCTCTCAATTAATTGGGTCAACCTTGCTTTCAACGTTAATTATGATTGTTTCTCCTTCAAAAAAATATATATATATGATTAATTGTTTCCATTTCTCACTGTTATAGGAAAATGTTCTGTTCGCATCGATTGGTAATTGTTTGAAAAATACAATTATATTTTAATTTTTCTGAAGCAAAGATAGTAGTTTTCCATGGTGCCTTCTGTCCATATTATGTTGTAATTATTAATTTTATTTTAAGCAGCAAATTAGTTGCAATCCCCTCTTCAAATTTATCTGGTCTTTGCAGATGACTCAATTGCCAATCTTGTTTTAAGATAACGTCTTTTTGTAGTAGACAGTTATAATGCCAATTTATTTGAGTTTTATTTGACTTTTTATTAGTACTATGATAGTTTATGAAATATGAAAATAATTTTTGTTATATGAATTAGCTATTAAGAATTTAATATAATGATTATAGCTATTTTCTTGAGGGTTATACGGAGAAATAATTACCATTTACAATCTTAGTCTTACTTATAACCTTACCATATAACAGTGTAAATTATCTTAATTACTTAATACTTGTTTTAAATGAATATTGTACAGATTAATAAACGGATTCATTGATTACTTATATGCACCTTATACAATTGGAATATGCTTGCAGTTTATATCTACGTAATTTTAAACGGCAATATATAAATAGTATATATGTTCACACGTGCACACACAAACATTTCTTTTTAAAGATAAGGTGGAGATGAAGGACTCAGATTGAGTGCACACACAATTATTGTTCATGTGTTTACATGAAACTTTCATAAGATTAACTTTATTAATTGATTTTGAAATGCCCTGCAATTGGATTTAAAGATCACCTACTAAAACCCCACAATTAATTAATCAAAATATTTATATTTAAGAATAATAATTAATGTCCAATACATTCCAATATTAAATATTGAAATTTGATGAATAGGAAGCAAAAATGACAAACATGTGGATGCCATCAGAAAACATTTAATTAACTAGTTCAATTATTGTTGAAAGATTATCCCAAGCCAAGATGATGTTTCTTGATCTGATGAGGAGCGGACTGTAACAATTGATGGTAAAAAGGGTTTGTCAAAAAAAAAAGGATTACAGTATAAAATGAATGAACGTGGGGCGAATGGGGAGAGGAGAGAGAAAAAGAGGAGGTGAAAAGAGAAAAGAGGGAAAGAGAGGGGTAGGAGGGAGAGGAGGCACCATCTCAAGTGGTGACAGTCGACCTTAAAAATCTCCAAGAAAACCACTGCAGAAACTACCTCGTTCGCTTACTAGCAAGAATCTCTCTTCTTTGTTTTAACTTTTAATTTACTCTCTTATCACACTTCATTGTTTCTCTCGTGCAACCACCTCAACAACTTACCACATAAACAGTGTTGAGGTTAGCACCAACAGGCAACAAGGCAATTTTTGCATAAGCTGAGATATTCTAGAAACAATTCTACAAGAATTATATATACACTGTGTTGGTGAAAAAGAGAAGTATGTGCCGTCCATAAGGTCCTCTCAAGTTCCTACGAAAATGGATGTCTCTCATTTCGTATTAAAATCGCGAAGAGCATCATTGATACTAAATTATTAATCAATTAATTTACTGGATTTTTATGATATATAGCTAAAACATCTTATGCAGCAAGTTGCACATTTGTATATATTAGGGATTCACTGCAACAAAAAATCTCATTTTGCACCGGGTTCTAAAATGTATTAGCACCGGTTAGCAAACCTGTGCATATGGTAGGGGGTGTAAATAAAATAGATAACCGGTGCAAGAGCGGGGTGCTAATAGAAAAGTTAGCACCTGTTATCAAATAAAAACTGGAGCTAAACTATTGCGATTAGGATCGATTTTTATATAAGAACAGGTGCAAATTGAAAAAATTAGCACCGGTTTTGGATATCAACCAGTTCTAATATATACAACTTTTTTCCCACATGACTACCTATTTAGAAGCGTTTCTCAATTTAAACCGATGTAAATTTATTTTACTTTTTTCACATGTACAGCTTGTTTTTTAGCTAGCCCAGCATATATAATATATTATATATAACATTCAATCAAATTTAATGATCAATCAAACAAATAATATTGACAAATTCAAAATTAATGATTTCATAAAATGTAAACAATGCACAATAATGACGATTTCAAAATTAATTAACTCAAATATCAATAATTTATAACACAACATCATAGTGTAATAACCAAAATTCAAAATACAAATTATTCACAAGATATGAAGTGCAATAATAATCATCGCAAAAAACCTTAAAGATGTCTTTCACCACGGCCACGGCTTTCTTACTGCCCCCGGCCACGACTTTACTGCCCTCGGCCACGACCTTTCTGCCCTCGGCCACATTCGCTAGTCCAGGTTTCTTGCCTGACGATATAAAAATGGAAGGAATTAAGTCAGGTAGTTTAGGAATGCATTGCAAATGGAATGGCATCAACCGGCTGACTTGTCAGCACCAGGAACCACGCCTCCTTATTCGCGTTGTTATAGTTCTCATCCTCCCTCGCATTCACAAGCGCATCGACAATCGCCTCATGAACCTCCATCAGTCTTCCTGAGCCAGGTATTATCTTACCTAAGACAATAAGAAATATTAGAAACATAATTCTCATATAAGAATATCAAATTAGATTTTCAAGCTAAACTTGTATGTCATCACTTCAAAACAAAAGAAAATGCTCTTCATTTTTATAATTTCTAGATAATATAGATACAAATTCACTATTTCTATCAGAATCAGCAACCCTTTTTTCCCCTTTGTTGGAGTTAAATTAGCATCAAAATTCAGAAGACGACAATAGGTTTTGCCATTTTGAACCAATAAAAGCCATCTGGTACAGTGCTAATTGGTTTTAACGTACCGTAAGATGGCTTCTATAGACAAGGAGTCTATTATATTGAAGCCATGACGGATAACAGCTATAGGCAAGAATGCAGTACGATCTTCAAATAATTGTTCAACACTCTCTTCTTCAGATGAAGTCCATGTCCGAAATCGAGGCAGATACTGTACTTGAATATTTTTATCAATTAAAAATAAAACTTGTAAGAAAAAATGATTGATAAATTACACAAACATATAATTTTATCACTTTTGGAAAACAACCACCATTTCTTACAACATTTACACATAGACCCTCTCATTTCAAACATTAATAATTTAATAAAAACAAAATAATTCATATCCACAACATGAAAATGTCAAGTAGTTTACAATTATTTGTGAGATTTTATTTTTCTAAGCTGGGAGATTTGCAAGAACAAGGGGCTATGATCTGTTTACAAATCCGACAAATAATGTGTCTCTTGAATTCGAATTACCCCCCAAATTCATCCAATATGAATTCGAATTAGCCTCAATTGAATCCAATTAGTGCACTAAAACAACAAAAACACAAAGCTGGATAAAAATTGGAATGGAAAAAGTACCCAAAATTGTCATTCCTTTAAAATCTACTCCTACTTACTCTGCCTCAAATTATCATAAATTAATCCCCAAATCTACATTATCCTAAAAAGGAAGAGAGAAAAAGAATTTCTAACTAACTAATTCAAAAAATATACCATGACCCTTAGGACTTGCTCCAGAAGAAGGAAACCTGAGCTAAGAAAGGGACGGTAAGGAAATCAAAGCTAAGGTAGTGTGCGTGACTAAGAATCATCTACTCCATATTCCAAAAGACACGAATAGAAGTAAACGACATTAACCTTCCTTTTAATGTTTAAAAAGACAATATTGTCCTTTGAGTTTAATTGGAAGATAAAGGCAGAATTATAGATCAAGGGTATTGTTGGTAAAAATGTTTGATTTTCTCATTCCTCTTGGTTACACCCCGATTTTGGGGGAAACTAGACTTCTCTTTGATTTAAGTTTTAAAGAAAACTCATTTCCTTCCTTTTTCGTCCATTCACCCAAAACACACCAATTGGAGCAAGGCAACATCATTCATCTCCCTTTCCTTAGCCTCGATTCCCCTCTTCTGGAGCAGGCCCTTAGGATAGAGCTGGCGCACACCTAATCCTCCAAACTCAGAAGCACAGCCTCAGTCTAAAAAAGTACAGAAAAGAATGAAAAAAAATTAAAGGAAGGAAGTAACAGTGTAAGAAGAAGGTATAGACAATATAGGTAATATAGGTGGCGCCGTAGAGGGGATAGGAGCCTTCGATAGACGGAGGAGGCGGTGGAGCCGAGTCTGGATCGGTGAAGTAGTCATCGTACAAGCGGTACTACAGCGGTGGCGATGGGTACGACACTGCCATGCATGCTCGTCGCCATTTCCCCTCTCTATCCCATGTAGAGTCCATGTATCAAACAGTCCTTATATTTTACAAGAAAAATAGAACTAAAAATAAGAAATTGAAACCTAAAACTACATAGCATAAAATTTCACCTCACGTAATAGCCACTCATATACAAAAAAAACCCCAAATCAAGCAATCGTAGACAAAAAATTAGAAAAAGAAAGAAATTGAAATGAAATTCCCAAATTGAGAAGATCTAGCCTTTGCCCTCTTGGTCAATCATAATCTCCAGCGGAGTTTTGATCATCCATCACCCGACCTAAAATCCAAAAACAAGCGAAAATTAATCAAAGGAAGGAACTTAAAATCTCAGAAGCAAGTGTAGAGAGAGAGACTAACTCGTTTGTGATTTTCTGTGGCTCAGACAAAGAGAGAGAGAGAGGCAGAGTGTTGTGCAGCGGAGAGAGACTAAGAGGCGAGTGCTCGACGGAGAGGTAATTGAGCGATTGAGAGAGAGAACTTGAGGGGTTGAGCTGTATCTGGGGTTCGGCGAAGAGAACTTGAGCAATTGAGGGAGAAGAGAGGGTTTTGGCGGAGAAAATGAGGGAGAACTACGAAAAATGGCAGAGAAGAAATGCTCGGCTAGGGTTTTGGCGAAAAAATGGGAGGAAATGGCGAAAAATTTAGGGAAGGAACGGCGAAAAAATTAGGGAATGGGAAAAAATGGCGAAAAAAGATCATTAGTATGTATTGGTGCAATGAGTCGTTTTCTCATGTTAAGCTTGACTCGCTATAGGATTTCACTCCCAGATTTTTCTCAGAAAATCAATGTATTTGGAAATTTCAATTAAACAAAATAAATATCTAATTTCAAATCATTGAATTTATAACTATTTCATGGAAAACAAAATAAGTTTTTAACTTGAACAAAAATAGAGTCCATGTAAACCAAAGAACATAGGTATCTATTTATATAAATCAACGTATGTACAATTTCAAACTTTCAATTTGAGTACTTTGATCTGATCACTATATGCATATATATTTTCTACTCTTTTTTTATCAATAAAATTTGAGGTAGACTAAAATTAGCCACGACTGACGGATGAACTTGTCAGCCACGATTATATCTCAACTTTTGAGGTTCTAATGGCTAATCCGAACCTTTCAATGTGTTCTCCAGATTGAAATCTCATTAGAGATCAAATTTTATATTTTTCTGATTTTTTTACTATTTTTTGAGTTTTTTAAAAATCATTATTATTGAAGGGTCCATAATTGTTTAGATTAGGAATTTTGTAAAATACCAAAAAATACTAAAAAATTTCACAAAAATATAAAATTTGATCTCCAACGAGATTTCAATATGGAGAACACATTTGGATCGACTGTTAGAATCTCAAAAATTAAGATTTCATCGTAGCTGACGGTCTCATCCGTCAATCGCGACTGATTTTAGTCTACCTCATAAAATTTAAAATTTATTTTTAGAATCTAGATTTTTAATTTAAAATGAATATAGTATGTTTTTGCAATGAAACCTCAAATTATTATTTTTTTCAATGAGTAGAATCAAGTATTTGAGCTTGGATGTAGAAATTGAGACTATATCCACTCAATTTGATTGATTTTGTTTTCAATTGTCAAAATTAAATTGTAAATCGAATTAATCTAAACATTCATAATTGAATCTAAACAAATAAATATTATAAAATTTCCTACTTTTTTTGGAATTAAACGTAATGTGTTTGGTTAATATTATGATTTTTCTTTGCTTTCGTTCAGTACAAAATATAAGAAACTTTGTTCGAAATTAAAAATAGTAGACACGGAGGTTAATTTTTGCTACATCTATTTACATAGAATTATTATATTATCCTTATTTTCAAAGAGAAATCTAAAAACTTTTCAGGCTACACGCTTATACAATTAATTTGTTAGTGCAAAAAATACATGTTCTTCGAATTTCACTTTGAAATAGATGTGGTCCTAGACCAGTGCACTAAAATATTATTATTTATTTATTTCCTTACCCACATACTTTTGTTATATAAAGAATATATCATTTTTTTGTCTGTTGGTACCGAGTGGTACATAGCATTAATTGGAACTTCCAAGGATCTGAGCTATAATTATAAAAAAAAAAGTCTAATTTTGTTTGCACCGGTTAAAGAAAAACAGGTGCTATAATTATAAAAATAAATAAATAAAAATATTAAATCTATTTGAACCGGTTATTGCAAGAAACCGGTGCAAAAGTTTGTTTGGAATTAGCACCGGTTTTTATATAATAACAGGTGCAAAATGGTTGCGCACCGGTTATTATATAATAACCGGTGCTAGTCTTCAAAAAGATTTGCATCAGTTTTCTTTAAAAACCGGTTCACATGTTTCTAAATTTTATTTTGTATTATTTTTTAACCCGTTAATTTATAAAAACCGGTGTTAAATAGTTTAACAAAATATCGGTTATGCCACTCAATTTGTTTTACACCAGTTATTTAAAATAACCGGTGTTAATGATGCGATGCTAAAGCCTTTTTTTGTGGTAGTGATTCATTGTTCCAACGGCATTATAGTTGAGGAAGATGATTTCCTCCATTAATCTTGAAATCATTCAAGTATGCATTTAATTTGGAGGTAACAATATATTATTATTAATGAATAATTTTAATGGTTAAAAATAAAATTAGAAAAAATATATTTGGAGGACATTAGATTTAACTTAATCTTACATATAATAAAGATGCGTGGATGGTACCAAAGGGTGCAAATGAAAATGTGTCTATTTTAATATATATTTTATAGAGTGCCATTTGAATGATGTCTCGCCAAAAGGATGCAATCAAATTAATGGTTTAAAAGGTATGATCGAAAAGGTGCATAGCTTGACATGGTGACTATAGGATATTATCTAAGGGATGTCTCGCCAATGGATGCAATCAAATATATGCCTCCACCAAAGGGTATCGACATTTTATCTATAAATAGCGCTTCTTTCCTTTTATAAGAAAAAAAAATAGTTTGCTCATGGCATCCGCTCATGGCACCTTCACATGGCATCTATCCATGACACTTTTTCATCGCATCTGCACATGACACTTTTTCATCGCATCTTCTCAATGCAGCTCTTCACAATCACACATTTATTAAGCTAATTTGAATAATCTCCTACTTATTTATAGACTACATATATTTCCATCAAGTCCTTTCAATGCATATGCTCATGGAATCCTTTCATGGCATCCGGTCATGGCACCCTTCCATGACATTTGCACATGACATCCACCTATAGCACATTTTCATCGCATCAGCTCATGGCACCTATTGATCGCATCTTCTCAATGCACCTCTTCACACATTTATCAAGCTATTTTCAATAATCCCCCACTTGTATTGATAAATAATAATAAACCATATTTTATGCATAGTACCAGTACAACCAATGCTTTATGGAGAAAATCAATCTATAGAAATGCCAAACAATGACAGTGGTGAAGGAAACTATCCAATGGAACCAATACAACCACATTAGATTGAGATTAAAGAAGAAAACCAATCTATACAAATGCTAGACAATGAAACTGAAGGAGAAAACTGCATAATGGAGCTAATGCCTCTTAATCATGAAAATATATTAGATGAAGAATCAGAAGACAAACCGATTATAAAGTAGCAAACTTTACTTTCCATTTCTATTACTCAGTAAAAATGAAATAGTTAATGTACATCTCCCTTATATTGTTTCATAATAAACAATATCATGTGTAAAATATATAATGGAACCACTATTTAATTTATTATTATTTTCATTTTTTATTCACATTCCACTGCAATTCAATTAGAATTTACAATTTTATAATTATTGTTATTTTTCTTTTCTCATCAAATATCAGTTTATCAAATTGTCTTATATAGTAAATATACTTTTATAATATGATCATTTTCACTAAAATCTTTTATTAAAAAAACTTCTCATTTGAAAATCATGTATCGATTTGAAAAATTAAGGCACATTTTTTTCATATATTATTTATAATAAAATTCAATATCGTCGAGCGAAGTACGACGTACAAATCTAGGTCTTATCAACAATATGCAGCTAAATCATCACTACATTGTATAGAAATTATTCATTAATTACCTTTCTAAAATGAAGATCATTATGCACGTCTGATCCAAGTTTCTATTATCAAACCTACATAAAAATGCCGTCACGTTGTTTTAAAATGCAAGGATATATCACTGACCTACTACAATAATTAAGAAATTTTTTAATATTAGTTCAATCCATCTAATTTAGATAGACCAATCTAGAAGAAATGATTTTATACCTCATTATTTGAATGATAATAATAAGATTTAATAAAATGTTATCCTACAAATCAAAACAGTTAATTTTTTGTAACAAGACAGCCTATTTTGAAATAATTTACATCGAAAAATATCTTAATTTTTTTGTTTATCGAGTTCAAGTTAATTAAAGTTACAATTAACATGATCATCTTCCTTGAAAACGGGATTGGAACTCAGTATTTTTCCAACTTCGCATTGACTTCTTCCTTTATATGAATTGATGAATTATTCAGAAAGAATCTTGACTGTTAATTTTGTGATCTCAAAATTTATCCGTTGCTACAAACAAGCCATGAATCAATCGGACGGTATGTCTGCACCCGCTAATTAATTATATACGCAAGGACATGATTGTTGGTTCAAATTCAAATAACAAATCAGATAATATGAAAAATTTCAAAGGAATAAAAGGAATAGAAGGAACAAAGTTACCTGAATCGCGCGTTGTCCTTAAGTGTATTCTGTCTCAATGTGCGACGAGAACCGCAACCAAGATAATTCGGGATTGTCACCTTTTAGGGCACGATCATGAAGGTGACTGATGAAAGCCTCCAAAATATATCCAGCAAAAATAACTCGAGTATTGACAATAGATTTTGGAATAGAATTATAAGAAATATTGGAATAGAATTTTCAAATGGAAATTGGTTATAGCTTAATCACTTTTCTGGATGATCATCTTTTGTCGAATGAACATGTATATATAGCCAATTCACAAATGGCTAATAGTGCTCAAATAATTTCATGATTTAATTGGCTTAATGATTATAGAAACGGTAAAAAGGTTATTGTGATCTTTAATGCATTGATAAGCCAAATGTCCAACGGTAAAGAATTGATTAACAATTTTATTAGGGGAATGAATAGTGATCCAACGGAAAGAATATTAAATGCACCAATAAAATGAAGATTGTATAAACGGATAAGTGAAAAGGCATAATTAATATATATTTAACTGCTCAAAGAAATTCTCATATAATGAATTTTGAGTTTTACAATTATATTTCCAACAATGATGACATCCTCCACCCTAATTTTTTTTCCCCCTTTTTTGAGCTAGCTAGAATCCCCTTGTTTTTATGCATATATCTTAGTAAGCCTAGTTTCAGAGTATCATCTTAGCTGTTGAAGCATGAAAAAAAGTAACAACGTGACATTATTAACAGAAATTTTGTCAACCTACAAGAATGCAATTCTCCAAAGGCTATGTCCATTAATACGAGATTCTTTGGGGGCATGAGGTACCACTGTGCGTTTGATATACAACGGAGAGGTCAGATAAATTATTGATGGGGTCGGAGGAGTTGAGCTTTCAGTGGGCCCACTTGCATTGAAACTAACACACATTTATACTGCTAAGGCCCCATTGCAACTTTATAACAAACCCAGCCCCTTTATTGTTTATTTAATGTTAATTTTACTTATCTCATCATTAATTATTCATGTAATCATACCTGACCAACAATTTATTATTTTCTTATCAACAAGATCCAAATAAAATTAAGTACCAAGATCCAAATAAAATTAAGTACTAATTAATGCTGATCTCTCTACGTCTTGAAAGTGAAAGGATGACTATATTGTCGAAAGAAAAATAATTTGGTTCATATATATTAAAAAATTTCACTCTCCGTTAGTCCACCCAATATGGGCAAGCTTTGTCACCAACAAATGTTGATTCTATGTGTGTCAAATGTAATATCTGTATGTAGTCCACACTTAATTAATACAATAACAGTATAACACAACTAACACTAGACGGCAACGTAGCATGTGCTTATAAATGTGAATATGGTATTAACTAAAAAATAAATTGAAGAAACGAAGTGTAAAAACAGCTATTCTATCACATAGGTTGATATCAAAAATATTTTTAGAAATATAAATAGTATAACACAAGCTGCATAATTGTATATTGTATATACCTTGAACAAGGTTAAGAAATTTGAATTTTTTTACAAAAAGAGCACATTACTAGCAGAAAAGATACGCCTTTTTTATACATAATAATCCTAAAGAAACAGAAGAAAAGATAATCGTGAAACACATTTCTATTTATTTACAAGAAACACATTTTTCTCAAAAAAAAAGTGCGACACTTTTGCAATTGTTTATTCAAGAATCACGAGAGCGACGTACAACAAACATACCAATGTTACTTAGAAAAAGATTTTGTGGGGAGGCTGTATCATCCCCATTAATGCTTAATATCCCATATTAGGAACCTAATAATTCTCTTCTAATCTTCCCAACATCTGTCAAACAAAAACCAAATACTCTTTCAATCCAATACAAGATATTATATAATAAAGTGTCTCCAATGCAAGACGCATGTTATTGGTGTTTTCATTTTTGTCGTAAGTGGATGGACACAGATACACCTGCATTGGCTTGTTCAATACAGACGAGGGAAGATATCTGATACTTGGCTTTTACTGTATAATGTGCAAGGAGATATCCGTGTGGCGGGTCATATTCTCTTCTAAATAGTACCCGCTACAAAATTATAAGCGAGATGCTTCTTCCACTGGGGAGGTTGTCTTCGACTGCTTGGTGCTTCTTCCAGCAGAAGAGATCACGGTTGGGAGGAAGTCGGTTTCATGCAAGTCATGCAAATCTGCCCTTTTTGCACGGGACATTTGTTTTGCTATTTAGTACTGTACGACGCGTGTGATACCAACTCTCCAGTTATATTAATTCTGCTAATTTTTTATACAATATTTTATGGGCAATTTATCTAAGCTAATATTGTGTCAAGACTCAAGATTCAACACGAAAAAATCTTATAAAAAGACAAATGAATCAGGTCTCTCCAAAACATATTAATCAATGTACTTTCACTTATTTTATTGTCTGGCAAGTTTCTGGGCCCAACCGTGATAAGATACTTTTCGGGGTCTCAGAAAAAAATTAAACTGCAAATTTAGATGTTGTATCAACTACAAGACAATAAATGAAGAGAATTGATAGTTCAAACAAATAATGCAACAGAACAAAAGAGAAAAAACAAAACAATGTTAGACAAATTAATGTTGGTTCCCCCTTTGTATCGTACAACTCCATTCAATTTCAGACAATGAAGCCAATAGGTCTCAGTTCAGTTCAATTTGTTCTTGTATGCAATTTCCAGCAGGGAAAAAAAAATCAGTAAAAAAGCGAGAATTTATTGACTTTACTTTATCCACCAAAATTAAAACTATATAAATTTTTATAAAAATGTATTCCTTTTTATCTAGATTACTTTATTTAATATATTATTTTTTTTCTTTTATTGAAACAAAACTAAGATTGCCCATAAAAGGAGAAATACTGTACACAGCTAATCAATTGTATACCGTTTCTTACAAAGTTTGTTCGACTACTTTGGAGTAAAGTTGAATTGGAAAGGGTTGTAGTTGCCAAATACTGAAGATCCCCAAAGTTTATTCCATTTGTATGTAATATGACACTTTTTATAGAGGGATGGAAAGCTTATTCTAAATGTTTTTGTAACATATTTCGATAATTTGATGGAAAATTTAAAATTAACGAAAATTTTTACATAAGAGACAAATAATTAACTCTATAAATAAAATTATAAACAAGCACAACACCTAGACATGGGACGATGATAAAGATATAAAATTGCAAGGGCCCATGACTCATGGCCTCATGGGCTATAAACAGCCACGTGGTACGGACAATAGTTTTTTTTTTTTTTTCACAGTAATCTAGCCCCTACAAATTTCAATGCGACGTGGTGTTCAACTGTTCATCCCCTCCAAATTAAATTTAAATTTAAATTAAGAACGCAAAAACAAATTATTTCTTTTGTGGGCTAGCTTTTCCAGTATAAGTTTAAAGCTTGTAGGCCAACAATACTTTTTTCCTGCGAGTTACTGAAGTATAAAATAAAAAAACCCACGTGTATCACAATTAGTTACAGTATTGGTAATGTTTTGCATCACATAGAGTTTGCGTGTCAATCATCTGCTGCAAAAGTTTGAACTTGCTTAGGTTAAAATTTATCAAATGTCGCCAAGCTACAAAGCCCTACATTGAAATAAGTTATTTAGTTCTCATTTGCTTCTTGAAATAGCCAATTTTCTTTTGATGTGAAATAAATAATTTTTTTTGACACTTTAGATAGAGGCTATCTAGTAGAAATAAATAATTTTTGTCTCTGGATTTTTTTCCATTTGAAAAGAGGTACACAATGCATTATATTTTTTAGCTCCCCTTTTCGTCACATAACATTAATATTTTGCCGAATAGTGATATCTCATATTTATATACATATTTTGATCATACTTAGCACCAAAATGACACTCAAACTAATACAAACGTCTCATTAACAACTGTGTTTTCCAAGATTTTGGTACTGTCGCCGCTTCTGTCTTTATTTTGTAGAATTCTCGTGGAAATCGAAGACAAGACATGCCAAGCAAGAAGAATGGACCCTAATCCTCAGCCGGACGACTCATTCCCGGCTCACACACACACCTGCCAGAGACCAGAGAAGACTTTCATGGGCCGAGGCAGATCAAGCATCACGCGAAGGCCCTGGTTTCAGCCCAGACCACATCGACAGAACTAAATTTCGGTCCGAAATCCATGTATGGAAAGCGGATTTTGGCAAGTTTCGAAGAAAGAAATAATTTTTCTTACCCTAGCCGCTAGTGATATGCCAAAAGTCCTTGGCCATTGGCCCATCCTTCGAAAGACCGTCTTTAAACCCGTACTGGACCGGCCCTTCGAAAGATTTATAAAGGGCTGGGGCCTAGAAGGGCCGGATTTTAAAAAGGCCGGATTTAATTTTTGACGAAGACGGGTTTGGATGGGACGGGTATCAAAGGACTAGGTCCGGCCCAATCTGACCCGGTTTATTTAGAAGGGCCGGTTCAATATAAGTTAATAGAATAAAAATGTGTATAAATTTCAAGTTTCATATTATTTTAATTACTAGCCCAATCCGACCCAGTTTATTTGACAATTATTAAGTTGAAAACTAGCATAATTATGAGACATTGACATACCAATTGGTATATGAGTTCTTGTAAACAGTAGCATTCGATATAAAAAATTGCTATATCTTTTGTGTTGACCAAATAATTTTAGTGAACATAAAATTTACTCGTCAAATATGTCTGTTTACTTACCACGATTATTTATGCAATATAAAAAAATTTATTATGAAATCATGAGGAAAATATCAAAATATATAATATGGAATCCTTTGAGTCCTTTGGATCCTTAAGTCCGGCCATTTGAAAGACTAAGGGCTTAGAAGGGGTTTTCAAAGGTCCGGGCTACCTATTCATGAAATAAACCCATCAAACCCGGTCCTTCTTAGACCCTTCTTTGAACCCGGTCCGGTCCGGCCCTTATGTCAAATCCGTTAAATCCGGTCCTTTGAAATCCGGCCCGGTCCTTTTGACTTTCACTACTAGCCGCCTCCTGGATTTTTCCTGAGTGTATTTAGGCACGGATTTTCGACCATAAGAGGATTCCACCTTCTCACCATTATTCTCCACCTTTTTGCATTGTGTTTTTTGCTCTTTCCACGAAGTTTGAAGGCAAGGTAGCGAGTTTTGACAAGGCGGCAGCAATCCAGCTCTGTACTCCATCGATTTTTGGCCATAGAAGAAGAAGTAAAGCATAAGGGCTATTTGGTTATCTCTTTCATTCTTTTATTTTGGTTTTCTATGGGTTTGTATCTTATTTTATGCATGATACTTGTTGTTATTTGCAGTTTGAACATGTTAGGCTAAATTTTATGATGTCTTAGGGCTAGTTAGTAGTTTAGTTTAATATTTGTAATGACTTGATTGATTTATATTATGCTGTGTGATTTGTTTTGTTGAGAAATCATTATCTTACTTGGTTAAATTGATTGTTTGCTTGATTGTTTATCTAATGATGAACTGCAGCGTCTTTAGGGAATTAAACTAGAACGAAGGAGGATGTTAGTTCACAACCGAAAGGTGTAACTTTTATTGATATGAAAGGACATGAATATCTCTGAAAATCCAACTCAACAAACTTAAATAACTAAAATCGGACACGAAAGTTTAGGCTTAGTTATTTACGTGGTGAAAATCGAGTTCCTTACCAAGTCCAAATCAAAATTGCGATAGTTGAGGCTAGGATTTAGGTCTAGTCGTCAAGTATCCTTCACATAGTGTTGTACAAAATTGTTAAGTCGAAACAGAGAGTTTAAAGTATATTTCGGCACGACTTGTACAGATTTCAGTCCAAAATCTATATAATTTGGTCCGAAATTGCCTTCTGTCTTGGTGAAAACCTTAGATAGAAGCACTTTAAAACTAAACTAAATGAACACAAAGTCCTGAAATATTTTCTTGCATTTGTTTGAGTCCAGAAAAATATAAAAATCAACCCAAAAATATTTTATTATTTATTTCTTCAATTTTAATTGTTATTTGATATTGTCTTTTAAATCCAAAACCTCACAAAAATTATTATGTCTAGCTTTTAAGAAAAACTAAGTCCGGTAATCATTTTTACTGTCCATGTGGATCGACCCTTAGCTTTGCCCAACGACTAGTAGGGTAAAACAAAGGTTATAAATTAATTTGACCTAGGTTTGAAAGCCTCTATCAAATAGGAAATGCATTTTCTATATAAATAAATGCTGGAATAAATGTTTTAACATAATTATTAGTAATTCAGAAAAATGTTTGTCTAAAATTAAACTTTTTTTTATTCCTACTACTTACGAAAGCACCAATCAAATAGCCTAAGGAATTAGACAAAACAACATAAATATTTAGACTGTTTTGATAATTATATAAACTGGACCATTTATAGTTTAAATCTGATTTGATAAATGGCTAGATGCGAAGCAATAATACAAATTTAATGACAATTTGCTTTAAATAGAAAAAAAAAACTTATAGCTAGATCGAATAATATAGAATTGATCTTCTCTCCTTGATTTATATTTTATTGTTGGTGCTCCAACCATTAATTAGATTTTAGTGGCATAAATTGAATTCCTTTATATACATTGATTCAACATTTCATAATATATGGTATTTGCACCATTTTAGCACATATTTACAGTTGGCATATGGTTACTTTGATTAAACAAGAGAAGAAAAATAATTTGATGAAATTAAATATTTTTGCAAAAAAAAAAAAAATTTGTCCACAAATTGGGGTTGTGCGATTACTAGTATTAATATAAAAAAAGTTCTTAATAAGGTAGAATTAAAAGATGTATTCTTTTTTAATAAAAAATAAACTAATAAATAAAAAAAAAAACAACACTAATGATAAAATGTGAAATACAACTATATTCTTAACAAAACTTAATCAATGCAAAAAAATTAAATTGTTTAAATTCACAAGGAGATATTTATAGAGGTAAATAAATTTCTTTTATTCGTGTTGGTGTCAAAGGCCTCCAAAATGATACCTTTTATTTTCTTCTAAAATTGCATGTAAGCAATAATAATTTATCTCCAACTTTCTTAAACTTTTCATTTTTTTTCCTGCATGTTAAATGGGCAAACCTACAATCTAAATGCTAATAAAAATGTCAATTTGTAATCTTGAATTTGTAAAGCATCCAAATTAGTCCTTGGGAAGGCGACTTTGTGACATGACAGTTTAACGAAAAAAGGCATCATCGCAAAGAAGGAAAAATAAGAGATGAAAAACATGATTCGTCAAATGACTCCTAGTGCATATGTACAGTGTTACTTTTTTTCACTTTTTATTTATAGCATCATCCATAAACTTATCTCTTTCGTTCTTTCTATTCCCTATTAGGGTCTATCAAAGCCCAGCGTAAATGAGCTATAAACTTTCAATTTGGGCCTTTACCATAAGCAGATCTCAAGTTCTCAACCAGATTTCGTCTCATAAATATTAGGCCTATTTTCTTTGGACCCAATTTTATTTTCATAGTTTCATGGACTTCTCAGTGGGAAACAGATCTTGCTTTCAATATAGAAAATGAAGACTCTTAACCACCCAAGCAATTTTAAAAGTTAAAACCAAGTCTTCGCACTTGATACCATCATCCCACTATAGTCTTATCCGATTCCCACCAAATGAAACCAAGAATCAAATTCCCAACAAAGAGATTATTATACATTGGAGGAGGGATGCATCAAGAGAAATGAGCTATGGCCATTAGAGAAGTGGTGATAAATGACACATGTGTTACTATCCATGAATGCGACGACCTAGGAGACCCGATCACTGGTCGAACAATCACCGGCTCCTGGCTTTGGGACTCGGCTCTGTGTTTGTCTGAATGGATAAGTGAAGCCGTTGCTAACAATCAAGTTAGAATTTCTGGTGCAACTGTTCTAGAGCTCGGGGCTGGAACTGGCCTGCCGGGCCTTTTCGCGGCTACTTATGGCGCGTCACATGTCGTCTTGACAGACGTGGGTTCCCTTGTGCCAAACCTTTGCGCCAACGTGGGAGCAAATGGGCTAGAAGACCTTGTTCAGGTTATAATCTGACTCGTTCTTTTATAAGAATTGAAAAAAAAAAAACGAAGAATTATTAATTATCCACTTGACAATTATCTGTATTGCAAAAGGTCTTTATCCGTTAAAGACTTAAAAAAACTTGTCCGACCCATGGAATGATGAAGGGTTGAGATTAAGAATTTTTTAAAAAAATTATCAGAAAATGTGAAATGGGGAGGGAAACTTTAATTCCTACAAGCTACATATAATTAAATAATTATTACACCACTAACTTTTACGTATAAAAAATAATAATACGATCATTTAACAGAAAAAATTATTAATACGAATTTTAATGAAATATAAATTTTTATAAAATAATATTCATTTTATTTACTCTGGAATTTTTGTGTAACACAGTGCATTCGAGTACTTCCATGAAACATCGTTATGTTAAAATTTCAGTCAACATAAATAATTTGTGAACTTAATTTGAAAGATATTTTTTGGACTATTTTAAACGGAAAATTCGAGTCATGCTTCATATTTTTAAACGGAGCATCCCATCAGGTTGGGCTATAAAAGGTTGTTCATTTCATCCTTTTAATTAGCCCTTTTCTTTTGAAAAAAAAGCATGATTTAAAAACCAACAGTGGCAGAAAGAAAATCATAAAAACAAATAAATATGTTATGTAAACGGTAAATACTCCGCACTCGGCCAGGTTCAAAAATGGCAATGCCCATGAGAATTTCCTGTCGAAATAGAAAGGGACCACTTTGGGTTTTCTTAGGCCCACAACAAAAAAGATGAGTTATTTCTGTTTGTTTAGCTTGGTCCCTTTAGGCTGAACTATAGGAAGAGCTTTATAGATATGCTTAGAAAGCTGGAAGTAACACGAACAAGTGAACTATAGGAGAGCTTTATAGCTATATAGCCCAAAACAGAATACACTAGGCTTCTAGATTTCCAGTCTAGTAGCCCAAGCAAACGTACATGTAAAAGAATAAAAGGTAGAACTTTGACACCAGTAGATGCTAGTTTAGCTGCTGAGCTCGCTAGCTGATGGAATGGATTTTGTCATTATTTTGGCTTTAGAAAAAGGTGGGTTTCATATCTCCATTTCTTTTTTTTTAATAGATAAATCTTTGTATATTTGTACAGACAATTTTGAATTAAGTTTAATTTGTGATTTATTCCCTAACTTTTCAATGATATTACTGGAGGTTATGGAGTTGAAATGGGGCGAAGATGCATCAATGTTGGGTCAGGTAGATGTGCTGTTACTCTCTGATTTATTTTATGACCCAGAGGAGATGCCGGCACTAGCGAAAACTATGCATAGTGTGTGGGCCGAGGGGACAAGTGGTTATGCCGCAAGTGAGGTCAGAGACGGAGTCAACGAGTGCTTAATGGTGTTGCGACAAGAAGGGTTCGAATTTCACGATGTTGCGTTAATGACGCGGCCTTTGAACGGGGACTCAGTGGAGACTGCCGATTTTGCAGTGTATGTAATATCACGTCTGAGCTACACAGGACTTGACTCAGAGAATTGACTGCCCTTTAATTCTCCTTTTATAATTTTGAACTAAATTAATATGAATGAATTTGAGATGAGTAAATTATACCATGCAACCATTGCAATGATATATATGTGCAGTCTTTTGCTATCCTATCGAGACCGGCTAATTTGGTCAGTTATGTGGACCAATTTAAACGTAAATAGGGTCAATTGGCGAGATTTCTAACATTAAATCCAGTCTGATTTACACAAGCACGTGTCTAACGACGTAATTTGCTTTAGATCAAAATATAGGACTAGGCACAAGAACGCAGGCCTTCCTTCTTGGAATTGAATAGGACTAGGCACAGACTATAACGCAACCCCAGTTGCAAATCAAATTATCATTTAAAAAAAAATAAAAATAAAAAAGACGACCCACTCATTTGCACTTTGCAAGGTTAATTAGGGAATATCACGCTACATTTTGAGTTTCAAAGCTTTGTTTGGCTCTTCCTTGACTGCTTAATCTAAAGAATCCAAGTACAGAACATAACTAAACTAGGACATTGGATTCTTGTGGTAATACTAATAATGTTTCCCAGGAACAAAGAGAAAAATTAAGTTTTGACTGCCTCGTTTGACCGTGCTAGATATTAATTGTCAAATATTACACCGGGATGTGGGTCCACTTTATACTCTCCGATACAGAAAATAAAAATAAAACATAGAATCATGAGAACCCGGATTTCTATGGCAGGTACAGACACCGCCCATATAATAGGTTTCTGACAGGCCTAACAAAGTAAGAATATAACTATAAATAAACATTAATAATATAGATTTATAGTTATCAAGAACACATAGTATAGTCGTGGGTCTATGTTTTCTTGTCGGTATAAAAAAATTCACAATAACATACCATAGAGTAATATTTTATTACAAGAAAATAAGAAGTTTAAGAACGAAGACAGATCTTTGATCTAATCTAGTGGCTAAAATTAATATTATTTGAGTAGAGGATGTGAGCTTGAAATCTAGTTAAAATAATTCTGTACATATTTAAAATTAGAAGACCTCACTCTATTTTATTTTCCCAAATGTTAGTAAAAAAAAGTTACAGAAGAAATTTAACACATTTTTTTTTAAAAAATAAACTTAGCAGTGGCTTTCAAGACACCACTTGGCATGCACTTTCATGTCGGGAAAACTTAACAAATTATCGAACAGTTTTGATGGATTTGCAATGCAAATTATGCAATAGATTATCTGTCCGTATGTAATCCATTTTTTTTTTTACCTTATAGAAATATTTTAAATCGTTGTTGTGCTCATTTGCTGTTGCTACTTACTTTAGAAAGTGATACCTCCTGCAAATACCTAATTTTATTGGAAAACTGCATCAGTTTGGCGTAACTGATGGCGCACTCTGCCATATGTTGGTCGGACCAAACTGAAACGTTTAGGTTATATTTATATGTTTATGATGAATTTATATTATTAATTTAAAAGCCATGACAGCAATTGGCTTTTAATTAAAAATATTTTTTTTGGTTAAATAAATAAATTAAAAATAGTCTTATCAATCATTAAAATTAAATATATTTGGAAATCTAAGATAGATAAGGAATTACTTATTCTCATCCCTCCTCGGCGTCATCCCCTCAATGCATTTTATTTTTTTCATTTTCGAAAAGAACTTGTCAGCGTCCTTTTCTTTTACCTTTGATCCCTCATCCCCTACAACCAACTCCTCACCATCCTAACGCATACCCCCCCCCCCTACACACAACACCCCATGCTTATCCTAGTTAATATGAACAATTGTTCCAACAAATAATTTTAATTGTCCTGAGAAGAAATTAATTGTTCCAAAAAAAATATGGGGGAAGGGAGAGAAACAAGGAGGTGGGGAGTACGCTTTGGATAGGGATGATGAAGATGAGCGACAAAAATAGAAAGGTAGTTAGCACTTAATTAATCACTTTCTGAAAATAGAAAAACAAAAAATATGTTCTTTTAGGGGATGATGGGATGATAATTTTGGGATGATCCTTATCAGCCTCGAGGGTAAATATATTTGAAAATCTAAGGTAATTAATGTCTAACCTATAGAAAAAATATTATCCCCTTCTACGACATGCGATCTGAGCCCTTCAATTTTCGTTGATCGATTGATCTAAATTTATGTCAAAAGTACTTTTGGCAAGTATTTTCGGTAGAAAATTTATGCCAAGTTTATATGGCGACTTTCTATAACATAAATTGCTAATTTTGAACTTACAAATTGTTATCTATGAACTTTATGGCAAGTTTCTTAGGACAAATTTTTTATATTTTACATCAAAAATTTTGACAAGTTTGACGAATGCCATATACAAATCGGGGAATGCCATATCTAGTTAATTTTATTTGGGATGTTCCATATACAAATTGTAGTGCATTGCTGCCATTATATCTTCTAACGACACTTATGGATCTAATTTTTGACACTTTTGACATAAATTTAATATATCTTTATAAGAAGCGCGTCGGTGTTCATTTATTTTGAAAATCGAGGACAATTCACATGAAATTTGTTTAAACCTATAAATGTAATTTTGAAGTATGTTCTTCGTTATTTACATAAATATTTAGTGTGCAATTTAAAGAATTATATGGTGGATTTGATCATTGCGCATCAATAAAATAAATAAAAACTGTACCACTAATTTTCAAATGGTTTAATTGATGACCAATCATTTTGTTGTCTGTAAAATATAAGAATATGAAATTTATTTAAATCAAAGACTTTCTATTTATAATTTAGCTTTGTTTTTAACAGACATCGTTTCAGTTGTCAAAATTGCAACTGAAAGAGTTTTAATTCATATATAAGCACTACGAACAACGATGAACAATATTCATAGGCTGATGAATTTCAATCCCAAAAATCTATGCCAACCGATTCATTTTTAAAAACCAGATACATGAGGAAAAAAAATTAAGTTAATTTTTTATTTAAAAAAAAAACACTCTCCTGCAATGCATGCTGCTCAGAAACTTGATATTGCTTTACGATTAATCTTGCTATCTCTCATCAATATTCTACCTAAAAGAGTAAAAGTTCGACGACAGTTGAACTGTCTTGCAGATTGCAGCACTGCAGGAAACAATTTTTTTTTTAGCGTTCAACTTTTTAACAAATTAAATTTTGGAGATTATTATGCCTATACACAATATATTATATATCTCATGTAAATGCTCGGAGATCAATATCAGCCTATAGCATAATAAAAAAATAATGAGGATCAGTGCTTGTTATTTTTTTCCCTGTGCAAACGCTGCACCATTTATCACTTCAAGTCTTGACTCACAGAGTCACAGTCAAGAGTCAAGACTGGAGAGGATCAGTCTGAAAGGTAAGTAGGTAATTAATTTGTAATAACATCATTCCATGTGCAGTTAAGGACTTGCATTAAGTTGGAGCAGTGCAGTGTGCACAGGACCCCAAGGCGGCAGTTAGCCACTCAAAAGAGTTGCAGCTGCTGCAAGTCAGGATGCTTGCATGCATCTGCACCGACGCAACTGTGATTACTGTGCAGTGCATGTCCATTTACATGCACCCATAACCCAATAAACCATTCACCCTTTTCTCAAAAAAAAAAAAAAAAAAAAAACCCATTCACCCCATGCTTCCAGCGTGGCAATTAGTGTCCCAATCCCAACTATGCGCACACTGTGTCATAATCAGGTAACCCAGGCCCATAACATTTTAGTTAAGAATTTAATTGATAGTATATATTATTAAAAGAATGCGATCTTAATTAGTGATTAATATTCTCTCAACTTTTCTAAATTTGTCTCTTATTAGTATTTAGTACAATGCACGTCTAGAACTGAGTGAGTGGGAATATATATTATAGATTTGAATGAACTTTTAAGGCAGATGGTATTGTACCAGACAAAAATTTGAAACAATAGAATACCCTCACAACCATTACAAGTGTGCTGTTCTTGTAAAAAAAAAAAAAAAAAAGCACCATCATGTTATTAAGTTATTCCTCCGTAACAAGTCCAAAAACATCAATTTCTCTGTTTAATTATTAACCATATATATCTAGCATTTCCTCCGCCCTTTCTTCTTTTTTTACCCAAAATTCACACAAAACTTTCATTTACAAGTCTCTTTGGATGCTGGATCATGAAATCTCTACCTTCAATTTTTTTTTTTTTTTTTTTTTTTTTTTGGAGCAAAGAAATCTCTGTCTTTTTGTTACTCTGAAATATGAGAAGACATATACTGTTATAATTGTTATGAGAATATTTTGTGGTCTCAAGGGTAGGTATTGAGATTTGAGATGACGTGAAACCTCTGACTGTGTAGTGATAGCCTTAACAGAGTGTTGGAGTCAAACAAATCAATCCATCAAAGAATCTCTGATGCAAAATGTCATAGCCAACAGGAGGCTTTTCAAGCCAAAACAAAATGGGTCAGATTTTGGTGCACAACAAACCACGCTGAATCTGAAATTCTGAATATGTCCAGTCGCGCGTTATTATTATTTACTTAATTAATGGTCTGTCAGATATGACTCCCCCACTGTGGCATGCCGTTGGATGCTTACCACGTGTCACCAATAGAGCGCTGAACAGAGATTCAGTCAATTTTGTTTTTGTATATTATTTTCCTTTTTTTTAAATTAATTGGTTGTTAAATTGTAATCAGTGTAAGTAAAAAACCAAAAAGTAAATACATAAAGAAACATTTTGGTTTAAATTTTGTTAAATAGAACATTTTTTAGCAAAAGTGGTGGAAAACAACGCCAACTGTTTCTATGTCAACAGAAGATATCATTACAAAGCAATCCAAGTAGCGATAAAATTATTTTACTGTTTTATTTACAGAAAAAAAAAACTTATATATCTTATTGCAGCTGCCAAGTGCCAAGTTCATCGACTGTTCTAGGATTTTATGCGAAACTGTGAGTGAGAATATCCAAACACATTAGTAAGAATTTTTCATGTAAATATAAACTATTAACTACCCAATATTCGAATATTTTGGCCTCTAAACATGAACCTAAAAATATTTATAAATCTTGATGCAACGTGAAAGTAATTATTTTTATACTCACAAAAGATCCAAAATGTAAAATAAATAAGTGGACCTGAGTTGATTGTGGGTGTCACGTGCATCCAACTCATTCATTCATCGCACTCCTCAAAGATACTGATTTCTCACTTTTTATTTCCTTGTCAGACCAATTTGATCATGACATATTTATAACTTTTTTTTTCTCCCAACCTCTCTTATCCTTTTATTTGATTTTAATGATTTTAATTGTTTCCTCTTATGCAATTGAGCCTCGCTTTTGAGGAGTTTTGTGCTTTTCTGCCAGAGGTGCTTGTACTGCTGTTTCCTCTCCCCATATACTACCCCTCTCTCTTTCTCTGTATCTTCTGTGATTATCTCAATTGCACATTGGTAAAATCTCACTTTCACTTGCTTTTGTGTGTGTGTGTGTGTGTTTTTATTTTGAAATGATCACTTGATTGTTGCCACGGGCCCACGATCTCCCGCATAGATTTTACTTTTCCTAATTTTATTGCAGCATTCAAGTTTTCTTTTTTTTTTTTGGTATATATACATGTAGTTAAATAAAAACGTGCTTTATTCATTTTAAGTAAAAAAATATTACCAGTATCAACATACTAGATAGATAAATTAAAACAATTGGGCAAACAATAAGGAAGACTACATAAATTCGAGCTAAAAGGGTAACAATAGAGTTTGATAACAATTAATATTGACCACGTATATTTCAGAATGATTATTTTTACTTTTACGCAACCACAATATTTTCATTTCCACTTTTAAAATATTTTCCGAGTAGTTCGTTAAGTCGGCGATATCGTATGGTCTAACTTTTTTTTAATACAATAGAAAGCTATCTTACATTATTTTTAAATAATAAAAATGGAAAGAGGAATATACATGCAACCTAATTGATTCCTATATAAAGAGATATTTTATAGTCAGATAAAAAGTTTAATATTGGTTTTGTTTAATTTTTTCAAAAAAATCTAAATGAGACTTACGTAAACATTTTAAAGAAATTATAATAAACAAAGGATACCTCTAGTTGTTATTTATCTTCCATTCTTTCTATATTATTCAAATTTGCTCATGTATCTTAAATTCTTAACAAAAATGTAAATGATTTCTAATAGTTCTCTTACTTCTTAACCTTATTTTGAGTGTACCGCCCCCAATATTTTTTTATTACTATTTGAATTTTGGACCCATTATATATCAATCGATGTCAAATAAATAATATATTTATTCCAGGTTATTTAATATTTTTATTAATATATTGAAATTTTATTAATTATACCAATGTTGATTGCTCACAAAATAAACTTTCATATATGAAAAAATTAAATTAAATAAAGTAAATAAAATACTCATGTTTTTTTTACATTTATTACTAAATTTCCTAATGTTATGAAAAAATTTTGTTTCAAGTTGAATAAATACCAATATTAAACAATAAGACCCGAAGAAACTATGATTTTATTCATTCAATTTATTAATCAAGACTAAAGTAAAAGCAACCCAGAGGAGAGGATCGAATAGAAAAGTTTTAAGGTACGGTCAAGATTAAAATTGAAAATTTCAGAGAATTGCAGTACTAATTAATTCCTTTTACTTCATATAAAAGTTGGTTTAACAGGGCTTTGCAATTGGGAATTTCCGAGTAAGAGTAAGACCTCTTTTAAACTTTTTTCTGAACCCCACGGCACGCAGTCGGCCGTTCTTATAATAATAAAAAACAAATAGCCGTTGGAAACAGCAAAGATACCACACTTAACAGTTAAACCCACACATGAATCCACGCCCGCTCTAATTAATGATTGCGCATCTAACAACCTAATCTCTTGTGGGCCCCATTCTCCAGTGACACACACATTTTTTGTTTTACACTACCCAGACTAATTTACTGCCGCTTGAGCGCTGTCACTGCTGGCGCAAGCTCTGCGTCCCTTCTCTCTCTCCTTCTCACTTCTCAGTGCAATAAAATCTAGTAAACGGGTACAGAGAGAGAGAGAGAGACAGAGACCTCTGTTTGGGATGTAGTCATAGTCATAGTCACCTCAGTTCTCTCTCTGTATTGTGTTAGGTTGGGTAGCCTTTTATCTTTTACTGTGCTCTTCTCTTTCCCTCTCTGTTTTTTACTTCCCTTTTGTGTGTGTAAATGCCACAGAGGCGGTGGTAATGGGTAAGAAAGGTGCTAGCTCTTGGTTGACGGCCGTCAAGCGCGCCTTCAGATCTCCTTCTAAGGACGATGATTGCCAGGTCACCATTTCCTCTCACTCTCTCTCTCTCTCTCTCTCAAAGTTAGCTTCTTTATAACTTCTAGTAAGTAGTAACACACATACCTAACATTTTTTCTTCTCTTCTTCAGCAAAAGAGAGAGAAGAGAAGATGGCTCTTTCGCAAATCATCTACGACACTCGACCAACAAACGCCGCCTCCACCCACACCACCACTGACGAAGACATCATCAGCCACACCAACGGCTACAACGCCGGCGGTCACAGATGAGCAGAGGCACGCGATAGCGCTAGCTGTTGCCTCGGCTGCCACGGCCGAGGCAGCGGTCGCCACAGCTCAAGCGGCGGCTGAGGTGGTGCGGCTTACGCGACCATCTACTGCCTTTGTTAGAGAGCATTATGCTGCCATTGTAATACAAACTGCATTTCGTGGTTACCTGGTAGGTCAAAGTTTTTTTTTTTTTTTAATTTTTTTGTTTGTTTGTGGATTTATTATTTAATGATGAACTTAATTACACAGTTGTTTTGAAGTGACTTTTCACATTTGTTCTCCTATTTCTAATTTGAATTTTTTTTCCCTAATAGTTTGTGAAGTATTGCTGTATTGGTCAAACTTCTGTTTACATACTAAGTTGCTTACGTGGCACAAATGGGAGCGACCCATGATTTGACACGTTTGGGGAGCTACATAAATATTTCTTGTTATTGCTAAAATGCCAAAAAAGAAAATTTTCATCTTAGTGTTTTTATTTAAATAAAACAATGATAACTATTTGGTATTTTTGCGATTATTATGTTTGCCTTGAGGATGCCTGAAATCGAAAACGACCAAATTTGTTTTCCTTTTGGTGTTGGAACCAGGACCAAATGTTCAAAATGCTATTATAGTTTTGGTTAAGTTCCTGATGATAAACAATTATCCTTTCGCTTTTTGGGGTACCTTCCTTGAATGTGAAAAATTACAAAAGCAAACTGTCACACTCCCATGCTCTTATGCCTTTCGCTTTTATAAAAAGAAGCGAACAGTGGTATGCCAGCTATCATCTATTTTTAAGGATGGTCTGTCTGGCAGACTAAAGTTCGGTTCCAAGCTAATGCTATTTCAATAGTTTTGGTGTGTAATTAACTCATTAAGCTGAGAATACTAGGGAAAATAAATTATTTTTGTTAATATACGGGAAAAACTTTTGTCAATATATTCGAGAGTAACACTAGAATCAAATATATATATAGTGTAATATTCCATCTCTATGTTTACTACAATTGACCATATACAGTTAACATTTGTGTTCTTAAAAATTAAAATAGTGTAATAAATAATTTAGGAACTTAATGAAAATAAGGTGAAATAAACTTTTGGACTTTTTTTTTAAATTTTTTAATGTAAGGACTCAACGAAGACATCCTCTTTAAAATGACTATCCCGGGGTCTTAAAAACAATATCATGTACCATAATTATTTTCATTTAATGTTCGTATTGATTATCAGGCAAGAAGAGCACTTAGAGCACTGAAGGGATTGGTGAAGCTACAAGCCTTGGTAAGGGGTCACAATGTACGAAAGCAAGCAAACATGACTCTTAGATGCATGCAAGCACTGGTGCGAGTTCAGGCTCGGGTGCGGGACCAACGCATCAGACTCTCGCAAGAGTCGACAGGCTGTTGTAGTACCAAGTCGACTTACAGTTGTGACACCTCTTTTTGGGACTCCAAGTATCTTCAGGACTATGCCGAGCATCGTTCCATGGTAGGACTATGAAGCAATACAACATAAAAACATCACTCCCATCTACTTTGTATATTTTTGGTGTTATGATATAACTTACAAATGGACAGTTGTAATCTGAAGATGCCAGTAAAGAGATCAGTATTTGAAACAAAAAACATTAATGGTACCAGCAACTTCTGTTGCTATTCCAGATGTCTTGAAAGCATGCTATAAGTTGAAGCACCATAGACATTGATAGTTTAACTTGTTAGTTCTAATTACTTCAAAATCAAATAATTGATTTGTTTTGTTTTGTTTTAGGATCGTTCCAGAGATGGTAGTACTGTGGCTGAAGATTGGGACCAGCAGCCACACACACTTGAAGACATTCAAGCTCTGCTTCAGACAAGAAAAGAGGCTGCGTTAAAGCGAGAAAGAGCATTGTCTTATGCATTCTCTAATCAGGTAAAAAACGTTCATATCCATCCAGTATCAGCCCTTAAACATATCTTTTTGGTTACTCCTTTATCACTTTTATTAAAATTAAACTAAATCTCAAAATTTGTCTTGTTTTGTAGATATGGAAGAACCCATCTGCTTCAATGGAGGAAGAAACAGAGTCAGAGACGATTTCTACATCTGAGCCAATCCAGCCACGATGGATGGACCGTTGGATTGCATCGAGATGCTCATTTGACAACCGAATGAGTAGCAGGGCAAGAACTTCCACTGATCATCGGGACCCGATAAAGACAGTGGAGATTGACACTGCACGCCCTTTCTCTTACTCTACTCCGAGAAGGTCACATAGTCATTTACAACAAGTCCAGCAGCAGCAAATCCCACACCACCAACCTCAGTCACCCCTCCATCATCGGTCCCCAGTGACGCCGTCTCCTTCAAAGGCGCGACCAATGCAGCAGGTAATCGAGATTTGTTCTTGCTGATTTAGTAACGTGTTCAACCCAACAAAAATTAGGGCTTATGACAGTTTGTAATAAGTGGACTCGTTGCATTTAATAGCAATTTAATACCTACTTTTTTGCAAAAGTCCAAACATTATTTTCATATGCCTACGGGCTTTAAATAAAAAAAAAACATTATTTTCATCACATGACAAGTACTCTATTACATAAATGCTATGTTTTACACCATCTGTACCAGGTTGCCTATTAAGGTAATTATTTATTCACCTTCTAAATTTTTGGGCATGGCAGGTGAGATCTGCTAGCCCAAGATGCGCTAATGTAAGCAGTGGGGCCCACAACCTGCCAAATTACATGGCAGCAACAGAGTCGGCTAAAGCCAGGCTCAGGTCGCAGAGTGCACCAAGACAGCGCCCGGCAACACCGGAGCGAGATAAGGGTGGATCCACTGGCTCGGCAAAGAAGAGGCTCTCATTTCCAGTCCCGCCGGACTCGTATGGGTATGGGTATGGGTATACACAAAGCCTAAGAAGCCCAAGCTTTAAGAGTGTCGCCGGTCGATATGTACCGGATCTTAGGTCAAATTTTTCTTCATGTAATGAGAGCCTTGGTGGAGAGATTTCACCTTCTTCCACAACAGACCTTCGGCGGTGGCTTAGGTGAGAGTAGATCGGTTCCTTGGTGGTAATCTTGTAAGGCTTAGAGTTGTAATTTTTTTATTATTCGTTTGTTTGTGCTGTGCAAGTAGCATGATTAATGAGGCCTTTTTCCTTCTCTTTTTAGTTTGGTTGGTTGTTTTTATCTCGTTGTTTGTTGTACAATAGCACGTGAGTGTTTGGTAATTTGGTTCTGTACGACGAGTTTTGTGCTGTTAAAAAAATGTGAAATTAAATGTAATCTGCAGAAAGAGGCCTTCCTGTTTCAGAAAACTGTAGCTAGAATTAATACCGTTTTATAGCAGTGAATTTCTAGTCTACTGTGCAGTGTGCACTGGCACTGGCAGCAGAATGCTACAATCACATCGACATAAAGGGGTTTCTATACGCCTACGGGCTTTAAATGTCAAAAAAAGAAAAGAAAAAAAAGGGAGGTTCTATACTTCTCCAACCCTGTTTTAATTTATTTTTTGGTCAGTGTCCAAAGTAACATTAGTTTAGATGCTGGGTCTTGCGGGCTTATGTTGTGGACTTGTGGGGCATATTTTGTGCCGTACTATTTAAAAATAATAAAAAAATAATATTAAATATTAATAATAATATCGAAATAATCGAAATTATTTAAATAATAACGTAATTACGGAATCCGAGATTCCGATTGTAGTTACGGAAACTCAGATTCCGTAACTAGATAAAAAATCATATTTCGTTCCGAACTCGCCTCTCTCGCACCCCATTCCTCTCTCTCGCGACAGCGACCTCCCTCTCTCTCTCGGTAAGTTTTTTTTCAATTTATTTAATTTATTAGTTTATTTAGTTAATTAATTAGAAAAATAGATAATATATTGTAAAAATAATTTAAAAAATATGAAAAAATCATAAATAATAGAAATAATTTTAATATGCAATTCAAATTTATTTTCATTTTTTTTACATTTAATAATAAAGATTTTGATAATTAAATATTACAAAAATTACAGAAAATTGTTAAAAATTGATAGGATTAATTTTAAATGTAGGAAAAATTATTGAAAAGAGATTTGAACCGCTTCTACCGGAGGTTAGTTTTTCTATATGTATATTTATTTATTTTATTAATTGTAAATAGTTAATTCAAAGAAAAAATAGTGAATGAATAGAAATGCTTGTGAATGATTGAATGATTGTTCGGTGATAATTATAGGATGGGATGCAGGTTTAAATTTTTGGAAAACTCTCTCGGTACAGGAGAGATGCTGCCGAATTTTTTTTAGATTTTTTAATTTATTGATTGATTTTTAATTGCAGTAAAGTCGAAATGGCACCGCGAAGAAGAGTACCACAGGATCCACGTCGATCCACGAGGCCTCGACCTGATCTAGCCGTTTCTACATCGGCAGGAGACCCCGGCGCTTCTACATCGGCAGGAGACCCCGGTCCTCCCCTTGCTGATCAGCTCCTGCACCTATGCGAGTTGGAGCTTCGAGACGTACGAGTAAGTTTTTTGTATGTATATATCTAATTTTGTTCGAAATAATATAAATAAAAAATAATTATTATTTTTAATTATTAAGGCTTGGAAGCCTGAAGTGCACAAGGCAAAGATGAGACAGAGCGAAGAGGTGGACCAGCGCCTCGTGATATTGGACCTAATTCATTTCACTGAGTTAGGTCACATGCCATTGGATCGATCCCTGATACAGGGTCTGACCCATACCTTTCACTTTTCCCGCGTAGGCGAGATGACGGTGGATCTAGAGTTATTGATTTTTCAAATTTTTTTTGATACATATTTATTTATTATTATTTTTTAGTTTTATAAGTAAAAATTTAAAATTATCATGTAGGACGTCGCCTTTATTTTCGACTTACCTACGACTGGCCTACCGGTCACCGGTCGTACAGATTACGACGATATGCTTTTACTAGCCGATCTTGCATTGCCGCGGGACACTCCTATGGATGACGTCCTAGATTGCTTCAGAAAAAAGATAAAAGAAGGACGTCCTAAGAAGTAAGAACTCTTTTAAAACTTAATTATAATTATGATTTATGCTGTTATATATATTTAAATTGTATATTTAACGCAGGAAAAATCACGCGGTGACGTTGTAAAACTGCGTGATATGTGAAGAGATGGGCTTGTGACACAGGATGTCGGCAGGATCGACAGATACACATAGGCCCTGGTGCTGGAGTTGATCGGTTGCGAGTTGTTTCTAGATGCCACAGAAGATTCCGTTCCATGTTTTTATCTGGAGTTAGTTCGGGTAAGTATTTATAAATATTATATTTAAATCGTACACCCTAAACCTTAAACCACTACAAACTTGATTAAAAATCTCGAAACGCTTATGAAATATTTATAAATATTTGCAGGATGTTTCATCGGGACATTCAGTGAAAATATAATTGGAGTGCGGCCACACTTGCCATGTTGTACCGCGATTTGGACAATGCCGCCATGGGAAAAGGTGGTCAAAAGATTGCAGCTCCGTGGGTATTGCTGCAGTTGTGGTCGTACGCTCGTCTGTTAGTTTGCCGGCCGGCCGTCATGAAAAGTTTCAAGGACTGGGGCCTACCATGAGCCGACAGATGTCCGCCGTACGGGAGGTATTTTTTTATATTTTCAAATAAAAAATACCTTTAACAGTGTTTCATTTTTTTTTCGAAAAAACACAAGTACAATGGAATCGTAATGATTGTGCAGGCAACGGACGACACGACTTAGGTCGAAAAAAATTAAAGGTCTCTGTCGCAATGGTATTGAGTACGCTCGTGACGTACTCTTGAAAATGGATCATGGGCACGCGGTGTGGAGGTGATATCTCTTATTTATATATGTATTTTGACCGTACTTAGCATTCAAATACTATCCAAACCAATCATACTCAATGTGCTTTTGTGCTTTATTTTGCAAGATTGGGTACTGTCGTGGAATTTGACTTGTTTTGTAGGAACGTGGTGAATTTGACACAATAATTGTATAAAAGAGAGAACTTTTGGGAAGAAATGACTAAATGGAATCCATAGCACTGTAGAGCTCATCCTAAGCTTTCCAACGATCTTTGAATCACCTCAATCGGAGTCCGAATGAAGAAATTATGGTCAAAATACTATCGGTGCGCAATACTGGAAAACTATTTCGGTCCGAAATCGCGTGAAAAAATCGGTTTTGGCAAGTTTTGAAGATGGAAACTTTATTTTATGGCATGATCTTGTGAACCTTTGCCCTAAGCTGCCTCCGAAGCCTCCTCCCTGGCCATATATGCACGAAAATATAGAGAGCATAGTATCCCACCTTCCATAACATTTTTTTCCACCTTTTCCACCACCGTTCTCACGCCGAAAGGCGTGGGATTCCATCTCTCGCAGCGGAGCACGACCATGGCAGCAATCTTGGAGAAATTCTAGACGCGACAGCGGTAGAACCAATCCAACCACGGCTCTAGACGATCGATATCTCGAGTTAGAAGCGATATTTGGTTTATTCCTTCCTTTTCTCTTGATATTTTGATCAAATGGAGTTTGTATCTTATTTTACTTGCATGTTAGGATAGATTAATTATGTCTTAGGGCTAAGTAGTAGTTTAGTTTAGTATTTGTGATGACTTGATGGATTGATTGCTATGTTATGTGATTTATCGTGTTGAGAACTATTGATATGTTTAGTTATATTATTTGTTTACTTGATGTTTATCTATTGATTAATTGCAACGTCTTTAGGGCATTAAACTAGACTAAACACATGATAGATTAAGTATTTGAGGTAAGCCAAACACTCGAAAAAGTAGGTTAGTTCACAACCGAAAGGTGTAGCTTTTACTGATCCGACAGGACTTTAAATACCTCTCGAAATCCAACATGATAAACTTAAGTGACTAAATTCCGACACGAAAGTTTAGGTTTAGTCATTTACGTGCTAAAAATCGAGTTCCAAACCAAGTCTAAAACCAAAATTGCGACGACTGAGGCTAGGATTTAGGTCTGGTCGACAAGTAACCTTCACAAAAGGTGGTATTAAATTATCAAGTAAGAACAGAGAGTTTGGAGCATATTTCGGAGCGACTTATATAGATTTCGGTCCGAAATCTATACATTTCGGTCCGAAATCCTTGCTGCCCGTGTGAAAACACATGTAGTGAGAGCTTCAAAGCTAAACTAAATGAATCCTAAACCCTAGGACATCTCTTGCATTTATTTAGAGTTCAGAAAAAATAAAAAATAATTTAGTTACTTGCATCTTTAGATTTAATCATCCAAAATCCCATAAAAATTGTCTTGTCTAGCTTTTGTGAGAAAGTAAAGTCTAGTAATCAATTGTACCGTCCCTTGGGTTCGACCCTTAGCTTTACCAGAACGACTAGTGAGATAAAACAAGATATATAAATTTATTTGATACCGGGTTTAAAGCCTCTATCAAATTGGCGCCGTTGCCGGGGACGGTTTTGATATTAGAATTTACTTTAGTAACGAGAGACTATATATTGTATCTTTCATTTATTATTTCATTTTTTTTTAAAAAAAATTCACTTGTATCACCGTGTTTTATTCTTTTCAGGACCGTGAACATGAAATTGAGGACAATTGGAGGCGACAAAGAGATCCAAAGGATGTAAGCATGCAACAATTATATCACCAATTCAATGTGGTGAACAACAAGATAGAGACAGCATGCAAGAAAAGATGGAGCGAGCATCAAGATCGACTCAAGCATCAACTCAATTTGATGAACAATACCATAAGGAGAGCATGTAGGGAATGACAACTTGATGCAAGGCCCATACATGATGCATATAACTCTAGTTTGACTAATATCTCTTGTTTTTCTAGGTGTAATTCATGTTCAATGTCTCAAGATGAATTTAAATCAAATTTCATGGTGAAACTTCTAATTCTCAATTACTTTCGCAATTGTCAAATGATAAATTGATACGTGAAGATTTTATGGACCAGCAAAGAAAACAAAATAAGAAAATTCTTGAAAAATTCAATTTGATAGAGGCTTTAAATCCGGTATCAAATAAATTTATATATCTTATTTTACCTCACTAGTCGTTCTGGTAAAGCTAAGGGTCGAACTCAAGGAACGGTACAATTGATTACTAGACTTTACTTTCTCACAAAAGCTAGACAAGACAATTTTTATGGAATTTTGGATGATTAAATCTAAAGATGCAAGTAACTAAATTATTTTTGGTGTTTTCTGGACTCTAAATAAATGCAAGAGATGTCCTAGGGTTTAGAGTTTTATTTAGTTTAGTTTTTAAGCTCTCAGTACACGTGTTTTCACACGGGCAGCAAGGATTTCGGATCGAAATCTATATAAGTCGCTCCGAAATATGCTCCAAACTCTCTGTTCTGACTTGATAATTTAATACCACCTTTTGTGAAGGTTACTTGTCGACCAGACCTAAATCCTAGCCTCAGCCGTCGCAATTTTGGTTTTAGACTTGGTTTGGAACTCGATTTTTACCACGTAAATGACTAAGCCTAAACTTTCGTGTCGGATTTTAGTCACTTAAGTTTATCATGTTGGATTTCCAGACGTATTTAAAGTCCTGTCGGATCAGTAAAAGCTATACCTTTCGGTTGTAAACTAACGTACTCTTTCGAGTGTTTGGCTTATCTCAAATACTTAATCCATCATGTGTTTAGTCTAGTTTAATGCCCTAAAGACGTTGCGATTCATCAATAGATAAACATCAAGCAAACAAATAATATAACTAAACATATCAATAGTTCTCAACACGATAAATCACATAACATAGCAATCAATCCATCAAGTCATCACAAATACTAAACTAAATTACTACTTAGCCCTAAGACATAATTAATCTATCCTAACATACAAGTAAAATAAGATACAAACTCCATTTGATCAAAATATCAAGAGAAAAGGAAGGAATAAACCAAATATCGCTTCTAACTCGAGATATCGATCGTCTAGAACCGTGGTTGGATTGGTTCTACCGCTGTCGCGTCCAGAATTTCTCCAAGGTTGCTGCAATGGTCGTGCTCCGCTGCGAGAGATGGAATCCCACGTCTTTCGGCGTGAGAACGGTGGTGGAAAAGGTGAAAAAAAGTGTTATGGAAGGTGGGATATTTTCCTCTCTGTATTTTCGTGCATATATGGCCAGGGAGGAGGCTTGGGAGGCAGGTTAGGGCAAGGGTTCACGAGATCATGCTATAAAATAAAGTTTTCATCTTCAAAACTTGCCAAAACCGAATTTTTCACGCGATTTCGTACTGAAATGGTGGATTTCGTACCGAAATGGTTTTCCAGTATTGCGCACCGATAGTATTTTGACCATAATTTCTTCATCCGGACTCCGATTGAGGTGATTCAAAGATCGTTGGAAAGCTTAGGATGAGCTCTACAGTGCTATGGATTCCATTTAGTCATTTTCTTCCAAAAAATTCTCCATTTTATGTAATTATTGTGTCAAATCCACCACGTTCCTACAAAACAAGTCAAATTCTACGGCAGTACCCAATCTTGCAAAATAAAGCACAAAAGCACATTTTGTTTCATTGGTTTGGATAGTATTTGGGTGCTAAGTACGGTCAAAATACATATATAAATAAGAGATATCATGTGGAGACCATACGATGAGGTGAGCCAAGTGTTCATGCCTCCGTATGTCCGCCTTCCGATGAGGATGTACTGTCTCCGTGTGCTATGCATCCATTACTGGATCGTGGCGTGGCACCATGCCGATCGGGTCATGCATCAGTTCATGCTGTACCAGACAGTTCCGCCTCCAATACATCTGGTGCGTCAATTTTTTGACATTCGTGATTTAAAATACAACATTTACAATATATGCACTAAATCTGATCTAAAATAAGCAGGGTTGGAGGAGGATGAAGCAGCTGTTACAGTATACGCATACCACATTTCGGGGGAAGGATTGGCGGGACCTTTTCGGTGTTGAGGCGGCTACGTGGACCGACATGACTCTGGTCGAGGTGGCAGAGGTGCGGCCATGGAGCGATGAGGTTTTGCCCTCTTACGACCGATGGATGAGGGTACATGGAGGTGCTCATCTTGTCCCCATTTCGGGAGCAGCAGAGCAGATTCCGGCTCGAGAGCTGACCTACCTTCTGGAGGCGCCCCATCGCGTCAGTATGGTAAGTTATTTTATTTGGAATAATTTTTATTTTAAGCAAATGAAAATGAATTATTTTGTAATTTGATTGCTAACAACAAATCAACAGGTGAAACATATATTGACCGAAACTCTACGAGCATGTGCGTGGGCGGTGAAGAAGGGATGCAGACGTGCTGGAAAGTAGTTGCTGAAGAGCTGCAGCACGCAGTTGGACCTTGTTGGCAAGCCTCATCGATTATCTCACCTCTTAGAGGTGAAGGGTCTACCGACGGACATCGACTCTATACCAGATTCGTCGGATAAGGATCATATGCCAGAGCCTGGATTCGAGGAGCAGCAGTTCATGAGGGTATAATAATATTTATAATATTATTATTTCGTTATTTTGTTATCTAGAATATTAATAATAATATTTTTAATATCATTATATGTAACAGTCATCTGACCATACTCTGCACGACTGGGACACATATTTCGATCAACCAAGACCCAGCCAGCCTATTATCAGGAACAGACGGAGAGAGAGCCACACAGCCACCCAACAACCCAGCTCTCAGCCCGCCAGTGAGGATCTACCCACACCCCCCACCCCCATGCCCACCACCATATTATGAGTACGGGACACATTATCCACCGTATCAGACGCAGTTTCCGTCATATCAGACTCAGTATCCACCTGGCCCACCATTCTATTCTCAGGCCGAGTCTACATCGGATGACGCATTTTTCTCGTCGATTGGTGTACATCTCGATGATCCGTTCACGCCTCCAGCTTAGCAATCATTTGGTCAGACCTATGGTCCATTTGGTCAGACCTATGGCGAAATCTCTTCTTCTAGTGCACCGCCTCATCATCCCACTCCTGAGATGCCTCCTCGTCCACCCCCAGTCGGACTTGCTCGCGGACGAGATCCCCGACAACCACTAGGTCCTCCGCTTATTTGGTCCCCGAGCGAGGGGATGTGGATCCACCGTACTGGGCATTATTAGGACTTATTTATATTTTTTATTTATGTATATATTCGTATTGTGACTTATTTATGTATGACATAGTTATGATATATTTATATTTCGTATTGTGACTTTCAGATTTATATTTCGTATTATGAATTGCTTTGCGTATTAATTTCACTACGGAAACTAGTCGTCTGTCGCTCATGAGTGCAGAAATTTAAATTACAAAAATTAAAAAATATATATGTTTGAATTCCCAACATATAATATTTAAATATTTTTTTATTTTAGTTTGCGACTTATTAAGTTTTAGGTGTTCTAAGCCATTCAAATTATCTAATATATTACATAAATATAATTAAATTTTATTTAAATAACGCAAAATACAAAATGATAAATTTCAAACTATAATGAGGTGCATTAAATTTAAAATTATAATACAAAATATAATTAAAATTTAATTAAATACAAACTATAATACAAAATTTCAAACTATAATGACAAATATTTTTATAATAAAAAATTATATGAAATATTTTTAGAATACAAAATTTTAAACTAAAAATTATATGAAATTTAAAAAAATTAACAACAAACAAAACAAAAAACGAAAAACAAAAACAGAATTCGTAAAAAAAAAACAAAAACAAAAACAAAAAACAAAAAATAAAAACAGAATTCATAAACAGAATTCTCTCTTTCGGACTGTAGTTTAATTACGGAATTCCAGTTTCCGTAATTATCGTCGGAATCCCAGATTCCGTAATTGCGTTATTATTTAAATAATTTTGATTATTTCGATATTATTATTAATATTTTATATTATTTTATTATTATTTTTAAACAGTACGGTATTTTGTGGTACATCGGTTGCATTTTGAACAATCCTTATCTTCATGAAGATATTTAAGAAATCGTACAATTCATTTTAAGTTCACATGGATTGCATTTTGGTTTACATATATGACCTCCTCCCACAATTCTACTCTGCCAATTTACTCGTCTAAAAAACATAATGGTGAGCTGAGAAGGCCTCGTACTTTCTGACTTGTAAAAAGGTCTTCTACCTCAGAAAACAGATTATGAAAAATGAAATTCTAAAATAAGGAAGTTCAAAGGACCTGAAAGATTCCGTAGGTACAAACAAAGAGATAAAAAGAAAAAGATCTTTTATTTACTACAGCTATACGTTCACAATTTTTCTACTTGAAAACAAAAAGAATTCTCTGCAACCACTATACAGAGAATACGTGCATTTTATTAACAGAAAAACGTTCATCTAACTTTGTTTCAAAGAAGTATAATTAATTAATAATAAAAGTGCGTAATAATCTAGAGAGAACTCCTTGCTATCTCCAAAGCATCCTCTACAGTAGATACACTTTTAAGCTTAGCTTTATCAACAATTGGCTGAGACCTGGCGAGTTGTGGGAGAAGAGCAAATTCCTGAAAAGATGGTAACAAATTTAACTACAGTTAACAAATGTTAAGATCTCAAAAGAGAATATAGCAGCACTGAATCTATCATACTTGCCAGATATGACACCATACCAACCATTGCAGTGAATCTAATGAAGATGATCTTAGCAGCAAACTTTTAATTGGATATGCAACAACTGTTTAAAAGCCAGTTGTTGCTGCTTAAAAAGATGCTGATAACTTTTTTTTTACCCACCACTATAAGAAGTTAACAATTGGGAAAAAACGAAGATTAAGAAAGCATACTGTAATTACCTCACTAGTTCCACTCTCAAGGAAAACCCCTTTCAATCGACTATCTGCATGACAAAACAACAATATAAGAAATCAAACCTTAGTACCTTTTCTGTGTGTGTGTGTGTGTGCGTGCACGCGCGTGTAAGGGAGAGAGGGAGAGAGAGAGAGAGAGAGAGACCAGAGTCGATCCAAAATGTGGCAATCTTCAGATCAAAATTTCCAATTTCTACTGTTTCACCAACTGCTCAAATCACAAATAATGCAGTTTAATGTCCATTTGTAAAGAGGAATATTCAAAATTTATTAGATAATTATTAAGTTCTACCATTATCTCCATAAAACTGCCACCATACTTTCCTGGTGCTTCCCTCGTACTCAAATACCCTCGAGTAGAAGTATGGGAGGTAATCATATCTGGATCAAATGAAATCAAATAATGATCATTGAAAATAAACAGAAAATTTGTGAGTTATAACAGTAAAGAAAAACATTTGCATACACCCATTGACAAACAAAAGCCTACTTTTAGATAATTTTGGCACGTTTACATTCTTAAAAACAAATAAACTAAAATTAAGTAGGAATAATCAAAATACTTTAAGCTATCATTGTCGAGGCTGTTCTTTTGAAAAATCTATGGAAGATTATTTAAGTGGTCTTTTTCTTTTTTTCTTCCTTTTACTTTCATAAAATCAAGTATAGTATATAAATAACAGGAAACATACGGTTCAGTGTGGGCAGTAAGGAGAGTTTTGACACAGTGTTGTGCTGACTTGCGAGCATGGTCAACATGCTCAACTCGTGTCATCCGGTTGTATATCTTCTCACCAGAACAACAAAACGTTAGGGAGTTATATTGATAATGAGAACATAACTATGATGAACAGAAAATAATAATCATATAGCACAAAAACCTTCAAAGGAAATGCCGCCACATCACCAATTGCAAATATGCCAGGTACACTTGTTCGGAATAAAGAATCAACCTGAAAAACCCATGAAAATTCAGAACAATGTCTTATACATGGTATAGAGAAGTCACTGATCATATCTAACAATCAGAAATTGGATGTCTGTATCCTAAGCAACCTGTATTCCACCAACAGCGGAGTTCAATCCAACTGCACCAAAGGGGCTGACAGCTGGTTTTGCTCCTATGCCCACAATTACCTATAATCAAACAAATTCAGAATCACCATTGTCTTAGTCTGTGAAAGAAGAATAAACAAAAAGACTTGTACATTTGCAGAGAGTAAGTAAAGAATTACAAGAAAGATTGCCTACTGTCTAAGAAAATATGTACCTACCAATACCAAAAGAGAATTTCTTACTCCCCCACCCCCACCCCACCCCCCCAACACACACACAGCCATATTTTTATTTCCATTTTTCTGTAATTGAAAGAAAAGAGTTAGGATTTGATGAAAAGAAATACCGTATCAGCTTCCACAACAGTTCCATTTTTAAGTAACACACGTGCCACCCTTCCATCTGTCCCAGCTTCTAATTTTTCAATAAGTGACCCCTAAATTAAAAACATAAGTTAAGATTAGAAAACTACCTAATTTGTTGATAACAAAAGGCTTCTACTGTAATTTGGTAACATTCAATACCAGGTCATTACATTACTGCAGAAGAAATTGTAATCTCATTTCAGAAACTGTAGTTAGATGTACCTTCATCATCTTGACACCTTTACTCTGGTAAAGCTCTTCATATCTATGCGCAATAGAAGGAGTAAATAGTCTTGACATAATGTGGTCCTCTGGAAATATTATCTGGTAATATATTTTCCAATAAATTAGTGTCAATAATCAAAGGTCAAATTATTTAGGATAACAGAAGCACAAATCAGTATATTACTTATTGGAACTTCTGTAAATTAGATTCATAACTTCATATTATTTGCATTGCACCACAACATACGTATTACTAGGATTGTTTTTATTGTTTACTTGTTTGAGAAATTATGATATCAGAAAATATTATAGATCAAAGTACCAATAGAAATCTTGACAATAGACACATGTAATAAAAAATTCAATTCTGCTACTCAAATGGCACCCAAGATAAATAATGTCTTTCTTATTTGGAATTAAAAAGTGAAGAAGATAGTCCATAATTACAGTTGTATCAAGATTCCAGCCAGTAGCAGCAGCAGCTACTTCCATGCCAATATAACCTCCACCAATAATGGCGACCTTTTTGGCATTTTGCTAAGAAAATTAAAGAAGAGTGATCAATTACAAAGCTTTCGAGAAGCCGATAAATACTCAGAATTTACTTTAGTTAAAGGGAGAAGTCTAAAAAGAGAATTACCAAAGAAGAAATTAGAGAATCAGCATCAGCTACATCACGTATATAATGAACACCTGGTAAATCCCCTCCGATTTTCTCTGGAAACCTGAAATTCAATTTATTTTAATTACATAAACTGCACATACAGATTATTCAGGGAAAAAATTGTGGAGAAGGAAAAAATTTCCACAACAAAAACAGTACCTTGAAGACACAGCACCAGTTGAAATTATAAGGGATCCATATTTTATTGTTTTCCCCGATGATGTCACCACAGTTTGCGCATTGCTATCAAAAGATACTACTGGATCTTTATACAAAACCTGCATATATGCAAATGCATATCATGTCAAAAATAAATCAAACAGAACCTATTTGGCATAATTTATCCAAAACTAAATCACTATTATGTACCTCTATACCATGCTTCTGGTACCATTCTGGATCTTGCCTGTCTCCACCAGCGCCAACACATGTATGGAATCCCTATACCAACTCAAATTTGTGAATAGGTATATAACACTTGCTATAATAACTGTTGAGGAACTTCATTGATTGATAAATAGAAATGTTACTGGTAAACACGGCTTAAAATTCAGAGAGTTCTCACAGGCAAGCGTGCTGGTTTTTTGTCGAGGGGGAACAAGTAGCCTTTGGTTAATGCTGGTCTCTCATATGGTGCGAATGCCTACATTTCAAAGATTAGAACAAAAGGAGAAATAAAAAAGAAATGAAATAAAAACATGACAAAACAAAAATTGGGAAATCTTCCTCGTACCCCATAAGAACCTAAATATAGAGAAAACGAGGATGTCCCCTATGATGTCTCATATATCATACACTGAAGAAGCAGGGTTGTTTGTTCATTTTCCGATGACAAATCAACGATATAAGGCACACTCAAATTTCAGGGGGTAAAACAGGAAGCTGGTATAAAAAAGCACATGCAAGATGCAGGAGAAAGCTCCGAGGATCAGACCTCTTTAGAAACGATACATAGACGGCCATCTGCCATGCCATGCTCAACAAAAGTTCTAGCTGCATATCCTGCTGCATTGCCCCCACCAACAATCACGAATCTGCAAGTTTCCATGAAACAAATGTCTAATTATTACTTCTCCCCAATACCAGTACTTTGTATGGTACATTATGCTTGGTACATCCTATATAATACCATGATTTTTAATTGTAATCCTTATTTCAGTTTTTTTTTTTTCTTTTTGTAATTAGCTTTTCGATTGGGCTCAACTGATGATTTTAAACATTCATAAATCTCACTAACCCATAAGAGGAGATGAAACTGAAGCTAATGATTATCATCTACCATTCAAAATTATGTGCAATGTTCAAGACATAAGGGTATATATGCAAAAGGTAAGGGGGAAAAAAAACCCAAAATTAGAGAAGAAAAAGTAGCTCACTCCCGATTCTCATTAGCAAAATTGGAGGCAGAAACAACAAAAGATCTTCTCGGAACACGAGGAACACCTACAACTCGATTCTTCAAACCAAATTGGCAATAAGAAGAAGAGATCGAGCTCGCCATTATTCGCCTGAGAGACACTGTTCGCTCGCAGAAAACAAACAAAACCAAATTATTCGCTGTGTGCTTTTTTTTTTTATTTTTTATCGGACTTGAATATGAAGGTTTGAGAGAGAGAGAGATTGACCTGATGCCATCAAAGCGATCTTTAAATAGTCCTTTCAATCAGTAATTTGAATAATTTAGAGAGGATTGGTTTGGATTTGGGAGAGTTCAGAGGTCACTGTCTGTTTAAGGCGCGAAAGGGCGAGAAGAAGAGAGAGAAGATGGATCCGACAAAAAGATGGAACCCGATCCAATAAAAATAAGACAATCGTCAAATTTTTTTAAGTAATCTTAGTTCGCCACGGCTCCGCATTTATTGCCATTGCCATAGTTGGCACTTGGCACAAGTGTGGAAAATGGAAAAGCAGTCTGGATTCTGAGATTAGTAGATGAAGGTTGTTGAGATTGGTAACATTAGAATCGAACGGTAGAGATCGAAAGTCCTTGATGAAGACATAATCTGACGGCTGAGATTTATTATGTATAGAAGTTTCCGGTTCCTTAGCACAGCAAGCCCAACTTCTAGAGATGGGTCGTCTGCAAGTTTTCCCTCCTGTTTTCTGGGCCATATAGATATAGTGACTCATGGGCTCATGGCATACATTGTATTTGTCTATTTGTCTTTATGCATGGATAGAGCTGAAAACGGAAGCCCGTTTAACCCTTTTTCTTTTCGTTTCGTTTCATCCGGACAAAATGGTTAACGAAACAATAAAACGATTTGGTTTGGTTGGACGAAACGGTTAACGAAACAATAAAATGGTTTTGTCCATGTGTAAATCACAAAAAAATTGTTAATTTCGATCGTTTCGTCCGGACGAAACGATTAAAGAAATTAAAAATTTGTTTCGTCAACGAAATGAAACGGTTAACGAAACACTCTAGTTTCGTCATCGTTTAGACCGTTTTGCAGCCCTATGCATGGAGATTGGCGCTTGAAGTTTTTTCTAAATATGTACCAGAAAACAAGAGAAAAATCTTGCGATGCCTTACATGAACATTAGTGTGAGTTTAATAATTAGGCTTGTTCCAAAACGCCTTGTTTTTTTTTATTAATTAGTGGTGTGAAAGGGTGTTTTTAGTCTCGGGTAATTGATGCACTACTTGTACATACCTAGAACCTGGTCTAAAACTGAGTTTTAGAGCGTCTAATTCTCATGACTGTGAAAGTGACATAATACACATAATAAAGAAAAGAAAGTAGAATATCAAATATGAGCACGAAAAGACTTATGTTAGATATACAATTAGGTTTAAATGGACAGAAAAAGGGATATAAAAAGGCGAGAGGGTTGTCAGGGCATCTAATTCTCTCTTCTGTCTCTTTGGTTCGTGTTTATGGTTTGGGCCGGGTTGCGTTCTTTTTAATCGATGACAACAAGAAAGAGGAGCTAAATTGGTTGTGTATCACTTTGTTTGGTATTTTCGTTAATCTTGTCTTTGCTGAAATTGGCTATAACGCTCATCATGAATATTAACCAATTGTAAATCATAATATTCCTATGCATATTCTATATGCTGTCATTTGCTTAAATAACAGCTTGGTCGGGCAACCTTGGTCCACTGACAAGCACCAGAGAACGTCCTTTCTGGAGATCCTGAAGAGGCTCAAGAGGATCACTGGATCAACAGAGCTTGTCATCTAACCATCATGTTGAATCATGGAGAAGCTTACAAAAAATTATAGGCTGCTTGCTGAGGACTTGATCAGGTGACTTTGGATATAACTCAGTAGAAATCCATAGTTATGCGGCTTCTCATACCATCAATTCAATTATTCCAATAGTTTTGTCTATGTTTGCATTTTCGTTGAAGCAAACAATTAACGTCTTAAATTTGCCATATTTTGTACAGCATAATGGATAACAATTTCGATGCTTGTAAGCAGGAGCATGAATTCTTGCTACTTTGTTGCGGGTGTTCTCAGTGTTATGGAACTGTCAACTTGTAATGCATTTGATTCCTTGCAATTGAATTGATTGTTTAGTTTGTTCCAGCCTTTAAATGATAACTTGATCCTTTAATTAGGTTCATATTTCTCACAGTTACTCCATAATTAGCAACAGATTGATATGCATCATGCACTGACATGAAGAGGCATATACAGGCTGGAATGTCTGCTGAATGTCGCTCTCTAATTATATCAAATTACTTAATTTTTTATTTGGAATCTCACTCATGGTAAAAACGAGATCTGGTATAACAGATAAATTAGATTTTGATAATAGAAATTTGACAGTCAACCCCTTTTTCCATCCATTTCTTGCTTCATTTCTTAATCCCTTTTCCATTCCATATCATTTCTTAATGACTTATCCAAATTGTCCAACTCTGATCATCATTTCTGATCATGAGTTTGACATAATCAATCATTCTTTTATTGTACCACCAACATATTGACCCAAGCGGGTCTGATAACCCCTATAGAACATCAGTTCATTTTTGAAATATAAATTTGATTAGCATGAAATTTACGCAGTCATCTGAACTCTTTTTTAATTTATAAAGCTAAAAATTTAAAACTGGATAACCTACATGTTGTTTTTCTAATAGAAGAAATAAATTATCAAAATTAAGCACTTATAGAAACTTCAGATCATTATCATGAAATGGCATGCAGTTACATATGAAAAAAAATAATGATAAGCACTCAATTCTCAGAACTATCCATTGCAAGTATAAACAACGGTACCTCAACAAATTAAAACAAAAAGAAAATTTTGAGTTATAAGAATTAAGAAATAATGTTAAATTCTAATACACCACACTATTACGCAACAAAGAGCATAAAACAATGCATTCTGAATTAAACAAGAACACAATCATCGTCAATGCTAGAGATACCATTTTTGCTTGTTTCCTCCTCGCTCAAGAAAGCATCTGTAAGAACTGCCTGAGAACTAAGCGCAGCTTCCAGCAATAGCAGAACCTAAGAATATCAGTATGAAAAAAATAACAAAAGAAATCATAAATTACAAATTACAAATTAAGAGTATTTATACTAGCAAAAAAAATGAGTGCATACCTCTTTTTCGTTTACATTAAAAGGAACTTCAAGCAGATCTTCTACAGCAATCATACTTATGAGAGTTGATATGTCGAGTGGAGTAATAACTAAATCATCAGTAACGATATATGTGGCGTCAGAAACAAATCCATAGCTACTGCTTCTTGGATCCATAATTTTCAACCGCTTGTTAGTAATGCGTTTGCACTTGCATAGTACATTTCCAACAAGGCTAACTTCATTACAATCGCAGCCTGGGGTCCGGCACATATAGTACTTCAATGGCCTGGCTTCAGTGGATTTAATGAGAAATTTAGAGATTCTGAAGTTTGAAGGTATCCTCGGATTGACTAGATGCTGTTTGCTTTCAAGGGTTTTGAAGCAATCAGCCATAGGATTGCTAACAACACTTCCAAATAGATTATCTAAACTAGCTATACGAGACTTTCCATTCAATTTTTTAATAACAAACCCAGAGGGATAAGTTAGGAAGCTAAACAAAATATCTATGAAGTCTTGCTTGCATTCTGCATATACAACCTTGTTTTTTCTTTTGTCAACTATTAGCTTGATACCGACAATATCAAGCAAAGGACCAGAAGATAGCTTGGGGCCGGCAATGAGAGAAAAAGTGCTGTTTTTCTTCTTAGGAAGGTTGTCATTTTCCCTTATCAGAAAGACATTAGTCAAGGCATTCTCGGATATCAAATGATAAGATTGCAACATTGGCCCAAAAGCCCAATAATCAAAATCTAGAATTTTCTTGTATGTACTACACCGGCCTTTGTTTGCTCAAGTAAAATCTAGAAACAAGTAGTTTAATCTAATGTAGTTTCTAGACAAATTATTAACCGACATTTCACTAGTATAAATAGAGGTGCTAGGTTACTTGTTTGTATCATCCAAGTCAAGCCAAAGTAAAGGCAATCCAAGCTAAACAAAGCAAAATATAAATCCACTTGCTAAGAGTGCTAGTTAGAGTGTAGTAGTTAGGAGGTGTAGGAGAATATTAAGTAGTAGAGTGGTAATCTTGGAGGTACAATATTTGAGTAGTAGAGGTGTAACGATAGTTCGAGTGTTAATATAAACGCAAGTTTTAGCATAGCGCCTCGTCTCTACTCAACAATCTGGTATCAGAGCCGGTAGGAGCCAGTGGTGTCGGAGGATCGGTCGGGTTTCTCGTGAAGGTCACGCATAGTGCCGGGAGTGCGCGATTTCTAGAAAAAGCTTGCTAGACGTCGTCAACCTAGTTGAAGCCATGGATTTCGCAGGTACGACTAGTGGTCTTAAAAAATTAAATAATACCAATTATACAAATTGGAGAACATGCATAGAGTCTTACCTACAAGGTCAAGACCTATGGGAGGTTGTCGGCGGATCTGAGACAACTCCGCCGGAAGTTGTAGAGACCACGGTACCAGCAGATGACTCAAACCAGACCCCAACCCAGACCGGAAGAAGAACCTCATCCGTAGAGAAATCGAAAGATATCGAGGCTCTACGGAAATGGAAAATCAAGGCCGGGAAGGCCATGTATGCACTCAAGACAACCATAGAGGAAGAGTTGCTTGTTTACATACGAGATGCGGCCACGCCTAAGGTCGCATGGGACACTCTGGCAACGTTGTTCTCCAAGAAGAATGATGCCCGCCTCCAACTACTCGAAAGCGAGCTCATGACAATCTCACAAGGGAGCATGACGATCAACCAATACTTCACCAAAGTAAAGTCGTTATGCAATGAGATTGCACAACTCGACCCCGAAGAGAAGATCAGCGAGCAGCGCATGCGGAGGATCATCATCCATGGTCTTAAGCCCGAGTATAGCGGGTTCATAGCGGCGATCCGAGGATGGCCTACTCAACCAACCTTATTAGAGCTTGAAAATCTGCTCGCGAACCAGGAGGCTCTAGCGAGACAAATAGCCGGAGTCTCGCCACAACAAGAAGAAGAGGCGTTATTCAGCAGCCGAAGAAAGGGTCGATCTGACAATGAGTCGAAAGGCAGACCCAATCATAGGTCAAACCAACAAGAAAGGCCAAAGGGGAGGAGTAACTCTTCAGGGGGAGCTCGCAATCAGAGAAGCTATAACCGCCAGGCCGATGATCAAGATGATAGATGCTACAATTGTGGCAAGAGAGGACATTATGCTCGAGAATGTCGGTCCAAGAAAAAAGTCCAGGGGAACGTGGCAACGTCGAAGGATAGTCGACATAACAAGAGTCATGAAAGTAGCAGCGAAGACGATTGGGATGTCGAGGCTGCATGCGCAGTTGCAACTACCGACTCGAAGGAGGAGCAGGAAGAGAAGCTGGAGGTTGCTCTGACTGTAGTGAGCAAGTCAGAGCGAATCAACTACGAGAGTGACTGGATTGTCGACTCCGGTTGCTCAAACCACATGACTGGCGACATCAAGAAACTTGAGGACTTGGAGAAGTATAATGGAAGGCAGGTGATCGTGACTGCCAACAATTCTAAGTTGCCAATCGCCTATGTCGGTAAGACAACGATTCCCTCTCGCTTCAATCCAGAGCAGATCGAGTTGCAACAAGTCTACCACGTTCCTGGTATGAAGAAGAACCTATTGTCGGTCTCACAACTGACCGCACAAGGCAACTATGTGTTGTTCGGACCGCAAGAAGTTAAGGTGTACCGCAATATAAAGGCATCAGGCACACCAATTATGGAGGGTCGAAGGATGGAGTCGATCTATGTGATGTCGGCAGAGTCGGCCTATGTAGACAAGACTCGAAAGAACGAGACATCTAATCTCTGGCACGCACGACTAGGGCACGTGAGCTACCACAAGCTAAAGCTCATGGTTGAGAAGTCGATGGTCAAGGGCCTATCAGACGTAGAGGTACGCACTGACATAGTATGTACGGGATGTCAATTTGGTAAGGCACATCAACTTCCTTACCAACAATCGAAGTTTAGAGCTAAGGAGCCCTTGGAGCTAGTTCACTCAGATGTCTTTGGGCCAATCAAGCAAGCTTCTATAAGCGGCTCAAAGTACATGGTGACCTTTATTGACGACTTCTCGAGGTATGTGTGGGTGTACTTTATGAAAGAAAAATCTGAGACACTTTCCAGATTCAAGGAATTCAAAGAGAAGGTGGAAAGTGAGCTCAACAAAAAGGTACGGTGTCTTCGCACCGATAATGGAAGAGAATATGTATCACGTGAGTTTGACACCTATCTAAAGAAGCACAATATCCGACGACAGTTAACCTGTCCCAACACCCCACAACAAAATGGCGTAGCAGAAAGAAAGAATCGACACATTGCCGAAACGTGTCGAAGCATGATACACGCCAAGAATGTGCCAGGGAGATTTTGGGCCGAGTGCATGAAGACGGCGGCACACATCATCAACCGTCTACCTCAAGAGAAGATGGGTTTTATCTCACCATTCCAGAAGCTTTGGAAGATCAAGCCCACAGTAAGTCATTTCAAAGTTTTCGGTTGCGTGTGCTATGTGTTTGTACCTGATCATCTTCGAACCAAGTTCGACAAGAAGGCGGTACGATGCATCTTCGTCGGCTATGACGATGAAAGAAAGGGTTGGAGATGCTGTGATCCTACAAACGGGCGCATCTATACCTCAAGAAATGTAGTGTTTGACGAAGCCTCGTCATATTGGCCATCAAAAGACGTGATCCAGTCTGAAGCAAAAGACATGGAAGCAGAAATTGAAGAGATGGCAAAAGACGTAGCACATGATGATACCGAGGTCCAAGATAACGATAGTAAGAGCTTAACTCCTTCAAAATCCAAGAGTCCATGGCAGACAGGAGTGCACGAAGAAGTTGAAGATATGACTCCACAACTGTCGGAAGAAGTTGAAGAAATTCCTCCACCACTTCGGAGATCGTCTCGACAAAGACGTCCAAACTCGAAGTACGCGAATGCCGCAGTTACTGAGGATGATGAGCCAACGTCCTATGAAGAAGCGGCAAAGAACGAAAAATGGCGAAAAGCTATGGAGGAGGAGGTGATGGCTTTGAGGCAGAACCAAACATGGGAGTTGGTGCCTAAGCCAGAAGGAGTGAAGCCAATCTCGTGCAAATGGGTGTACAAAGTAAAGACCCGAGCTGACGGATCAATCGAGAGATATAAAGCACGACTAGTCGCACGAGGATTCTCGCAGCAGTATGGACTAGACTATGATGAGACGTTTAGTCCAGTGGCGAAGCTAACAACGGTACGTGTTCTGCTAGCCTTAGCTGCAAGTAAAGGATGGAAGCTTTGGCAGATGGACGTGAAGAATGCCTTCTTACATGGTGAGCTTGATCGAGATATATACATGAACCAACCACAAGGATTCGAGAGCAAGGCACATGCAGAGTATGTGTGCAAGCTCAAGAAGGCATTATACGGTCTCAAACAGGCTCCAAGAGCATGGTACGGGAAGATAGCTGAGTTTCTCGTAAAAAGTGGCTACACAGTGACAACTTCAGATTCGAGCCTATTCATCAAGGAAGTCAGAGGCAAGCTTGCAATAGTCTTGGTGTACGTAGACGATCTCATCTTGACCGGAGACCTTGTAAAAGAAATTCGACAAACGAAGGAGAACTTATCAGTCCGGTTTCAGATGAAGGAGCTTGGAGAACTTAAGCATTTTCTTGGGCTCGAAGTTGAGAAGACAAAAGAAGGTATGTTCTTTTGCCAACACAAATATGCAAAGGATCTTCTAGAGACATTTGGAATGTCAGAGTGCAAGCCACTGTCTACACCAATGGAGCCAAACCTCAAGCTTCGTGCCGGAGAAGAGAAGGACCTTGAAGACACTCGAATGTACCGACAATTGGTTGGTAGCCTTATCTATTTGACACTTACTCGACCAGACATTGCCTATGCAGTCGGAGTAGCAAGTCGCCATATGCAAAACCCAAAGAAGCCACATCTAGAAGCAGTCAAGAGAATACTACGATATGTGAAAGGTACTTTAGACTACGGCATCTTATATCGTCTAGGAGAATGTCAAGTGACGGGTTATTGCGATGCTGACTATGCTGGAGATTGTGACACGAGGCGATCAACAACCGGGTATGTCTTCAACTTAGGATCTGGAGCAGTGTCTTGGTGCAGCAAAAGACAACCTACGGTATCTCTATCCACGACAGAAGCAGAGTATAGAGCAGCAGCTATGGCAGCGCAAGAGAGCACGTGGTTGGTGCGACTACTAAAGGATCTTCGTCAACCAATAGATCAAGTGACTCTTCACTGTGACAACAGGTCAGCAGTTTGTTTAGCAGAAAACCCAGTGTTTCATGCTAGGACCAAGCATATTGAGGTACATTACCACTTCATAAGAGAGAAGGTCCTACAAGGTGAAATTCATATGGAGTTAACACCGACTGAAGAACAAGTTGCTGACATCTTCACGAAGGCTCTCAATGCGAAGAAGTTCGAAGAAATGCGAGAAGAACTTGGAGTTATCAGAAAACCGGAAGTCAAAGGGCTCAATGTTGAGGGGGAGTGATAAGATTGCAACATTGGCCCAAAAGCCCAATAATCAAAATCTAGAATTTTCTTGTATGTACTACACCGGCCTTTGTTTGCTCAAGTAAAATCTAGAAACAAGTAGTTTAATCTAATGTAGTTTCTAGACAAATTATTAACCGACATTTCACTAGTATAAATAGAGGTGCTAGGTTACTTGTTTGTATCATCCAAGTCAAGCCAAAGTAAAGGCAATCCAAGCTAAACAAAGCAAAATATAAATCCACTTGCTAAGAGTGCTAGTTAGAGTGTAGTAGTTAGGAGGTGTAGGAGAATATTAAGTAGTAGAGTGGTAATCTTGGAGGTACAATATTTGAGTAGTAGAGGTGTAACGATAGTTCGAGTGTTAATATAAACGCAAGTTTTAGCATAGCGCCTCGTCTCTACTCAACATCAAAGATTGGTGAAGTATAGAAATAATCTGAAATTAATTAATGGAAATGTAATGATTAAAATTTAGGAACAAAATAGCTGTTCTAGGGACCAAATGAACTCTTTTGGGTTTTTTTTTTTTTTTAAAGAAAGGAATTGTATGAAAATATAAAACAATTGAACTATTTCGTATGATCCATTCCTATTTAATGAACATACAAATTGCAAACAAACAACAGAGTACTTATTATTATAAAAGTTACTACTTGCAGAAATAATCATTAATAAGTTTCTGACAAGAGAATCACCCTATTAGTTCAGATAAAACAGACAACAATTTTAGCTGTCAGAGTTATTTAAAAAAACAAAATGCAATATGAAATAAGGAAATTAAGAGATGCAATACGCCTGATATCTAATTAACTGTATAAGTAACCTTAATGTATTTTTAGAAAGTTTGACAAGTTAAAAGATTTACCTCCGATAAGCCTACATTTACTTGTTTCCCCACTATAATGCTAGTACTTGTGCGGGCACAACCAAGTAAATTCATCAGAGTCTGAGTAGATGATGGTATAACCATAAAATTATCTGTTATGACAAATTTTGTTAAACCTTTCAAGAAAACACCCTCATTGTTCTTTTTTCTGCTGCAGCTTCTTGCCACCTCCACTTTGTGTGACATCTTACTTCCGCAATCACACTGGGCATTTGCACACGAGGTCAGACGCTCATAGAAACAATTTTCCGAACAAATATAGTAGCTTAGTGCCCTGTTTCCCTCAACATTTACCAGTAAATCAAGACACTTTATCTCTGCCGCATGGCTAGGCCTGAGCAACATTTCCCTACAGGTACTGGTCGGAAAATATTCATCAGCGAGACCTTCTACACTCTTGTACAAGTTATCCAAGCCAAGGAGGGAGTTCTTGTTAGAAAGCCTAACAAGAGTGCCAAGTGGAAGGGTTAGAAAACTTAGAAGCACGTCAACAAAATCTTTGTCGGCTTCGGCGAACAATACTTTGTTGCTGCACTCGTCTATTGTGAGGTTGAGGCTGAGGGTTTTGGTTGCCATGGCTTTTTTCATAAGAAACTTTTTTCTCACTATGAAAAACAATAGATGTCGCCTGTTTATATATAATAATGAAATTTCCTAAACAAAGACGGTCAAATTACTTGAAACGTCCAGGGATAATCGATTCATATCTCTAAGAAGGATGCATCAGATTGGAATTCGGAAAGGTTAAAAAGGAAAACCGCTTAGGAATTGTGAAAAGTAATGTTTGTATGTTGGGTCTGCAGCTGCAATAAATATGTTTTCTAAAACTTTGTTCCGGTTTTAACTGTTATTTTATTATTTTTGTTTGTTTGTAAGTTACTGCCTGAAATGTTTTTGTTAATTTTGGTAAGTCAAAACGTTTACTCTTATATATTTTATATAAGAGGTATGATAGTGAAATATTTTATATAAGGTTCCTTTATGTTTCCTCACAACTTTTCAGACCTCTTATGAACAAGAAGGGAATTTTTTTTTAAAAAAAAACAGAGAGAGAAAACTGTAATGATGTTTCAGTTCTTCCGATGAGAGGAAATTCATCAATCAATGTCATGTGATTTAATAATGAATTTTTGGAATTCCTAGAATAAAAGAACGATTACAAATGGCAGCAAATTAGTCGAACGGATGGATAAATGTTTCATATGAGTTTTGATAATTTTATATACGCACTTTTCTTTCAATAATCTGTTATATATATATGAGAGTAATTTGATGTACTGTATATGAGAATATTTGATGTAATTTTTATTGTACCAATATTCTAATAATACCTCAGTTCGATCTCATATAGCTGGACTCTTTCAATAATTTGGCTCTCCAACCCAGCGAGTGGAACGGAAGTGGAGCGAGCCAAAAGAGCGGGCAACGTAGGCATGTTGCGAGCGAAAAGAGTGATACACTACGGCATGTTACGACAAAGAAGCCCTTTATCATACCAAACTCGGCCATATTATTACACAAAAAAAAAAAAAAAATGACATTTGTGTTCCAAAAAAAATATTGCCTCCGACTACGACAAAGCAAAATGGAACCCACATTTAATTATGCAGTAATAGTCCTTCAAAACTCCCTAGTTCTATAAGACTGTATCAGAGTGGTGGAGGCATCAATTGATCCAGATTTAACTTAAACGACTCTGATTAATTCTGTCACCACTCGCCAAGTCTCCGATGTTCCTTGTCAAGTGGGCCCCGCACGACAAATGTAAAAGTGCTAATTGGGCCGGTCACATAAAGAAACTCGGACTAAAATTATCGTAATTATAAACCCGACCCACTATATTTCTGGCCCAATTAATGTTTACTTCAAACTTTCGACCAATGCGGCAATATGCCCGTTTTCTCCACAGCAAAATCAGACTAAACACAGTACACAGAGTGCATGGATGGCACTTAGCAAATTATCCATGGCGTCTTCTCTCAAGCTGCAACTGAGATATGTTTCCTATTCTAACCACCTAATTCTTGCGAAATACTACTTCTCCACACTACCCAAGTCGACTTCTACACGATTAAACGATGAGAATTACTGGGTAGAGAGGTTGAACCATAGGGATTGGCTTTCTCCAAACGAAATCGTTAAGATTTTCTCTAATATAAGAAACCCTGACTTGTTGATACCCTCATTTCAGAAGGTAACTACTCGCAGAGACTACAAACCCAATGAAGCGCTCTATTTATTGTTATTTGAGAAACTTGCTTTTGCTCGCAAGTTCGACGAGGTGGAAATCCTATTAGGAAGGGTGAAACTTGAGAGAGTCAGACTTTCAGAGGTTATATTTCATAAGTTGGTAAAGATGTATGGAAATGTTGCAAATGACCCACAAAAAGCTATTGAAACCCTTCGAAAAATGCCAGAATTATGTTCTTCATCATCAGTGAAGACTTTCAACTATGTCCTGAACTTGCTTGTGAATAATAGGCAATTTGAGGTTATACATGAGCTGTATTTATCTGCCTCTAGATTGGGCATAACTGTAGATACGTGTAGCTTCAATATATTGATCAAGTTACTGTGTAAGATTGGGCAGTTCGAGGCCGCTCTCAACCTGCTTGATGAAATGCCTAAGCAAGGTTGTTCACCTAATACAACTACTTTCTCTATTCTGATACAGTATCTCTGTCAAAACAATAGAGTACAAGAGGGATTTGAAATGTATGAGAGAATGTGTAATGATGAATCTGCCCCTCCTGATGCTATCTTGTTCAACATATTGATCTCGGGTCTTTGTACTAACAGAAGGGTAGATGAGGCAATGGGTCTTTTGAAAGAGATGCTCTCGAAGAATTGCTATCCCAATTCTGGTACATACCAAGCACTTCTTGATGGTTTAATCAACTCAAAACAGTACTTGGAGGCTAAAGATTTTATTCAGTTGATGGTTTCCAATGGTTCTAGACCGAGTTTGTCTTCATATAAAGTTGCTGTGCACGGATTGTGCAATAAAAAATGCTTGGATAGTGCGCACTTTCTCTTGAAGTGTATGGTCCAGCAAGGTTTTGCCCCTCGGATTGGCATGTGGAGAAAGCTCCTCAAATCTGTTTTGTCAGGGTAATTTCAGTAAAATAGACTGGTATAGGCACTGATTTGGTTGTGTTTGCCTAAATTGGTTCGAATCCATATTGAACTAGCTGTGTATTGCAAAAATTAACAGTAATAAATTGAAGAAATGAAAAGCAATTTGATTTATTTTAGCAAGTGTATGTATGTAAAAAAAAAAAAAAAGTACTTGAATGAACTTAAATAAAATTGTTGTAATGAGAAAACATTTTCATTCTACTTCTGAGAGATGAAAGCAAATTCCATATCACTAATTTGAACTATTTTGTTATATTTTCCATTTTATTCCAAGCTGCACTCAACTGTTTTGTGCTTGTACCACTGGTATACGGGTTTTGATTAGCACCAAACTCGAAGCAAACAAATGGATCCATATAATGGGAATGTCAATTTCTTGTTGTAAGATTTTTTTTTTTAAATGCATTGCCACTTATGACTTTTGGAAATATATTGTAAATTTGCTATAAGAGTTTACGACTCAAATTTGGTGCATAATTTACTCTTTCTACCATGAATATCTTGATATTGTGGAATGTAGTGTGCACGGTTTTCCTTCTGGTTTTTAGAAGAGATCTGTGTTGGTATCTTTGGCATTTCTCAGAATAACTTGTGTAGAGATTCCCACTTGCATTCAGGAATTGAACTATGTTGTTATAATTTCCATTTTATTCCAAGCTGTACTTATTTTGTTATTGAAGCAGTCTAACTATAATTGCAGCTGCTTGAAATAAGACGAGCAAAGTTTCATGCTCTTCCACAAATTCTATCTTTTATGGGATTTTTGGGCTCGAAATTTTTGTCATATAATCATTGATCAGGGAAAATTACACAAAAGATAAACTTAAACATTTCGGGTCCTCGCTTTTACTTCGGTAAAAGAACTATATATACAACATAGATCTTTGCAGAGGTTTGAAAGTACGATGTAGAGGAGGCACAAAGTTAGGTTTGAAAGTACGATGTTATAGAATGTGTCATACTGTAAACTTGGCAGCAGATTTATTGCCTAGCTGTAGAGGAGCATGGCTGCTTAGCATAGATTTCAAAGATGGTGGGGGCGGCAAGGCAAAAATGATGTTTAAAAGTTATTGCTGCTAGCTGGCTGTTTTCTGGTTTCTTGCAAAGTTGCAATGTGCAAAATAGGCAAGAACACACATTGTATGGTATTGGTTTATGACTTGTGACTTGGGAGTATCACTTTGTGCTTTGTCCTGTTATTTTTATTTCTTTTCTTTTTGTTACTTTCAAACTTGGTCCTCCCATAGGAAAAGCAACGCCTTAACAACATGAACAAAGTCTGTTGAGGATCCACGCTACAAGATCTTCAATTCAAACCTTAATAAACACTATGATTTTGATGAACAGTTAAATTATAAACTTGTCTTGTGATATTAGCTCTCAATACACTTTTCCTACATAGACACAAAAGTAGGGAAAGCATACTCCTGCAACAGAAATCAGGTACACTGCAATACTGCATCAACAACTCGTACTATTGCTTATAGGAAACATTTACTACATATCTGTTCATTTCTTGCTGAAAAAATGCTCCATCTGAAATTGACTGCTCTTGGCTCCAATCTTCTGTTGAGACCGTGACAAAGGTGTGTTTGTCTTAGCACCCAACTATAAATGAAAAGAAAATAGTGAATTAAATTCAGCCAATAGTTTTAGGTAGTGGGACCCGTCAAGCAGAACTGAGTTCTTTTTGGAAAAAGTAAAAAACCATTGAATCAAGTATTAACTAACTTGAAGTTGATTTATAGATCGAAGCACTTTGACTCTTCCACCCCTGCCATCAGGTCCAACTGCAATTAAATCTCCTTTTTCTTCAGTATTTGTATCTCTTTTGCACCATTTCGCTGTACTTCTGTTTATCCCCCCAGTAACAGTTGTCCATATTGGGAGGTGCAAACCATCTGTAACATATAGAAATTAAGAAACATATAATGATTATCATAGCACATTTAGGGTACCATACAATCCAGTAGTACATGTTATTAGTTGGTACACCCCTGGTTAAGCTTGGCTAAATCAAGTCTTAATCTGAGGCTTAATTTCAAAATAGGAAAACTTCTATTTTTCTGAGACATTTCAGAATTGTGTACTGAATTCTTCACATCACAAGCGAAATCAATGATACGGAGAACTTTTCTGTTTTCAATTAATCATAACTTCTTTTTTGATGATAAACACTACCAAGTCTTACCTAGGGTGGAACTTGGTTTGTGAACTTCAACATCATTCTGAGATACCACACTAGAAGTTGGCTGGTTGTTCATTCCTTCAATTAGAGTAATTCCTTTTACCCAATTTGAACCTGTCTTTGTCAGAGGCTCCAGTAGGTTCTCCTCAGAGCTATTCTTCCCTCCGTTGTTGGATTCAAATGGAGGAGTTCCTTGCTCAGCATCTAACTGCTCAATGGTTGACTTTTTATTTGAAAAAATGTCACAATTGTTCATTACTTCCTTTTTCTGGCCCAAAAGTTCATTATCTATAAAATCAGGAATATCTTCCAAATCGATAGCTTCAAATGTACAACTTTTCATTAAACTAGTGTACTTTCCTTCAGGTTTCAACTTTTTGGAATGTTTTAGATCCCTTAGTGCAGCATTTTCTTTTTCTTCATTCATCTTCTCTAGTTCCAGTAACTGCGTCTATATTGACAAAGGAAAAAAAAAAGTAATGCAATCTAGTTCCAATAAAGATATTAGATATATAATATCTGTAATTTAAAATGAAAGTAACAATAACATAAGAACAAGAAATGCTAGCCTTTAATTTCTTAATTTGATCTTTAGCCTTCTCAAGCTTTTGATGCAAGCGTGACTCTGATCTCCCAAGAATATTGCATTGTCCCATAAGCTCTTTATAGCTCCTGTCCACATAAGTTAATTAAGTTAATCAACCATATCCATCTCCTATTCCTTTACAAACCATCCAAGTGACCTTTCTTTGCTTCATTGTTAATTTGCATTGAAGAACGTAACAAGAAAAAAAGGGAAGGGATAATCTGGAAGCATTAGATAAGATATATTTTAAGTTTGTATATTTCCAGTTTGAGCATTTTTTTACCCTGAAATTATAGGAAATGAAGTTAACATAGGGCATATAATTTTGATGCTTTGCAAGGAAAAGGGTGTCAGTTCAAAACTTTTGCAATGGCGTCATTATTGACAATATTCAAAATGATGAAAAATCGATAATAACAATAAAGTGCCAGTTCTGGATGCCAACATAGAAAAGACACCCATCAATTGTAACAGTTCAGTTAGAATGAAAAAGGAAACATACTTCCTTCATAACATATACAAGGAAAATTTGTCAAATTATCCATTGACTGCTCATTCCTATCTACACATTCAAACAAATCATAATAAAATGAGTCCAATAAAATTTGATCGATAACAGTTTCAGGTACTTAAATCTTTTGTAGTAAGGAAATAGTTTTTTAGAGCAAAATCTAGACATTTTCCAACATCAAATTAAAAAATAATAACCTACTTGTTCCGCATTGCAAGAGATCTTTTCAAGACCTCTATAGCACTCTCAGGATTATTTGAGTGGCCAAGATATGCAAACTTAACAATTTCTTCCTCTCCAAGGTTCATATCTGTTGATCTGCAACCAATAGAGTTCTATTAGTAGGTGCAAATGAAAAGTAAATTATCAGAAACTGATTTTTTTTTTATCCTACAGTTTGAGTGCAGCTAGCTCTTTTGCCAAACCCAAGCTCTTCTCTTGTAACTTGTTACATTCCATGGTCTTTCTTGACACTTCCTGTGAAGTTTACAATGTGATACTATAATGAAGCCAAAAATTATACAAAATGAAGAAATATATATGACCAGGTTGTGAAACTGGAGGGGGGGAACAATGATAGTTTGATCACTCTTTTATATGTTTCCTATTTATACAATGACTGTTGATGTTGCTATGTTGCGCTAATTCTGAGCTTGAATGAATTTTTTACATGCCAATCCAGAATTACAATCCATCATAGTGTACCAAGAAAAATTACCTCTATTTTTACATTGAGAAGTTGTTGAATATGCTGTTTCTCTCTCTGCAATTCTTCATTTGTGATCATCTCTCTCTTCACCATTACATTATACTCTTCCATCTGAAAATTAACAAGCACATTTACCAATCCTGCTAGCGAAAAATGTGAACCAAAGGTATGCAATTGTTACATTGTACCAATTGCTCCATTACAAAAGTTTGTTATATTGCAGCTTTTTTCTCTATTTTTAACTGAGAAACATACTGGACCTGTGAGGGCTTAGTGCGTCATATGCCTCACACACCTCACGTGTGCAATTAAACAAAACCTAGAACAAGAAAGGACAAAATAGAAAAATCGGAGTTGGTTAATATACCAATTCTTGACCTTCGAGTCCTAGTTCTGTGTAGTAATCTTTTTCATCATCAGTCCAAAAGTTTCTAAAAGAAAAAGAAAGGATAGAAAAGATCTATGTACGAAAATGGGCCCAAAATATTTGCAAAATAAATAAAATGTTCTATTAACAGTGTAAAACAAAAAAAAAAGTGCCTATTCACAAAGTTTAAGCTTTTAAAGCAATTGTTGGTTAACCTGTTAAGCACCATACCTGCTCAGTTTGTTTCTTTGTAAAAGCTTTCAAACATTCTACAATCTCAGTCAGAGCCAAGTTCTTCTTCTCCAGTCTCTCCACTTGTTCAGTCAGTTCCTTAGCATCAAAACTGACACCAGCATGTGCAGCAGATGAAGACTGGCTGAGATCTCCATCAATGGTGGACTGGAAGTATAGACGAGTTGGCTTGTGGTGGGTCCCACATGACTGTTTGCACATGGGACATGTTGGGCCCTTCCCAGATGGGCAATACTCCATCCATTGCTGTAGGCTTTAGAAGAAAAACACATAGGGTTTAGTAATCAATTGATTGGATTTTTTTTTGAGTGAAAATAGATAAGGGTATGAAGGAATTAGCCTTATCCCTTCATGTTGTTAATGAAATCAGTTTAATATTTGGATGGAATAAGTTATTGTGTAAGTTTATCCGTCACATAGGAAACAAAAATTACAAGCCAAACTAGCCAAACTTTCATTAAAGCATCAAATTCCATTTAATTGGACTAGTCAACCATCAATTTAATAGAAAACATGTCACAAGAAAAATGCATAGAACTAATCATAGTGCCTCAATTTCATCTTTGGAGAAATTAGAGAGAGAGAGAGAGAGAGAGAGAGAGAGAACCAGAGTTCGTGAAAGACATGGCCACAGGCAGGGACGCACTGAAGGTGCTCCACCACCGGTCGGAGATCCTCGTAACAGATGGCGCAGATCGGCCTCTGCGCTGCTGACGTGGCACTGGCGCTTCCATCAGGTGCCACATCGGCCATGACGAAGAAGCAAGAGCGAGAAATTAAGGGTTTTGTTGTGTCATGGAAAGGAAAGAAATCGAGAGAAGGAAATGTTACAGCGGAGGCCTCGCGTCGATTTTGATTTTTGAAGAAACGAAAAAAAAAAATATATTTTGAGCGGGAACGAAAGAATTTGGCCTCCAACGCCGCGGTAATTTGAGATTTTGAGCGTCTCGCCACAGAAAAAAAAAACGAGAAAGAAATGTTCTTTCTTTTTTTATTTGCGATGCGATACAAGGAAACCTTTAACAATCTCAGTATACTGGGTCCAACAGTCTGGTTTTACATCTTTTACTGACAGGTGGGCTCCACAAACCTTTTTTGTATCTCAATTAAATCCTTTGTTGCTAGTCGGACGGTACTCCAGGCGCACCGAAAGAAATTACTGTATCGCGCCTTTATTACCGGAGAAATTGTCGAAACGTCTGCTTTAGCGACGTCACATCCACTGACATGTGGGCCAGTAGACCAAATCTCAGATAGACAGAATCCTTGTTCGTACAGGCATATTATTATTTCCCCGAAAGAAAATTAATTAGAAGTTAAAACGGCAGAAATCCAATTAGCTTCTCTACCAAATAAAATCTTCCCCAATTGCACTCGAAAGTCGAAAGGGTATTACCATCTTTGAATCGCCATGGCCGAAGCAAACCCCAATGCCACCAAGCCAACCACCGCTCCCTCCTCTTCCGCCGCCGCTTCCGACTCCACGGCGCCGGAGAAGCCAATCTGCGCCATCTGCTATGGCGACCTCCTCACGCTCTCCGAACTTGTCCAGTCGATCCCCGTCTGTGGCCATGTCTTTCATGAACTTTGGTAAAATCTCTTGTTTCAATTCTTTCTTGTTTGTTTTTTGTTTTCTATTGGACAATAATCGTTCTTGATTGTTCAAATTCAATGAATGAATGAATAGAAGAAAATGCGCAGGAGTCCTATTTTTTTCTCCAAAAAGAAATTTCTTGATTGGAGTTGCCAGTATGAAATGCAATCACATATTGCTTAGTATATATAAAACTGGTGCCTGTTTGTATCTTGTTAAACATCCCCATTTAGTGCTATATGATACTTGACAGATACTGTAACAATTTATGCCAACTGGTATTGTACTTGTACTGGATGGTATGGCAATTGTGTGATAAGTGTGAGATATGAACAGAAATATTAAGGAAGGCAAATCTGTAACAATCCCATAATATTTGTTACTATTTAGAAGGTGCATTGTTGAGTCTAAACCTAACTCCAGTCTAGGTTTAGTCAAGTAAATTAATTAATTAATTGGATAAAATTGGGACCAAGGCTGTTGTCAATCAGATTTTGTTATGGTTAGAAAACAAGTGATTTTGTTGGATTGATGTGTTTTTGTTACGAAAAATATAGAGCTGCTAGCTAGATCTAGGGGTCAAAATTTCAAGTTTTTAAAGGAAAGTTCTTTTGCTTAATTCTGGTCATTTTATTTTGTTCATGTCCTAATTTTAGTTTAGATAGTCTCTTGGGGTGTGTTTGGAAGTGTGATGAATAAGAATAGAATAGCTTGTTTAAGAACAAGGGTGGTGAATAAGAAATTGTGAAGAATTGCTTATTCATGTAATTCTCGATGTTGTTTGGATGGTTAGCTAAGAATAAGAACAAGAGAAAAATATAAAATAATGATTTAATTGTTGTTTATATTTTTCAACTAACTTCTATGCAACAATTCTTTCCAGATTATTTTGGCACCACCACAATGCACCTCAATGCAGCTTTCTAATATGTATCAGTTATAAATCAAGCCACTATAAAAACATATAAATTAATAATATTTATTCATGAAATAAAGAAGCAATTAATTTGAGAGAATAATTTACTGATGGAACCAGTGTGACACAGTAATCATACCAGTAAAAAGAGTACTAACAATATATCAATACTAACCAATCAATTTTAAAAATTTAAAAAAACAAAAACAAAAGACCTACTGAAGATACATACAATCCAGTACCAAATTAACAACAGTAATGAAAGGTCAATTATTGTAGATGATAAATAGCTAAAAATGATAGATAATGGACTAATGGTACACCGTGATTTTGCTTGCTAAGACAAAAAAAAATATTGCTAAGACAAAAATTAAAACTAAGCTGCCTTTTAAATGGACTAATGGCGCCATTGTTGGTTAGTACTAGCAATAATTAGAGAAGAGAGAGGCAACGGTTGGGAAAAGTGGAAAATAGTTTCTCTCTCCAAATCTCCATTATTTAAGATGGTGAAAGAATATTTTAATATTTTAAGTGGGTTATGGAAGAGCAATTCCAAGCTAGTTCCGGCATTTTCTTGGAACTAGAATAAGGAAAGAGAACAAGCAATTCCCCTTGTTCTAAGGTATGTTTGGTGACACCTAGAATTGCTTGTTCCGAATAACACCTTATTCTAAGGGTTCCAAACATGCCCTTGGTTACTATGATAATTTTATAAAAAGTTGTATTGTTTGTAATCCTGAAGTTTTGATGAATTAAATAAATCTGTGTGCCACCTTTACTTCTTCTCTTTGCTAATCCCTGCCCTGGCTAAACCTTAAACCAAGCTACCATCTGAAACTTTGTTTGCATCAGTCTCTCTTTCTTGACAGATATCATAACACAACTGCACAATTACTAACTAAAATTGTACAGTCTGCAGCATTGGATAGACTACTGCTCAGCTGAGAAGGAGCCGACATGCCCAGTATGCAAACAGTGCTGTGCACAACAGCCACCAACTCGTTTATACTTCCAGTCAACTGCTAATTCTGGCAGCGATGATACTGAGGAGCTGGCAACAAATCCCAATTCTGATACAGCAAATCTGCCCCAAGGTGCAGTTATTCGCATGGAGTTGCGCATCTCAGCACTTGATGCACGTGTTCAAGAGGTAGACTATAAGGTATCAACAATACCTTACAAATTTTATTTGAAAAAAATACTGCTTTTTAGGTTCCTTTTCCGTAGCTCCTTTTTTCTGAGTCCTTTTTTTTTTTTTTTTTGAAATTGCTCCTTGTCCCTTCTTGGGTAACCCTCTCTTAGAGTGTCACTACCTTTTAAGTTTCAGCTACATGACATGGTCACAAACTCACAATGATTTGTGTAAAATAAGCAGTTTACTGTTGTTCTATCAAAATGACATGGAAATTGTAGTCCAATTCTGGAGTTGTTGGATGACCTCAGAGATCTAAGTTCTAACCACCAGGCAACTGCTGGGAAAATTAGTCTGATATTATCACCTAAAATGATTTCTCACAGGGGAGCTACTATATCTTATAGTGCCATATTTTGTGTACTGACTACTGATATTGTATCAGGTGATGTCCCTGACTCAAACAGTGTAGTGCTTGAGGTCAAGCCTATATTGCTTGCTTGTCTTGCTAATAGTAACCTGATAAATGCTCATAATCAACTTCAATGTGGGTATAATCATTTTTGCATATTAAAACATGTTTGTCATTTTTATGCATGAACTTCTTAGTTCTGAGGTTCTTTGTTTGCTATAATTGTTCTTTTGAGTATTCTTTTTTTTTTTTTTTCTTTTTGTTTTTGAAATATCATTCGAAGCTTCTGTGCTGGTAAGACATTTGTAATCTACTTTTGTTCAGCGGAAGTTTGTTTCTTTACTAGAAGAGTAGGGCGTTAAAGCACTCAAATTTAGGTTTCTGGAACATTTATAGTTTTACTTATAGCAACCATATTAGTAATCGGTCATTAAAGTCTGTGTTTTGACACTGATACTCATTCATCAATGTATCTTCTAGTAAAAACTACCACTTTTCTTAGTTGCTCTAATTTGTTTTTACCAGGTTAATAGATTGTTCAGGGAATCAGCCAACAGGGAGGTGACCTTGTTATGCGAGTTAACTAGGCAGGAGCAGCTCCATATGGATAAAGTGGCAGTAAGCCCCTCCATAATTATACTACTTTTTAATTATTTTTTTGTTTTGATTGGTTTTGTTTATTTATGTACGTTGTCCTTTTTTGTATTGTAGGAATTGGCAAAGAAAACAGCAGAGTGCAGCAATCTCAAAGAGAAGAACTCATCTCTGTCTAAAGAGCTTTCTACTCTTAATTCGTATGTTTACTACCTTACATGCAAATTACAATTGAACTTAATGTTTCAATCCCAAAAGTTGTTGAAGTTCTACTAACTACTTGTAAGACTCATCTCTCTCTCTAAAGAGTTTGCTGCTCTTAATTCATAGCTTACAATTTACTTGCACATTACAATTGAACTTTGGTTTTATTCCCAAAAAGGTGCTTGTTGCATTCTACTGCAACTCCCATATGTTTCTATTTTCCGGATGACACAAGAACCAAAGTTTAATGTATAAGTTGATTGTTTTTAGTATTAATCTGTTCATGCTGGTAGTGGTGAGCTGCATTGCGCACGTGCTGTGTCAGCTGGCTACAATACTCTTTTTTAAGAGTTAGATGCTTTCACCTAGCTACAAAAAAAATGGGAAAAAGGGAATAAGTGGGCACCTTAAAAGGGTAGAACTATCAATAAAAACAACATTTGGGGTTGGCAAGCGATGTGGGGCCGTAACTGTCATGTAATAATCAAAACTGCAACTTGCTTTTGATTGTCCTTTTTCCAGGGAAACCAGAAAACTGAAATCAAGGTGCAATATCCTAACAAGGTCTGAGGCCCGTAATCAGAGGAAACTTGATGATGCCTTGAAACGAAATGTGCAACTAATGGTATTTGTCTACTTTCTTATTAAAGACTAATGAGTTCAGTACCAGCTTCAAAATCTTTACAGTCAGGTCTATTTACCAGCGTGATGATTGTAGTATTTCCCTCCGGTATTTCAGAGCTTATTTAGTTGTGCCATGCTGGTATTGAAAGTAGCAAACAGGTTGGGTTGAATTTTTCTTATTTTCCATTTAACCTTTGAGGGTTTTTTTTTTTTTTTTTTTTTTTGGGGGGGGGGGGGGGGGTTGGGGGTTGGGCTAACTGTAGCTGTTTGGTCAGATCATACTTTTGCCAACTGTAGCTGTTTCTCTACCACAATATCAAGGCCTTATTAGGTCTATGGCTCTATGTTAGTACCAAATCTACAAGTTAAAGCAGTGCATCAGCAAAATTTGCCCAAACTACTCAGTTTATTTCATATAACAATCTCAGGAAAAGATAGAGGAGTTGCAGAGGGAGAGAGATGGAAATACTAGGAAGGCCCTGGGAAAGCGAAAAGCAGAGGCTATATCTTCAAAATTATATGCTTCTTTAAAGAATGAGAATGCTGTGAAAAAGTGCAAAGCTGAAGCAGTTTCCTCTGATACAAAGAGAAATGTTACCGTAGCAAAAACTAGGGCGGCCAAGAAAAAACTAGCACTTAACGAGCAAGCTGGTTGCACTGGTGAGCCGTATTTTATATTAATTTATTATTTACTATTTACTATTATTATATTGATATATTATCTTAAAGAAATCTCTCTGTTTAAATGCAAATGAAGGATTTCTTCCTTGGAACTTTTAAACTATACCTGTCAATTCTATTAATGGTACATTAGTAAGCAGTATTTCCTGATAATTAACCTACTGGTCTTCATAGCCTATTGTACTATATAATGATCATTACCCGTTACTTTTTATTCTCTTAGGTTTATGAGCAATTTAGGGTTTATCCTATCAAGATTGTATAAGATAGATTTCTTTTGTAATTTTTTTTTCCTTTAAAATTTTGTGACAATTCTCTACTTGCAGATGCAGATGAAAAGGTTTCAGAAAAAAACAATGAATATTCAAATGCTGCTGGGACCCAGAAATATGTGAGAAGAGCCAGAGGGCTGAGGTCGCTTGGCCAAACACATGTCAGTTTAGATTATCTTCTCTCTCTCTCTGTCTCAAATTCATTGTTACTCCTTTTTTGTTCAATTAAGTGGCGTGCTCTTAGTTTTGCATAAGAATTAGAGTACATACACAAATATTAAAATTATCACTCATTTACCAACTTTGTCCTTAAAAGTTATATCATTTTGGTCCTTCCAATAATTTTGTTACAAACTAATCCTACTATTGTAACCCATAAAAAAATTAGATGAAATTTATATTAGCATTTCATTCTGATGTTTATGGCTGTAATATAAACACCAAGGTCAGTACCTATTTAATTAATATTTGATGTCACAGGTAACTGTGTTAGGTCATTAATTGTATTATCTGTATGACTACATCAGCACTAGTACCAATTGTAAAAAATGATGCTACTATAGTTGGAATCATGGAAATATAAATTTTCTCAATTGAAATTAATTGTAGGACAAATTTGGTACTAATTGAAAACTTAAAAAGGAAAAAATGATATTTAAAACTTTAATGACTAAAAGACTCAAAGTTTAAAATGGTACACTAGTGATACTTTAAGGACCATTTGTGTAATTTACTCAGTGATAAAAGAAGCAAAAGATATCGGTTAGGTTCTCGAAGTTCATCATCGAGCAGTAAATTTAATATCATGTAAATAAATTAATTTCTCTTAATTGAACTATTTGATTTTAGAAAGCTGAAGTGGAGGTTGCTTTACCAAAGACTGAAAACAGAGCTAGGGGCCGAAGAAGTAAGGTTGCAAAAAAATGAAGCTTTATCATAGAAATTGAATTCTCAATTTAAACAAGTCTGTAGTAACAAAGTAATGTCTGTTTTCCTTTTCTTTTTCGGGTCTATCAACTTGTAGCCTTGACCTCTTGTTTGTTAGTAAATTATTACTGTGTTGTTTATATCGTTCTCTTAAGTTGCAACAGATAGATTTAGTAGTAAACCGTAGATGGTGAGACTTGCTCTTGCTATTAATGAAGCGTTATGATGGAACCAATGTACAAATCTGCACGTAAGGATGTTGTCGGGCATCGTTGATAGAGATATATCATCCCTTGATATCACTTGTTACTAGTGTCAAAATCCTAGCCTAGCATATTGCCATAAAAACCATTTAGCATAGCCCAAAAGCGGGTGAAAAGTTGTGTAAAAATCTTGGCGAAGTCTTAGATTAAAATTGAAATAGAGGATGAATTAAAGGGGGAGAAAAAAAAAAATAAGACGTTGTCATCTAATTTTAGTTAAAATTTATGTAGATAAATAATCAAAGCTAGAACAAACCATTGTCATCCAGTTTTTACCAGAAGTATCGGACTGTCCTTTTTTGCTTTCTTCCATTGTGACCGTTCAGCTAAATTCAGTGACGAGACAAGTTTTTGTGCATATATTCTCCATTTGTTATCAATGGTGGAAGGATCCAATTGTCTTGGTACAGTTATATAGAAGCCTGATACCAAGATAAATATATATCGATTTGACTTTTAACTACACGATATACGCTGTACCAAGAATTTAATCTTTAACGTTTTTATTGATTCACATGTATTTCCCTTTACTCTTCTTCGCAATTCTCTATTAATTATGAATGAATGCATCATGGTCCTCGTTTCCCTAGTTCCTTGGCAAATTTCCAAATACTAGTCAAAAGGGAATAAAGAAATGTGAACACTGAACAGTATTCAAGTAAACTGAGGGATGACCGGATGAGAAATGGAGGAAATGTCTCTACAAAATAGAAACTTGTTAACTTTGGTAAGACCAGTAGTATTCTTCTCTTTCTTTTTTTGTTTAATTTTTTGTACTAAAATTTTTTGGTGCAATGAAATTGTAGGCCGAGACGCTCGTCTCCCTACCTTCAAAAAAAAAAACTTTGGTAAGACCAATAAAATTTGAGGTGACGATTCTTCATATGAAATGTAGTTCTTCAATATTCGCATCCTTGTTGTTGACTTTGGTAACTTCCCAAATATCGTTGTCCTTCTGTTGTAAAGTATCCACTGATCGGCCATATATATGTAGATTTTTTACCTTGAGAAAGTTTAATATGCACCATAGTGCATAGAGAGTTTTTTGCACCGCAGATTTTTTAGAGAGTATTTTTATAAATTGACAAGTCTAATTTAACCAATCTAATCTACATATTGAAATCTCATAGCAAACCAAATTTTATAATTTTTGATATTTTATTACTATTTTTTTCGATTTTTTTAAAACCTGCCATTTTTGGAATTTGTAAATAGTAGTTTGTTTCAAAAATGACAAGTTTTAAAAAATTCGAAAAAAATAGTAATAAAATTTCAAAAATTGTAAAATTTGGTTTGCTATGAGATTTCAATATGTAGATTAAATTGGTTAAATTAGATTTGTCAATTTACAAAAATATCTCCGAAAAAGTTCGCGGTGCATAGAACTCCCTATGCACTATGGTGCATATTAAACTTTCCCCTTTTACCTATATGATGTATAATATATACCGTAGTATTTATCTTTTTTTTATTTATTTCCTCGGGAACACATGAACCACAATTTATATTCTTAAGAAATGAGGAAAAGTTAGGCAATTTATAGAAAAGTTCACTTTTTCAGAGAGGCAAATGAACTTGACAACAAACAGAAAAATCCAAACTTCCATGACTATTTTTCTGTTATTTTCTCCAATCTGTATAAACAAACAAATATCCAGGGCAATCAAACTTTCGTCATGCATGCACGCTTGCATGCATACAGCTTCCACCTTTCTTTCTTTTTTTTTTTAATTATATAATAAAAAAAATACATTCACACACAACGCCACTCCAAGCAGAAAAAAAAGGAAAATATAACCCATTCAATAATTTATCTTCTCCATCTATTCGAAACGACCCTTATTTTTTACACACTCAGATCCCATAAACCAAGTTAATATATTAGATTATTATAAATTAGATCATAGAGAAGGGAACGAGCTTAATGTAGCGTCTAAGGTAGACGATGCATCTTGCACTTGAATTCCTTCTTCTTCAAGGTCGCCTTGCATTTGATCCCACATTAGAAGCCCGTTATAATTCTGTGGGTCCCCCCAGTCAGTCTCGCCTTGTTGCTTCTCATAGCAGCCTCCAACACTTGTTTCCCCTTCTTCCATGGTAACCAAGTTGCCAATGCTCATACTATCAACCAGAGGAGGCAAATAGTTCGGATCAATTGCACTCGCAAAATTGGCAGAAGTTGGAATATTGTTGCTCCAAATTTTGCAACTAGTCAAGGCTTGCACATCTTGCGATAGATCATCTCTTACACTGCCACTTGGATTGCTACTGTCGCAGCTACTTCCAAGACTAGCATCAAAAGTGAAGAATGGTGATTGAGAAAGAAAGATCGAGTCAGAAACTGGTTTAGGTGTTAGATTTTGATGAGCTAGGTTTTGGTTAATTATAATATCTAGTTGGTCACTCGAGCTGTAGCCCGGTTGAAACAAGTTTTGGGTAGGAGTTGTCGATGATTGCGTGCTGGGTTTCTTGATCTTCTTTTTTATCCATGAGTTCCAATAGTTCTTTATCTCATTGTCTGTGCGACCAGGTAGATGACTCGCAATATGGGCCCATCTGCAAAAGTTCACCAGTTAATATTGCTATATATAAGGAAATGAGTGCATTTCCATTACAAATGCATGCATGATCGTGAGTTGAAGAATTCTTGGTGTTAGTTTCGACAAAGATAAATGATTATACAAAAACTGAGACCGGAAAAGATCCACTATCATTGAGCAGAGAGAATTTAGGAGTCAGAAAATTAACAAAGGAGCCTAAAATTGAAATAAGGGACTTGATGATGTTAACCTATTTCCAACAATAGCATGAAGGCTTATGATCAACTTCTCCTCCTCGGGAGAGAATCTTCCACGCCTGATGTCAGGTCTCAGATAATTTATCCACCTCAAGCGGCAGCTCTTTCCACATCTTTGAAGACCTATATTCACACATTGCAAAAATGAGAACATGATCAGTTGATCACCAAAATGAAACACAAAAGCCATCAAAATGTAGCAATTATTCTACATGAATATGATATTCCCCAAACAAGTACACTTGATCTATCTTGATTGTGCAACAATAAGATAGTGAGTGATATATAATTATAATTTATAAATTTTTAATTATGTACTTAGTCTTTGTTTCTTTTCTTGTACAACAATTTAGTTCTCATGTAGAACTTTATTTTTATTTTTATTTTTATCCTAACAGAAGTTCACCTCTCCTTGAAGGTCAGTTTGCTTCATGATTTTCGCCCAGCAAGATCGAAAATTGGGTTAAAAAAAAAAAAGGAAGGAAACTTAAAATGCAAATAGGGTACTCAAAATAGTGAAAACCATTTTTTTTTTTTATCCTTTTTGAGGAAGGAGTAGAAAATTACCAACCTGCTTTTTCTGGGACCTCACTCCAGCAGCCATAGCCATGAGTCGTGATGTATCTAATGAGTTTCTCATCCTCCTCAGGGGACCATAAGCCTCTTTTTACCTTCTGTTGGTTACAGCATGAGTGCTGCCCCATTTGCTATCTTTCTTTCTTATACCTTCCCTTTTGTTCTCTCTCACCCCTTTCTTGAAACCTTTTTAATCTCTTTTCTTTGTTGTCTTTCTATATATCTCTTTTATGTGGCTGGTTGGTTTGAGGGGCCTCTTCTCTTCCACTGGTGTGTGCTCTCTCTCTTTTCTTTTCTCTCTATCACACACACACACTCTGTTCGTTGTACTGAAGAAGTTAGCTCTTTGTACAGGGGCGAGAGATCGACAAATTAAGGAGTTTATGGGGCCTATTACTGGGATCTCGTTACTTTCTATCTAACCTTATAGCGACGTTGCATCGATCCGTCTCTCTCTTTCTCTACCCCACATACACAGACTCGCATTCTCTATATATCTCTCTCTGGATCTCTCCACATCAATTCATTGATGTAATACTGCTTTATTAAAGATACATGCTGAAGTACGTACGTGATAGATACCTGAGCAATGAGAAGTTGTTTCTCCCAATATGCATGTGTTTCTTTTGTACATGGCAAGCAAAAGAGTAATCTGTACAGGAATCATGAATACTTTTGTAGTTTTGTCGGATTGACATCATCTCCCAGTTTGAGACTCCAGCAATGAGAACTTAGAGAGTTTGTTTTAGATGAAACTACATTTCACAATTTTTTATTTTTTTTGGAAGTCTGAATTTTTATTAGAAGAAAAGAAAATTCAATTAGCTAGCAGCTTTGATAGGGCCGTTCCTAGTTGGTGGATAAAATCATAAAAGCCATGTAGATAAATAAAAAGTTTCAAGTAGCCTCCATAATTAATGGATATATTCATGATAGCTATGTGGCAAATAGTTGACAGATAAATGTCATGTTGTGTACGTACTACGTAGTATACAATATTTGGTTTAAGGCTGATAATTAATATATATAACTTCTCCATGTACATGATAGTTGCTTAAGTATGCATTGATTTGGACAGCATGCAATATTCCTTCAATGGTTCTAGTTTTTTTAACATTAATTTTACATGGAAGCATTTACAAGAATAGAAGGTGATTGCTCTATATTTATAACGAACATCTACACGTGCATCTTCTTTTTTTTTTTTTTTTTTTCCTTTTGCAGTAAGTACTTCGACTCAGAATTTATTTTAATGCTTTGGAAATTATTTTTTCCTTTGCCTGAATCCTGTACTAGGGATAATATGCTGTTTGGAGGCATCTGTAAACCTCATGTATACATATATATATAAAAAAGCAAATTATCTTTCATGTTTAGAAACACATTAGCATTAATTGTTTTTTCAAGTTCTATTTACAATTTTACATGCACATATATTCCGAAACTAAATACTCTTAAGGCTCTCGACGTAACCAGGTCGACTACAGGTCCTTGTGCAAATCAAATGTCCAATTGAAAGCAATGCTATATATTGCTTTAGAAAAATATTACTACGGGACCTTTCAATAGTTGCAATGATTTGATTAGTTGCTAAATGAAGCAAAATCTATCAGAATTGGCCTCTAAATTCGGTTTGGTAACCGGTACCAATACAAGTCAGTCATCACTACATTAATTGCACCATGGCCCAAATTCTTTTCTCTGCTCTAGGAGATATATATACGTGAATAATATGACAAACTCGTGTGCTGAACTGTGTATCTATTTTAATGGGTTTGGCTCAGGCTATGTTGATTAATAATTGGTGAGAAGTATGATATTTTCTATGTTCGCATATGATACTCAACCAATTTTGTTTTAATATATAAAATCAATAGTTTGTAAATTCCAACAATAAACAATGCTAATTCTGGATTTTTTTTTTTCGTGCTTCAATTTTTATCCAGATGAACAAAAGTGAATTGGGTTATATTGACAGTTAATTTGTTGAGGTAGGAGTTTTAATTATGATCGAACTCCTTAAGAAAAAGAACTCATAACAAAGCCCAAAAAAGGATAATTGAAATCATACAAAATTTATACTCACTATTATTATTGATTCAAAAAATTAAGAAAACCACATGCATTAATCGCTAGCCCAAAATATTAGTCATAAATAATTTTTTTTGAAGTATATATAGCTAGCCCCACTTATAATTATAGTATATTGAAAGTAGATTGTTGTAACTTCAGCTATGCATTGTACCATAATCGCACTTTTATTTTAAAATATTTTGTATGTTACATTTATAATTTTTTAACGAAAAATAGATAACTCCCAATTATAAAGGAAAAGGCTCCTGTGTATAATCATCCCCTGTTTATTATAAATCGAAACGCTAATACATATCTCTATTAGACTGTGCATGAGTGTTGACAATTCTAATCAATCAGATTGCATATATATATATATATATATATATATATATATATATATATATCATTGGCCATAATTACGTGTACATTAATCAGTATGTTAGTTATACAACGCTTGGCTTCTTCGTAGAGGATGGTCCTTGTTTGGAACTATTCATCATACCTTACCTATCACAGGCCGGTCTCTTCAAGTTAAAGCGGCTGAACTGTTTCTCTTTCCTTTTCTTATGGCCCCAAATTGATGAGTTTGGGTTAATAATTGAGAGCATAAATTATTTTGGGCATTATTTAATAAACACGTATCTTAACAGGGACAGCCACACATATATAGACTAGATGTAATTACTAATTAATCAAGCTTTTAAAAAACACCGTTTTTTCCGTTTTATCGTTGTTTATCTTAGTTTTAGTTCATACCGTACTACCGTTTTATCCATTTTATCATCGTTTAAACCGTTTTATTACCGTTTTATCACCGATAAACGCTAAATCACCACCCAACCGTCAAACCGCACAAATCGCATTTTAAAATCTTGTAATTAATGCATCTTGTGACCACTAATTTATATGAAAATGAGAATGCTTGTTACAAATATTTAAATTTAAATAAAAAAAATAAACATATCTTACTATTTGTTAATTTTGGAAATTGCAAGATTAATAATGAACAAGTTTTCTTTTTACAATAAAATAAATGCACATCGATCTAAATTATAAAGAGGATAATTATTATGATTTTGCTAAATGAGAATGGATAAAATACACTCATGTGTATGGAGAACATGAGTCGTTTTTTCAAAATCCAAAATTCAAATAGTCAATCCAAACAATTCAAGTTAATCTCCATATTGAAAAACTCTTGGAGACCAAATTTTACTTTTTTCGAATTTTTTTGCTATATATTTTGATATTTTCAAAAAGCACTACAATTGGAGTATTTCAAGCCCTCCAATTTGAAAATATCATAATATATAGTAAAAAAAATTGAAAAAAATATAAAATTTGGTCTTCAAGAGTTTTTCAATATGGAGAACAACTTGAACGGTTTGAATTGACAGTTTGAATTTTGAATTTTGAAAAACGACACATGTGTACAGAAACGATCCGTACACATGAGTGTATTTTATCCATTCTCATTTAATTTAATATGTACATAGAATCATAAACATTGATCAACATAACTTATTCCATACTTATATAATATGTGCATTGAATTTAATCTTTTTGAGGAGGTTCCGGTGCCCATCTTTGGAGGTGCCATAAATGACACATTTTTTTTTCCAAATTGAAAATTTAAACGTTCGATCTGAACTGTGAATTTTGTTCATTTAATGACATATGCATCGCCATAAAATTTTACAATTTTTAAATTTCATTTAATACTTGATCAAGAGATAAAAAATTGAAAAATATAGTTACATAATAGATTAATTCTTATTTTATATTTATTTTTGAATCTCCTCATCAAGTATCAAATGAACTCCAAAAATTATAAAATTTTATGGAGAGATGTCTACCATTATAATAAATAAGATTCATGAATCGGATGGAATCCTTAAAATTTTAATTTTAAAATAAAAATCACATTTGTGGCATACTAAAATCAGGCACCAGACCCTTCTCATAATTGATACATGCTTTGGACTACAAAATAATGCAGAATATTTTAGACCGCATATGTTGAGGTGTTGTGAGGGTACCCATAGCAGAAGACTATATGGATAATGCATCCACTGTGGAGTGTGAAAACAACTTGGTTCAGAGAATCCTTGTTAATTAAACACTTTCACAGAGCATGAATAAGGATTTGATGTAGATGCTATTAACTACTAGCACCACCATCTATACGAAATTAATTAATTAAGTAAATAGCCTACGATGTTTTTCAAAACTTTTATGAGCATTTCAGTTCCAAAGTCTATTTTATGTATTCTTTTTATTTTTTTATATCGCTTCAGGTGCCAATTTGAAAGGTTTTGCTTAAAATACTATCCACTCAATGCCTGTGTAATTAAGTGATGTACATTATTAATTACTATAAACGAAGGATTGTAATGCTAAACTTCACCACGATGTGATTATATGATACATGTTTAAGATCATGGACCATATTCCTGATTGGGGGATGCGGTACGTAAATGCATGTTATTTGTTATTTGGGCTACGAAGGTATTGATTATGTATCAAAAAATGATTAATTGAGGGATGGATAGAACGAAATAAACCATAACAATGTGGATAGTAAATAGTCTTGATCTTCACTACTATAATAGTACTTCCAAACTTTATTTTTTATCCTTAACAAGCAATATACGTTAATTTATCCTGTTCTATTATCCAACATTAATAACTTTCATAAAATATATAGTTTTGGAGATAATGTTGCCAATTTGAGCAAAGTTATAATTAGTAACACTGAAGTAAAAGTGACGTGGGCTTACGCCCGCTTCGATAGAAATGGAAATGAAAATAAAAAATATATGAACCTTACATATAATTTTAAAGGTTGTTATTTGGTCAAAATCGTGAATTGCGCCATCTCAAGCCATGATGATTGCTTGTGTTAGTATACTTCTATTTGCAATTAAGCCATTAACGCATGAAGCGGGGATTAGTCTAATCGCCAAAGGAAGAAGAATGCAGATCTACTGCAGCATTAAAAAATGGCGGCTTGTGTAGCAGGCTGCAGTATTGTCATATTTGTACAATTAATGGGAAACTCAAACTAGCGTTGCTTTTATGCTAGCGAAAATTGTGCAGCTTGATATATAATTTTACATTGCATATTTAGAAACCTTCAAAAAAAAAAAAACATTGCATATTTAGAGGAACAACATTCTTTCAATAGTCCAATTTTCATTGTTCCAAATAAAGATTTGAAATAAAAGAAGAGAGAAGATGGTAATGGTAATCTTTTTAAAAATATTATGACCTTATTAGTTGCTTAATACAATAAATATTATTTTTTAATAGTACCATACTTTTTCAGTTATAATTCTTTTCAATTACTTTTCGATCATATTCTCCTAATTATCATATTTTAAATATTAAATTTTGTATTATCAAACGATCTGTAGCTAGGAAGTAGTTATATATATTTAGATTGTGTAGAAGATCACAGAGTAATAAAAAACAGCATATGCTTGGTAGATGGTGGTTAAGCGATTCTTCTTTGTACACTATGTTTGGCACATCGCCGAACTAGCTGTTCGCTAACAACGCTAGTTTAAGCGAATTCAAACGGCGCAAGAATTGGGCGAACAGGCTGTTCGTGGGCTTGTTCCTTATTCCTCAATTTTGGGGAACTAGGATCGAACTGGGGAGCGAACTAGCTGTTCACGAACAACTTGTTCACCCTTGTTCGTGCACGGAACCAAACATACCTGCGCTTGGTCCCAGGTCGAAGTGTTGTCAAACAATTAACTGTTGTAATAATAGATTAATTAGTCATAATTTTCGGACAATTTGGCCTTCAAGCTTGTCTCAACTTTATTTAATTTGCAAATTATTTAATCAACCAAATTCATTTGTTGCAAATATGTATTTAATTTAAAGTTTTAAAATTAATTGTTGGATAATGTTCCAACAATAATCTCGGTGCTATTCCAACTAGATGTGCTATCCAGTGTCACAGTAAGTGTCGGCTAATGGGGGATTGAATTTTTACGGTGGAATGTCGGTAAGAATTAACATCTTTTCAACAGCAGTTGTTTGAGGTTGTCCATTCCATATGTTTAGATGTTGATGTAGTTGTTGCATTTCGAAATAATCCGAAAATAATTTAGAGAGAGTTTGGTTTCTAATTTATATTGTAGGTATATATATACTAGAGTTTAATTATAACGCTTTATAGACCAATGAAAAATTTTAGAATATTACTTAAATTATCAAAATTTATCAATAATTCAAGAATATTTGTAAAATTACTATAATCTATCTATCCAGTTGCGAAGGTGTTAAACGAGTACCGAATACAATTTTGTGAATTTTATTACTATATTTACTAAAGTGTCATGAATGATTCAACAGTTCGTATCACTACACCAAAAAAGAGCTTTAGTGCCGCCCCATTAACATCTGTTTTTAATAAAACTGGTATAAAAAATAGTCGGTGGTAATTTCATAATTGTCAGAGATTATCTTTAGCACCGGTTTTTCTAAAAAACCGGTGCTAAAATGTTAGCGAAAAAAAACGGTTTATCTTTAGTATCGATTTTTCTAAAAAAAAGATACTAAAGATACTATTTTTAGTACCGGTCTTTAATAAAAAACCGGTGCTAAAGGGTTTTCAAAAAAATCAAAATTCTGTCTATCTTTAGTATCTTTAGTATCAGTTTTTTTTAGAAAAACTAGTACTAAAGATCAATTTAATTTTTTTTTTGTTTTTGCCGCCAAAACCCTCGACTCAGCTTCTCGATCTCTTCGTATGAAATTTTCTAAGTCCTCCTCTACACTGCCTCTCCCTCTTCTCTCAACTGCCTCACCATTTCCATTGCCTCTCCCTCTACATTGCCTCTCCCTCTACACTGCCTCTCCCTCTTCTCTCGACTGCCTCTCCATCTCCATTACCTCTCCCTCTCTACTGCGCCACCTCTCCTCTCACTTCTCTCTCTCTATAGCCGCCTCTACTCCTCTCACCTCAATCTTCTCTCACTGCTCTCACTGCCGCCTCTACTCCTCACTGCTATCACTGCTCATTTGTGTAAGGCACATCGATCTCCCTCTCATTTGTGTTAATTTGTGTTAATTGTCTAGCATTTGTATTAAATCGAAATAAATCCTAAACCTTAATTAGGATTTCTATTGATTTGTGTTGATTAAATTCGAAATTATGGTTAATTGTTACCAAATCCAAAATTAATTAGGGTTGATTGGTGAATTGATTAATTGATGCTAATTTGTGTTAATTGCCTCTAGTTGTAATTGTTAATTTGTGCTAATTTGTGTATGAACCTCTTTATGATTTGATATGTATTATATTGTATGTGATGCATATATATACCGACTAGTATATCGATATTAATTGATGGCTAGCAAAAAAGGGCGCTAGCCCCAGAAATAATTTTTTTTTTTATAATGATCTTTAGTACCGGTTTTTAACTAAAAATCGGTACTAAAGATAGTAAATATTAAATAAAAAAGGCGGAGATCTTTAGTACCGATTTTTAACTAAAAACCGGCACTAAAGATATCATCTTTAGTGCCGGTTTTTAACTAAAAACTGGTACTAAAGATCTCCGCATTTTTTGCCACGATTTCTAGTGCGTTTTTAACACCAGTTTTTTAGTACCGGTTTTTAATTATTTTTAGCACGTCTATTATTAGTACCACTTGACAACCGGTACTAATAATCTATATTTAACCGGTACTAATAAAAAAAATGGCGTAATATATACAACACAGCTGTAATTATTAAATTGATTTATAACACCAAAACCTAAGTAAATTACTGTGTTAAAATCATTTGTAATGTTTTGCAAATTTAAATTTGAATCCATGCAAATTCTTTTTCTCTTTATTTTTAATTAAAATTATTTATTAAGTAGAAATGATAACTGTAATTTGCAGTTTTGTCATCGTTTGCCACTGCTTGAATAAAATGAACATATAAAATAGACAAAGTGAACACATACAAACCAATAAGTTCAATATGCATATAAAAATCTAAACAACAATACAAACAATAAATTAAATCTAACTCTTGATTGAATAAAATGAACACATAGAAAAACAAACTGCACATGTAAATGAATAAAGTGAACAAATCCAAATGAGATGGCATGGGATGGAGCGTAGAGAGATGATAGATAGTAATTTCTTTTATTAAGAGAGCTATATATAGCCGAACAATAATTTGACTTTGTCCATTTTCCGTGCTTAGTGGGAATTAAACCCTGTACTTTTTAGATAAATGACTAAGTCACTGATCAGTTTACTAGACTCCTACGCTCATGAAGCCATGCAACTTGACCGGCCTTTTCATAGAGTTCTCAATATCATGTGCAACATAAATTTGGGAGTCTACTGTCATCAAAATTTAATTTAGAAGATAGTTAGATAATTAAATAGTATTCTGTACATATACAGTTAACAATAATTATTTTATTGTTATGATGCTAAAATTTGCCTTTTAGTTACCATTAAGTTAGAGTTTTTAAAAAACTTTTACAGTTAAATTATATTTGCGATAATTGTATCTCGGTATTAATTGATTTGAATCAGTAAATATTTCATGTGTTTAAATAAACAGTGAAAATCATAATAGAAAAGAAAAAAGTTGAGGCTGACTCTGACTGAGTACGTTTTAATGGAAAATTATTTCCAGAGAGTATATAGGGTTGCAATGAGTAGGCTGAACACGAATAACTCCTGCATCTATTCATTTTTTGTGAAATTAAGTAGATAAGGTGTGTATTAAATTTGATTCAACTGAAATTTAATTAATAACATGAAAAATAATAAAATATTTTTAAAATTTAATTGTAGAATAAATTAAATCGTTACATATGAAAGTATGACTTTCAAATTGACTAAATTTTATAAATGATATTTATATAGTGAGAAACACATTCATGACTCAAAATTATTGGAGGACGCTAGAACAATGGGACTAACATACATAAAAACATAAGAAAATGAGGATCGTAAACAAAAGCAATCACAGAGAAGAACACGAAGATTTTACGTGGTTCAGTACAATGTGTACCTACGTTCACGACTCACACACACCACTAATTTTTTATTTCTTTTTGAATAATGGAGTACAATAGAGAGAAAGAGAGAGGAAGAAGACATATTTCAGAAGAGAAGAGACACACCTTTATAGAAATATAGGTGGCTTTTTATTTTTTTCTATTTTTGCTTTAAGACAAAATAATGAAACAAATTATTTATAATTTTCTGACGCATTTCTGACCGAAATGATTCCGAAATCGGTCTGAAATTTCGCCTCTGGCTCACACTCCCCCTCAAATTGGCATGTAGATGTTTCACATGCCCAACTTGCAAATTGCTTCATGAAAGATAGTGCTGGAAACTCCTTTTGTCAATATGTCTGTCAGTTGTTCTTCAGTTCTTATATGAGGAATGCTAATGATTTTTTCTTCCAAGTTCTGTCGAATAAAATGTCGGTCCACCTCAATGTGCTTGGTTTTATCATGTTGTACTGGATTCTGAGAGATAGCAATGGCAACCTTGTTGTCACAAAATAGCCTCATTTCTTCACAACTATAGAAATCAATGTCTTTAAGTACTATTTTTATCCACAGAAATTCTTGCAGTCCTTTAGCAATTCCTCTGAACTCAACTTCAGCACTCGACAAGGTCACTACCTTCTGTTTTTTGCTCCTCCATGTGAACAAATTTCCACCAACAAAAGTGAAGTATCCAGATGTAGACTTCCTGTCAGTTACATCTCTTGTCCAATCAGAGTCTGTATAACCTTCAACTTGAAGATGTCCATTTTTCTTGAAGAAGATATCTCGTCCTGGGGATCCTTTGAGATACCTTAAAATCTACATAACAGCCTCCATATGTTGCTTACTTGGAGCATGCATGAATTGACTCACCACAGACACAGCATAAGCAATATCAGGTCGAGTATGTGATAAGTTAATCAATCTCCCTACCAATCTCTGGTATTGTTCCTTGTTTGTTGGTACCTGATCAGGAAATATTCCTAGTTTGTTGTTCTGTTTGGTAGGTGTGTCAACAGGTTTGCAATCTAACATTCCTGTTTCAGCAAGCAAATCTAGTACATATTTTCTCTGAGATAAAGATATATAATATCTCTTATTTATATATGTATTTTGACCGTACTTAGCATCCAAATACTATCCAAACCAATGATACTCAATGTGCTTTTGTGCTTTATTTTGCAAGATTGGGTACTGCTGTGGAATTTGACTTGTTTTGTAGGAACGTGATGGATTTGACACAATAATTGTATAAAAGAGAGAACTTTTGGGAAGAAAATGACTAAATGGAATCCATAGCACTGTAGAGCTCATCCTAAACTTTCTAACGATCTTTGAATCACCTCAATCGGAGTCCGGATGAAAAAATTATGGTCAAAATACTATCGGTGCGCAATACTGGAAAACCATTTCGGTCCGAAATCCACTATTTCGGTCCGAAATCGCGTGAAAAAATCGGTTTTGGCAAGTTTTGAAGATGAAAATTTTATTTTATGGCATGATCTCGTGAACCCTTACCCTAACCTGCCTCCCAAGCCTCCTCCCTGGCTATATATGCACGAAAATACAGAGAGAAAAGTATCCAACCTTCCATAACATAATTTTCCACCTTTTCCACCACCGTTCTCACGCCGAAAGGCGTGGGATTCCATCTCTCGCAGCAGAGCACGACCATGGCAGCAACCTTGGAGCGATTTTGGACGCGACAGCGGTAGAACCAATCCAACCACGGCTCTAGACGATCGATATCTCGAGTTAGAAGCGATATTTGGTTTATTCATTCATTTTCTCTTGATATTTTGATCAAATGGAGTTTGTATCTTATTTTACTTGCATGTTAGGATAGATTAATTATGTCTTAGGGCTAAGTAGTAGTTTAGTTTAGTATTTGCGATGACTTGATGGATTGATTGCTATGTTATGTGATTTATCGTGTTGAGAACTATTGATATGCTTAGTTATATTATTTGTTTGCTTGATGTTTACCTATTGATGAATCGCGACGTCTTTAGGGTATTAAACTAGACTAAACACATGATTGATTAAGTAGTTGAGGTAAGCCAAACACTCGAAAGAGGATGTTAGTTCACAACCGAAAAGTGTAGCTTTTACTGATCCGACAGGACTTTAAATACCTCTGAAAATCCAACATGATAAACTTAAGTGACTAAAATCCGACACGAAAGTTTAGATTTAGTCATTTATGTGGTAAAAATCGAATTTCAAACCAAGTCTAAAACCAAAATTGCGACGGCTGAGGCTAGGATTTAGGTCTGGTCGACAAGTAACCTTCACAAAAGGTGGTATTAAATTATCAAGTCAGAACAGAGAGTTTGGAGCATATTTCGGAGCGACTTATATAGATTTCGGTCTGAAATCCTTGCTGCCCGTGTGAAAACACGTGTACTAATAGCTTCAAAGCTACACTAAATGAACTCTAAATCCTAGGACATTTGTTGCATTTATTTAGAGTCCAGAAAACACCAAAAATAATTTAGTTACTTGCATCTTTAGAAATCCCATAAAAATTGTCTTGTCCAGCTTTTGTGAGAAAGTAAAGTCTAGTAATTAATTGTACCGTCCTTTGGGTTCGACCCTTAGTTTTACCAGAACGACTAGTGAGGTAAAACAAGGTATATAAATTTATTTGATACCGGATTTAAAGCCTTCATCAATATACCTTCTTTGCTTCGTGTGATCTCAATCCTTAGGAAGTACTTCAATCCGTTCAGGTTCTTCATTTCAAATTCCTTGGACAATTTTCTCTCTAGATCTTGGATTCCTTCAGAGTCATCACCTGTGATTATCATGTCATCAACATAAATTATCAAGATTACAATTTTTCTTTTATTCTTTGAAAAGAATAATGTATGATCTGTATCACTCTAGGTGTATCCATATCCTTTCATGGCATTGAAAAATCTTTCAAACCAGGCCCTTGGCGACTGTTTTATATCATACAGTGCTTTCTTCAACTTGCACATAAGAGGTAGTTCACTTGAATGACCATATCCTGGTAGGATGTCCCTGTAGATTTCCTCATCTATGTCCCCATGTAGGAATGTATTCTTTACATCAAACTGATGTAGTAGCCAGTTTTTATTTGCTGCAATGGACTACAGTATTCTAATAGTATTCAGCTTGGCTACAGGTGAGAATGTCTCCTGATCCATATGTCTGAGAGTACCCCTTTGCAACTAGCCTAACTTTATACCTGTCAATTGCTCCAGTGGGCCAATATTTAACTGTAAATATCCATCTGCAACCTACTGTCTTTCTATCTCTTGGCCTATTCATCAATTCTCAAGTCTCATTCTTTTCTAGTGCATCCATTTTTGTCTTCATTGCATCCATCCATTTGGGATCACTGAGTGCTTTATTTAGATTACTTGGAATGTGAACTGACGCCAGGGTTTTATCAAATTCCTTCACAGGGTCTAGCATGTGAGACACAGTCATAAAATTCGCTATTGCATACCTGCCCTCACCAACCCCATCTGGTCTGTACCTCTTAGGAGGTCTGCCTCTGTTAAATCTGAAAGGTAACTGATAACCAGGATTCGTAGTAACAGGTTCAAAATTACTTACCTCTGACTCCGGAGTCTGGTTACGTGGTGAAGGAGGAGATTGTATCATTTTATCATTATTACTCTCCAAATTCTTTTCTGTTGGACCCGAATCATCAAGTGGGTCCATTTCTAGGTCAGATTTCTCACCTTCAAGCTCTGAATTCGGATCGAAATTTTCAGAATTCGGTCTGAAATCTATCTCTGGTGTCATGGTTTTATCTCTGTTCGGACCGAAATTTTCAGAATTCGGTCTGAAATTATTCTCTTGTGTCATGGTTTCCTCTCTGTTCGGATCGAAATTTCTAGAATTCGATCCGAAATTAGTCTCTAGTGTCATGGTTTCTACTCTGTTTGGTCTAAAATTTACATCCTCTGTTGCATAAAACCAGGACTCATTATCTATGACACTCTCCTCCTGAGAATGAGCCTGACCTTTTTCACAAAATACCCCTCATTTTCAATGAAAGTCACATCCATTGTAGTATAAATTTTTCTTGAGACCGGGTTCATACACCTATATCCCTTTTGACGTGGACCATACCCTATGAACACACATTTTTCAGCACAAGGATCCAACTTTGACCTTTGATGTTTCTGTATATGAACATAGGCAATACACTCAAATACCTTTGGTGGAATTATAAGGACATAAGGAATTAAGCAGTATTTTGAAAGTACTTGCAAGGGTGTTTGAAAGTCAAGTACCACAGAAGGCAACCTATTCATCAAATAAACTGCTGATGTAACTGCATTATCCTAATAGGAATGAGGTACATTGTTTTCTAGCATCATTGTCCTGGTTATTTCTAGAATTTGTCTATTTTTTCACTCTGCTATGCCATTTTGTTGAGGAGTACCCACATAACTTGTTTTATGTATAATCCCATTATTGTTAAAAAATTTTCTTACTATTTTGTTGACAAATTCTCTTCCATTATCACTTCTGAAAATTTTAACATTTCTATCAAACTGGTTCTTTACCATGGTAATGAAAGATTTGATGGCAAATGGTACTTCACTTTTATGCTTTACCAAATTAATCCATGTCATTCTAGTACAATTGTCAACAAATAACACAAACCATCTGTTACCATCTAGGGATTCAACCGGAGAAGGCCCCCATACATCAGAGTGAACTAGGTTAAAAGGAGTGATTTTGTCATTATCCAAGTTCTTAGCAAAATGGACTCGATGACTCTTAGATTTAATACATACCTCACAATCAAAAGATTCATTCTCAAATCCAGAAAATAAACTTGGATAAAGATGCTTGGGGTACCCGAATGAGGGATGGCCTAAACGCTTGTGCCACATCCAAATCGAAGACTTCCTACTTGAACTCGAACCAGCAGATAAGTGAGCTCTTCCAGTAGCTATGTCTTCCAATTGATACAGTCCTCCCTTCTTAGAACCACGACCGATAATCTCCTTTGTCATAAGGTCCTGAAAGAGGCAAAATCTGAGATACATGAGTACAACACAATTAAGTTTTTAACACAATTGACCTACAGACAATAGTCTTGATGAAAGAGAATGAACCAATAAAGTATTTGAAAGAGTTAGAGAAGAGAAAAATTGAACATCTCCAGCCCCTGTGACTAGATAAACTCCCTATTTGCATTGACGATCTTGTCAGAGTTATGTCCTAGAAGCCAATCATTATATGGCTACTTCTATGATTTATGTTATTGATGATATTTGATCATTTATTCCTTGATTTATTAATTGACAGATCATTCAGGTTGAGGATCTGAATTGTAGATCTCTGTAGTTCATTTATAATTAAATGACAATAATAGATCTAAAAGGTCCGTAATCTTGATAATTAACAAGGAATATTAATTATCGGATAAGATCAGTATGTAAGTTAAGTGATGATTAAGTTCTACAGATCATAGGTAAGGAGTTGCCAACTTAATTGCATATGTATATGTTATAGAACATAGTACAGGACACGACCCAATGAGATAAATATATGGATTGTGTTATGTGTCATTATTTATTTCGTTTGAGTTTGATTCTAAGTTTGAGATGGTTCAACTTTTCCACATGAGGATAGGTTCAATAAATATCGTCTACTGTTGATTCCTAATAAGGGCTGCTATACGGACTTTATTTATGTTCTCTTGAATTGTGCGGGGAAAAGTTGTTCATCAAGAAAACCGTATGTCCCTCATTAATTTACTTAGTGAGCGATGATATCTGTTTGGGCCCCTTGATGGAGATGGATTGTTTGCTAGCAACTGATACAGTCATCTCTAGATCAAGAAACGTATAATCTGCAAGAATGACACATTCCTATCTTGGATTATACGATGATATCATGTGACATAAGAATCAGACAAGGAAATACTATTATTTCTTATGCAGGATTAAAATATTGTAGCAGTACACTATTTATGCGAATTGGGAATCATAACGTGTTGCTAGATACCGCTTATGATTATTGGAAATAAATAGCGATTTATTTTCCATGTCCAACAGAGCATAAATCCTCAAAGGGTCACACAAATAGGTTTTGACCATGCGTGCATTATTTATTTGGTTGTATTAAGGAATGCAACAATATGATATGTTGACTGATTAATTATGTACTGTTGCGAACCGTCATAATTAATTAATTAAGTCAAACGGATTATATAGAAATAAATTAATGCATATTCTAATCCTTAAATAATTATCAAAGTGTTGATAATTAATTTGTTCAACATGAATTAATTAAAGTAATTAATTTGAGCTAACGGGCCTATATTTAAATGATAAATTAAAGGTCCAACTTGAGAGCAATTAATTGGGCCACTAATTAATTGAATTAGAGAACCAATTAAATAATTGATGGAGCCCATTTAGGCCCATTTTATGGCTGCCCTAGTGATGGCATAGTTGTAAATTAGTTACAACTTTTTGGGAGAGTGGTTGGTCTATAAAAGGACCACTTTGGGAGCCAAAACCCTAGCCACCTTGCCTTTTTCCCTCTCCCTAATATTGGACAAAAATTAAAGGAAAAATTTCAGAATTTTTCCTCTCCACCATTGCTCTTTTAAGCTCATGTGTTGAGCACCTCTTGCCTCCATCCAATTAAATAGTTAATTAAGGCAAATGGAAGGAAGAGATTAGGCTTAACCTCTCATCTACTAGCATAGATCGAGGTTTTGGTTAATACCTTGGTGGACTTGAGGACTAGACACGCGTGGTGGTGCGCACAACCTCGACATCGCCGGATTCGAGCCTCCTTGTTGCGATACAAGGAGAGGTAGCTTTCCTAACCTCTCTCTCTTATGTGTGAATGCTTGGATTAGATCCTTCGAGGTCTAAGTCGTTTGGATTGCTTATTAAATGGTTAATAACACAAAAATTTGAAAACTTAGACTTCCTAACAGATCTCAGTCTTCCTTGGATGAGATTCTCTTATCAAGTCGTCTTTGCTATAGGTCATATGATCGGTTGCTCCCGAGTCTATAATCCAGGAATTGTTTAGGTTTTGGGTAAAGGGCATAATGAGGTCAGTTTTGGAGTCCGAATTCATGGTTTGGTTCAGATTTAAGTAAATTTCGGTCCGAAAAATATAAATTTCGGTCCGAAATTTAAGTTATGGTCAAGGTTTCGGCGCGATCTGGCTGAGAAGAGAAGTTCGATTGTGCAGTAATTCGCACAAAGAAGGAGCTCATGTGCAGTAACTCGCACGAGGACAAAGAATCGGCTGTGCAGTAACTCGTACAGAGATAAAGTCGTACAGATCTCAGAACCTGGTTCTGATACCATGTAAACAAAAGCAATCACAGAGAAGAACATGAAGATTTTACGTGATTCAGTAAAATGTGTACCTACGTTAATGACTCACACACACCACTAATTTTTTATTTTTTTTTGAATAATGGAGTACAATAGAGAGAAAGAGAGAGGAAGAAGATATATTTCAGAAGGGAAGAGATTCACCTTTATAGAAATATAGGTGGTCTTTTATTTTTTTTTTCTATTTTTACTTTAAGACAAAATAAGGAAATAAATTATTTACAAATTTCTGACGCATTTCGGATCGAAAATGGCTCCGAAATCGGTCCGAAATTTCGCCTCTGGCTCACATGTGCTGGAAATTTAGGGATTCAAATCCTCTGCTGTCGTAAAGGACAACATAGGTCTGTTGTCTTCCTACATTATTAAAATTTAAAAATTTTAAAATTCAAATGTTGGATCCAAATCGTTGATCTTGTTCAATTTTTCGGACGATGCGTTTTTATATAACTTTTATAAAATTTAGAGTCAATTTGATACTCGATTAAATGATTAAATTATGAACGCATTAGAATTAATCTAGTCAGATTTGTTCATTTGCTGACCACTTGATCTAATAACAAATCAACTCTAATATTTATAAAACTTATATAAAAACGCATCGCTTGTAAAATTGAACAAGATCAACAATTTGAATTCAGCATTTAAATTTGAAAAAAATTTAATTTTAATAAAAATGTAGGAAGACAGCAGACCTCTGCTGTCATTTACGACAACAAAAGATTTCGATTAGGAAATTTAGTGGGTACATGCTTTTCCTCCATGATTGGACATTAATTAGGCTATCAACTAGGGAGAATGTATCCATATTGTTTTTTTTTTTAAAAAAAAAAATTAAGCAACGCGTTCTGTAATGTAACAAGTACATGGAGAGCGAAGGAGCTACAGCTCTCAAAAGAAGAAGAGAAAAAGGTGAATTTTTTTTGTGATTGATGATTGATGGAAACAAATTACTCACCGTCCTTGACTATTGAGAGGCTTAAAATTCCATTTTTGCTTAGATGGATCGCAAGCCACTATACAAGCAATATAGACATTAAAAAAGCAGTGGGGTTTTAAGAACCCAAAAACATTGGTCACTATGTTAATCAGATAGCTCTGTATATAGGAGCAAACTGAGAGGCTTGCTCAATATTCATTTATTTGAGAAGGAATAGAAATATATAGAATGGATTTTGCAGTGAAACTACTGTTCATTGATTTTGACTCTCATTGGCTAGCTCCATAGTCCATATATAAAAAGTAAATCAGTGATACATTACCAATGTAAAGAAGTGTATTATTATATTATTTTAAAAAAATATGAAAGGATCAGCCTCAATGGAAATGTGAACTTCTGCATACTAATTTTCTAGCAGTATGAGTGCGTTTGGATTATAAGTTGGATTAACGAGGTTAATTTACGAATTTCAATATTCGAAATAGTCACTAACTTTTTTTTCTTAATATATAGCAGAGGAAATATCGACTATTCTGACCTGTGCCGACTCATCTAAATGTCAAATAGTGTTAGAAAATGGCGACATTCATTGTCGGTCTAAATAGATTCAATAAATGTTTTCCTTATTAGACCGATCAAGTTTCAAAATTGATATTTTTTTCACAAATTTCAACATTCTTTAAAATATTTATTATTGTACTTTGATTAGGTTCTATTATAAATTAAAATGGCAGAGCAAATTTTCTGAATGTTTTTTTTTTCCAAAACTGAAAATATCACGGGCCACCTCTTTTGTGCAAGCATAGAACGTTTAGATAGTGCCAAGCTTTTATGTGCATGATTATAATTATTCGCCTAAAGTCAAGCCTAACAACCATTAATTTGAAATTCCAACTTCTTGGACCACTAGTTCTTATATCTCCTTATCACTAAAGAATGTGCTGGACTTAAATAATGTTATATATTATGAGGGAGATCATTTTCCTACAAAATAACTGTTTTACAAGAAAGCAAAGGTTTGGTTAAGCTAATACGTCTAGGATCGATGAAATGTCTACAACATCAAACTTGGTCCCACATTCTTGCTTTAAATGGAGTTTTTCTCACTTTTTATCTGGGTCCCACACGCCGTCTATCTTGGACTGAACCAAAATCCTCTGCCTCGATTTAAAAACGCTGCAAATCGCTGCTGCAATTTCAGTCCATCCGATCGGATTTGGACGGTTAAATTTTTTCGACCTATCAATCTAGTATTATTCACAGGCACCCATCATAGATCGGACGGTTAGAATGAAAACACGGCACCGTGCCGCACGGCAGAGGATGTGATTCCATCTTGAACTACCCAGTTTTGCACCACAAGTTGGGCTTTCTCATAATTTTATTTCTAATGGGCCCACAGACCTTCAGACCTAAAAGCTTTCTTAGCCCAGACCCCAGTAGTGAATAGTAATAGGCTTATCCATCTCTGTTAAGTTTAAAAAAAAAAAGGAAAAAAATTAATAAGAATCAGTACAGTTTCACACCTAATGAAATAGAGAAATATTTGTTCGGCCCCTACTAAAATTTATGATTTGGTACCTGACAACTCACGGAGAAAACCAAAAGGAAGCGCAATTATTGAAGCACTTTCACGGGAATTATTTATATATTTTCTTTTCTTTTTGTCACAAACACAGGCATTTTTTATTGTTGGAAAATGTAAGAACAAACATAAAATTGATGGTGAATCTTTGAATAACATTCCATATATAATTGCAGGTGAACAAAAAAAAAAGTAAATAAGTGAGCTACATAAAAAAAAAGGCTCACTTAGTATTTTGTAAGTTTAATATTTCAGACCTAGAAAGGGATAAATTTTTTTCGTAGGTCAGTAAAATTTCATTGAAATTTCATATTTAGTTACTGATTTGTTCTATTTTTACAACTCCACTAATATATTGTATCTTAATTTGGTTACTCTGGTACAAATTTTATGCAATATATATAGATGAAATTCGACATCGAGGACAATGCGGTTCTTTGTTTATTTTTTTTTCTTGATCTTTCTATTTGTGTATTGAAGGGAAATACTCATAGAGTGATCAAATTAATTTAGATGTTATTAACAATCTAGTAAAATAAATTGAAATCTACTCCTCAAATATAAAATGTTGGATATTTTTAGAGATATCCGAACAAGTACATACTAAAAATTTATATTTGTAGGATTAAACAACAACAAATAAAACAATTAATAAACTGTATTCGTGATATGATTTATTTATAGGATAAATATTTTTAGAATAATATCTGCTCCATTAGCACTCTTGTCACTTGTCAGCATGACAGAATTTGAATTGGATACAAACGAAGAAGTTATAGTATAAAATATGAAAACTAATTTTAACCATAAACTAAATTTATGAGAGTTGGGGCACTGAATTTATAAGCCAGTACTACTATAATAAATAAAATTATTGCATCATTACGAATTTTGTAAGTCTTTTGTAGGCGTAGATGAGAGATTACAGTCTCTTCTAAATCCTTTCAAGCTTCCCTTATCATTATATTTTCTTAGCATGGAAGAAATTAAAATGATAATAGGACCCGAGCTGTATGTCTGTTGGGACTTTGGATAGCTTTTTATCATTGCATGTACAAGCAACAGAAAAAAAAAAAATGATATAAAGAAAAAATCCCCACTCATTGGGAGTTCCTGTTTTATTTTTTGACGAATTATGAATAACGCTACATTATTGACGTCGTTGTTGTAGATCGCTTTAATTGTCCTTTCCATCAGTTTCGTTCCTTTAGCCGAAAGTAGTGATCTTGTGGAAATTGCGTTTGATACTGTGCAGAGCTACTGAACACTGAAATCGAGCATCTTTTTTTTTTTATTATTTTTTTAAAATCTGAGTTTCTTGAACGCTCCAATTCAGTATTGCATTGGTAATGGTATGCAACTATGCATCATGCAATTTAGAAAGATTTTAATTTAAGTTTTGGAAATGTGATTTTGAATAGTTGAACATCAAATTACATTTATATTTCTTACTATTTTAAAAAAAAATTATATATATTTTTCTGTGTTTGGATATAAAAAATATTATTATTGGAAGGTCCTTTTTGACATAAATAAACAATTTCACTATCTAAAAAAAAATAATTAAATCTTACAAAATATTTTCATTCCCTATAAAATTTCAATATATGAATATATTAAACAATTTAAATCGATCATACTATTTCAAAATGAAAAAGAATTGCCTGTTGGTGCTTTGGAAGCCCTTAGCGGCCCAGCATACCTTTCAATTTTAAAATGCATTTTAAACTCCCTCTTTAAAATTTTCCACTTTTACATTTCTGTACCTCCAGATTGATTACAAAAATTCAGATATTTATATGATCTAAACTTTTCATCTAAGAGTTTACATATACACAGCACATTACTCACCATACATTTTTATTTATTTCACTATTTTTCTATTTAAATTGTCCTTAGGTTTAACCATCTTACTTATGTGCTCCTTAGAAACATCTTTAATGTGACAGTATACTAATTGTAAATGAAAAAAAAAAATCTTTAACTTACTACTTGAATTCCCTTTCAGTTTTCTAATTTTTAATTCCAATTTTTTTTTAAAAAAATATATAAATAAATAAGTTATTGTCGCCAGGTTAGATAACGATAGACCCACATATCAGTGAGGAAATGCATCTTTTCGTCCCATCCTCCAATAAACCTTTTTTGCAAAACCGTCCTTGTTCTTTGTTCGACCAAACTAGGGTTTAGTAGAGAGCTACTGCTAGCGCCGGAGGAGGAGGTTTTAAAAGAGGAAATACAGAGAAAAAGCCCAAGTTTGAGCTACAACCATGGCGTCGACCAAGGTGCAACGGATTATGACCCAACCCATTGTATGTTTCTCTTCTTTTCTCCATGAATATAATTTGTTGTTCTTCTCAACTCTATACCTTTCAAATCTGAACCCAAAAACCAGCTAATCATATGAAAGTCGAATATCCAACCTGGTTTTATGCTTTCCAAGAGAATTTGACCGATAAAGCTGCGCCTTTTGAGTTCAATCCATACCAAATAATTTTTTTTTTCTTAATGTTGAAACGAGGGTTGGATAAAATCTATTGGCTTGAATTACTATTGAAAAGATAGGAGCAAAAAGTTTGTGTTATATTCGATCAAGGTACAATAATTTACATTAGTTACTGTCAAGAAAGATACAGATAGAAGCAAAAGTCATGAATATTATGGATGCCGTACTCAATTTGGAATGTTATGATTCCCTGACTGCATTGGTACTCGTTGGTTTCAAGTGGTACTGAGTACTGACCCATCTCTGGACTAGTTCAAAATTTGTTTTTGACAAATTTTATTCTTGGAAGCTAACAGTTATTCTTTTGTTGTTGCAGAATCTTATCTTTAGGTTTCTTCAGAGTGTAAGTTTCTGTACTGAATTATTTATTTAGTAATACTTGCTAGACTTATTTTGTATCTAGTTAATGTATATATTTATTATATTACGTGCAGAAAGCTCGGATTCAGATCTGGCTGTTTGAGCAGAAAGATTTGCGGATTGAAGGAAGAATTATTGTATGTTTCCTATCTTGTGTACTTCATTCTCCTTAGTTATTTTTTTCTGATATTTCACCTTGTTTCTGCTCTCTTAAAATTATTAGTTATACATCTTATTTTTTACCCATTGGATTTGTGATAGAGTGGCTTTAAATATGCTTTTGCTATTTGCAGTTCTGAACTGGTAATACTATTTGACTGACACTATTGTACCAAGCTGTAGTAACAAATTTCCTCATGTGTAGGGTTTTGATGAGTACATGAACTTGGTGCTGGATGATGCTGATGAAATTAATGTGAAGAAACAAACCAGAAAGTCCTTAGGTTAGTCACTCATCACTTGTTGTTTATTGTATTCATGTGACTATAATAATTATATGCATCAATATAGTTAGTGATGTCAGATTATGATTGAAAGATAAATGTAGTTAATGTGGTTGTTCTATAAGATCTAGTTTTAAGATACTTCTTTGTTTACTGCTGCAAAACAATTTCTGTAATTGGTATCATTTGAGAAGTTGATTATGTAACCTTGTCCATCGAGCTAGGGCCAGTTTTAGGACTGTATAGGAAAAGGTCTATTTATGGCATCAAATGAAAGTAAATCTTAAAAGAAATAATGTGCTGTAGAAGACTATTTCCAATTTAATTACTATACAATCTATGTGCACATTCAGGTGGTCAACTTTAATGATTTCCTGGTTATTTTCATTAAGTCATCCTTACTTTACTAGACTACTGCTCAAACTATTAGTACTACAACTACTATTATATTTCTTGGTTTTTACTTTTAGATGTAATTGAATTTGAACTTGATACATGCAGGAAGGATACTTTTGAAGGGTGACAACATTACCCTGATGATGAACACGTAAGTTTAGTTCTTTGTTAATATTTTGATACTATGCAATCAACAGATGGATAGCGTAAGGAAGGGATATGAGGGAAATATATATTGTTGGTTTGGTTCAGCTTTTCTCCAATTGTATAAGTATGGAGTTTATTGGGTGGTTGGAGATGATATTGGGTCGATATTGGATGGCAGCTATGTGTAGAAATAATCTGAATTTTGTGATCTGATTTGGATAGTATTGAATTGCCTGGGACTATCTAATCAAGCCCATGTCAATGGAGGGGTTAATGTCGGTGTGTACACGTCTTTTGGCCTTTATGCAGTTTATTTGATCTGATTTTGCATGTAGGCTATATGGGACGTCATAAGTTGAATGCATACCCAACTTATACCTCAATTTCCTTGTTGGTTCTCTTCTCTCCTGACTTTTCTTTAAACTTTCAAATAAACTACGTATCCATTCTCCTTTATACAGTGATAAGAAGGTGAGGAAGGATAGGATTGGGCGGGTAAAAGAGTTAATTGATGGTGTCTTGCTTGGTCATATTTTGACATTATGTTTGAAGGGGTTGCGAGAAATTGCTTGTTTTGTTTTAGATGGGGTTTGTATGTGGTATTTGTGTTCGTAGAGGTATGCATAATGGGCTTCAACACCTTGTCAATTGTAAAAAATTTACTTCGTGGTCCCAGGGAAATATGGACTATGCCTATAAATTCAGGCAGATCAGGGGCAACTGTTGAAGTGATAGTTTGTTTGTCTCTGAAATGCAGCCTGGGTTAGTTCGAGACTAATATGTGAAATACAATTGGAGAATAGCTGAACCCCAATAATTGGGGGCGGAGCTCAGAAATATGGCAGGGTGGCCATAATCTTACCAGTATTTTGAATCACAAGTACATTCTATTAAAACTTTTATAAAAGACGACAACGAGTAACTACTTTTTAATTTTCAATTTCTTTGGACTCCCTCTGAACTTCTGCCCCTGGACGATGTAATTCAATTGTCGTGTTACACAATATTGACTACTCTTTAGTAGTGATGATTTTCTTGAGTGAATCGATCTATGCCTCATCTGTTATAATGGTATCTGTATTTTGCAGGGGAAAATGATAGCTGTGTCATTTTGAGAAGATGAAGTTTGCAGACCCAGACCAATTTTGGCATACGGGCATTTTGTTCTGGATTTGTAACCATGCTAAGTGGACAGAAATGACAAATGTAGTATTTTACCTTGTACAAAATAATGCAAGGAGAGAGTTAACATACAAATTAGAAACACTTTTCTGGCAATGTTTAAGCCCATTATGTATACCGCACTTAGGCTTTCTTAACATTTTTGGTTTCTCATCTTTATGCTGATTTAGTAATAATCATTTAACAGTTACAGCTACAACCCTTATTAGCTGGGCTGCTTGATCGAGAGAAGAAGCTACGTGGACTCTCAAATTTTAGAAGAACTCTAAAATTATGCAACAAGTTTTATTATTCAAATGTTTGCTAAATTTCCTTTAGGTGGAATATTTTTCTTTTGTTTTGTTGAACAAACAGAACCCTAAACAGGGATTCCCAAATTCATCAAACTAAAGAAACTTCATACAAAGTATAGTGTATCAAACAAAAAAGTAGAATATTTTCCTTTGCTTCGAGCCAAGATTTCAAGCGAATTGTGATCTAGCCGTTAGATGATTTTTGCACGTATTAGCTTAGTGCCAGAACTTAGAAGAGTGATATTATTTGAAGTAGTGATGCCGCAATCAACTCAAAACAAAATAACACAAGCGAATTTATTGTAAGTCTATAAACATGAAATCAGTAGCAATTCTGCACAGAATAATCTATTTTTAATGAATTTGACAAGCCAGAAAAATATTTATATGGAAATAAATACCATACGGCCAAAATCCACACTAACTAATTGCAATTTAGCACTTTCTTTTCATTCAACAGCCATAGCAAATAGCAATAGCTCTTTAACTAACGTTGAAAAAACCACTTCTTTTTCTCAGCCTTGGCTTTCGCCTTCTTCTTTCCATCTCCTTCATTCTCCTCATCACTAGATTGAGATTCACTACTAGTACTAACAGTTTCACCCACTTCCTCCTCCTCCTCTCCAGTGCTCTTTCCACCGGACTGATCCAGTCGAACAGAATCCATTGCCCACTTCATCACCTTCTCCACCTCATCCTCCGTTCCCAAATCACCAACACCTCCACTCCCCACTGACCCAACACCCCCTTCCGATCCAACGCCTCCTTTGAGTTTCGCAAATCTCGCCTCCAGATCATCGCAATCGGAATTCGACGAGGAAGGAACCGAGGGTTTGAATCTAAGAGCATCGAATCGGCGCATCAGATCAGGATCTAAAGAGGAGAAATGAGAATCGGAGGCGACGGAGTGCGAATTGACCCGGAGGTTGAGGAGGACGTCATCCTGAGCAGCGCGGAGGAGCTCTTCCACCGCCACGTCGTCTCCGCCTGCGCCGGCGCCGCCGTCGGTGGGTTTTTTCTTTCTCTTGTCAGTACTCATTGATTTCTGTTTTCTTTTTATTTTGTTTTATTTTTTCTGGGGAGATGAGAAGGGAGAAATAAAGCGGGTCAAGCGATTGATGTGGAATTCAGATTCTCTGTGTCGTCCTCTCTGTAACTGGTCGTAGATGGATTCTTCTGACTTACGGTCCCACATACAGAGACGTGTTTGTGTATGTGGGAAAATGTTTCAGGGACAGTTGTAGGATTTGCATTTTAATTGTGGGGAAAATATGCAAACGTTCGTATTGTCTGCAATTATTATCATACAATTCTAAAACGTACAATAGATTTTTTTGGGCTTGGGGTCTACGAGGACAATCATTAAAGCTGACGTTTGATTTTTGAAATTAGAGATTTTTTTTAAAATGTGATTTATATTATTTATATTATGTATTGAAAAATGATATCTGGTTTCTAACATGTCCTCTGAGTAAATTTAGTAAAATTTCATAAAACCGTGAAAAATGAATGCGTTAGAAGAACAAAATTGCTAGTATTTTGTGAACACAACAAGTGATACATCATACATCAGTAGCAATATACTCATGTCATCAATTGATATCAAAACTGTATTTGTCCACAAGGAGCTACAGCTTTTTTCATTCTTGCATGGGAACAACACGAGTTGGTTTTGCAATGTAAATTATACCTGAAAATCAAAAGGGTACACACAATTTGGTTGTGCAGTATTTCCTCAATGGTTGTTAGGCAGCTCTAAAGGTAGTGTTCTGCCAGGTTCTAACTTGACTCTCATAGCAGCAAAGGATTCCACCTGCAATATGTTACATCATTAGTATACTTTTGTCCTTGCATTGATGTTCTTTAAATACTTATGGTGCTTAATATTGTAAATTGCAATGTAAGAATGATAAAATTGCTAATTAGCACTTCAAATTACTAAGATTGATTAAGGGCATAAAATAATAAAACAACCCCGGCCCCCTTCTGTTCTTATTCTTTCGGAGCTCTTTTATTAATAAGATTTAAACTATGAAAACATATGAATTTTTCTTGCTATTCGAAGTACTTCTTGGGAAAAGGGGGAACATAATAAAATTATTTTCAGCAGGCATTAAACAATTTAATTGGGAAAAAAGACTACCTAGTTCGTGGAGTTGTATGCTAATTTGAGAAACTTTTAAAGGAGATTGGACATACCATGGAATTAGTACCAGTGTTAATAGGATCTTTTTGATTTGTGATATCAGGAACTTGGACCTGCTGAAAGAAAGTAACAATTTGCCAAAATTGTGGAGCTTAACAATCCATTGATAATATAAAAAATACATGTATTGCCTAATTTGTCTTGCATGTGCTTCTATGTGTGTTTGTGTTTTTGCATTAATACCATTATATAAGGGATTTCATCTTGTTATGAAAATTTGTATGATTATTTCACTTGACAGCCCCTGGCAAGCTTTTCTAAAAAAAGGAAAATTTGTACGAATATAGAATCATAAGGGTATACTTATAGAGACAGATCGAAAGCTACACGCTCCCTAATAACCCTATACATGTTGGGCTGGATGTTTAACTTCAAAGTTACTCCTACCTTAGGGGTCAATGAGTTTGGATATGGTTAAACAGGAGACTGGTTAGGTGAAAATATAACAAAATAGTGAGTGCCAACCTCCAAAAAAAAAAAAAAAAAAAAAAAAAATGAAAAACAAAGTTGTATGAACATTGAACAAATATTACCTGAAATCATATACTCTACTTTTATCTGGTGGTACCTCCTGGTGTGATTTGGTTAAATATAGCTATAGTAAGTATTATGTCTTTATGCGTGAATCTATCTTCGTACTATACCAAGTACAATGATGTGGGGGAAAGATGAAACACAGGTGTAACAGGGATATGGCTAGGGATATATGCATATATGGGAATAGCAAGATGTAAATCTATGTATATAGGGTGTAAATCTAAATATTATTAGGGGTAATATGGGCATGGTGAGATTCAAGTTTACACAATAAAAATAAAAATAAAAAGTATATCTCAATTGGTCTGGTTTAGCACCATTTAGAGCGCATGAGAAATATCAACAAAAATAAAAGACTTTCAAACCAGACTAGATTAATGTGCTGAAACATTCTAGGAACCATCCCGGTTTGGATTTTACTATGCTCGCAGCACCGGAACAGTCTCCAAAATTATATAATTAAAAAAATATCAGTTAGTAACATTCAACTCAGTACTTGAAACTTTCTTTTGTTACCATTATAATTTTGGAAACAATTAACCCAGGATAATGGACATGGTGAAGACTAGCAAAGAGGTGTATTGTTAATTGAAGAGTCAATTGAATCTTCAAGTGTCTGAATCATGTAGCCTCAGGTATGTTGTTGTCATGGGTGTTAGAAGCCCCATCACACACACCTAAACTGACACTCACACTCACACCCACAAAAAAGCAAAAACAAAGAAGAATATATCGATCAAGAAAGATTTGAGCAAGTTGATTTTTACCCTACTAGCACCCACTGGTGGTGGTGTAATCAGGAAGGCGTCATCTGCTTCCTTATTCTCTCTCTCTGAAACTGGTATATACTACAATGAGGGTATAGAATTTTACTTTAGAGGCCAATTATGGTGAACATATATATTTATTAGAAAGAACAATACATATATATAGGTTTTCTTATGTAAAAGATACCTAAAAATTTTCACGTATTCAGAAGTGCATTTTCTTTGTGTGTTTTGAAGCATCGTATAATCAAATTTAAAAGACGTTTCACATTCTATTTTTGAGAAATAATCAGAATAAATCCTGCAAAATCATCACTTTCAGTTTCTAATATGCAGTTTCAACAAAGAAATTTGGGTGAATTCATCCCTTTGTAATTTAGCAACGAGTGGAACATTCCAATTGCATGACACCTTGAGAAAACCTAGAATAACTATTGCATCACAATGTCTTTAAAAGTTTAATATGAGTTAAAGTAGTTCTGCCTAGAAGAGCAATTCATCCATGTTTTCTATATTTTTCATTTTCATTTTTATTATTTTAATTTTATTTTTTTGCAAACCCGGTTGTATGGACATTCTTACATCTGAAGGAAGATCTCTTATTTCCAAAATATTAGGTGGCCCTGCTTGCTGTTTCTTGTTAGCCTTCTCTTTTGACTGATTTTCTTTCAAAAAGAACTTTTGTGCATGGCTGCCAACTTGTTTCGAGTTTCGTGTGAGCACATATTTGGTTGCTATCTCTGTCCATCTATTTCCTTCAATAGAATAACCCTCCAAAAATTTATGATGTTCATCAATACTCCATGCTTCAGCTGCCATATTGGGAGTTACATAATTAGTCCATTGTTGTTTGGGTTGGTTCAGTTTACCTTTCTTTTGTTTTTTTTTTTTTTCATTGATTTAACAATTGCATAATATGTACCTCATTTTGATTTTCCTAATGTGTCAATTACGTTCCTCAGGCAATCTTTTATTTAACTAATTATTGGAGTCGGGCATTATACCTTTTGTGTGTACATGTAAAGATGTAAAATATTCAGTCTTGCTACATATGGTTGCAAGTTTTGTTTAGACTATCTCAAAATAATAAAGAATACTTGAAAAAAAATTGCACGTCTAAATAGTTCCTAATATCTGAAAATTTGAAGATGCCATCATTTTATTAGTTTCATCCACGCCTCAATGATACAATTAATATATTATCTTTTGTTTTGTCAGATGAAAAAATATATATATAATAAGCTAACCTTTCTTTCTAACAGAACGTTGTTTTCCTTTACCAGATGAAGTGCGTTTTCTGGTCGAACTGCGCCTGTCATCTGCATTAGCATCAGGACTGCTGATAGCAGCACTTGTACCCCCTTCAACTGCTGATAGCAGCACAGATGAATTGTCGCTGCAAACGCTGATAACAGCACTTGTACCCCCTTCAACTGCTGATAGCAACTCAGACAAATTGTCGCTGCAAATGCTGATAGCAGTACTTGTACCCTCTTCACCTGCGCCTGAACCTTTGCAGCCAGTATCATAATTTTTATTATTTCCGCAGCTCAATGTCAACTCTAGATTAAGGCCAGAAGGTACATCAACTCCACCTCCATTGATCACGTTATTGCCAAAACACTCAGTAGCGAAAGGTGAATCATATAGTGCGAAAAACGAGTAATCCATACCATCCCAAAAATCTATTATATTGTTTGCAGCCAAACTACTTTCATCCCTTTCGACAAGGGACCTGAGGTCCCTGTTGAAAACACCAGCACCGGCACCGGTGTTACTGCATGGGAGGCCAAGAGTCAGATCCAAGGACAAGGCCATTGGAAGGATATTCGAAACAACTCGAGAAGTACCGAAAATTCTACTTCTCCATGCCAGTCGGCTCCATTGTTTTTTATTCTTTATTTTATTCTTCTCTTTTCACGACCAATATGAAGTAAAAGAAGTAGGTTTTACGTTTTACGGTACTTCTACTGGTTTTTTATACTGCCAATATGAAGCGGTGTTAAATCCACTGCAGCTTTTATTATCCTTTTTTTTTAGGTTTCCTCCAATTAAATTGCAGCCTATATTAGTGTTTCATTAGTTTCCTTTATTTATTTTTTCCAGAATGGATGGTACATATAAAGTCAACTAAAAAGTTCTATACCACAAATAATGTGACCATTATTGAGAAAGATGGGCTAAAATAAGAGAGGTACTTTCTAGCAAGAATTAATAATTCAGTTAATGTTGTATGTGTATTAAAATTTTGCTATAATCGACACATTGATTAATTACGTCGGAACCACATTTCATAACAGTCATATTTAGGTATTATTAATTTTCAAAAGAACTTGAGTACACAAAAATTAAGACCTTACATAGAGATACTTATCAATACACATCAATATTGAGTAAAAACTAATGAAGGACAAAAAGTCACGCTTTTCTATTATGGTCCCTCTGGTTTAAAAGTCCCATTTTATTCCCCAATAATAACAATCTAAAGCATTTTTAATCTTATAGTATTTATACATTCATTTAAGAAAACGAAAGAAATCTACTTCACGATGTTAACATGCTATGTTGATGATTTTGGCAGCTGAAGTTGATGAAAATTTTAATTTAATATATTGACATTGGAACAGCAGTCAAGGTCAATTGCCATATCACTGTGAGGATAACATAGATGTTAATAAGATAATATCCAAGTTATTTCGGTCATAATATTAATTTGATACACGTTAAAAATTGCAATATTAATTCGATGATCATCAAACTCAAAAAAAGGAAAAAATGAAAAAAAACAGTGATTTTATGGAATATCCATATAATTACTCAATAACAAATGAATAAACAATGATAATAATATGTTTTTTTACCGTACTATATATGTTGCGAACATCTATTTTAAATTCTAAATTATTTATGTAACTCCTAATGTTAAACTAAAAAAATAAAATCAAAGAATTAGATCGGATGCAAATTAGATGAAATTTTCTTATATTATTTTGTAAATGGATCAAATTAGGCCTGTTCATTGGTAGGAAAAAAAAAATTATACTCGTACTCAAGGGCACGAGCAGGTTAGAATGTAAAAGCCAAGGCTTTCTTATGTCCTCCAACATAAAAGAGGCATGTTATCTACTGTTTAAACGATAATTAATGATACTTCAATCGATGCACATAAGGTGTTCGATGAAAAGTTCATGCAATGATTTTGTCGATTTACTGGGTTAGCAGTCCTGACATGATATTTCACAGATCCGACAACATTTTTTTAAGCTCTTCATGTCCCTTGCTTCACTAAATTAAGACCCTCTTGCGATTTCATTTTCGATTATATTCATAATATTCGGCTCCGATCAAAATTTATGTGCATATTTTTAAAGATAGAAATTTAAATTTGAAAAAAAAAACAGTTATTTAGGGAAAAACTATCTTTATTAGTCTACTTATTAGGAGATGAAAAGAAGTCTGTATTAATATACCGATCGATTTATTTTTTGAAGGTTGGTTTGAGACCAACGATTTTGTTATAAGAAATAAGAAATTGGAAAATAAATACTTTCTCCGTGAATCGAACTAAGGACCTCTTGATTGACGGAATAGAGCGAAACCACTGGGCCAAACACCCAGCTTAATATACCGATCGATTTAGAGGTGACAAATATTGTAGTAAATATTCTTGGACAAAAAAAAAAAAAAAACTTAAATTTGATATTATCATTAACACAAATATGTTTTTAGATATATATAATACATCTTAAATTTGATCTGACCCTGGAATAAGGTGTGGACACTCCTAGGACAAAAGTAAAAACAAGAAAAGAAGCACCAGAGACTGACACTACCTAGGACAGAAGTGTGGACAACAGGACAAGCATATATAGAGCACTTGAATTTTCTTTTTCTTTTCTAATTTAATGCCGTTAAATTGGGTGCTTTGCCAAATGCGCTTAAATGGTATAGAAGACAAAAACTCAGCTCGTTGAGAAAAAAAAAAACCCAGATAATATCTGTATAATACAAAAACCATATATTACATGGTCAACTAACAGAGAAGCTGAACATTAATTCTTCCAAGCACAAGTAATAATTAATTCAAAACAGAGAGAAAAATGAAAAAGAAACCACAAACAATAAACTCAGCATAAGTTAATTAACAATCGACAACAGGTTTTTGCTTGACATCTCCTGCAGCGCCCACCCTGGGTCTGTTGCATCCATCCGCTTGCTTTCGGTGTGGTTTCGCCTCTTGAAGCATCAACAACACATCCCGCATTGACGGCCTATCATCGGGGCTCTTGCTTGTGCAGAGAAGCGCCACTCTAAGCATAAGCGTCATTTCTTTTCTAACTTCCGTGCACTGGACCCCGGCTGTTGGGTCTAGAACTTCCCAGGCCCGCCCGTCAGCCGCTCTTTGAATTCTGCTCCTTACCCAGTCAACAATGCTGTTCCCTTCACCGTACTCGGCCTCCACTGACCTCCGTCCTGTTAGTATTTCTAGTAGTACCACCCCGTAGCTGTATACATCACTTTTTTCGTCAACTTGTAGTGTGTATGCATACTCTGTACATAAGAGTCAGTAATACAAACAGAGTTCAGAAAATTACAATTGAACAAAATGCCTTGTTTAGAATTTTATATATTTTTTTTAAGTTAGTCAAATAGTTAGTATCTTTGTGTACAACTTTAAGTGTCTTATTTTCTTTATTTAGAACTTATTAATTATCCAAAGAGAGAGAATTCAAAAAAAGCCTAATAAAGAATTTATAATTGGTTTTTCTAATCTCCCGGTTAGCAGCTAATAACCTTTATGTAAAATGCCAGTGTCTTTTTTCGTTACTTTTGATCTTATACATGAGGAATAATTGAAGGAATCTTTGGAGGGACACAAAGTTACCCGAGTTTGAAATGTGCAAAGAAGAATACTACTAAAGTCATGGTAAATGATTAAAGGCAATACAAGTTCTCATGAAGTGTGTAGCTCTTCAGTCAATGGGCATCGATCAACTTTTCCAGCTTTACGATTTGTATTATTTTTACTTCGCTCCTTTCTTTTATTGTATGTTCTTTTTGCATGCCATATCGAATCCCCAAAAGAAAGAAAAAGAAGCTCAAGCTGTATTTGCAGAAATTCTTTTTATTTGAATGGAAGCGACTCGAGGTGAGTCACCAGCAACAGAATGTTTTGCAGAATATTAATTACATAAGTTGTTCCATATTTTATTACGCTAAATAATCATTTGGGCATTAGCATTTGAAAAAAAGAAAAGCAACTTTCTTGACAAATAATTAGTTCTATATATTTTAAGGACTTTGTGTTACTAACTAATTAATTAATTAACTAAAGTATTTGCGAAATATACGAGATAAAACACAGAAGTTCTTGAAAGCGGCCATATCTAGTGTAATGCATACCTGGTGCGATATATCCACAAGATCCCGCAATCACTGACATGTATTGATCAGCACCGTTGATTATCTTCGCTACACCAAAATCTGCCACTCGTGCCTCCATGTCAGCATCGAGCAGTATGTTGCTAGGCTTCAAGTCTCGATGCACCACAACTGGTCGACAGTCGTGGTGCAAATAGCTCAACCCTTGTGCCACACCAACGGCTATCTTATATCTCGTCTCCCAGTCGATTACAACCTTTGCGCCTTTCTTCTCACCACCACCATGTAAAAGCTCTTCAAGGCTGCCATTAGGCATGTATTCATAAAGCAGCATTGTGGTATCGCTGTTATTGCACCAGCCAAGAAGCCGGACTATGTTTCTATGACGAATGGACCCGAGCACCTCCACCTCAGCCATTATATTCTGACCATCAATCACCTTGACTTCTCTTTTCACCGCACAGTCTTCTTCTTTTTTCGGCTGCCAAAGCTTCTTTACAGCTATTACAGCACCGCAAGGCATTTTGGCTCGGTATACTGTTCCAGTGGATCCCACTCCGATGATCCCCTCAGTACCCACCGCACACTTGGCCACATCCTCAGCAGTGAAACTTAGCTTTTGAAATGCCATCATATTCCATGGTTCAACCCCTCCTTTCTCCTTCATTTCTGCTTTCTGCTGTGCAAACCTCGTGCCTAGTGCTAATACAACAATCCCTGCTACTGCAACTACAACTGCTGCAACCCACATTATAGCTGCACCAGCAGACCCTTTGGCAACTATCTTTTCTCCTTCACTGTTAGATGGACATGGTTTACCAACGGCTTCACCACAAAGCCCAGGATTACCTAAAAGGACCCATGGTTGCATGTTCTTCAACACTGGACCTGACCAAGGCACTGGCCCGGCTAGCCCGTTGTATGACACATCAAAACTCTCTAATGTGGTGCAATTGCTAAACTCAAATGGAATAGACCCGGTCAGACCATTCCATGAGAGATTAAGCTCGGTAATAGAAGGTAAAGATGCTAGTCCAAGGGGAATCACACCACTTAGTCGGTTCCTATCCAATTTAATGCTCAAAAGCTTATTGCATTGGCTAATGTCAATTGGAATATTGCCAATTAACCTATTTCCTTCCATCTCAATTTTGTATATGTTCCTACATCCTGACTCAAAGTTTGGTATCTCGCCTTCTAATTGGCAATAACTGGCTGACAGAACCTCTAGCCTTGGGGAATTCCAAATTGACACTGGAAGTAAACCGCCTAATGGGTTGCCTGTTACATTCAGATACTCTAAGCTATTGCTAACAAATAAGTCTGATGGGATTGAACCTGATAGCAAGTTTTGACTCAAATCCATGTAAGTGAGATTGCGCAGTGAACCAAAACCGGCAGGGATTGGACCGGTAAGGCGGTTCTTCTCAACTCGCATCCGCCATAGTGTTGAACAATTTTTTAGGCTGTTTGGTATGACTGAGGTGAACCGGTTAGAGAAAAGTATTAACCGAACGAGCCGGTTTCTTGAACAAAGATTGGGTGGGATAGGACCAGTGAGGAAATTGGTTGACACGTCAAGCCGCTCTAGTCTCTGTTTCGAACCCAAATGCTGGGGAAGTTGACCAGTGAGTGAGTTGTTCCAAAGATTTAGAACTTCCAGATTTGCCAAATCACCGAAACCAACAGGTATTGATCCAGTGAGACGGTTGTTCATCAGGTTAATTAGTGTTAGGTTGGCCAATTCAACTAAATGGTCTGGGATGGAACCATTTAACTTGTTGTCTGAAAAGTCTAGCACCTTCAGTGCTTTCAAATTTGAATATTCTTCAGGAATTGTACCAGTGAACTGGTTTTTGAAAAGAAAAAGTGATTCGAGCAGTTTGAGTTTACCAAGCTCAGGAGTTAATGGCCCTGAGAGATTGGCAAATGAGATATCCAAATATTGGAGCTTTGATAACTGGCCGAATGAAATTGGGATGCCTCCATAAAAATTGTTGTAACCGGTTTCAAGATGTTCGAGGAGTGAAAGCTCACCAATTTTATCTGGTAAATTTCCAGTAAGTAAATTACCGGCAAGATGAAGGTACCGCAATTGTGGTAAGCTGCTTATCTCAGAAGGTATACTTCCATTGAAGAAACTACCACCAAAGTTGAGATATTGTAGATTTGTTAGATTAAATGTTGTATCAGGAATCGGTCCGATGAAGCTGTTGCTGTATGCATTTAGTGTGTTGAGAAGATTTAAGTTAGAAATGGTGGACGGGAAGGTGGAATTGAAGTTGTTATGGCTTATATCTAGCGAGACTAAATTGCGAAGGTCAAATATGACTGACGGGAGGGACCCAGTGAAGTTGTTTCGGCTAATGTTTAGGTGAGTTAGAGTTCGAGACAGAAGTCGTAATTCAGGTGCAATCGTACCAGACAGATTGCGGTTTGATAAATCAAGCGATATCACCTCACCGGTAATAGAATCGCATGTTATACCTGGCCAATAGCACCAAGGAGGATCAAGTGTAGGTGAAGAGTAGTTTTCAATGGATGCATAAGTCCAATTACGGAGGGTTAAGAGCGGATCATGGAGAGACGATTTTAGAGAGAGGAGAGAAAGAAGAGGGAGTGGAGCTGTTGAAGCATATGATATTGCAAAGAAGATGGAGAGGAGTAGAGAGAAGAGAGAGCTCATGGTGGTTGTTGCAGAAAGAGATGAGAAAAAAGATTGAGAGTGCAAGGGGTGATAAAAGGGAAGGGAAAGAGTGCATTTCCATTAGTCATGATGGAATTGGATTATTGGTGGTGGTGATGATGGCTTCTTTCTTCGAGCGTGGCTTGGTTGAAATAAGAGCTCTCCCTTCTGATTTCTTTCTCTCTCTTGTTCTCTTTCGACTGAGCATGATGATGCAACCTTTTTGAATTTCATGCATTTTATATTAGATATGCAAAATTTTTTGAATTCTTCGGCAGTACTGGGCTCACTGCGAATCTTGCTCTTACCCCTATATTAATATTAAAATATGTACGTACATACTGATTACTCAATTGTTTATAGGAGAACGGCAATGATACATAATTAGCTAGCTCTTATTAAAATATGCACATGCCAATCCAAATTTTATTGGGAGTTGACTATTGATACACTGTATAAATAGCTTCCAATCAATTTTAACATGTCTTATCACTAATACTTTGCAACTCTGTTGTAGATCACACTAAGCTATATATTCTATACTAGCTTAATTACCATTGACAGGAGTTTTGCTTGGATCAGAAGGAAAATTGATAGCATATAGATATTGTTTTCTACTATTACATCTCTGTTTTTGAAATGAACATCAACGAATTTCTAATCACAATTGGATAATTGCTGTTTACCCAACAAACAAGTGAAGCCTCACAAAAGAGGTTATGTATTTTAGTTTCTATAACGAATTAAAAAAAAAAAATGCAAAACATCTGCCCTTGTACAAAGCATACACCTTCATTCTTAAAATTACAATGATATAAATCTCCTTTATAATTGAGAAAAATCAGGAGGTCCCTATACTATACTGTCTTCCCATAGAGTTAATTATAAGTCAGTTACGCGTAATCCAAGTATAACATAAAATTAGGCCTAATTCGGTTTATGTGTTCCATATTTCCATCATATGATTACATATACGCCAGCGCTTTATTTTACTACCAGTAATCTCGCTGAAGTTTGCTGACAATGCCTTACAATAAAAATAATAGACAACTTAACAACTTCTTTTTTTTTTTTGTATTTGGAAGATAAATTGGGAGTCAAGTCTTCCAACTTATTTTTAAAAATAAATAGAAAAAGCGTATGGTATTATCCTCTTTACCATGCGCTAGATGGAATTCAAATATTGTAGTTCAAAGAATGTTTTAAATTTATTAACTATAAATTTTTTTAGGCACGGACGCAGGGTTGCGAACTATGAATTTAGAGATAGCATTACATATTATAAGTATGGGAATTGCTTAGGATCATCTCTAAGATTCATCATCCTCATCATCCCCTAATATTTGGATTAATTGCATTCCAAAAAAGGAAAGAGGATGATGAGAATGATGGAGATTTTTTTCCAGACCGTCAGCAATTAAATAGCCCATTATAGATCGGGCAATTGTGTGTATCTTGACGCTGTCTTATCCGCATAATTGCTCTACACTTTGGATTAATTACTTAATATCTTTTAATTGCTGACGGTCTAACCTTCAAAAAAATTGCTGACGGTCTGCTGTTATTATTAAATGGGCTATTTAGTTAATATTTTTTATAAATACATAATTGTTCTAGTTAATACAAGTAACTGTTTTAGTTAATATTTTTTTCCAGAACAGTTAGTTATTTTTCCAGAACAGTTAGTAAGATTAACCAGAACAGTTAGTTATTTTTCCAGAACAGTTAGTAAGATTAACCAGAACAGTTAGTGATTTTTTCAGAACAGTTAGTTATTTTTCCAGAACAGTTAGTAACATTAACCAGAACAGTTAGTGATTTTTCCAGAACAGTTAGTTATTTTTCTAGAACAGTTAGTAACATTAACCATAACAGATAGTTATTTTTCCAGAACTTTTCTATTAATATTCGAAAATGAAACTTATTAAAAAAAAACAGTGAAGGAAGAACATTTATTTATTAACTAGAATAGTTAGAATTTACAGTTAGAACAGTTATTTTTTTAACTAAAACATTTACTTATAATAACTAAAACAGTTATAATAACTGTTCTGTTTAAATTCACAGTTAGAACAGTTATTTATTTAACTAGAACAGTTAGAATTCATAGTTAGAACAGTTATCAGAAAAAAAAAATGTGTGCCAGGGAAAGGGAGAAAAAGCGAAAAGAGAGGATGGAGGGAATGGAGCGTCAAGGGATGATGGGATGAGAGGCTAATAACGCGTTAATAACTACCAGGGGAATCATCCCCATCATCCTCATCCCCTCTTTTCTTTTTCGGAATGGAATCATCCCTATCATCCTCATCCCCTCTTTTCTTTTTCGGAATGCAATTAATCTAATTGCTGAAGGATGATGGGGATGATGAATCTAGGGATGATCCTTATCAGCCCCGTTATAAGTATAGATTTTTCATATATGGAAATACAGTTAGAAAATTGGGAAGGCCAAGTTAATTATTATTTTTTTTTCAAGATCTTGACAGTAAAGGCCAAGTTAGACTTTGATTAAATGCTTTTTACCCGGGATTCCATTTCATTTGAATTGATTTTTCAAAATTTTGTTGGATCTAATAACATCAAAATTCCAATTAAATGACAGAAAATCCATTCATTTTGATAAAAAAAATTTCTAATCAAATAAAATGAAACGAAATCCCAAGTTAAATAAAAAGATTTTGTTCAGGGCCTTAATTAGTACTTAACAGAGGAGAAGTACACCAACATGACTACATTAGTCTTGATTTTATTTTATTTTATTTCAATTTCTAATAAAACCGAGCATTTTATTTATTACCTTCATTTCTTGTAATGTCCCAAAAAAGTTAAATTAACTTTTCCTTTTATTTCTCTAACTTCATTTTTTATTTTCCTCGGCCGAATAGTTCTTGTGGCCCCCTCTCTCTCCGGGCTCTTGTCTTTCTCCATATCTCGGTGCTTGTTTACTATGTGACGGTCTTTTGCACTGTGAGCGCAGCTCTTGTCCCTTTCATTGCACTTTGGATCTTACATCTTTTCTTTTTCTTTATTTCCTTCTCTAACCTTATATCTTTGATGTTTCTCGGTAGGCAAAAGGTGAGAATAGAGAGAGATAAAGGAAGGTGGTGCGCATGACATAGAGTCATCTTTTGTGGGACCCACGATTGTAGAAGGATAATTCAGGATAGATCATTTTTGTTGTTGAACCATTTCAAGGATAGATCATGTAAGCGTGACCAAAATGCTCTGTGGGTAATAAAATGGCGTGTGTATCTGGCGTGAAGCCATGCTGGGCCTCTTATGGACAAAGTATTGGTGCATGGATTGTGTTTTAAGAAAAGAACGGCTGCTAAATGTCTCCCAAACTTCTCCCTTGAAACTAATTCATCAAGATAGGCACGTGTCATCTAGGTTATATATATAGTTTTAAACATGCATGCAACATTTTTCGTTGCAAATCAAATCCATTTTTAATTAGAAATTTCCAATAATTGGTGTCTAATTTGCAGCATAGGTCACATGTAATAAATTTATACAAAGAAGAATAGGATAAGGCTAATGAAGAATATATACCGAATAAAATAAGAAATACAAGCTAGTCTTTAGTAAGCTATTTGCTATTGTCAAATTAGAGTAATTATATGTATTTACTTTGTTGTAAACAACAACTTTTTAAAGAATCTCAAGAAAAAATAGGTTAATCTTTTGTTGTGATGGCATATATGCCATGTCATTTCAAAACTCTGAAATTTAAAAATCCGTCTTTGAAAAATAAAATTTTAATTTTAAATTTCAAATTTTGAAACATTTAATTTTCAAAGACAAGTTTTCAAATTTCAGATTTTTAGGATGGCATGAATCAAATTTTTTCCCCTTTTTAATCACCTAAAGATAAGGGTATTTTTGAAAAAAAAAAATTTGTTAGAAATTGGAGTGGCATAAATTAAATTTAAAATTGTTTTACAAAATATAGTGGCATAAAATCAATTTGTATAGTTTTCCAATGGCATATATCAGATTAGTCGTATTGTGATGGGATTTTGAAATTAGTTGTTTGAAGTGGCATAAATCAAATTTTCTCTAATAAAGGAGGGACAATTTTGATTTATTACAAAGGGAAAATATCATCAATTAAATGAAGGACTATTTTGTATTAGCATCACTTGAGTTTGACAGAATAACTAAATGATCGAGTATTTTAAATATTTTTTTATCTCTAATAAAAATTTTCTAATAATTAATAATAAATTAAAAATGAGCTACTACTTCACTGTCAAATAATTTGACATCAACACAATAATTATCAGGTAGAAAACGAAGTAGTTATACATCTGTTAGGAGTCAAAACCAGAAGATGTGAATCATAATGAAGGGAAACTTTTTTTTTTTTTATCTGAAAAAAAAAAATGATTTGAGTAAATGGAAAGGAATTAAAAAAGGATGGAGGAGGTGGGAACAGAAACATCTGAGAAAGTTGGTCTCATGGTACGGGAAGAGAAGGTGGGGATCCGGTACGATTAATGGTCGGTCCCTCTAACGCAGGTTGTAAATTGGCGCTGCAACATTCGGTTGGTCTTTGTCGTCTCACAGCAATTTTGAATTTGATGAAACTCCCTTGTCGGATTCTCTCCAGGTGGACATGAGAATATTACAAACATGAAACATCCATTTTTCACATGACTATCTGCTTATTTTGTTTTGACGATTAAAATATTGCCTATCTAGCTAGTTTAAGGTGGTGTGCATAATTGGGAAACAATTTTAAATATAACGACTGATGACAATATATATTGAATTGATATTTTGGGTTTGAAATTCGGCTAATATTTACATTTTGAAAAAGAAAATTGGAATACTTGACTTCCGTCTTTTTTGTATGAAAACAAAAAAAAAAGAAATAACAGCTCATGACTATAACTTAAGTGAAAATTTATTTTTATAAGAACAATATATTTGATCATTTCATTCAATTCAAACCAAGTAGAAAATGCGAAGAAAAGATGTAGGTTACTATTGATTATCTTTTTATCTAACTGATTTGTGTTGCTAACTTTCCTGAATCGGGACCATTAATTACAAATTGCAATGCTGAAAACCCTTAATAAAATGTTTATAATCGTAATTAGATGATCCGAAAAAATCTAAAAATTGCAACATGTCCCATTGGAAATAAAAAAAAAATGCAAATATAGTCTCAAGTGGGAAGTCAAGAAGAACGGAAAAAGGACACGTGGAACGCGTCCCATACTCCCATGTGAGGGAAAGGAAAATAAGGCCTTAAATTTGTGGCCCAATATATTTTTAAATGTTTGAGACCCATTCAAATGTAATTTTTTTTTAAAAAAAATTTACGCTCAATTTTATACAATCGAGGCCTCAAATGGGCCGAAACTAGATATATCTCTGAAGAACTATTGTGGGCCTTTTTATTTATACAATAATACAAATTGTTGATTTCCCGAGCACTTTCCGACTTCGCCGAGACGACGACGTTTCCCATACAAGTGTACAAACGCCTGTGAAATGAGTCGGTTTAGCACGATCGATGCATGCCCAGCATCAGACACGTGTTTCTCGTGGCGTTACCTGAGAGCCTGACAAGTTGAGGTGGCCGAAATGCAATGCAGTAGACAGACCAGATCGGTGCACCACTAACTATATATGCGATGGTTCGGGCCGGGCTTATAGAGTCGGCAATTAAAGTCTATATATATCTAGACGTATACTACACTTCTTGATCCTGAAGTTTTGAGTGCTTACCAAAACCTAAATAACTACCTAGAACTAACTGAGGATAAGATAAAAAATGAGTTTGTCAGAGAAATTATCAGCAGCACAAGAAACAGCAGATCATGCCATGAAGGCCGTTGCTGAACAGGCAGCACATAACTTACCGGCGGTGGCAGGCACAGTAGTCAAGGCTGCTCCACCGGTAATTGAGACCATGTTCAACTCCGAGGGCGGGAAGAACATTGGAAAGGTGGCAGTACTGAATGTTGCCGATTGCCTCATCGATGAGTACAGCAGAACTCCTACGGGTTATAACTTCCTTCCTCTATTTCAAAGCCTCTTTCTATTTTAGCAAAAAGAATATTGCACATATCGTTGAGGCTTTATTTTAGCTAACTGTTTTTTTTTTTTTTATAGTTTCAGTACCTCTCGACGTACTGTGTTCGCATGAAATTTTTCAATCATTCAAAAGCTGATGAACCAAATTAAACGTACTCAATTGATTAATTATTTATATGTTGGCTACTTGTCTAGATGAGAGTATAATCTTCAGAATTTATTTTATTTACGGCCCAGAGGCTAGCTAGAATTCTATCTTACAAAATCTAACGTTGTCATAATTAATTGTAGGCGGAGTTCCTGTCTACCGATATGCTAAACAAGCAATATTAGCGGCAAGCGGAGCCCTTTCGGAGACTGGAAAAGAGAAGGATGAGGAGTGATCGATCGATAGGGATGTTTAGTATATATATACATATATGTGTATAAGTATCTTCCCTAGCTTTATAGTTGTTTAGTTTTCTTAAGTTTGTGTGTTCGGAGCTTGATAAGCGAGTAGGGTCCACTTTGTGATGTTCATCATGTTGCACGTACAAATGTTGCTCGCCTTTTTGTTTGCTGTTAGTATTTCACAAAATGAAAAAATTGCCTTAATTTTGTCTTTGAAGAAATTGCCTTAATTTTGTCAGAAAATATGTCATTCTCATATATATATAGAGAGAGAGAATGACTAATGTGCCACGGGTGACAATGCTATCCATTTTTTTGAGTCATTTTTCGATATTCAAAATTCAAATGGTCAATCTAAACCGTTCAAGTTGATCTCTATATTGAAATATTCTTGGAGATTAAATTTTACATTTTTCGAATTTTCTGCTATTTATTATGATATTTTTAAATTGGAGGGCCTGAAATACTCCAATTATAATGTTTTTTAAAAATATCATAATAAATAGCAAAAAAATTTGAAAAAATATAAAATTTGGTCTCCAAGGATATTCCAATATAGAGATCAACTTGAACAGTTTGGATCGACCATTTGAATTTTGGATATCGAAAAATGACTCAAAAAAAAATAGATGGCATTGCCACCCATGGCACATTAGCCATTATATATATAGAGTTTTGCTACGGTGAGTTGCAACTCACCAAAGAGTCGGTGAGCCGTGCTCAAAACTCCTAAATCTAGTTCAAAATGACCGATCCAAACCGTCTAATACGATCTCCCTATTGAAATCTCCATGCATATAGAGCTTGAATTCTTGATCTCTTTGAAAACAGTCTAATGCTCTCACCACTCAACAACTAGACCACATTATATCTTTACTACTTATAAAAGCACCCAAAACAAGGTCATAATAATTTCACAAAAGGAGTTCAAACATTTGTTAACATCATTATAGACCATTAATTTGTGTAATTTGATATGATGTACGGTTTGGATTTCTATTTCAAATAAGCAGTCGACCCTATTAAAGAAAATAGTCAGGACACTAAGGGTCCGCTCCAGAAGAGGGTAAGAGAGGGAGTGGAATGGAATGGGAGCTGACCAAACCCTGTCCAAAGATGCAACCTGCTCCAGAAAAAGAAAATTATAATGGAAATAGAGGTGAACAGATGAAAAACGAGGTGAGCTCCACATACAATTTTGTCACCCTAAATTTGAGAGTTAGAATTTGGTTCTCCACCTCTCTTCCATTCCATTCCTCGCCTTTCCACCCATGATTCTGGAGCATAGCCTGAATGGTCGTTAACAATTTTGTGTAGCTATGGGCACTTGGGCAGTGAGTTCGAGTCCCAACATCTATATATTTTTTTTAAAGAAAATCGCTAACTTAAGAAATCGTCTTCCCCTTACCCTGTTTCAACTCCTTCGCTAAACCCTAAGAAATCGCCGCCTCTTCCATTTCAATTCGAAAGAAATATGGAAAGAAAACTGAAATTGTTTGGAAATTTCATCCGATTCGTTCCTTCTCTGTTCGCCTCTTTTTTCTTTTAACTAACGCACAGAAAACCTAGATGCGATCTCTTAAACGCCGCCTCTCCTTCATTTCTTACTCTTTTATGGAAACACTTCTTTCTTCTCTCCAAGCTTGAATAGCCGCTGGCGGAGGTGCTTTCCTCCTATTGATCTTGCTGATTTCCTCCGATTTTGCACTTTGGAACAGAATAGGTATGTCACACCAATTTTTTAAAGCTGTAGCTATTATTTTGAAAATAAAAATATTTTTTAATCGTAGTAGCTAGAGCTTCTGATCCCTCAAAAGGTGAATATGAAGCTAGCGCTCACTTAGATTATGGCCTAATAACTCTCTTGGCTACTGATTATGTCGTAGGTCTTCAAGTAAGTAATCTTAGGAAAAGAAGAAAACGATAAAAAAAGTTACCGTTGAACTTTAACTTATTTTATTTGGTTTTAACAGATATGCAAGGACGAAAACTTTGTTCCTCAAGTAAGTAATCTTAGTCCCATGTTTGTTGTTTATCAGAGTATTATTGAGGTCTTATAGGTGTTTATACTTAATTTTGTATACTGATTTAAATTCAGATCAACTGTGTATTAAGCCTATATTTGAGCAAAAGCTACACAAAACTAGATAGTTTGGGAAAAAGCTCTGTCAGTACTAAATCTGGCAACAGTGCGATACCAGTTTGTCAAAACTGTCCCATGATACTTGGAAATTTTGGATCAAATATTTTTGTTTTTAAAAGTTAAATTTAAAAAGTTTCAAATTTGAAATTATTGCAGTAGATTTATTGTTAATTTAGGAGACATGCTTGAATGATGGAGCAACTGCATTTTCAGGTGAATCGCGTAGAAGTTCTTTTGTTTCCTTCTTTTCAATGAAATAGAAGAACAGAAATAAATATTGGGTGCTTTTTTAAAAAAAAATTAGTTGACTTGATTAATGTGGTTGTTTTTACAGGTCAACCTTGCATCAAGTAATTTCAGATGAAAATGCATGACATTTGGTAAGTACCTTTATTGTTTGTATTTTGAGATCTAAATTTAAATTGTTAGGAAGTCTAAGTTTTCAATTTTTTGTGCTAATTAACTATTTAATTAATAATCCAAACAACATAGACCACGAAGGATCTAGTTCAAACATTCACACACAAGAGATAGAGAATATGAATGCTACCTATCCTTGTATCGCAACAAAGAGGCTCGAGTCCGTCGATGTCGAGGTTGAGCGCACCACCACCCACGCCTTGGCCTCGAGTCCACCAAGAGATTAATCACAACCTCAATCTATGCTAGTAGATGGGAGGTTGAGGCTAATCCCTTCCTTCCTTAGCTTTCAATCAATCAAATCAATGGAGGAAGGAAGTTGCTCAACTCATGAGCTAAGAGGATGAGAGGAGAAGAGCAAGAGAAATCTGAAAATTTCTCTTCCTTTGAGTGGATTTCGGCCAAGGAGAGAGAGAGGAGAGAAAGAGGTGAAGGTGGCTAGGGTTTTCATCAAATGGGACCTCTATTTATAGACCTCTTGACCTAGCTCTCCTATATTTTTTGCATGGACAAAATTGCCCTCTCAAGGCCAACCCCTACTATGGGTTTAAATGGGTTATGTCAAGTTATATTGGCCCATTAAAATAATCCACTAATTGCTCTTCCAATTGATCCTTAAATCGAACTATTAATTAACTATTTAAATAAAAGTCCAAATAGCTCAATTAATTAAAAGTAAGTTGAACAAAATTAATTATTAACTTATTAATAATTATTTTGGGATTAGCTAGTGCATTAATTTATTTTTATATGATCCCTTTGACTTAATTAATTATAACGATTCGCAACGGTACATAATTAATTAATCAACTTATCATATTTTCGCAATACTAACAGTTGCAAATAAATAAATAATGCACTGTGTGATTATAACTCTATTTGTGTGACCCTTTGAGAATTTATGCTACGTTGGCCATGGAATTAAATTGCTATTTAATTCTAATAATCATAAGCGGTATCTAGCAACACGTTATGATTTCCAATTCGCATAAATAGTGTACTGCTACAATATCTCAATCCTGCATAAGAAATAATAGTATTTCCTTGTCCGATTCTTATGTCACATGATATCATCGTATAATCCAAGATAGAAATGTGTCATTCTTGTAGATTATATGTTTCTTGATTTAGAGATGACTGTATCAGTTGCTAGCAAAAAATCAATCTCCATCAAGGGGCCCAAACAGATATCATCGCTCACTAAATAAATCAATGAGGGACATACGGTTTTCTTAATGAACAATTTTTTCCCGCACAATTCAAGAGAACATAAATAAAGTCCGTATAGCAGCCCTTATCAGGAATCAACGGTAGACGATATTTATTGAGCATATCCTCATGTAGAAAAGTTGAACCATCTCAAACTTAGAATCAAACTCAAATGAAATAAATAATGACACATAACACAATCCATATATTTATTTCATTGGGTCGTGTCCTGTACTATGTTCTATAACATATACATATGCAATTAAGTTGGCAACTCTTTACCTATGATTTGTAGAACTTAATCATCATTTAACTTGCATACTAATCTTATCCGATAATTAATATTCCTTTTTAATTATCAAGATTACGGACCTTTTAGATTTATTATTGTCATTTAATTATAAATGAACTACAGAGATCTACAATTCAGATCCTCAACCTGAATGATCTGTCAATTAATAAATCAAGGAATAAATGATCAAATATCATCAATAACATAAACCATAGAAGTAGCCATATAATGATTGGCTCCTAGGACATAACTCTAACAATCTCTCACTTGGCCTATAGTCAATCATCAGTGACTTCTAGTCAGTGCGTAGTACTCAATGTAATATCCAAAATATACATGTCTCATACTAAAGCCTCAAAAAATAAAAGATACAACTCAAAGCCACTCAGGCATACTCCTAATCCCCATGGATGCAATGTGCAACTCATGTGCGGCTCGAGATAGAGGCTTTGTCAGAGGATCCGCTGTGTTCGCGGCACCGTCCACCTTCTTGACCTTGATCCATCCGTCATTCACAAATTAACGGATAAGATGGAATCGTCGTAGAATGTGCTTGGTCTTCTGGTGAGAACTAGGCTCCTTGGACTGAGTTATGGCTCCCGTGTTATCGCAGTAGAGATCCACTGGACCAGAGATGCTTGGAACCACCTCCAGCTCGGTCAAGAATTCCTTAATCCAAACTCCTTCTTTCGCCGCTTCACCAGCCGGTAAGTATTCTGCTTCGGTGATGGAATCGGCCGTGGTATCCTGTTGGGAACTCTTCCAACTCACGGCTCCACCATTGAGCAGATATACGAAGTCGGACTGTGACTTCGCATCATCTCGATCGGTTTGGAAACTAGTATCAGTGTAACCACTTACAACGAGCTCTTGGTCTCCACCGTTGTCACATCCCGCAGCTGGGTATTGTTAGGAACTCAAGTCCTTGTGCAATTTTAATTTTTATTAACATTTAACAAGTAATTAACACGCACGAAAAACGGATCTAGTTATTCAAGTCATTTAACATATAAAAGGAGAAGCGTAGGAGGTTACCTCTTCCGAAATCGTATTCGGAAGGTTCGAATCCAATCTCTTGGAGTCGGTGGCGTGCTCGTCACCCTCTTGACTGCCTCCGGTTGCCTCGAGTCCACCTAGAAGATTAACCAAAGTCTCAAGATAAGTGCTAGCTTGTCCGAGACGATAGCTAATTCCCTTTTGATTTCCTTCGCACGATTAACTGTTTAACTGGAAGGAGAATCGCTCAACGCATGAGCTAGAGATGGAATTAAAAGAGAGCTATCAATGAGAGAAAACCATTTTTCTCTCTTGATGAACAGTAACCGTGAATAGTGATGAATAGTGCGGCCAAGAGAGAGGAGAGAGGAAATTAGGGTTTTTCCTTGACTTGTTCCCAAAGAAACAATCAATATATATATATAGAACGTTTCTATAATTAGATTTCTCTCTTCCTATTTTCTCCTGGACGAAATTGCCCCTATCATGGCTGAAATTTTCAGCCCTCATGTGGGCCAGGCCACATGATATAATGGCCCATTAAATCACTCCTTTAATTCGTCTCATATCGGACTTTCAGTTAACTGATTAACTAAAAGGCCAATTAGCTCAGTATAATAAATATGCATTGAACTAACTTAATTATTAACATATTAATAATTAATTTGGAATTAGCATATGCATTATATTATTTCTATATGATCCATTTGAGTTAATTAATTATAACGGTTCATAACGGTATATAATTAATTAATCAACTTATCATATATTCGCAGTACTCGCTACTGCAAATAAACAAATAATGCACGTATGGTTAAAGTCCTATTTGTGTGACCCTTTGAGGATTTATGCTATGTTGGCCATGGAAAATAAATCACCATTTATTTCCATTAATCATAAGCGGTATCTAGCAACACGTTATGATTCCCAATTCGCATAAATAAATACTGTATCAATACAGTACTTCAATCCTGCATAAGAAAAAGTATCTTATTGTTTTGATTCCTATGTCACATGATATCCTTGTATAATCCAAGATAGGAATGTGTCATTCTTGCAGATTATACGTTTCTTGATCTAGAGTTGATCGCCTAGTTGCGCGCATACGATCCAACTCCATCAAGGGGCCCAGTAGATATCATCACTCACTAGGTGAACTAATGAGGGACATACGGTTGTCTTGATGACCAGTTTCTCCCCGCACAATTCAAGAGAACATAAATAAAGTCCGTATAGCAGCCCTTATCAGGAATCAGCGTTAGACGATATTTATAGAACCTATCCTCATGTGGAAAAACTGAACCATCTCAAACTCGGAATCAAACACGTATGAAATAAATAATGACACATAACACAATCCATATATTTATTTCATTGGGTCATGTCCTGTACTATGTTCCAGTAACATATACATATGCAATTAAGTCGGTAACTCCTTACCCATGATTTGTAGAACTTAATCATCACTTAACTTGCATACTAATCTTATATGATAATTAATGTTCCTTGTTAATTATCAAGATTATGGACTCTTTAGAGATATTATTGTCATTCTGACGAATGATCCACAGAGATCTACAATTCAGATCCTCAACCTGAATGATCTGTCAACAATAAACTCTAGGAACAAATGATCAAGCATCATTAATAATATAAACTAATATAATAGCCACCAACTGAGTGGCTTCTAGGACATATCTCTAACAATCTCCCACTTGGCCTAGAGTCAATCAATAGTGACTTTTAGCCAGTGAATAATTGAGAACGATGTCATATATCTACATATATACATGTCTCGAACCTAAAAAAATAATACGCTTATAGCCAGTTACTCACACGTCCATTACGCATGGATGCTCAATAGCATCTCGTATACTGCTTAAGGTAAAGGTTATGTCAGAGTCTTCGCTGTGTTTGCGAAACTATCCACTTTTGGTTGAACCTACACATATATATACTCCTATATATATAATCTTGATCATCATCATATGAGATCAAGTGATACTGTCATAGATCATAGTTGGATCACCAATCAGATATTGGGTTCTTCAAGACTAAGCTATGGTTCGAGATGCATAGAATCATATCAGCTTGACTGAGAACATCTTGATCCAAACTATTCTCTTTCGTTGCTTCACAAGTTGTTATCTATTTTGCTTTGGTGACGGAAACGGTTGTAATATCCCATTTAGAACACCTTCTAAACTTACAACACCACCTTTAAGCAAAATATGTAGCTCAATTGTGATTACATCAATCTTTCGAAATCTGGCATTAGTGTAACAACTTACACGAGCTCTTTTTCATCATTGATGAAAAATATATCTCTCTTTCTCATAAGGTACTCGAGATATCCTTTGATTATTGTCCAAATGCGTGTCTCTTATATCTATTTGACAACTATTTGTCATACTTCTTGGATACTACACATTGGGGCATGTGCACAAGTATGGCGTATATTATGAAACTCATAATGAAAGAATACTTGAACTGTTTCACATACTTCTTCTCGAATTGAGTTGCTATAAACCGAGTTAAACTCAAGTTATATGCCATATGACGCGATTCGACATAAAGTCCAGCTTTCATGTTTCTAGAGCTCTTCGTCATTATATGCACATTCGCCGAAACCTAACATCCATCATAATCTATCTCCATAGATTTTGTTTCCTAGGATTTAGGTGATCTTGCCCAAGAAATCATTCTTCAATGAGATCTTGACAATATTCATTTAATCAATGTTATTTCCCAATTAATATCCAGTTATCTTGTACAATACAGATAACACAATTATGCTCCCACTGAATATCTTGTCTATACAAGATACTTTTGACGAAGATCAACTCCTTGACTTCCTTGTCAAAATATTTATTCCACAGTACTCTCTTCGATCCACTAATGGATCCTTGAAGTACGCATATGTTTCTAGCAATACATCAATCAAGACCTCGATTTGTATCAAATACACATCTTTTTTCATTCAATCAATGAAGGCGGTTTTGATGTATCTTTCCATATATCAATATATATGAAATGCAACTATTGCTAGAATGATCTTTATTGACTGACTTATAAATAGCTACAAGTGAAAAGCCATGCTTTGTACATAGTCAACTCGTCATCGACTTAGACATAGCCACAAGCGTGAAGCTGTGCTTTGTACATAGTCGACTTGCCATCCATGTCAATCTTTCCTTTAAAGATCTGAATGTTTTTGACGGATTGCTCCTTCATGAACATCAACAAAGGTCCATACCTTATTGTTACACATGGATTGCACTTAAAGATCACATGGGTTCAAAACATACTTGTGGAATCGGATTCTTCCATCGGTTCTTTAATTATCAACGGATCCTCATATGCCAGGTACGAGGATGTCGTGATGTCTATCCACCTTTCGGTTAGACAATCACTTTCGTTGACCTTTTGTAGGATTAGTGCTCGAGGTTCATGAACCTCTTCCACAACGATTTGTAGAATAAGTTCTCGATCCTCGTATGTACTGAGTTTCTCAAACATCATCAGCTCGTGAGATGTTTAAGTCATCATTAGAAGCGAGCGTGCTAAAGAACTTCTTCCTTTCACAACGGCTTGTGAATGAAGTTTCGCTCAACTTCCACTAAGCACCATGTATGGAGTAACAAGTTTTCCATAAAGGATACTTCTTGTAGTGACACATAAACTCCTTTATGTTCACCTTACTCCCACTACTTTATCTTGAGAACGTTATTCTCCAAGACTATGTCATGATGAGCAACAACTAGATTGTTCTTACCATGTTCGTAGAAGTAGTACCTTTCGGTTAGTTTAGGCATCCTACAAAATATTAAGCGTCCTATTTGGGTCAAAGCTTATTAATCAACAAACCTTGAAATAAGCTTTTTAATACCAAATCTTGAGAAATAATGTACTTAGAGATCAAATCTCGTAAGATATCTTTCTCAATAGACTTCGATGGAACATTATTCAGTGTAAACAATATTGTCTTCAAGCATAAGTCCCTAATATGAGTCAAATAAGTCAATTTGATTTATTATCGATCGAACGATATCAAATAGTGTTCGATACCTTCATTCTTGGACACACTATTTTCACAATGTTCCTCATAGAGTGAGTTATGAAACGACTTTCACACTCTTTAGATAATATCTCAAATCATATGACTTAACTATTCACCATGATCAATTGTAAGACTTTTCTTTTCTTGAACGGTCTCTTAACTTCACACTTGAACTCCTTTGAACTAGTCAAAAAATTCACACTCATACCTTATCAAATAGATACGTTAATATCTATACTTTGATCGTTGGCTAAGTGGTAAAGTCTCAATAACCTTTCAGTACACAAGTACTTATAGGTCTACATACATCGACATGTATAAGTCCTAATCAAGTTACTTGTCCTTGAACCTTTATAGGTCAAATGCACTTTTGTCATCTAACAAACATGATTCGCATATCTCTATTGATTCGAAATCGAATTGAGCCACGAGTTCCACGCTATGTAGACTCTCATAATGCGATTCTCGTTTATGTATGACTAAGCGGTCATTTTACATGAAAGTCGAACACTTTATGTGAAGTCTTACGCATCCTATTTGTCATTCAAAACTCGTTTATCTATTTCAAGCATATTCAAGCAATAGACATGAAATCATATAAACAAATCCATAATAAAAGAACATCGCTTGTCTTTTACAAAACGTAATCATCCATCATCTATATGAAATGGAGATAAAGTTTTAGGATGTAAGAAACGAGGTACTCGACCTACAGTTCCTATTAGTAAAGACAACTCTACGTATCCAATGGTAGTGGCTTAAACGAATAAGCCATATCCTTATACGGAGTTTACTTTACTAATCTCGAGCATTCTCTCACTCTTCATTGCCTACACATTTCATTAAATGCGAGCATATGAACTAGTACTAAGTTACTGGTATGAATTTAGAGATAGCGTGATAATTTGAACGACAAATACTTTCGAAAGTTTAGAACATTTCCAACACAATAATCATGGTACTTCGGACAACCTTTCAAATGCCTCCATAAATGGCAATTGAAACATCTCATGTGACACATGTTCACAATTGAGGGTCTCGAAGTCTCAACTCAAACTTAAGCGAAGTATTTCTTAAATACTTAGCTAATTACCATTTGCACAAACAAGTTTGCGAAATGTAACATCATTTCCTTCATTTAATTAGGAAGAGATAGCATGACAATATCAACAGTCCTTGATATCGGAGATCTAATATCTCTAGTTGCCAAATAGCTACTCAAACCTTTCGGTTCGTAAGCCATTGGAACCTTCATGTACCTTCTCAAAAGAAGTCTCTCTTACTTAATTCATGCTCCATTACTCGATCATAAATGATTGACTCAACATCTACTTTCTCTAAGAACTCCTTCTTGAGTAAGTGAATGCGAGCGTAGAAGTCATATCTAGTCCGTATGAATTCTATAATCCAAAGGTCTAGAGATCCTAAAATGAGAATATCGGCATCCGCTTTATTGAATAACTTTTCGTAAAAGTTAATCAATCATCGCGATGCTACGTTTGGGAAGTTGAGGAATATTTTTGGGAATAAACATGCTCAAGTTTCTTTTCGCCAAGAACATATCTTAGGAATCGATATTACTTCTCCAAGTAAATACCTTTAGAAACGAGATAGTTCAAATTCAAAGATTGATCGCAACGAAATTAATACATTTAGTATCTATAACAATTTCAATTTAAGGTCATTTAGTTTATGCAATGTTTTATTTATAACAATAAACAAAACTCCCACTACATTTATTTAATGTCCCAAATGTAGTTGGTTTTCCAAGATCCCCGTTTTCATCAAGTAAAGCCTGCTATGGCACGTCACCCTACTTAACTAGACAAGGTAGGTTCTCCAACCAATCATATCAACCATATGACTCTTGGTTTGTGAATATCTATATATTTACAAACTTCGCCCCGATGTCCAAACTCTAGTTGGGTCCATCGATAAGCAACATCTCTCTATTTGCTCCTAACAAATCCATTTATTTGTACCCCGACTATCGCATGACAACCATGACGTCCGCTTGGGCGGACCGCGCCATGAGAAGGCAAGCGACGTGAAGGGGATAGAGAGAAGGAGGGCGGTCGACTTAATCAAATTAATTGGGACAATCATTATGCGACTTTGTTTGGTGGTCGTGTCAGCATACACCCATACCTATCCTATGACATTTCATAGTATGCAAACAATCACATAATAAGCATCTCAAGGCACAACCATTGTTGTGGATTTGTATGGCTCCAGCTTGCATATTAATCTTCGTTGCATCTCCATGTAGCAAGACTAATCTAATTCAAGCCCTTCCACTAATTATAATGATTATATCCTATAATTAATGGAAATAAATATATGTGAAAAAATCCTAATTCCCTCCTAGGCCTTAGGGGCATGCAAGCCTCACAAGTTACATTAAAATTAATCAAAATTAATTAATGGCACAAAAGACCGCATTACACACATTCACACATGCATTCATTTACAAACCACAAGGCATTGGAATCTTGAGCCATACTAAACCCACGATCCTCCTACAAAAACGAGTTAGCACATATACAATATACATGTTCCACTAGTTTTTAATTAACTTCATTAATTAGAATCTTTGTGTATGCTTGTCGCTCGTTTTTCCAAATGCAAATAGGTTTAACATTACAACGACTTGTTTAAACCTTTGAAATTTAATCAAAAAATCAAAAACAGAAAGGAGGGTATTTAAGGAGCGTTCTAATTAACATTTCAACTAATTTGATTAATTAGAATATATTTTAACTAATTAAAATAAGCAATTTGGGACCCGATAAAATTCGATATTTTTCGGTCACCAAAAATTCCGAAATAAATCCAGAGACCTCCTTACAATGAGTGTCACTACCAATAAAAATTTCAAGGAGAGATCAGCTACCATCAGGGAGAAACAAAAAAGACAAAATCCCAGACAGCGCGCGAAGCGCCGTTAGAGAAAATTCTGTTTTGGCTTCAACCTTTCGGTCTGTGTGATCACCCCCTTGATATTTTTCAAGCAAACAATTTACATAGAAAAATACTTTACATACTAGGTTATCATTCCATAAAAAGAAAAATACTAAGGTCTATTCAAAATCATCGAGTTAAACGGCAAACAAACAAGAAGCCCTGTTCTGAAACAGACTGACGACTGAAACCATTTGACCTAGTTGAAGCATCAAACCTTAAAGAAAAATTATGAAACTAATTTTCACAGAATTCTAATTCGAAGTTGAACAACTCTATTCAAACACTTTTCTATAAAAGTCCTTTAATAAATTTAGTTTTTCAAAACAACCAGCTTGTTCAGAAAAACAGATCTGACGACTTCGATTCTTTCCATACTTGAACATCCATATAAAATCCGAAACAGGTAACAAATTACACATATCCAGAAAGAGTATCAAGTCTAGATTAACCCTAGCCAAAGATTACAGATAGATATTTTTCAAAAATACGTCCTTTTTGCCATACAAACAGAACTGTGCAGCAGAACGGCAGATCTGCACACCGTTACCGTTTAATTCACTAAAAATTCATAACTACTTATAAAATAGTGAAACTAGCGCCAAAAGAACCAAGACTCAAAGATCTACAACCTCCAGTAAGAGAGAAAAAATTCCAGAGAAATTTACATTACGAAAAATAAGCAACAATACAGAAAAACAGCTTTTTCCAGAACAGCAAGCACACACATCACTAATTAACTTTGTTAATTACTAATTTCTCGATTTAAAAATGTTAAACACTTGAATAACGACCAGCGCTCTGATACCACTGTTAGGAACTCAAGTCCTTGTGCAATTTTAATTTTTATTAACATTTAACAAGTAATTAACACGCACGAAAAACGGATCTAGTTATTCAAGTCATTTAACATATAAAAGGAGAAGCGTAGGAGGTTACCTCTTCCGAAATCGTATTCGGAAGGTTCGAATCCAATCTCTTGGAGTCGGTGGCGTGCTCGTCACCCTCTTGACTGCCTCCGGTTGCCTCGAGTCCACCTAGAAGATTAACCAAAGTCTCAAGATAAGTGCTAGCTTGTCCGAGACGATAGCTAATTCCCTTTTGATTTCCTTCGCACGATTAACTGTTTAACTGGAAGGAGAATCGCTCAACGCATGAGCTAGAGATGGAATTAAAAGAGAGCTATCAATGAGAGAAAACCATTTTTCTCTCTTGATGAACAGTAACCGTGAATAGTGATGAATAGTGCGGCCAAGAGAGAGGAGAGAGGAAATTAGGGTTTTTCCTTGACTTGTTCCCAAAGAAACAATCAATATATATATATAGAACGTTTCTATAATTAGATTTCTCTCTTCCTATTTTCTCCTGGACGAAATTGCCCCTATCATGGCTGAAATTTTCAGCCCTCATGTGGGCCAGGCCACATGATATAATGGCCCATTAAATCACTCCTTTAATTCGTCTCATATCGGACTTTCAGTTAACTGATTAACTAAAAGGCCAATTAGCTCAGTATAATAAATATGCATTGAACTAACTTAATTATTAACATATTAATAATTAATTTGGAATTAGCATATGCATTATATTATTTCTATATGATCCATTTGAGTTAATTAATTATAACGGTTCATAACGGTATATAATTAATTAATCAACTTATCATATATTCGCAGTACTCGCTACTGCAAATAAACAAATAATGCACGTATGGTTAAAGTCCTATTTGTGTGACCCTTTGAGGATTTATGCTATGTTGGCCATGGAAAATAAATCACCATTTATTTCCATTAATCATAAGCGGTATCTAGCAACACGTTATGATTCCCAATTCGCATAAATAAATACTGTATCAATACAGTACTTCAATCCTGCATAAGAAAAAGTATCTTATTGTTTTGATTCCTATGTCACATGATATCCTTGTATAATCCAAGATAGGAATGTGTCATTCTTGCAGATTATACGTTTCTTGATCTAGAGTTGATCGCCTAGTTGCGCGCATACGATCCAACTCCATCAAGGGGCCCAGTAGATATCATCACTCACTAGGTGAACTAATGAGGGACATACGGTTGTCTTGATGACCAGTTTCTCCCCGCACAATTCAAGAGAACATAAATAAAGTCCGTATAGCAGCCCTTATCAGGAATCAGCGTTAGACGATATTTATAGAACCTATCCTCATGTGGAAAAACTGAACCATCTCAAACTCAGAATCAAATACGTATGAAATAAATAATGACACATAACACAATCCATATATTTATTTCATTGGGTCATGTCCTGTACTATGTTCCAGTAACATATACATATGCAATTAAGTCGGTAACTCCTTACCCATGATTTGTAGAACTTAATCATCACTTAACTTGCATACTAATCTTATATGATAATTAATGTTCCTTGTTAATTATCAAGATTATGGACTCTTTAGAGATATTATTGTCATTCTGACGAATGATCCACAGAGATCTACAATTCAGATCCTCAACCTGAATGATCTGTCAACAATAAACTCTAGGAACAAATGATCAAGCATCATTAATAACATAAACTAATATAATAGCCACCAACTGATTGGCTTCTAGGACATATCTCTAACAGGTATGACGACTCTCGCCGTGAAAATACATGAGAATGTACAGTCACAAGGCTTAGTTTGATTATCAATTATACCTATGTGCACTTATACATATTTTTTTTTTTTCACTTATCACCTTTGTAATCAGATAATATAGGAAATATCATCAACTATAGTAATTTAAAAGATAAAAGAATATATACAAGCTGCAACACAAGCCCAAGTACATAACTCACAGAACATAACAGTATTCATACAAACACCTCTCAAAATGTGACGACTATCTCATGAAACTAGGATCTATAAACATAGACTCAGTCTAGTTCACTCATATATACATCAGGAACCAGTACTGGCCAATCAAAAAGTGATCCTGATTTCAACCACTACACTACATCATATAACAACAACTAGTACTCCTCTGGCTCCTCCTCAACCTCACTATCAAGATTTATGACGGGACTAGCGGCCTCTGGGGTAGGTGGAGGTGCTGGAGGGGTCATAGGTGGGACTGGAGGGGCTGGAGGATCGGGGTACTCTAGGTAAAAGTAAATACCAGTAGGGGCTAGGGAAACATGATACACTACAGCAAAATGTAGGTGGGGTATAAAGACCTGCATATGAACATGGGTACCGTCAAAAACTGCCAGTGGCGGTCCTCTCACCGGGTGATGGATCGCCTGGAACCCCCAACCATCGAGGAACATGCAAAACAAATGCGAGTGAGAATATAATTCTCAGTGCGGGTTTTAGTTCCAGACGTGGATTTCTAGTTGAAATCGTAATCTAGAATTAATACCCGACTATACAATATAAATGCTTTTAAGATAATAATTGACAATTTAAAATAATAAACATGAATTGAAGAAATTAATATGATGCAAGTATCTATCTGGCTGCATACCGAGCACCGAAGCAAAAACGGCCCAATCAAAACCATACTGCAAAATAATTTGCAATGTAACAAACAATAAGTCAAAGATAGAACATAATCTAATCATATCAAGATCATATCAACAAGTTAAGATCAGGATTGCACTCAGGTTCCTAACCCAACCGGTTGGGCAAGCAAAAGGAGACCTTTCCCTAACCCACGGGCAGGCGAAAGAGATTTTTCTCTAACCCTGGGCAAGCAAAAGGGAATTCCACATCCGCATAGCGCTACCGAACTGGCCGAAGCCGAGGGCCAACCGACTCCGGAGAGTGACCTTTATCTTTATTCTTATTCAAATTTTCCAAAATTCCTTCATATGTTCAATCTCAAACTCCATATTTCCAGGTAAGAATCACCGCATAAATCGAGATTTATATTCAAACGGATATTTCAAACTTACCTGGTAATCCTTCAGGATTTAGTGAAGTTCATTCAACATGAACTTGAGTTGTAATATTTGTTCATTAAATAAGTAATAAATCAGACTTATGCAATCAATTCGGATCATCAACATGCCATGCAATATTTTAATTTACTAAATTAAGATTTCTATAAAAGTCCACGTGTCCGCACCTGTTGCTGGGTCAAAACTCTCTTCCGTCGAGTCTCCTGAAAAATTGATTAAAACCGTTAAGATCTAACTAACGGTTTCCTTTGTGAATGGCTTTGGCTTAATTACTAGACTGACCTCTATTTAATTATTTAGTAATTGCTTGTGTTTTTAATAACTTATATTTTAATTATTATAATAATAATATTTCTTTTAATCTTTTCTTAATTCTTATCATTTTATACTTTATGTTTCTTATTTTAATTAAATGTGTAATTATATTTAACTATTCTAATATTTTTAATTAATGCTTAAATGATTATTAAGTTTCTTATTATTCCTATTAATATTAACTAAATTTTTCTTTTAATAAATTTCAAATTTAAACGTTATCTTTACCATTTAAAAATTTTGTTTCCTTTAATTAATTGTTTAAAATTTAAATATCGAGAATAAATAAAAAAATAAAACTTAAATCATAAACTAATAAATCTGAAATATGAAATAAAAATATGAAATCAAAGATTAAAATTTGTTCGTTTGTTTGTTTGGGATCAGATAGTCTGTACTTGTGCGTTCATAGCATCTGTTCTTGATTTACCTAGACTATACTCATCATCTCCCGAAATCGAATCCGACTAATTAAAATACCCAATTATTTCTAATGGCTTTTCCTCTAATTAATTATTTATTTATTAAGCCCACAATCTTAATCAAAGATTAAGTTTTTATCCAAAATATTTCAGCTAAATGTCGGCCTCACAAAGCAAAATCCGAAATGGGCTCAAATCTATTTTCCTTTTTTTTTTTTTTTTCTTTCGGCCCAGAATTTCCAGGCCCAACTCGGACAGCCCAAACATCACACAGGGTCGAGCCAGGTCAACCTGACCCAGTTGACCTGAGCTAGACGTAACGGGTCCGCATGGATCCGATAAAGAGGGGTCAGATCCAACCCACAGTCTAATTATCTTCCCAGGGGCCCTTGAATCATTTTATTTTACAGAAAGGTCCTTTATTTTACAAACAGGCCCCTAGAAAAATTCAAACAAGCCCTTTTTCCTCACAAATCAGTCCCTGTCTCACGCCACAGCGTACCAGAATGGTACCAGTGGTACATCAGGTGTACCAGGGGCTAGTACCAGACTTGAAATCCCATCGTAAGCCTCACAACAGTCTCCAACACGCCCAACCAGGAGGGTTAACCTCCTGACACAACAATTTTTAGCCTAACAACAGTTTCAATTACTTGACAGAATCCAAATAAAAATTTAAAGTTCTCGGTCACATAACAATCAAGTATAAGCTCTAAGCTTAGCAATTTGATTCGTCCAAAACCTGTCACAACCACATATAACACAACATCACAGAGGTCAAACCTCAGATTCAAGCACAAACCCTAACTAAAAAAAACAGTTAACAGTTTCAGAAAAATCGAATCAACAAACAGATTACAAGAGGGCCAAGTTATACCTTGGATCTTCAGCAGTTGCTCCCTCTCTCTCTTTCTCTATTCCTCTCTTTTCTTTTCTTTTCTTTTTTTTTTTCGTGGAAACCCTAATCGCCAGCCAACCGACCAAATCAGAAGAAGGGGGTATTTATAGGTGGTGCTGAGAGGCGAAGAGAGAGAGAAACCAACGGCGAAGATGGCGTTTGAGCTCGAATCTTACAGCCGGTCAATAGTTCAACGCCTTATCCGTTCCCCAATGGATAAGAACGAGGAGGATCAACCAATCGGAGCCAGGTACTGTGTGTTACGGCGGGATTGGTTGGTCACAATCCATCCCGCCATTAAAAACTCGAAGAAACTCCGTCGGAGAGGCGGAGTAAAGAGGAGAAAAATCAGACGGAGCGGAAAAAGAAAGGAAAAAGGAGAGAAAAAGGGAGATGCTGCCAACAGTAAATCGGTGAAAATCCGATTTTTATCAAAATTTGATCTCTTCGATCTTCTGTGGCTAAACCATGTGGCCTAATATGCCAGGACTCGTTTGAATCAATTTAATTAGCTATTTTCATCCTTATTTAATATTTCTGATGTTAAATTCAATTTAAATTGAGGTTAAATTCCACTAGAAATAATTTAGATAAATTTTAAAGATTATGTGAGTTAGAAAATTTAAATTTGAAGTAAGTTTTACTGTTGCTATTTAATTAATTGATTAGGGATTAATAGTTTTAAAATTTCATTCATCCTAGTATTATTTTTAAAATTAACCTAATTACACAGTTAAACTGGGTCTGATATAAACACTATATTACATTCCACCCCCCTTAAAAAGATCGTTCAGTCCCCTGAACGATACTTACCCGAACAAATTCGGATAGCGCTCTCGCATCGTGTCTTCTAATTCCCAAGTAGCTTCCTTCACTGAATGTCGTCCCCAGTGCACAAGCACCAAATGAATAGTCTTGTTCCTCAATTGTTGCACTTTTCTATCTAGGATTTGCATGGGTTCCTCTCGGTATGACAAATCATTTTCTATTTGCAAACCTGAAAAGTCGGGTATGGTGTGGGATGGATCCTTGAAGTATTTCCGGAGTTGAGAAACATGGAACACTGGGTGTACTTGGGAAAGATTTGGGGGTAAAGTTAATTCATAAGCTACTTGTCCAATTCTTTTGCATATTGGAAAAGGTCCAATATATCGAGGGCTTAGTTTTCCAGTTACTCCAAATCGTTTTACCCCTTTCATCGGCGATACTTTCAACCATACTTCTTCTCCTTCCTTAAATTCCACTTGCCGTCTTTTCGCATCAGCATATTTCTTATAGCGATCTTGTGCCGCTTTCAATCGTTGAAGTACAATTCTAATTTTATCGGCACTGTCTGCTATAAGTTGAGGTCCTGTTGGGTCTATTGTTCCTTGAGGTTTCCACCATAAAGGCGTTTGACACGGTTCTCCATATAATGCTTCGTATGGTGGCATGCCAATACTGGAGTGATAGCTATTGTTATAGGCAAATTCCACCAAATGTAAGTGCTCTAGCCATGATCCACCAAAGCCAACAATACAAGCACGAAGCATATCTTCCAAGGTTTGAATAGTTCTCTCTGACTGTCCATCAGTCTGTGGATGATGGGCAGAACTAAAAATTACTTTAGTACCCATATTTTCCTGAAAACTTGTCCAAAATCGAGAAGTAAATCGTGTATCTCGATCAGAAATGATTTCTTTTGGGCATCCATGGTATTTAAATTGAAATTTCATAAATATTTCTGCTAATTCTTTGCCCGTGAAATCAGTTCGAATGGGTATAAAGTGAGCTACCTTGGTTAATCGGTCTACAATTACCCAAATTGAATCATATCTTCCTGAAGTTCGTGGAAATCCTGTTACAAAATCCATTGTAATAGATTCAAATTTATGTCGCGGTCTCCAAGGAAGTTGTAATAGTCCAGCAGGTTTAAGTCGATCCGCCTTTACCTGTTGACACACTTGACATTTCCGAACGTATTCCCCCACTTCTTTACTCATTCTTAGCCACCAAAAAGCTCTTTTTAAATTATGGTACATCTTAATTTCACCAGGGTGAATGGTATATCCCGAATCATGTGCTTCTGAAAGTATTGTTGTCTTAAGTTCTGGGTCATCCGGAACACAGATTCTATCTTTAAATTTTAAAATCTCCATTTCATCTAACTTAAAGAAAGAATCAGGTTTATTCCTTGCCAGTTCTCGATACTTATCGAATTTAATGTCTTTTATTTGAGCTTCTTTAAGTCGATCTTGCAGGTTTGTCTGAATGGAAATGGAAGCCAATATCCCAGTTATCACTATTGTTGCTTCCATTGGACCTTTAGTATTCCCAATTTTTGTAACGAACGTCTGTACTATCTCTTGGGAAATTCCCACAGATAATTGCAATTGTCTCATTTCTTCAAGTAATTTCGGTTCCTTAGTGAAAAGTGTTGCTAGGTTGACTTGACTTTTTCGACTAAGGGCATCCGCAACCACATTTGCCTTTCCTGCATAATACTGAATATCCAAATCGTAATCCTTGATCAGTTCTAGCCACCTCCTTTGTCTTAAATTAAGTTCTTTTTGTGTGAAAATATATTTAAGACTTTGATGATCAGTGTATATTTTGCACTTAACTCCATACAAATAGTGTCTCCAAATTTTAAGTGCAAATACCACTGCGGCTAGTTCCAAATCATGAGTAGGGTAGTTTTGTTCATGCGGTCTGAGTTGTCTAGATCCATATGCAATAACATGTCCATTTTGGGATAACACGCATCCTAATCCGAATCGGGATGCATCAGTATACACCACATAGTCCTGTCCTGAAATTGGCATTGCTAAAATAGGGGCAGTAACTAATCGAGTCTTAAGTTCTTGAAAACTTTCCTTTTGCATCTCTTCCCACTCAAATCTTATGTCTTTTTGTAACAGTTTGGTAAGGGGTCGAGCTATCTTTGAAAAGTCTGGCACAAATCGGCGATAATACCCTGCTAGGCCCAAGAAACTTCGTACCTCTGTTACTGTCTTTGGGGGTTTCCATTCAGTTACAGCTTTAATCTTGTCAGGATCAACTGCCAATCCTTTGCCTGATATTATGTGACCCAGAAAGGCAACTTGTTCTAACCAGAACTCACATTTGGACAATTTTGCATATAACCGATGATTTCGAAGTCTCTCTAGCACCAGTTGTAAATGTTCTTCATGTTCTTCTAGGGTCTTAGAATAGATCAAAATATCATCAATGAATACCACCACACATGAGTCAAGAAGATCTCGAAAAACTCTATTCATCAGATCCATAAACGCTGCAGGTGCATTTGTCAGTCCAAATGGCATTACCAAATATTCATAATGACCATACCGAGTGCGAAACGCCGTTTTCTCCACATCACTAGGACGAATTCGAAGTTGATGATATCCAGTCCTCAAATCTATCTTCGAATAAACTGAAGATCCTTGTAGTTGATCGAATAGATCGTCAATTCGAGGTAACGGATATCGGTTCTTAATTGTTACTTTATTTAATTCTCGGTAATCAATGCATAGTCTCAACGTGCCGTCCTTCTTTCGAACAAATAAAACAGGTGCACCCCAAGGAGATGTGCTGGGTCGAATGAATCCTTTTTCCATTAACTCATCCAGTTGTACTTTTAATTCTTTCATTTCTGCGGGAGCCATACGATATGGGGTTTTGGAAATAGGTGTTGTGCCAGGTATCAAATCAATTGGGAATTCAATTTCTCGTTCAGGTGGTAATCCTGAAATCTCCTCTGGAAACACATCAGGATAATTGGAGACAATTGGTATAGAAGAAATATCTGTACTTGTCGAATTTAAATCAACCACTGTAACAAAATAAGCTGAACTTCCTGCTTCTAACAGATGTTTGGTTTCTATGGCCGAAACATAAGATATTGGATCATTAGATTTTCGACATTTAAGGGTACAAACAGTTTGGTTTGGTAGTCCAAATATTACTTCTCTTTTTGCACAATGAATTACAGCTGAGTGTTGAGTTAACCAGTCTATCCCCAATAGCACATCATAATTTGCAATATCCATAACTAACAAGTCAGCAGCTAATTCTCGTCCTGTCACACAGATCTTTAAGTCTCGGCAGTGCATTACCTTCTGAAGGACTTGCCCCAAAGGTGTTTGAACTTGTAACACTCCCTCACCTGGTTCTACTACCCATCCACACATTTCCACAAATGATTTGGACACAACAGAATGACTACATCCTGTATCTATCAACACATAAGCAGGATATCCAGAGATAATTAAAATACCTGCTAACAACTCTGTAGTCAAAGTATCTAGGTTGCCCGCTTCCTCTTTAACAATTTCTTCCTCTACAATTTCCTCGTTCGGAGGAACCTCTTCTGTTGTATCCATTGCATGCATAGTCGGTCCACTTCCGGTCCTGCCACCTCGTACAATTCCACGCCCACGTGGGGGAATTCCTCCTCCACGACCAACACTTGTTCCTGAGGCAGTTCTTTTCTGATAATAAGGATTTGGAGGTTTTGGGCAAGTATTAGCCCAATGATCCGGGCTACCACAATTGAAACAAGCACGGTTAATGTAACGACACTGAGCTTCTGGGTGTGGAAGTTGACATCTCCTACACCAGTTTGGTGCTGAGGATGGGGCTGATCCACTTGGCCTTGCAATCGGTGTGGTTGTAATAATACGCCTAGGTATTATTGCGCCCCGTCCACGAACATTCCGAACCACCATTCTTTGTTGTGCCTTTCTCTTTTGATATACATCCACCTGTTCCGCTGCGTCCATTAAGGCTTGAAGTCCTTGATTTGCCCTAGTATCAACAGCTATAGCAATATCTGGATCTAATCCATCCAGATACTGACGCCTTTGACGATAGGCATCATTAGAAATATCAGGAGCATACTGAGATAGGTTAAGAAACATACTGTTATATTCAATGACGGTCCGTCCCACTTGTTTCAGTGTCATAAACTTATTCCTCATAGCTTCTCGATGAACTGCTCCCATAAATCTTTGTTCAAACCTTTCTTCAAACCATGCCCATGGAATTTGAGTTGCATCACCTTCATATCCTCGTTTTATTCCTTCCCACCAGAATCGAGCAGAATTTTCAAAATAGTAAGTTGCCAACTCTACATGTTGTTCCGGGGAAGCTTTGCAAACCACTAAGCGGGATTTAATTGCTGCTAACCATTCTTCAGCGGTTTTAAATCCGCTTTCTCCACTAAATCGGGGTGGTGCTAGTCGAGCAAAAGATTCAAACTTTCTAAATGCCTCATCCTCTCGGTCTCTAGGGCCCTGTTCAGCTCTTTCCGCCATCCTTCGACCCCGTTCAAAAGCCATCAATAAACGATTAACCTCTCGGTCTTCTAATTCATTTCTTTCTTCTCCTCTAGCTTCTTGTGCCCTGGGTCTGCCACGTCTTCCACGACGTTCACGAACGTTCTCCATTGTCTCTCGTTAAACCTTAATTAAAATCCTAAAGCTACTGTTATCAGCTGAAATCATAAAAATTATTTAGAACAATAATTGTTATGCATGCATGCTTAACTCAATGCAAAAAAAGAAATATTGGCGTCCTTAACCCATCTTCTACCCACTCTTTCGTAGGACTAGTTAGGGTTAACACCATACGTCGCTCTGATACCACCAAAAGAGTCTGTCACATCCCGCAGCTGGGTATGACGACTCTCGCCGTGAAAATACATGAGAATGTACAGTCACAAGGCTTAGTTTGATTATCAATTATACCTATGTGCACTTATACATATTTTTTTTTTTTCACTTATCACCTTTGTAATCAGATAATATAGGAAATATCATCAACTATAGTAATTTAAAAGATAAAAGAATATATACAAGCTGCAACACAAGCCCAAGTACATAAGTCACAGAACATAACAGTATTCATACAAACACCTCTCAAAATGTGACGACTATCTCATGAAACTAGGATCTATAAACATAGACTCAGTCTAGTTCACTCATATATACATCAGGAACCAGTACTGGCCAATCAAAAAGTGATCCTGATTTCAACCACTACACTACATCATATAACAACAACTAGTACTCCTCTGGCTCCTCCTCAACCTCACTATCAAGATTTATGACGGGACTAGCGGCCTCTGGGGTAGGTGGAGGTGCTGGAGGGGTCATAGGTGGGACTGGAGGGGCTGGAGGATCGGGGTACTCTAGGTAAAAGTAAATACCAGTAGGGGCTAGGGAAACATGATACACTACAGCAAAATGTAGGTGGGGTATAAAGACCTGCATATGAACATGGGTACCGTCAAAAACTGCCAGTGGCGGTCCTCTCACCGGGTGATGGATCGCCTGGAACCCCCAACCATCGAGGAACATGCAAAACAAATGCGAGTGAGAATATAATTCTCAGTGCGGGTTTTAGTTCCAGACGTGGATTTCTAGTTGAAATCGTAATCTAGAATTAATACCCGACTATACAATATAAATGCTTTTAAGATAATAATTGACAATTTAAAATAATAAACATGAATTGAAGAAATTAATATGATGCAAGTATCTATCTGGCTGCATACCGAGCACCGAAGCAAAAACGGCCCAATCAAAACCATACTGCAAAATAATTTGCAATGTAACAAACAATAAGTCAAAGATAGAACATAATCTAATCATATCAAGATCATATCAACAAGTTAAGATCAGGATTGCACTCAGGTTCCTAACCCAACCGGTTGGGCAAGCAAAAGGAGACCTTTCCCTAACCCACGGGCAGGCGAAAGAGATTTTTCTCTAACCCTGGGCAAGCAAAAGGGAATTCCACATCCGCATAGCGCTACCGAACTGGCCGAAGTCGAGGGCCAACCGACTCCGGAGAGTGACCTTTATCTTTATTCTTATTCAAATTTTCCAAAATTCCTTCATATGTTCAATCTCAAACTCCATATTTCCAGGTAAGAATCACCGCATAAATCGAGATTTATATTCAAACGGATATTTCAAACTTACCTGGTAATCCTTCAGGATTTAGTGAAGTTCATTCAACATGAACTTGAGTTGTAATATTTGTTCATTAAATAAGTAATAAATCAGACTTATGCAATCAATTCGGATCATCAACATGCCATGCAATATTTTAATTTACTAAATTAAGATTTCTATAAAAGTCCACGTGTCCGCACCTGTTGCTGGGTCAAAACTCTCTTCCGTCGAGTCTCCTGAAAAATTGATTAAAACCGTTAAGATCTAACTAACGGTTTCCTTTGTGAATGGCTTTGGCTTAATTACTAGACTGACCTCTATTTAATTATTTAGTAATTGCTTGTGTTTTTAATAACTTATATTTTAATTATTATAATAATAATATTTCTTTTAATCTTTTCTTAATTCTTATCATTTTATACTTTATGTTTCTTATTTTAATTAAATGTGTAATTATATTTAACTATTCTAATGTTTTTAATTAATGCTTAAATGATTATTAAGTTTCTTATTATTCCTATTAATATTAACTAAATTTTTCTTTTAATAAATTTCAAATTTAAACGTTATCTTTACCATTTAAAAATTTTGTTTCCTTTAATTAATTGTTTAAAATTTAAATATCGAGAATAAATAAAAAAATAAAACTTAAATCATAAACCAATAAATCTGAAATATGAAATAAAAATATGAAATCAAAGATTAAAATTTGTTCGTTTGTTTGTTTGGGATCAGATAGTCTGTACTTGTGCGTTCATAGCATCTGTTCTTGATTTAATTGCAAATATTATGTGATAGAAAGAACTTGCAAATAAGTGATAGAAGGAACTTGCAAATATTTTGAGTGGTGCATAACGTGCCTAGAACAACAGTAAACAAGGTAGTGAATACAAAATACAAAACACTCTGTACATACTGGCCATTTGAGCGACCTAATCTATTGCTCCTATCCTGGGATCCTCCTATAAATGGGCGCACGACTCCAAGTTTGTCTCTCTTTTTCTCCCCTTGGATGATAGACAATTATTTAGCAGATTGAACAATGATTCCCCATTTCAATCCTATCACCTCACGCACAATGAAGTACGGCACAATGTAGTTTTTTTTTTATTTATTAAAAAATTCTCTATTTGTTTACTTTGTTTGCAATTACCATATGTCTGTACCAATGCAACTTGGGTACTGTTACTTTTTTGTATTTTTAATGGTTTTTATTGTTTATAATAAGACTATGTATATAACTGTCTAGCTTTTATTTATGAAAGTGGTAGCTTTTATTTAGTATGGATTTGGGCTTTCAAGAGTGAATTTGGTGGTTGCTTCGTTATGTGATCGGTTTTAGTAATAACATTTGTTTAATAAAATGGTGTTCTGAGACAATACTGGCACGCTCAAAGCGTGATTGTTTAATTATTACTTTAAATCAAATGCTTTAGCTACTGTGCTCCCAAACCTGAGGTTTTCAGTGTGAGCCAGACCTCAACTGGTATGGAAATTAACCAGTATATGTACATCAATCAGTTTTTTTTAATCCAAACAAAACAAGAGCCTTTGGTTTTCAAAATTTTGTACTCAAAATCCTACAACAAGAATGGGTCGAATCAAATTAATTATTGTGTATGTATGCGCATGCTACAGACAGAGACATATATATCACTATGTATCTCAAAAGACCAGCGGAAGATATATATGATTACTGTATCAATATAATGCAAATAATCAGATCAACTACACATAGAAAAACTTTAAATATCAAAGAATAAATATTACAGATAGTTTAACAAACAAAATTTTGGCCAATCTAAAGCATAAATCAGAGAAAGGCTTTAAATGTACTCCTTGCATCTGAGTCACCTTATGTTACGTTATATGATGTTTTTAAAAAAAACAATTTTTTTCTTATGCAATTTAAAAGCACTCTCCACATACTACTATTATATTTTTCTGTCCGATGAGAGAACTATGCCAAAACAATTCAATTAACCCAAGAGAACAATTCATTACGAGAAGCTGCTATTGAGCCGCGCATTTTAAAAGCCTAGAATCATATATTAATTTTTCAAAGATGATCATGCTGGTTGCTTTTAAATTGAGGATTGATATAGAGCTACTGTAGTAATTATTAGTTGAAAAATCAATGAGTTTGGAGCGCTAAATTTATATGTTTTATTATAGAAAGCATCATTTGTGAACTTTTACAACCATATATCGAGTGTTATAGATTTACAATTCCCTTCTTTAATATAATTTTTTAGTCGCGTTATTTATCGAGTTGAATAAATGTCAGTCATAAAAGCAACACTTTTGATATTGATAAAGGCTCTTCGTACCTTAATCATGCATTTTCTAAATTCTCAATTTATAAATTTTCAGGTTCTAAGTTCATGCACTTATGTTCTACATGGACTTCCTTTGACTATGGTTATACAATTTTCTTCATGGCCTACATGCAATATCTTGGAGAGGAAGTCTGGGACCCACAACATCAATTTCATAGACAGTGTGAATGTTACTAATGATATTCGTTTTGAAGGTAAGTCATACAGTATTCGGGAGAGCATGTAGAAAGTATGAGGGGAAGAGGATGGCTTCAATTTTTCACATATATATTGTGTATCGGTGTAATTATAGAAACTTACATTTTGAGTATATTTCCTTGGTACTACTACATGTCCCCAGCGGGCCAATTCTGACATAAATAAATTAATATTGTATCAACAATGTAGTTAGTGTTTGTATTTTTCAAGCATGTAAGGTTGTTTAAAAAAAGAATCTATTCATTTGCAATTTCCACAAATCATATATAGTTATTGGAGGTAACAAAGAAACCAGAGTCTGAGAGCCATGATATGGAGGCAATACAAGGATCAGTCACTGGCAACAATGAGATAAACCAGTCCCAGGTTAACATACTTTTAATGTATTTCATTAAGTAAAAAAGTTCTATGTAAAGATATATATTTTGTCCTAAGTGTGTAGGAGTTCAGACTGAATGTCACTACATAGTACAATCTATTACATGTATGCCTTTCTGTTTGGCTCTGGTACAGCAGTTATATGCCCACATCATGAATGTGAACAATTATCCAGAATCAGAAACTTACAATTTTAATCTACTTTATATATATTGCTCATTTATAAAATATCGAGATAAACACAGTATGCTCTCTCTATAGAAAATGATTCGAAGAAAGAAGGCTTCGCAGAATATAGTTTTGAAAAAGCAAAAAAAGAAAACTCCGAGAAAATTAAGATGGCTGCTTGCGATAAGTACATTTAGATTTTTTAAAAAAAAAAATTATGAGTAAGATTCAATTTATATAAGTACAATTACGACTGGTAACCCTTTGTATTTATTACAAAACTGCCTCTGCAGAGAGCATCCATGGTTAAATAACAAGTTACTTCATGATTAATGTAAACTCAGCCAGCCAACAAAATTTTGACCAACACAATTGAATGTCAACAAAACTGTTTCAATGGAGAATAAATTTACCATTTTGTCCCCTCTTGATGATCCTTGATTTAAAATTACGCAGAGGATCTGATATCATTGCTGACACATATTCATTCTCCTTTATTTACTTAATGAACACTGCATGACATGAATGGATGCTGCAAAATTTATTGCACTTTTGCATGGATCAACTATCAAAGTGCCTATATATTTAATATCTGATCCAATTGCTTACTTGAAAGATATTTCAATTCCGCCTAAAGACCTTAGCTTTTGTTTGAACTATCCAATTGCTTACCTTTACAGGAAGCTGTCTGGTGTAGTGCAATTTATGGACCAGATCAGTTTTTACAGTTTACCCTTTTATTTAGCTTCAAGTTTCTGCAATTTTATCTATTAATGAACCCAAGGTTATAGATTTGTATTGCATTGGTATTCTGATCACTGTCTCTAAGAAAAAGAATCATAAATATTGTATGTTGCTGGTGAGTTTATATTTCACGGTTTAATTTTGTGGCAGAACAATGTAGAAAAGAAAAGAGAAGGTGCACAATTTATGCAAATACACCGTAGCCGAGATGTTTGGCCAGTCTTATATAACTTCTATTGGCACGACTATAGTAGCTAGCTACTGTACATGCTATGTGGATTGTCCTCAAACTGAGACCACAAGTGGTACTGCTATTTCCTTTGAAAATGAATTGTTTTACATATCAAGATCTTCAGAAGTTTATATTATTCTAGACTTAATTTGTTATTTTTTTTTCCAGATTTCGTGCAATGGTCTTGGGACCTGCATTCCGTTATGAACCTGTGCATACTTATTGAAGGTTATTCTCTAATTATGTGTTATTTATGCTGAGAATTTAATTTTATTGTGTCAGTTTAGGTTTTTACATCAAATTGCCATGTGGTTTTAGTTAAAATCCATCTCTTTTACATAATATTTGAATGTGCTACCTGACATGTGTTATATGCTCTCTTTGATGCAATTACTAGGATGGAGATGGTGCTCTATAATATACATTGAAAGCATAGCCAGAGTGAAAAAATTGCCATTAAGTGGCCTTTTATTATACAAATTGCGACTAGCTGACCAATATTTTGTACCCAAGGTCACAAGATGTAGGTCCTGATATGTAGTTCGATAGGGTGTCCACTTTTTCTTCCTGCTAATGAACCAAACCGAAACTTAGATTAGCAAGCTGCTTAACAGTTTCCATGAAAGTTGAGATCTATAGTAACAATATGGCCCTGTCAAAATGATTTTTACGCGGGATTTCATTTCATTTTATTTCAATGGAATTTATTTCGTGAAATTTTGTTGGGTCTAATAATATAGAAATTCCGATCAAATGACATGAAATCCATCCATTTTTTATCAAAAATTTTCTAATGAAATGAAATCCGATGTTAAAAAAATGCCATTTTGATAGGGCCTATATGTATATGCAATTTGTATTTGGTTTCATTTCACGATAAATGAAATATGGTAGCCTTCAATTACTTTCTATTCATGAAAAAAAGTTAATAAGTTATAATAATAAACTTTCATTTTTTCATTTATAATTCTAATTTAATTTTCAGTAGATAGAACTGATCAGGTTCTAAGTGGTCATTTTCTCATGATCATTGCATATTAGAATCTTTAAACTGTACTTTCACCGATCTGCTGTTCTTTCATGTTAACTCATCATACATAGTCATTCGAATTTAATTTATTCGTAATATTGAACGCAATGACTTAATTGTCAGTAATAACAAACTAAATAGGTAAAACCAATTGCAAACAGGCGAATCAAAAAATTAAACACGTATGGTTCTAATAAATGTTACACTCACGAATACCTTACACTACGTTTTGGAGAGCCGCGACGGACCGAGTCCCCTAATGGGCCATATTTCTTGACAATTCATGGATATGTCCTTTGGATTATAAAACAGAATTTATTTGAAAAAAGAATTATTTTCAACAATTCCAACTTGAAATCAACTCAAATTAACTAACAAAATTGTTTACTTAATATAAAATGGTTTTGCTTTGGCATTAATAAAATCTAAACTAACTTGTTCCAGAAGATAATTTATAACTTGAAATTCTTCATTTCAAAATAATTTAAAAGAGAATTTTTCCAGATGATAGTTTTTTTTCCCAGCATTTACATGCCTGAATCTAACAATTAGCGCACTGAAGAAGGGTCCTAAGTCATTCAAGATCCTATTTGTTTCAAAAATCGTACTTTATTTATAGATCCTCATTTGTACCACTAGTTAATTTATTATTCAAAGAATTATAAGAATTACAAAAGAGTTTTGAGTTTTGACTGATTTTGTTACACAAATACAAAATCATGTTAAACATTTTCGTGATATTTTTTATGAGAAACATATACGATTTTGAGAAAAAATTATAAATGCCATATACAAACAATAGGAGTAAACATGTTTTGATGGAAATAGTACAAACCAGATGCTTAAAACCAATTTTCATTTAATTACTTTCCCCATGTGACCAAAATTATCTTTATGAGAACTAACTTTCATTTAATTTTCATTTAATTACTTTCCCCATATGACCAAAATCATCTTGTTTATGTTGTGCAGGGGGTAAGAAGCTTGATTGTCACCTTTAACCAATTCTTTGTCTCACTTACCCAATTCTTTGTCTCACTTATTCAATTCTTTGTCTCACCTTTATCTAGATGGAAATAGAGGAAAGAAAAGGGAAGAAAAGAGGGGATGAGGACTCCATTAAAAAAATAGAAATGCGTTGAGGGATGAGGAATATTGGGATCAATCCTAAATCTAGAAATGGGGATGACATTCCAAACAATACAAAATATTTCTTCTCTTTTTCACAAATCACTAACGCAAAATCTCTCAAGCGATGTTTTTCTTTTTTTCAAATTTTACTAGGTCCCTCCATTTGTCTATCTCTATCTCACTTTTTATCTCTTTCTCCATAAAATAACAATGAAGAACCAAACGATGATTATTATTTATCCTTGATTGTTATGCAAGCTATCAATGAAAACAAAATTTCTTTGATTGTGGAGGAATCCCATCGATGATTTGAGGTTCAACTTACGTACATTAGCTTTCATAGTAAGTATTTGTATGCCAGTAAATTTAGGTGGTAGTATGTATACGGGTACTCCAAAATGATTTTTTTCTTATTTTTTGTTCAATCAGTCTCGAAAAATCACATATGTAAAAATTACATTATTTGTTAATTCAAAATATAAAACTGAGGCAATTAGGGATGTTAGCTTGGGTATTTCGGTCATAATATTAATATCTAGGTTATTTTTATTTAATTTGATGACTTAAAATATGTTGAAAAAGGTTTCCAAACAAAATAGTATTAGACGGATTTATCCCGGCCTTTTATCTCAGGGCTGATAACACCTTAATCCAACGCGAACCAAACCCTACAAATTAAATAAAAACCCAAAACCCAAAACCTAAACCCTAGAAAGTGGATCGGAGCGTGGATCGGATCGGAGCTAGAAAGCGTCTTTCGTGACCGTTGCCTCCTCTCTCCTCTCTGTTGGCTCCGATCGTCGCTGCTGCTCTCCTACCGCACGACTTGAACAGCGCGCCTCAGGTTCTCAGCTCTCTAGCTCCGATTACTTGCTCTTCCGAAAATCTCGTCATTGGATTGTAACATATTTTCTCTGTATTTTCCTTTCATTTCTTTTTTATTATTTCTATTTGTATTTTATTTGGTTTCCGTGTTTATTTCTGTGTTCTTTCTGATTTCAGAGGTGCGCCTAGCCACCCTCTCCAGTCGAATAACCCCACCAATCTTCAACAAGCGTAATTACTTTACAAAAATTTTAATTAAAAACTATTCAATTTTAAAATATGAAAGAAAATGTTGAGAATTTTTTGTTTGACAAAATACAAATTTTCTGTTTCAGGTTGTTACAAAACATCGGAGAGCTACCACCGGAGCTCTACAAACACTGTACAGTAACACTTAAGGTTTGAAATAACTCTGCTATTTAATCTTATCGATGTTTTTGAAAGTGCAAAATTATTTCTGATTTGCATCAATTAATGTTGACTCCAACAGATTTTCACTGATTTAAGCTGATATTTTGCAAGTGTAGACTTGTGATATGTCAACTTCTGACCTCGAGGAGGACTACGAGAGCTATGAGCAACATACTCAATTGCAGGTATGTCTATTTTGCTTTGTGCATATCTTTATTTATTGAGATGGGATGAAAATTATTGAGTATTCTTTTTCCAACAAGTGTTACAATGTATTTACAAGCAAGTTCATACTAGTTACAATGTAATTGATTTTAAAAATTTCTGATAAGATTGCATTTCAGCTTCTCTTTTTCCTATGGTGACAGATTGCAGCTTCTTTTAGTTTTTATTAAGCACAGCATAAGTATGATAGTTGAAATATACCTGTTGCAAAGTGAATTAAGCATTCTTAACAATACTTCAATTACTCCCACCGAGTGTCATGAAATTCATTGTATTACATGAAGGAAAGTATACCAAAAAGGAAAGAAACTACACAACTTGAAATACATGGTACAGCTACAATCAATTAGAAGCTATCATCAAATAAGCACGGTACTTGAAACACATTCATTCATTACATGGTACTTCAAATAAGCATTCATTATTAAACTAACATCAACTACAATCCACATGGTACTTAAGTATTTTCTTAGCATTTTTCTCCACTCTCAAGATTTTGAAAAAAGAATTATATATGAAGGGTTGCAGTTTGTTAGGGTTGGTATGAGGGGTGTTGCAAGTTCTCGAGCGTTTTAGAAAATTGGCTATCATTTTTTCTTATCATTCTTCATTTTTTTCTTAGCATTTTTGGTGAGAGGACAAATATTTTTTTTAAAGTATGCCCTGCATTTAGGTGTTGTTTACTAAATTTATTATTTTGATTAGTTGGATGGAGCGGCTGATTTTTTGAATACGTCACTACAGCAACTTGAGGTACATTATATCTCTCATTGCTTATCTATCCTATAATAACTTATTGATTTTGACGATTATAAGTTTAACGGGTACTCAATGTGTTCTTATATTTAACATGTTCTAATTAGAACCGAACAATTGAGAGATTTAGTTCAAATAATTTGGACATTTATTTTGTAATGAATGGTTTTTTTCTTTGTAGAGAAGAGCATCTATGATCTTGAACATAATTAAATCTGGTTCTCCGGATTTTGGTTAGTTCACTCAATACAAGATATTTTCTCATATTCTTTTTCTTTTGCATTTAGTGAGCTTATTTTTCTATTTTTCTTCAGAGCAAATAACTAAGATGGGCTCCGACATGAGTTCTGCGGGGAAAGAATCATGTAAAATCGCTAAAGCGATGTTTTCAAATACTACGGTGTATGTAAAGGTGAGATAGAAACACAAAGGTTGAATTTAATTTAGTTATTATTATCTGTTGTATGCAACTTGTAACAAAGGAGCACAATGAAAACAGATAATGAGAGGGAGGGAACGGATGGAAAAAGTACAAAGAGGCGCAGAAAGTCTTGAAAAACTAAGGTGACTACTTTTTTATTTAAAAAAAAAGAAATCATCGATTTTATTTAAAATTGTTTACCTAACACTGGAATGTATCTATTATGCACAGATGTTTGACGGAGAAGTTAAAAAAACTTGACGAGTCAATGACTGTAAATTCATTTTCATATATTTTATTTAATTATGGCACTTTACAAACTTACAAAATTAAGATTTAGGAACTAGTTGTGATATTTCTTCCTTGATATACAAACTTGTAAGTGGAATGCAGCGTATAATGTCAACAATGCTAATAGTTCAACAATTTCAACTTGCTACAAAGAAAGAAGTTCGAGATGATGATGGTAACGAACTTTAACTTGAAGAATCTATGTTTTTTTACTAGAGTTAATTCGTTTCTCATCTAGAAGTAATTTGTTTATGTTGGACATCAAACTGTTTTATTTGCACCAATTACTTGCTATAGAAAGAGAAATAACATACATAAATCTTCATCTTGGATGATATATTATTATGATAAATGTGCTAATACTAAGTTTCATCTAATATTTGCTGGTGGGTAGTAGTAGGACCAATACTTGATTCCTTTGATGACCAAAATAGTAAAACAGTACTCTAATGACCATCCTGTAATTTGCTTTTTTGTAGACTCTTCAATTCAACTTGATAAGGCCATCCAAAAGGCCAGCCAGGTTTTTTTTTTTTTTTTTTTTTTTTTTTTTGAGATTGTACTTTGACTTGTATATATTGATGTAGAAGAAATTTTATGAGAAAATGTGAAATAAATGTTATTTAGTTTTAAACTGTAGACAGGTAAAAGCCCTAAACCCTAGACATTATCCAAATCAAAACCCTGATAAAGAGCCAAAAAGAGAAATGAAAAGAAATAATGGTTTGCTGAGTTGGAGTAACCCCTCTGGACTTCCTCATATTCGCGGATTAAATTTGTAGTGTACATGTTTTAGGTTAGTGAATCTATATGTGGTGATAGAGTGGAAGCGTTCCTCATCTTCGTGGATTAAATTTGTAGTGTACATGTTGTAGGTGGTTACTGATTCATGTGGCATCCAGACAATAGATCAATTACGTAAGGTAATATGGCTATCATTTTAATTGTCTACTCCCATGTTATGAAATTCTCTGCTTGGTGAAAAACTTGATGGCTTATGTATTTATTTGTCTAATGCAGAATATCTTGGCTGTTGCTTTGGGGGTAGCAGAAATCTTTGAAATGTTGGTTTGGGGGTAGCAGAAAGCTTTGGCTGTTGCTTTGGGGGTAGCAGAATCTCTGAAACTCAAGTAAGAATGTTGGTTCAGAAATTTGAATTACATTGTGGATCATAGACTTTTGTGCGACTAAATTTAGACTTGCAAATATAACTTGCTATCATAACCCTTAAATATAACTACATTTCCTTGTTTAAAACACGATATTTTAGAAAAAAAATTGTGGCAGATTTCCTATTTTAGAGTTTTTGTTAGAATACACTATGACAAATTTTAAATTGGCCTTATTGTTGGTATAATTCTAAACAATTGTTATTTTTTTCTTGTGCCTTCGATAACAGAGTGCACTTGTGGAAAAATCTAGCAAACTAGTTTATTATATAGAGCTCAAACTAATGTTGTTCCTTACTTGAGCCCATCGTATTAAGAGAGCGTTGTAGTTTTGCTCAATTTTATCTGCTTGTTTCATTGCACTACTTGATTCTATTTTAGAACAAAAATTTGTGGCAGATTTCCCATTTGAGAGTTCTTGTTAGAATATACTATGACAATTTTTTTAACTGAATTAATTGGCCTAATTAATTCTTAGCATAATTCTGGTACGAATTTTTATTTCTTCTTCTGTATTTGCATGATATTCTTCGAAAACAGAGTTCTTCCAAAGAACATGAGGATAACTCAAAGTCATCTAATAGAAGAAAGAAGGGGGAAAAAAAGAACAAATTAGGCATTGGCACGCCAAAGGTTAGTTAAAGTCTAGCGAACTAGTGATGTACAAAGGTTGTTGCTCACTCTTTTGTTTGTTGTTAGATCTAATATCGGTTTATGTTATATGGTGACAATTTTTGCCCATTTTTTAACATCAGAAGTAGCAAATAAATTAAATATTTAAGAACAAGGATTTTGAAGATGATATACGATTCCATTTATTTGAAATTTTACAAATTATTCATATATATACGTTTATTTTTTTATAAAATCAAGATATTTTTACCTATGCAAATTATTGGAAAAAAAATTAAATAATAACTGCATAAAAAAAATTAAAACTTGGCCGAAAAAAAAAAATAAATGACAAGTATATATGGAACGCCCTTTTGCCAGACTGTTTTTTCGCATTCCCCTGAAACGTCAATGAACATAAATTCTCTTTTTCCCTTTCTTTCCTTTTACTTATCAACGAGAATTTTGGGTTTTGGGGTTTTGAGTCTGGGATTTAGGGCTTTGAATCAATTTCTCTTCACAAGCATTCAAAAAAACGAGTCCATTGCGTTACACTTGCACTTGAAAAAAATAAATAAATAAAATTGGTATATTTAGAACTTTTTTAATAAATGTGATTGATAAAAAAATTTTAAATAAAAACAAATGTGCAAGTGGTGTTCTGATGCTGTCACAATAGAGAGCGTGGTGAGCCAACCTAGCCTGTGTTTTTTGAAAAATCACCTGATTATTATTTTAAAAAATAGTATTATTTATAAAAAACAAGTATTAATGAAACGATGACTTAACATATTTGACATTTCAAATCACGGTTATCTATATAAAAAAAAACACGCCTGCGCACATATCTCTCTGGCAATTAATGCCAGTCCCACTCGCACGGACAGCACGGTTATTACCAGGGGTCGAACTAGAATTTAGAGATGGGGTAGGCCAAGGTTGAAGGATTGACCTTGGTTTGTGATGGTCCATTCAATTTTTTCCGAGCGTGCCAGCAAACAATATAGAAAAGGTACCGAGCTGGTACCGATAATTTTAAGCTCCTAAGTAGCGAGCAACCATTCAAGGGTAGACACCACTAGCAGAGCAACTATTTCAATTTTGCAGAATTAGTAATAAAGATGCGATTACCATTTTAACATTGATTATGATATATTGACATTCAAAACTTTAAAATTGATTATGATATATTGACATTCAAAACTTTGTCCAGATATTAATCCAATTACTGCCTTTTCAATTTTCATTTTAGTTAGTACCTTCATTACGTTATTATGATGCCATACCAATATGAAGCTAACTGTCAGTACATGTAAACGAAGTAATTGATTCATTTAAAGAAATTTGACATTTTGAATTAAAAGAAATTAGATCAATTTGACTTCAAATGTAGTGCTTACGGTCAATTTTTGAGGTTGAGAACAGTAGCACTAAAGACAACATCAATTTCAAAGACAAAAAAAAAAACGAAAATAAATGCCATCCAAAACTCTAATTCACTAAATTGTATAAATATTAAGAAAGAAAAGTCACAATCTAAGTCAAAAGAAATCAGATGAAAATAAAGGAGTACTGTGTCGTAACTCGTAATGCATGTGCCGTGCCGATGGCCGGAGGGTCCGGAGTTGCACGGCTGGCCATCGCCCACACAGCCGCACAGGAGAGAGAAAAGGTAGGGACCACAGGCTGTTGGCTGTTGCGTCGTCGTGTCGGAGAGGGATTTTTCAGAAGAGAGCAAATGTATCGAGTATCGATAAATTCAATACGAATGATAAAAGACTAACGGGCTTCACTTATTTTGTTTGGGCTCTGATGGAGTAGGCCCATTCCTAAAAATAATTAGTTTACATTGTATAATTATGAACCTCTGCTTCTGCTTAAAAATTTATAATCACGAGGTAGGCCAGGCCTATGCCCATCCCCCATTGGTTCCGCCCTGGTTATTACAACGCCAATTGGACTAACAAAACCGTTCTTACCTAACACGGATCCTACCTCTGACCCGGACCGCAAGTTTATTCGTTAAATTTTAATATAATCACATTTATAATTGAAGTTTCAAATATACTAAATATTATTAGTCATTTAATGGAATTTTATATTATTATTATTTTTTTGTGAAGGACCAAGACTATCCAAACAGTAGATTTGTCAAATTTGAATTTCTATTTTGTTGAACGGAAAATGTGCTGGATTTCGTTCTTTCATACAAGTATACAAGTGAACTTAAAAGGCTACGTGTTGCCACTTGCCAGGTGGAGCTACCAAGATGCAAAATCGTAATTAAGTAATTAACGAACAATTGCCAGACTAAAGACTTGATCAAAATCTCATTTTTTTTAACATGGGATTTCATTTAATTTCATTTTGTTGGAAAATTCTTGATCAAAATAAATGAATTTAGTGTCGTTTGGTTGAAATTTCCATATAATTAGATCCAACGAAAATTATACGAAATCAATTGAATTGAAATGAAATGAAATTCCGCGTAAAAAAAAATTTTGATCGTAGCCTAAATCATCCGAGTCGTCAACTATAACAAGATTAATTATAATCCTATTAGCGTCTAACGGTACATTCGTGTTGCTTTGCCAGATTTGAACATTACAATTAGTAACCGAATATAGGCAACGGTGACAATGACAAATTCCATCATTTTTATTGATTAAATTATGTCTTTTTTTCTGTTTTTTCCTTGCTTATCAGCCGCTGCTAGGTTGTCTGAAAAAATATGGATTAAATTCTATTATCTAACACACTCTCCTGGCTCCTGCACAGCATCGACCACTGAAAATAGAGATGGACGCATTAACAATTCTGCCTCCAAGCCTCCAGGGTTTCAACGACCTTATAAAGAACACCTGGGATGTGGGCTCCATGTGTCTGCCTATTCGCTTAGTTCAAGTCGTTTGCATCATAGTCTGTGTGACTGATAGTGTCGCTTATACTTTTGTACTTTAGTTGTTCCGATTTCTCTAGCAAAATAAAAGGAAAAGTAATGTCCCAATTTCTCTATTTTCTCCACGGCGTACTCTAGTGCAAGTATGCAACTAGGTGTGATGTCTCATTTAAAAAGAAAAAAAGTGACTTTTTACCACTACCTGTTTCCTACAATTTTGTTTTTGCCCCCAACTTTTGATTACAGAAATAAATAATATGCAGGTCGCTTGTTACGAACTACAAGCGAAAGAGAAATCCTTTTAAAAGATTGATTTCCTTAAGACAATGATTTCCTACCAAATAAACGAGTAAATTAAATTAATATTTAAGTGCGTTATGTCAAGCAGGATTTAGTAATTTCCTGAGGCAAATAAATTAAATAAATATGTATATTTTTATGTTTTCGTCAATGCTGAGTACGTAACTTATATTATATTATATAGTATAATATACAATAAAATTCATGCTGAGTAATATTGAAAAAATGAAGGAGCATATATTACGATTTTAAGTCTCCTTGACGTCTTTGCTAATTCGAAATTCTTTTTAATACAGAGTTAATTTTGAATCTTGAACTAGTGATCATAAATTTACTCTCTTCATATTCCTCAAAAATTCAATTACTTCATTGTAATTCCCATCACCAGAAACATCAAATAATTTCAACACGATTTTCAACAAGTTAATAAATTAAAACACTCTTCGTGTTCCACAACCAAATCAATTACTCCATCTGTCTCCATGCAATTCAATTCCTAGAACCACGTACATCGCCTATAAAAGAAGACTCCGATACAGAATTTTCAACACAAAGCAAATTAAATATTTTTAACAGAAAGTGTAGTTTAGACAAGAGAGATATATTGAAGGAATGGGTGCGGCGTTGAGTGCCATGAAGGGGGTGGCCGAAGGATGCTGGTCTCTGTGCTGCCAAGCATACGAGTATACATGCAAAGCTTTCAAATTGGTATACGAGTACGTATCTGATGCAATACAAAGGATTTTTCGATTAATACGCAAGGCTGTTAGCCAGTCGGTTTGTTTTGTAAAGAATATTCGGAAGAATATTGTTAAAGAGGCCATGTATTTTATGTGGAAACTTCGAAAGAAGGTTCTTTCATATGCAAGTTCTCTTCACCAAGGATTCGTCATGTGGCTGCTGAATCTCATTGATCTTATACAGGTTAATATAACCTTTGCAAATAATGTTACTTAACTATTATTTTCAAGTTAATCATTTCATTACGTTGTTTTCAGGTGGTGCTCATGATTTTGAATTGCATCTTCGTGGTTGGGCAATTCTATGGATGGTATCCTTGAAGAGTTGATGAAGAAATTAAAGAGCAACAGGGATGAAAAGCAGGAGATGGATAGCATTTATCAAAAATCCAAGTTTATTTAGGGAGAGAGAGAAAATTTTTTAGTCAATTTGCTTTTCTTGTTGCTCAATTAAAATTATTTTATTTGCTGGGATGATCTATTTTAATATTTCATGCATCTGCCTCTTTTGAATTTCACATCAACGCTTTTATATGGTTCACAAAACTGAGCTCGTCCAACGTTCTGATGCTTTTCTGTAGTCCCTAGAAAATTTGGGTTCTTATATGATCATTCGAAATTTGCTGATTAGAATTATTGAAATAAAAAGTCTTTTGTTTAACTTATCTTATTCTGAACTCCTAAACATCCCACTTAATCTATTTAATAGCTCAACAATATAAAACTTGCCCTCACAATGTTGCAGTGAAAAGTTACTTCGGACTAGTTTATGATGGATTTTGAATTTATTTTATTTGTAGTTTGTTTGTTATAAAAGTTGAATTTGAATTTACCTACTCATTTTTGTTATTTTAATAAGTAAAAAACCTAAATTTGAATTGACAACAAAAATCATGCACATGAATTATTTTTAGTTCTTTACTGACAAAACAGTTGTGTTTTAAAATTTATTATCTGGTTAGAGATAACAAAAATTAACATAATTATAATTTTTCAGATTTTACAATTCATTTTTGAGGTAGACTAAAATCAGTCGTGACTGACAGATGAGCAGCGATCAAAACTCAAATTTTGAGATTCTAACAATCGATCCGAATCTTTCAAAGTGTTCTCCATATTGAAATTTCGTTGGAGACCAAATTTTACATTTTTCTAAAATTTTTAAGTATTTTTTTGTCATTTTACAAAATTCTTAATCTAAACAATTCTAGACCCTTCAATAACAACATTTTTTTAAAATCTCAAAAAAAAAAGTTAAAAAATTCAAAAAAAATGTAAAATTTGGTCTCCAATGAAATTTTAATATGGAGAACAAATTGAACCGTTTGGATTAGCCATAAGAACCTAAAAAATTGAGATATAATCACGGCTGACGGGTCCATCCGTTAGTTGTGGCTGATTTTAGTCCACCTCTTCATTTTTTGCGGAGCATTTACAAAATAAATTTTCAAAAAATTTTAAAAATTTTTCGAACGTCGAACTAAGAAAATAAATTACACATATGAAAATATTAGTTACTTTGTACAGTAAATTTGACTAGCCGACTAATTAAATAATTTGGCAGCCAACTAAGCCCCTAATTAATTAGAATCACTTTTTTTTTAACACGGTATTTCATTACAATTTTTGTTTTATCAAAATAAACGAATTTGATGTGATTTGATCAGAAGTTCTATGTTATTACACCCAATGAAATTCCGTGAAATCGATTCTAATCAAATGAAATCTCACGCAAAAATCATTTTAATCAAAAAGCCTAATTGACAACTTTTTAATCTTGTTTAGTAGTCAAGTAATCAATTTTGAGGGTCGATTAATTATTGAAGTCTACGTAACACTGCAATCGAGTATAGCAGAGGAAAAAATGATTTCAGAGAAAGATAATTACATGACAATAATTCATGCCAGAAATCGAATATTCGAAACGGAAAAATAATTTCAGAGAAAGAATATTACAATAATCCGCAAAAATTAAAGAAAAATTGTTGTCACACTCTAAACTCCCAGAGTCCCACTCAAGACGACAGAGAGAGAGAGAGAGAGAGAGGATCTAATGGAGGAGATGAGGTACGGAATAGTTGGGGTGGGGATGATGGGGCGGGAACACGTGGCAAACCTGGCCCACCTGCGCACCGAAGGCGCCGTGGTGACGTGTATCGCCGATCCTCACCCGCCTTCTCTTCATCTCACTCTCGACCTCGCGCGCTCCCTTGTCCTCCCTCCTCCCCAGGTACTTCTATTCTATGCCTTTTCATTCCCTTCCTCCAATCAGGACCTGCCATGTGGCGCACACTCCTTTGGAAATGCTGATTCCTGTTCGGATAAACACTGTCCAGGTTCAGTGTATCTGAAGTCTGATGTTTTTGTTGTTGTGTATGGGTGCCCACATATTTCATTCCTCAGAGTTACTTTGTAATTGTATTTATTTAGGTGAAAATAGATATGGTTTATTAATAATATAATAATTGGATAAATATGAGGAGGAGTTGCCAAATTAATGGAATGTAGTTTGTACATTTGGTAAAATAGTAAGGTGTCATTTAATTGCAAATTTCTTTTTTGAAGGCCCATTTAATTGCAAATATCAACTTTGATGTTTGTGAACCAAATAATTATCAGAATGATGGGTGCAGAAACTCATGTAAAGCTTAAAATATAGATGTGTTTACATTCGTAACAAGTTATATGCACGCGAGTTAGGTCGTTGCTATACCTATATAATATGAGTATAATGAGTGAAATGCTTATTATGGCTGTTTAATTGCAGCTTTCAGAATGCTCATTTTCAAGCATTTTTGTTTCAATACAGAAAGCACTAACGGGTTAAAGTAATTTAAGGCATTTTCAGGTCACAAGGAATTACTAGACAGTGGGTTGTGTGATGTGGTGGTAGTGTCGTCTCCTAACATGACACATTTTGAAATACTAATGGATATAATTCAACACACAAAGCCTCATCACATATTAGTGGAGAAACCTCTGTGCACTACTGTTGAACATTGCAAAAAGGTAATATACAACTTTTCTTTGTTATGAGAAATCCTTGTGAGATGTACAATTTGCTTAGTGATATGAAGTGAGAATGAAATAATATGTGGCTGGAGAGATCATACTTCGAAAATTGAAAGCAATCTGATCTTATGTAATTGTGGATGAGTTGAATCATCTATCCGTGAATTGTGTTGCACAAGTTATGCTATCATTTATTTATTTACTCCAGAAATGTGCCTTGTGCTGGTCAGATAAATTATTTTTTATGCTATACAGGTTGTGGAAGCTGCCAAACAAAGGCCAGAAATACTTGTCCAAGTGGGGCTAGAGTACCGCTATATGCCTCCTGTTGCTAAGCTTATTGAGGTTGTCAAAAGCGGAACCCTCGGGCAGGTTAAAATGGTGGCTATTCGTGAGCACCGGTTTCCTTTTTTAGTCAAGGTATGCTAATGAATTCATTTCGGCACTATTAATCATTGTAATTCATGTTCAGCACCTGTGGTGCCAATTCTGTTATTAAGTACTAATACTGTACCTTTCAGTTGGCACTGGTATGCAAGATTTTAACCAATTGATTGCTTCGTTCTTTAAAATCCTTTAAATATTCATGGTACGTTCTAATTAAATTTGCAACTCCATTTTGCACCATTTTTTCTCCTAAAGGTGAATAACTGGAATAGGTTCAACATAAACAGTGGGGGAACTCTGGTGGAGAAATGTTGCCACTTCTTTGATTTGATGCGGCTATTTGCTGGTGCAAATCCTGTTCGAGTAATGGCTTCTGGGGCTATTGATGTTAATCATAAAGATGAGGTTTATGACGGCATGGTCAGATTTCCATTTTTTTTCCCTTTATTTTTTAAAGTTTCTGTGCTTCTATTGTGTTCAGTTTAGATTTCAATTTATAAATTCAGACATCAGGTGTGGCTATGGCAGTTAAGACTGACATCATAATTTTAGGGTCAATACAAGTCAGACTGGAAAAATTCAAAATTTTGGATTTTAAACTTATAATTAGATATTTAGATATAAGTATTTAGAAGATATAAATTAGTTTTTGGACCAGGATAAAGAAAAATAGTTTTGTTTGACTGGACCTATCTATCAGGTTCCAGACATAATAGATAATGCATATGTAATAGTGGAATTTGACAATGGCTCTCGTGGAATGCTCGATCTCTGCATGTTTGCTGAGGGAAGCCGAAATGAGCAAGAGATTTCTGTTGTTGGTGACATCGGGAAGGTAATAAACATTACATAGCTTTTCCTAGTTAAGATTTTGGCAATTCAAGTAGAAATATCAACCATTAAAAAAGCTGGGAATGCAATTTGCCAGGGTGAAGCCTTTGTTCCAGAGAGCATTGTTCGTGTTGGAATGAGAAAAACTGGGAGAGATGGAGTCACAACAATTACAACCGAGGACAAAAGAATCAAGTATGAGGCTGTTGTCTAATTTTCTCGAGTCTACTTTTTAAACTGTCAACAATCAGACTACTTTACTAAAAAAAGAGGAATCAGACTACAATAAAGAAATATGACATGGTATTATTTCTGTTGGTTTCTTCTAATTTGTTACAAGGTATGACGGGCTTCACCACGGGTCAAGCTATTTAGAGCACTTGAATTTCTTGGCTGCCATTAGAGCTCAAGGTAGTTCAGGGCCATCTGTTAATTTGCAAGATGGATTGCTCTCTGTAGCCATTGGTGTGGCAGGTCAGCTTTCCGTTGAACTTGGCCGTTTTGTCACCATTGACGAAGTTCTTTCTCAGTAAGAAAAGCAAAGCCTATATTGTGTTCCCATTTATAAGGAATGTGGTACATATTGTGTTACCACTAGTGTAAATGTAAGATTGAAATAGAATAAAGTCACTGTTGAAAAATAAGTCTATTATTACAATTCACGCAGTGCTATGAGCTTTTGTTTTCCTCTTTGTTTTCACTGGGTAATGTCTGTGCTTTTAAATAGTTGAGAGGTTCATCCAAAGTAATTTCATTTTGTCAATTATCTAATAAATCATGATTAACGTGTGAGAGTGGGAACTCTAAGATTAATTTATACATTAATTTATATTGTGGATACATCAAATGATGGGCCGTTTATTAAAATACATCAATTGAAATTTATTCAGTCTTTTTGGACATCTTTTGCGTTTCCGAGGCGTTCAAAGTTAGCCATAAAACCTTTTGTATGCCAGAAACGATTGATTGCATAAAATTCACCAGTTATACTTATGTTATTGGGTATGGTATTTGATTTTAAAGTACACAGAATAATGAAACTAACATTGCTCGTCTCAATTTAACGACATTACCGAATTAAACTTAGTTTTTATTTGCATTTTATCGTGCATAATTTGGTAATATCTGTCTTGACCGGAAGGCACTGTACATTTATAACTTGCTTCGACATCCTGAATCAATTATGCAACGGTTCAGTTTGCCCGAACAAGTTTTGTTCTCGAGGACTATTAAAATTTAATTAGTTCTCCAGAACTTACAAAAAAGAACTCTTCGTGTTTCACAAATAAATTCAATGAATGGTTAAATTAATTCATTCAATTATCTCAATGTATAAGAGTTCCAATCGCCAAAATGAGGAGCTCCTTCAACCATCTATAAAAGAACATAATTAGCAGCATAAGCAGGCGGGGCGAAGATGTGCAAAGAACATACACATTAAGAGATGAATGCTGTAATAAGTTGTGCGAAGAAGGCAGCATTAGCAGCTCGGTCTGCTGTAACAAGTTGTGCGAAGAAGGCAGCGTTAGCAGCTCGGTCTGTGTATCGGCGTGCTGTTCAGTCCGTACGCAATGTGCTTCACCATGTAAATCAATCTGTATGCAAGTTGTATATGTGCCTATTTCGGTTGGTAGCCAAGGTTGAGAAGCAGATTGCGCGCGGCGTATCGTTTGTTCTAAATTTTGTTGCTAAATTATTAAAGAACGTGCAGGTTAGATTTACTCTTTTGCAAATGCTCGCATTAAGTGATTAAATGTTTGCTTATTATTTATGTTGGATAGGGAGGTTAATGATGAGATATTACTTTGTCTTTCATTCCATAATCCTCAATTCCTCTTATATTTTACACAAAATGGGTTTGGCGATTTGGAACTTATAAATTCTGCAACAATATTAGAGAAATAGTTCAATGCGGAATATAAACATGGTTGCGATTTTTGCATTCTAAAATTCATTTCACTTTGTCCAATATTCAAACCCTGTCAAAAAGCTCTACGTACTTAATAAGAAAACTATTAAGGTATCTAAGCTAGGTATCAGTAATTTCTCGCAACATAGCTCCCGAATGTAGTTTGAACCGATAAACATCAATGTAATGCTGACAATAAATTTAAATGTCAATTTTTGTTACTTGAAATTGTTGGCAGGTGCGTGGGCATGGTGCTGGTGAGCTGCGACTATGAGGGGCCCAGATGTGAACCTCGGAAATAAAATCCCATTTTTAAGATGTAAAGAGAGGATTTTGTGGTCAATTTAATTTTGTTGTTGCTAAATTACAATGTTATTATTTATGTTATTCTATGATTGTCTTCGCTAAAGAACTGGTTCAAAATATTGGATGTCAGTTAACCTTTTTTTTTCAAAGGCTGACCAGCAAGTTGCCAACAGCAATTATATTATAGAAAATTTACAAGGTCTTAAAATAAAAGAAATGAAAAAGATACAGACAACAAAGCTATTCTCCTGAACATGACCTTAAAGTTCAGGTAATTCGGTCTCAGAATTTCCTAATAACAACCAGTGGACAAGTAATTCAACCTCAAAGAGGACGTTGCAGAACAAGCAGTTAACCTTTTCAATCATGGTATTAACCACTAGTGTTCTTCTTCTAAACTTTTTTTTATCTTTTTTTATGGTCATAAAAGAAACATATAGTACTTTTTCACTGACATAGAAGGAATGTATTATCACGAAAGGAAAATCATGGAATTAAATTATTAATTTGAGAGCTGGTCACGGGGCGTAAGTATACTTTGTTCAACAGGGTGAATAGGTCAACAACCACTTTGACTCTGAGCCAGCTCATTCCTAATTAATATGGATAGTGCTCTTTAATTACTTTAGTGTCAGATATGTCATTTTCACAATTCCTTTTTCATGGTAAAGCTTTTTAGAAAATTTGGCTCCTTCCTCTCAAAAATGATAGACAGTCTGCCAAATAAAATATTTTATAACTGGTATTATTTATCAGATCAAATGACCAGGCAAAAAAAGAACCACTTTATATTGATTTAGAATCTTTTTTCAAAAAAATGAACCAAAAGTATAGAATCTTTTTTAACACGCCTTATATCCGCTGATATAATTTATAATATCTTAATTTAAAAAAGGGTCAATTAGATTTATGCCACTGTGAAAAATAGTAATTAGAAAAATGCCATCGCTAAATGAGAAATTAGATTTTTTCCATTATAAAATAGTAAAAATTAGTTTTATGCCATTGACAAATTGATTTGTCAATTTTACCCTTTTAAATATGCCACTACAAAAAAAATTAAAATTAGAAAAATATCATCACTAAATGACAAATTAATTTTATGCCATTGTAAATTAATTAAAATGAGTTTTGTGCAACTATATAAATAAAATTCAATTTATGCCACTAGTGCATTACAATAATGACATAAAACTCTCCTAAAAACCTCTTTTTAATAGAATTTGGGCTTTTCCCTACTCATGAAAACTCTCCTAAAAAGCTGTTGCGAAACTTTGTCAACATCATATAGCCATAACTTGGTCATATACTCATATCCCAATCCCAGTTTGAAAAAATAATAACTACATGTTTCATCCCAATTTGGCCATCCAGTTTAGTTCGCTAGATATGTTGTAGGCGGAGGAGGATGCTTTTATAGGGTTAATAATAATAATTAACAGGGTAGTTTGGGGATTTTTAGAATTTAATCTTTTTTAGAATAATATAATGGCATATATCTAATTTAAACAATTTGATAGTGACATAAATCTAATTAGCAATTTAACAATAGCATATTCCGATTTAACTAATTTTTAGAATGGCATAAAACTAATTAATCCTTTAAAAAATGTATTGTATATGTACAATCATCTCCGCATTATATTGATTCAGAGCGATTTTTTTATTTAGAATAGATTAGAAATAAAAGAATGCTTATTCTGGGATTTTTTTTTCTTTTTTTAAAGAGAGAAGTCAAGATCTAGCAATGTTTATAAGAAAATATGTCATTAAATACTTGACGGTGTGCCCGAAGGACATGGAGTTCAACCTGGATAGCAGTGACTATATATGTTTATTTTCCTTATGAGAAACGTATCCAAAATTTTTATAAAGATACTAGATTATTCTCCCAATAAGATCAATCAAATTTTAAAAAAAATGTACAAAAAATAAATGGATCTAAAATTATTTTTTATTAATAATATAGTACCCGCCCTTTATCAGCTTCTAAGAGCAACAAGCATTTATAATTTCGTATTATATACTACGACCGAACAAAATAATTTAGAGCTAAGAACAATACGTCATTGAACCCTGCTTCTGCGAACCTTCCTCATACAGTCAGCCAATATTGTCGCATTTATGGGTGTTTTGTCGTTCTCAACTAATAACTATGAGATATTTTCATTTTTGACATCTCCTTTTGAACCCATTTTCTTCTTGTCAAGTTTTCATAAATCCTATTGTTACACATTTTTTATATATGCCCTATAGGCTGTAGCGTTTCCCTCCAAAATCACCAGACTTAATTTGTTCAATTAGAATATTTTGATCAATCATGAAGGTTTCCCTTGTTTGTGTCATCCCAATTCTCCTCCTCTCTGTTTTAAGAGCATCAAAATCAATGGAGAAGCTGTCACTCGATGGAAATAATTGGGAAAACATAGAGAGCATTGAATCTACAGAGGTCCAGAGCATTATCCAATTTGCATTGACAGATGATGAAAGAAAAAAGGCCAGATATTCCGACGTCAGGGTTGTGAAGGCGATGAAGCAACCAATAACAAGATGGTCCCGGTTTCGAAGATTTGGGTATATTTATTGGTTAATAGTTCAGTGCAAGGAAAACAGCACTAAGGATGCTAGATTTGATGTTGAAGTGTTTGTTCCAGATGAAGGGAAAATGGTTCTTCTTTCATTTAAGCAAGTCACGGATTGAGTGACATAGGTAGAATTTTGAGACAAGTTTGAATCTCCTTCAATAAGTGGTATAGCTCACTTAAGTTTTATGTGATAAGTTTGTGTCGATGATAGTTCCTTGCTTTTGGTTTTGTGTTACTGTTGATTCTAACTTTTGACTTTTGAGTATGATTATGCTTCATATAATGCTAGAAAATATGTTCTTAAATTTACAATTTGTAGCTTATTACAGCTATTGTCCTATATTACTGTTTATTAGTTATATATTGGTATAGCCATATATGCTCTTATTAATTTATTTCTATTTACATTGTATTAATTTATAAAATTTTGTCAGTAAAATAAGATACATTAAGAAACGAAGTTAATTCACAGTGAAATATCCTTTTTGCCCATACGGTTATATGAAATACATACTACATACATGAGCCCAATTTTTCCTCCCAAAAAGGGTCAAGTTAATTTGATGATGTCATAAATTTAACATACCTAGAAGACATCAACTGACAGATCTGACGCATTTGCTTTCAATCGGATGTGAACCGAATGACCAAATTAGAGAAGCAGGGGTCTCCACCTAGACACTACAATTTTTTCTTTAACAAAAAAAATGTAAAAGGTTGAACATGTAGGCATTTTCCGTATGCATGAAACGGTACATATAAGTAGCCAGTTGATCATCAATATTGCGAGTAATAATCATATGGCAATGCAGAGTGCCAATCACTTCAGTACAAAAATGAAAATAGTAACTTGTGACTTGGCTAGCATAGTCAAGTCCGAAATATACCCCACAGTGGTTATTGAAGGTTATGTGGATCTGATGAAGTCAAATTTTGGTAGATCGTTGGTGTTTCTGAAATTGACGACCATGATAAATATTGGTGCATGCTTGTTTACCAATTATATGCCCTTATGTAGTATTAATGTTATACCTTGGAAAATTTGAGTTTCAACATTAAAAAAAATACATTGATTTTTATGAGAAATTGCGTTGTTATGAAATTTGTTCTGCTTGCGCCTCTTTATTCAGATAGATCATTTTGGTTTTGAAGCGTTGTAAGAGTTATAAGTAAGCAAAATAATCAATTTATACTAGCAACATTAATTGCTCCTGTTAAAGTTAGATCATTAAAGAGTCAAATCCATGGTTAAACTAGCTCATTTTCCCAAAAAGCCCAACCAGCCTAGTACCCAACAACTACAATTTTAATTTCGGGTCAGTATGCAATGCATACTCCATTGTTTATTTTCCCAAACTAGGCATGGGCTAAATTTAAACGTAAATTAGTGGAGGTCCTTGTCAAGAAGTCCTTGCTCCTTATCAATGCCTTGCCAAATAAAGACGGGATTCCTTTCTATTGATTAGAACAGAACTCAGTAAAAACTTGTGAACTGTGAAATTACTGCCGTCTCCATGGATGGTAAAGACTGGGTTTTTCAGTGTCGATATATTTTTCTCATTATATATATATATATATAAAACTAGTTTTTGGGGATGAAAGTGAATAATTCTCAGGGAAAACGATACTTATATTTTTGTTTGTAGTAAGGATATACGTATCAAAATCTGAGGCCATTAGGTTAAATCAAGACGTTACCTTGAAAGGATGATGACAAATCCTCATAAACTGCTGCACCAGGTGCAACCAAAATTTATGCATCTCTAACATGCATATATGATTCACGTCCTACTTTGAGCAAGTAAGCTTTATAGTGCACTGAGACATTTTTGGAACTCAGATCTGGGTATCTCCTTTGTCAAATTCCTTTACTCTAATTATTTCCTACTGCCTAGGCTTAATTTTTTTTTTTTTTTTGGTAAAACCCGTAGGTGCTATTCATTAACACTGAGAATCAGTTACAAATGATAGTGTGCAGCCACCCCAAGCAAGGAAAAGAAAAAAATGGATAAAATAGCACTCGCAGGTGCTAAAAAGAGTGGGGCAAAACAGAAAAACACACTGTTGAATAAAATCAACTAGAAGCGCAATTACAAAAACTTTGAGGAAATCTACAAATCCGGGGGGTTTGAAAGTTGGGAAAAAGAAACCCCTGGTCTCCTGTACCAAAGCTCTTCCATTATATGCAAGCCCATGAGCCACCTCGTTGTCTCTCTCTCTCTCTTTCTCTTCAAGCTCGAATTCTTTGCCACAATCTGATTTCTCCCAACTTGTTAAGAGAGCCGGTTACAGAATAATCTCCACTTACTTCAAGCTCGGTTGTTAAGAGAGCCGGTTATTCTCATATAAAACCTCTCTGGTTAACTCAGGGTACCGTTTCTTTGAAGATTATTCTCTAGCATTCATAGACCAAGTCTGAAGGAAGCTCTAAGGACTAATGCATCTCAATTCAGAGGATTCATAAATTTAACTGGTACTGTACAGTCCTGGTTCTCCTTTTTTTTAGATTGTTTTGTTTTTCTTTTGGAAAAGTGAACATTGGAAGCTGTTGCAACTGAGAAAAGGTATAACCAGATTGATTATTAATAATCAATGAGTTTAATTGCCAATTTGACCTTGAGCATTTAATTATTCTGCCAGAGAGGTGGTCTGCTATCTTCCAGTTTTCAGGCTAAATTGACTACACACGTAAACTTCTAAATTTCATTTAGTTGAATTATAGTGCAAGAGGCAGAAAAATACTATAGTAATTCATAATAGATTGTACATTGGCATCTTTGGTTTTTTCTTTTTGTTTTTAAATTTATTTATATATTGCTTTCTCGTATAAATAAAAGGAGCCAAATTGTTAATTTCTTTAAAAAATTGTAATATATTGGTGCACAGAAAACATTTGTTGAGTTCAGATGTTCGCTCGTCTTAAATCTTTACACATTTGTAACATCTAGAGTTAAAAAAAAAAACACGTTGATGATTGTGATTGGTCGCTGGAGTTTGGTTTTTTCCCACTTAGAAACTTGAGAAAAGTTGGTTACTTGGATCACAGGCTCAGCTAAGAAATTAATTTTGCTAGGCCGTTTTTAATCATACAATCAATGATTATCCATAATCAGCATGCATTCGTAGTTTCATATAAAAAATAATCACTCCTCTCTTCTCTCTGGTTAACTCAGGGTACCATTTCGAGCTTTTTCTTTGACCAAGGGAAGAGATGGATACCTGGAAGGCGATCAAGGTTCTTTTCCAAAGTCAAGTTCACTCGGGCCCAGCATTTACCAAGCTCCTTGATGAGGAATTTTCGCGTTGCCTGGTAGTTCTTTCTCAAACTATATATTTTGCAAAAAAGAAGACACCGAGGACTATGGAAACGTCACAAAAAGCACTAAATAATGTGTTCCTTCAAATGTCATTACACATTAGCTTGCTTAGATATTATGCATGTGTCTACTGTTTCAATTGAGAATCTCACTAAAGTTCTGAAATCTCTCGAGTACTTTGCTAACCAAAGCTAGAATGGAATAGTTAAAGGAATTACTCAAATTAAATATAAACTCGAATCAAAAGAACATAGATTTTTTTAGTAGTAGTCTCCAGCATGGCAATTTCTACCGATAAGCACAACCCAGACCTTCAGTTATGCCTTCGAGTGCAAAATAGGATTCTAAGAGTATGCAATCAAATAACAATTTTGTAATATGAGCTCTCAATTACATAACCATCACCTGGTTTATGAATTAGTGATTTCCAACATTGCTTTCTTTTCTGTTCTGCTTTTTGTGTGAAATATTTTGTTGGTTGCCTCTGATCAAAATTTACCGTACAGAGGATATCAAAGCAAACTCTAGGTACAACAAAAGAGGCATTCACCAACAAGACAGCCATTACAGTCATAAGCCCAAATGGACGATATGAAATTGATTTCAAGATATCAGAAGAAGAGGTTGTATTGGAGAAAGGCTGGCCTGAGTTTAGACGGGCCCACCATCTATGCAAGACTGACAAGCTGACGTTTTATTGTGGATGCCCTGACAGTTTCATTGTCCATATCCATGACAAGAATGGAAACTCGATATTAAGAGGTTCAAGATCCTCAAAGACTGAAACAGGTGATTTTACATCATAGATATCCACAAGAAATAAAGCTTTGTTGTAGATCATTTTCTAAAAATGCTTCAAGAAGCAACCTCTAGTAGTAATAGCTTTAAAATTATCATAGGATCAATTCAGGTAATCTAGAGGCAATTTTTTTGTGCAGAGCAAAATAGGAATATTTATTTTTTTGTAATAATGAATTGCCATTTGATTATTGCCTAAAGAGTTAATGGGTTAAGACTGCACCATTCTGGCAACAACTGAAACATAGGACCTAACTGGCATTGTGATCCCTTCTTATTTTTTTGGTAATGTGCTAGTTGGCCAGTACTCCTTTTTTAACTGACTTGTTCTGTGCTGAATGCCAGAGTATCAACACAGCATGACAAAAATTATTTTATCGTATTATCTTACCATGAAGGTAAAAATGACAAAAAAGGTCAATCCGTGGGCAAAAAAGGCAAGATGAATGCATCCAATTTAAAACTGTCACCGAATAGAAGGGATAAACTTTTATTACACTTTAACCTTTTGTTTTTGTTGTGTTATATAATAAAGGCAGTACCTCTGGTAATACAGAACATCTGTGCTTTTGTTAGGATGATTTTATATTCAATTTTGATTCATTGAATTGGTTGCTGCCTAAGACCAATAGCTCTCGAATTTCAGCATTGACCGGGATAATAAATATGAACTAAGTCAAAATACCACTTGGTAATTATAAATGTGTGAAGAGTTTATCTAACAGATTTAATTGGTCCCAGAATTATCCAGTGCAAAAAAGAGAAGAGTTTATCTAATATATTTAATTTATCCCTGAATTGGATCCAGTGAAAAAACAAAGATGCAATACTAAAACACATGATGTACCGTCAACAACACAAGGGGCAGTTACCATCAGTTCGGGTTCGTCAAGCGCCAGCATTGCTGCAAAGGGGCAAATCTCAGGAGACAAACGACATGGGTTTTCTGTTGAAAGAGGTACATCTCTATCCATGTATATATCTTCGTAGGTATTGTGGCCAGTGAATATTTAAGTTATAATTGTTCTCCAACAAAACTCAAATATTGTGAGTTATTTTTGTTTGGTAAAAAAAAACTAAACCAGTCGTCCAGAAAAATGTATGTTTTCCTTCTCAAATAAATAAAAATGAATTGATTTAAACAAAATTGCCACATGCTGCCTTGGCAGTTTTCAGGTTCACAGTGTAAATGATTCTCAATTATTAATTGTAATAAAAATACAGAATCAGCTACCTCTGATAGCTCTGAGAGTGAAGATGGAGACCGTCGAGTCATCATACAACTTAAAAGAACCTTCATTTCGAGTCGAAGGGAAGTAACTGATACAGAGAAAAGGAAGGCACTAAGAGCAGCCGAATGCTTCCAGTCCGCAACTGCAACCTCAAGGCCATGCTTCCTTAAAGTAATGAAGGAGACAAACGTCTACAAGCACTTTTCATTTGTAAGATATATCACTCCTTTCTTTTCAGTGCATGAAATATTTGTTTGCTTTCACTCTATCATCATCGAAAGAAAGAAGAAGCCTGCTTGTAATAAACAATGATTTTCTGTTGTTTATACATTGAGGGGAATTATAAATCTTGTCCAAAGTTTGCAAATCGACTGATTAGTCCTTGGGCTATTGCTTGTTACACATAATGATACTAAGAGTAAACACATATTCAATTAGTTTAATCTCATCAAAGTACATCCACAATGTTTTCTGTTTTTCATGCATAGGTCATTCCAGTTGAATTTGCCAGAGAGAACCTACCATCTCCATTCACCAAGATCTCCCTTCAATTGTCTGGTAGGACTGAGAAATGGGAGGTGCATTGCAGGTGCAATGTAACAAAGGCACAACAGCTCTGGCGCATCATGGGAGGTTGGGGGCAATTCACCTTTGATAACAACCTAGAGAAACATGATGTGTGTGTTTTTGTGCTAAAGGAAAAGGACCTGTCCCAGGCTACAATGAATGTGCATATATTTCGGGTTGTCGAGGAGATTGCACCCCTGAGGGTCCTTTGAGCCTTATTTGTACCTGCTGCTATAATATTAATGTATGTACTGCAGCCAGGGGCGGAGCCAGTGGGGGGCCAGCATAGGCCTGGCCTATGTTGTGATTTAGAAAATGTAATTACAATATAGAAAATTTAGTGTAAACTAATGATATTTAAGAAATGGGCCTACTCTATGACCAGAGCCCACTTCAGCCCATTAGTAAATAACTTGATCTTTCCTGTGTGTTTTTTTTTCTAGTGGTATTTGCCCTTGAATGGTTGCTATTTTGATTGCTGGCACCCTCGGAAAAGATTGAATGGACCATCAAAAACCAACTAAGGTCAGTCCTTCAAATCTTGGCCTACCCCATTTCTAAATCCTGGCTCCGCCCCTGACTGCAGCCTAGTATAGAAACTGCTAGATCAACAACTTGTCTTAACATAATTAAAAGTTTGTGACTTTATACTGTGTTAGGCTAGATATGTGTAACCTCTTATCTATCAAAATGCCCAACAAGGAATTCTTCCTTTGCAAATTAGGTTAGCTGTTGCCAACGGAAGCTGATTTACCTATCCCTGATTTGTGAAATGCATGAGGATTTTTGTGCAAAAATGTTTTACTGTTGTCAGAAGTAATTGTGGTCCACTATTTTTTGTTGCTGATAATTCCGGTCTGAAATTTTACAACTGAGATTGCTTTAATTTTAGTTTTAGGGTATAGTAGGGTTTCTGCTACTGGGCTACCAGTGTACTGTAGGCCCGTGCCAGAATCCCCCATTAACTTGTGTTTTGCTAGAATTTAGACAATGACCTCCTCAGTGGTGTTTCTTCTTGATTGCTTCACTATTTATCCTAATATGGGATATTGTGTTGAATGCTTTGATAATGAGAAGTATTAATTAAAAAGAAAAGAATGTAACAAAACAGTAATTATATTATATCGTAACGGAAATAATGTTACTTCTCTTATTTGAGCCACACTTTATTTTGCATCCCAGGACCAGTTTTACATTAGCTCAGTGTAATTTGCAAGCTACTTGAAATTTGGAAATGCATGCAAACTAGTAATACACGCTTGATTTCTAATTTGATATGGAAACATCATAAGGATCCACTCTTATCATAATTATATAGGATGGTAGAAGGGAGCAAATAGTTGTCGTGATCCATGCGTATATTCTTTTTTGGGCCTTCATTTACTAAAAGAAATTATATCGAACTTAATTCTGTGTGTGATCTAGGAGTCCCTTGCTGAGTAATCATCCGGTAACCGGTATAAAACGTCTGTGTCATGTTCCCTCGTTTCCTTTAATTTAACCAGTATCATTTCTCCTAATATCAAGATTTTCTATAGCATCAATATCATGTTTATATCAAAATTTGTGAGAGAGTTCTGAAATTTAGACTAGGTAAAATTGATAATTTCTCAGTCAAAGTGCTAGTCTAAGAATCTAAAAGATAATAGAAATATATAATCACAAACAGCTTGCCCTATCAAATATTCCGCATTTCATACAACTATACAAAATATCATCCCAACAGACCCAACTTCTGTACCAATTTGTAAACCTCTAGTAATCAAACTACAAGATTAATTTTATATTGTTAAATTATCTACTATTTACTAGTTATAAATATAATTAAACTGCCAACTAACGTGATTGAACCAATAGAGCCTTGCAACACTTTCAAGCATTCAAGGTAACATGCGGTCAATTAAAAGAATCCAATTTGAATCAGTACTTAACACAAATTGCAATTACACAATACACAGATTTTTTTTTTTTTCTTTTCTTTTCGACCAAGAAGCTTTGCGCACGCATGTAAATATACAGATGGTGGAACAATTTCATGACTCACTACAATGCAATGTTTTTTTCCCAAATTACCTTTCATTTCCTAGAATACAAGTGGCAGTGGGCATGCCTTGGCAGCCTCCCACCAAAGAATAAGGGTTACAAAAGAAAAAATAAATCAAAAAACGATCCTAACTTCATCTCCTCCCTTTTGATTATACATAATTCCCTCTTCAAGTACGAAAATGATCTATCATGTGTTGTATGACATCTGCGCCTTCATACATAAAGGAAAATTTGACCTGAAAGAACAGTGGTATAAGGCCAGAGATGCCGATAATTTTACAGTGCATTCAACATACGAACTGGTTAAAAATCAGCTAATAGCGTCACTCTTTGTGTGTGTGTGTGTGTGTGTGTGAGAGAGAGAGAGAGAGAGAGAGACCTGAATTATACTATGTGAAAAAAGCCATTGCAAGCTATTGTGAAAGCTAACATCCACCTTTTCCCATGAAACACGACTGAGGCCATTAACCATTTTTTCTAAACCAAAAAAAGAAAAGTAATGCAAATATTAGCAAGTCAAAGGATTGACAAATATATTTATAAAATTGAAGATAAAAAGGTTTTGCATGGCTGGCCTTACAAACATTCAAACCAATTCCATAACCTAAAATTTACAAGATCTGAGCTCTCACGATAAAGAGCATATAGGTATGCTGTGATATTAACCAGGTTCATGAAAATGACAGAACAAAAATTCAAATTCAGTCAACTAAGCCAAAATTATCACAACTGTAACTCTGTCAACCTTAATTCTACAATTATATCTTACCCAAGTTTCAAAACTAAGAAGCAATAAGAAAATTTAAATTTCAAAGATCAGAAGCTAGAATAGACAATATCTAGAGTGAGCAGGTTAGAAGCTTGACAATTATGCAGAGCCTCCAACCTCCTTTGAACTGTAATTTTGAACCAATTTAACCTACGTTACTGATTTTTGCAATTACATACTATATTATCCAACTAGGAAAGCTAAGAGGCAGCATTAGTAGTCAAACAAGTACTGCTTGCATCTTGACTAATTTAAATTGATATAAGTTCAGAACTGAACATTGAACAATGAAATTAGGTATGCACCTTCCATAGTTTCAAAATCATCATCTGAGGTAAGATCTTCATAAGTTCCACCTTCTTTGGCTTCTACATATTCTTCGTGTACGACATGGGGATACTTCTCATTTATACACTTATCTATCTACAGGATGATGAAATATATACAATAAAAGATTGTTAATATGAAAAATTACAATGAAGCTGATCAAATTTAGGTCTCTATGTTAGACAAATAAAGCACTCTAAAATCTTACAATAAAAATTATTGCACCAGAGAGTGATATCACCTTTCCAAAATAAAATGAATTAGTCTAATACCAGTATGGCAGTATGATACCTTAGGCAATTCGTCCTTTCTTCTAATTGAAGATGTCCTCCAACCAACCACCTCTAGCACGAATTCGTTAAGAAAATCCTTGCTACTTGTAACATGGAAAAAGGTAAAAAATGGACAGACCACAACAAATATTTTATTGGTAGTCAACTTAACAAAAGGATACGGTCACAATCAGCATTTGCATATGCTACACGATTCTTGAATGCTCGCAATGCAGATCTGTGTAATCAAATAGTATCAGTACAGAAAATAAAAAAAAAAAGAGTAAATTGTTCCTAGGAGCGCACACAGCATCCTACAAAACTCCAAGAAGCGTGCACAGCATCTCATGCAACAATTTACTATAAAATTCACACAAATCCTACCAAGTATGTTACCAACAAAATCAACCCTGAAGTTTGCAATGCAGTTCAACAAGATTGCCACTAATGGGTTGTTTGAAACTTATAAATCGATCAAAGTTCACATGATTTGGATTTGTTATGGTTTGGGAGGGTGAAGAGCAAAAATGTCAATTTTGACAACACATCATTTGCACCTCTCTCATCTCCAGGATAGGCATCAGTTTGCAAAATACCAAAGTAGGAACTAGGAAGTATAAAAAATATTTAAATCTACTTGCACAAGCTATTAAATATCAGATGTAATTTGCAAGAATCTCTTGAATTAAATTAAGAAGGAAAAAGTTTTTAAAAAAATTCAGAAAATTTACATGAAGGGGAGATTGCAAGAATCCGTGATCATGCGTAGCAAAAGGGGAGGCTTGCCATCTTCACTGTCAGTCAGAAAAAGATGCCGCCCTGCTCTCCCAAATAACCAATGGATAACCCTTGAAGCGAAATATTCCATTCTCACAAACCCTAAAAGAAGAGGTACCTGCTAGTCCATTAAGAAGAGTAGCCTTATAAACCCAATTCTGTTATATATCATAAGCCATTTGAAGCTCAGTTGGAGTGATTTGTCTATTTTAAATGTAGAATCAAACACCTGAGGGGCCATAAAGGTATGAGCTCTTTTCAGAGAAAGGAAAAGAAAAGTAGGCTTGAATTGGTAGTCCATTAGCTTGGATGGAGTTATCTTCTCATTCCTAAGAGTAAGGTCTCCAATTGACTAGTATAGAGTACCTAAATCATACATCTCTCTGTATTCACTTTTACAAATGCCAGTATATCTGCGTCAGTCCAATTGTATACCAGTTTCAGGTGTTATGTTGGCCATATCTCCTAACTAATCATTAAATATGCTCATTCCAACTTAATAACTCAACTAAACACAAGGATGCAGCAAACAGGTTTTTTAAAGAAATAACAAAAAGATGAACCAAAACCAATTCCAGGACCTGATTAAAATGATACATAAAAATTGTCAAATTGTTTTCCTTCCTTTTTCAGGGAAAAAAAGGTTAAAAAGAAATTAAATCATACTTGTTTGTTTCCTCTTGAACCTAGATGAGGTGTAGCAACGGCAATAAAATTAATGGGTTCCAAGCCGCATATATTTCCCATGTGAGGTCTATAGAGTCTCGCAATGGCATATCTTGCAACCAAACCTCCAATAGAATGTGCAATAAAAGAAATTTTTCGAATTTCTGGTCTTTCACCAATAACTTCCAGAACCTGCTCAATAGATGAAATAAGACTCAGCTAAAACTAATCTAAGCCTCAAATTAGACACAATAAGAAAACCAAGCAAAAATGTAGTAAAAACTCATCCTTGCCTCTTCTGCTAACCGTTCACCCATGACGTCTACACCATGAAGGCTTAACCGGTACATGTTTCTCTCACTGCCTATATACCAAATAATAATACCAAGAGAAAGATCAGCAATCAGCACCAAAATTAGTGTCATTTCCTACAACTGAAGGTATAAAACTAGACCCAACAGCTATGAACTCAAAAAAATCTTTAACATGTAAAAGTGATCAGTAGTCTGATTAGCTTACAGTGAACAAAAACTTTATCAGGCAGCTGCTTGACAAACTCATTTGCTGCATACTCCCAATCTCCACTACTGCACACAGAAAAATAAGAAAATCAGTAAAATTAATTGGTACCAGCATTCAAACCAACTCTCAGAAAAACTAAATGCTACAAACAAAATTAGACAGGAGCATCATTTTTGCTTGATTCTGACAAATAACCTCTCTCTCTTTGCCCTTTTCATTAAATTCTCTCTTCCTAGAGAATGAATTCCTTGTGTGACTAACTGAGACATTAAATTACCTTCCTAAAATTCCATGCACCATGACCACGAGATGATCTGGCACCGATTCGGTATCCATGACCGACGAGCTCATCAAATCCGATGTACGGTTCACAGGTACCTCTTCTCCCATCTCTTCCTTTCTCCTTCTCTCTATATCTTTCCGACCAACACGCCAACACGGCTCTCTAGAAGGAGAAGAAGGAATCCCAGAAAATTCAAACCTTCTCTCTTTATTTAATCGAGAAATAAACAATTCCAGTTCTTCTGTCTCGCTGTCTCTGTCTCATCCAATGTCTCGAGTATCATACAACAACGTAAATTAATCGCTACATATGGTTAAACGGGTCGCGTCGGTTTGGTACTTTGGTTGGGTCTCGCCGGAAGCAAAGATTTGTCGCTCTACCTCTCCGTAGAAATCGTATTGCGGGTACAATTTTTAGTTCGTACAGAGTTTCTATGGTAAAGTCATTTGCTTCTCAGAAGGAAGCAGAGGGACTGGCACAAAGAATCTTTCACGGGTTTCGCCGTTAATTGTCGGACAGATAACGACCGGACAATGCTCTGATTTGTGCCCAATCGTGACAGAGAGGGACAAGCAGCAGGCGGAGGGAACGAGATCCTCTGGTCGGTCGACCAGTGGTCATTTTTCAATATCAGCCGTCCGATTTAATCTCAATGGATATAAATGTTCCGTGCATGATACCAGATTGATAGGTCCGAAAAATCTTAACCGGGTACAGACAACAGTTCTCTCTCCAGTTCAAACGAAATGGAGATGGTATAGTCCTGGGAATAGTGAGTGGAATCCAGGTTCTTCATAGAACTTTATATTTCTTTTTTTTTTTTCAAAGAAACAGTCTCCCAAGAACTTAATATTTCTTTTATTAGTTTATTTTTTGATAAGTATATCTTTTATTAGTTTATTATGACTTTGTTTCTCGAGTTTGGAACCTTCTTTATCTGATAAAACTTTTTTGTTCACCAATAAAAATAAGCATTTTTTTATTCATATTCCTTTGCTTTTTTTATGGTGGTCAATTTATTTTCTTTGCCAAAGTAATGGTAAAAGGCTAAAAGCATGTGTGTGGAATTTTTCAAGTCAACTAATTTAGAAGTTGTGGTCATTTGCTTGGAATATGGACTGGATGAAACTTGTAAGAAACGAGTTTGTCCGTCAAGATAATATCCAGAAGTCATAAATTGAACATGTGATGTATATTTCTTTGGAGATGCTCATTGCGGGTGAAGGCATCAAACTTCTAGAAAACTTATGCCGTTTCAACTGTATTTTGTTCAACCTAAAAAAATAAATAAATAAATAAATAAATTGTTATTATTGTTTCCATATCGTTCCATATGATATCAAGAAACAAGAGAGATGTTTGAAATGTTTTGTATTATGATCTACGAGTGATTCAGCTTTGAGTACATATTTATATAGCTAGCGTTTCATACAAAACAGCAAATAAAGACACAGAATTGAAACGCAAAAAAAAACATAACTAAGTAAGGAATTTTTGCTTAAGAAATTCAAAAATAATTCGAAATTTAGCGTGTGGACTATTTCATATACAAATTTTCTAAAGTAGTCTTAACACAGGCCGCCACTTCAATTGGCGGCCAGGTTCTGCCACCTGGCAATCCCACGCGGCACACCACCTCAGCAATGTCCGAAAATATGGATTTTTTTCCTAACCGTGGCAGCCAGCTTTTTCTGCGCACTGTTTCGTATTTTAAGTGTATCTTTCTCATACGATGTCCGATCAGGATGATTTCAAATTGCGTTGGAAATTTAAAAAAGAGATCTACAACTTTTATGCTTTGAGTATCTTCCAATTCAAAATTTATAATAATCAAAACTTAAAGTAAACATGACACACACGTTCTCTCCAACACTTACAACCAATTTTTATTTATCATCCATTACGAATTGGAAGATTCTCAAAATAGAAGATTTGTAGAAATATTTCTTAAGATTCCAACAAAGTTTGAATCATCCTAATCGAGTATCGTATGAGAAAAATACACTCAAAATAAGGAAAAATGCGTGATAGTTTGAAAACAATGAATAACTCAATGGAAATGCATTACATAGTGTACATTGATTTACAAAAGTAGAAATAATATGGTATATATCGAGTATCGTATGAGAAAAATATATTATCATAAATTCTTGATATAAATGTTTCCTTATTAAATAGAACTTCTATGATACTTTTAACTAATTAAAAATCTTTTAAGACTATCAAATAATTCAAAATTTTGAATAATTTTTTTTATAGATGACATTATTAAATCTATTTAAAATAATCTAATATACATCTACAATTTTTTTATTTTATTTACTTTCAATAATGCTTGTTTTAATGAATAATTCAAAAAATACTAAATTTTTTTAAAAAAACAATTGAGACAATATAAAGAGTCTTATGCCAATTTAGGTATTATTGATATCTAAATACAAAATGGAGAAATTTTTTATAATAAACACATATTCATATTATCACATTTTAAGTTAAAATAAATTATTAAAAGTATTAAAAATTTTAGTTTTATCCTATTTAATTATACGACATTCTAAAAAATTGAGGGCCAAAAATCACAAAAGGTCACCTCTATTTAATAATAAAAATATATATACAAACTAAATATGCTCAATTTTGAGGCTAGTTAGTCTTCATAAGAGCTATACACCTCTATTTTCATTTGCTAGTAAATATGCTCAATTTTGTTGTTTCGTTACCTAACACAACCTAATGTCACCAATGAAATAGTTTTGATTTTAGACTTTACTAATTCTATTAGTTTGTGGAGTTATTTTACACCCTTATGTTGTGTAATGCAAGGTCATAGCATTGTATCTATTTTCATATTCCAAAATTTCAAAATTTTTGGACAAGCCATTTTATCAAAATAAATTGCACAAAACACCATGATAGTTCATTTGCAAATGTTGGGCGCTAGAAAACCAAGAAAGAAGGTTAAAAAAAAAATTTATACAATGCAAATTGGCATACCTATTTGCATATAATAAAATTTCAAAATTTTTAGACAAGTCATTTTATCAATAAAATTGCACAAAGGACCAAGATAATGTTAGAAAGTATTTCTCATGTGCAATTTTAATTTTTATTACATTTAATAACCATTAACAAGTACACAAACACAAGAGAATCTAGTAATTAGCCTTTTTAGCACATGAGAATGGAAAGATCGATTTGTACCTCATCTAATATAGTAATTGGATGGCTCGACCATGGCATTGAGGTCGGTGGCGTGCTCATCTACTCTCCTTCTTCTCCATTCTTAGGTCCACTAAAAGAATTAACCATTCACTAAGTCTTGTGCTAGCAAGACAAAGAAGAAAGCTAATTCTAGTGTTTTCCTTAATCCATTCATCAATTAATTTGTGGGAAAACTAAGCTCAACACATGAGCACCTATATAGAAGCAAAGAAGAGAGGTCATCAATGGAGAAAACCAATTTTCTCCATTAATGGAGGTGGCGGCTAGAGGAGGAAGAAGGGAGGCAAGGAGAGAAGCTTAGGTTTTGTCTCTTGATGTATGGTTTTCATACTCAATTTCCAACCAGATTAAGCCCTAAAATTACGTTCAAATGCATGTGTTTTTATCAATTTCTGCTAACTTAGGTTGTAGAAAGGTCCAGCCGTAGCCCGGCAAGTTTATTTTGCAGGTTCAGCATTTATTCGGCATGAAGAACAGAGAGAAAAAGCAAACGGGAGTTGCTCATACAGAGTGGAACGGACCGCCCGCACAACGGAACGGTCCGCCCTGACCAGAGGAACCAAGTCCAGACGGACTCAACCAGACTTCAGACGGACTGCCCTGACCAGGCTGGAATGGTCCGCCCCAGACTCAGAACGGGCCGTTCCAGCTATCTTTGGATTGCTAAAAATAGAAGGCTATGTTTGTCAAGTCGGTTTCCTCTATTACCGACCTTCCAGAAGCATGTCTCCCACGTTTGAAGCCACCATTGCCTCAATATAAAAGCTCTGTCCTGTCTTCAATTCAGGCTAAGTTCGAAACCCTAGGTTTTAGCCTCTTTCCAACTCAGCAAAGGAGACAGCCTGCCGAGACGACCAACTGCATCTGGAACGGCCTGTTCCAGAGCCAGGACGGTCCGCCCCAGACAGGACAGAGCACAGAAACGTGGAGTTTTCAAGCGCAACTTGTTGTAAACTTGATTTTTCTCTTTCTATGTCTTTGTATTTGATGAAACCTGCTTGTTCTTGCATGGATTTGTTAGAGTAGAGTAGTTTTAGGGGCTATGGTCTGAGAACCTTTCTCTAGTTGCTTGCTTTTGATTTGAATCTTTAATTATTAGTTAAATTAAGTTATGTTCTGCTTCTTGCACTTTAATTTTCTATTTAATTGCTTAAGTTTGTTTCTGTTTGATCTGATTACCTCGTTAAACAAAGGCCTAGTTTAACTGTTAGGATTAAAATCAATCACAGCCACATTAACTTAGTAATTTTACTGTTCGGTAGGCGATATCCGGAAGGATTAAACCAGACCTTAATAAACTAGGGTTTAACTTGAAATCGAAAGATTAAAAGTTTACCAAAACTCGAGAAGTAGACTAGAACAACTAAACCAAGAAACGGAAGTTGAAATTTAGGCGTTCTAGGAGTTAAACATTAAAACTTAATAGCTTGACCTGAACGGGAGTTAGAGTACAAGTCTATAGGTTACGCATTGTTTATTCTCGCATAAAAACATTTAATTAATAATTAAAACTCATGACAAAACAAGTATCAATTAATCGGAACGGACCGTTCAAAGGTCAGAACGGACCGCCCGGAAGGGGGAGTCTGGCCTGGAACGGCCTGTTCCGATCAATTGACAGAGTCCAGAACGGACCGTTCCAGAGATGGAACGGACCGTTCCAACTTTGACACAGAGAATTGTTCGATGATCTAAACCCCTAATTTTTATTAACTTGATTATCTTTTGTTCGAGTTAGAATTTGGTAATTTAGGGATTGAACTTTACCTTATTCTTTATTTTAGAACTGTTGAAACCTATTGATTTATATTAAAACCAGAATTTAGTTTGAATTGTTTAAACTGAAACTTAGAAACAGAATAGTCCGTCCCCGAGATTCGACCCTTAAACTGTACTGCAAACGAATTCGCATCGGTAATTAAGGATTAAATTTGACCCGTATGCACAGAACCGATCAAATTTTGGCGCCGTTGCCGGGGACGGTGCCTTTATCTAAGTTTAGTATTCCAATTAAATTAAATTCTCTATCTCTTTTCACTTTTTATTGGTTTTTCGAAATTGCAGGAACACGCGCTGGCTGGAAAGAAGAAGACTACCGACAGCACTTGCAACTACGACTTTCGACACCCAAAAAAAGAGAAGAAAAACCCCTCTCAGGCGAGCTCTTCCTCATCTGGACCTAACCGTGCGGTTTTGCAACGGCAAATTCCAGAAACAGTTGAGCATACCGAGAGGCAGGGTGACAGCTCTTTGGTTCCGCCTTTTCGCCTTTTCTACCAGCGAAACCATAGGAATCTCTCTAAAGCACAGCCACCTGTAGCGCAGTCCGAGACACTTCGTTTCATATTAGGACGAACCACATCAACCGCATAAACTGACATAGAAGCAATGGGAGACAACTTAAACGGAAACGGGGGCAACAACAACAAAACTGAACTTGAGCGTGCATTGCGTGAGGCCCTTGAAGCTGCCAAGGAGGCCGAGGCAACTCGACCTTTGAGGGAGATCGGGGCACCTACCGCAAATAACATCCGACTAGGGATCAAGCCACCGAAAGCCGAAAGGACCAGGGATTTCTTCTACAATCCTGGCCTCGTGTCTTTGATCAAAGAAAACACTTTTGCAGGATCTCCTCATGAAGATGCCAACAGGCATTTACAATCCTTCCTGCGAAATTGCACAACCTTGGTTCCTGAAGAAGTCGATCCGGATATAATTCGCCTAACTCTTTTTCCTTTTTCTCTTAGGGACAAAGCCGAAGATTGGTTGAATAGTTTTAATGACCGACCCTTTGAAACATGGAACGATTTGACCAAAGCCTTCCTGGATAGGTTTTATCCTAGGGTAAAAACGACCAAATTAGTTAGAGAATTGTTAACCTTTCAGCATGACCAAGATGAAAACATGTTCGAAGCATGGGAACGGTTTAAAGACCTGCAAAGAATGTGTCCACATCATGATGTACCTGATAGTAGACTGATTGTTAGTTTTTATGATGGTTTGGATGACATAACTCGTCAGAATATTAATTCAACTGCAGGTGGTGCTTTTCTGGAGATGGGATGCAGGGATGCAAAAGCCTTGATTGAAAGCATGGCACAATCTCAGACAAATTGGTCGGTTCGCTCAAAGAACAAAGGAGGCGTGTTTGAAGTAGACAAATCCACTCACCTCCAATCTCAACTAGATTCTTTGACGGTCATGCTCAAGAACATAAGTGCAAAATCTTCAAAACCCTCCGAATCCGCCGCCGTATGTCAAATCTGCGAAGAGGAAGGTCACACAGCCAAGTCTTGTCACTTGGTAGCCAGGGAGGACCAGCCTGAGAATGTCAATGCCATAATTACTCCTCCCTCCTTCTTCCCAAGCAATAACTACCCATATCGCGACAAACGAAACCACCCAAGTCTCTCGTACAGCAACCCCAATGGGTGTGCCAATCCGGGCCAAACTGGTCAAGCATCAAACTCCAACAATAGCACCAACGCCCATAGCGGGCTCTCTCAGCGAATAGTAGAGAAGTTTATGCAGAACCAAGGGATATTCAATCACTCAGTCCATGACGAGATCAAACTGCTACGAGAAGACCTAGGCCTACTCATAAACAAGCTGAACCAAGGGAATGATCAGGCCAACTCAGGGGCACTAACCAAGCCACGCATGTTTCCAAGCCAACCTGAAACCAATCCCAGAGAAGAGTGCAAAAGCGTCACGCACAGACTGAGGAGCGGGACTAGTTACGATGGCCCTGAGATGCCCAAGGATTTGCAGCTGGATTCAGCTGGGACGGACCAGCCAGAGCTAGAACGGACGTATGGAACGGACCGCCCCATTTCGGAACGGATCGCCCCAGACATCCAGCAGCCAGTCACATCTGGGACGGACCAGCCTGAGCCGGAACGACAAGCTGGAACGGACCGCCCCATTTCGGAACGGACCGCCCCAACCTTGCCCAGAGTTGAGAAAGTCTTTGCTTATCCACCCCCGACGCTGAACGATCCTTCGATTGAAGTCCCATACCCGCAGAGGCTAGCTCAGGCTAAGAAGGACAGGGAATACGGAAAATTTCTGGATATCTTGAGGCAAATGAAAATCACTATTCCCTTCACTGACCTCTTGTCAAAGATGCCATCCTACGCCAAGTTTCTCAAAGATCTCCTATCCAACAAGAAGAACTTGGAATTGAGCGGTGTCATGGCCTTGTCAGGAGATCCCGACACTCCAAACATCAAGAAAATGCCGCCAAAGATGAAGGATCCAGGTAGATTTACTATTCCTTGCAAAGTTGGTGATTTAGGTATGAAGAGGGCGTTGCTGGACATTGGAGCAAGCGTCAGCCTGATCCCTGAAACTATCTTTCATCGAATTGGAAAACGAGAACTAGAGCCAACTCCGGTGACTTTGAGACTTGCTGATAATTCAATAAGATTGCCATTGGGGGAGGTGAAAGACGTGCCAATTCGAGTTGGAGACATCTTTGTTCCATGCGACTTCGTGGTGGTTGATATGGAGGAAGATCCTGAAGTTCCTATCATCCTGGGCAGACCCTTCCTCACCACAGCCGGTGTGTTCATCAATTGCAGAACCGGCAAGATGAAATTGGAAGTTGGAGATGAGAAAATTGAGTTTGATGTGGAAAAAGCGATGCGAATGCCTGACCATGTGGATTCGATTTTTATGGTTGAATCATTGGAAGCCATGGTTGAAGAGACATTCAACAATCGGATTGTGCAAGCATACCATTCCTTCTCGGCCACACCTGAAGAGGAGGAGGCAGACTTGATATTCAACGAAATTCTGCAAACCGTTGAATACTTGGCTGCCAGAGAAGGCTGGAACGGACCGCCCCAGATCCAGGCGGACCAGGTCAGCATGCAGCTTCGATCAGCGGCTGAAATCAACCAGATTTTCAGCCTCGATTCAGATCAGAACGGTCTGTCCCAGCCTGAAACGGACTGTCCGAGCTGCCAGTCAGAGAAAGGTAAACTAGAATTGAAAACGTTACCAGAGAGCTTTAGGTACGAATTCCTAGGCCCCGACCAGACCTTTCCTGTCATCGTCAACGCCAAACTCGACTTGGATCAGACTGATAAGCTACTAAAGGAGTTGAGGGCTCACCGCAAGGCTATTGGGTATTCTATCGAAGATCTTAAGGGTATCGACCCCTCGATATGCACCCACCGGATCTTACTTGAAGAAGACTCAAAACCGACAGTAGAACATCAAAGGAGGCTCAACCCGAACATGAGTGAAGTTGTGAAGAAGGAGGTGCAGAAACTTTTGGAAGCTAGAATCATCTACCCGATCTCGGACAGCAAATGGGTCAGTCCCATTCATGTCGTCCCAAAGAAGGGAGGCACAACAGTGATGAAGAATAATGATGGCCAGCTGATCCAAACAAGGATTGTCACTGGATGGAGAATGTGTGTGGACTACCGCAAGCTGAATGCTTCAACACGAAAGGACCACTTCCCTCTGCCCTTTGTTGACCAATTACTCGAACGACTGGCTAAGCATTCTTTCTTTTGTTATTTAGATGGTTATTCAGGTTTCTTTCAAATACCGATTCACCCGCTTGACCAAGAGAAAACAACTTTTACATGCCCATACGGAACTTATGCATACCGTAGGATGCCATTTGGTTTGTGTAATGCACCAGCAACGTTCCAAAGAGCTATGATGGCAATATTTTCGGATTTTATCGAAAAAGACATGGAAGTTTTCATGGATGATTTTTCAGTATATGGTACTTCTTTTGATCATTGTCTGGCTAACTTGTCAAAAATTTTGCAGAGATGTGAGGAAGTCAATCTTGTATTGAATTGGGAAAAATGTCATTTCATGGTGCAAAAAGGAGTTGTTTTGGGCCACATAATTTCCGAACAGGGAATCATGGTCGATCAAGCGAAGGTGGAGGTGATCGAAAAGCTGACCTTGCCAACTTGTGTGAAAGATGTGCGGAGCTTTCTTGGACATGCAGGCTTCTATAGGCGTTTCGTTAAAGATTTCTCTAAAATTGCTAAGCCATTAACCAATTTAACAATGAAGGATGCTGAATTTCTGTTTGATCAAAATTGTGTTGATGCTTTCAATAGGTTGAAGGAAGCGCTTGTGACAACCCCTATCTTGCAACCTCCAAATTGGGATCAGCCATTCGAATTGATGTGTGATGCTAGTGATTACGCGGTCGGTGCAGTGCTAGGACAGCGGAAAGACAAGAAGCCCTATGCAATCTATTACGCGAGCAAGGTGCTGGATGAGGCGCAAGTCAACTACACCACAACCGAAAAGGAGCTTCTAGCAGTAGTCTATGCCTTAGACAAATTCAGGTCATACCTGGTTGGCTCGAAGGTTATAGTCTACACCGATCACTCAGCACTCAAATACCTCCTATCCAAGAAAGATGCCAAACCACGACTCATTCGATGGGTTCTCTTACTGCAAGAATTCGACCTCGAAATACGCGACAAGAAAGGTACAGAAAATAGTGTGGCTGATCATTTGTCCAGATTGAAGATAGAAAACCAAGGAACTGGATCCATACCGATCAACGACTCGTTTCCAGACGAACATTTGATGATAATCCAGTCTGGAACGGACCGCCCCAGACTGGAACGGCCCGTCCCAGCCCCTGAAGACGCTGTAGCAGCAGACAGAACGGCCCAACCTGAGCCAGAACGGTTAGATGGAACGGACCGCCCCAATCTAGAACGGTCCGTCCCAAACCAGGATGTTCCATGGTATGCTGATTTCGCGAACTTTTTAGCCAGCAAAGTCATGCCCTATAAGATGTCTTCTCAGCAAAAGAAGAGGTTCCTAGCTGACGCGAAATATTACTTCTGGGAGAACCCATTTTTGTGGAAACTTGGGGTTGATGGGATATTTCGAAGATGCATACCAAAGGAAGAGGTGCAGCAAATTCTTTATCAGTGCCATTCATCCGCCTATGGTGGTCACGCTTCAATCTCGAAAACTGCAGCTAAAGTCCTTCAATCAGGTTTCTTTTGGCCGACTATTTTTAAGGATTCGAGAGAGTTTGTTTTGGCTTGCGATCAGTGCCAAAAGATGGGTAATATATCCAGCCGACAAGAAATGCTAATGAACCCGATTTTGGAGGTTGAAATTTTTGATTTGTGGGGGATTGACTTCATGGGGCCCTTCCCATCTTCGTGCGGGTATGAATACATCCTTGTAGCAGTAGACTATGTGTCTAAATGGGTTGAAGCTATTCCGAGCAAGCATGCCGATTCTGCCACAGTCAAGAAGCTGTTCACCAAGATCATCCTTCCTCGGTTTGGAATTCCGAGAGCTGTCATCAGTGACGGGGGTAAACACTTCATCAACAAACAATTTGACAATCTGCTAAAGAAGTATGGAGTGAAACACAAGGTGGCAACACCTTACCACCCGCAAACAAGTGGCCAAGTCGAGGTATCTAACCGAGAAATTAAGAACATCTTTCAGAAAACCGTTGGGAGTACAAGGAAGGATTGGACACTGAAGTTGGATGATGCGCTATGGGCATACCGAACCGCATTCAAGACTCCGATCAGAATGAGTCCATTCAAGCTGGTGTATGGGAAGGCGTGTCATCTGCCTGTTGAGATCGAACACAAGGCGTATTGGGCAACCAGAGCACTCAATTTGGAATATAAATCAGCAGGAGAACAAAGAGTTCTAGACTTGCATGAGTTAGAAGAGATCAGACTGAACGCCTATGATAATGCTAAGATGTACAAGGAAAGAACGAAGAATTGGCATGATAAACATATCCAAAGGCGAGATTTTAAAGAGGGTGATCTAGTGCTTCTGTTTAATTCGCGATTGAGGTTATTTCCGGGAAAATTAAGGTCCCGATGGACAGGTCCATATGAGGTTAGAAAAGTTTATCCATTCGGAGCAGTAGATATTTGTAAGGAAGGATCAGATATTTTCAAAGTGAATGGCCAACGACTCAAGCTCTACATCAGTCAAACCGCACCAGAAGGAGGGGAAGTGCGATTTTTGGACAACCCCTCAACCGTAGAGACGTAGCCATACGGCGTCAGGCTCGAGACCTTAAACAAGCGCTGCTTGGGAGGCAACCCAAGGGTTAAAAAAATCTTAGGCTAAAGTTTTTCTTTTTATTTTCTTAAAAATATAGTTAAAAAAAAAATTTAAATTAGGGGTAAGGATAAATACTTGGCTTAGTCTGTACTTGTTTACTTGTTTAATTTCAGTTTTTTTTGTTTTTTTAGGGATTGGAACGGACCGTCCCACAAATGGGACGGTCCGCCCCATCACCAGGACGCATAGGTCCATGGCTGGTACTACGCATACGGAACGGACGATAAAACCATACGGAACGGACGACAAAACCATACGGAACGGACCGTCCCAATTTTGGAACGGTCCGCCCCATTAAAACCTAACTGAGGACCCAGATCCAAACCTAATAACTACCCACTATCATTAACTACCCACTAAGCCTAACCAACCCGCCTCCTCACCTTATCCGACCCGTCCCCTCCTATTCCTCTCCCAAACCAATCATTCAAACTCTCCCTCTCTCAAACCCATCTCTCCAACTCTCTCTCTCTGCCACCACCAAATCCGACGAGATCGCAACTATTTCCGCCGCCTCTTGCCACCACTCACCTCTCCAGAGCACTCTCAAGTCGGTGGACCCCACAATTTCTCCGATTACTCGAAGAAACGCCGGCGCCACCAGCTCCGCCCCGCCACCACTAGCCCTCATCGGAAATTTCGGTAACATCACCTTTTTCTCTCCTTCTTTCTATTCCAGGTACCAACCCAACTCAATACTGCACCAAAATCGAACCAAAACCCGAGAAAAATCAAATCCATAAAACTTCACCTTTTCTGTCCAAAGCCAGAGTGGAACGGTCCGTCCAAATCTTGGAACGGTCCGCCCCATCGCCAAACCAGATTCCAAACCAGCCCGTCCTGACCGAAACCTCCCCGTCAAACCAATCCAGAACGGTCCGTCCTAATCTTGGAACGGTCAGCCCCATCACCAAACCAGATTCCAACAGCCTATCTTCCCAGCCAAACCGCTCCGTTCCAAGCTTCAAACGGTCCGTTCCATGTCTTCCAGCTAATCTTCTGGTTCGTTGGGTGACAAAATCTCTAAATTCTTCCGCAAGGGAACTAGGAGAACAGGGCAGGCTTCTGTCCCAATCCCTCCAGAATTCAATGTGCCATGGCCAACAAAGGAATCAAATCCGGTACCACCTCTGGATAGGCTCCCGCTCAAGCCAGAAGACTTGATCACCACACCAGAACATCCATTGTCAGCCACGCCACCATACTCAATTGACTATCCACCTCCTGACACAGAAATCATGCCCTATATTCCACAGAGACGGATGGATACCGATGCAATTGACTGATCCCAACTAGAGGCTGCCTCAGACACGGAACAAGATGAACAAGGTGAAACAGCCGAAGGTGAGACAGCCGAAGCAGAGGCTGAAGAAAATACTGAAGAAGAAGAGGCCGCGCATCTTGTCCCTGAGACACAAACCCGGCCAGCACAACCAGCCAGCATTGAGCTAGCAAATGTGCACATCCGCCTCAAGGGCAGCCAGGCAAAGCAGCGATACAGAAACCTCCTGAACAAGAAATTTGAGAATACCCGCTCGATCGATCTACGGGTACTTGACACACTAGGCATCAGGGAGGACTTCTACAGGCTGACCAGAGCAATTGGGTTTTGCCCGAGGTTCTGGAAGATCAGAGCTCCAGCCTACACAGCCTTGACAATGGAATTTCTGTGCTCTCTCGACCTCTATCATAAAAATGACTTGTGGCAGCTCACATTTCGGGTGGATGGTAAGAAGTATGTCGCCACAGAGCTTGATTTTGCCCGTATCTTTGGGCTTGAGAATGGAACGATAACTGATGAGTTCTTTGAGGATGATCTGTGGGAAGAGCTTTCACTGGAGCACAAAAAACCAGTCAACGAACGCCGCTCCTCTCACATTCAACACCCTACCATCCGGTTCATCCAGAGGATGCTCTCGCTCACCATCTTTGCCAAGGGTGAGTCGGGGGTAAAATTGACAGGGGGGAACAGACCATTCTCAACCAGATATTCTATCCAAAAGGCGACGCCCAACTGAACCTTGCCTACATGATGATGAAACATTTCGAGAAGCAGGCAAATAACTTGAGAAGCGGCAAGGGTCAAATCACAATCGGTGGCTATGTCACCCATCTGGTGCAGCAGTATGACTTAGCGTTGTCTGAGATGCAGCGGAGTGGGGGCCCAAACCGGGTCTCCATGAGACAACTGGTTGAAATGCAGATGGTGGCTCGGGTTGGAAACGAGTACCAGTACATCTATGGTCGATACCGTTTCCCTCTTCCTCTCAACAGGCCTATTGATCTTACCAACAAGAGAACCTGGCTGCTGGTTGACAAGGACGGCAAATTTATAAACCATGAAGAGAAGGAGTTGCAGCGGTGATTAGCCGAGATGGAGGCCGCAGCTAGAGAAGCCGGAGCAGGTACATCAGCAGAGGCAGCCAGCTCACAGCCACCTCCACCCGATCAGCCACCGGTCCAGCCATTCTATGAGCCTCAGACTAATCAGCGTGAGGATGTATTTTGGGGAGGGTTGCCGACTCATGAGATACCCCATCATCAAGAGCCATCCCCAGGCCAGTGGCAAGGCGGATTTGATCACGCCTACCACGACATTCTCCAGGATATCCACACTGCACAGTGGAACATCCAGGCCTCGATAGATGAAGACAGAGAAGAAAGGAGGCGTGAGCGAGAAGAGAACAGAAACTGGAGGCAGCATCAGGACGAACGGAATGCACGAAATGATGACCTGCTAGCACGGTTGGCCAGCCATATCTTCGGACCACCACAAGACCCACCACATCACTGAGCCAAGTTCAGTAAGTTTTCTGTTTTTCTCTCCTTTATTTTCTTTCTCGTATCTAATCAGGACTAGGGACAGTCCTTTAGATAAGCTTGGGGGGGTAAAGATCGAGAAAAATAAAAAACTGGTACGATAGGATGCATTTCATGGCATATTGCATATTTCTGTCAGGGTTGGAACGGACCGTCCCACAAATGGAACGGTCCGCCCCAAAGGTCGTCCTAGTCCAGAACAGTCCGTTCCAGACTTGGCAGAACTAATAAACTTAGCTGACAAATGCGCATGGAACGGTCCGTCCCACATCGGAACGGTCCGCCCCATTGGGTCGTCCCAGCCCAGAACTGGCCGTTCCAAGTACAATTGTTAGCTAGTTTTTGTATATACATGTAGGAATTGCATTTTTAATCATTTAATGTTGCATTTAGATAAGTTTTAAGGATTTAATGACTAAGCTTAGCGATTGTGACTTAGAAAATTAAGGCATTTTCTGAAAGAAGCGAATTTTATTGAAAATCTTTTCGAAATGAATTTGATGAAACTGATTTGAGCAACCTAAGGATAGGATTTGAAAATTGTCTGAGAAATCGTTTTCTTAAGCATTGATTTGATTAATTTCACAAGCAATTGATCGATTTAGTCGATTAGAGCCGGCAAAGGGTGATTAAGTTCGCCTAAGATCATTTTCTCAACTCAAAAACCTGATTAATTGTAAGTAGATCTGCACAAGTTTTAGAAACAATTAAACCACCAATCCGCATCCTCGACAGTCGTTTAAAAGGACTGTGCCGAGCAGTCCTTTTATTCTGTCCGTTCGATCTGCATCCAAGGGCGCACGAGAGATCTAGCGAAAAAACGCTGTCGAGGGCTTGCCCTCCCTGCCCGATTTGCGCCTGGCCCCACTGTCAAAATTTCCTTCTCCGTTCTTGACTGCTCTGATTGGCTACTCGCCACTGGACCCACCTAGACGCCTCTCCTTCTCCATCGCCATCTCCGACCATCCCAACTCCTTCCACCTCCTCCCGCCACCCCTTCTCCGCCTCCGCCACGAGTTCCAGTCCCTGGGTCGACTGAAAGTCACAGCCACGAGTTCACCGCCATGGCCAGATTCTAATCGAGGAGAAACTCCATGCCAGAGGGTCCCACCACCAAAATTGATGACACACCAATCTCTCGAGTCTCTCACGATGCTACCTAGCCCATCCTCTTGGCGCATTGCTGATCAGGAGCTCACAATCGCAAGGAGGTCTTTCGAAACCCTAGTCGAAAAGGGCTGACGAAATTGCAGCAAAAGAGGAGCTTTCAGACCCGAAAAATGGGTGCCACCAGAGAAGGATGTCCCCACGACACCCGAAAAAAGGTGGCGGAGGCGGAGAAGGGGTGGCGGGAGGAGGTGGAAGGAGTTGGGATGGTCGAAGATGGCAATGGAGAAGGAAATTCTGACAGTGGGGCTAGGCGCAAATCGGGCAGGGAGGGCAAGCCCTCGACAGCGTTTTTTCGCTGAGTCTCTCGTGCGTCCTTAGATGCAGATCGGACGGACAGAATAAAAGGACTGCTCGGCACAGTCCTTTTAAACGACTGTCGAGGATGCGGATTGATTAAACCACTGTTTTTCAAACATAAAAAAAAAAAAAATCAATCAGAAAAATAACAAAAACAAAAATAAATTTTCTTTTCTGGAGGCATAAGGAATAAGGCAGAAAATTTGCCGAAATTCCGTAGTGGACCGTAGCAAAAATGCATAAAAACCGGACCGACCTCCGAGGGGAACTAAAAAGCTGTGCTCTCCAAGTGGATATTGCGAGAGGCTATAGGTAACTGAAGGTAAAAAAATGATCCACTAAATCAAATGGATGAGAGAAAACTCAATGATTCCAAGCCTTCTTTAATCTGGCCGATCCCCCCCGCAGCGAGGAAAATTCCCAGCCCCGGGAAAATCTGTATCAAATGTATCTTACTTTCTGTTTGTTTTCGAAAATTTTAAGTGGTTTAAAACAATTTTTAAAAACTTGTGCATAACGACTTGGAATTAATTTAGGTTACTTGAGTTGAGAAGGTTCGATCCCGTTTCTACTTGATTTCAGATTGAATGAGAACTTCGAAAAATTAATCAGATTATTGCTTAGAAAAATGAACCTTGGACAGAAAGATTTGAGAATCCTTAGGTTGATTTCAGAAAAGTTGATTCACTTGAAACAAACTGGTTTGAACTTGTTGAAAAATCTTTTTGACCAAAATGCCCCTATAACCTAATGTCACCGATTGCTGATTTTAGTTAAGAAATACTTAGAACTTGTTAGATACACAATCAATTGAACTTAATTTAGGTCTAAACCTGGTCTAGGTCTAGAGTTTTGCTTGAGGACAAGCAATGTTCAAGCTTAGGGGGTTTTGATGTATGGTTTTCATACTCAATTTCCAACCAGATTAAGCCCTAAAATTACGTTCAAATGCATGTGTTTTTATCAATTTCTGCTAACTTAGGTTGTAGAAAGGTCCAGCCGTAGCCCGGCAAGTTTATTTTGCAGGTTCAGCATTTATTCGGCATGAAGAACAGAGAGAAAAAGCAAACGGGAGTTGCTCATACAGAGTGGAACGGACCGCCCGCACAACGGAACGGTCCGCCCTGACCAGAGGAACCAAGTCCAGACGGACTCAACCAGACTTCAGACGGACTGCCCTGACCAGGCTGGAATGGTCCGCCCCAGACTCAGAACGGGCCATTCCAGCTATCTTTGGATTGCTAAAAATAGAAAGCTATGTTTGTCAAGTCGGTTTCCTCTATTACCGACCTTCCAGAAGCACGTCTCCCACGTTTGAAGCCACCATTGCCTCAATATAAAAGCTCTGTCCTGTCTTCAATTCAGGCTAAGTTCGAAACCCTAGGTTTTAGCCTCTTTCCAACTCAAGGAGACAGCCTGCCGAGACGACCAACTGCATCTGGAACTGCCCGTTCCAGAGCCAGGACGGTCCGCCCCAGACAGGACAGAGCACAGAAACGTGGAGTTTTCAAGCGCAACTTGTTGTAAACTTGATTTTTCTCTTTCTATGTCTTTGTATTTGATGAAACCTGCTTGTTCTTGCATGGATTTGTTAGAGTAGAGTAGTTTTAGGGGCTATGGTCTGAGAACCTTTCTCTAGTTGCTTGCTTTTGATTTGAATCTTTAATTATTAGTTAAATTAAGTTATGTTCTGCTTCTTGCACTTTAATTTTCTATTTAATTGCTTAAGTTTGTTTCTGTTTGATCTGATTACCTCGTTAAACAAAGGCCTAGTTTAACTGTTAGGATTAAAATCAATCACAGCCACATTAACTTAGTAATTTTACTGTTCGGTAGGCGATATCCGGAAGGATTAAACCAGACCTTAATAAACTAGGGTTTAACTTGAAATCGAAAGATTAAAAGTTTACCAAAACTCGAGAAGTAGACTAGAACAACTAAACCAAGAAACGGAAGTTGAAATTTAGGCGTTCTAGGAGTTAAACATTAAAACTTAATAGCTTGACCTGAACGGGAGTTAGAGTACAAGTCTATAGGTTACGCATTGTTTATTCTCGCATAAAAACATTTAATTAATAATTAAAACTCATGACAAAACAAGTATCAATTAATCGGAACGGACCGTTCAAAGGTCAGAACGGACCGCCCGGAAGGGGGAGTCTGGCCTGGAACGGCCTGTTCCGATCAATTGACAGAGTCCAGAACGGACCGTTCCAGAGATGGAACAGACCGTTCCAACTTTGACACAGAGAATTGTTCGATGATCTAAACCCCTAATTTTTATTAACTTGATTATCTTTTGTTCGAGTTAGAATTTGGTAATTTAGGGATTGAACTTTACCTTATTCTTTATTTTAGAACTGTTGAAACCTATTGATTTATATTAAAACCAGAATTTAGTTTGAATTGTTTAAACTGAAACTTAGAAACAGAATAGTCCGTCCCCGAGATTCGACCCTTAAACTGTACTGCAAACGAATTCGCATCGGTAATTAAGGATTAAATTTGACCCGTACGCACAGAACCGATCATCTCTCCATATGTGGTCCTTATATAGACACACCTAACCCTATCTAATCCCAAGAATTTGGGACCAATTTACCCTCTCATGGCCGGCCATTAACATGGGCCTAAATGGGCTATGCAATTTGATAATCATCCAATTAATTCAATTAATTAATGGATCCTCTTATTTGCTTTCAAGTTGGGCTCAATTAGACTTATTAAATTAAGCCTATATTTTTAATACAATTCACATAATTATATTAAATTATGTTGAACAAAATTAATTATCAACTTATTGATAATTATTTTAGAATTAGCATATGCATTATTTTATTTCTATATGATCCCTTTGACTTAATTAATTATAACGGTTCGCAACGGTACATAATTAATTAATCAACTTATCATATTTTTACATTCACCAATGCAAATAAATAAATAATGCATTGTATGGTTAAAACTTTATTTGTGTGACCCTCGAGGATTTATGTTATGTTGACCATGGAAATTAAATCGTTATTTATTTTCAATAATCATAAGCGGTATCTAGCAACACATTATGATTCCCAATTGACATAAATAAATATTGTACTGTTACAGTATTTCAATCCTGCATAAGAAATAAAGTATTTCTTTGTTTTGATTCTTATGTCACATGATATCACTGTATAATCCAAGATAGGAATGTGTCATTCTTGCAGATTATACATTTCTTGATCTTAGAGATGATCGTCTAGTTTGCATGCATACGATCCAACTCTATCAAGGGACGCCCAAAAGATATCATCACTCACTAGGTATACTAATGAGGGACATACAGTTTTCTTGATGAACAACTTTTTCCCGCACAATTCAAGAGAACATAAATAAAGTCCGTATAGCAGCCCTTATCAGGATTCAACGTAGACGATATTTATAGAACATATTGTGTAAACTTTTTCGTCATCTCTCAAAGAATGAAAGGGGTTTCCTCGAGAAATTAGAATAAGCCTTAGATTCACCCCCCTTAAGGTTCGATCTCTCCGCTGAATATCCCTTGACAACAAGAGAACCAGAACAAGAGTCGCTTCTTACGAGGGTTTATTAATTTTGCGGGTCCTTTCTTTCCAATAGGCGCAAGCCCCTATTGTTAATTACCCCGTAGTTGCCTACGGGAACCTCTGATTAAGGGATTTAAAGAATTGTATGTAATAGGCTAGGAATAATCGTTTCTTAAAGTGACTTAATTGATGGTGCCAGACCTAATTGACGGGACTCAATTAAGGAACTTCTAAAATTCTAAAGGGTCTAAGAAGAGAGTTAGTTTTGATTTTCGCTTGAGAGGAAGAGTCTTCTTTATTTGGAGCCATCTTAAGGTCGTTTGAAGTCGTTTAAAGTCGTTTAGAGTTGTTTAGGGTCGATTAAAGTTAATTAGAGTTGATTAAGGCTATTTAAAATTCTTTACATTTGTTTAAAGTTGTTTTAGAGTCATTTTAGATTGCTTGAGATCGATTGAAGTTATCGGATAGCTCTCGGGGCAACGGCTGGTCTTCTTGTGAGAGTGGGTTCCTGGGACAACGGCTGGCCTTCTTGTAGGAATGAGATGAGTTTTACAACCTTCGGGGCCTCTTAGGCGGCCTTCTTGTGAGAGTTGGTTCTTTTACAACCCTAGGGGCCTCTTGGGCGGCCTTCTTAATAAGAGTTGGTTTTCTCAGGCCCGTTAGCGGCTTCTTGCGAGAACAAAAGGATACAATTCTAGGGACCTTTCAGCGGTCTTCTTAACAAGAATTGGTTCTTTTACAACCCTCGGGGTCCTTCAGTGACCTGCTTAAAAGAGAGTTGGTTCTTTTACAACCCTAGGGGCCTCTTGGGCGGCCTTCTTAATGAGAGTTAGTTCTCGGGCCCGTTAGTGGCTTCTTATAAGAACAACATTGAATTATTCAGACATGGGGGGTCATTTTATAAGAATTCAATTTCAAGTCATCTGAGGTTGATCTCAACCCCAGCGAGGAACTTTTCCTCAACGAAGAGGTTTCGGTTTTGTCTTTGGGTTTCGTGTTTTGACTTTTAATTTTCTAGTGTTTCTCTTTGGATATTGGTGATTTTATAGCTTTTATTCACTTTGGCCTTTCATACTTTTGAACTTTAGAAATTCATTTTGATAGTTTGAAAAATACTTATTTTCGAAGATAATTGACGTTTAAAAGTACCGGTTTTGAAATCATCTGCTATTTGAAGGTATTTAAGTTTTGGCTTTGAAAATTTTATTAAAGGGACATTTAGTAAGTATTTATATTTGAAAATACTTATCTTTAAAAATATCATATTTGAAGCCTTTTTGGAAGTATTTAGATTTAGTTTTAAGAAATTTGTTAGAAGAAAATATTAGATGACCTTATTATATTTCTAGGATTTATTAAAATTCATTTTTTAGTGAAAATATTTCAAAAGTACAAAAGGCCACCACTTTGATACAATCTCATATCAAAATACCAGTGAATTTGGTTTATTTTGATTTTTTAGAATTTTATGGATATTTTATTTGAATTTTTCTGAATTTCTTACTATTTTTAATGAATTTTCAAAATTTCTGACAGTTTATTAACTTCCTATTGGTCCACGTCATCAAGAAGGGGTGAGATGGCAGCCGACTGGACTTGCTGGGGTGACGTGGCAAGAGAATTTGATCTTAAGGCGTTGGGCTTTCTTCTAATTTTTCTTTCTTTGGGCTTGGATAGCTGTTGGACCGAAACTCCTTGATTTTATTCCTCCTCACATTTCATCTGTCTACAGGAGTCGACTACATGGGTCTCGCTGTTATTCCGCCACAAGGAATCGATGAAGCCTACGCGCAATCGTTCGAATAGAGAAGACGGGTTTCATTTCTTGCGTTAACGGTTCCGACTAACAACGGATCTGGATCCGATATCGATTCCGGTCGCCACACCTTGTAAGAAGAGGAGCTACACCGTGAGAGAGAGAGAGAGATGTAGCGGCAGTTTCCGTTTTCGTCGCGATGCATTCATTTAAAAGTAGCAAGCATTTCTTCGATTTGGTCCCTACAGTTTTTTAATTCGAGTTTTCCGGCGATCGCCGTTGTCGCAGTTGACGGGATTGTCTCCATTTGAATTACGATGTAGAGGAGGGCACACGAACATGTTTAATTTTGGTTGCGTTGATCGAATTAAGTAGAGGAGCCAATAAGTGGTACGATGATACAGGAATTTGATACTAAAGAAACACGGGAAACACTCGAGACACTCGATTTATCTTACAACTAGTTTTGCATATTAAGAAGACGGCACAATATATGTCTAATTTCATTTCGTTTACCTTATTTATAACCCAAGCTAAATCAATGACATACGTGGGTTGGTTCCATGAGAAGGAATTATCTGTGCAACTAATTACAACATGCCTTCTCATATATACATCTCCTGTACTTGTCAAGCAAGACTTCAAAGATTACAAATACTTGTATGTAACATTCCATATCAACAGCTTTGTTAACATTTACACTAGAAAGGCAAAACAAAGAGCAAGAAATAAGCAACTGCGCTATCACAATTAAACCACTGGTCAGATTGTAATCCCCATTACTTCAATAGATCACATATTGAAAATACCATTTCTCAGTTTTGAAGCTGTAACAATAACTTACTTACCTTTTTGTAAGGAAACTCACATTTCTTATACTGCTGCAAGGGAATTATTCACAGGAATTACAAAAGCATCAGCCAAACAAAAAAAGATTTAAACTTACTAAGAGATATTACTTGCTGTCACTATTTTGCATTGTAGCCCTTCCTCTTCTATATTTTTTTTTTTACAATTATAACTCTACTGACAGCTCTCGTATAACATAGCCTCACTACATCACAATCAGACACACTTGGCCTCCCTTTTACTTGAAAGCACCTTGTTTACTTTATAAGCTGTATAGAATATGACTTTGTTCTGGGGCAGTCACCACAACATATAGCTCTGACAAGACTAGTATATATTCACAAAAGGCCTTTTACTACTCCTTATTACCATTCGGATTATGAGTGTTAGAGAGGTAAGTTTTAAATAGAAGGCTGGTCAAATTAAGTAATATTAACATCTTCACATATGATTGTAACACCAACCTGAAATATGGGAATGTGACCATTAAGTAGAAGAAGACTATTCCGTTTTTAGAAAGACATAAATTATCAGAAAATTTACGAGAGAGTCCCTAATATTTGTTAATTTTCAAAATGACAGTAAACACAAATCTTTTCCACCTCTCATGTGATCTGAGCTATGCATCAGAATCTCATATGAGATGTACTCATCTTTGCGTTCAAACTCAGCTCCAAAGTGGCTCAGCTACGCTTGAGACCACATGAGAAGTGAGGGATGTTACCCTTCCCAATGGCTGCTGAGCTAGGCTCAAGACATCCATGGGAGAGTTGATGAAGCTTTTCCATGTCAAGACTGAGCTATGCATCAGACCGAGACCAAAGGATCAGCCGATTTGTTTTTAGAGGAGAGATCAAACTGAACTTTTAGGAAAAGTGAACAAAGATTTAATCTAAAAAAAAAAGATTGACCTCGCTCTTACCATGACTGAGCTATGCGTCAGACCATGGTAGGAGGCGAAATCAGAACCTAATGTCAAAATAATATCCAATCAATTGCTGGGCAGATTAAAAAGTACCAGGAAGAAATATCTAACAAAATCGATTACAAGGAATTTGTGTAACCTGAAAATTAAGGAAGAATTAAACTAATCCCCGCCATGACTGAGCTATGCGTCAGGCCATGGTATGAGATATGACAAGATCACGATCATGAACAGATTAAATGAGACTAACTCGAAGATCCTAAGGAAGAGGGAGAGATCGAGTGAAACCTATATAATGAGGCAGTAATAAACTGAAATCATAAGAAAAAAAAAAAAAAAACTAGTTTAAACTTTGTCACGACTGAGCTATGCATCAGATCCTGATCAAAGAGGAAGCAGGAAAGATGCAAGGAGGTAAGATTCAACTAGATTGACCTACGAAATCGAGATAAGGAAAAAGGAGATAATAATCAAGCTTCGTTTTCGCCATGACTGAGCTACGCATCAGACCATGGCTTTAAATCGATTCAAGAAAGAGAAAAGAAACAGATTGACGATCTAATTTCAAGAATTTCAGAAAGAAAATCGAGAAGAAAGGAAAGAATCGAAAAAGAATCGGATTTCAACAAAATTCAACTTCAATTAACCAAATTACTTACGATTTACACTTCAATCCTCATCTAATTACACGATTTTTACCTTTCTTCTTCACAGAAATCTCTTCTTAGCCCTTCTTTCTTCTCTTCTTACAATGCTCGCTAAGTGTTTGTATAAATGCTAGCCTATTCGTGTCAGTGTGTGTGTGTGTGTGGGTGAGTTCTAGATCTAACTACCTAGCCCCAGAGAAAAAAAAGTCCCGTTTCTCTTCTTCAATCCTCCTTATATAGGCGTTGCTCCTCTTCTCTGATTGGTCCAGAGCTCAACAGAAGCCCGGCGGTTTTCGTAACAAACCCGTCTCCAACCATTTCTGTTAGGAGTCCTCATCTCTTCTTCTTCCTTGATCTTGGATATACTCGGTGCATCATGAACCCTGTTACTGATGGTAGAGCGTACCAATTCACATCTCATTCGTTTCACGAGCCCCGTGTGCATCTCTTTTTTTTCTTGACGAAGGGATCATTCTTCACTCAAATGCTCCTTCAGCGACGCTCTCTCTTTTTCCCTTTTGCGTGCACCTGTTCTTCGTGAGCCGCGCGTCTTCATTCAACTTAGCAATGACCTGGTGCAATGAGCCGAACGCATCCATCTCTCTTTCCTGTACGGGGGGAAAGTTTTGAACGTCTCTGGCCTTCTCTCCGTTTCCCAAATCACTGGAGAGGTGCAGTTAGATTGTATAATCTGATGTTTCATGCCTTGGTGACTCTGTTCTTTGTATTAATTGCTTATTTCCAATGGGTTTTGAAGCCTTTGTAATTAATTTGCATCGAGACACGTTTTTTTTTTTTTTTTTATGCCACAACACATATCCTCTTGTGGAAAAGTTGAACATCTCAAACTTAGAATCAAACTCATATGAAATAAATAATGACACATAACACAATCCATATATTTATTTCATTGGGTCATGTCCTGTACTATGTTCCGATAACATACACATATGCAATTAAGTTGGTAACTCCTTACCTATGATTTGTAGAACTTAATCATCACTTAACTTGCATACTAATTTTTTATGATAATTAATGTTCCTTGTTAATTATCAAGATTACGGACGATTCAGATTTATTATTATCATTTAATTACAAATGAAACACAGAGATCCACAATTCAGATCCTCAACCTGAATAATCTGTCAATAATAAATCCTAGGAACAAATGAACAAATTTCATCAATAACATAAACTAAAATTAAGTCATTAAATATTGACTTCTAGGACATAACTCCAACAGATAGTTCATTTTCAAACAAAAAAATTATGTTGGGTATCAAATGTTGGGCGCTAGAAAACCGAGAAAGAAAGTTAAAAAAATCTCAAAAACTTATTCAATGCACATTACTATACCTATTTGCATATACTAAAATTTCAAAATTTTTAGACAAGTCATTATATCACAGTAAATTGCACAATACATCAAGATAGTTTATTTTTAGACGAAAAAACTATGCTGGGTAACAAAAGTTGGACGTTAGAAAACTGAGAAAGAAGGTTCAAAACAATCTAAAAAAATACAAAATGCTCATTGTTATACCTATTTTCATATCCTAAAATTTCAAAATTTTTGGATAAACTGTTTTATTACAATAAATTGCACAATACACCTAGATAGTTCATTTTCAGACGAAAAAACTGTGCTGGATAACAAAAGTTAGGTGCTAAAAAAACTAAGAAGAAAGGTTCAAAACAATCTCAAAAACTTACATAATGCACATTGGCATACCTATTTTCATATACTAAAATTTCAAATTTTCGAATAAGTCATTGTATCACAATAAATTGTACAAAACACCTAGATTGTTTCTGATCCTCAATTTTTTGGGATGTCGTATAATTAAATCGAATAAAATTAAATTATTTAATACTATTGATAATTAATTTTAACTTGAAATGTGATAGTATGAATTCTATCTTTGTTTATTATAAATTTTTTTTGCATTTTTCATTTAGATATCAATAATACCTAAATTGACGTAAGACTATTTATATTGTCTCAATTATTTTTCTTTTTAAAATTTTTAGTATTTTTTGAATTATTCGTTAAAAAAAACATTATTGAAAGTAAATAAAATTAAAATTATAGATGTATATTAGATTATTTCAAATAGAGTTTATAATGTCACCTATAAAAAAATTTATTTTAAATTTTGAATTATTTGATAGGCTTAAAAGATTTTTAATTAGTAAAAAATATCAATAGAAGTTATATTTAATAATGAAACATATATATCAAGAATTTAAGATAATGCATTTTTCTCATACGATACTCGATATATACCATAGAATTTCTACTTCTGTAAATCAATGTACACTACATATTGCATTTTTATTGAATTATTTATTGTTTTCAAACTATCACGTATTTTTTCTTATTTTAAGTGTATTTTTCTCATATGATACTCAATTAGGATGTTTCAAATTTTGTTGGAATCTTAACAAAAATATCTACAAATCTTCTATTTTAAGAATCTTCCAATTCGTAATGGATGATGATTGAAAATTGGTTGTAAGTGTTGGAGAGAACGTGTGTGTCATGTTTACTTTAAGTTTTGATTATTATAAATTTTGAATTGGAAGATACTCAAAATATAAAAGTTGTAGATCTCTTTGTTAAGTTTATAACGCAATTTGAATCATCCAAATCGGACATCGTATGAGAAAGATACACTTAAAATACAAAACAGTATGCAGAAAAAGCTGGCAGCCACATCAAATGGCGGCCAAGTTAGAAAAAAATCCATATTTTCGGACCTTGCTGAGGTGGCGTGCCGCGTGGGACTGCCAGGTGGTAGAACTTGGCCGCCAATTGAAGTGGCGACCTGTGTTAGGCCACTTTAGCAAATTTGTATACGAAACAGTCCACACGCTAAATTTCAAATTATTTTTGGATTTCTTAAGCAAAAATTCCACTAACCTATTTTATTTACAACTATCCAGTGAATCATTTACTGGACGAGTCCAGTACAGTGTCACAACCCTCCTTCAAGCCAATGTGTTTGGAACCACGTTAAGTTTAGAACAAATAAATTGATGCCTAGCAAGAGAAAGTGGCTTGGTGAAAAAATCAGCTAGTTGATCAGCAGAGCAGAGAAAGCATGCAAAAAGTTCTTTGTTGGTAATTTTTTAGCTAACAAAATGGTAATCTATCTTAATATGTTTCGTTCTTGCATGGAAGTTTGGATTAGAAGCTAGAAATGGAGCATTTATATTATCACAACAAAAAGTGGGGGTTCATCAAGAGTGATATGCAGTTTTTTGAGTAAGTGTTGAAGCCATAACCCTTCTACACAGGCAAGAGCAAGGCTACGATACTCAACCTTAGTGCTTGATCTAGAGACTATTGGTTGCAATTTGGCACTCCATAAAATGAGATTGCGACCAAGGAACAGAAATAAGCTAGAGGTTGACTTTCTGTCATTAGCTGAATCATCTCAGTCAGCATCACTATACACATGTAAAGTCAAGGGAAATTAGGAGTGCATCACAAGTCCATGATTTGTAGATCCTTTTAGATAGCGTAATATCCTTTTAACTGCTACCCATTGATTGAGAGTTGGATTGTACATGAATTGAGAGTATTTATTGACAATAAAAGTGATATCCGGCCTACTTAGTGTTGTATAATGCAAAGCTCCCACAACACTTCTGTATAAGTGACGATTCTCAAATAACTCATTGTCATCCTTGGATAAATTTGGAGATGTAGCTATGGGTGTGGCACAAGGTTTGGTTGTATTCATAATGTCCTCTTTTTCTCATTCAATAAGCAAAACACAAATACTTATTTCAAAAAAAAAAAAAATAGAAAAATAGGACATGTCTTTTGCCATCCAAGTTATTCTATTAAATTAATATACAAATTTAGATTCATGCAAAATTAAAAATATAAGTAAAAGTATAAAATATGGCATCATCTTATATGATGAATGATGAGTGACACAAACGAGTAACATGTGCAAAATAAGTTGGATCACATATCACCACTTATGAACTCCCTTCTTAAGATCCAACATGAATCATTCATATATCATAAATGCATACTTACGTATTGTTTGGATGCATGCTTGTTTATTTTACCGATGCACGATATATTGCCTATTGAAGAACATACCTTAATAGTCACTACTTAATTTTTATCAAATCAAAACGCTTTTTGAAAACACTACCTACCTGGATGCTCGAAATTTATTTTTTGAACCCTACTAATATGCACTTGTTTACTATGTCAATGCATACTTTTCTATTGAACCAATAAAAACTTACCTATTATAATAACACAAATTAACATGCTTATTCGATTTTTTTTATATAAAGTTGACCAAAACCAGTTATGAATTATTTAAGAAGTGAAGATGAAAATATAAATGGTAAAGAATAAGGAAATTGATTACTGTCATCTAGCAGTTTTGCCATCGCTTGAACAAAATAGACACATAAAATAGACAATGTGAACATACAAATAATCAAAGTGAACCTATACAAACAAATAAGTTCGATAAAAATAATTTGAATATGCATATATAAATCTGAACAAGAGATGACAAAACTTATTTTTTTTTGTGAATTCACTTTGATCATCTATATGTTCCTAGTTCTTGTTCCTTGTTCTTAGTTTTCTAATTTTGAAGAACTGAAAACTAGCCTAATTCCTTGTTCATGACCATGTTTGAGGAATGTCGAACTAGCCTAGTTTGCTAGTTCGCGTCACTACCAAACATAATCCTTATCTATTTTATATGTTCATTTTGTTCAAGAGATGGCAACCGATGACAAAACTGGAGAGACGGTAGTTATTATTTCATGTTATGTTATATCGTATTGTGACAATTTTTTTTTAATTGTGTCATGTTGTTGCATCGTGCTGAGTCAGTGGTGAAAGAAACCAATACGATACACACTCTGACATAACACAGTTAATACGTCATATTGTTTGATAGCACATCGTGTTACTTGTGCAAAATTGTGCCAGATGTTTTTTCTATATTTTTTATTGTACTTTTGAGGATACAGTCAAATTTAATACTTACATCATAATGAGTCTAAATATATATGATATATAGTTACAAATTAAGTTTAAAGTATTAGTTTTGTCAAAATAATCAAAATTAAAAATTAAATTGTACTAACATGTCGTGTTAATGTTCATATTGTGTTTTTGTCATGTTGCATGTCGAATCGTGTCATGTTGCACTGTGCTATCTTTGTCTAGACACTACGTATTGGTCTGTGGCACAACATGATAACGTGTTCATATCATGTCAATTTCATACTCGTGTGTTGTCGTATCAATATGCATTGCGTTTCGTATCAACACTAAATGTCTTTATCTGTACAACTAATTAAGTTTTGTTTTTTTAACCATAATACATGACAAATGAAATTGTTAAATAATTAAACATCTTAGAATAGAAACATAATTTCATTAAATAAGCAGAATAACCTGCAACACGAAAGGCTTGCGGACCAAAATAGCTAATGCATTAAGAACTTACAATCTGCTCCAGAAGAGGTGAATGGAAATGGAGGTAAAGTAATGGGAAAGGGAACTGACCGACACCTGTCCAGCGCATTTCTTTGTTCCATAACTCAAAATTCTCAATAAAAATGAAGGTGAATGAGGATATAACTCCTATATAAAAAGTTGCTACTTCTTAACCTTCAAATTTGAGGTTAATTTTTATTCTCCCCTGCATTTCCATTTCATTTCTTCCCGTTTTGTTGTTAATTTTTATTCTCTCCGTTTCCTAAATCACTGGAGAGGTGCAGTTAGATTGTATAATCTGATGTTTCATGCCTTGGTGACTCTGTTCTTTGTATTAATTGCTTATTTCCAATGGGTTTTGAAGCCTTTGTAATTAATTTGCATCGAGACACGTTTTTTTTTTTTTATGCCACAACAAATGCCCCCACCAAAGTATATTGAGCATGTGTAAATCAATCACAATTGTTTCCATGGTTAATATGCTTTGGTGCTCCTTCGTCCTCTTTGCTTACTTCACTGGCCACTTTCAGATCGTTGTATCATGTTGCACACATGTCCTCTCTTTGGCTGTTCACAGCATATCCTCTCTAGTTCTTATCCTTCGGTCCAAAATGATGCTGCCTTCTCTGTTTTGATTCAATGGTCCATGGGGTGATGTCACCAAAATGGAATGGGGACAAGGAACCTTCGGATACCAACTATGATCCTATCCGTTTCCCCCTTCAAAACGATATTTGAACTTGGTGTAACTCACTTTCTTTCACTGGCTGTCGTCCCTCTCAACTGGTTCATGGGTCCGGCTCACACAATACCATTTTATCTCAAAGGAATCATGAGGGGATATTCCTTGAGGGGCCCATATTTCGGTGACAGATCCTTCTTGCTTCAATCTCCTCATGACACATGTCCCTTCTTCTGAGAAAACCCTAACCCCTCTTGGCTTTATATACAATGCCTCCTTCCATCTTTCGCCTCTTTCAGCTCCCTTTTTCAAAATCGCCTCTCTTCCTTATCTCTGAAGGTTGATTCTTCTCTCTATACTCTTGACTAAGCATTCAGATTCTTTTCTCCCTTCTCTGCTTTGACAACTTTCTTTTTCATGGCTATTTCATGCGTGGTATCTGTATTTGTTATTCAACTTATGGATTGCAAATGCTCATGCCACCTTTCTCAGCATTTTATTGATCTTATTTGAGCATATCTCGATTTCATCGATTCACTAGAATAGATGCACTCAGTACTGATATGGTATGCTCGAGTAAGTCTTGAAACTGTTCCTTCTTCATTCATTTTTTTGTTTTCTAGTTTGAAACTACTCAAGCTCCAGTGATGATTTTTTTTTTTTTTTTTTTTTTTTTTTTTGAGGAGCATGTCTCTTGGATCGAGCAGTTCTTTGCTTCAGACCTGAGTATTTGGTCTAAAGTTGTATTCTTTTCAATTGTCTCTTAGTAATATCTCTGATTTAATAGTATTCTTCGCTCTTCTGCTTGTGTGAGACGCATCTTGTATCCAACCCCATGGATTTCAAGCGTTCTTCATCACAACCTCTTGCTGGGTCTCTTTTGGTAACCCATCCGTTGATTTTACATCAGTTGCATCCAATTAAGTTGATAACTTTCGAAAGCAGTGAGCTTCTGACACCACAATGGTATATTACAGCATTTATGGGTTGTTCTGATGGAGCTAGCTTTTGTTGTTTTCAACACTCCTTTTCTTTGGTTACTGCTGCTTTTTGGCTGGTGGATTGCAGCAGTTTCATGCACCTCTTTTCTTTATGATGCTTTCTTCCTCTCTTTTGTTGATATTCCCTTTTTTTGTTGATTATTTCTCTGGATTCCTTTTTGTTTACGGGACGATGAGCTGATCTGGTTGGGATAGCACTCTTTGGTGTCTTAAACCAACATTATGAAGTGAGTCTCTTTTATTTAGCATTTCTTCTGTCCAAAAGCTTTCGACTTTCGTTGATTTCGGTCTCAACGGGGGTTGAAACGACTGATTTTGGGCTACTGTTCCATTTTTACTGAAACAGGATGGTTTTTTTATTATGATCTGCTGCTGCACCAGTCGTGCTTATGGTAACTAGATCTGAATTGCATCTTTTTTTGTTCAGATTTAATGGGAGGTTGGTTGCTGGACCCCCTACTGTTATTAGAAGAGGCATGGTCTTGAGAGCGAATATAACTTTCAAGTTCATATTTCTTGACAAACTTTGTTCAATCAATCCTTTAGAACGGCCTGTTTTCCTTCTCATTTTTTGCTTGGTTCGTTTCTCAATCCATTTCCTTTGCTAGAGCTCCTTCGAAACCAGAAAAGGGCATGATTTTCAATAGTTGGTTTATTCCCCAAATCTTTGTTGTTTTTTTTTTTAGTCTCGGCAACATGTTTAGTTTGCACTTGCTCTTTGTTACTATCTTGTCATGCAAACTGCAAGCTTTGCTATATATTTTTTTTGCTAAGGCACACGCGCATGCTTTGAGCAATTGAAATGCATTTGTCACACTGTGATATTTCCTTTTTCTTTCGAGTTCTTGTACTGTATTGCCACCAAATTACGATCCATTTATTGCATTTCCTTTTTAAATTTCTATTACTGTTTCTTCATCAAATCCAGTGAATTGCCAAACCCAGTTTTGGGACTCTTATCTCTCTTTTTTTTATTTGTTACGGCCTGTTTCAGTCAATGGACCTCTTCCCTTGTAGGCCGGTTTCTTTTTTTTTAGCCCATTTCGCAATTCCTTTGAACATTATATATCGGTTCTCATATCCATTTGTTTTGTAAATTGCAGCAGAGGTTTTGAGGACGGGAGTTCAATTTTGTAGCTGTTTTGAAACGCACCTTTGACTTCACCAATCAGGTTTGTTAATCTCTTTCGGTTCGTTTAATTATGGCGTGGCTTACGCAGATATAACGATGTGAGAATGTGATGGTAATGCTTGCTTGTTGTGCATGTCATATATCACCTTCACTTAACATGATGGCACTCACTTTGTTGTAATTATCTATATTTGGCATGAATGAATCAAATTGATCACACTTGTGTGCTTGCATACCCTTGTTCAAGTATCGACTTTGTTGTCCACTAATTTGATGCCTTGATAATCTGCTTGGCGTAGTTAATTGTCTCCATGGTTTGTGGTGTTGTAACATGATTAGATTATTCTCCATCTCTCCAAGCTTGATTTCTCAGTCTGATGCGTAGCTCAGTTGGGAATAAAGTGAGGTTTGCGTGGGAAAAATGAACTTTATTGTTGATTGTAGTTATTTGTAGCCTTGTTGCTTGTAGCGTTGGTTTAGGTAATGTTGTGGCCATGCTAATCCAATAATTCAGTGACTTGTTCTTTCTCACATCTCTGAAGCTTGATCTCTCAGTCTGATGCGTAGCTCAGCTGGGAGTCGAGTGAGGTTGGTGTGAGATGGGTAAACCTTTAACATTCTGATGTTCTATTGCCCGAGATAGAATCAGTCTGTAGCCTAGCTCAGCTGGTTTTGTCTCTTTGGGTTTAACCGTGACATTTGTCTTGGCATGAGTGTTCCACTTCATGTCCGTTGTCTAATACCATCCCCTTTGTAACCAATTTCAGCGATAGTAACAATTTCTTTGACCACTCTTTCTTTTCGTTCTTATTCTTTCACAGCCTATCATGGTTTCTTGGTTTCGCCTTAGTAGAATGAAACCTCAAGATCCTTCTGATGATTACATCCGTCAATTCCTTAAACAAGCTGCATTAGAGGATAATTCTCCAGAAAACCTTTCTGAATGGCGAGCCCGTCTTCTTGAGGGTCGTGACATCTTTCAAGGTCGTGTGCCTCGCCACGAACCAGCTCCTCATCTTTCTGAAGTTGATCCTCTTCTCTTTGACTCGAAACAAGACCCTCCACTTCTCACAAAAGTCGTTCAAGCAGAATCCTTTTCTCACTTTCCTCCTTGGAATTCTGATCAACAGTTGCCAGGTGTTCATAAGACTGATATGGTTGCTTTACTTCCAGTTGATCACAAGGCTACCAAGCCTTCTCTAAGGTTAATAGGACCACAAATGATAGACTCAAGCCGTCATTTTGGGTGGTGTTCCAAACTTTATAATATCCAAGGTAAGTTGCGTTCTTGTGTGGGTCAAGCGGAGTGGATTCGCTATGTTCTTACCCATGAGAGGCTGCTTTTAGAGAGTGCTGGCATTTATGAAGCCGTTTACCTCTCTTTGTTCAATTATGCTTGCAACGAAGACCTCATGAAGGGTTTTATAACCAACTGGAATTATGTCACTAACACCTTGTTTACTCAAGACAAGGAAATGGCTCCAAACCTATGGGATATGAGACAACTCTCGGGTTTACCGGTCCTTGGGCTTCCTTATGAAGAGTATTCTCCCTCTGATGTCCATCTTTTTGGTACTAAACCAGATGGTTCTCCTAACTGTTCAGATTCTCTTAAGAGGGTGTATGAGATTTACTACAAGCTTTGTGAGAAAAGGAGGTCTCGCAAGTTTATTCCCTTTTCTGCGTGGATTGCGCATTTCATAGATTTGCCAGATAAGAAGAATGTTGCGGGGGTTGATGTTTCTAACCCTCTTGGCACAGGCTCTATTTCCATTCATGCAGATGGTTACGGTTTGGACCTTCATGACTTGTCCTCGCTTTCAGAATCTCGGGAGACCTTTTTAACCGCTTTCTTTGCATGGTGGTTGTGTTACTTTGTCATTCCGGCTGCCCCTGCTAATTCTGTGAGGCCTGAATCATTCATGATGGCTAATCTCCTTGCTCGCGGTGAGAGGGTTTCTTTGGCTATACCCGCTTTAGCCAATGTGTATCGTTCTCTAAGGGCTGTCATTGCCTCGCGTGACCCTTCCTATTGCAAGGAAGTTATACCATTCCATTGGATAAGTGGTTGGATTCATGTTTATTGGCCCACTCACTATACCACCGCTATGCCTGATTCTCTTCGTAATAAACTTCCCGCTTTGTCTGATATTACTGGTGCGGCCTCTTCTCCTATCAAAGCCATTGATTCTCATTATCAGTTTATTCGTAACCGTACACATCCTGAACCTTGGTCTTCTTGGGTTTTGTCGAAAGGTTCTCCCAGGTCTTCTGATTGGTACATTACTGATACTCCTCGAGAACACCCAAGGGCTTCTTCTCGTCTTTTCCTCTCTAAAGAAGATCATTATCGTGATGCTGAGTTCTTGATCTGTATAAGGGAGTGTTTTCTGCCTTTGAGAATTGGTGGGGACCGTTTAATTTTGGAGCCTTACTATCCTCAACGTGTGGCCCACCAGTTTGGCTTTGATCAATGTGTCCCTGATACTTATCTTTCTTTGGAAAAACGTGTGAAGGATCTAGCCCTTTTTAGTGCTTGTTGGCGTTTTGCTCTTCGACTTGGTACTGGAACTAAGTTTCTAATGCCTCATGCCACTCGCCGTGCCAGAATTTCAGCTTTTATTTACAGGCGACATCGAGAGTTGACACGAGCATTCCATAGGAGGGACAGATCTGAAATTCAAAGGTTCGTATTTCCTTTAGAGGAGCAAGAAGGAAGGAATTATGATATTCCTAAGGGTCCCAAGGTTCCTGTAGACTTCCCTGACTTTGCGGGTTATGATGGCATAGCCATTCCAGCTGCTCCCTCTTCGCTTCACCAACCTCATATTGTCTTCGTTCCTTCTTCTCCACTAAGTAAGCACTTTTTATTCTCTCCATTTCACATTTTTATATCCCTCGTATATTAATTCTCTTTATCTCATTATGTCATCACCCCTGTGTTCATAGGAGATGAAGCTTCTACTTCTGCTATTCCCCGAGAAGTTGTTTCTCCAAATAAGCCTAGGAGTCCCATACTTCCTTCTGAGGGGGTATTTGAGAGGGTTTCCGAATCTGATCCCAAGGGGGAACCTACAGGGAATGACCTTTCAGAAGACGAGCCTATCGAAGAGGAGCCTTTAGAAGAGGATCCCCTTGAAGAGGAACCTATTGAGGTAGAACCCATCGAGGAAGAACCTCTTGAAGAAGATCCAATTGAGGAGGAACCTGTTGAGGAAGAACCTTTTGAAGAAGAGCCTGTTGAGGAAGAACCAATTGAGGAGGAACCTGTTGAGGATGAGTTTGAATTTGAAGAAGTAGTGGCAGGAGATCCCATTCTTATTGTAGAATCAGAGGATGATGATCCTATGGAGATGATTGTGAATGAGGCTCTGTTAGAACAAGTTCCCCCTAATTTCATGGCAGTAACTGTGGAGCGCATGGCCATTGCGCTTCAAGAATTATGGGAACTGAGTCTAACGACCGGATCTGCTTTCATCCCTTTTGATCCCACTTGGTTGGCAGGCATTCCTCATGGTGTACACATCCCCGCTCTTGAGCAGTTACTATTGGAGCATGTGTCTCCTTGTGCTGATGACTTGCATAATTTAACCCATGATTTCTCTCAAGGCAATTATGATCAGCTGTTGTCCAATCAGTCGGTGTGTGCCCATGAGCGCCGTTCTATTTCCAACTCTATCAGCAATCTGTTAAGCCGACAAGAAGACACGGCTTTGCGGATCTCTTGGTTTAAAAGCCGCTTGGATGTTTTGTGGGTTTCTCACACGAACGAGGCAACAATAGCTCGAATGAGACAAGAATTAACTTCTCTCAAGGAGGCGGCTCGTAGTATTTCCACCCGCCTGACAGGCGCACTAGAGAACTTTCAAGCCGCTTCGCACAACTTTCATGAGGCCTTTGAGTTGGTGGAGAATTTTCATTATCAGTTTGGGGTTCGCAAACAAGCGGTCGCAACTCACTTTCACCAAATTTTTACCAAGTTGGATCTCATTCGCCGGTCCTTCGCCCCTTGAGTATTTCTTAGGGTTTTAGTTTGTTGCGGTTAGTCTTTAGTGGAGTTACTATCTAGCCATGGATGTTAACTCTTGTATCTTCCCTTTTGTTGCTTTTCTTTATTTTGAGGATGTTTGTATGGACTTTAATTTTAATTTTCACTATCTTTGTTGAATGTATGGATGCTTATATGTAATTCTTGCTTGTATCTCGCTCTGTTTCTCTGGATGCTATCGATATGTTTGCTTTATTACATATATCCTTCTTTACTTATTATTTTTCAGGTTGATATGGATAGCCCACGCGGCCCTTTAGCGCATGAGGCAGTTGACGGACTTTCTGAATCAAGACATGAATCTCCTGAGGCTTCCTCTGACATGTCCTTGAGGAACCGCTATGCTATCAGTGTCAATGACTTCAAGCACCCTTTTAGCCCTCCTGCTTTCTCTGCAGGTATTAACTTTTCATTTGTTCTATCTATTATCTCTTCATCTTTTCCCGACTTATAATTTTGCTTATCCCTTTATCTTTCCTCTCAGGTATCACTATAGGGAGTCTGAAGGTCACCTTGACTGCTTTATCTCACTACAGCGTAGACACTTCCGCTAGACTCCCACCCTTCGAGGATTCACTCTATGATGGGGTTTCATTGGAGATCCCTTCCAATCGCCTAGTTGCTGCTCGAGTGACACAACTTGTTGGTGAATGCTACGGCTTACTGGGCTTTCTCAAGTGGTCTTATCTAGATCATGAATATGCTGTCAAGGGGCGCCTACTCACTTCCTGCCTTCAGAGTTTGAAGGACACCTCCAAAACCCTTGCAGAGGTGAATTCTGAGTATTATCGCCTTTGTGAGCACTCTATCTGTTCCATTACTGCATGGATAGCGGCTCGTCGTACTGCCCGCTCCTCCTCTGTCAGTTATTCTGATGTGGGGCGTCGAGGAGTGGACCTGCCATTTCTCAATTCAGAGATTCTCCAGACCTACTCTCTAATGATCCAATGGACTGGTTTTTATACTGAGGCGCACAACCGTTGTCAGGACGCTGCCAGAACTCTTTTTGCCTTCCGTCATGAGGAGGAAAGGCGTGTTGCTGAGGTACAGAGCCATTATGAGAGGATCATTCTTCTCTTGGCAGAGGCCCAGATCAAGTCGGTCGCGCATAGGAGGACTACGACGCTGGTAGAGGGCTAGGTGGGTGCTCGCTCTTATGGTGGTGTGGCTAGATATTTGTGGGATTTAACTCTAGCCCTATATCTTCTTCTTCTTCTTCTTTCTTTTTTTTTTTTAGTCTTGATGTTTTAACCTCTTAGTCGTTGGGCTCGGCACCTTAAGTTCTTATGTTGGCCTTGTATCTTTGCTTTCTTGTTTGATGGTAGACGTTTTGGGTTCGTCTCTTGTTGGTTGAGTACTTTTATTGTAAGACTTGCTTATTTGCTTTGATTCGATGTTGCAGCTTTATGTTATGCTATTTGTCTGTCGATTTGTGCCTGATTGAGCTCCCGCGCTCGAGGCCTCCTTACGTACTTGGTTGTGGAACAACAAATGACTCTCTTTCTTCCCCTTTTGACACCATCTCTTTGATCAAACCTGTTTGAGCTCATGCTCTCAAGGTTTCCTTTCATGATTACTTCAAATGAAACGAGTGTTTTGTCATTTTTGTGCCTGATTGGGCTTCCGCGCTCAAGGCTTCTTCATGTTTGGCTTGCGAGGCTTAAGTAATCTTACTTTCGCCAACATTTCACTTTGAGGAATATGGGTATTTTAGGCCTACATGTTTTCTTTTTCTTCTTCAGGGCCTCAAATATGCATACAGTTCCATTCCGCAATTTAGGTTGAGGTATTTTGGCCCGCTCCTGTATTTCCTTGGGCTTGAACCTGTATGGGCCTTAACCCGACTTTATTTCTTTTCTTTCAAAAATAGCCTCGAACCCTTCGGCTTCTTCTACGCCTTCTTGACATCGTACCGTCTTCCGTTACGCGTTGGTATAGACGGTTTTATTTTCCACTAATTGCCACTACGACCTTCACTTCCTCACATATTCCTACGTTTATCATTAAGTTCAAGCCACGTCTCTTCTCATTCTGACTCTTATATAAACGTAGCCTGTTCTCTCACTTTTATCCACTGCATAGCAATTTTTATTTCTCATTTCATCTTTTTAGTCATGTCTTCTCCTCCTTTTTCCAAACGACTTAGAGGAGCCGCTAGCACTTCTGCTATACGTCAGAGTCTTTCTCCTGTTCCAGACTGGACTTTCAGCCCTGATAATCGCTATCTCTTTCGAGATGAGACTGCCTTTCTTTCTTATTATAACGACATGGGCAGCAACAAGCGTCCTGTGGCCGATTGCTATTATTTCCGACCTATGAGACAGATTCCAACAGAGCAAGTGAATCTTATCGGGGGTTGGTTCGATGCGTGGAGCCTTGGTGGCCTGGCAGATTGTGATCAGCCTTATCATCCCCGAATCACTCGACTTTTCTATGCCAACCTTAGGCTTTCTTTCAATCACTTTGGAGTCCCTTCTGCCATTTCTTATTTGTTTGGCCGTCATCTGTGTATCACTACAGGAAACTTGGCGAATCTTTTACGGGCCACTGGTACTCTAAACGGCTCTACCGTTTATGCTTATCAGCGTTGGCCTCAAGGTTTTGGCAGTTATCAAGAGTATCGCCAGTGGTTTAGGGCTACTGCGCCTGATGCTGAACTGGTGTCTACCGAACACTTGCCAGCTTTTCATAGGTATTCCACTTTTCTGACTGTCATTCTCAACTCTATTTTCTCCTTTTCTTCTGTTACAAATTTTCGGTTGCTCTTTTCAGGTTTCTTTTCTTAGTGATTAATGACATCATCTTCCCTCAAGGGGTTATGACTCATCTTGCAAGCCCTGGCACTTTGTTCTACCTACGCAACCTTATTCAGAAACAGTGGCCTATCAATCTGGCCTATATGATTCTATTTCACATGCATCAAGTGGCCATATCTGATAGGGAGCCGCTTCCTTACGGCCATCTAATTGAGGCTTTAATGCTTAGGGCTCACATTCGAGTGCCTGAAATGCTGTGGGGCAATCGCGTTTCTGACGCTGATGTGGCACATCCTTTCAATCTTCTCTTCTCACTACCACTTATTGGATGGGTTGAGTCTTCGATGGATATGTGGGTGCCTGATCCAAATCAACCCGTGAATGACTATATCTTGCTCCCCAATGCTACTCCTAACCAATATGGTCCTCCGGAGGTAGATCATCCACCGGATGATGATTCAGTGGCGCTAACTCTTGCAGCCCCTGTCCCTATCTCAATTAGGGCTCTCATTGATCAACGCTTCGAGGAATTGAGCGCCCGCTTGGAGGCTATGGAAGGAATGCTTCAAGCTATCTCTGTGATTCTGAACAACATAGCTGGTGGTGGAGCTGTGGCTGCGACTGCCCCAGAATGAACGAGTACTTGAACTTGTTCTGCCCTTGTCCTACCTTAGGGCACTTTTTTGAGCCTTCCAAGTCTTATATCTCTTTTAATTTGTACTAAGATTTATTTTCCTGTTGGTGTTGCTTAAATATTGCTTGGATTTAACTACGTTTGTACCCCTCTTTTGATTAATGAATGAGCTTTTACTTTATCCTCTTTGTACTTGCTTCCTTTCATATTATTCTTTGTACAATGCGACCGACAGGGACACGGTGGATGTGGGTGGTTGGAGCCCTCAGATACCTTCATAGGGCGGTGCCTTAATGCCTTCAGACGCCACAAAGGCTTAATCTTCATTAGGCATAGGTGTCTTGGAAAACCACAAAGGCTTTCCTTGACACGGCTTCGCGTTCTCCGAGACCTAAAGGTCCCATCATCAACCGCGAATTATAACATAGGGTAAATATCACATAGCGGGGCGAGTCTCTTTTCAAGAACTTGCTCTTTTATTGGCTAAGGTTTTGGGTTTTGATTATGAAATTTTGAGTTTTGGTTATAGGATTTTGGACTTTGGTTATTTATGTCGATGTAGCGACTTTATTAGTTTTTATTCTAAAGTTTTATTGGGCTATTTATATGTTTTTGGGTTTGGTGCTTCTTTGTTGTCATAATTGACTGGTACTCGGGCTTATTGGTTAAGGTTTTGGGCTCTCTATCATAAAGATTTATTAGAGTTTTAATTTTTGGTTAAGAATAAGACATTTTGATAAGGAATTTGGTTTTTATCATAAGGCTTCTGGACATGGCAGATTTTAAGCGTAATACTTCTTGAGATATCGTCCATTGATGGGTGGAATTGAGCTTTCTCCTTCCTTGTCTACGAGCTTATAAGAGCCTCCTTCGTAGACTTCTTTGATGATGTATGGTCCTTCCCAGTTTGGAGCAAATTTTGGACCGTGATGACGACCAACGATGGGTCTCCTCAATACCAACACCAATTCTCCCTCTCGAAAAGTGCGAGGCCTCACCATTTTATCATAGGCCTTGGTCATTTGGGCTCTGTATAACTCCAAGCTCTGTTGGGCCGTTAATCTTTTCTCATCCATAGCATCCAACTCGTCTAGTCTTAAACGAGCCCTTTTATCCATGGGTAGACCGGCGTGCACAGCTACTCTTAGTGAGGGCAATTCGATTTCCAATGGTAATACTGCTTCGGATCCAAACGCCAAGGAATAAGGAGTTGCTTGAGTTGGAGTTTTGTAAGTTGTGCGATATGCCCAAAGTGCCTCTTGAAGTTTCTCATCCCAATTTCTGTGGTTGTCTCCTACAGTTTTCCTTAGCAACTTAATTAACACCTTGTTGAAAGCTTCGGCCAGGCCATTAGCTCTCGGATTGTAAATGGAGGAATACCTCCATTTAATCTTGTGATGATGAGCGAATGTATTAATTTCTCCACTTTTAAATGATGTCCCGTTATCTGATATTATCTCTCGTGGGGTACCAAAGCGATACAACACATTGTTCTTCAGGAATCGGATGACATTTTTACTCTTTACTTCTTTCAAAGGCACTGCTTCGGCCCATTTGGAGAAATAATCAGTAATCGCCAAGATGAATCTATGCCCCTTTGAGGATGGCGGATCAATAGGCCCGATTATGTCCATGCCCCACATGTCGAATGGCCAAGCGGCTACCGTTGGATGCAAGGGGCTAGGATGTTGATGTATGAAGTCACCGTGGACTTGACACATATAACATTTCTTTGCTTGTTTTTCACAGTCCGCGATCATGGTAGGCCAATAATACCCCATTCTTTTGATATGGAGTCTCATTTTCGGACCAGACTGATGAGCCCCGCAAAATCCTGAATGAACTTCTTTCATGATCTTTTGAGATTCTCTTTGAGACACACATCTCAACCACAATTGATCATATGATCTCTTATACAAGGTGTCATTCACAAATACATATCGAAGAATCCTTCTCTTCAATTGTTCTCTTTCTGCCTTTTCAGTGGGGAGAATTTGGTATTTGAAATAATCCACGAAAGGTTTTCTCCAATCTTCCACTTCGCCTACCTTTATTTCCATCACCTCATCAGGATCCATTAGCAAATCCATCTCCGTATCCCATTCTTCTATATCCACAAAGAGGTGAGCATTTGTCTCTTTCTCAATCTCTAAGAGGTAAGGGGCCAAGGATCGCCGATTTCTTATGGTGATTTGTATTTCTTCTCCATCTGGTTTACTCAATTGAGTTGCAACTTGGGCTAAAGCGTCCGCCATGCCATTAGAAGCTCTTGACACCTTCTCGAACGTGATTTTTGAGAACTTGGCAATCAACTCTTGAGCTCTTTCATGGTACTTTACCAATTCAGGTTTCTTAACCTCAAATATTCCCTCGATCTGACTTAAGATTAATTGGGAATCACCGCACACTTTCATTTCTTTTATATCCATATTAACTGCCAATTCTAATCCGGCAATTAATGCTTCATATTCGGCCTCGTTGTTCGTGCATGGTTCAGTCAGTGCTATGGAGTGACGGAGAATTCCTCCTTGTGGAGTAACAAAGACCAAACCAATTCCTGCTCGAATTCGAGGCAAATTAGGTCTCTTGGCTGGCTCTATTGCTGATGACCCGTCGAAAAACATGGTCCATCCGGGTTCTTCTCCACTCACGCACAAGCTTTGTTCATCAGGGAACTCACAATTTAGTGGAGAATCATCAGGAATCGGGTGTGCGGCTAGGAAATCGGCCATTGCTTGCCCCTTGATTGCCTTTTGAGGTGCGTAGGAGATGTCAAATTCCATTAAAGCTATGGCCCACCTTGCTAGCCTTCCCGCCAACATTGGTCTGGTCATCAGGTACTTTAACGGGTCCGCTTTAGATATCAGCGTGATCTTATGAGACAGCATGTAGTGCCTCAACTTCTTTGTGGCAAAAATCAAAGCTAGGCAATGCTTTTCGATGGGACTATAGGATTGCTCGGCCCCGACCAGCATACGGCTCAAGTAATACAATGCATTTTCTTTGCCTTCTCCGTTTTCTTGAGCCAGGAGAGCTCCTAAAGACCCATCTAAGGCCGTGGTGTAAAGGATCAATGGCTTTCCTTGAATGGGCGCCGCGAGGACAGGTGGTTTGAGGAGGTATTCCTTGATGTCCTCAAAAGCCCTTTGACACTTTGCATCCCACTTGAACGGTACATCCTTCTTGGTAAGATGGGTAAATGGTTTAATCCTTCCTGAGAGGTTAGCAATGAATCTTCTCACATAGGCCAATTGTCCTTGCAAAGAGCGAAGTTGTTTGAGAGTTCTTGGAGGAGGCATTTCTCTAATTGCCTTGATTTTTACGGAATCTATCTCAATGCCCCTGTGCCTTACCACGAATCCTAGAAATTTTCCAGAGAATACCATAAAGGCACACTTCAAAGGATTCATTTTCAATGAATACTTTCTCAGTCTATCGAATACCACCCTTAAATACTCCAAATGTTCATCAATAGATCGGGCCTTAACCACCAAATCATCCACATAGCATTCGACTATCTTGTGGATCAGGTCGTCAAAGATTTTGGTCATGGCTCTTTGATATGTCGCCCCTGCATTCTTTAATCCAAAAGGCATCACTTTGTAACAAAATACGCCCATCGGAGTACGAAAGGAGGTATGGCGTTGGTCTTCCTCATCCATCGCTATTTGGTTATAACCCGATGCTCCATCCATAAGAGAATATACCACACAGGAAGATGTGTAATCTATTATCAGTTCGGTCACGGGTAAAGGAAAATCATCCTTTGGGCATGCTTTATTCAGATCTCTAAAATCCACACAGAGTCTGACTTGTCCATTTTTCTTCTTTACTGGAACAATGCTTGCTACCCAAACGGGATTTTCTTCCTCTCGGATAAATCCCGCGTCTATCAGTTTTTTCACCTCTTCAATAACTTTCTCTTCAAGCTCAATTCGCATCCGTCTTGGAGCTTGTTTCACTGGTTTGACGTTAGGATCTATTTTGAGTTTATGAGAAGCTACTGCAGGATCGAGCCCGGGCATTTCTGTATAGTTCCATGCGAAGCAATCTTTATACTCCATCAAGAGATGCTTTAACTGTTCTTGTTTTTCAGGAAGGAGTGATGCACTGATAAACGTTGGGCGTGGATCCTCTTCCGTGCCCAAATTTATTTTCAAGAGTTCATCAATTGTGTTTTGCCCCCCATCTTCTAACTCACGAGGAGCATTTCTCGCTTCCTGTATGAATTCTCCTTTTCCCGTATCTTTTCCAATGGGTGTTATTCCTACCATGTGGCATTCCACAAATAACGCCTCTCCTTGTGGCTCTTGGAAGCCAAGACCTTTGGTGTTCCTTATTCTTCCATCTATGCCCACAATTCGCCGAGACTTTCCATTCCATAGGTCTTGAAAAATCTTGGCCCTTTGTTTTGAGATCGGCTCTAAACACTTAGCCCTTTAGAACAGATTTATCAATCCCCGATTATAGTAGCCCATCACCTCTATTCTCTCGTATTCTTCTTCACTTTCCCTCAACCATCTTTCCCAATCATTTGAATCAGGAGGGTTGCCAGATGGGTCTACATTTTTAGCCTTATAGAATAGAATTCCTTTGTGGAGCACTGATCTTCCTTTCACTTTCTCCATTTTTGGTGGGACATAGAAGGTCTCCATTTCTTTAATTTGGTACACTTCTCTAGGCGTAAGTTCCTTGTAATATCCCATGGGAACTTGCTCAATAACCATGGAATCTTCTCCACCATAGAACTCCTCGTCTAGATCAGTATCGTACACATGAATTATGTCCCTCGGCTTTTGAAATTCATCTTCGGAATCGCTTCTTATGCATAATCCCTCTTTTTGACTCTCTTTCTCATCTTCTTCATCTGAGGACCTAATATAAATGGGAGTTTTTACCACACATGAGGTTCTCGGTCTTTCTTTCAACCTCGGTTTCTCACTAATACCTTCTTGACCAACAGCCCTTAACCTATGGATCGGGGAGGTGCTCCTTTGTGATGCTGGAGCGTAGAATCAATCTATTTCTTCCAATTCTATCTCATGTACCCCATAGTGCTGCGCATCGCCTTTGATCACCTTTTGCTCACCATCCTGTAGGTATTTCACACATTGGTGGAGTGTTGAAGGTACAAGACCATTCTCGTGAAGCCAAGGCCTTCCTAATAGGGCTCTGTAAGAAGTGTCTGTGTCGATCACATAAAATTTCACTAGAGTTTCTAACTCTCCAAATTGCATAGGAAGTGTGATAGCTCCCAAGGCTCGTTCTGAATTTTGGTTAAACCCATGTATGAAAACATTCTCATCAGAGAGCCGCCTCCCTCCTAAAGCAAGTTGATTCAATGACTGGAGGGGTAGGATGTTAATGGATGACCCTGGGTCCACTAACATTCTACTCAACTGACTTCCATTAGTCTTGCCCGTAATGTATAGAGGCTTGTTATGGTGGGCTGTTCCCATCATTAAGTCCTCGCTTGTGAAAGTAATCTGACCTCGAGGTTCTATATAAAGGGCCTCAGTCATGTGTTTCTCAGCTAAATATACTTGGAATCTTTCGGGATCTTGAAGAGCTTCCATCATTGTTTCTCTTAACTCTCTAGACATCATTAGCGCTTCGAATACGCTTATGAGTGCTGGCGTGCGCCTTAAATGAGCCAGAATGTTGTAATCTCCTTTTGTTTCTTTCACTTTTTGACTTGGCCCCGATTCATCTTCTGTTTCTTGAGGCTTATTATTTCCTTTCACTCTTTCGTTCTCCTTGGGCGCTTGCCTTTCAGGGATATTGGTACCTGAACGCAAATTCACGTGGCATTCCTTTTCTTTAAACATATTCTTGACGAAGAGGCTTCCATATGGCGTTTCATTCTCATCTTCAGTGTCATCGTAATAGTGGCTAGTGAAATCTTCACTTTCTTTCTTTATTTTCTCTTTCTTTACAATCATTTCTTTTTCTTTTTCTTTTCCTTTTTCATTTTCTTTTTCTTTTTCACTTTTTTTTTCCTTTTCTTTCTCTTTATTTTCATTTTTCTTTTCACATATTTTCAACACCTTTCGTACATTACACTCTTCTTCATCCATTATCACGATAACATTACATTCTGCGTTGCGCCTCGGATTGCTCCTGTGCGCCACTACGTTTGTTTGAGCATGTGGAGTGGGTGCCTGTTTGAAACTTTCAGGCAAGATCAAGTCTCCCTGTTTAATCATCTTTTCTGCTATGTTCTTGAACACATAACAATCGCCCGTGGGATGGCCTAGGACTCGATGGAAGGCACAGTATGTCGGATCATTTGTTTTGTGCTGTTCTTCCAGTCTTTTGCACACGGGTAGTTCTATAGCCTTTCTCTCTAGGAGTTGCTTGAGGAGTGCCCCTGTCTTCTCCTTCTTAAACGAGTAGGGTCTACTTAATCGTTCAGCAAGGGTGGCCGGGCGACCATTTCCATTGTTATTACTGCTGTTATTGTTGCCATTGTTGCGGCTGTTCCTTTGATCGCCGCCCTGACTTGTCGAAGTCTCATTGGCTCCCGCCACCTTAATAGGCATCTGCCCTCTATTTCTAGGCTCGCTTCTATTGTTCGATGTTTCTTTAGGCGGCCCAATGTGCACAACTCTCGTGACTAGATCTTCATATGTGTAAATGTCACTTCCTGATAGAGGTCGGCGTATCCAATCATCAAGGTTCCTGATTAAGAACTCCACCGCCTCTCTTTCTGGCATCTGATGAGTGCACCTTATATTCATGTTTCTCCATCGGTTGATGTAATCAAGAGGTGCTTCACCCGACCTTGGCTTTTCACATGCCACATCAGCCATGGTAAGCCTTTGAGTCACCATTGCAAATTTCGCACGAAAAAGATCCTCCATCTCGTCCCATGTCTCAACAGAATCATTTTCTAGAGAAGAGTACCATTCAAAGGCTGCCCCAGTGAGACTCTGGGAGAATTGCTTCAACAAAAGAGCTTCATCATTGGCGGTATTGGCACAAGCATTCTTGAATTGGACGAGATGTTGGTCGGGCATAATACTTTCCCTTCCCGTCCCATCGAACAAGTTGAATTTTGGAACTTGGTACCCATTCGGGTAAGGAATTTGCTCATATTCCCTTGGGTATGGCCTTCCACACCTCTTGCGGAGATTCACCAATCGCCCCGCTCCCGATGCTTGGAGCTGCAAGTTAATCATATCCTGGATGATTTGTTTTGTCGGCTCTCGCCTTCCTGCCCCAGTTCGAGGCCTTGTATAACAGGTCTCTTCCTCGTCTGACCCGTACCTTTTATTTCTCCTTTCTTTAGGATGCCGCTTGTACACTCTTTCTCCTTCGTCTTCTGAAGACTCATATCTATATTTGTTTTTCTTTTCCTTAGAAGGTCGCCTTTTAACTTTCACCTCTTCTTCATCTGAAGAACCATACTTACTTTTGCTCCTTCTTTCCCTAATGGTTCTCTTTTTATTTCTTTCTTCTTCTTCATCAGAGATCTCATATCTACTTTTATTTTTATTTTTCTTTTCTTTGAGCAATCTTTCTTTGGGTCTATCCTCTTCATCTGATGAAGAGGGATATTCTTTATCCAACTCCTCAAGCAAGTTTTTCTTTTCTAAAAACTTGTACATCCTTTTGACCATTTCCTTTTCTTTCTCCCTTTCGCCCATCATTTGAGACATTTTTATCTCGTTTCTCTCTAGGATACTCATCAATCGGGCGTTTTCACCTTCGCCCCATCGATCCTTGTTACGAGTATCCTCTTGGCCATTTTCAAGAGGCTCTTCTTCATCCTCTATCCCTTCATGAGGACCGTCGTGACTTGCGGATGCAAGACCTCGTTTACCCTTACTATCCCTCTTATTAAGAGGAATATCTTCATCGCTTATCATGTTCACAAACGCGTGCATCTCGTGCACTTCATCAATTCGAACCATGTTAACATGGACATGCGCTGCGGCCCCCTTCCTACGCCATTCTTTGGGGACCCAAGCTTTCTCGGAACCTCTTACCATTTTTTGCCCCAGTCTCTCGTGTACCGGGGTTAATTGCCTCTTTTGTCTGTTTGGTCCCAACCTTTCATGAACCGGTGTCCGAAGAAAAGTGAGTCTTTCCTTCACCGACCGTCTAGTTTGGGGATTCCTGCCCCGGAATTGGACCTGATATTCAGGAGGGAATTCCTCCATTGTTTTCAATACGGCGGTGGGAGAGTTCTTCCGCACTAGACGTAACGAGGAAAATGGGTTGCTGACAGGTAAGTTGGGTCTCACTTCCAGCTCATTCTTATAAGCTCTTTGGACTTTCTTGAAAGTCCTCGTGCCTTGGGAGACTGGCAAGTACATCTTCTTCATAGCAGTTCTCTTCTGAGCTGGACGGCGGTGAGATGAGTGCGTCTTAGGAGATGGAACTAAGCTTGGGAGAGCCTGCTTCTGAGGAACGGGTGGCCATTCCTCCTCTTCGACCTTGGTCTCGACAGGGACCTCAATAATCTGCGGAACGGGCATTGGTATCTCTAGCCGAGGCTCTTCTTCGACCACCCGAGCCAATTGGTAAGTGCCGTCCTTAACTTGAACTATGGGTACGTAGGAATACCCGTATGGCATAGCACCGATCATAAAGTCATGCTGATAACAGATCGGCACTCTTCCAATAGTGAGGACTCCTGTCGGCTTGGTCATGTCACTTGTAGTAGACGTCATTTCAACCTGCAATGACACAATCTCAATGTTACCGTTAGGAATGTCCATTTAAATTTCCTAGCCTTTACGTTTAACCCCAAAGATGAGAGGAGAAAGAAGTCCCACCGGGCGTGCCAGAGAATCTGTGTGAACTTTTTCGTCATCTCTCAAAGAATGAAAGGGGTTTCCTCGAGAAATTAGAATAAGCCTTAGATTCACCCCCCTTAAGGTTCGATCTCTCCGCTGAATATCCCTTGACAACAAGAGAACCAGAACAAGAGTCGCTTCTTACGAGGGTTTATTAATTTTGCGGGTCCTTTCTTTCCAATAGGCGCAAGCCCCTATTGTTAATTACCCCGTAGTTGCCTACGGGAACCTCTGATTAAGGGATTTAAAGAATTGTATGTAATAGGCTAGGAATAATCGTTTCTTAAAGTGACTTAATTGATGGTGCCAGACCTAATTGACGGGACTCAATTAAGGAACTTCTAAAATTCTAAAGGGTCTAAGAAGAGAGTTAGTTTTGATTTTCGCTTGAGAGGAAGAGTCTTCTTTATTTGGAGCCATCTTAAGGTCGTTTGAAGTCGTTTAAAGTCGTTTAGAGTTGTTTAGGGTCGATTAAAGTTAATTAGAGTTGATTAAGGCTATTTAAAATTCTTTACATTTGTTTAAAGTTGTTTTAGAGTCATTTTAGATTGCTTGAGATCGATTGAAGTTATCGGATAGCTCTCGGGGCAACGGCTGGTCTTCTTGTGAGAGTGGGTTCCTGGGACAACGGCTGGCCTTCTTGTAGGAATGAGATGAGTTTTACAACCTTCGGGGCCTCTTAGGCGGCCTTCTTGTGAGAGTTGGTTCTTTTACAACCCTAGGGGCCTCTTGGGCGGCCTTCTTAATAAGAGTTGGTTTTCTCAGGCCCGTTAGCGGCTTCTTGCGAGAACAAAAGGATACAATTCTAGGGACCTTTCAGCGGTCTTCTTAACAAGAATTGGTTCTTTTACAACCCTCGGGGTCCTTCAGTGACCTTCTTAAAAGAGAGTTGGTTCTTTTACAACCCTAGGGGCCTCTTGGGCGGCCTTCTTAATGAGAGTTAGTTCTCGGGCCCGTTAGTGGCTTCTTATAAGAACAACATTGAATTATTCAGACATGGGGGGTCATTTTATAAGAATTCAATTTCAAGTCATCTGAGGTTGATCTCAACCCCAGCGAGGAACTTTTCCTCAACGAAGAGGTTTCGGTTTTGTCTTTGGGTTTCGTGTTTTGACTTTTAATTTTCTAGTGTTTCTCTTTGGATATTGGTGATTTTATAGCTTTTATTCACTTTGGCCTTTCATACTTTTGAACTTTAGAAATTCATTTTGATAGTTTGAAAAATACTTATTTTCGAAGATAATTGACGTTTAAAAGTACCGGTTTTGAAATCATCTGCTATTTGAAGGTATTTAAGTTTTGGCTTTGAAAATTTTATTAAAGGGACATTTAGTAAGTATTTATATTTGAAAATACTTATCTTTAAAAATATCATATTTGAAGCCTTTTTGGAAGTATTTAGATTTAGTTTTAAGAAATTTGTTAGAAGAAAATATTAGATGACCTTATTATATTTCTAGGATTTATTAAAATTCATTTTTTAGTGAAAATATTTCAAAAGTACAAAAGGCCACCACTTTGATACAATCTCATATCAAAATACCAGTGAATTTGGTTTATTTTGATTTTTTAGAATTTTATGGATATTTTATTTGAATTTTTCTGAATTTCTTACTATTTTTAATGAATTTTCAAAATTTCTGACAGTTTATTAACTTCCTATTGGTCCACGTCATCAAGAAGGGGTGAGATGGCAGCCGACTGGACTTGCTGGGGTGACGTGGCAAGAGAATTTGATCTTAAGGCGTTGGGCTTTCTTCTAATTTTTCTTTCTTTGGGCTTGGATAGCTGTTGGACCGAAACTCCTTGATTTTATTCCTCCTCACATTTCATCTGTCTACAGGAGTCGACTACATGGGTCTCGCTGTTATTCCGCCACAAGGAATCGATGAAGCCTACGCGCAATCGTTCGAATAGAGAAGACGGGTTTCATTTCTTGCGTTAACGGTTCCGACTAACAACGGATCTGGATCCGATATCGATTCCGGTCGCCACACCTTGTAAGAAGAGGAGCTACACCGTGAGAGAGAGAGAGAGATGTAGCGGCAGTTTCCGTTTTCGTCGCGATGCATTCATTTAAAAGTAGCAAGCATTTCTTCGATTTGGTCCCTACAGTTTTTTAATTCGAGTTTTCCGGCGATCGCCGTTGTCGCAGTTGACGGGATTGTCTCCATTTGAATTACGATGTAGAGGAGGGCACACGAACATGTTTAATTTTGGTTGCGTTGATCGAATTAAGTAGAGGAGCCAATAAGTGGTACGATGATACAGGAATTTGATACTAAAGAAACACGGGAAACACTCGAGACACTCGATTTATCTTACAACTAGTTTTGCATATTAAGAAGACGGCACAATATATGTCTAATTTCATTTCGTTTACCTTATTTATAACCCAAGCTAAATCAATGACATACGTGGGTTGGTTCCATGAGAAGGAATTATCTGTGCAACTAATTACAACATGCCTTCTCATATATACATCTCCTGTACTTGTCAAGCAAGACTTCAAAGATTACAAATACTTGTATGTAACATTCCATATCAACAGCTTTGTTAACATTTACACTAGAAAGGCAAAACAAAGAGCAAGAAATAAGCAACTGCGCTATCACAATTAAACCACTGGTCAGATTGTAATCCCCATTACTTCAATAGATCACATATTGAAAATACCATTTCTCAGTTTTGAAGCTGTAACAATAACTTACTTACCTTTTTGTAAGGAAACTCACATTTCTTATACTGCTGCAAGGGAATTATTCACAGGAATTACAAAAGCATCAGCCAAACAAAAAAAGATTTAAACTTACTAAGAGATATTACTTGCTGTCACTATTTTGCATTGTAGCCCTTCCTCTTCTATATTTTTTTTTTTACAATTATAACTCTACTGACAGCTCTCGTATAACATAGCCTCACTACATCACAATCAGACACACTTGGCCTCCCTTTTACTTGAAAGCACCTTGTTTACTTTATAAGCTGTATAGAATATGACTTTGTTCTGGGGCAGTCACCACAACATATAGCTCTGACAAGACTAGTATATATTCACAAAAGGCCTTTTACTACTCCTTATTACCATTCGGATTATGAGTGTTAGAGAGGTAAGTTTTAAATAGAAGGCTGGTCAAATTAAGTAATATTAACATCTTCACATATGATTGTAACACCAACCTGAAATATGGGAATGTGACCATTAAGTAGAAGAAGACTATTCCGTTTTTAGAAAGACATAAATTATCAGAAAATTTACGAGAGAGTCCCTAATATTTGTTAATTTTCAAAATGACAGTAAACACAAATCTTTTCCACCTCTCATGTGATCTGAGCTATGCATCAGAATCTCATATGAGATGTACTCATCTTTGCGTTCAAACTCAGCTCCAAAGTGGCTCAGCTACGCTTGAGACCACATGAGAAGTGAGGGATGTTACCCTTCCCAATGGCTGCTGAGCTAGGCTCAAGACATCCATGGGAGAGTTGATGAAGCTTTTCCATGTCAAGACTGAGCTATGCATCAGACCGAGACCAAAGGATCAGCCGATTTGTTTTTAGAGGAGAGATCAAACTGAACTTTTAGGAAAAGTGAACAAAGATTTAATCTAAAAAAAAAAGATTGACCTCGCTCTTACCATGACTGAGCTATGCGTCAGACCATGGTAGGAGGCGAAATCAGAACCTAATGTCAAAATAATATCCAATCAATTGCTGGGCAGATTAAAAAGTACCAGGAAGAAATATCTAACAAAATCGATTACAAGGAATTTGTGTAACCTGAAAATTAAGGAAGAATTAAACTAATCCCCGCCATGACTGAGCTATGCGTCAGGCCATGGTATGAGATATGACAAGATCACGATCATGAACAGATTAAATGAGACTAACTCGAAGATCCTAAGGAAGAGGGAGAGATCGAGTGAAACCTATATAATGAGGCAGTAATAAACTGAAATCATAAGAAAAAAAAAAAAAAAACTAGTTTAAACTTTGTCACGACTGAGCTATGCATCAGATCCTGATCAAAGAGGAAGCAGGAAAGATGCAAGGAGGTAAGATTCAACTAGATTGACCTACGAAATCGAGATAAGGAAAAAGGAGATAATAATCAAGCTTCGTTTTCGCCATGACTGAGCTACGCATCAGACCATGGCTTTAAATCGATTCAAGAAAGAGAAAAGAAACAGATTGACGATCTAATTTCAAGAATTTCAGAAAGAAAATCGAGAAGAAAGGAAAGAATCGAAAAAGAATCGGATTTCAACAAAATTCAACTTCAATTAACCAAATTACTTACGATTTACACTTCAATCCTCATCTAATTACACGATTTTTACCTTTCTTCTTCACAGAAATCTCTTCTTAGCCCTTCTTTCTTCTCTTCTTACAATGCTCGCTAAGTGTTTGTATAAATGCTAGCCTATTCGTGTCAGTGTGTGTGTGTGTGTGGGTGAGTTCTAGATCTAACTACCTAGCCCCAGAGAAAAAAAAGTCCCGTTTCTCTTCTTCAATCCTCCTTATATAGGCGTTGCTCCTCTTCTCTGATTGGTCCAGAGCTCAACAGAAGCCCGGCGGTTTTCGTAACAAACCCGTCTCCAACCATTTCTGTTAGGAGTCCTCATCTCTTCTTCTTCCTTGATCTTGGATATACTCGGTGCATCATGAACCCTGTTACTGATGGTAGAGCGTACCAATTCACATCTCATTCGTTTCACGAGCCCCGTGTGCATCTCTTTTTTTTCTTGACGAAGGGATCATTCTTCACTCAAATGCTCCTTCAGCGACGCTCTCTCTTTTTCCCTTTTGCGTGCACCTGTTCTTCGTGAGCCGCGCGTCTTCATTCAACTTAGCAATGACCTGGTGCAATGAGCCGAACGCATCCATCTCTCTTTCCTGTACGGGGGGAAAGTTTTGAACGTCTCTGGCCTTCTCTCCGTTTCCCAAATCACTGGAGAGGTGCAGTTAGATTGTATAATCTGATGTTTCATGCCTTGGTGACTCTGTTCTTTGTATTAATTGCTTATTTCCAATGGGTTTTGAAGCCTTTGTAATTAATTTGCATCGAGACACGTTTTTTTTTTTTTTTTTATGCCACAACACATATCCTCTTGTGGAAAAGTTGAACATCTCAAACTTAGAATCAAACTCATATGAAATAAATAATGACACATAACACAATCCATATATTTATTTCATTGGGTCATGTCCTGTACTATGTTCCGATAACATACACATATGCAATTAAGTTGGTAACTCCTTACCTATGATTTGTAGAACTTAATCATCACTTAACTTGCATACTAATTTTTTATGATAATTAATGTTCCTTGTTAATTATCAAGATTACGGACGATTCAGATTTATTATTATCATTTAATTACAAATGAAACACAGAGATCCACAATTCAGATCCTCAACCTGAATAATCTGTCAATAATAAATCCTAGGAACAAATGAACAAATTTCATCAATAACATAAACTAAAATTAAGTCATTAAATATTGACTTCTAGGACATAACTCCAACAGATAGTTCATTTTCAAACAAAAAAATTATGTTGGGTATCAAATGTTGGGCGCTAGAAAACCGAGAAAGAAAGTTAAAAAAATCTCAAAAACTTATTCAATGCACATTACTATACCTATTTGCATATACTAAAATTTCAAAATTTTTAGACAAGTCATTATATCACAGTAAATTGCACAATACATCAAGATAGTTTATTTTTAGACGAAAAAACTATGCTGGGTAACAAAAGTTGGACGTTAGAAAACTGAGAAAGAAGGTTCAAAACAATCTAAAAAAATACAAAATGCTCATTGTTATACCTATTTTCATATCCTAAAATTTCAAAATTTTTGGATAAACTGTTTTATTACAATAAATTGCACAATACACCTAGATAGTTCATTTTCAGACGAAAAAACTGTGCTGGATAACAAAAGTTAGGTGCTAAAAAAACTAAGAAGAAAGGTTCAAAACAATCTCAAAAACTTACATAATGCACATTGGCATACCTATTTTCATATACTAAAATTTCAAATTTTCGAATAAGTCATTGTATCACAATAAATTGTACAAAACACCTAGATTGTTTCTGATCCTCAATTTTTTGGGATGTCGTATAATTAAATCGAATAAAATTAAATTATTTAATACTATTGATAATTAATTTTAACTTGAAATGTGATAGTATGAATTCTATCTTTGTTTATTATAAATTTTTTTTGCATTTTTCATTTAGATATCAATAATACCTAAATTGACGTAAGACTATTTATATTGTCTCAATTATTTTTCTTTTTAAAATTTTTAGTATTTTTTGAATTATTCGTTAAAAAAAACATTATTGAAAGTAAATAAAATTAAAATTATAGATGTATATTAGATTATTTCAAATAGAGTTTATAATGTCACCTATAAAAAAATTTATTTTAAATTTTGAATTATTTGATAGGCTTAAAAGATTTTTAATTAGTAAAAAATATCAATAGAAGTTATATTTAATAATGAAACATATATATCAAGAATTTAAGATAATGCATTTTTCTCATACGATACTCGATATATACCATAGAATTTCTACTTCTGTAAATCAATGTACACTACATATTGCATTTTTATTGAATTATTTATTGTTTTCAAACTATCACGTATTTTTTCTTATTTTAAGTGTATTTTTCTCATATGATACTCAATTAGGATGTTTCAAATTTTGTTGGAATCTTAACAAAAATATCTACAAATCTTCTATTTTAAGAATCTTCCAATTCGTAATGGATGATGATTGAAAATTGGTTGTAAGTGTTGGAGAGAACGTGTGTGTCATGTTTACTTTAAGTTTTGATTATTATAAATTTTGAATTGGAAGATACTCAAAATATAAAAGTTGTAGATCTCTTTGTTAAGTTTATAACGCAATTTGAATCATCCAAATCGGACATCGTATGAGAAAGATACACTTAAAATACAAAACAGTATGCAGAAAAAGCTGGCAGCCACATCAAATGGCGGCCAAGTTAGAAAAAAATCCATATTTTCGGACCTTGCTGAGGTGGCGTGCCGCGTGGGACTGCCAGGTGGTAGAACTTGGCCGCCAATTGAAGTGGCGACCTGTGTTAGGCCACTTTAGCAAATTTGTATACGAAACAGTCCACACGCTAAATTTCAAATTATTTTTGGATTTCTTAAGCAAAAATTCCACTAACCTATTTTATTTACAACTATCCAGTGAATCATTTACTGGACGAGTCCAGTACAGTGTCACAACCCTCCTTCAAGCCAATGTGTTTGGAACCACGTTAAGTTTAGAACAAATAAATTGATGCCTAGCAAGAGAAAGTGGCTTGGTGAAAAAATCAGCTAGTTGATCAGCAGAGCAGAGAAAGCATGCAAAAAGTTCTTTGTTGGTAATTTTTTAGCTAACAAAATGGTAATCTATCTTAATATGTTTCGTTCTTGCATGGAAGTTTGGATTAGAAGCTAGAAATGGAGCATTTATATTATCACAACAAAAAGTGGGGGTTCATCAAGAGTGATATGCAGTTTTTTGAGTAAGTGTTGAAGCCATAACCCTTCTACACAGGCAAGAGCAAGGCTACGATACTCAACCTTAGTGCTTGATCTAGAGACTATTGGTTGCAATTTGGCACTCCATAAAATGAGATTGCGACCAAGGAACAGAAATAAGCTAGAGGTTGACTTTCTGTCATTAGCTGAATCATCTCAGTCAGCATCACTATACACATGTAAAGTCAAGGGAAATTAGGAGTGCATCACAAGTCCATGATTTGTAGATCCTTTTAGATAGCGTAATATCCTTTTAACTGCTACCCATTGATTGAGAGTTGGATTGTACATGAATTGAGAGTATTTATTGACAATAAAAGTGATATCCGGCCTACTTAGTGTTGTATAATGCAAAGCTCCCACAACACTTCTGTATAAGTGACGATTCTCAAATAACTCATTGTCATCCTTGGATAAATTTGGAGATGTAGCTATGGGTGTGGCACAAGGTTTGGTTGTATTCATAATGTCCTCTTTTTCTCATTCAATAAGCAAAACACAAATACTTATTTCAAAAAAAAAAAAAATAGAAAAATAGGACATGTCTTTTGCCATCCAAGTTATTCTATTAAATTAATATACAAATTTAGATTCATGCAAAATTAAAAATATAAGTAAAAGTATAAAATATGGCATCATCTTATATGATGAATGATGAGTGACACAAACGAGTAACATGTGCAAAATAAGTTGGATCACATATCACCACTTATGAACTCCCTTCTTAAGATCCAACATGAATCATTCATATATCATAAATGCATACTTACGTATTGTTTGGATGCATGCTTGTTTATTTTACCGATGCACGATATATTGCCTATTGAAGAACATACCTTAATAGTCACTACTTAATTTTTATCAAATCAAAACGCTTTTTGAAAACACTACCTACCTGGATGCTCGAAATTTATTTTTTGAACCCTACTAATATGCACTTGTTTACTATGTCAATGCATACTTTTCTATTGAACCAATAAAAACTTACCTATTATAATAACACAAATTAACATGCTTATTCGATTTTTTTTATATAAAGTTGACCAAAACCAGTTATGAATTATTTAAGAAGTGAAGATGAAAATATAAATGGTAAAGAATAAGGAAATTGATTACTGTCATCTAGCAGTTTTGCCATCGCTTGAACAAAATAGACACATAAAATAGACAATGTGAACATACAAATAATCAAAGTGAACCTATACAAACAAATAAGTTCGATAAAAATAATTTGAATATGCATATATAAATCTGAACAAGAGATGACAAAACTTATTTTTTTTTGTGAATTCACTTTGATCATCTATATGTTCCTAGTTCTTGTTCCTTGTTCTTAGTTTTCTAATTTTGAAGAACTGAAAACTAGCCTAATTCCTTGTTCATGACCATGTTTGAGGAATGTCGAACTAGCCTAGTTTGCTAGTTCGCGTCACTACCAAACATAATCCTTATCTATTTTATATGTTCATTTTGTTCAAGAGATGGCAACCGATGACAAAACTGGAGAGACGGTAGTTATTATTTCATGTTATGTTATATCGTATTGTGACAATTTTTTTTTAATTGTGTCATGTTGTTGCATCGTGCTGAGTCAGTGGTGAAAGAAACCAATACGATACACACTCTGACATAACACAGTTAATACGTCATATTGTTTGATAGCACATCGTGTTACTTGTGCAAAATTGTGCCAGATGTTTTTTCTATATTTTTTATTGTACTTTTGAGGATACAGTCAAATTTAATACTTACATCATAATGAGTCTAAATATATATGATATATAGTTACAAATTAAGTTTAAAGTATTAGTTTTGTCAAAATAATCAAAATTAAAAATTAAATTGTACTAACATGTCGTGTTAATGTTCATATTGTGTTTTTGTCATGTTGCATGTCGAATCGTGTCATGTTGCACTGTGCTATCTTTGTCTAGACACTACGTATTGGTCTGTGGCACAACATGATAACGTGTTCATATCATGTCAATTTCATACTCGTGTGTTGTCGTATCAATATGCATTGCGTTTCGTATCAACACTAAATGTCTTTATCTGTACAACTAATTAAGTTTTGTTTTTTTAACCATAATACATGACAAATGAAATTGTTAAATAATTAAACATCTTAGAATAGAAACATAATTTCATTAAATAAGCAGAATAACCTGCAACACGAAAGGCTTGCGGACCAAAATAGCTAATGCATTAAGAACTTACAATCTGCTCCAGAAGAGGTGAATGGAAATGGAGGTAAAGTAATGGGAAAGGGAACTGACCGACACCTGTCCAGCGCATTTCTTTGTTCCATAACTCAAAATTCTCAATAAAAATGAAGGTGAATGAGGATATAACTCCTATATAAAAAGTTGCTACTTCTTAACCTTCAAATTTGAGGTTAATTTTTATTCTCCCCTGCATTTCCATTTCATTTCTTCCCGTTTTGTTGTCAAATTTGGAGCAAAACCTTAAAGTTAAAATAAGCTTGCAATTTCCGTCGTCATCTAAAGGTAACGATTCAATTCCCGATGAGTGCGGAAGAAGGATAAACTCTATTTTCACATTTCACACAGTGAATTATGTTTCTATAAATAAATAATCTTAATTTAAAAAAAAAAAGTTGCAAGAACATAAAACAGCAATGCCATGATTCCCTAAAGAGTGCACGTGTTGCCTCCAAAAAGGAGACACGGGACATTTTTTAAAGAACTGATTAGTCTAAAAACTTAATCTATCAGCTTAGAAGATCGTTCTATTTTTAACCAACTTAGTGAAAAAATTACTTAACCTTTCGACTTTTGACAATTCGATATTTTAATCATGTAACTATGATAAAAATCACATAGCTCATACCCATGTATGGTACGTGATCAAATTTCTAATTTGATGATGAGATACTAGTTCAATTCTGCGACAAAATTCTGCAATCGATCAATTTTCCGTGATTTTTATAATAAACATAATCTAAATTTTATATTTAATAATAGATATATAAATTAAATAATTTTAACAATAAACATCTAGACATGCCATTGCGACTGGCGCACCCGCGCCACTTCCATTGGCATGTCAAAAAAAAATTTTGAAAATAATGAAATTAATTTTTTTTAAAAATATTAATGTGCCAATTCCATTGACGTATCAGAAAAAAAAATTTAAAATATTAACGCACCACTCCTATTGGTGCGTTTGGAAATTTCAAATTTTTTCAATCTCAAAAAGCTGACAGAATTGTATTATATTGCCAGGCGCGCCACTCTCATTGGCTGTTAGTAATTTAGTTTTGCATTTGTATTATATTTACATCAAATTTAAACCAACTAAACACCAAGTAAAACAAGGAACTAGTGAAAATGACAAAATTCAATGCAAGGGATAGAGAAAATGTGTTTTACATCTCTTCGTATCGCAATAAAGAGGCTCGACCAACTCTTTTGGAATCAATGGCGTGCTCTCTACTTCTTTCTTCTCCTTTCTTAGGTCCACAAAGGATTAATCAATTTCACAAAATTTTGTGCTAGCGAAACATGCGAAATCACCTAATCCAATATTTTCCCCTTCTCTTCTAAATCAATATCTAGGAGAGGTGGCTAAAGCTTAACCCATGAGCACCTAAAAGCAAGAGAAATTGAGAGAAAATTTCAAAAAATCCTCCCCAAAAAGAGGTTTGGGCGGCTAGGAAGAAAGGAGAGAGAAAAAGGCTCAAGTGTTGTCCTAGATCTCACATAACACCTCCTTATATAGACCTTCCCAAATAATTGTGTGGACAAATATACCCTCATAGGGCCAGCCTAGAAAGAGGCTTATTTGGGCCACACAATCCTCTCCAATAGTTTCACATTAATTCTATAATTAATGGCCCACTCTTCTTGCTTTTATACATGGCTCAAAATGGCTAATTAAAGATAGCCCATTTATTTAAATATAATTTCCGTAATTATATTAAATGTGTTGAACAAAATTAATTATCAACTATTTGATAATTATTATAGGATTAGACTTTTCATTAATTAGTTTCTTATGATCCCTTTGATATAATAAATTATAACGGTTCGCAACAGTATATAATTAATTAATCAACTTATCATATATTGTATTTTCCAATGCAAATAAACTAATATCAATGCACTATTGATTAAGAGCCTTTTATTCGTGCGACCCTCGAGGATTTATGTTATGTTGGCCATGGAAATTAAATTGTCATTTAATTCTAATAATCATAAGCGGTATCTAGTAACACGTTATGATTCAAATTGTGAATGATTGTGATTAGAATTTAAATTGTACTGAAAATTTGTTCAAAATAGAATGCCTCTAATATTATATATAATATGAGTCTCTTTAGATGTGTACGTGGACAACATGATATTTTGTTAGTACAATATTTTTTTTCTTAGTTCAATTTGATTCATTGACAATCAATAAAGTTTTCTATTGCCACACCAAGCTGTATGGTAGGTGGAAAAATATGTTTTTATATTCATTTCATTGAAAATTACCGTTAAGGCTGATGGATATATAACCAATCATTATAAGATAAATAATAATTTTTATAATCTATCTAATCTAACTAATAAGAAAACAAGTAAATTAACTACTTCAAATTACAATTTGAACATTATATTATAAATTACGCACATAAATTATAAAATATCAATAAAGTTTATATAAACTATTCTTATTATTTAAAAAATCTTAAATTACAATTTTATTCATAATACATGAAAAATAACAGTAATTTATCTTTCCTTCATTATAAATTTTTAAGCGTTATATAACTAAATGATTTTTTAAGAAAATTATCATAAGGATTTATTTTCTTATCACTTGTCCTATAAGTTAACGGACAAAATTGCTGTAGTTTGTATTTTTATCCAATTAGTATGAAATAAAATATTGTCTTATTCGTACCCTTATAAACTAATAAAAAAGTTATTACCCGTATAATTCGATCAATTATTCTACAAATTGGGCAATTGAAGAAACTAATAGTTCCTCATAAAAGTTGTTTTCGTATTTTAATTGTTTTATTGAAATTTCATTATTATGGTAATTTGTATCTATACGGGACTTATTTTCTAAAAAAAATGGCAAAAGAAAAGAAATACTACGAGTAACTGAATGTCGACACGCGTCAGAACTTTTAAGCAGAGTTTTTTTTTTTTGAATTTCTTTTAAGCAGAGTTGTACTACTGAGTATGTATTGATCCTTGCTGTTGTATGGAAATTTCATAATTTAAGAGAGTTGTTAATTCTCAAAAGTACTAAAAACTGATCATACCAAACTTGGTGAAGTGGATGTATGTACTATGTAGTCCGTGCATATACAGTAAATAAATAAGGCTAGATCTTGTACGTAGCAGAACGGGAATTGCAACGAAATTCCCGGTATAGGCGGCTGTCACGCATTGCCTCTGGAATTAGTAGACGTGGCCTCTTTATTCCCCACATGAAGTGCCCAAATACAGGGTGAAATGTATATTTGATGCCTTCCAATAATTGCGATGAATCTTGATAATAACATTAGAAAAACAGTTGTGATCTCATTGGGATACCTCCAGGTATCTTGTGACAGTAAACTTTAGACAAATAAGAATTCCACATGGACGTATCAACAATGACAGTAAACAAAGAAATAAGATTCGTAATGTATTTTCACTAGAACAAAAATAAGAAAAAATAAAGTAAAATAACAACATTAGGGTGGAGTTCAGTAGAGCATAACTATTAAAATCTAGTCTTATTCATATTATTATGATATGAGATAGGCTAAAATCAGTCGCGACTGACGAATGAGACCGTCAGCTACGATCAAATCTCAATTTTCGAGATTCTAACGGTCGATCCGAACCGTTCAATGTGTTCTCCATATTGAAATCTCATTGGAAAAAAAATTTTATATTTTTCTGAAATTTTTTAGTATTTGTTTGGTATTTTACAAAATTCTTAATCTAAACAATTCTGGACCCTTTAATAACTATGATTTTAAAAATTCTCAAAAAAATAGTAAATAAAATCAGAAAAATATGAAATTTGGTCTCCAATGAGATTTCAATATGGAGAACACATTGAACGGTTCAGATTAGCCATTAGAACCGCAAAAGTTGAGATATAATCGCAGCTGACGAGTCCATCCGTCAGTCGTGGCTGATTTTAGCCTATCTCTTATGATATTTATTCGTTGAACTTTTTTTGTCATATCCAATTTCTATCATTACTTTATAATAAATGAGGATAAAATGTTTCGTACAGTACGGATGTGCCAAATACATTATGTTCGATTCTAAATTTCTTACTTCGAATGATCAATTTGAACTGTCCAATATCTTCTCTATTTTGAAATTCTATTGAAAACTAATTTTTTATTATTTTAAATTTTTTTAAAAAAATTATTGATTTATTTAACAAAAGATAATTGATCTTTGCATGGCCGGAACAGAGTCAAATGCACGAAATAATATTTTCCTCTTTCAAAGTCCTTTGTGCAATTTTAATTTTTATTACTAATTAATACTTAATTAAACAAGCACAACAAATATGATCTAGTATTAAGCGTCAAGCACACATGAAAAAATGGGAGGAATTTTTTACCTCTTCTAAAATCGTATTTGGAAAGCTCGACCTTTCTCTTTTGGAGTCGATGGTGTGCTCACCATCACCTCGCTTTTGGCCTCGAGTCCACCTAAAGTATTAACCAACTTCTAGTAGTTTGTGCTAGCAAACCCTAGAACGAGACTAATTCCTTGTTGCCTTTCTTCACCAAATTAACTATTTAATTTGTGACTAATATTCAACACATGAATTTTCTATAGAAGAGCAAAATCATGACAGCAATGGAAGAGAGAAATAACTTCATTATTTCTGGAATTTTCGGCCAGAATAAAAAGAGAGAGAGAGAAAGAGGAGATGGATGCTAAATCGGGCGGTTCTAGTTTTCTGAATTAACAGCTCTATATTTAGGCATCCAAACATCATTCTCTTTTTATTCCATATGGACAAAATTACCCCCTTGGGGCCGGCCTCATCATAGCCAAAATTAGGCCATTTCATTTTGTCATCTAACTCTCATATTAACACATTAAATCAATCATTTAATGGTCTAATTAAATTACTTTCTAACTTGGGCTAAATTAGATAATTTAATTAATTCAACCAATTAAAATATGTTGAATAAAATTAATTATCAATTTATTGATAATTATTTTGGAATTAGCAAATATATTAATTTATTTCTATATAATCCCTTTGATTTAATTAATTATAACGGTTCGCAACAGTATATAAATAATTAATCAACTTACCATATTTTCATTGCATTTACTGTTGTGAATAAATAAATAATACACTGTATGGTTAAAACTTCATTTGTGTGACCCTTTGACGATTTATGTTATGTTAGCCATGAAAATAAATCACTATTTATTTTCAATAATCATGAACGGTATCTAGCAACACGTTATGATTCCCAATTAACATAAATGTACAATATACTGTTACAGTATTTTAATCCTGCATAAGAAATAAAGTATTTACTTGTTTTGATTCTTATGTCACATGATATCACTGTATAATCCAAAATAGAAATATGTCATTCTTGCAGATTATACATTTCTTGATCTTGGAGTTGATTGTACAAGTTGCTAGCAAACAATCTAACTCCCTCAAGGGTGCCCAAAAGATATCATCACTCATTAGGTCTACTAATGAGGGACATACAGTTTTCTTGATAAATAACTTTTCTCCGCATAATTCAAGAGAACATAAATAAAGTCCGTATAGTAGCCCTTGTCAGGAATCAAGGTTAGACGATATTTATTGAACATATCCTCATGTGGAAAAGTTGAACCATCTCAAACTTAGAATCAAACTCATATGAAATAAATAATGACACATAACACAATCCATATATTTATTTCATTGGATCATGTCCTATACTATGTTCTATAACATATACATATGCAATTAAGTTGGTAGCTCCTTACTTATGATTTGTAGAACTTAATCATCACTTAACTTGCATACTAATTTTTTATGATAATTAATGTTCCTTGTTAATTATCAAGATTATGGACAATTTAGATTTATTATTGTCATTTAATTATAAATGAAACACAGAGATCCACAACTTTATTTGTATTTTTTTTTAATAGACAACAAGAAACTAATTATTAAACTTTTTGGTACTTCAAAAATGCTATTTTTTTTGCTGCGTTGCCAAACCGGCTCCTTTTATTATTAGGCAAGAGCAGGGTATACTCAATTTCATTGGGAAATGTTTCAAAAATACTGTTAATGATAGCAGTGCGGTGAATATTTAGCATTTGAAATCAAAGACGGAATATGTTTTAGGGCTGTGATTTATCACAATTTAAGCAATATCGTTACAATTATGTAAGAGAAAGTTTATGATGCGTCATAATAATGCATAGCTCCTTTTGTGCATCATAATCTTATTTGTTGAAATTTTTAAAATCGACAAATCTAATTCAACCAATCCAGTTTATATATTAAAATCTCATAACAAACTAAATTTTATAGTTTAAATTATTTACTATTTTTAATATTTCAAAATTTTGTTACTTTTTATACAGACTAATAGTAGAAAAAATTTCTAAACATAATAACTTTTGAATAAGTTCGAAAAATTAGTAAAATAATTTTAAAGTTAGAAAATTTAGTTTGTTATGATAATTCAATAAATAATTTGAACGAACCTTGTTAATGGTATCACGTAGTAATAATATATCATTTTTGTTTCGCCTGTAGAAGAGAGCGACAAAAATATCCAGAATAATGCAACGAATAGCTTTAGCAGTTTCAATTCTTCTGTAATTCATAGCGTGGTCCCGAGCTGAATCTGTCTGATCCTACTCATAACGAATACAAAATTTCAATTATTATGGTAAAATAATTGCTGTCTAAACTAGCCGGTACATGCATAATTGTTGGGGTGCCGCATTAATTAATTATATTCCGCACGAATATTCTTCAATTTTCTTTTAAAAGTATATATCATCTAAATTAAATTATTTCGAAAACAACAAAAGTTTTGGTTTTAGTACTTCACTCAAGATTCTTGATCGAGAAGAAATTAGAAATATTTGTGCGTTTATTTTATTTGCAATTAAGAAAACTGAGTTCGCAGAACTAGATGTTCTATTATCGAGAAGAAGAATAGCAGAATTTCACAATTGTTTAATATGTTAGAAAGAGTAAGCAACTTTTATTGACCTCATTTATATATGGTTCCAGATCCACAATTAATCAAAACGCTAAAAAAGATCCAAACTGATTTCTCACTTAATTCTTTTGAGAGAAGTTTAATAACTTCATTTTTAACCCCCTGAAAGTTAGCGATTTTGGTGCAAATTAAAGTTGAATTTTCTTTTTGTGAAGTACTTATGGATAAAATTGGTGCAAATTAAAATTCGTTGACCAATTTGATTATTAAAAAAAACTCAGATTTCTCCTCGATTTTTTTTTAATTCTACTTTTGAAATTAGTTTTAAAAAAACTTTCATTGCATTAAATTAGTCCTTCAACTTATAAAAAAATCATGTATACCCTTAAACATTTATTTACATAAAATCAGTTCTGGAAATTTCAAATATAAACTCTGAACTCAACTAGGTACTACTAAAAGCTTTAAAATACAAACCCCTGATTCGTCTTTACACTTCTCTTGAAATTATAAAATTAGAAATATTCAAAATGACCTATACAGTACATATTTAGTCTTTCCATAAAGTTCATGGGCCTATGCTGTGAAGAGTTCAGAGTCAAGTTCTGGGGAAAAAAAAAAGTTTTAAAAAAACCAAATCTTACTTTTCTTTTTCTATTTTCCCCCCTTTTTTACTTTCAAGGATCAAAAGTTAAAAATACACAATAAGCAGCCAGGTTTTAGTAAATTTTGCTCCAAACAATATATTGGCCAATGTAGTTTTTATTTCTTCCCGATACATCATTAATTTCAATGTATATTATCCGGTCAATTAATGCGAAAAAATAATAGTAGTATGTGATATATTGTGACGACATGATATGTTTTATTGAAGTGGATAAAATCTTACTAAAGCGGATATAATTACGTGAACATATTATTTTTGTTGAATTGTACATTTAGCCCGGTAAATACTGTATACGGGAAAAAGTAGTAATATGATACTTATAATATTGAGGAAGGTTCAGCTACCAATATTTTGGTTATCCCAAATGTCAACATTTTGCTATTAAGTTATTTTTTCAAATTTTAAAATTCAAACGTTTAATCCAAACCGTTGATCTTATCTTATTTAGTTTAATGAACGATTCGTTTTTATATAAATTTTGTAAATTTTGGAATTTATTTGATACTCGATCAAAGGCTAAAACATGAACGTATTAAAACGAATCTATCATAGTTCACAAGGTCCGTTTGTTTTTCTATCTATTGATCAAGTATCAAATAAATTTCAAAATTTACAAAATTTATATGAAAACACATCACTCGTTAAACTAAATAAGATCAACGATTTGGATTAAACGTTTGAATTTTAAAATTTTTTAAAATAACTTAATTGCAAAATGTTGGCATTTGAGGGCAATCAAAATATTGGTAGCGGAACTTTTCTCTACAATAATATAACATAGTACACCTGAATACACACACATATAGGATGGATAGAATACGCTCTGGTGTACGGATCGTCCCCGTATACCCGATCAAGCTTAGAACTTTTACCTAAGATCGCATTACGTTTCCTGCGGCGATGTTTGTGTTGCGGGTTTTCAGAACAAACAAAAGAACTAAACTTTGATGGGTTATATGAACTTTTTTCTTGTGTGGAGCCACAGAAAATCAAGCCTGCCCGACCTCGTTCGCTGTTGAGACATTTCTTGAATGAGCTGATCCAATTTATCACTGATGGAATGGTTGTGGGGAGTTTGTTTTGAAGTTTAAAGAATGCAATATGACTATTACTTATAAAACAACATATTTAACATTTGCTTTACTTATCAAAACATTATTAATAAAAAGGAAAATGCTTGAACGGTGTCCTGCTTTGTGTGGTAAATTAATATACAACTTCTCTTGTAGGGAAAAACGCAGAGTTTTTCGAAATTTTCCGGTATTTTCAATCAAAAATTTGATACCACCATTTCAGTCACTGTTATGATATTCGATATTACAGGAATTTTCCAGTAACCAGTAGGGTATTGAAAACACTGGAAAACCGTTACAACTTCTGTCATAATAATTCTTGATTTCTTCAGATTTTCGACCCATAAGAAAAATTGTTGTGCTACTTTAGATATTCGGGGGTCGGATGCCAGAGAGGGTGTTAGACTGTTAGTGATAGTCTAATAGATGATTTTGATTCACTTAATAATGACGTTGCTCATAGATGTCCGTTCCGATAACTTTTAGAATAGCACATCTTGTTTTTGGATAGCATGCAGGCTCTACTCACTACCGACTGATCAAAATATAATTTTCCTCAACAATTTTTAGCCACATGCACTAAGAAAATCATAGAGTCACTTTTCAAAGTTTCAGACCAGACTTGTAAACAGGTTTCTGTAAAACATGACTGATAAAACCAGGGGCGATGTTGCACCTCTGTACAGACAATTGCTCAATTCCCAAAACCAGTGACTTAGCAACTTAGCTAGCCCCAAAAGAGGGACATGGCCAGAGTAGAGAAATTATAAAGAAATAAAGGAGACTGATGAGATCACTAAAGTTTTTTCTTGACCTATAGAGAACTGATATTTATGGTGGGCCTGTGGGCTTCTCCCCTGGACCACTTCAGTTATACCGCCAAGTCGCCAACCGAACGTGTGTAAGTCCATGTACGTAGCATCTACAGCTACTATAAATACCCCTGTATGGCATTTGCAAAATACATGCATAAACACTTTTCACCTGAAGTACAACATATTTACTATTGAGTGTTATTGTTAGGAGAGTCATGAGTACCACAATGTGCAACTTGGCGCCGCCTTTGGTACCAGTAAAGCGACTTGAGCCCATGCAAATGCCAGTAATTGATTTCAGCAAATTGCATCAGACAAGCAAGAGTAGGTCCTTGGTTATTAGAGAGATTGCCACTGCATGCAGAGACATAGGTTGCTTTCAGGTCTGTCATACTAAAACCCGAGTTTAGTACCACATTCATAGTATTTTCTGCCTTGTGTGGAATAATTTGAAAGTTTTTAAATTCAATAAAGTTCTCATGTACTGGAGTGATAGTATATATAAAAAAGAACGAATTCACAATGAATAATTATCCACTTTTAGCTACTATGTACAAAAATGTAAATATATATATTTTTAATATTGTAAATGAAACATGTGTCAAACTCCTGAAGGACCACATATAAGCCCAACTGGGTGGCACATCTTCAAAGGCCCATTTTCTGGACCACCAGAGCTCCCAAAATTTCTACTCCAGTTTTTGTGGACCACATATGACATGCACTCGCATATGCAAATATTACCAAGTAATGATCAGCTTATGAAATAAAAGCACGATGATAGGATAAAAAACAAACAAACAAATACACAAGGCCACAATCAAATGGCATCAAATCTTTTGCATGGAAGGAAACCTTATGTTTGCATAAATATCACTAGTACTAAATGGATTGTTATTCCTTTTCTTTTGTTTGTTAATCTATCCCCATTTAAAAATACTTTACATTTGCAAGTAAGGAAGAAGAAAACATGTTCTCTTTTCAGGTGATAAACCATGGGATTAGAAAATCAAACATGTTCTCTTGGTAATAGTATGCAGTGGTCCTAAATCAAACATGTTCTCTTTTCAGGTGATAAACCATGGGATTAGAAAATCTGTCATGAAAGGAGCATTAGAAGTAGCATCTGAATTTTTTGAATCATCTCCCAAGTCAAAGGCCAAGTTTATATCACCTGACATAACAAAACCAGTGCGGTACAATTGCTCAAATGATGGTCTCAGCAAATCTAGGTCACTTTTGAAGCATTATGCACACCCATTGGATGAATGGATACATTTCTGGCCTCAAGAGCCGCCAAGTTATAGGTATAATCACATCTATAAATATGTCTGATACCTATAGTGTCTAGTATATATTGAGCTCAATACTGTGAAGGGTCCAGCAAAAAGAACATAGTAAACCAAATTGACTTTTAGGATCATAGCCATACCATACCAGTAGGAGAAAGCTTGTAGTGAGAGGACTGACTGGTACAACATTATCCCTTATTCCTTTATTCATCATGCAAATAAATTATAATTATTGGCTTTATTAGGGAAAAAATGGGAAAATATGCAGTAGAAATCAGGAGAGTAGCCCTAGATATATTGGATGCAATCTTCCAAAGTCTAGGTCTCCACCAGGCATACATAAGAGAAAAGCTAGAACAAGGAATGAAATTTCTAGCAGTGAACTCCTATCCCCAGTCAACAAAGCCAGGTGTCACTGTGGGATTGGCCCCACATTCTGATTATGATTTTATAACATTGATCCTGCCAAGCTGCCCTGGTCTCGAGGTAATGGACCACCACACTAAATCCTGGAAGACAGTACTGCAACCATCAGATGCAATCCACGTGCATGTTGGGGACCACTTGGAGGTACTTAGTAACGGCATATTTCGCACTTTGGTGCACAGAGCAGTACTGAATAGTGAGAGAAGCAGGGTTTCTGTTGCAAGTATTCACGGTTTTCCAATGGATGAGAAGGTGAAGAGTGCAGGGGAATTGGTAGATGAGGAACACCCCAAGTTGTATAGAGAAAGTAGCTTCAAGGACTTTTTGGACTTCTTACTATCAAGAAGGAACAACAATGAAAGCTACATTGAGAGTCTCAGAATTAGCACAATCTGAGATGCACCATACTAAGCAAAAATTAACACACTTATCCCTGTAGAAACAGAATATGGAATACTACATCACCTACCTAAAAGATGAGCTACCATTACCTATTAATTGTACTGTCTAAATATGCCCAAATTGCCCTTAACTTGGTACTCAGTACTCACTTCCCATGAATATGAAAATTAGGGTAATTTTGGGCCATATGTAGGCTGTATTATTTAATACATCATAATATGCTTGCTTTGAAGTTTGGTGGATTAATCTTTTAGTGTTATAAGTGTAAAGCAAGCTAGATATGTACAAAAATTGTTATGGTAATAGTCAGCTGAGGATCATATATCTATCTTAACCCCAAGTTGATGTTCAAGGTAAGGACAATGGTTATGTAGCACTAGTCGGCTTAATGAATGATCCAAATTTTACCTGAAACCACATAATAGAAGGTTAGAAACATCAATTATGAATAAAGATCAGACCTCAACTAAAAATCATTACAGTATGGAATTTTTTTAGTCAATATTTAATCAACTATTTTTAGCAACAAAAGTTAAGTACTGAAAAGATTCTGGTAGATGATCTAATCATCTAACCTCAATGTTAACTAACCCTAGGACGAATAATATAAATAACCAACATTTTTAGTCAGTATTGATCAATTTAAGCGCTATTTGGAGTATTAAAGGAGATCATCACAATTTTGACAACAATTGAACTAAAAATCAGAAAAAAAAAAATAACGGTAACTTATGGACTGGGCATTACGTTAAAAGGCAATAATTTTTTACCTCTTCTGTTGAAGGCATTTACATCAGGATCTTCTCCAATAGAACAGCTGTAATCTTGTAAGAAGTTGGAAAGATGTTAGAAGATTTCAGATTTGGTGGGAAGAATTCAGATATTTCATCTTCTTTTTATGGGTTGGATCTAAAGTTCTAAACCTGATCAGCTCAGTGCTGCATGGCTGGGTTCGAGAGGAGAGGCCTCATTAACCACTCTGACTTATATTGTAAAATGGGCTATTATTTGGGCCTATTTTTACATAGGAACGGTTGAACAACTGAATTAAAATTTCCAAAGCAAATAGTAAATAGATACGGGTGTGATGCATCCAACAAAAAAACATCCAAGCATCCACCCTCATCCACCGACCAAAAAATGAGCTTAATGGACGTCCAGGCCCAGTTTTACCGTGCCCTGACGCGTCATTTCGCGCGCTGACGTCATCGACGCGCTGAGCGCGCATCTGCCGCGTGATGACTTCAGCATTTCGTGTTCTGATTGATGCCTTAAGGGATGCGATTAATGTTCAATATTTTTTGAACTAAATACAACAAGGGATGGGTTAATTTGTGTTAAGTGTTCAGTTTGATATATTTATAAAGTGACATAGTAATGATTTTATATCCTTTTTTTCGCACATTCAGCCAACAAATTTGGGAACACTACATCAATTTAAGATTCATTTTGTTAGCAAAGAGATGATTTAACATGTATTGTATGTTCGATTTGGTAGCTTTGTAATATAACGAAAAAAAACACAGCAATTAGTACTAAAAAAACATTAATATGATCCGTAAAAAAGAACAATAATATGATCCCTAATACATCATGATCAGTTTTAACAATCCAAAGCAATACAAATTTTAACCAATCCAGAAGATAATAACAACACAATTCATCAGTTTGCTAAAAATCTGAATGTTGGTGGAGAACGAACACACAACGCCACGCTAACTTGATTGAACCGCAGCCCAAACCTGCGTAATATGAAGACAAATACATATGTAAAGTGTTAACAACATAGTCCCTAATTAGACAAATAGATCACAATTTAATACTATAGGGTGTGTTTGTTATGGGTTGAATAAGCCTTATTTCGAATAAGGCTTATTCGGGATGAAACCAAACGCATTTTGAATAAGCCTTATTCCGAATAAGGGCTTATTCAACTCCTTATTCTAATTCCACCTATTTGTTGGAACAAAAGTGAATAAGAGGAGGGAGGAGAGAGGAGAGAGAAAAGCTTATTCAAAAGCTTATTCCAACCGGTGCCAAACACATCCTAAATAATTATTTCAGGCAACTTTATGCAGGAACAGTTTCTGACAATAAAATATAAGATGATCCCTTATGTCATTCAACTTAACATTGCATCTAATACATCCTTTGTGCAATTGCAGAAATAGTTTCTGACAATAGAACATAAGATGATCCCTTATATCATATAACTTAACATTTGCAGTATCTAATACATCCTTTGTGCAAAATTTGAAATAAGTAAACATTTGCACAAGTAATCCCTAGATGCATGTAATATAACAAATGAAGCAACTAACTGAACACTTGTATAAATACACATGAATTAGTGTGAAAACAATACTAAACCTGTCCAATTAATATAATCTCATCCATATATGCATTTAACATAACATATAAAGAAACTAACTGACCATTTGTAGAAATACACATGAATAACAGTGTGCCAGTAAAAAGACAATAATCTAATCCCTAGATGCATGTAATATAACATGTAAAAGCAACTAACTGAACACTTTAGGGCATCTAGCATAACATTTCCAATATCTAACAATTTTTGTGCAATTTTTGAAGTAAGTTAACAACATGATCCCTTAATCTGAAAAATAGATCGGACTGTACCTGTACCTGTGTGGCTTCTTGACTCCTCTGGTGGTCGGAGTGCGACGATCTAGTTGGACGCGACTAGGGTTTCAGGCGATCTGGTCAGAGAGGAGAGGAGAGGAAGCGATCTAGTTGGAGGCGACTAGGGTTTGATCTGGTCGGAGGTGGGAGAGGAGACGACGGATCTGATCTGGTTGGTGGCGACGGAGGCGATCTGATCTGATCTGGTTGGTGACAACGGAGGCGGGAGAGGAGAAGAGGCGGTCTAGATCCGGAGAAGCCATGGCGATCTGGTCGGAGCCTCGAAGGCGATCTGAAGCGACGCGAGAGGAAGAGAAGAGAGAGGAGGAGAGATCGGAATCCAGATCTAGATTTTCGAATGGGAAATGAAAGAGAAGAGAGAGAAATCAAAGGGTGCCTCTGGATATCACACGTGACCATCATGTGCTAGATGGTATGGATGCTAATTGGTTGGACGTTACATACCAATTACCAAATAGATAATCACAGAATATAAAAAAGAATAAGAGGGCGGCGAAAACAATATATATGGATGAAAAATGGAACTATATAAAACAATTCACCATTCACACTCTTTCTTTCCACAGAAGTAGTGATCCTCCTAGTTTGTGTTCGACACGTTAATGATTCCAATTTATTAATTTTCGCACTCCCCTACAGCTACGCTGGAACACTTTGAGATTCACATCAGACCTGTGCAATAATTACATATTCGTCTAACATTTGACATGAAACACGTAAGAACAGCTAATAATAAAATCATGAGGACCTTTTTTTTTATGCAAAGATGCCAACCAGGCTTTGCATGTACGATAGGGAACAAGGAAGCAAACTTAAATTAACAGTTTCTTCTTGTTTATCATTCTTGTATGGCACTATTAAGTACAACAGATAAAGTATTACAAAGCATTCAGTCATGAATAATAAACAAAAAGTTTTTGTACATTCTGAACACACAAAAGTTTAAACTCCTTACCTGATTGCCATAGCTAGAGTTCGCCAAATTGAAACTATTGGTATTGTAAGAGATAAATAAATACAATCTGGCCATGAACACAATAAATAGTAACCCACCACCCTTGAACCCGCAGGAAATAACTCTCTGGAAAATTGGCACCACCATGTTTCTTTTTCCTTTCAGTACTTAAAGCATGACGAAAGCTAATACAATCCAAAGAACCATGATCGGGAGGACTAATGGTCGAATTGATGGGTGGGCTGTGTTTGGCAGCCATGGGTATGCATCGGGTGGAGGCATAACACAATTGTCTCCATTGAAGTAGACTCGCCTTGGGAAAGCCCAACCCTTATCAAATGTGAAAGTGTTCGAATCCTTTCGGAAAAGGAGCTCTGATTGAGCATTACCATATGGTCCTGCTGCCATGAGCAGATCATTATAGAATTTTACTCCCCACAACATAGCTGTGTCATCTGACAAAAAGATAAACAGAAAAAAGGATTAGTTGGCATATTTTGGCTCCCCCGCACAAAAAAATAAAATAAAATAAAATAAAAATATCTAATGAAGGTTTGACTGGAAGGTAAGCTTACTGATGGCAGATCCATAAGGGGTGAGTGCCTTGTAATTGAAACTAAAGAGAGTAGTGAGATTGTCAAAATTGGGATGCTGTACCACCAAATTCCATTGTGTATAGTTCATTCGGTAGTTGAAATTTGTGATGGTTATCTTGACACGCCAGTAATCCTTGTAGTTGAGCTTAACATGCCAGTGCACTCTTATTGGACACATGTGAGATGTGCACTGAACCAATGGAGCATAACTGTATTTCCCAGGTCCATTCAATATGGATTGCAGATATGGTGAATCTCCCCTAATTGAAGTGCAGATCAAATATCAGATTAGTGTTCAAAAACTAAAAATCATCTTGCAAATCACAATTAACATCAGTAATAGAAAGAGAAAATCAAATAAAAAGCTACTCACTCAACACAGCTTCCAGGGTTTGTATTATTATTTTGGCAACCGCATGAACAGGTGGGACAATTCACAATGGTGTCATTGTAGAAAGAGGAGAGAGAAACACAACATGTCGGTGTCTTCTGAGCTAGGAATTGTGAGTACGTGCATGTCACATTCCAGGTCACTGCCATGCAAATTCAAAGGTTTAATAATACTTCTCTAACCACAAGAAGTCAATAATTCAAACTGATGTTGATCTGCTACCATGCCAATCAGTGACAGAATTGACAATTAGAAAGAGACTTACTGAGAGCCTGAGTAGTTCTCCTGCCATCCTGAGTAACGAACTTTGTGGGTTTCCCAACTTTTGCAGGTCCGCAAGTATAACCTGGCCCAGGGGCTTTCAGAGTAAAGTTCTTTGGCACCTTCACAGTCTTGTTGGTGGTCCCTGCAAGACCGACGCTGACCTGGAATGAGCTGGCGGCATTAGCTGGATCCTGGTTGAACGAATTGATAACTCCTGCTTTGCAACAATTCGCAATTTGCATGTTATATGGAGTGCCTGGTAACAAGTCAACAATGGTCGGGTCCCTCTTGCAGCAGTGGGGAGTACCTCCCTTGAACTTGGAGCAGTCGCCTTGTTCTGTCGCCTGGGCCCCCACTATGGACCAGATCACCTCTTTCTTAGCCCAGGTCCAACCCAACTGCCAGCCTGGTGCTTGGATGTGTCGGTATTGTTGGAAATTGAACATCGTAACAACTGCCTGAAATTATTGGAAACATGAATGCTGGTGAGATAGTGAAATTCACTTGACAAAGAAATTTAGTGCTATAACAGAAATTGACCAGCCAACTAATTTTCAGAGTAGCAATATAATGAGGTTTAGTTTACTCACGACATATCCATCTGGAGTCCATGACATAAGATCCCACTTTATTGTGATGTTCCCATTCGGGTCAAGTGAATCATATGCCTCTGAAATAAGATAAGATTACTCCAATTGGGAAGGCAAACAAAACTGAAAACTAAAATCTGACAAACAGCTAAATTTAGCATAAGATCTGGATACAATTGAGTCTGAAATGCACTTATCAGATCTATACTATATGAAATTAGTACTTAGCTCTTCAATAATTCCTAAAAAGGGAAGTTATTCAGTGAAACAAACACATCAACCTTCACCAAAAACTCAATAACAACAAAATTCTACTTCAGAGATTCAACATGGGCGATTAAAACACGGATCTGGTCTGAATTTATCTGAATAGTTTGCAATTCCTTATCATATCTATTAAAAGAAGCACCAACATGGCAACAGGTTTACTCAGAATAGCTAGAAGCAGCCAATTGCTGAATCAAGTTTGTAATTACACAAATGCATCGTAACCGAAATTAGTCAAAAGTATAAGTTGGTGGAGATCCAGTACCAATTAAATGCAACAAATGAAGAGAAAAGAGTAGGAAACTAACCAGTGGAAGTCGGACTGGAGAGAAGGATGACAAGGACAAAACAAAGCGTCAATGGAGTGAAAAGCTTAGAAAGGAATCTGGCATTCCCAAACTCCATTTTTGTGTATACAGTATACTGTCTCTGCTGCCACTGAATGCACCAATGTCGGTGGAGAGAAAAGAGAGAAGGAGAAAGGAAGAGTACTAGTTCTGAGATCTGACCATGAAACTTAGAGCATGTGGGTGAGTTTATTTTAGTCTTCTCTTTGGTATAGAGCTTCAGCTCTTCTCCTCTTCTCTCACTGGTACTAGTGTAGGTGAGTTTATTTTACTCTTATTATAAAGCTATAATTAAGAGCTATATGACAGTTGCATTATTGGCTAAAAAGGGACATTTCAACTCCCACATTTTTTTATATTTCTAATCCCCACCGACAGAATCAATGTATCTTCAGAAATTAGCACCAATCTTCAAAAGTTCTTCACCGTCTGATTTCGTTAGGTATAGCGCTGCATTGATATGGTCCAACTTATAAAATAATTGTATTTGAAAATTAATCAGTTGAAACGTGGCAAAAATTGTAGTTTGAAAATTAGTGTTTAATTTACAATAAATAACTAGCAGTATGAAAAATAATTAAGGACGGATTTTAGCATGAAGTTCAAGAAAGTTCCAATATTCTTCTTCCTTGTCTATTTAGGAAAGAAAAAATTAAAAAAAATTTAGACCAGATAATATATTCGCAACAAGGGTTTAACAAGTCACTGACATCAATGTAAATTATCATTTTATTTTCCTTTTCAAAAAGTTGATATTTATTTTTAGATTGTAAACGGTGATGATTATATGTTCATATATTTTTATTTTTATTATATAGACGATTTTTTAGAGGGTAAAGCTAGGTGTCTAACATATCAAAAAAAAATTTCAATGCTTGGCAGGATTTGAATTTCAGTTCTTATAAGAAAATGGCGGTATAATTAACCCATGTGTTGCATTTCGTACTTTTTATTTATTTAAAGTTAAACCAATACAAAACATGCAAATCCCCAATTACAGCAAATGCAATATACTGTTTTGTTTCCTCTATTAAACCAGCTTAGTAAAAAGGTAGTAAGCCCCTAGCATGCTTTTTAAGTCTATATAATATATCATTACAACTTTAACAAATACGATAAATATTCAAAATTGCTTAATTAGGATAATAACATTTTTCTTTCATCATGTCATTACCGGACTATTCAGCATTTTTCTTGTTTTCTTCCATCCCTAAAGAACAATTTATTTAGGGATGTTTTCTTTTGTGAATTTGTGAAGACTGAAGAAGGATAAATTGGTTGAATCAATATTCAATAAAAACTCGTAGTGGTTTATTTTAATAAAGGGAAGATAAAATTGTATTAATTATGGAGAAATAGAAATTTATATGTTTTGATGAAAATAAATTAGAACTTTTAATAATGAAAATGATAGGATGCAATTAATCCTATAAATTTACGAAATACAAATATCATCAATTATTATATAAACAAAATTTATTCATCTCTGCAATCAAATTGAAAATTTTATTCAGACAGAATAAAAGATGTGTCGCTATAGAAAACAAAATATCCAAAAAGTCGATTTAATGTACTAATTTCAGGCTTTCAGCTTAGCATGAGAGACAGAGGTTACCGTAAAATTGTTATTATTATTTTTTTATGAAGAATAATGGTAAATTTTGCATGCGTCATTTTTTTTATAAAACGGGTCAAAATATTTTTTTTTTAAGAGATACTAGGCAGAGACTACCCAGTTAAAACGGGTCAAAATATTCTTATGAACTTTCTAAATATTCCGATAAGTTCTTTGCATACTTTAAAATGCATACCGATCGATTATGCCAGACTTGCCAGTGCATAATTATTTATTATGTTGGTATACATACTTGCATATTGTATCAATACGCACTTACCTATTTCTAACAAAAATACAGCCGTTGACTGCAGTCACACAATTCTTACACTGTTACACACTTACCTATTTTTAATAAAAATACAGCCGTTGACTGTAGTCACACAATTCGAAGTTTTGAACCCAGTAAAAAACACACATTTATACTGCCATCAAATGACAGTGTTATTTTTGTAAAATTAATATTTTGAAACCCTTCGTAATACACAATGGGGGCGTTTGGATCGCTTAGGAATAACTTCTTCTGGAGGTTCGTTTGGATCGTATGGGAACAGGGGCGGAGGCAGGAATTTAGGATTGGGGGGGGGCAGAGATTTCTTGTTTGAAATTTTTACAGGACAAATATAACAAACTGATTGGTACAATGAGTAATTTTGATAGTTTTGAGGGCCGATTTGAAATAGTTTCTTTAAACTATTGGATTTTACAGTTGCTTTCTTACGTGTCCCAGTGAGAAACGAGAGATTTAATAACTGGACTTTTGCATATTGATTTTTTGAGGTCCTTTGAATGACACGGGGGCTAACAGCAATGGTTCTTTAAATGACGGGGTTGCTGAATATTGATTACAGAAGTTGAATCCACTGTTTTAACGTAGTATCTCATAAAATTTTCAAATCATCGGGGAGTCAATGCCCATATCCGCACCCCTATTCCCTCCGCCCCTGTATGGGAATAAGGAAAGAATAAGAATTTTAGAAATAAAACATTGGAAAGTGTGTAACTTTGTGAAGAAAATATTGCTTAGGAATAAGTTATTTCTAGGAAGAAGCTATTCCTAAGCAATCCAAACGCCCCTCTTAGAAATAGTTTATTCCTAGACAATATTTTCTTCCTAAAATTACACACTTCCCAATGTTTTTTTTTTTTTTTTTTTAATTTTTATTCCTTCTTTATTCCCATACGATCCAAACGAGCCCAATTAACATAATTAAGTATTGCAACCTTGAGTATATATTACGCCAATGCATATTTATAAATTTGTTTAAGAAGTTGATAAAAAATAATCACAATGTATATATGAGGTGAACTTAGCGATAAATATATTAATTATTTGAAAAAGTCATGGGAGTTGATCAGTTGAAATATCCCTGTTTGGTCAATAAAACAAAGACAGAGTTCTTAGTTATAGGTTTTAATTTATTGGTAAGTCCAGTGAAATTACCCGAAATAGCACCTTTAATCGTAGTCGTAGAGAGAGAAAATAGAGGGCTATAGTTAAGAAAGCCTCTGATTGTCAGATGTCACATCAAAAATTTCTCAAGCAGCATTGGGTATTTGGGTAAGAAATTCAAAGCGGTACGGTATTTAAAAAATATTTTGGAGATTTGGAGTCTTGGACCATTTGGTGCGCTGAGGAATGAATTGAGATTTCTTTTATTTTCTTTTATGGGTCGTGTCGAAACCAATTTGACAAGGCCAGTTTTATAAGCCGGGCTTGAGAGGCCGAAAAACCACTTTGGGCGAAGATTTGCCTACAAGAGGAGCAACTGAATTACAATTTACAAGGTAGAAAATGAAAAATGAAAAGAAGAAAGGAAGAAAGTTGGATAAAGTTGGCAAAAGTAAACTATGAACAAATCCAGTAATCCACAATCTGCATATGTTTGGATGCACGAAAATAGAACTAGAAAATAGTGGAAAGATAATTAATTTTTGGATTAAATACTCAATTAACTCATAGAGAGGATGAATAAAATAATAATTTATTTAATATTTTTTTTATCTCAATTAGCTCACAGTTACTTTATTTTTCTGATTATACTTGTTTTCAGTCATAAATATTTTCGCAGTCCGGCACATAGCACTCTCTCTGAGGAGCAAATGTATATACAATTATACATAGGCGGATATACACGGGCTAAATGGGGATATCATATCTCGGTTTTTTTAGTTTAAATATGAGTAATGCTAGAATCCAATATATTTGACAGTGTCTGTCAAATTCGATCGAATTTCAAATTATTAGGTTACAACAATCAATACAAACCGCTCTATTTTTTCCATAATGAATTCTCCTTGGAGACCAACTATTACATTTTTTTTGTTATTTTTTGGAATTTAAAAAAAATTCTTAATTTAATTTGTTATGGACCCTCCAATTTTAAAAATTCAAAAAAGATAGTTATGTACTTTTTAAACTAAATCATATTTGATCTCCATAACAATGTAAGGATTATTCTACTATTGACATTTCATAATTCCAATCTAATTATTTTAATATGAGTATTACATTAATTTCGATAATTAATGATCTTCCGTCTACATACATATATCGGATAAGCTTCTTAGATGTGTAGCTTCCCTACAGCAGTGGGAGTGGAGATCATCTCGACTGAAAAAATTAAAAAATAAAAAATGTAAAGAAAATTCTCTTTTTTTCGGCTCATTAAGCCCGTAGGCAAAGAAAAGTCTAGTTTGGAAGGTTGTCTGGATACGGAGTTACGAAGTCTAGGTTTACACGAGCCACAAATATTTAGCATACATTTTATTTTAATTTTTATTTTATTCTAGGGGACTACGTTATATACTTATATGGTATTTATTAGGTTTGACTCAAAATATTCCTTGTCTTACACCGGTCAGAGTATCAGACAGTCTAAAAAAGTGTTAATTTGGAACGTAGTCAGGATTCCGAGAATCAATTAGTACTGAATCACAAGAGGAGGTTTCATCCAAAAAAAAAAAAAAAAAAAAATGCTAGGCCGCAAACTTCCGGTTTTTTAAAACATGGAAACAGTTTTGGTACGTGGCACATCGCTTATCCAATGACCAAGTACAACGAATCGAGCAAACAGGGTGCTTCTTACAACAGTCAAGCAATTGAATTCACACAGGTTTTTCTCTCTCTTATTATTTTATTTGTTTTGGGAAAATAGGATATATATGGATTCATGGAATTGATGAGAAAAAGTTTTTACTTGGGTCTATCACTTTTTGTTGTATAAGAAACAACAATATGGAATTCCAGGTTCAAAAATATAATGTAAAATTCAAATGATCTCTATATTTGTCGTCGATAATTCTACATTAAATTAAGTTTTTTATTATTATTATCAAAGAACATACATGTGATGCTAATAAACTCCCTCAGGTGAAAATGCCCGCGAAGAAAAATATTAATAAATAAACTAACTCATTATTTAATCATATGCATGTGCGAGTATTTTAATAATTAACCATTTATAATGACTTAGAAATTGGAAATTGTGGTTGTCCGCAAAATCAGAAAAATTATGAGCAGAAAATGCAACCCATCTTTTGAAAAGGTGTTGTGATTGGGGTGGACCGGTGGAGAGAGAGAGAGAGAGAGAGAGAGAGAGAGAGAGAGAGAGAACAGTGTGGGGATATTTGTGCCGACTGACTCTTTTTTTTTGAAAAACAGCCGACTGACTTATTGCAAGATGAGGAAAGGAAGTTGGCCACTAAAAAGTGCTACTTTGGAACCATTCATACAAAAAAAGTGTTATCTTGGGCTATCATACAAAAAAGTTTATTTTGTTGTCAATGATTTACTAAAAAATATTTTCGATGATATCGATCGGTACCGTTGTCCGATTCTCGTGTAAAACACGATTGCGCTAGAGTATTTATGTTGTGTCATACTGAGATGAATTACTTTGTCAATCGTATTGAGATGATATGTATTTTGACACGACACGACTAACCCAATCGTGTCATGTCGTGTTGACATGTTGTGTTAATCGTGTTAGAAATTTTATTTAACTGTATTTTACAAACATGATAGAATAATATTGTTGTTAAAAGATATTGAATTTTTTTTCTAACGCATTTGTTTGTTGCTTGAACATATATAAAAAAAATTATAATGTTTAAAGCAATTTAAATATCTATAAAAAAAAAGAAAAAGAGGCTGTACCTACGAACTTCTTTGGTATTTTAGATATTTTGTTTTAGTTAAAAATAATTCCTTAATTTTGATGCAATTTTCTATGATAATTGTAGTAATATAATAAACATTTTTTTTAAATAAATATGAACACAACTTTTTAAATTGTCCCTCTTTTTTTCATTATCATGTTGTCGTGTCTTGTTCATGTTGTTTTACGAGTTGTCAAATCGTTTCAATTTTTAGAGATTTCCAACACGACTAAGACATGACACGATAACAAGTTTGTGTTGTGCCAATTTCGTACTCATGTCGTGTCATTTTGGAGAACGCTATCGATCGATCTTGATATAAAGCTGAATTTATTTTATAAAACAAATAATATGATTATCTGGTATTTAAATATTTAAAATATATATGTCTAGTTTCTAAATGTGTGTATTCAATAAATTTAATTAAATTTATGCATTATAACTGGAAAAAAGACATAAGAGATTACTCGGTGCATTACAAAGAAAAAGAGTTCACACAGCTACCGAAAGAAAATTTTAAAAAGTTGCTCGATGCATGAGGAAGGAAAAAGTGTTTCTAAGTGCAAGACATTAGACATCATATTCTTCTTTATTTATTTATTTTTTAACGAAGTTAGCAAACAATATCATGCCTCAAAAGTTGTTATTTGGAAGATAGGGATAAGGCGATAAGCTGAAGTCTGAAGACAAGTACTGGAGAATTCCAAAGAGTCAAACTGACATAAAGTGCTATTTTGGAAACTACTCCCATTTCTCCATCTTGTTTTTTTGTCCATCTTGTTTGAAGTTTGAATTAGTGTATTGTGTCTACAGTTGGATCTTGAATTATTATAAGATTGGCATGGTCTACATCTGTACCCATGAAGCATAAAATACTGCAAAATAAATTATCGTTGATCTCATTGTGAATCTCGATCCTAGAAAATATGGAGCTATAATATATTTAAATTTGTTATTCAATGTAATACATTTGGAAGCTAAAAACGGTCCCAGATGCCTCCAGAAATCATGGAACACAAGATTGGATCCAGGATGGAATTTTCATATGCCCGTTCCGTTTTTCTTTTTTTTTTTAATTTAAAATCAATACACTGATATTTCTGATTTATTATTTTTTTTTGTAAGAAGTAATAACAATAAGTCGGATTTTAATGAATGCGTTAGTATAGTCTGATATATGCATTCAGAGAAAAATAAAAATAAAAACCGTAGATAATTAATATCCTCCTTGGAATAATGGAATGCTTTCGTTTCAAAAGAGGGAAAAAATGTAAAATGTATTATGTTATTGTTAAAAAGTTCAGAGTAAAATCAGGTCGTTAATTAGATAGACATATATATAGCATGAATTCCTACAAAATTTTGATATTAGCTCGTAATAAGTGAATTAAATTGACCAATTTGATATGAACAATTAAAATTTGGACTGTTTTTTTCGTTAAATATGCTATAATGTAGGTAAAACTCCACATTCATACAATGTAAATTATAAGGACCAGTGACCAGATGTTTATATAAAGACAGTATTTTGTTAGAATTAATAATTTTTATAAACAACTAAAACACCTAATTTTGATTATATTAGCATTAAAGCAGTTATAATAATAATAATAATAATAATAATAATAATTATTATTATTATTATTATTATTATTATTATTAAAGTTTTTGTGGGGCAAGGCCCGGGTATTCCAAAATCAATATTGGTGTCAACGGTCATCTGTGCCGAACACATTATAAATATTATTCCAAAATCAATAAACATTATAAATATTATTTATTCTTATTGAAGCGCGTCTTCCTAAATTGTAACTATTCAAATTATTAACAGATTGAAATTATGATGAAATTTTACTGCGCGCATTATAAATCTCTCCAATTGGCTCAGGAAAAAAAAATTCGCACACAAGACGTCAAGTCCACAAGATTCTTTCTAATTAAAGAATTAGAAATATTTGTAGAATAATTATCATATCGTATCATCTTTAACAAAATGGATGATTTTTCAAAATTCAATAACTTCTTTATTGTACATACGTGTAGTATTGCATGTGCTGTTTTATCTATATTTTTCTATGCTAGTAATTTTCTATGTATAAATTTGTGCAATTTAAACAGCAATATGAATATATCCATCCTATAAGATCTTACAAGCGGATTAACATGTCTAAAAGTCACAATAATTCATGAGAAACGTTACAGTTTACGTGTAGCTAGGATGGGGTTTGTCATACACACAACCGTTCTCAAGTTTAAACTATAAATATGTCACACCCCCGCATCCTAAGGCCGTTTAGAGCTGCTGAGGTGTGACATAAACTAAACCCAAGGGTTATATGCAAAGGTTAATTTTTTTTTTTTTTATAACAGAACGCCATAGATCCCAAAAATATTTGTGTACAAGATATCAAGCCAAAACATATTTCACATTATTTATTTTACATCCACTGAGCTGAGATTACTAACTCGGTTAGTATCTCGCTTCATCCCAATATTATACATATTATACAAATATATTGTTTGTTTTCAAACCAAGCCAAGTACCAACAAAATATCATACAAGCAACACCCTAGTAGGAGTCTTCTCGCTTACGTTTGCGAGGAAGGTTCCTGTTCCGGCACCATGCCGTCACTAGGGCTTGACGGGCCAGGAGTTTTAAAATACAAATACACATATACTTCAGGCAGGGCTTCAAGACTAACGAGGAGCGTGGAATCAGCATCTACACTAGGGATCCTAACTTTAAACTTCAGGAGCGAACACTCAAACGTAGCAATCGCGGACCTGGTCAGGCTGCGCGTTTCCTGGAACCCCCAATTTATTGAGGCAAACAAACAAACATGTGAGACGTAATTCTCAGTGTGGCTTTTAGTTCCAGTTACACGGTTCTTTATATGGATCCGAGAACAGGAATTAATTCCCCAAATAATTGATTATAATGCAAAATCAAATATGTTTAAACAAGTTAATTTCATACCGAAGGCACCAGACGAATTGGGCCTATCACTGGCATGCTGCAATATGCAATATGCAACAGAATAGAAACAAGCATAGCCAAGCATATTATTATCATAATAACATACACTCCAGTTCTCAAGGCCTACAGAATCAAGGAGAACTGTTCCCAAACCATTGGTTTCAAACCACATGGTACAAAACAAGCAGAGGGAATATCCAGTAGCAATAGCGCTAGTACTCTGGCCGGGTCGGTGGCCAAACTGAAATAACACCGGTTGAGTGAGTTATACATATACATAAAGTGTTATGCTGACTGAATTTCATATGGTTTCATTTTCCAGTCAAGTCTGTCTATCATTAGATAGAATAATATATCAAATTCCTTGAAACCATTCCAGTCCTTTTTAAGTCTGAATTATTTCAAATTATCTTTCAAACGAATTATTCAAAATCAGACTTATTTAATCTCAACAGAACAAATGATATATAATATCAACATGCAATTTATTCTTTTTGGGGTTCTATTTGCTAAATGCGCAATCGAATGCATTTAAAATGAATTCTCAACATGCTATGCATGGAATTTAAAGTTACCGACTGTCCAGATTCTAAAAAAGAGTCCGTGTAAATCCACACCTTCAAAGTCAGGTTGGGGCGAAGCTCCGCTAGCGGGTCCTGTTCATAATTATAGATCAAGGTCCGTTAATATCTGTTTAACGGTGTTCTATAATCCATTGAGTGGACTAACGCTAAACATGTGCTGGTTCTTAACTAATTAACCGCTTAGTTGATTTCAAGTCCAAAACAAAATTATTTTAGTTACTTGCCTGATCGTTTTAATTTATCATTAATACTGTAATTAATTGCTTGTCCAGATAAACAGAATTATAATTATTATTCCATAATAATTATATCGAGATCAGAATCAGTCTCATAATACAGAATCACATATTTTCAAGCAACAATTAACAGTAAATCAGAAATTAAGAACCAAATAACTAAACTCAAAAATACAATTTAAGTATAATTTGCGGGATTAGAATAGTCTGTATTATTTTATTTGCCACAGTATCTGTTCAATTAGCAGACTTAATCTCATCATATCCCTAAAATCCGACTATCGAAAATTAGACTAATTTTAATGGGTCCAAGTCTTTTAGTCTAATGTTAATCAAGCTCAACAGATTTGCAGTTAATTGGACTTTAATTAAATCCGAAAGTCTAATTTTCAAAAGCTTAAACAAAATCCGAAATTCACTTAATTTCAGCCCACAAAAATTTTCTCTAATCTCGGCCTGCACAGAAAGCCCAACAGGAATAAATAAAGAGAGCTCAAAGGATTAAATCCGGCCCAACTTTAATAAAAATTTTCTCAGCCCAAATGATTCGGCCCAAAAAAAATTTCAGCGCACAATCGGCTGAACCCAGTCAGCCTGACCCAGCTGACTGAGGCAGTCCGTAACGAGTCCGACACAAGATAATCGGATCCAACTCCGACCCAATAACATTTAAACATCAGTCCAATCCTATCCGACAGCCTCCATACTTACAAATAAGCCCAAAACTTTTCCTGAGCCCTTAAATTTCACATTTCAGCCTACAGTTTTACATATATCCTTTATATGTCACATATAAGCCCTCACAAATTTGCATTTCAACCCTCAGAAATTATTTTTATTCACAATTTCATCCCTGAGCTTGCGACAGAGTCATACCAAGCATACCAGAGTCCTCAAAACAGTACCAGTAACTGGTACCAACAAAAATTCAACTCAAAACCTTCCTTAAAAACATGCTCATGCATCCTAAACATGACATGCACCCATTTAATGCATATAAGCCCATAATTTTTACACAATTTGTACTGAAATGCACAAATTAAAGTCTAATTTCTAATCAGTTCATGTCACAGGATATGCAAGTAACCACCAAACACCAACCATGTAAAGAATGAAATTCTAGCATGCACTGTTTGTAAGCAAAATTGCCTAACTCAATTTCTCCAATTTCAGCCTAAACACAAGCATCACAGATCATCTATTTTTTTTTTAACAACAAAATAGCACTCACATTCTTAAACAACACAGTGAGCAACAGACCGAGTTCAAGCATTCTAAAGACCATCAGTTCCTTAAATCGACAAGTACCCACATCATCAGGCAAAACAGTGAGCAATAGATCAAATTCAAGTATCATACAGACTACAATTAACTTAATTAATACCTAAAACCAACAATCTAAAGTGAACCTTGCTCTAACAAGTAACAACCATTAATCATCATTTTAATTCAAGAAATTAAATCCAACAAAGGGAGTATACCTTGCTCGTGAGCCGTTACAAACCTTCTCAAGCACTCAAGGATAATCAAGGCTAAGATCAATGCCAAACTGATCAAGAAAAGGGACAATTTCATACACTGTCTCCTTACAAACAAAATTCTAAGAATTAGTTTTAACTATCGAAATTAAACCAAATTAATTCAAAGAATTGACAGAGGCGTAAAAGGATTACCTTCCCTAGTTCTCGGTTCCTCCTTTCTTCCTCCACAGAAACCCCAAATCAAAACCCTAATCTCGACCCAATTTAAATACTTACCTCAGATAAAAGAAAGGAGAAGGGAAGAACGAAGCTAAGAAGGTAAAAACGCCACGTCGACCAAGCATTCAAGGCTTGACAGCCGTCATTGGACACAGAGAAGAGGAGAAGGTCTCCTCGTGCCAAATTACGCGACAGACAAGAGATACTAAACCTCCATTGGGCAACACAGAGCCCACCTCACACCCATCAAATCGCAACACAACACGAGGGTCAGTACCACGCTGTGGTGGGGTTTTAATCGAAGAAAAGAAATGGAGAGGCGAAGAAATCGCCAAGTCAGAGAAGGGAGACGAGGCAGAAGGAAGAGACAACTCGTCTCTCTCTCTCTTTTTTATTATATTAACCCCAGATCCTTTGTGGCTGATCCAATATGGCTAATTATGTAAAAATTTTCTGACAAGCTAATTTGTAAATTAGCTATTTCACTAATTTAATTCAAATCCAATCGTACAGAAGTCAGATCTTTGTGGCAAATATACAGAAAATATTCTTAATTTTCATAAAACATTTCCAAACTTTCAGATTACTGATCCCAGCAAATTTTACTGTTACTAAATTAAATTATTTAATTTCTTGATCATATAATTCGTGATTAATAATAATCATGATTATTCAGACAGAATTAGAACTTGATTATCAACTAACGATTACTTATCTTACAATCCACCCCCCTTAAAAAAAATCGTTCAGTCCCCTGAACGATACTTACTCACTGGAATAATTATGGGTATTGTTCACGAATACGGTCTTCTAATTCCCAAGTTGCTTCTTTCTGAGAGTGTCGTCCCCATTGAACGAGTACCAAAGGCATAGATTTCGTTCTTAGCTGCTGAATTTTATGATCCATAATTCTGATTGGCTTTTCTTGGTAGGTGAGGTCTGGTTCTACTATCAAATCAGAGAACTTTACTCTGTGAATTGGATCGTGAATATATCTTCGCAATTGCGACACATGAAAAACAGGATGCACTTGTGACAATTCCACTGGTAATTCCAATTCATATGCTACTTCCCCAACTCTTTTGGAAATTACAAAGGGTCCAATATATCGCAGACTCAATTTTCCTGATACTCCAAATCTTTTGATCCCTTTCATTGGAGAAATTTTAACCAACGCTTGTTTCCCAGGTTCAAAATGAACAGGTCTCCTTTTTGTGTCCGCATATCTTTTATATCGCTCTTGGGCCGCTTGCAGTTTCTGTAAAACAATTTGAATCTTTTCTGTACATTCAGTTACCAATTGAGGTCCAGTTGGGTCTGTTAATCCTTTAGGTTTCCACCACAACGGTGTTCTACAAGCTTCTCCATACAGGGCTTCAAAAGGTGACATGCCGATACTAGCATGATAACTATTGTTATAAGCGAATTCAGCTAAATGTAGATATTGTATCCATGATCCGCCGAAACTAATTATACATGCTCGCAACATATCTTCAAGGGTTTGATTAGTTCTTTCGGTTTGTCCATCAGTTTGAGGATGATGGGCGGTACTGAATTTAACTCGTGATCCCATTGTCTTTTGAAATTTGGACCAAAATTTTGAAGTAAAACGAGTATCACGATCCGAAATGATTTCTCATGGACAACCTTGATATTTAAACTGATATTTCAGGAATAATTCCGCCAAATCGGGTCCTGAATAGTCCATTCTCAACGGTATAAAGTGTGAGATTTTCGTCAAACGATCCACGATAACCCAAATTGAATCAAAATTTCCAGGCGTACATGGTAATCCTGAAATAAAATCCATGGTAATTGACTCAAATTTGCTAGTGGGTCGTTCCATTAGTTGCAATAATCCAGCCGGCTTCTGTTTATCTGCCTTAACTTGTTGACATACGTAACAACGACGTACGTAATCAGCTACTTCTTGCTTCATTCGTGGCCACCAAAAGTTCTTTTTAAGATCTTGGTACATGTTGACTTCTCCTGGGTGAATAGAATACCCTGAGTCATGTGCTTCAGCTAATATCTTTGCCTTAATTTCTTGATTTTGAGGTACGCATACCCTTTCTTGAAATCGTAAAATTCCCATTTCATCCAAGTTAAAAACAGAATTTGGTATATTCTTCGCATTTTCTCGATATTTATCAAAATTACTATCAGCTTCCTGAGCCTGCTGAATTTCCTTCGGCAAGTCCATTTGAATTTCCATCGAGTTTAACAAAATTTTCCATTTACTTTCCTCCTGCGTTTCCTTTGTTTTGATCATAAAGGACTGAACTGTTTTTGGAGAAAATTCTACATTCAGCTCCCATCTTCTCATTTCTTCTAGTAACTGAGGTGCTGTTATTATTAACTGAGCCATATTCACTGTACTCTTTCTACTTAAGGCATCAGCTACAACATTAGCCTTTCCAGCATAATATTGGATATCCAAATCATAATCTTTAATTAACTCCAACCACCGTCTTTGCCTCAAATTCAGTTCCTTTTGAGTAAAAATATACTTTAGATTCTTGTGATCCGTGAGAATTTGACACTTTACTCCATATAGATAATGTCTCCATAATTTGAGGGCAAATACTACCGCTGCTAATTCTAAATCGTGAGTTGGATAATTCTATTCATGAGGTCGCAATTGTCTAGATCCATACGCAATGATATGTCCATCTTGCGTTAACACGCATCTTAATCCCAATAATGACGCATCAGTATATACCACATAATCTTTTTCCATGATAGGCATTACTAGTACTGGAGCGGAGGTCAACTTTTCCTTGAGTTCTTGAAAGCTTTGGTCTTGCTTTTCTCCCCATGTAAACTTAATCTCTTTTTGTAACAATTGAGTAAGTGGTTTTGCCAGCTTAGCATAGTTAGGAACAAATCTTCGGTAATACCCAGTTAATCCAAGAAAACTTCGAACTTCCGACGCATTCTTAGGCGGTATCCAATCCACTATTGCTTTAACCTTTTCAGGATCCACCGCTAATCCTTCCTGAGATATAACATGACCAAGGAATGAAATTTGGCTCATCCAAAAGTCACACTTGGATAATTTAGCATATAACTTATGCTGTCGTAGCCTTTCTAGCACCAATCGTAAATGATAGGCATGCTCTTCCAAGTTATGAGAATAAACCAAGATGTCATCGATGAATACTACTACACAAGTATCCAATAAATCTCGGAATACCCGATTCATCAGGTCCATAAAAGCAGCCGGAGCATTGGTCAATCCAAAGGACATGACCAAATACTCATAATGTCCATAGCGACTACGGAAAGCTGTCTTCTCGATATCCTCAGGTTTAATTTTTAATTGATGGTATTCCGTTCGCAAATCAATTTTTGAATAAACGGACGATCCTTGCAATTGATCAAATAGATCATCTATCCTGGGTAATGGGTATTTATTTTTGATAGTAACCTTATTCAATTCACGGTAATCAATACATAACCGCAGAGTTCCATCTTTCTTTTTGACAAATAATACGGGTGCTCCCCATGGGGATGTACTCGGTTGAATAAAACCCTTTTCCAATAATTCTTCCAACTGTATCTTGAGTTCCTTTAATTCTGCAGGGGCCATTCGATAAGGGGCTTTTGAAATGGGTACCGTTCCAGGTTCTAGATCAATAGAGAATTCAATTTCTCGAGATGGAGGTAATCCAACAATTTCTTCAGGAAATACATATGGATAATCCTTTACTATTGAAATAGAAGTTTGATCCACTGCCATAGCATTTACATTGTTTACCGCAATCAACCATGCATTACATCCTGCTGTTACCAAATTCGTTGCTTTTATTGCAGAAATAAAGGGAATTGAGTCTCCAACTTCCTTGCATTTTCAAAATTCCTGTGGCCTGATTTGGAAATGAAAATCGTACTTCTCTTTTTGGGCAATTGATAATTGCGGAATGTTGAGTCAACAAATCAATTCCCAATAAAATATCGTATGTTTTTATATTCATTACCAGTAGGTCAATGTCTAAATCTCGGTTTGCGACACGAATTTGTGATTTAGACACCGAGTTACTTTCTGAATATTTTGTCCCAAAGGAGTTTGTACGTTCATTAATTCATCACCATACTCTATTTTCCAATTATAATTTTGTACAAACGCACTAGAAATTATCGAATGACTACATCCAGTATCAACCAGTGCATAAGCGGGACATCCAGAAATAAGCAACGTACCTGCCAGCAAATTGGTCGTTTCTTTGGGAGGTTCCTGCTCCAATACTTCCTTTGCTCGCAAATCCGTATCCTGAACTTCATTATTTCCAATTTGCACTGCATGGACCACCGGTGCGCTTCTGGTTCTTCCGCCGCCTCGAGAATTTCCTCGTCCCCGAGCTGGAGATGGAGATCATCTCCCTCGATTGAAGCTTCATTTTGGTGTCACACTTCCTTGTGAAGTGGATGGAATTGATTGAGGACAATCTCTTGCCCAGTGTTCCTGACTTTCACAACGAAAACATGCCCGATTTAAGTGTCGACATTGTGATTCTGCATATGGCAATTGGCATCGGCTACACCACACTCATTCGTAAGGCGTTCCCGTCGTCCGGGTGACTGGTACTGGTAATTTTCCAGTTCTACCTCCTTTTCCACGGCCACGTTGAAATTGTTTCCCTTTTATTTGGGCCTTTGTTTTCCTATAATTTTCAACCTGCTCAGCCGCATCCATTAAAGCATCAATTCCTTGATTACTGGCGTTATCAATTACCAAGGCAATGTTAGGATCCAATCTATTTAAATATTGGCGACGATAGCGAAATGCATCATTGCAAATTTCCGGTGCATATTGAGCCCAAGTTAAAAATAAGCTATTGTATTCAGTTACGGAACGATCTCGTTGTCGGAGACTTACAAATTGAGCTCGCATCGCTTCTCGATGCATAATACTCAAAAAGCATTGTCCGAACTGTTCTTCGAACCAATTCCAAGGAATCTGAGTTGTATCACCTTCAAAACTTCTTTTAACACCTTCCCACCAAAATCTTGCAGTATCAGTAAGGTAGTAGGTAGCAAGACCTACATGCCTGTCTAGAGGTGCATGACTTACTTCTAAACGAGATTTTATCGCAGCCAACCATTCTTCGGCGGCTCGATAATCACCTTCTCCAGAAAATTATGATGGTCCTAGTCGAGCGAAGGAATCAAACCTTCTCCGAAATTTTTCTTCCTCATTAGGTCGAGATCCACCACGATCTCTTTCAGCCAATCGTCTTCCTCGATCAAAAGCAGTTAACAAGCGATCAATTTCTTGATCTTGAGGCTCTTGGGGTTGCCTCTCAGTTCCACATCAACCGTGATTCATTTTAACCTTCCATAACAGAAATACCCAGAACAGAATTAGTTAAAACAAAAAGAAGGGGGTAAGATACTTTATCTTTTATCGTTGCGAAATCTTTTCTCTCTTCGTTATCCTAGCGGATGCCACTGTTCCTCAGTCTTGTACACAATTTTGCTCTGATACCACACCATGTCACACCCCCGCATCCTAAGGCCGTTTAGAGCTGCTGAGGTGTGACATAAACTAAACCCAAGGGTTATATGCAAAGGTTAAATTTTTTTTTTTATAACAGAACGCCACAGATCCCAAAATTATTTGTGTACAAGATATCAAGCCAAAACATATTTCACATTATTTATTTTACATCCATTGAGCTGAGATTACTAACTCGGTTAGTATCTCGCTTCATCCCAATATTATACATATTATACAAATATATTGTTTGTTTTCAAGCCAAGCCAAGTACCAACAAAATATCATACAAACAACACCCTAGTAGGAGTCTTCTCGCTTACGTTTGCGAGGAAGGTTCCTGTTCCTGACGGGCCAGGAGTTTTAAAATACAAATACACATATACTTCAGGCAGGACTTCAAGACTAACGAGGAGCGTGGCATCAGCATCTACACTAGGGATCCTAACTTTAAACTTCAGGAGCGAACACTCAAACGTAGCAATCGCGGGCCTGGTCAGGCTGCGCGTTTCCTGGAACCCCCAATTTATTGAGGCAAACAAACAAACAGGTGAGAAGTAATTCTCAGTGTGGATTTTAGTTCCAGTTACACGGTTCTTTATATGGATCCGAGAACATGAATTAATTCCCCAAATAATTGATTATAATGCAAAATCAAATATGTTTAAACAAGTTAATTTCATACCGAAGGCACCAGACGAATTGGGCCTATCACTGGCATGCTGCAATATGCAATATGCAACAGAACAGAATCAAGCATAACCAATCATATTATTATCATAATAACATACACTCCAGTTCTCAAGGCCTACAGAATCAAGGAGAACCGTTCCCAAACCATTGTTTTCAAACCACATGGTACAAAACAAGCAGAGGAAATATCCAGTAGCAATAGCGCTAGTACTCTAGCCGGGTCGGTGGCCAAACCGAAATAACACCGGTTGAGTGAGTTAAACATATACATAAAGTGTTATGCTGACCGAATTTCATATGGTTTCATTTTCCAGTCAAGTCCGTCTATCATTAGATAGAATAATATATCAAATTCCTTGAAACCATTCCAGTCCTTTTTAAGTATGAATTATTTCAAATTATCCTTCAAACGAATTATTCAAAATCAGACTTATTTAATCTCAACAGAACAAATGATATATAATATCAACATGCAGTTTATTCTTTTTGGGGTTCTATTTGCTAAATGCGCAATCGAATGCATTTAAAATAAATTCTCAACATGCTATGCATGGAATTTAAAGTTACCGACTGTCCAGATTCTAATAAAGAGTCCGTGTAAATCCACACCTTCAAAGTCAGGTTGGGGCGAAGCTCCGCTAGCGGGCCCTGTTCATAATTATAGATCAAGGTCCGTTAATATCTGTTTAACGGTGTTCTATAATCCATTGAGTGGACTAACGCTAAACATGTGCTGGTTCTTAATTAATTAACCGCTTAGTTGATTTCAAGTCCAAAACAAAATTATTTTAGTTACTTGCCCGATCGTTTTAATTTATCATTAATATTGTAATTAATTGTTTGTCCAGATAAACAAAATTATAATTATTATTCCATAATAATTATATCGAGATCAGAATCAGTCTCATAATATAGAATCACATATTTTCAAGCAACAATTAACAGTAAATCAGAAATTAAGAACCAAATAACTAAACTCAAAAATACAATTTAAGTATAATTTGCGGGATCAGAATAGTCTGTATTATTTTATTTGCCACAGTATATGTTCAATTAGCAGACTTAATCTCATCATATCCCTAAAATCCGACTATCGAAAATTAGACTAATTTTAATGGGTCCAAGTCTTTTAGTCTAATGTTAATCAAGCTCAACAGATTTGCAGTTAATTAGACTTTAATTAAATCCGAAAGTCTAATTCTCAAAAGCTTAAATAAAATCCGAAATTCAGTTAATTTCAACCCACAAAAATTTTCTCTAATCTCGGCCTGCACAAAAAGCCCAACAGGAATAAATAAAGAGAGCTCAAAGGATTAAATCCGGCCCAACTTTAATAAAAATTTTCTCAGCCCAAAAAAAATTTCAGCGCACACTCGGCTGAACCCAGTCAGCCTGACCCAGCTGACTGAGTCAGTCCGTAACGGGTCCGACACCAGATAATCGGATCCAACTCCGACCCAATAACATTTAAACATCAATCCAATCCAATCCGACAGCCTCCATACTTACAAATAAGCCCAAAACTTTTCCTGAGCCCTTAAATTTCACATTTCAGCCCACAGTTTTACATATATCCTTTATATGTCACATATAAGCCCTCACAAATTTGCATTTCAACCCTCAAAAATTATTTTTATTCACAATTTCATCCCTGAGCTTGCGACAGAGTCATATCAAGCATACCAGAGTCCTCAAAACAGTACCAGTAACTGGTACCAACAAAAATTCAACTCAAAACCTTCCTTAAAAACATGCTCATGCATCCTAAACATGACATGCACCCATTTAGTGCATATAAGCCCACAATTTTTACACAATTTGTACTGAAATGCACAAATTAAAGTCTAATTTCCAATCAGTTCATGTCACAGGACATGCAAGTAACCACCAAACACCAACCATGTAAAGAATGAAATTCTAGCATGCACTGTTTGTAAGCAAAATTGCCTAACTCAATTTCTCCAATTTCAGCCTAAACACAAGCATCACAGATCATCTATTTTTTTTTTAACAACAAAATAGCACTCACATTCTTAAACAACACAGTGAGCAACAGACCGAGTTCAAGCATTCTAAAGACCATCAGTTCCTTAAATCGACAAGTACTCACATCATCAGGCAAAACAGTGAGCAATAGATCAAATTCAAGTATCATACAGACTATAATTAACTTAATTAATACCTAAAACCAACAATCTAAAGTGAACCTTGCTCTAACAACCATTAATCATCATTTTAATTCACAAAATTAAATCCAACAGAGGGAGTATACCTTGCTCGTGAGCCGTTACAAACCTTCTCAAGCACTCAAGGATAATCAAGGCTAAGATCAATACCAAACTGATCAAGAAAAGGGACAATTCCATACACTGTCTCCTTACAAACAAAATTCTAAGAATTAGTTTTAACTATCGAAATTAAACCAAATTAATTCAAAGAATTGACAGAGGCGTAAAAGGATTACCTTCCCTAGTTCTCAGTTCCTCCTTTCTTCCTCCACTGAAACCCCAAATCAAAACCCTAATCTCGACCCAATTTAAATACTTACCTCAGATAAAAGAAAAAGGGAGGAACGAAGCTAAGAAGGTAAAAATGCCACGTCGACCAAGCATTCAAGGCTTGACAGCCGTCATTGGACACAGAGAAGAGGAGAAGGTCTCCTCGTGCCAAATCACGCGACAGACAAGAGATACTAAACCTCCATTGGGCAACACAGAGGCCACCTCACACCCATCGAATCGCAACACAACACGAGGGTCAGTACCACGCTGTGGTGGGGTTTTAATCGGAGAAAAGAAATGGAGAGGCGAAGAAATCGCCAAGTCAGAGAAGGGAGACGAGGCAGAAGGAAGAGACGACTCGTCTCTCTCTCTCTCTCTCTGTTTTTTTTTATTATATTAACCCCAGATCCTTTGTGGCTGATCCAATATGGCTAATTATGTAAAAATCTCTGACAAGCTAATTTGTAAATTAGCTATTTCACTAATTTAATTCAAATCCAATCGTACAGAAGTCAGATCTTTGTGGCAAATATACAGAAAATATTCTTAATTTTCATAGAACATTTCCAAGCTTTCAGATTACTGATCCCAGCAAATTTTACTGTTACTAAATTAAATTATTTAATTTCTTAATCATATAATTCGTGATTAATAATAATCATGATTATTCAGACAGAATTAGAACTTGATTATCAACTAACGATTACTTATCTTACAAATTATTATTTTGAATCGTTCAATGTTTATTCATATTAAAAACTTATAAATAAACAAAAAAATTATTTATTTTTCAATATTTTTTTTTGGAATTTTCAAAATCATTAGTTTTGGAAGGTCCATAATTCTTGTGCCATAGATTTTCTAAAAATATGAAAAAATAGTAAAATTTTTTGAAAAATATAAAAAATAGTTTCTTATAAATTTTCAATTTGAAAAACATATTAAATAGTTCAAATCAGTCGTTTAGATCTTAAAACACGAGAACAAATCTCATCAGAACATTTCTCTTAATTCATCGTCTTGTCCCAATACATGGGTACAATTTTAAAAGAGTTTGTCTTTCTGGGATGTGTACAGTGTACTAATTCGAATGTAAAAGTGAGGGAACGGTGGTGTTCTCCGCACATGAAGTTTTCTGTTTCGGATAGGATATAAAATATAAAAAATATATATATCATTATCAGCCAGGTAGGAAATGATATTGTTGGGCTAATTAATACAACTGCATGTTCCGTGGTGGAAAAACATTCCCTTGTCCTGTAGCAAGTTCCCTTATTTTTCTTGAAGCGGTGGGCTGGAGTGGTGGTTACCTCCTGGTCATTCGCAAAACCAGCTGCGAGCCTCCGACTTGAATGGGCCGCAAAAAAAGAATTGTAAACAAACATTGAAACATATCATGAAGTAATGACCCATCAATTCAGCTGTTATCTCGAATAGAAAATGAGATAAGATTGCGTGTCAGTTTTGTAACTTATGCTTGATATACCCTTTGATATATTTAGCATGGATCCTGGGAGTAAATTAAAACCGGAGAAGATAGCCGCCTGAAAACTAAAAAGAGACAGAAAATTCGTTAGAAAGGGACCCACGGTGAGAGAATCGGTCAATAAACCACAGTACAGAGGCGGGAAAGTTTGGTTTTAAGTTTTAACGTACTTGTCTAAATTGCAATTCTTCGAGAAGTATATCGCAATTTTTATTTTATTTTGTAAAAATTGCAATATGCAGTGAATTTTGTTATGTTCTACCATGTGAGATGAGATACTAGATAGCATCTGCTACATTTATTCATTGATCTGTTAACCTACGTTGCAACAAAACATAAAATAAAAATAAAATAAATATCATCTGCAAAACTTAGTAATCATTATTTAACGATGTTTTTTTTTTTTTTTTAAGGTTCAAGATATGGCAAATCGAAAACCATATAAACTCAATTCATGTAATTTGTTTTTTAAACACTGATAATTTTTTTTTCCCCTCCCTCTCAGGTTCCTATTTGCATCCCCTTCTTCTCATTTAGTTTATCAAACAAAGCTGAAATTTAATTTTGAAATTAGCAACAAGTTCGCATAATCAAAAGAGAAAATTGGACAAGAGAAATAATCCGGATAAGAATAAGTACCAAATTCCTTATTCTTGTACAACCCGAACAACCATAGAATAAAAAAATTTTGGCCCTTATTCATATTCTAATAAAACTAGTGGGTGTGTTTGGATGAGAGGTTGAATAAGAAATAACAATTAGAATTTCGAAATACATGCTTGTCCAAATTCTTTATTCTAATTTTATGATTTTGTTAGAATATGAATAAGGGTCTAAATTTCTTATTCTTGTGTTGTTTGGGTTGCACAAGAATAAAGAATTTGGAGCTTATTCTTATCCGAATCCTTATTCTTGCGCATCCAAACACACGGTATAAGAATAAGGAATTTGGACATGCACACATTCCGAAATCCTTATTCGACCGTGTATCCAAACACACCCATTGTATATAGTGTTTATTTCATACGAAAACATTTTTATACATAATATTATATACACATGATATATTTTTTGGCAAAAACCATGCGGGTATTATTATGTAAATAATGTTATATTCACATTGTGTCTATTTACTATTTAGAGTTAAATCGACTCTAAATTCATACGCCAGTATTATTGTTTTACTGAAGTTTTATCCCATATAATTTTTGAACTATTAAATTATCGTTACTAAGGTTGCTAAATGCTTTTTAAAAAACTTGTAAGACAAAAACAATTTAAATGCGTAAATTATTTGAACCAATTACAGACACATTTACTAATTGTAGACTCATCAATGTCATGTATAGCACATTCTGCCATATACAAGATACTATCTGCAACCAAAAATATGTTTGCTATTTTTTTTTATAAAAAAAAAGGCATTAAAACTATTAGTCATGCACAAAACTCCTCAAACCATGCATGATGAAAACGCCAAATTAAAAATATAAAACCAACCAAATTATACAAATAAACTTTCGAGTATTAATGACATGACAACATAAATGCTAGAAATCAAAACAGCATAGACCATAAAAAGATGGATAAGAAACATTAAAACCAAATAACATAACTTAATCCATAAAAAGATGGATAGAAAATCGTAATAATCCATATTAATTCCATAAAGATTATTTGTAACAAGAAAGTTGACAAAATGGAGAATATGAGATAAATTAAAAGAAGTTTGTAACATGCACTCGAATTCAAAGAGACGGAGAAATTGATGACACAAGAGAGAAATTTTTACCACACTTACCGGATTTAACACACAATTCAAAGAGACGAACGAGGTTGCACTTTTTGACGAAAATTGAAGAGCGATCGAAAATGATGGGTTTCACACTCGTAACAATCATAGAAATCATGGAGAGATCGAGAGAGAAAGAGAGTCTCGTTGGAAGAGAGGACGAACTGAAAGGTTGGGAAATGCTTTTAAAGAGTACAAATGTTTTCACCGCCTTAAAAGCAAATACTAAGAAGAGGCGGTGGGAGACTGGGAGGCGATTTATTTGACCTATTGGTCAACTCTTAATATTTTTTAAGACTCCAACAATTTAAAATTTTTAATGACATAATATTTTACTATTGATTTATTCAAATATATTTTTGAATACTCTAATTTTTTATGAACACTTAATGCTAGAGCTGACAATTAAAAATTTATATAGGCACATTTAAAAATATTTTAGTTTTAATTAAAATTAAGTATTACCGTAAATCAAGATCGCATCACACACTAATTAACTAAGATTCCATCAAAACTAAATTAAAATACTTTATTGTTTAGTATGAAGTAAGAGAAATAACTAAGAAATTTCAGTTATAACAAATTATTAAAAGAAATACAACAGAACAATATTTATCACTTGGGTATAATCTTGTTACTAATTTATTTGAAGAGTTGTTAGAGAAAATTAGTTACTGCCCACAAGGCCACAACAATTCTCATAAGTAAGAGTACTTCTGTCTCATAGATTTTGTTTTAGTACTATACTGTTCAAGTAAAATTAAAAACGTGTCCAAAGCAGTACCCTTCAATTGTGGGTCCATCAACAAAAACTATAAATAATAACAAAATAGGACTTTTTTGTTAATTAGCGGCTCCCTACCCCACTCTGTACATGTACTGTGGGCCTATGCCGTATGGGCTTTCCCCCTGGACACAGTCCCGATTCATTCAACTCAACTCTTTTGAGTTACTATCGCCAAATCACCTGCGAAATTACAAATAGCCTATGTCTATGTACGGCGTATTTAGAACCCCCCATAAATACCTCCCCATGCATATTGAACAGAATTCATACAACTTGCTATATTAGGGTTTCTCTTTTCTAGTTCCTTAACATTGTTGAGTGTTCTTGAGATTCAAGTAATAGTCATGAGTGCCGCATTGCTCAGCAGCATCAGCTTAGCACCGCCTCTGGTACCGAATGGGGAGCCTGAAAGCATGCAGATGCCGGTTATTGACTTCAGCAAGTTGCAGCAGACAGATGGTAGTAGGTTGGCCGTGATAAGAGACGTTGAGACTGCATGTAGAGAGATAGGCTGCTTCCAGGTTTGATTTTGTTAAAACCTGCAATGAAAATTGATTGTCAAGTTCATCTATATTATCCTGTTTGGCTTAGATTAATTTACTAATTTGAATGGTGCATGCAGGTCTATGTGTGTAAGGATGTTCAGTGATAGCATAAAAAGGCAGCTTATAAACACAATAATGTTCTGCTTATTCAAATTTATTGCGAAATTAAGCAATAAAATTTTGCAACAGCCCACATTGGGTGTATATTTTTTTCTATATCATTTCAAAGGCCCAACATAGAAACGTTTGCTGTTTGCACTCGAATAATAGGATTTTAGTTAACAAACAGGGAATTATATACACATAAATTTAATACGGAGCTTTACACACATATGTATAGATAAATATAAAATTATAAACGACATGCAAGCATTCCACAAATACCCTGCTGCGTTAAATGAATTTATACCATTAGTAGGTCATTTACCTTCAAAAACTTTCAGCTAATACAACAAAAGGGGGGGGGGGGGGGGGAATCAACTATATAAACATGAAACTACCTTTTACATGAATATTTTATTTTATTTATTTTATTTTTTCAAATCAGTGGTCCAAATCCACTAATTTTCATTCAATGAAAACAAAAATTTGTACAAAATTAGATTTTGTATATGTCAATGCTAATCTGAACATCATTTACTCAGGTAATAAACCATGGAATAAGCAAGTCTGTTATGGAGGGAGCACTATCAGCAGCAAATGACTTTTTCGAATCACCTGCTGAATCAAAGGCTATGTTCACGTCACCTGATATAACCAAACCAGTTCGTTATGATTGCTCGAATGAAGGCATCAACAAATCTAGGTCATATCTGAAGCATTATGCCCACCCCTTGGAAGAGTGGATTAAGTTTTGGCCCCGAGAGCCGCCAAGCTACAGGTACATATTCACATTTATCAGTCATGTTCCAAAATGGCATATTTAAACAAAATCATGTTGTTATAAGCAAAAGAACTAATCCAGTTTATATCATCCTTGATTCGTGTACATAAAATAAGTTTTGCTTCTTTTCAGGATAAAGATGGGACAATATGCAGTAGAAATAAGGAGAGTCGCTCTTTGTCTAATGCATGCAATTCTCCAAAGTCTAGGTCTTGGCCAGGCATATCTAGGGACAAAACTGGAAGAAGGAATCCAACTTCTGGCAGTCAACTCCTATCCACAGTCAACCCAAACAGGTGTCACTCTGGGACTGGACCCACATTCTGACTACGGCTTCATAACGATCCTCCTTCCCAGCTGCCCTGGTCTTGAGGTAATGGACCCCAAGACCAAGGTCTGGATGTCAGTACTACAGCCAGAAGATACACTGCATGTGCACATTGGAGATCATTTGGAGGCGCTTAGCAATGGCAAGTATCGCACGGTAGTGCACAGAGCAGTCCTGAATAGTGAAAATAGTAGGGTTTCTATCGCCAGTATTCATGGCTTGGCCATGAACGAGAAGGTGAGGAGTGCGGAGGAATTGGTGGACGAACAAAACCCGGCAATGTACAAGGAAAGCAGCTTCAGGGACTTTCTGGACTTTTTACCCTCCAATGACACAAAAAATAAGAGCTATATCGACAGTCTCAGAATAGGCGCAGCTGAATAATTATAGTGACAAAATTTCCAAATCTGCCCCCCATAATGCCCAGATATGAAAACTTATACTATAATATAATAACCTCGCAAAGCATGAGACATGCCTTTTATCCCTAAACTGGTGATCCAGTATGTTAGAAAAATGTGAGGGTACTTGGGCTGTCTTTTTTAAGAGGTTCAGTTTTTTCGCTTTTAGTTTTGCAGGGTTATAACATAAGTTGTCACTAAACTAAAGGATAGCAGTATAACAGTATCTACTTTGAATGTAAATTACTGAGATGGCTACTACAACTTGTAAGATTATAGTCTAATGTTGTATGAGAATTACCTATTTTAGTACAAGTTTTTATAAGATTATAGTTTCTTTTCTTGGGGGGCTTGAATGTTGCTTAAGAGTATTCAATAAACATCAGAAAAATTGACTTGTCATATGTTATGCTATTAAATGGTCAATGTTAATATGACGTCAATTGATTTGATTTTGCTAAAGTAACAGAACTACGAGCAAACTAACTTGCATACAGATCACAAAAATTGGATTTATCCGATTTGACCAGTTTGTTTTTAACTCAGTTATCTTCTGATATAAGTGGGTATATATGGAAAGAATATGTTATTTGTATGAAGAGTTTTTAGTGGATATATTAGCATAAATTACATATACCATACCAACTGGCAGCCTATTGCATCGTCTGAATTTTACTGAGAAACCACAAAGAAAAGCTCAAATCTTAGAAAGAAGCAAAAATTTTCCATCATGGTGGCATCTAAATGTTTCATCAAAGAAAATTTTCATCAAGTGAAAAATTAGGTAAAAACATAAACATTCAAAAGGATCTAGTAAATGAGTGTTTTCCAGTTACCCAAAAATTCTAGTTTAAATAAGCACATATACAGAATGATTTGCATTTTTCAGGTAAGCACCAGTTTAATATTAGCGATATTTTTTAGTAAAGTATTTGTTGAAAATCATCACGGATTTGAGCAATCATCGAATCAAATTCAGCAAATTTGTAATTATTACAGAACGACACAATCAGAAAATAGTAGTTTTGTTTAAGCATACCTTGATTGATGTCGATTCAGATCACTAATTTCTCGATCAAACAGCACCTTAAATTTCAGAAAAATAAATGGAGCAGATCCTTCAAATATTAGAATTTAGAACCTCAGACGACAGGAGAGGGAACTGCTCCGATGATTGTAGTAATCCTTTTTGTGGACCGAGTCGAAGGCCCAGTCCACTCACCACTCGGTGAGTAAAAGGCTAATTTGGGCCGAAACGTACATACATTAGAGAACCTCTGCTATGGCCTATGGGCCTATGGCACTGCTTATATTTAGGGCAAAATCATTGCAGGAATTATAACCACCATCGGCAAATAAACCATCGCGAGCCATCGCTAAACACAAAGTGAACACATACAACAAACAAGATAAACATATAGACTAACAAAGTGAACACTTACAAACAAATAAGTATTGTCATCTTTTGTTCAGATTTTTATATGTATATTGAACTTATTTTTATTAAACTTACTTGTTTGTATGTGCTCACTTTGATCACTATATATGTTCACCTTGTCTATTCTATGTGTTCACTTTATATTTAGCGATGGCAGGGATGGTAAAACTGAAGATGGCAGTAATCAATTTTCAAATCATTGACATCACATACCCTCTAATCTTCTCTAATTGTACATTTACCCTTGTAATTTTTAATTTTGTATATTTACCCTTGTAATCATGTCTTTTGACTTCTATCCAATTTTATCCTTTTCATTAAATATAATAATTTTTTAATTTTAAAAAATCTTTTTCTAAAATTAATGACCAACATGTCCTCCTCCTTATTTCCTATGGGACTGTTCATATTCCCGCCTAAACAAAACTCCACCGGCGATAAAATAGGAATTAACACTACATATGTGCAGGTAGCGATTTACTTTCTTAAAATCTGGTAAGCAATCAAATGTGCAGATTATTAGTGACTCGCAAGGGTAATGATATCACTTGAGGATATCCAGGATGGTGCCATCTAATGGCGATATTTGGAAACATTTAAAAGCTACCATCATTTTCTTTTTACTTCACTTCATTAGATATATTGGTTGATGATAATATACAAATTGAGCCATCTAAGCTAAACACAAATGGAGAACAAGAAGTGTAAAGAAGATGGTTTTAGTTTTTTTAGTTTTTTTTTTTTTTTTTTTTTTTTTGTGAAAAATCAGAGCCAGGAAGGGCCTATTCATTATAACAAAAAAGCCAGCGTAATTTTGTTACCAATGCCAGACTCAGTGGTACACCTACAACTTCTTACTCAGTTTTGGTTTTACAACCATAATTTTTTTTTTTAAAAAAAAAATCCTAAGGACTAAGCTGGCAAGAAAATTTGCATCATTATTTTAGCTGCTGGTATCAATGACCTTGTAGATGTGAACCTTCATCTCTAGCTTTTCCTTGCAAGTTAACTCAAATACACACCAGTCACCAACCTCCAAGTTGTTGTCGCGAGCAAAATCGAACCACCCCTTGTTAATGTACCACTGAGTCTGGTATTGGCAGCTATACCAGCACTCAACTCTCCACCTGTTACTTTCTTGTGGAAGCCGCAAGGTCATCGTGCAGTGCTTTGTGGGGAGGTTATCCCTTGCAAATTTAGCCAAAATGTTCTGCAACAAGAATACATTCATTATAATACCAGTAATGCACTAATTAGTTGTTGGATTCCCTCCTCATATAGCTTTATTTATTTGTTGTAATATTATAAAGCTGTAGTGACTAATGTGTAAATTAACTTTAGTCTAATAAAACAGTGAAAAATCGGATGGGTGAACTGATCCCTCCACCAAAAATATCATGTCTCCTCTCTGTTGTGTTGTGCCTTGTGCGAACCAAAAATTTCCATCTCCCTTTATCTTTGATCTCTGTACCAAATCCTTAACCACATCTCTCTCTCCTCTCTTTTTTTTTTTTGAATAAAAAATGGGGGTCAAGCCCCTCATCTTTCCATTAAAAAAATGTTACAATCTCTCTCCTCTCTACTCTCAACATTAGTTTTATATTTACTTATGCACTAGTTGTTTTTTTGTATGTTTGGAAAGATTACCTTGGAATTTAACTTGAGCGATGATTGTCAATAATTTACATTGTCAAATGATTTTCCCTAATAGTTATTAATCCATATCTATTTAACAATTTATATTATTCTATTAATGTACTCGTAATTTTATCCTCTAATGCCTCCTTTGTGATTAATTTGGTCGGCAGAAAGTAATAATTCTGTCTAGTCTTACCACTAGCTTACTGTATCAGTATTGGTCTAAAAATTGTATTATAATAGATGAAATACAACAGGGACTTTTTGGTATGCAGAAACGAAATAATCAGGCCTTACCAAGCAAAACCTTCTCTGGACATTGGTTTCTGTCATTCTCTTGGCAAAATGTGGATTTTCGGATCTGAACATGGAAACTTGGTGTGGTATTTTCTCTCTATTGGTCACTGGCCTCCGAACTGATACAAATCTGGATTTAGAAGCATATTTTGTAGTAGCCTCATTATCTGAATTGCCTGAGTTGTCTGTTTCTAGAGTTCGAAAATATTAAAAAAAAAATGTATTAAAGAACATAAGGATGCAAATTGATTTAGTCATTTTGGTAATTCACCATGTCCAATATTTATTTTATTTTTAAATTAATCAGTTTACATTGACCAGATAGACAATCTGTCTCATGAGGTCGACATAAAAGACCAATTAATGTTCAGTAATATGAAATTTCCATGAAGGAAGAGGCACTGATGCAAGAGCAATTTGTTACAATTCATCGTATCTCCTGTGTTAATTTTGTATAAGAAAATAAGTATAAGAAAGATGAAGAGATTTTACCACGTTTAACTCGTAAAATTGTTGAACATTGTCCCTTTGCTTCGTCAGCATTATCATGGAAGATACCCGAGGAAATAGATATCACCTCTACTAGAACTGGGGGTGGGGCCACTATTTCCACTGAATCAGTAGTCTGGCTTTCTTCTTCAGTGTAACTCGACAGTTTACTGCTCTGACCTGTCTTTCTTTCAGAAATTATTCCTGGCCAGTTAAAATTGTCATAAAAATATTGCTTTTCTTTCCTCTATATTTTCTTCCTATTCTAAGATGTTGTCCAATATATCTGTCCTAGGTACACCGGCAGCTAAGCATACAGTCTTGGCCAATTTTAGCGTAACTAATAAAATAAAACCAGCTGTGGTACAAAGAGTCTTACGAATAGTCTTCTGAGCAGACTTCATACAAGTCTTCATAATCTTGGTAGTATAATCAGCTGCAGCCTCCTCCTCATCATAGTAGACATTCAGAGCCCTGGCTCTGTGCTTGCCTCTGGTTCTCTGACTGGGGGAGTCCCGAGATGGATTGAGATACCTGACTCCTTTGGTTGCTCTACCACCCTTTTGAACCATCACCGCATCGCTGTTGCCACTGCCACTCCCTTGTCCTACCTCCATGCCTTTGTTTTGTAACTCTTTGAGAATCTTGAGATGATCCTTCGGGGCTTTTCTTTTAGCTTCAGTTATCCGAAAAATGATGCAAATTGATTCAGTCATTTTGGGAATTTACCATTTTAAATATATGTTTTATTTTTAATTATCCAGTTTATATTGCGGAGATAGTAGATCTGTTGGCATGAGGTTGACATAGCAAATAAATTAATGTTCAGCAATAAGGAATTTCCATATAAGTAAAAAAAGTAATGGCATATTGCAAGTTTTTATAATACATAACAAAAATGGTTGGATAACTCCTGTGTCAATTTCGTTGGAGAAATTAATTATTAGAAGAAGAGATGTACCCTTGTTGACTCGCAAATTTGGTGAACATAGGCCCTCTTCTTCATCACCATTATCATGGGAGGAACCCGAGGAAATAGATATCATCTCTCTCTGGAGTGTGGCTGGGGCCACTTCATCATGCACAGGATCAGTGCTCAAGTTTACTTCCTCTGTATGACTCGACTCTTTTCTGGTCCGACCTGTCTTATAAGAATATTAGTCTTGGCTAGTTGCAACAATCATTAAAATTTGCTTTTCTTCCACTTTTTGTTTCTCTTCTGAGATTTTGGATAACATGCTGTCCATATATCTATCCTAGGCACACCATCAGCTAAGCACACGGTTATAAGTCTTAGTCTTAGTCAATTTTACCACAATTAATAAAAGAAAAAATACCAGCTAGATCCCGGTACTCTCCAACTGGTACAATATTGTTGTATTATGATAGACGTCAAATTTTTATTAATAATGAATATAATTTATAGAGTAGGTGTACCATGTTTTTCTATATAGATTTCTCGAACAAGAAAAACAAGTCGAATCCATGGTTGTACAAGTCAAGATTAGCAAAATTCAACCTTTTTGAAATTCTCAATTAAGATTATATTCTTCTTGGATTTGGATCAGGTTAGGGTTCAGCTTGGTGGCTTGATTTATGTAGAATCAATTTTTGCTAGATTTCCTTTTTACTAGGAGCTCTTAATTAGCTCATTTACCAGTAAGTATTTGAACATGACCAAACCTTGTACAAGCAAAATACAGTTAGTGCTTCTATATTCTGCACTGTCTCACACTAACACAATCGAAGGGGTACAGAACTAATATCTTACCCTTTGCAGTCCTGCTGCAAGCCGAAATAAACTCGACGGAATCATCTTTTTTATTTCCAGTACTGCCCTTCGATGGTACTTCTCTAGCATATGCAACATATCTGGAGCCAGACAGGTCAGCATCATTGGCAAATTGAGCAGCATTTCCACCGGACTGACTCGAGGTCTTCATAAGCTCAGGTGGGGTTAGCTTTCTTTTTTGGACTGGACCACTACATTCTTCCAAATCAATTTCGATGATACTGTTGTTATGCTCAACCTGGCCTGATTTTTGGATAATTCAGGATTTATAGTTTTAATTAGAATGTAGTAGGACTCCTAAAAGAGAGCCAAATCCACATATTATATAAGATACAAGAGATTTTTATGTAGCCAGAAAGCATGTTCAAGAGGTCAAATTTTGGTAAGCAGGAAATTTTGAGCCTAAGAAAATGATTAATTGTAATGTGTTTTAAAATATTGGTAAACTGTAACAAATATAATTAAGCTAAAACCAGTTACTGACAGTCTGCAAAAAAAAAATATTTTCTTAATAAAGCTGTGAAGTTAGTGCTAACCTCTTTTAGCCCTAAGAAGTCCAGAGCTAGCCTCAGCTTCAGCACGTTGCTTTCCTTTTCCATTTCTGCCACTTGAACCACTTTGCACGGTAGTGTGACCAACATCCCTTGGTTCTGTAATCTTGCACCCATTTTGATCAAAAGCTTTAACATGGAATTGACAGTTGCCTTTGTACAAGAAAACCAGCATATCTTGTCTTCTCAAATTGTAGCAAGAGACAAAATTGTTCCATCCACTAGCCAGCGAGATCATGTCTCCAGTCAAGTATGCGACGATCACATGTGTCTGGCCAGTTGGCCCCTTCAGCTGGATTTTGGTGGGTAGGTTTTCCACTATTTCTGAACTCAAGTGATCTTTTGGTATCCTCTACATGAAAATAGGACTTGGTTAGGGATTTCTTAAAGATATAAGTGTAGATGAACCATACAAAACAGAGATAAATATCAGTTTTACCAGAAGGTGTTGTATACATGTTTTGGTACTTTTGTATAAACCAAAGATTCAATTCACTTAAAATGACCAATGAAAAAATGAAAAACAAATTAAAAGTTTTTAGAAAAATAAAAATAAAATAGAAAGACAAAACTTCCTATTTTTAATCTCAGTTAAGCTTTTATTTCTGCCTAAATCCTTAAAAAATACCACAAAAACAGAAAAAACATTATACAAGAAATAAACAGAACACAGAAAAAAGTTGGACCTGGCAGGCACTAAACTGGTACAACATGCACGAGACAAACATAGAAAAACTTAAATTCAGGAGGGACTTACAACTTGATATGAAAAATCCTCATCAAGGCAAATCATGAATGATGGCACCAGCTCATATAAATGCTTTGCCAAGAAATGCATATATATCTCTTCACAAGCTTTGCAGTCCATCTTTAACAAAAATTGTGGAGGAGCACGACCAGTTACAACTAAAAATAATAATAAGATAAATAGATGAATAACTAAAAAACTAAGCACAAAAGAAGCCAGCAGGGTAAAAATCAGAATATAAATAGTTATTACTTATTTGCTAAGAGTAACAAAATTCAAATTGTGGCATAGTCCAATAACAGTGACAATATTGCCTTGTCCATTCTGAAACCTCACCAATGTTGCTCCTCATTACATTATAAATCAATCTGAACAAAACTGAACTTGCATAGCCCATTTAATGGCTTAATTGGTATACATTACATGTGCGCAATTCAATACATAAAAAATCTTAGATTCGGAAAGTAATCCTCAAATAACTTTAATTCTCCTAACTGGTAGTTCAATAACCTTCCCTCAAATACCCTCAATGCAAAATTTAGCCAGGCCAAGTTTCATTGAGCTTATTAACTAAAAGACGATAGAAGTAACCTAGAAACTTGTAATAAATAGAACAGAGAAATTGTAATCGACTATGGACCTCCTAGAAACAGTGTCAAGAACCATTACAACAAACTCAGGTTGTCAAGTGTCATAGTTCAATATAATACAGGCCATGTTCACTACTGCCATGGATCACCTTTATGCATACCAGTAAGATACCAAAATAACTTAGCCTACTGTTTTGGGCTACTAATTTCAACTTTATTTTTTGTTTCTTTGTTTTTTCAGCTAGTTTTCCTACAACGAGCATTGAGAGAAAGGCAGACCTAAACTGCCTAAGCGCAGCCTTGTTTTCTAAGAAGAAAAGAGTTTGATCGAGAGAGAAACCTTACCAAGCGCAGCCTTGTTTTCTAAGAACAGCTGGTGCAGACTGCAGAGATATTTGTGAATTGTGATGTGAGTTGAGCTTGTGAAAAGCTAGAGAGCAGAGAAGAGACGAGATATATAGAAAGAACCTCTCTACATTGTCTCCATTCTCTCTCTCTCTCTCTCCCAGTCTCCCTCGCTTCTCCATGACTCCATGTGAGTAGTCGTGTAAAGTGTGAAAGCAATTCCCGCTCCTCTGTTTGTTTTCCGAAAATGGCAACCTCTTTGGCTCTTTACGAAACTCTTCTCATATAGAGAAACAGAGCACTTGTGCCTGTAATTGTCCATGCCATCATATCAGTTTACATTAATGTAATATGGGCCCTAGTATGTGGACCTGAATAATTAATGTCTTTTAGGATTTTTGGAAATTCTTCCTCATGTGCACTGCAAAATCATAATAATAATTTTATATTGATTTCTTAATATTGTTAGACCTGATTTACTTTCCACTGAAAATGCAACAAGTTATTGATAAGGTGCATTTCAAGCGCTGAGAACAGAAGGATAATAGTTTGTAAGATGGGGATTACATTTACCAGTGTCGTTATTGGGGTTTTTCACATTTTAGATTGACTTTGATGTAATATGTGTTACTTGTGTTGAATTCAATTTTTAATGGAAGTGGCGAAAATAATAATAATAATAATAATTAAAAAAATTCTTACATGTTCATTTCTGTACAGTTGCCGCTGCCCTCAGTATGATATCAGATGGTTAATCATGGTGTATCCATATATTATAATCACAATATTTGTTATTTTTTATTTCAACTAAAATTGTAGATGTGGCATTTACCATTTTAAATGGAGTATGTTTCAAATTTCAACTAATATACAATTCAATGATGCAGAAATTCATTATTGGAAATTCTAACTATTTTGATGGTTAACTTAGCAATTTCCAAATTTGTATCAAAATTGACATACACCACAATTTTTTTTTTTTTTGAATAAACATACACCACAATTAAATTGATTAAACACCGGGACTCCAAGCAAAATTTTTTCCTTAAACAAAATACTCAGGCTGCATTCGAATTCTAGTTCACATAATAAACTTTCCTTCTGTATGGCATATAAAATGTTTGATAATTTTCCATTTTTCTGCAATAATAATTTGTCAATTGGCCATAAGCGGACATAGCTTATCATACTTCCATCTTTCATTTTTATTATCCAATATGGCACTTCACCAATTTTTCTTCATCAAAATTTGTTAATATTTGAAGATCTACTTAAGTAAAAGTTAGTTGACTCATGTGAAAATTAAAGTTTAGTCGAGAAGAGGTTTTAAAATTTGCTGGAAAGTGACTCCTGTATTGAAAATACAAATAGTACAAAATGAAATTTAAAGGGTCCAAAAATAGAACTTAATCTCTATATGAGCGGAAACAGAAAGTGAACCATTCTTACTCTTAGAACTGTTGTGGAATTTATTCCAGTAAAACTACTGGAAAAATGTCCAAATTCTTTTAATTAATATAAATCAAATTCGAAGTTAAATGTCTAGAAAATCAACAGATGAATAAGAAATATTGAAAGGACAAAATTATTTTATTCCATCCTGAATTTTTATCTCCTTCTTTTTCGAAACCGGATATTATCACGAAAAAGGGTTGAAGATGCTAGAGAAAGTTTTTCTTTTGTATTTTGTTTTCTTGACAGCTCATGTCAAGCTATCAAAAAAGTAAAAAAATAAATAAAATAAAAACTTTTTTTTTTGAAAAAAATACTAATTTCGTGCACTTGCAAAGCAATTTTGTAAATTATCACCGAGTGATCTGTCGGTCTGACCCATTTCTATATGTCTCCACAAAGTACAAACATTGATAATTTTTTCTAACCAACTACTGCTGATAGCGTTTTTTGTATCAATCTATGCTACAAAAACATTTTTCCTCGCAGAGATATGCATCTCTTTTTTTACATGAAATCTGCCTGTCAATGGTTTGCCTGGTAATTTTCTGGGTCATGGAAACTTTACAAAATATTTTAGTACACTGAACAAATTATAGGGGTTTTACTGATTGGTTACAATTTAGGCTGATCCCTGAGGAACTACTGTAAAAATTTTGTTACTCAAATTTTAGTAGAAATATTTCTTGGCAAAGCTTTTGGCCAGTTCCTCGTTCATAGATACTTGACACAGGAGAATTAATGCCAACTACTCTTCACATCCTTGTTTGGGTAATTGTAGACCAAGTTCACAGCTTCTTGATTAAACCTGTATCGTCTGTTTCTCATTTGTTACCCAAGTAATTGACTAGTAGATTAAATTCACAAAATCATTTCCCAAATTTATTGCGAACTTGAAAGTAAATGTAAAACTTCAACTCAAGCAAAAAGAAATGGTTGTAAAAAAAAATGTAAATATGCCAACATCTCTTTATGGATGTTGTCATGTTGGAAACAGCGGTCAGGCTTCCTCATTAAAAGAGGGGATTACTTTCTTTTAATTCATTTTAGGCCTTGTGTTATATAAAAATTTTTGACCCTTCTACGTGCGCTACAGCCTCCAATTACCCAGTCCAGTCCGAAAAAAAATTTCCTACTTTTGTCTCCACACCTATTAGGGTTACTAGGGTGCGGTGTATTTGGCAAAACAAAAGTTAGTAGGGTTAGTAGTGTAAGGTTAGTACTTTTTGAGGTTAGAGAGGTAAAATGGTAAGGGTAGTGATTGGAAGAGGTTAGTGATAGTCTAAGGTTAGTAAATGTTGTTTGGCGTGGTATGTTGAGGTTAGTTATGGAGGAAAATGAATAAATTATTGATTAGTTTTGGTTTTTATAAATGTCATCAAAGTGCACACAAACGTAGTATATTGACGTGTATTGGCCCTTGCCTTTGTTTGCTACAAACATTGGAGGTATGTAACTTCCAAAAATTATTTATTATTTTTATTTTGTTTTTTATTGGACGAATGTATATAGATTCTGACAATGTTACCTTATTTTCATCATAATTAATAATTACAACGTTATTAATTTAGAATTGATTAATTTTGATAAATAATTAAATAATAAAAAAGTTCTAAATACAAATATTGAAAACATAATTAAATGCCAAAGTTCATACGTTCATTTATCAACTATACAAAATATTATTAAATTACAATATTCTTAATACTAACAAACAAGTGTCAGAATACTCTCTATCATTCCTTAATGCTATAATTATTATTAATTAGTAGTTATTAATTACTATTAATTTTAATAAATATTATTATTATATTATTAATTATTAATTATAAATTATAGAAATAAATCATTATTAATTATTATTATCAATGTTATAATAACTATTATTAATTATCATTATTATTATTATTTTATATTAAGGATTATTTAAATTTATACAATTATTATCAATTACTAATTATTATTACAATAACTATTATTAATTATTAAATATTATAATTATTGTAATAATTATTAATTAAATATTAATAATTATTAATATTGATTATTTTGAATTATGAATTATTAATTAATTTAATTATTACTATTAATTATTAATTATAGAAATAAACCATTATTAATTATTATTATCATTATATAATAACTATTATTAATTATCATTATTATTATAATTTTATATTAAGAATTATTTAAATTTATACAATCATTATCAATTACTAATTATTATTACAATAACTATTATTAATTATTAGTTATTATAATTATTACAATAATTATTAATTAAATATTAATAATAATATCAATTTTTTAAAACTAATTATTAATTAATTTAATTATTATTATTATTAATTATTAATTATTAATCATTCATATTTTATTTATATTAAGGATTATTTAAATTTAAATGTATATAATCCTCATTGGAAGGAAAAAAAAAAGCCGTGCATTAATTAAAGGTGGCAAGCCAACATTAAAAAATTGAAAAGAATAACTTTTACACATTTCTCTCTCCACGTGAATGCAAGGGGAAATTCTAACTCAACATTTTGCTCGGTTAGTTGGGTAGTGAAAGTTTAGTAGCTAACCTAACTAACCTTAATTCATTTGGCATCCCAAATTAGCAAGGTTAGTTTGCTAACCCAAGGGTAGCATTAACCCAAGCCTTACCAAACGCAACCTTAATCGAGAATGATTAGGACCAAGATGTTATAATTCTAATTATCACACGTTAATAATTTTTTATTTTCAGAATGTGATGGTCATAATATAAGCGTTAAAATCCTTTTTGTTTTTGTCGATAATCCCCTGTCACTCATCCTTGCCATCCAGTGTGCACCTACCTCTCTCCTCCTACCGCCTACGATTGCCTCCCTCAACCCCACCTCATGCCGACCCCCACTCACCTTGTCCTGGTGCCACCGACCCACCTCCTTTCAAAACCCGTACAAAATTAATTGTCATGGTTAATATGTTAATTGTCTTGGTAAATATGTAATTGTCATGGTTAATATATAATTGCCCTGATAAATATGTTAATTGTTCTGAAAAAATATGTTTATTGTCCAGATAAATATGTTAATTGTCAAAGAGCAATGCATCTTAAGTGAAAGGTCAGAGATTCGAAACTCGACTGGGGAATCTTTCATAGACATTTAATTTAAAAATAAGTTGGGATGCTTGACCCCAATTTATCTTAAAAAAGTATATTAATTGTCCTAAAAAAATATGTTAATTGTCTTCATTAATATCTTAATTGTCATGATAAATATATTAGTTGTCCTGGTAAAATGAGACAATCACAAGGTATAGTAGGACACAGTGGGAGGTCAACGTGAGTTAGGGAGGGGAGGAAAGGGACGTAGGCAACCGTAAGCACCAGAAGAGTGCCGACCTCTCAACTGATCCGTTGGATTACGATCAAACTAAGCGCAAGAAAAAAAGGAAGAAAATGGCTTAATTCGACCTCTGCCCAGAGTACCGACCTTTTAAAGGTCGACAAAGGATACGATTCCCCAGAAGAGGAGGGGTGGGTAAGTACTTATAGGTACTAGAACTCTAGATGGGAGCCACGATGAGGATACGTTGAGTAACCGCTATATAACCAAGGGGTAAGCACGTCATGAAGGAGATGATGAAAGAAAGAAAGGTGGTGCTAAGTAATTCTATCTATTAATTGAGAAAAATTGAAAAACTAATCCTGAAAGTTCATCGGCAATCTCAGTTTTCAAAAAAATAAATCAATTTAATTTGAAATGTGCAAACAGAAAATAAAAAATAATATCAGGCCGCCTTATGGAAGTGCTAAGTGAGGTTGTTGGATGATAAATACATGTATTTGCTACTGATGAATCGTTTCTTCTCAACTAGTTTAAAGTATATCCTAGATAAACTTATATTTCATTCGCAATAAGCACATTTTATTTGCAATCAAATCGCGCTTTATCGTTTTATATATGCCAAAAGCACGTTTTATTGACGATAAACACGCATTTTATTTCGTAGTATTTGCAATAAATTGCATTTTATATGCCGACTAAATCTTATTTTATTAGCAAAATATCACATTTTGTTTGCGATTAGTTTCATTAACCAAAAACTCACAATTAACATGCCATTAACTTGAGTATTTTTACAATTAAATTATGTTTTATTCGCAATAAATTTGCATTTTTGCTAGCATTTTGTACGCGGCAAAGAGTTTTATTCGCCACAAACTAAGGATAATCTTCCACTTTTACAAAATTTCCCGTAAAATCCTACATACCAAATTAATAAATACAACATAATTAAGAGTATTTTCTAAAATACCTAGAAATCAATTGTCCCAGTAAAATGTGATGCTTGGAGCAACAAAAAAAAAAAAAAAAAAAAAAATCAGAAGGCGGAACTAGTTATGTAATCAGAAAATGAGAGCAAAGATTTCAGTTCATTTGTAAACATGCTGTTTATATTTAATAATAATTAAATTAATAAATCTGAGCATCAGTTTTAAAAAGCTCGATTTTGACTGCATCATAGCAAAAGCTCAAAATCAATATTTAATCTCATCATTTGCTCAGTAAAAGAATTTGTTAAATCGATATCCAATAGTAGATGGAATATCAACAAGTCAACAACTCAAAAAAAGTAATTCGCAACTCATAAAAACAAAACAATTGTAAAAGTGTTGAAGAAACTCCTCAGGTAAAAGTTTATAAAAAATCATTAAACAAACAAACAGAATGAATCAACAGCATGTATGGAGGCTGTTGTTGTCTCTCAGTCTCTCTTTGCTGAAGATGGAGGCGGCGGAGTGTTTAGGGTTTAAGTGGTAGATAACTAGATATAAATAGAGAGAGTGAGAGAGAGGTTGGATCGACAGAGACGATCTGAGCCGTTAGTTTATTTTGGGCTGGGAACTCAAGGCCCTTGAGACTTGAGAGGCTACTACAATGAAGAAAAAATTTGGGACGGAAGAAAACATAATAGAAAAGAAAGAAAAATCATTCCAGATTTGCTCACTAAAGTCTAAATTCACCTTTCACAAAGGAAAAAAAAACAGAGAGAACAATTGATGGAAGAGTTCATTCAAACTTTGCTTGGTATTTCAATGAATGAATCTCACTATTTGAGCATCTATGTCCGAAAATTAAGGAAATATAAAAAAAACAAAAAAAAATCCGATTCATCTCTGATAAACAGAACCACCTTTAAATAGAACAAGAACAAACAAACAAAAGAATTCATCTCTATCTCTAAAATTAAAACGTTCGAGTTTTAAACTAACAAATTAGGAAATTCATAAAAAAAACAGAATTATTATGAAAAACTCTCTCTCAAGAAACATGAAAAGTTATTTTAAATTTCCCATGAAAGTTATCAAAGAGGGAAAAAAAAGAAGTTCCAAGTAGATCATGAAAAGCGACCAAGATGTCAATTGGTAAAGTGAGCATCAGTTTTGTTCTGATATCATAGAATATATCTCATACAGAATTCATTGCATCATCGCTCACAAAATCCATCGATTCTCAGAATTAAACCTCAAAAAAGGATTACTACGACCAAGAATTACAGAAAATTTGTTGAAAAGAAACACAATCAAGTTCTCTCGGAACCAAAAGAAACAGAAATCTAAAAATTGTGATTTAGGTAGACGAAAGGTTCTCTTCTATGACTATCTCTATAATTCAGAGCCTCTCTGTGATTTTTCTTGAAGGCACAAAAGGTTCTCTTCTATTACCTCTTTATATGAAGATTGACGAGGTATATCCCCTGTTATTGTGAGAGAATGGTAAGATTTATCTGTTCGTTGGATCAAAATCGGACGGTGTAGAAAATCTAAGGATGGACAAATTTATTGAGTATATAGAAGAATCAGTCGATTGTAATCTGAAAGCTACCAAGGCCCAAATTTTGCACAGCTAATACTCCAAAAATAGTACAGGATTTTAGCCTAATTTAAAGGCTACCAAACATTTTAATAGCCACAAAATTACAGAAATGCTGGCTATGTATGGTCCAAATTCTCTTTTGTCTTGTTTTACCCCTGGAACATTACCGTTCTATCCCCATCAGAGCATATATTTAGCCTCCATATAATTCCTTCTTTCCGAGTAAAATTACCCATAATTTGGTAATTTTTTGGAGGATACTATTTTTTTGTAGTCGGAAGATATATAATCTGTAACATAAAAAAGGTATATTCTCGGTGTATAAACAGTAACATACGACTATATTTGTAAACAAATCGTGTGCATAATAATCATCTAAACTTTTTGGTTCAATTTGTTCGCTACATGCGAATTGATAATTTGTTCCCATGACAAATAATATTTTTTTTTTTAGACATGCAACAAATAATATTTTTTTGGGGAACAAAATCACATTTAATTTCTCTCGGAAAATGAATACACTTACATGCATAATCACTTAACTTTGTATAGTTATGTATTTTCTCTGTCATAATCTCTTCATATGTAATGCAAAATCACTTTAAATTTAAAAAATGAATAAATATTTTTCTTTTTATGTTCCCAACTTGGAGATAGATAGGAATTCATTATCAGGCAAGAAAAATTATGCACTCTTAGGGTCTGCTCCACAACAACGATATTAACACTGTGTTTGGTTCGATGGTAGAGAATGGACGGTATTATGAAAAGGGAAGGAGAGTAAGGTTGTCCGGATTGTTACCCTCCAAATTGGGGTTTACAAGTTTACTCTCAAATTTTTCCAATTTTAGTGTCTCTTCCATTGTCTTCCCTTCCCTTCCATTAATAATTTGATTTGTGGAGCAAGTAGTGATTCGTGCAGAGTAAACTTTTCAAAGTTTACTTTACCTTCTTTTTCCTTCCTCTATAAAACCTTTCCTGGAGCAAACCCTTAGAAACATATAAAATATTTGTGTCGCCGCTTGTTAACACATTACACGTGTTACAACCAGCAGTACGGCACCCAAAAATAGAGAAATCCAAATCCAAAATTCAATAAAGCACATATCTTTATCTTTACTACTTATAAGCGCACCTAACGATCCTTATAATTCAGACCAGATAAAGGTTGTATCCAATTTCTAACATCAAATATAGATCATTGATGTTGTTAATATGATATGATGGTGGCGAGTTCGATTCTCTGCTAAATTCACTATTTTTTTTGGGTTATTTATTTTTTCTCCAGCACTATCAATTGTCGCCTCTCTCTTTTTCCGGAATGATATCCTCTACCAACCTTTTAAGATTGGTAGAGTGTCCACCTTTGATCTGAACCGTTAGATCTAATCTCAACGGTTAATGGGAGCCCCGTGCATAATATAGGCCCGAAAAATTTTAACCGTTGAGATTAGATCGAACGGTTTGGATGAAAAATTGACACTCTACCAACCTTAAAAGGTTGGCAAAGGATACTATCCCCTCTTTCTCCTGATCTCTACGCATGATCTCCTTCCTTTTCTACGACCCTAATCAGCGACATTAGCCGCCTTTTGACATCTGATCGATTTCACCTCCAATTGATATCGCAAAGCTTTCAACCCTCTCTCTTGGCGTCTTGGCGAGTCTAGGGTTTTGGCCACCACTCCCCTTTTTCCCTCTTTGATCCAATTTTTTATCAACCATGGTCACCGCTTTCCTCCACTGCACCTGCTGCGCCTTGCCCTCTATGTCGCTCCTCCACCACTGTCAGTGCACCTCTCCTCCTCCGATTAGACGCGATGCAGGAGGTCACCTTCTTTTCTCAACCTAAGATTATTCCGTATTTAAAACAGACATGCCCAAACGAAGGAGGATTGAATTTGTGTAGGTACGTCTTTTCCTTCATTTGATCTGGTATGTTGGTATTTGAGCTCAAAGTATTGTATGGTTAAGTAGAATAGAACTTGGTTGCTTGTTTATTTATCTTCATTGAGTATTTTGTAGTACCAACTGCGGTTTTGTTTGATTTAGACAATATTTTCTGCCTTTATTTTTTGCTAGGAGACGAAGCATTGTACTCGTGGGCAGTCAAACAAAAGAACCATATATGAGGTAAAAAATCATAATAGAACTTGAGGTACCGGGTGCGGTACACGTCTGGTACGATACAGATATGTGCCCCGGTGGCCCATGCTTAATCTCTAAAAATATATATTATAGCTTGACATCCTAGTCAGAAGCTAGGTATTAAGTTATCCAACTCTAACTGGCAATCAGATGTATTCTCATTATTCACTAACTTCTCTCACCTGGCTGGCAACCAGGTGCATATTGCATTCCGCTCTAACTCCATCTCGAAGAACCAACACCAAACCCTAACACCAAGCATCACACTCGTATCTTTAGCGAGTGGTTAACCCTTTGCATCATATCGGCAACCACCCCAATACTTTCGGTTGGCTACCGAAGTGCTCATCGGCACGGTCGAAGCATACAATTCTCCTTTCAGTTGGAACCGGAAAGTTGCATTTTGACAAAGCAAACAAGATGTCTGTCGTAACACTCAATGCCAACGGATGAGTGCAACCCCGATGTGCGAGACTGCCATAGTGAATCTGTCTCAAGTGTCACCCGCGTGCACCTCAATAACGCCCCTCCATAGTCAAGCGTAAGGATGTCATGGGCATGCATCAAGATAAAAAACATGACGATGACACAGCGAATGACTGATATTACTGTCGCCGACCAGTATCGAGTCATTCACCCATTCTCAGCGAAAACAACAAAATTTCCAAATCGAGCCTTGAAATCCAATATGCATCATATTGTGAGTATCATTTGAGAATTTCAATCATTTTTTGATTCATTCTATGTCATTTCAATACAATAATCCACATTTAAACTCTGTATACTGTCTGGAATATGATTCATATCTTCTTTATTCAAAAAGATTGGATTATATATGGTAATTACGTATATAAAGTGCAAATAATGCAATTCTGAGTATCATTTGAGCATTTAAATCGTTTCTGGATACATTCTAAGTCATTTCATCTCAATAATCTACATTTAAACTCTTTATACTATCTAGAATATGAATCATATCTTATTTATACAAAAAGATTGGATTGTACATCGTAATTACCCATATAAAGTGCAAACAATGCAATTCTGAGTATCATTTGAGCAATTCAATCGTTTCTGGATCCATTCTAAGTCATTTCATCACAATAATCTAAATTTAAACTCTTTATACTGTCTAGAATATGATTCGTATCTTATTTATTCAAAAATATTAGATTATACACAGTAATTACGCATATAAAGTGCAAATAATGCAATTCTGATTATCATATCTGAGCATTTCAATCGTTTATGGATTCATTCTAAGTTATTTCATCACAAGAATATACATTTAAACTCTTTATACTGTCTAAAATATGATTCATATCTTATTTATTCAATAAGAATGCATTATATATGGTAATTACGCATATAAAGTGCAAATAATGCAATTCTGAGTATCATTTCAACATTTCAATCGTTTCTAGATGCATTCTAAGTCATTTCATCACAAAAACTACATTTAAACTCTTCATACTGTCTAGAATATGATTCATATCTTATTTATTCAAAAAAATTGGATTATACAAGGTAATTACGCATATAAAGTGCAAATAATGCAATTCTGAGTATCATTTGAGCATTTCAATTGTTTCTGAATTCATTCTAAGTCATTCCATCACAATAATTTATATTTAAACTCTTTATACTGTCTAGAATGTGATTCATATCTTATCTATTCAAAAAAATTAGATTATACATGGTAATTATGCATATAAAGTGCAAATAATGCAATTTTGTATATCATTTGAGCATTTCAATCATTTCTGGATTCATTCTAAATCATTTCATCACAAGAATTTATATTCAAACTCTTTATACTATCTATAATATGATTCATATCTTATTTATTCAAAACTATTGGATTATACATGGCAATTACGCATATGAAGTGCAAATAATGCAATTCTGTGTATTATTTGAGCATTTCAATTGTTTCTGGATTCATTCTAAGTCATTTCATCACAAGAATTTACATTTAAACTCTTTATACTGTCTAGAATATGATTCATATATTATTTAATAAAAAATAATGGATTATAAATGGTAATTACGTATATAAAGTGCAAATAATGCAATTCTGAGTGTCATTTGATCATTTCAATCATTTCTGGATTCAATCTGAGCGATTTCATCACAAGATTTAATATTTAAACTCTTTATACTGTCTAGAATGTGATTCATATCTTATTTATTAAAAAATATATGGATTATATATGGTAATTACGCATATAAAGTGCAAATAATGCAATTCTGTGTATCATTTGAGCATTTCAATAGTTTCTTGATTCATTCTAAGTCATTTCATCACAAGAATCTACATCTAAACTATTTATACGGTTTAGAATATGATTGATATCTTATTTATTAAAAAATATTGGATTATACATGGTAATTACGCATATAAAGTGCATATAATCTAATTCTGAGTGTCATTTGAGCATTTCAATCGTTTATAGATTCAATCTGATTGATTTCATCACAAGAACTAACATTTAAACTCTTTATACTGTCTAGAATATGATTCATATCTTATTTTTTTTTAAAAAGACTGCATTATATATGGTAATTACACATATAAAGTGCAAATAATGCAATTCTGAGTATCATTTGAGAATTTCAATCGATTCTGGATTTATTCTAAGTCATTTCATAACAAGATTCTAAATTTAAACTCTTTAAACTGTCTAGAATGTGATTTATATCTTATTTATTAAATAAGATTGGATTATACATGGTAATTAAATAAAGTGCAAATAATGCAATTCTGAGTATCGTTTGAGCATTTCAATCGTTTCTAGATTCATTCAAAGTCATTTCATCACAAGAATATGCATTTAAACTATTTATACGGTTTATAATGTGCTTCATATCTTATTTATTCAAAAAGATTGGATTATACATGGTAATTACGCATATAAATTGCAAATAATATAATTCAATTCTGTGTAACATTTGAGCATTTCAATCGTTTCTGAATTCATTCTTAGTCATTTCAACACATTAATCTATATTTAAATTATTTATACTGTCTAGAATGTGATTCACATCTTATTTATTAAAAAATATTGGATTATATATCGTAATTACGCATATAAAGTGCAAATTCTAGACAGTATAAATAGTTTAAATGTAGATTATTGGGATCAAATGACTTAGAATGAATCCAGAAACAATTGAAATACTCAAATGATGCTCAGAATTACATTATTTGCAATTTATATGCGTTATTACCATGTATAATCAAATATTTTTTGAATAAATAACATATTAATCTTATTCTAGACTGTATAAAGAGTTTAAATGTAGATTATTGTGATGAAATGACTTAGAATGAATCCAAAAACGATTGAAATACTCAAATGGTGCACAGAATTGCATTATTTGCATTTTATATGCGTAATTGTCAAGTATAATCTAATCTTTTTGAATAAATAACATATGAATAATATTCTAGACAGCATAATGAGTTTAAATGTAGATTATTATGATGAAATGACTTAGAATGAATCCAGAAACGATTCAAATACACAAATGATGATCAGAATTGCATTATTCCTAATTTATATGCGTAATTGCCATATATAATCCAATCTTTTTGAATAAATAACATATGAATAATATTATAGACAGTATAATGAGTTTAAAAGTAGACTATTGTGATGAAATTACTTAGAATGAATCCAAAAACGATTGAAATGTTCAAATGATTCTCAGAATTGCATTATTTGCACTTTATATGAGTAATTATCCTGTATAATCCAATCTTTTTGAATAAATAACATATGAATCATACTCTAGACATTATAAATGGTTTAAATATAGATTATTGTGATTAAATTACATAGAATGAATCCAGAAACGATTGAAATGCTCAAATGATGATCAGAATTGCATTATTCCCAATTTATATGCATAGTTACCATGTATAACCCAATCTTTTTGAATAAAAAACATATGAATCATACTGTAGACAGTATAAATAGTTTAAATATAGATTATTGTGATTAAATTACATAGAATGAATCGAGAAACGATTAAAATGCTCAAATGATGATCAGAATTGCATTATTCCCAATTTATATGAGTAATTACCATATATAACCCAATCTTTTTGAATAGAAAACAAATGAATAATATTATAGACAGTATGATGAGTTTAAATGTAGATTATTGTGATGAAATTACTTAGAAGTAATCCAAAAACGATTGAAATGCTCAAATTATGCTCAGAATTGCACTATTTGCACTTTACAGACGTAATAACCATGTATAATCCAATCTTTTTGAATAAATAACATATGAATCATACTCTAGACAGAATAAAAATTTTAAATATAGATTATTGTGATTAAATTACTTAGAATGAATCAAGAAACGATTGAAATGCTCAAATGATGATCAGAATAGCATTATTCCCAATTTTTATGCGTAATTACCACGTATAATCCGATCTTTTTTAATAAATAACATATGAATAATATTATAGACAGTATAATGAGTTTAAATGTAGATTATGGTGATGAAATTACTTAGAATGAATCCAAAAACGATTGAAATGTTCAAATGATACTCAGAATTGCATTATTTGCACTTTACTTGCGTAATTATCATGTATAATCCAATATTTTTGAATAAATAACATATGAATCAAACTATATACAGTATAAATAGTTTAAATATAGATTATTGTGATTAAATTATTTAGAATGAATCCAGAAATGATTGAAATGCTCAAATGATGCACAGAATTGCATTATTTGCACTTTATATTGTAATTACCTTGTATAAACCAATATTATTCAATAAATAACATATGAATCATATTCTAAACCATATAATGAGTTTAAATGTAGATTATTGAGATAAACTGACTTTGATTGAATCCAGAAACGATTGAAATGCACAAATGATGCTCTGAATTACAATATTTGCAGTTTATATACGTAATTACCACATATAATACAATCTTTTTTGAATAAATAACATATGAATCATATTTTGGACTACTTAAAGAGTTTAAATGTAGATTATTGTGATGAAATGACTTAGAATTAATCCAGAAACAATTGAAATGATCAGAAATGCATTATTTGCACTTTATATGCGTTATTACTATGTATAATCAAATCTTTTTGAATAAATAACATATGAATGATATTCTAGACTGCATAAAGAATTTAAATTCAGATTATTGTGATGAAATGTCTTAGAATGAATCCGGAAATGATTGAAATGCTCAAATGATGCACAGAATTGCATTATTTGCATTTTACATGCGTAATTACCTTGAATAATTAAATCTTTTTCAACAAACAACATATGAATCATTATCTAGACAGTATAAATAGTTTAAATATAAATTATTGTCATTTAATTACTTAGAATGAATCCAGAAACAATGAAAATGCTCAAATTATGATCAGAATTGCATTATTTGCAATTTATATGAGTAATTACCAAGTACAATCAAATCTTTTTGAATAAATAACATATGAATCATATTCTAGACAGTATAATGAGTTTAAATGTATATTATTGTGATGAAATTACTTAGAATGAATCCAAAAATGATTGAAATGCTCAAATGATGCTCAGAATTGCATTATTTGCACTTTATATGCATAATTACCATGTATAATCTAATCTTTTTGAATAAATAACATACGAATCATACTTTAGACAGTATAAATAGTTTAAATATAGATTATTGTGATTAAATTACTTAGAATGAATTCAGAAACGATTGAAATGCTCAAATGATGCACATAATTGCATTATTTGCACTTTATATACGTAATTACCTTGTATAAACCAATATTATTGATTTAATAACATATGAATCATATTCCAAACAGTATAATGAGTTTAAATGTAGATTATTATGATGAAATGACTTAAATTGAATCCAGAAACGATTGAAATGCTCAAATGATGATCAGAATTGCATTATTCCCAATTTATATGCGTAATTACCATATATAATCCAATCTTTTTGAATAAATGACATATGAATCATACTCTAGACAATATAAATAGTTTAAATTTATATTATTGTGATTAAATTACTTAGAATGAATCCAGAAACGATTGAAATGATCAAATGATGTGCAGAATTACATTATTTGCACTTTATATACGTAATTACCTTGTATAAACCAATATTATTCAATAAATAACGTATGAATCATATTCTAAACAGTATAATCAGTTTAAATATAGATTATTGTGATGAAATGACTTAGATTGAATACAGAAACTGTTGAAATGTACAAATGATGCTCTGAATTGCATTATTTGCACTTTATATAAGTAATTACCATGTATAATATAATATTTTTTGAATAAATAACATATGAATCATATTGTGGACTACTTAAAGAGTTTAAATGTAGATTATTGTGATGAAATGACTTAGAATGAATCCAGAAACGATTGAAATGATCAAATGATGCACAAAATTGCATTATTTGCACATTATATGCGTAATTATCAAGTATAATCTAATCTTTTTGAATAAATAACACATGACTAATATTCTAGACAGCATAATGAGTTTAATTGTAGATTATTATGATGAAATGACTTAGAATGAATCCAGAAACGATTGAAATGCTCAAATGATTATCAGAATTGAATTATTCCCAATTTATATGCGTAATTACCACGTATAACCCAATCTTTTTGAATAAAAAACATATGAATAATATTATAGACAGTATAATGAGTTTCAATGTAGATTATTGTGATGAAATTACTTAGAATGAATCCAAAAACGATTGAAATGCTCAAATAATGCTCTGAATTTCATTATTTGCACTTTATATGCGTAATTACCATGTATAATCCAATCTTTTTCGATAAATAGCATATGAACCATACTCTAGACAGTATAAATAGTTTAAATATCGATTATTGTGATTAAATTACTTGGAATGAATCCAGAAACGATTGAAATGCTGAAATGATGCTCAGAATTGCATTATTTGCAATTTATATACGTAATTACCTTGTATAAACCAATATTATTCAATAAATAACATCTGAATCATACTCTATACAGTATAAAAAGTTTAAATGTAGATTATTTGGATCAAATGACTTAGAATAAATCCAGAAACGATTGAAATGCTCAAATGATGCACAGAATTGCATTATTTGCAATTTATATGCGTTATTACCATGTATAATAAAATATTTTTGAATAAATAACATATTAATCATATTATAGACTGTATAATGAGTTTAAATGCAGATTATTGTGATGAACTGACTTAGAATAAATCCAGAAACGATTGAAATGTTCAAATGATGCACAGAATTGCATTACACTTTATATGCGTAATTATCAAGTATAATCTAAACTTTTTGAATAAATAACATATGAATAATATTCTAGACAGCATATTGAGTTTAAATGTACATTATTATGATGACATGACTTAGAATGAATCCAGAAACGATTGAAATGCTCAAATGATGATCAGAATTGCATTGTTCCCAATTTATATGCGTAATTACCATGTACAATCCAATCTTTTTGAATAAATAACATATGAATAATATTATAGACAGTATAATGAGTTTAAATGTAGACTATTGTGATGAAATTACTTAGAATGAATCCAAAAACAATTGAAATGTTCAAATGAGACTCAGAATTGCATTATTTGCACTTTATATGAGTAATTATCCTGGATGAAATTACTTAGAATGAATCCAAAAACAATTGAAATGTTCAAATGAGACTCAGAATTGCATTATTTGCACTTTATATGAGTAATTATCCTGTATAATCCAATCTTTTTGAATAAATAACATATGAATCATACTCTAGACAGTATAAATAGTTTAAAAATAGATTATTGTGATTAAATTACTTAGAATGAATGCAGAAAAGATTGAAATGCTCAAACGATGCACAAAATTGCATTATTTGCACTTTTATACGTAATTACCTTGTATATACCAATATTATACAATAAATAACATATGAATCATATTCTAAACAGTATAATGTGTTTAAATGTAGATTATTGTGAAGAAATGACCTAGATTGAATCCAGAGACAATTGAAATGCACAAATGATGCTCAGAATTACATTATTTGCAGTTTATATACGTAATTACCATGTATAATACAATCTTTTTTGAATAAATAACATATGAATCATATTGTGAACCACTTAAAGAGTTTAAATGTAGATTACTGTGATGAAATGACTTAGAATGAATCCAGAAACGACTGAAATGCTCAAATGATGCTCCAAATTGCATTATTTGCACTTTATATGCGTAATTATCATGTATAATCCAATCTTTTTAAATAAATAACATATTAATCATACTCTAGACAGTATAAATAGTTTTAATATAGATTATTGTGATTAAATTACATAGAATGAATCCACAAACGATTGAAATTCTCAAATGATGCACATAATTGCATTATTTGCACTTTATATATGTAATTATCTTGTATAAACCAATATTATTCATTAAATAACATATGAATCATATTCTAATCAGTATAATGAGTTTAAATGTAGATTATTGTGAAGAAATGACTTAGATTGAATCCAGAAACGATTGAAATGCACAAATGATGCTCACAATTGCATTATTTGCAGTTTATATACGTAATTACCATATATAATACAATCTTTTTTGAATAAATAACATATGAATCATATTTTGGACTACTTAAAGAGTTTAAATGTAGATTATTTTGATGAAATGACCTAGAATGAATCCAGAAACTATTGAAATGCTCAGAATTGCTTTATTTGCAGTCTATATGCGTTATTTCCATGTATAATCAAATCTTTTGAATAAATAACATTTGAATAATGTTTTAGAATGTATAAAGAGTTTAAATGTAGATTATTGTGATAAAATGACTTAGAATGAATCCAGAAACGTTTGAAATGCTAAAATGATTATCAGAATTGTATTGTTCCCAATTTATATGCGTAATTACCATGTACAGCCCAATCTTTTTGAATAAAAAACATATGAATAATATTATAGACAGTATAATTAGTTTAAATGTAGAATATTGTGATGAAATTTCTTAGAATGAATCCAAAAACGATTGAAATGCTCAAAATATGCTCAGAATTGCATTATTTGCACTTTATATACGTAATTACCATGTATAATCCAATCTTTTTGAATAAATAACATATGAATCATACTTTAGATAGTATAAGTAGTTTAAATATAGATTATTATGACTAAATTTCTTAGAATGGATCCAGAAACAATTGAAATGCTCAAATGATACTCTGAATTTCATTATTTGATTTTATATGCATAATTACCTTGTATAATCCAATCTTTTTTAATAAATGACACATGAATCATATTATAGACAGTTCTAAGTGTTTAAATGTACATTATTGTGTTGAAATGATTTAGATGGAATCCAGAAACGATTGAAATGCTCAAATGATACTCAGATTTGCATTATTTGACTTTGCGTAATTATCTTATATAATCCATTTTTTTTTAATAAATGACACATGAATCATATTCTAGACAGATTTAAGTGTTTAAATGTAGATTATTTTGTTAAAATAAGTTAGAATGAATCCATAAACGATTGACATGCTCAATTGATACTCAGAATTGCATTAATTGCACTTTTTATCCGTAATTACCGTGTATAATCCAATCTTTTTGAATAAATGATACATGAATCATATTCTAAACAGTTTTAAGTGTTTAAATGTAGATTATTGTGATGAAATGACTTACAATGAATCCCGAAATGATTGAAATGCTGAAATAATACACAGGATTGCATTATTTACATTTTATATGCGCAATTACCCTGTATAATCTAGTCATTTTGAATAAATGACATATGAGTCATATTTTAGACAGTTTTAAGTGTTTAAATGTAGATTTTTGTGATGAAATAACTTACAATGAATCCAGAAACAAATGAAATGCTCGAATGATACTAAGAATTGCCTTATTTGCAATTTATATGCGTAATTACCTTGTATAATCCAATCTTTCTGAATAAAGGACACATGAATCATATTCTAGATAGTTTTAAATGTTTAAATGAAGAATATTGTGATGAAATGATTTAGAATGAATCCAAAAACGATTGAAATGCTCAAATGATACTCAGAATTGCATTATTTGACTTTATATGCGTAATTACCTTGTATAATTCAATCTTTTTTAATAAATGACACATGAATCATATTCTAGAAAGATTGAAGTGTTTAAATGTAGATTGTTGTGTTGGAATGACTTAGAACGAATTCAAAAATGATTGAAATGCTCAAATGATACTCAGAATTGCATTAATTGCACTTTATATGCGTAATTGCCGGGTATATTCCAATCTTTTTGAATAAATGATACATGAATCATATTCTAGACAGTTTTAAAAGTTTCAATGTAAATTATTGTGATCAAAATGACTTAGAATGAATCTAGAAACGATTGAAATGCTCAAATGATACTCAGAATTGCTTTATTTGCAATTTATATGCGTAATTACCTTGTATTATCAAATCATTTTGAATAAAAGACACATGAATCATATTCAAGATGGATTTAAGTGTTTAAATGTAGATTATTGTGTTGAAATGACTTAGAATGAATCCATAAACGATTGAAATGCTCAAATGATACTGAGAATTGCATTATTTGAATTTATATGCGTAATTATCTTATATAATCAAATCTTTTTGAATAAATGACACATTAATCATATTCTAGACAGATTTAAGTGTTTAAATATAGATTATTTTGTTGAAATGACTTAGAATAAATCCTGAAACGATTGAAATGCTCAAATAATACACAGAATTGCATTCTTTGCACTTTATATGCGAAATTACCTTGTATAATCTAATTGTTTTGAATAAATAACACATGAATCATATTCTAGACAGTTTTTAGTGTTTGAATATAGATTATTGTGATCAAAATGACTTAGAATGAATCCGGAAACAATTGAAATGCTCAAATGAAACTCAGAATTGCATTATTTGCAATTTATATGCACAATTACCTTGTATAATCCAATCTTTTTGAATAAATGACACATGTATCATATTCTAGTCAGTTTTAGGTGTTTAAATGTAGATTATTGTGATGAAATGACTTAGAATGAATCCAGAAACCATTGAAATGCTCGAATAATACACAATTTTTGCAATATTTACACTTTATATGCGTAATTACCTTGTATAATCCAATGTTTTTGAATAAATGACATATGAATCATATTCTGGATAGTTTCAAGTGTTTAAATGTTGATTATTGTGATGAAATGACTTAGAATGAATCCAGAAACTACTGAAATGCTCAAATGATACTGAGAATTGTATTATTTACACTTTATATGCGTAATTACCTTGTATAATCCAATCTTTCTGAATAAAGGACGCATGAATCGTATTCTACACAGTTTTAAGTGTTTAAATGTAGAATATTGTGATGAAATGACTTGGAATGAATTAAGCAACGATTCAAATGCTCAAATGATACTCAGAATTGCATTATTTGACTTTATATGAGTAATTATCATATATAATCCAATCTTTTTGAATAAATGAAACATGAATGATATTCTAGACAGTTTTAAGTGTATAAATGTCCTTGTATAATCCAATTTTTTTGAATAAATGACACATGAATAATATTCTGGACAGTTTTAAATGTATAAATGTAGATTATTGTGATCAAATGAATCCAAAAACAATTGAAATCCTCAAATGATACTCAGAATTGCATCATTTGCAATTTATATACGTAATTACCATGTATAACCCGATCTTTCTGAATAAATGACAAATGAATCATATTCTAGACAGTTCTAAGTGTTTAAATGTAGAATATTGTGATGAAATGACTTAGAATGAGTTCATAAACGATTGAAATGCTCAAATGATACTCAGAATTGCATTATTAAACTTTATATACGTAATTACCTTGTATAATCCAATCTTTTTGAATAAATGACACATGAATAATATTCTGGACAGTTTTAAGTATATAAATATAGATTATTGTGATCAAATGAATCCAAAAACAATTGAAATACTCAAATGATACTCATAATTGGATTATTTACATTTTATATGCGTAATTACCTTGTATAATCCAATCTTTTTGAATAAATGACACATGAATCATATTCTGGACAGTTTTAAGTGTTTAAATGTAGAATATTGTGATGAAATGACTTTGAATGATCCAGAAAGATTGAAATGCTCAAATGATACTCAGAATTGCATTATTTGCAATTTATATGCATAATTACCTTATATAATCCAATCTTTTTAAATAAATGACACATGAATCATATTGTAGTCAGTTTTAGGTGTTTAAATGTAGATTATTGTGATGAAAAGACTTAGAATGAATCCAGAAACGATTGATGCTCAAATGATACTCAGAATTGCATTATTTGCAATTTATATGCATAATTACCTTGTATAATCCAATCTTTTTGAATAAATGACACATGAATCATATTCTAGTCAGTTTTAGGTGTTTAAATGTGGATTATTGTGATGAAATGACTTAGAATGAATCCAGAAACCATTGAAATGCTCGAATAATACACAGAATTGCAATATTTACACTTTATATGAGTAATTACCTTGTATAATCCAATCTTTTTGAATAAATGACATATGAATCATATTATAGACAGTTCTAGGTATTTAAATGTACATTATTGTGTTGAAATGATTTTGGTGGAATCCAGAAACGATTGAATCGCTCAAATGATACTCATAATTGCATTATTTGACTTTATAATATATGCGTAATTATCTTATATAATCCATTCTTTTTGAATAAATGACACATGAATCATATTCTAGACAGATTTAAGTGTTTAAATGTAGATTATTGTGTTAAAATGACTTAGAGTGAATCTATAAATGATTGAAATGCTCAAATTATACTCAGAATTGCATTAATTGTACTTTTTAAGCGTAATTACCGTGTATAATCCAATCTTTTTGAATAAATGACACATGAATCATATTCTAGACAGTTTTAAGTGTTTAAATGTAGATTATTGTGATGAAATGACTTACAATGAATCCCGAAACGATTGAAATGCTGAAATAATACACATGATTGATTATTTACATATTATATGCGCAATTACCTTGTATAATTCAGTCATTTTCAATAAATGACATATGAATCATATTTTAGACAGTTTTAAGTGTTTAAATGTAGATTATTATGATTAAATAACTTAGAATGAATCCAGAAACAATTGAAATGCTCGAATAATACTAAGAATTGCTTTATTTGCACTTTATATGCGTAATTACCTTGTATAATCCAATCTTTCTGAATAAAGGACACTTGAATCATATTCTAGACAGTTTTAAATGTTTAAATGAAGAATATTGTGATAAAATGACTTAAAATGAATCCAGAAATGATTGAAATGCTCAAATGATACTCAGAATTGCATTATTTGATTTTATGTGCGTAATTACCTTGTATAATTCAAAATTTTTGAATAAATGAAACATGAATCATATTCTAGAAAGATTGAAGTGTTTAAATGTAGATTGTTGTGTTGGAATGACTTAGAATGAATCCAAAAATGATTGAAATGCTCAAATGATACTCAGAATTGCATTAATTGCACTTTATATGCATAATTGCCGTGTATATTCCAATCTTTTTGAATAAATGACACATGAATCATATTCTAGACAGTTTTAACAGTTTCAATGTAAGTTATTATGATCAAAATGACTTAGAATGAATCTAGAAACGATTGAAATGCTCAAATGATACTCATAATTGCATTATTTGCAATTTATATGCGTAATTACCTTGTATAATCCAATCTTTTTGAATAAAAGACACATGAATCATATTCTTGACGGATTTAAGTGTTTAAATGTAGATTATTGTGTTGAAATGACTTAGAATGAATCCATAAACGATTGAAATGCTCAAATGATACTCAAAATTGCATGATTTGAATTTATATGCATAACTACCCATATAATACAATCTTTTTGAATAAATGACACATGACACATGAATCATATTCTAGAAATATTTAAGTGTTTAAATGTAGATTGTTGTGTTGAAATGACTTAGAAATAATCCAAAAATGATTGAACTCCAATGATACTCAGAATTGCATTGATTGCACTTTATATGCATAATTACCGTGTATAATCCAATCTTTTAAAATAAATGACACATGAATCATATTCTAGACAGTTTTAAGTTTTTAAATGTAGACTATTGTGATGAAATGACTTAGAATTAATCCCGAAATGATTGAAATTCTCAAATAATGCACATAATTGCATTATTTACAGTTTATATGCGTAATTACCTTGTATAATCGAATCTTTTTGAATAAATAACACATGAATCATATTCTAGACAATTTTTAGTGTTTATATGTAGATTATTGTGTTCAAAATGACTTAGAATGAATCCAGAAACGTTTGAAATGCTCAAATGATACTCAGAATTGCATTATTTGCAATTTATATGCATAATTACCTTGTATAATCCTATCTTTTTGAATAAATGACACATGAATAATATTCTAGTCAGTTTTAGGTGTTTCAATGTAGATTATTTTGATGAAATGACTTAGAATGAATCCAGAAATATATTGAAATGCTCGAATAATACACAGAGTTGCAATATTTACACTTTATATGTGTAATTACCTTGTATAATCCAATGTTTTTGTATAAATGACACATAATTCATATTCTGGATAGTTTTAAGTGTTTAGATGTTGATTATTGTGATGAAATGACTTAGAATGAGACCAGAAACTACTGAAATGCTCAAATGATACTTTGAATTGCATTATTTGCACTTTATATACGTAATTATCTTATATAATCCAATTTTCTGAATAAAGGACACATGAATCATATTCTAGACAGTTTTAAGTATATAAATGTAGATTATTGTGGTGAAATGAATTCAGAAAGAATTGAAATGCTCAAATGATACTCAGAATTGCATTATTTACAATTTATATACGTAATTACTATATATAATCTAATTTTCTGACTAAATGACAAATGAATCATATTCTGGACAGTTTTAAGTATTTAAATGTTGAATATTATGAGGAAATCACTTAGAATGAGTTCATAAACGATTAAAATGCTCAAATGATACTCAGAATTGTATTATTAGACCTTATATGCGTAATTACCTTGTATAATTCAATCTTTTTGAATAAATGACATATGAATAATATTCTGGACAGTTTGAAGTATATAAATGTAGATTATTGTGATCAAATGATTCCAAAAACAATTGAAATGCTCAAATGATACTCAGAATTGCATTATTTGCATTTTATATGCGTAATTACCTTGTATAATCCAATCTATTAGAATAAATGACACATGAATCATATTCTAGACAGTTTTAAGTGTTTAAATGTAGAATATTGTAATGAAATCACTTAGAATGATTCCAGAAACGATTGAAATGCTCAAATGATACTCAGAATTGCATTATTTGCAATTTATATACATAATTACCTTGTATATAATCCAATCTTTTTGAATAAATGACACATGAATCATATTCTAGACAGTTTTAAGTATTTAAATGTAGATTATAGAGAAGAAATCACTTAGAATGAATCCAAAAACAATTGAAATGCTCAAATGATACTCAGAATTGCATTATTTGTACTTTATATGCGTAATTACCTTGTATAATCCAATCTTTCCGAATAAAGGACAAATGAATCATATTCTAGACAGTTTTATGTGTTTAAATGTAGATTATTGTGTAGAAATAACTTAGAATGAATCCATAAACTATTGAAATTCTCAAATGATACTCAGAATTGCATTAATTGCATTTTATATGAGTAATTACCTTGTATAATCCAATCTTTTTAGTAAATGACACATGAATCATATTCTAGACAGTTTTAAGTGTTTAAATTTAGATTGTTGTGTTCAAATGACTTAGATTGAATCCAGAAACGATTGAAATGCTGAAATGATACTCAGAATTGCATTATTTGACTTTATATGCGTAATTACCTTGTATAATTCAATCTTTTTAAATAAATGACACATGAATCATATTCTAGAAAGATTTAAGTCTTTAAATGTAGATTGTTGTGTGGAAATGACTTTGAATGAATCCAAAAACGATTGAAACGCTTCAATGATACTCAGAATTGCATTAAATACACTTTATATGCGTAATTACCGTGTATAATCCAATCTTTAAAAATAAATGACACATGAATCATATTCTAGACATTTTTAAGTTTTTAAATGTAGATTATTGTGTTCAAATGATTTAGAATGAATCTAGAAACGATTGAAATGCTCAAATGATACTCAGAATTGCATTATTTGGCTTTATATCGGTAGTTATCTTATATAATCAAATCTTTTTGACTAAATGACACATGAAACATATTCTAGACAGTTTTAAGTGTTTAAATGTAGATAATTGTGTTGAAATGACATAGAATGAATCCATAAATGATTGAAATGCTCAAATGATACTGAGAATTGCATTATTTGAGTTTATATGCGTAATTTTCTTATATAATCCAATCTTTATGAATAAATGACACATGAATAATATTATAGACAGTTTTAGGTGTTTAAATTAGATTGTTGTGTTGAAATGACTTAGAATGAATCCAGAAACGATTGAAATGCTCAAATGATACTCTGAATTGCATTATTTGACTTTATATGCGTACCTTGTATAATCCAATCTTTTTGAATAAATGACACATGAATCATATTCTAGAAAGATTTAAGTGTTTAAATGTAGATTGTTGTGTTGAAATGACTTTGAATGAATCCAAAAACGATTGAAATGTTCAAATGATACTCAGAATTTTATTGTTTGACTTCATATGCGTAATTACCTTGTATAATCCAATCTTTTTGATTAAATGACACATGAATCACATTCTAGACAGTTTAATGTGTATAAATGTAGGTTATTGTGATGAAATGAATCCAGAAACAATTGAAAAGCTCTAATGATCCTTAGAATTGCATTATTTACACTTTATATGCGTAATTACCTTATATAATCCAATCTTTTTGAATGAATGACACATGAATCATATTCTAGACCGATTTAAGTGTATAAATATAGAATAATGTGATGAAATGACTTAGAATTATTCCAGAAACGATTGAAATGCTCAAATGATACTCAGAATTTCATTATTTGACTTTATATGCGTAATTACCTTGTATAATCCAATTTTTTTGAATAAATGAGACATGAATTAAATTCTAGACAATTTAAAGTGTATTAATGTAGATTATTGTGATGAAATGACTTGGAATGAATCCAGAAACGATTGAAATGCTCAAATAATACTCAGAATTGCATTATTTGAATTTATATGCATAATTACCCTTATAATCCAATCTTTTTGAATAAATGACACATGACACATAAATCATATTCTAGAAAGATTTAAGTGTTTTAATGTAGATCGTTGTGTTGAAATGACTTAGAATGAATCCATAAACGATTGAAACGCTCCAATGATACTCAGAATTGCATTAAATACACTTTATATGCGTAATTACCGTGTATAATCCAATCTTTAAAAATAAATGACACATGAATCATATTCTAGACATTTTTAAGTTTTTAAATGTAGATTATTGTGTTCAAATGATTTAGAATGAATCCAGAAACGATTGAAATGCTCAAATGATACTTATAATTGCATTATTTGACTTTATATCCGTAGTTATCTTATATAATCCAATCTTTTTGAATAAATGATACATGAATCATATTCTAGAAAGATTTAAGTGTTTAAATGTAGATTATTGTGTTGAAATGACTTAGAATGAATCCAGAAACCATTGAAATGCTCGAATAATACACAGAGTTGCAATATTTACACTTTATATGTGTAATTACCTTGTATAATCCAATGTTTTTGTATAAATGACACATAATTCATATTCTGGATAGTTTTAAGTGTTTAAATGTTGATTATTGTGATGAAATGACATAGAATGAAACCAGAAACTACTGAAATGCTCAAATGATACTTTGAATTGCATTATTTGCACTTTATATGCGTAATTATCTTGTATAATCCAATTTTCTGAATAAGTGACACATGAATCATATTCTAGACAGTTTTAAGTGTTTAAATGTTGATTGTTGTGTAGAAATGACTTAGAATGAATCCAGAAACGATTGAAATGCTCAAATGATACTCAGAATTGCCTTATTTGACTTTATATGCGTAATAACCTTGTATAATCCAATCTTTTTGAATAAATGACACATGAATCATTTCTAGAAATATTTAAGTGTTTAAATGTAGATTGTTGTGTTGAAATGACTTAGAATGAATCCAAAAATGATTGAAATGTTCAAATGATACTCAGAATTGCATTATTTGCATTTTATATGCGTAATTACCTTGTATAATCCAATCTTTTTGAATAAATGACACATGAATCATATTATAGAAAGTTTTAAGTGTTTAAATGTAGATTATTGTGTTAAAATGATTTAGAATGAATCCAGAAACGATTGAATTGCTCAAATGATACTCAGAATTGCATTATTTGACTTTATATCCTTAATTATCTTATACAATCCAATCTTTTTGAATAAATGACTCATGAATCATATTCTAGACAGTTTTAAGAATATAAATGCAGATTATTGTGATGAAATGAATCCAGAAACAATTGAAATGATCAAATGATACTCAGAATTGCATTATTATCAATTTATATGCGTAATTACCATGTATAATTCGATCTTTCTGAATAAATGAGAAATGAATTATATTCTAGATAGTTTTAAGTGTTTAAATGTAGAATATTGTGATGAAATGACTTAGAATGAGTTCATAAACGATTGAATTGCTCAAATGATACTTAGAATTGCATTATTTGACTTTATATCCTTAATTATCTTATATAATCCAATCTTTTTGAATAAATGACACATGAATGATATTCTAGACAATTTTAAGTGTTTAAATGTAGATTATTGTGTTGAAATGACTTAGAATGAATCCATAGATGATTAAAATGCTCAAATGATAGGGGAATTGCATTATTTGAATTTATATGCGTAATTATCTTGTATAATCCAATCATTTTGAATAAATGACACATTAATCATATTCTAGACAGTTTTAGGTGTTTAAATGTAGATTATTTTGTTGAAATGACTTAGAATGAATCCATAAATGATTGAAATGCTCAAATGATACTTAGAATTGCATTAGTTGCACTTTATATGCATAATTACCTTGTATAATCCAATCTTTTTTAATAAATGACACATGAATCATATTTTAGACATTTTTTAGGTGTATAAATGTAGATTATTGTGATGTAATGAGTCCAGAAACAATTGAAATGCTCAAATGATACTTAGAATTGTATTATTTGCACTTTATATTCGTAATTAACTTTTATAATTCAATCTTTTTGAATAAATGACACATGACTCATATTCTAGACAGTTTTAAGTGTTTGAATGTAGATTATTGTGATGAAACGACTTAGAATGAATCCAGAAACGATTGAAATGCTCGAATAATACACAGAGTTGCATTATTTACACTATATATGCGTAATTACCTTGCATAATCCAATCTTTTTGAATAAATAACACATGAATCTAATTTAGACAGTTTTAAGTGTTTAAATGTAGATTATTGTGATGAAATGACTTAGAATGAATCCAGAAACGATTGAAATGTTCGAATAATACACAGAATTGCATTATTTACACTTTATATGCGTAATTTTCTTGTATAATCCAATCTTTTTGAATAAATGACACATGAATAATATTCTGGACAGTTTTAAGTATAGAAATGTAGATTATTGTGATGAAATGAATCCAAAAACAATTGAAATGCTCAAATGATATTCAGAATTGCATTATTTGCAATTTATATGCGTCATTACCTTGTATGATCCAATCTTTTTGAATAATTGACACATGAATGATATTCTAGACAGTTTTAAGTGTTTAAATGTAGATTACTGCATTGAAATGACTTAGAATGAATCCCGAAACAATTGAAATGCTCAAATGATACTCAGAATTGCATTATTTACACTTTATATGCATAATTAACTTGTATAATCTAATCTTTTTGAATAAATGACATATGAATCATATTCTAGACAGTTTTAAGTGTTTAGATGTAGATTATTGTTATCAAAATGACTTAGAATGAATCCAGAAACGATTGAAATGCTCAAATGATACTTTGAATTGCATTATTTGCAATTTATATGCATAACTATCTTGTATAATCCAATCTTTTTGAATATATGTCACATGAATCATATTATTGTTTTAAATTTGTATAATATTCCCTGTATTATAGTTTCAATTTGTATTTTATTTTGTATTAAATAAAATGTGTATTATATTTTGTATTATAGTTTTAAATTTAATGCACCTCATTATAGTTTTAAATTTATCATTTTGTATTTTGCGATTATTTAAATAAAATTTAATTTTTATTTATGTAATATATTAGATAATTTAAATGGCTTGGAACACATACGCAAGACAATTCATAATAAAAAAACCGCATAACATTACAAGAACAAGTAACTTAATAAATCATAATATAATTTAATACACGAAGTGAAAAAAAAAGAACTACTTAAACAAAACAGGCTACTTAAACAAACCACTCACTAAGTTGCTAGTTAAAAACAAACTACTTTGATATTTTGACAAACTCTCTAAGATAGTTTGTTTAACACACTATAGTCTAAAGCGTGCACAAAAATTCAAATCCGTTCGGTCAAATATCAATCCCACAAAAGTTTGATCTATAGTTTACTTTTACACTTATAAAAAGAAAAGTAAAAAACACTCGACAACGTTTAAGGTACTAATCGGTTTTGTAGATATGAAATTTGTATAAATATAAATTTCTGCATGGTTTATACTTGTTGATAAAAAAAATTAATGTTAAGTGTTAACAAAAAAATATTTTCCATAATATATACAAGGGATATATTTTAAGCAAAATAAGATACCAGACCATCTGCTCAGCTCCTATTTTAGGAGGGCTGATTTGTCAAATTATCCACCATAAACTAGGTTACAATTTACAAGGTTATAATTACGCACGCTCGGAAAACCCAAAAGATTGTGAAAAGAAAAGAAAAGGAAAAAGAAATCCCAGAAAAGAAGGAAACCAAACAAACCAAACCATCCATCAGAAATACAGTAGTACACTGCCTAAGCAAAGCAAACGCCAAACGAGATCTCGATCTATTCTCCGGAGAGAAAAATCGAAAACAAAAAGAGAAAAGAAAAGAGAGAGAGAGAGGAGAATTTCGAGAGAGATGGGGAAGGCAGAGCTTAGCGAGGAGCAGGTGGCGTCGATGCGCGAGGCATTCTCTCTCTTCGACACCGATGGGGATGGTCGCATCGCCCCATCTGATCTCGGCGTGCTCATGCGCTCCCTCGGTGGCAACCCTACCCAGGTATCTCATTGTCTCCACAATTTACGATTTTTTGTTGCTTGATGGATCCAGAGGTGAGAAATCTCTGGCGCTGGGTGTTGGGTTTCTCTTTTGATTGTGCGTTGATTGGAGGGTTTGTTTCCCTTGTTTTATTGAAATTGGTCCAATTGATTGATCATCTGCTACATGAAGCTTGGAATTTGTCTATTGTGGCATTAGCAAAGGATTTTATTGCTACTGAAGATTTCAATTTATGTGATTTCCTCCTACATTGTTGATGTAATCAATTTTAGAGGGATTGCCTTTATAATCTCATTAATTACTTTACATTTACAATATCTTTATGCTATGACATTTGTTCGCAGCTGTCAATCTCTCGAAAAAAAAAGACATTTGTTCGCAGCTGAAATAGAAAGGTGTTTGCTTTCTATATAACCATCCTTATTCAATAAAATATAATATTCTGGGTTAGAACCTTTAACGTATTTCACAATTAGATGTAATGTATATATAGCATTTCACGCACAATCAACTGGCATTCCTCAATTTCATGTCATAAAGTTTTTTTTTTCTGTAAAGTGAGAATTCTCACTGTTTCGCAACGTGACATCGACAGTATTTCTGGTGCCATTCTGATAATAATATGTTGGGTTCATGAAATTATTGGACATTTTTCCATGAAATTGTATAATCAAGCATTGATCTTACAAAGCTTGTCAATTTAACTGCAAGGAATGAATAAAATCCCAAAAAGAAAAAGTAGGCTATCAACATTACCATAAAGTTAGAACAATTTGTGTATTTATCTTTTTTGTTTCCTTTACATTGAAGAAGCTTAAAATTTCTTCCTCTAATTGGTACTGTCCATTAGGCCCAGCTGAAAGAAATAACCACCTCAGAGAAGCTAACAGCCCCGTTTGATTTCAACCGTTTCCTGGATCTTATGCGAACACACCTACGTCCGGAACCATTCGATCGGCCTTTGCGTGATGCCTTTAAGGTGCTAGACAAGGATGGCACAGGGGTGGTTCATGTGTCAGACCTGCGCCATGTCCTCACCTCAATTGGCGAGAAGCTTGAGCCCGCTGAATTTGATGAGTGGATCCGTGAAGTTGATGTAGGTCCTGATGGTGCCATTCGGTATGAGGATTTCATCCAACGCCTTCTTGCTAAGTGAGAGGGATTGGGTCAAGTGGGGATGTATTCATGGTTTATTGTGAGGTAAACTATTATGATTTTAGATTGGTTGGTTGTAGGCTTTAAGTGTGATAATTTTTAGATTGTTGGATATTTTCTCTTATGTTGGTTGAGGATGCATTATTTTGGGATGCTTTGTTTCTAATTAATTGATCTTTTAATTTTGTTAACTGCTTGGAATACTGAAGTTTAGCTTATTTGTTCTATATGCTTGTGGTACCTTGTTTTCTTATAATTTAGTTTGATTGTTTAGGCTGTTTGGAAGTGTTGATTATTGGCAAAACGTATTAGTCCGTAAGACAAAGTTTTAATTGTTTACGATCCGTAAGACCTTAACCAATTTCATGATTTTCATCTAGTTTGTCACTGTTTTATATTGGAGTTTGATTTATGTTACCTTCATGTTGGTTTGGTAGGTGTTGAAGGCAAGTTCGTGTTTTTAAGTTGAACTACAGTTATAATTGCTGAGATCTTCAAGCTCAGTGGGGTTATTGGGCGATTTCGTTTTTAAGTTGAAAACAAAAGTGCGTATCTATTCGGGCAATTTCATGTGTGATTTTGTCCAACACGAGTTCCTTTTTATTTTCATTTATTGTGAACTATCCAGTAGGAATTTCCCTTTCAAGCATGGTGACAAATTTATTACTCGAGAATTATTCAGTAATGTCTAAATTCGTGATTCAGATATAATATGGGTGTAATCAGGAATGGTTTGTTTTTATAATGAAAAAATATTATTAAAATATTAATATTTCGTAAAATAAATAAAAAAGTTTGTAAATTTTATAAATTATATATCTAATACTTTTTTTTTTTTGAAGATAAATTGGGTCAAGCCTCCCAACTTATTTTTAAATTAAATGTCTATGAAAGACCTCCAGCTGGATTTCGAACTTGCGATCTTTCACTCAAAATACATTGCTCTTTGCCATTATATATAATACTTTTTTTGGTTTAGTATATAATATCGATATTATTTGAGAATATTGTTACCTTGCAAGATCAAAGTTTTGTACATCACTAATTTGCTGACGTTACGGATCTAATTTCCGATTTTCTAGATTCAAATAATTGATCCAAACTGTTCAATTTCGTCTACATTTTAAAATATTGTTATAACCTGGATTTAATATTCTTAACTTTGCTATTTTTTGGTAGGAAGGACACTATTAGTACGAGAAGTCTGGCAGGTCTTAGGAAGTTCTACATCATTGATTTCCCCGATTTTTTTTTTTAAACATTTTTGTATAGATCGAATTGAGCGACTTGAACGAACTATTTAGTGTTTGAAAATTAAAATTTAAAAATATAATATTGATTGATTATACAATGCATAATACCAGAGTCTCAGGAAGGTGACGCCATTGATGAAGTGGTAGTTTATTGAACCAAATCCAAATGGGTTAAACACGGCTTCGGCTCACTGGTGAGATTCGGCCTGTTTTTTGCTTGCCTTGTTATCATCTCTTGTCGCACGAGAACTTGAGAAGAGGGTTCAGTTTGTGAGGATTCTTAAGGAATTAGGAAGGGAGAATTTTGTTGGGGAAAGGGATGTGCAAATTCTTAATGATTATGAATTTGTCAATTAGTAGGTACTAATAAGAATATGCTTTGGAACTAGTTGAGAGCTCACACTTGGTGATCTTTGTTGTGCTTAGAGGTTGATTCTAGTTGGTGATGCCTTTTGATTTATCAGAATTATATAGGATGGATGTTTACTTGGATGTGACATGCATGAATGAAATAGAAGTTGAGAAAAAGAACATGATATTGTCATTAGGTTGAGACGGGACTCTGAAACTGGAGCCACATTTAAATACACACACACTGTTCTAATTAAAAATTTGAAGTATATATAAATTCCAACGTGACCACACCGTGGAGAAACAAGTTGCAGGATTGGTTTCTAAAAGAAATGATGTGAAATTAGTACATGAAGATGATATATAAGAAGAACATTAGTACATGTGAAATTACCACTTGCCAATCTAAAATATTGCACTTGTGCAATTCTAGTCCATAATTCCTACATCATCCCTAACTTAAAAGCAACAAGCACGTTGCTATCTTTCTACTCCTAAAGACGATATCGAATGGAAAAAAAAACCCTCATCTAACCAAGTTGCTGAACAACTGTTTCCATTGAAGGTCGATAACCTGGTGACTCGCTTATGCATAGTAAAGCAATACCTATAAATTTTGCGGCTTCTGCTCTAGAGAAATCACCATTGAGATTCTCATCTACAAGCTCATCTAACTTACCAAACTCAGCGCTGATCCTCCTGTGAAAGACCTTTCTTTTTCCTGCCAATAGTCACAAAAGGGGGGTTGCATTATTTATTGTAGCCATATCTCTGAAGAAACCTAAACGAAGAGGAATTCCAATTTATAGGTCTTTTGCAATAATATCCCACATTTTGTCATTCTAGCATATAACACCAAATTACTTATATGCAAAATCATAAAAGTGTTATTGTGATGAAGAAATGTATTAACATCTACATATTATATCTTAAATTTTGGAAGGGTTGGTTACTGTAGAAAAATACTATTTTCTACAGTGCCCCATTGCAGCCCTTCCATCAAGAAACGAATACATAATTGCATTTCAATTTGATCATGTGGTTCCTAAATTCAAAAAATGAATTTATTCTCTACTATATTATATTCAGATTAATTCAAGTAACCTAATTTCTTTCCTGTAGCTCAATTTGAGTAAAACCAGGATGAGCTTTTTTTTTTTCCTTTTTGAAACTGATCTGATCTGCATGCCAGGTAATTATGTTTCACCATGCATAAATCAAAAGCTTACCTAAAGTTATGGCATGCATAAACAAAATTGTCCAGGTGGTTGTTTTACATTTTAGTATAACATTTAGAGTGTTAGGTGCAAGCTGCAAACACACCACATATTGGTTACTGTTTGCAAACACACCATAACATTTAGGGTGTTAGGTGCAAGTTGCAAATTGAGCAACTATGAAGGCATACCTGTCAATATTTGCAGTGTTAACACCCCAAACGCATAGATATCACTTTTTTCAGTGAACCGGCCAGTGGTGGTATATTCCGGTGCTAGATACCCCATGGCAGCACTGGATTTGAGGGCAGAAAAGACAATGTCATCAGCTAACAACTTGTGTACACCAGCATTGGAGAGATGAGGCATGAAATGGCGGTCTAAGAGAACTTTCTCAGCCGATATATTTTGGTGCAAAAGAGATGGCTTGTTAGCTCTGTTGCTGTGTAGATAATCTATACCTGATCAGATGAAAAGTAATTTGTTTACAAAATTTTGAAGTACCAAAAGTATCTATGAAGAATTTTATTATCCCTATGATTTATCACAAGTAAGAAAATGGTGGATGATAATGGTCTTTTGATATTCTAATGATTTTTTACTATGCATTAACAACATTTGACAATTGAAAACTTAAATATGACCACAAACCTTTGGCAATACCCTTAATTATACAAACTCTTGTGCCCCAATCAAGAAACCTCCCCTTCAACTGATCCCCAGACAAATCAAGATAATCTGACAGGCACCCATTCGCCATGAACTCATACACCAAAAAACACTCCCCTCTCCCTCTCGAGCAACAGAAACCCCTCAATGCAACCAAATTCTCATGCCTCAACAGAGTCACAAGCTTCAGCCCCTTCAAGAAATCAGCTTCCTCTGCTTTGCAACTTGTCTTGCTTATTCGTTTTATAGCTACTATGGTACCGTCACGGAGAGTTCCCTTGTATGTTGATGTGCCGAAAGTGCTCTTATTGAGCAGGTTGACTTCTGAGAAGTACTGGGTTGCACACTCCACCTGTCAAATATATCAGCCTACTTGTATAAAGTATTTCTCAATGTCACTCTCAAAGAATAGAGAAAGGTTTCAATTTATATCCTGTTCTTCACCTAAAATATAGGAAACACCTTGACAGGAACAACCTATTGAGAAGTCCAAATGTCAAACTGGCAACTATTTCTGTAACCTCTTGGTTACTAGTTCAATTTTTTTTTAAGATAAGATGGGCGTCAAGCCCTCCAACTTATATAGAAATTAAATGATTGCACATTATACCCTAACAAGCTACAGAAGTAATAAAACTACTATGGTTATAATGTCACCTCTTCTAAGTTGAATCTCAAGCTGTGCAACATCTCCTCCTCAGAAGTTGCATCCCATCTATTAGAGCATTCCAAGCTAACCAAAGGAGAAGCATGCTTTTTATATAAGTGATTTGATTGGTCGGTACTGAGCCGACTGTCTGAAACATCCAATGAGCTCCCAATCTTCTGTTTCTGTCTCCGGTAATACAAGAAGGTAAAGAACGCACCAAAGGCTGCAAAGCAGACTGCCACAAAAGATCCAACAATGACACCAGCTGAAGAGTGCTTGGAATAAGATGCAGGGTTGCCTATATTTGGGTTGGCTGATTGGGGAATCTGTTGAGGCTTGCTAACTGATTCAGGTTTTTTTGTTACTGACTGGTCATCTGTTGGACAAGATTGGAGGGTTTTAAACCCAATTCCACATAGACCCGTGTTGTTGGCGTAAAGAAATTCAGTATTTAGTCTCTTTAAACCTTCAAAAGAATGACAATAAGTTAATATAAAAATTCAATTGTATATGGGCATGTTAGCAATTCCAAAATGACAAAATGGTGCATACCCAAAGGTACATTGCCTGAGAGAGAATTGTTTCTTAGATCAAGGACAGTGAGACTTGTGATGTCAACCAATGTTGAAGGTATTGAGCCAAAGAGGCGGTTAAAGCTTAAGTCTAGCCGTAGCAGCCGGGTCAGGTTACCAAGAGAAGCAGGGATGGCTCCAGTTAGATGGTTGGACTGGAGAGCAAGTACATTTAATTTCTTTGCTAGGCCTAGATGGGTTGGTATACTTCCGCTTAGTTGGTTGTAGCATAATTGCAGTACTGCAGTAAACAAAGATAAGTTGCAAATGTCAGATATTGATATTGATGAATTCAAACTTCTTGTTAAAATATTTTTAGTTCAAATATGCAAGGGAATTTAAGACAAAAATTAGAAAAATAAATTGACATGACATTTTGGGAACCAGTTCTACAGTGACATCTTGGGACACTTATGGGCTCTTCAATTTTATATAACAAGTTGAAATTAATTAAATTTATTATTGCGAGGTACTTTTGAATTGTTTAGGATAAAATATGTAAAACACTGTTGCTGTTTTACCATTACATGCTCGAGCCATTAATATGCACCGTAAAATTTGGAACTTACCCAAGAAAAACAGCAAGGACAATAAATACTGCAGTAATTAGAAGATTCAAACTACTTATGTTTTGTAATTTTTACAACTAAATGACAAAATAGGTGTCAGTAAAGAAAAGAGTCCGGAGAAAAAGGAGACAATTTTTGAATTTGAGGCCACAACGGTTACATGGACTGGAACTCGATCTGAGCAGCAACAAAACAACAAAACCAAGTACTTGTATCAAATTTCAAAATGCACGATAAAGAAAAAAAAATAAACGAAAATAAAATCCGCCCCAAAGCTCTTCGGATACCCAAAAACTGTTTTGACCCAATTTTTTTTTTTTTTCAAAACATTTCACAGCATTCAAACAGTAGAACAAAAATATTACTTGAAATTCCAAATTAAGGACATAAAATAGCAAACCTTTTGTTTGGTCTAACAAAATGTCATCAGGTTACAAAAATCAACCACGATTTACACATTAAACCAGGTACAAAAGAACTAATTTTTTTAAAAAAATTACCTTGTAGATTTGCCAAATTCCCAATCTCCATCGGCACAACTCCACTAAAATTATTCACATTCAGGTACAAATCAACCAACTCAGCCAAATCTCCAACTTCCTTCGGTATCTCACCATTCAACTTGTTATAATGCAAGTACAAGGCGTTCAAGCTCTTGAGTCGGGCCACCGCCGGTGAGAGTACCCCGTCTAACCCCTTTCCTTGGAGAGAGATTGAAACCACCTTCCCTTCTGAGTTACACAAAACCCCTTCAAAGTCTCCTTTGCAAGGGTCACCTCCTAACGTCCACGTGCCCAGCACGTGATCTTTTGGGTCAAGGTAAGACTTGAGAGCCATGAGGGTACCTACCTCTCCGTTGGAGCTTGTGGTTGGGGTGGGAAGAGAGAAGGTAAAGAGGAGGAAAATGGAGAGGAAATGGAGAGGAGCCATTTGGGAATGGAGCTTCTTCTTTCTCTCTGCGCTTCTCACCATGGGTCAAGAGACAAGAGACTACACTACTCAAGTGCGAAGTGGAAACTGAAAAGATGGAAAGAGTGCAGACTGCAGAGTTGGTTTGGGAACTGTTTCTGATTTGTATTTGAGATTTAAATAATGGTAATTGATACAATGATATTTGATGCCTAATGGGCTAATGGGTACAGAAAACTGAACCCGATATGGAGATGTGGAATGCGAGAAAGGGTATCACGTCATGCGGACCGTCTGATCCAACATATGGAATATTGTACGTACTTTTGTCGCTTTATTTACTGTTAGTAGTGACACGTCTTGAGATGACATTTTTTTTTAACAAATTTAAACTTCCAGACTAAATCAGCAAAAACTGAAAAAATAATTATATTTAAAAGATTTTGAAGGACCGCACATGAAACTTTTATTCTAATTATTTTTTCCTCTGATAGAAGAATGGAAGTTCCAATCACAGCCCTTGAAAAGGCAGGTTTTGAAAATCATGGATTTTTTTAATCTAAAAAATGAGTATGGATCAGAATTTCAAAATTCTTGACAATTTTAATTATCAAACTTTATTTATTATTTTCAAAGATTTAATGTATATTGAACATTTATTTTAAAAAAAATGTTGTCGACATGATACTCGCATACTTGAATTGTAGTGAAATATACTGTTATCTGTTTTTTTGGATAAATTTTCACTCTAGCGGCAGTATTATAATTATTTTTTTTATTTGAAACCTGACAAGAGACGAAGTGAATTAAGTGATTTAATTGTTTTATTTATGTTACCAAAAAAAAAAGAGAAGAAAAAGGCTGACTATTATCGATATAACTTCGCTAACTCCGAACAATCCATCCTTTCTCATACAATTACATGCTTCACCACTTCTGTAGTTCCGTCAAAAGGGCAAAAAGACATTTGACAATGTGTATTCAATTTTCCCTTTGTTTCACTCATTTTAGGCTCTTTTGAAGATTGAAGAAAAAGAAAAGTTGATCTTTCACTTTCTGTTCCTCAAAAGCTTAAAACATAAAAAGTAAAAATTGGTCCGACTTTTGTCACTAATATAACTTATTTGAGAAATGCTACTGTCCAATATATTGGACGGATGGGCTCGTCCAATATGATCATTTTCATATTTTTAAATTACAAACGACCGATTCGAACTGTTCAATATATTATTCATATTGAAAACTTATAAGAACCAATTTTTACATTTTTTTAAATTTTTTTTACTTATTTTTTGATATTTTAGAAAATTCATGATATAAAAGTTCTAGATCGTCCAATAATAACAATTTTCTAAATTACCAAAAAAATAGTAAAAATTTTTGAAAAAAAATGTAAAAATTAGTTTCTTATAAGTTTTCAATATGGAGAATATATTGAACAGTTCGGATCGATCGTTTGAAATTTAAAAATATGAAAACGATAATATTGGACGGACTCCATCCGTCCAATATATTGGACTCTGGCATTTCTCAACTTATTTAGTAATAACATCAACAATGTTTTAAAGAGTTCAACCTCCGGCGTTGTTTTTTTAAATTATAAAAAATTTAGGGCCGTATTATTTATATTTAACCTAGCTATGGTGTCCAACATTAAGCTAGTCTTAATTATAGGATAATCCTTGAAATATGGTTAACTAACAGTAACAATTCACTTATTTTAGTTAATTGTTGTTTAGTTGCCGGGTTGACATTTAACAATATTCAAATCAAAACATCAACAAGAGACTTGGCATTTAATTGAAATACTTGAAGTCAATTTCCACTTCATTTGCCTGTAGTCCGTACATTAATTACTACTACGCGTAATTAATGAAATAACTCAAAGCGGCCCCTGTGGCAGTGGCGCAGTAACATTTCTTCAAGGAAGGAGATATGACCTATGTCACTATTGTGTTGCACATGGCCGGACTAGTTTCCATAAAATTTTGAAATTCGAAATCACCACTATTATTTTAACGTTGTATCTCATTCGTATGGACCTACTTGATCTAAAATGGATTTGCTTTTTTAGTACGCCTACCAGTGCTAGGGTACAAAAATTTCAAAATTAGATTAGAACCTGTAATTGATAATTGATAGGCCCCCCAGTATAATGGATTTGCTTTTTTTTTTTTGTTTCCGAAAAGCAAAACCACGTACATAGTCGCAACACAAAAATGATATAATCATATAAATGTATGGAAAAATGAATCGCTCCAGCTGACAGTCAAACCTGTCATGCGTATGTCTTTGTACCAGACCCGGACCCCGGTACCAGTCACCTTTGATATCTACTCCCAACTGCTTGCACCCAGGAGGCAACACAAGCAATTTTTTTAATTACAACATTTTTTTTTTTGAGGAAATTAATTACAACATTGACTCAACTATGATGAGCTAATAATGTTTTTAGAGGTATTTACCGAGATTCATACAAGACGCGTGATAGATATGGTATAGGTATATCATATTTTCATAGTAGAAAATTTACAGCAGTAGACGTGAATTCCATAGTGACAATCCCCGGTTGGAGTCGACAACCTTAAATTATGGGATGAAATTTCAGTAATTTTTATAGAAGGGCTATCCAATTATTTTTTCACTTTTATTTCCACATTAATTAATTTTTATTTTTAGAATGTTAGTAATTTGAAAATTTGAAACTTTAGTCTTAAAAGAAAACTATTAGAAGTGATCTATATATCATAATTTCTATGCAATAATTATTTTTGCAACATCTCGATTATACTTTAATATACATCAAGTGCTTGTTGAAATATATTTATTGTAAACTATATTTATTGAAAAATATTTTAACATTAATTTTTTAAATAATTGATATTTTTAAAATCAAAGCCCAATTATCATAATATTTTACTTGCATGCATTTATATAAATCACGTCAATTATTTATATTAATTATTATTCAAGTTTAATCACTTTATTAATAAAACTGCATTTAATTTTTATAATCTTGTCGGAATGTTTCTAACCATTTTACCTTAGAACTATAACTAGTCACTAGTGTGCTGAGTGGAGGTTTTTCAACTTAATAAACACTATAACAATAGTTGTTTATAGTCATATTCATACTGAACGATAGTAGAATTGTCTTGTTAAATCATCTTACTTGACAACAGTAATGCGACATAAATACATATACACACTAACACATATTTTATTCATATGAAGCCTTTGTTATTAAACGTACATCTCACTCAACCAAACTCTTTAGCAAAGATAAATTTTTTAATGCATCACCTTCGGATCCTTGCAGCCAAACAAAACCCTTTCTATCTGTTTTTTCAGTTGTCCTGCTTCTGCATCCTATGATGTACACATTATACTCCTCAAACCCACAGCTGAAGATTGGAAACCAACAAGCTATCTTTGGTCAAATGTAGTCGCCGTGTAGTCTACCAGCAAGATTTTACTAATTAAGGCTAACAACTGAAATTTAAACTACGCATATAACTTTGATTGATCTCTAAAAAGTTTAAACTAAAATTTTGTTAACTTTGCATTGCCATAAATAGGTCGTGCACCACATGAATCTCTTTCCGTCTCTGCCACAGAAAGAAATTCAATTAGAAACCGTTACAAATCCCTAAAAATATACAACGGTAAGTTCGGTCTATGAATCACAGCCTCATTGAATTCCTCTTCCATTTGCCCCCCTCTCTATCTCTCTCTTTCTTCACAAAATTAAAATAACGACAATGACATCAACAGACAATGCAATAACACCAGAGGATCTCTACCACAATGACACCGCTGTGCAACTGAGTCGGGAGATGTTCTTCTGTCACCGAGCTGATAGGACAATCTCTGCAGGAATTTTTCTTGGTGATTTACCATTGGATTATTCGTTCCCACTGTTCCTTTACCAGATAACAGTCATCTTTGTAAGCACCCGCCTCGTACATGCCGTATTGCGCAACTTTGGTGTGCCGATTGTCATCTCACAACTCATAGTGTGCTCCCTTTCTCTCTCTAATGAAAATTTATGTTTCTTAATGTGTCAAATATTGTAAATCAGAGTACCAACATAATGGCTACGAAATTGCTTGATTTAGTTGTAAACATAATGAAAATTTATGTTGTTTGCTGTCTAGAAGAGCAATATAAGTATAAATTTATGACAATTTCAATAGGACAATTTTGATTTGGGGCTGCTAGTTCTTAATTAATTAATTTATTTCAAATTTTTTTTTAGTTGGTGCATGCGCGTCAGTGATCACAATTCTTCTTCTAATCAATTCTTTGAACCAATGTCTCTATAGTTGGTTTCTAAGATAATTTAGTTCTGTACCTGAATTCCGATAATTTTTACCATCTTAAGTTCTAAACTTAATAGCTTTACTTGCTTCAAACTTTAAAGAAACAAAACTGACAACGGAATTGAAAGTTAGTAACAAATAGTAGAAACTGTAGGATTGTAATCAACAATTGATTATTGCACGACTAGACTTAATGATAGATTTTCTTGCACAGGCAGGTGTGCTTCTAGGGCCAACTTTCATCGGACGCAGCGAGAGTTTTGAGCAACATTTTTTCAAGCCAGCAGGATGGGAGCAGCTGAACACATTGGCCTACCTCTCTTTCGTGTTATTCGTCTTCATAATTGGCGTCAAAACCGACATAGGATTGATCTTCAAATCTGGCAAGAAGGCAACTGCAGTTGCCTTCTGTAGCACAGGCTTATCTCACATTTTCCTCCTTGTCACCACAACTATTTTTGGGAAAAAGACTAAAGGTATATTCACAGATGAAACAACGGTTATCAACCTTGCATTGCGGTGGTCTATGACCTCCTACGTGGTCCTCTCTTGTGCGCTTGGGGAACTAAATCTCTTGACCTCAAAGCTCGGTCGCCTTGCCATGTCATCGGCCCTAATTGCCGACTTTTGTAATATATTCTTCTCTGCCTTAATGACAGGCCTGATCAGTCATGGGAATGGCCAGATAGCTGCTTATTCTCTTCTTAGTTTAATTGCTTTCGCTCTCATACTTTGGTTCATAGTACGTCGCTTTGTGGTTTGGCTTATCCATCGAGCCCCTGAAAGCCGCTTCCTAGATGAGGCACTTCTTGTATTGGTTATAATGCTAGCACTAGCGAGTGCTTTGGTTACTCAATTAATAGGTTACAACTCTTTAGGAGCACTTCTATTAGGGTTTATGCTACCTGGAGGTGCACCACTAGGAGTGACTGTGGTAGAGCGGCTAGACCGCTTAGTAGCAGGGATTTTCCTCCCTGTGTTTGTGGCATTGGCAGGGTTACGGATGGACCCCTACACGTTGTTCAAGGGAGCGAGAAGATTGGTCTACTTTCAGAGCTTTGTGCTGATCTCTGTGGTTGGGAAGTTTGTTGGCACAATTATACCATGTTTGTATTTCAGATTGCAACTGAAAGATGCGATAGTGCTTGGTTTGATGAACAATTTTAAGGGGATTCGAGAAGTGGACTACACGGCACAATGGCAGGACTGGAGGGTAAGAATTATTTTATGCTGCTGCTGGATACTAACTTTGGTTCAGAAAGAAAGGAAAAAAATGTGGGCGAGGGGGATTGAATTAGCAGTGCTCCAACTAAGAAATGTAACATTTTGGTTAAGAAACAGAAATGAAGTTCTTAGGCGACTGGGAGCTTACAAAACTTGCTCGTTTGTTTTCTTACTTTGTTTTAATTTATAAAAATGCAATTGCTTCTAAACTGCTTGTTTGATGACTATGACATATGGCAATTAGCATGATATCAGTTTTCTGGTTAAAATTACAGATCGTGGACAACCAGCAATACACAATCCTAATGATATGGGTGATCTTCCTCGGTGGTGTCACGTCAATACTAGTCAAGTATTTGTACCGCCCAGAGGACCGTTTTCTAGCCTACAAACATCGTAGTATACACAGCTCCAAACCAGGAGATGAGCTTCGGGTACTTGCTTGCATCCATTCCCAAACCGATGTAACCCAGACCCTGTCCATCCTCGATGCGACAAACCCAACACAATCATCACCTCTTTGTGTATATCTGATCCACCTTATCGAGCTTGCAGGACGGTCTGATGCCATCATTCGCCCTCACAAGGAAAAAACCAGAAAGCCTAACAAGCAGGCCTCGTCTGCCTCTGAATCTGACCGCATCGTCAATGCTTTCCAATCCTTCGAGCGACAGGTCCCACAAGGCGCTGTGACTGTGCTACCATACATATGCATCTCCCCATACAACACCATGCATGAGGATGTATGCACGGTAGCCCTTGATAAAAAAGCTGTGCTAGTCCTCATCCCCTTTCACCAAAGATACCACATTGACGGCTCCACAGAGCCACCCAACCTCTCTATCCTGACCCTAAATCTTAATGTCATCTCATATGCCCCTTGCTCTGTCGGTATATTAATTGACAGAGGTGCAGGAAATGCTGCTGCTGGATACAGTCACCAGGTTGCTGTTTACTTCATAGGGGGCCCTGATGACCGCGAGGCTCTTGCACTTGCTGCACGTATGGCCGAAAACCCTACAGTGGGGCTTACTGTGGTGCGGTTTCGAGAAAAAACAGGAATGCGACGAGTCCAGACAATGCCCAGCAGTGTTGATTGGAAAGGGAATGACGATGAGAGAATAGATGAAGAGATGATTGATGATTTTGTGAAGGACAGTGCAGATGATCATAGAGTACTTTACCGGGAGGAGGTGGTGAGCACTGGGGAGGAGTTGGTTGGGGTAATAAGGGAGACCAGCAGCTTATTCAGTTTGCTTATAGTCGGCAGGAGAGAGACAAAGAACCAAAAGGAGACATCACTCATGGCAGGGCTGTCAGAGTGGAGTGAACACCCAGAATTGGGAGTTATAGGGGATCTGCTTGCTTCAACAGACTTTGGGTGCATGGTGTCAACACTGGTAATTCAACAACAAGCTCGGATCGGGAATTCAGATGAAAAAATAGCAGTTGCAGATGCTGATCATAGCCAACATGTTTAGTATTGGCTTACTGTTTTTCCTTGTAGGTTAGAATGTTGGCTTATTTTTTCTTCCTTTCTTTTTAAGTGTTTAACAAATTTAATGCAACCTATGGAATGCATTATTTTAACATATTTGATGCACGTAGTAGATACTATTCATGGAATCAGGTCATACATAGTGTTTGAGGCAGTGTAAATACATTATTTTTTTCTCTTAGCAACAATTAAGAAATTGTGGTCTCTGAAAATTTTATATTTCTTTAAATAATACGTCTCTACAATGGAAAATTATGATCCAAGTGATGTTGCAAAATTTGCTTTGAGTAGCACAATGTAAAGTTCAAAATCATATTAAATGTATGCAACCCTCGTTGTAATTATATTCATCTAGTCCCAAACTCCCAATGAGGCAAATAAGTATTTCAATTACTTGGTGCACCGGAAGTACCATTCTGTTTTTGCAAACTCAATTTGTGGTTTCGCTTAGTAGATAGAAGTGCCCAGCCTCTTTTTGGTTTTTTCCTCTGGTAATCCCCCATTTTTCCTGCAATGATAAATAAATTTATTAAAAATGCCACAGCAATATAACTGAAAGTGTTTAGTGGCACCATACAATTTTACAATGAGCGAACTCTGGTAATCCCCCATTTTCCCTGACAATTGTGGCTGTATTGAAGTTTCATAAATATTTTAGGTCCCAAGATAAAACTACAGAAGTAAGCAAAGTTATGATAAGCGTGATGAGGTTAGCATCACAGATGCAGATCTCATGCCTCTCAGTCTCTCTCACACGCGCGCAGACAGACACACACACAAACACACAAAAGATACTAGTAATTAAAATTTGTCAAACAAACTAGTAATTAAAATCTAAAAAATATTACATTTAATTTGCAACTGATTCAAAACATAAATTTTTATGATTCAAAGCATAAATAAAGTACTAGCCTTCATTTAAGTTGTGCAGTGTTTGCATTGTGTCAATTTTCCCGTCACCACCAAGTCGCCTTGTAATGAATGACCCAATGTTAAAAGAAATGGGATATTAGAGTTGATTTTGCTTGATTAGCCTAGAAGTTTATATGATCCAGCTGCTGGCCTGTTTTCATATAGTCAATTGTTAGCATCCCTGAGATGCTGCTTTGGGCCTGAGAAGAACTTGGCCAGTATACAACTCAATCATTTCCCCCTGACTCCAATAATCTTAATTTGCCAAAGCTAAGCATAATTAAAATAACTAAACATACTTTATTACCAATTCCCCGAGAGATTCGGTGGGTGGCTTTGCCAGTTGTTGTATCTGCTTCCTTACTTTCCTCCAAGGTAATCTACAGAGCACGCATACAAATATACTATTTAAAAGTTAAAACATTCTAATTTTATTATTTTCTTTGGATTTAATCCTCACAAAATCGACATACAAAAGGATTACTATTATTTTCCAACATGTTTTATTCTAATTGTTAACTTACGCCATCACTGCTGGTTCTTCTAGTCGTAGAAGTGGTATAGTAGGCACCATTACTGCCACCAAATGTCACAGTCCAGCTCTGAAATGTGTAACTAAAAGGTCGATTCTGACCTGTACCGACACTACTCAACTCAATTCTATTTTTCACTCACTTTTTCCTTTCAACTGCACAATGAAAAGAAGCAAATAAAAATGAACACTTCCTAAACCACTGTTCTATATATATGTCATCTTTAAAGTATACCAGTACCTTCAGTTTCTTCGTCAGGTTCCTCCACTAAAGCCCCCTGCCGATTTTTCAAATATTTTGCACCTCTATTCTTCTTCTCTCCTTCAACCTTTCTCTCTCTTCTCCTTCTTCATCAGATGAAAGCTCTTTCATTATTGGTCCCTTAGATTTCCTGACTGGATTTGGGTCACCTTGTTCAATATGTCTGGTATTGTAAACATGCTCGGGGTCATCAGGTTCTCAAATGGGCTAGTGAAAAATGGGTCGTCAAAGGGATCTGATCCACCAAAAAAACTTGAAATCAAGCCACCACTACCAGGTCTTCCAAAGAGACCCATGTCAGAAAAGGGATCCTTAAAACCAAAGAAATTTGTAAAGTTTTCTTATAACGGATGCTTCCAACAGTTTCTTTTCGTCCTGCTAGGATCTCAATTTTTTTGCATTATTCAATTTAGTCCTCAACTTTCCATAATAATAATGTTAACATTTTAAATAGATAAACTATGTAATAATATCTCAAATTTCAAAGCTTAATTGCGTAAATATCCCAAATAAGTAGAATCTACTGGGCCTATGACGGATGCGTCCAACGGCCTTTATAGGCTTTAGGCCCATTCTACTTGTGGTGAAGAACGCTTCAGCCTGCTACCATGTGAAGGTTGCAATTTGCAAAACACAGGTGCTATTGCGTGCGATTTTTTTATAATTTTTATTTTTTTTTATGAAGTTATTGAGTGCTATTTTTTTTTTCTTCAAAGATGCTTGGAAGAGTATACTAAGTTAAAGAAAATAAAAGAAGATAAAATACATGTCTTAATAGTATCAGCTATCATGGATTAAGATCGCAAGAAAACAAATCGAGTGAGCTCATTCTAGCTCTAATTTAATTTGTTTAGAAGTTGAATAAAGTCAACTTCCAGTAGAAAAATCAATTTAGCTACCAAATTCAGGTAATTTCAAGTCGTACTATATTCAAACCCTGCACGAACTAAATAAGTAACTAATTATTAATTTTGTATCATCTTAAAAAGAGAAAAATAAAACGTAACCAATAGTTTTCCTTAGATAAAATTTATTTGTTACCAATATTTCATTCATCTCATAATAATGAAATTTGAAAAGCATATATTTATTTATGAGAAGCGAGTAAGTTATTTTATATTAATAATAACATAATCTAAATCTAAATTAACATAAATATATGAGGCATTTTATCAAACACCAGAACATGTGCATTAGATTTAGGGTTGGTCCGTTTGGTAAGACGGGGTTAGCGCTACCCTTGGGTTAGCCAACTAGCCAACAAATAAATCAAGGTTAGGTTAGCTGCTACCCTCAAGTTAACATGCTAGCTCTATAAGGAGAAGGGGTAGAGAAGGGTTAGTACTTAGACTACCACAACAAACAAATTACAATAATATTTTATTAATTTCTCTCCATCACTAACTTCAATATACCACACCAAACAACATTCACTAATTTTAGATTAACACTAATCTCTTTCGATCACTAACTTAACCATTCTACCCGCTAACCTAAAAATACTAATCTTATCCCACTAAGGCACTAACCATACTAACTCCTATTTTACAAAACTCACCTAAAAGAGGGTTTTGTTGGGCTAGCTTCAAATGAAGATGTGAAATGGAGGGGAGAGAACAGACGTGACAGAGAGGTGGAGAGAACTAGAGCGGAAGAGGAAGAGGAAGGAGAGTTATCTTGGAAGAATGCGAGGCAGTGGCTTGATGCTATTATGCCTTGATCCAATTCCAGGCATTATAAGATTGCATGGATGTGCAATTAACTATTGCAGAGTAGGTTCAGTGGGAAGGAAGGTACAATTTCAATAGATTCCGAAAATTCTAGAAGTTTATTAACAAGTTGGGGAAAGGCTAATGACCTCAAGTCAGACCTTTGACTTTGTTCTCATCGCTCTTCTTCCAAATTTTCTCTCGCATCTTCCCCGAGGAATCGCGTGATAGAGAGAGATGGTGTTGTTCTGGGTCTCTTCATTCGTCCTCTTGGTCTTACTTGTCATCTCAGTCGTTTATCAGGTTTGAATTGCTTTTTTGATTTTTCATTTTTGAATTTGTAGACTTTTTGCGGAATTAATTAAACTAGCTTATTTGACATTGGAGGTCAGTCTTACAATTCCTGCGGTTTTCTTAAGGTGTTGTTACTTGTTAGGTCTGGAGGTCTGGTATGCTGGTCTGTACTGAAACCTGTACCAGTATCTGACGTGGAAACAATTCCTTTCTTCTTCCACTATTGGGTAATTGGGTTGGATTCTTGATGTTTTGGAAACCTCTATAGGTTCAAACAGGCCTTAATCCTGCTTTGTCCAAATTAGCTTTGAAATCTGATGCAGTGCCTTTTTGTAAAAATGGGCTTAGCTCAGTTGTGACTTGTGACAAGCAAAAATTGAAATTCAACTTCCAAATTTGTACATCACTGATATAAACAATGTTAAATTAACTTCAAAATTGAATTTGTCAAAACAAAGTGTATAGTATTCAGTAATCAAAAAAGATAATCGAATGCGCTAATAGCCTCAATCTATCAGCATATATTGTTTATTACCACATCTGTTTCTTACTCTAAAGTTGAACTTTCTCTCTTTCTTTTCCCTTTTGGTAGCTGTTAACATTGTCGGACTTAGAGAGCGACTACATAAATGCACATGAAGGGGTCCTACAAGTTAACAGAGCAGTTTATGTCGAATTTGCACTACAGCTAATTGTATCTGTGCTATTCTTGTTCTCTGGCCATTGGTTCATGTTATTATTTTGCATTCCAATCATTTACTACAGCTCAAAGACGTAAGCTAGCTTCACTTAAAATAAAATTGCTTTACTTTTCTTTGAATATCTTGGTATCAATATTACTTGGCCAATTTGATTTTCTCCAATTACATTTTTGGCTACAATTTGAGACCCTCGTCTGTGCTTACGCTCAATGAGGCTAAAATAGTTAAAAAAAAATTTCTATAGGTATCTGCAGGGGAAACACAAGGTGAGCGAGGTTGATATATTCGGTAAGTTGCATCAAGAGAAAAGTCGGCGTCTTGTCAAGCTTGCCATGGTTGTCATCCCTCTGTGTCTCTCACTTTTCTGGTATGAGCCAAAAGCCCAAAACTGTGTAACTTTTAAATTGAATGAGTTTAGGTGTTTAATAACTGTCAAGGACATCACAGTATCCAGTTATCCCCTGTAATTGGTGATAGAATACCTTTCATGAAATCAGCTGGTTTTGTATCAATAGGTTTTACTCATTTGTGTTTGTTACTGTCCCAGTAAAAAGCCAATTTGAATCCTAGTTTATTTGTAACTTTTATTTAAACGCTAAATAATGACTGAAATTTAAATCAAACTACCGAGTTTCTTCAGGTAATGAACCTTCAGCACATGTTACAATTGTTAGAATATATTTTCATATTTCTTGGTTTAAACTTTGTACCAGTCAAAATGCTGCTTGCATCAATTTTATGACCACAAAGAAAGTAATTGGTTGGTTCTATTGCAAGCTTGCATTTCATCAAGAAATTATTTTGATTTTTGTATTCGCTTATTTATTTTTTTACAAATTGATCTAGGTTAATTTGGAGTGCATTGGAAGATGATGATTTTCATTTGTCTCCGGACGAATTGTATCATTCATAACTGGTAAAATTTCGCTTGAATGTGAATTACAGTAAACAATAGATTACACTTGTCCAGATGTTAATATGCCTTAAGCATTGTCTTCATGCTCTTTGTAAAGAAATTTTTTTTTTGTGGTGCAAATTAGTCACATAGTCATGCTTATTGATCTGTTTCTTGAGAAAGAGCATATTTTTCATTCCCGTAATTATACTTTGAATCATTCTTGCTTAAATAAGGGATGGCATCTCTGACACCAACAGCCTTGTGTGCCTGTACTTTCTTGTCACACCCTTTTATTTATGCCATCCAAAGAGATTAAAATTGTTTCATTAAATTTCTCTTATTTGAATCTTATTTCATGCAATAACATTGTATGATGGGAATTAGTGAAATGTTTACCGAGACATTAGAAGGAACGAATATATAATCAGTTAAATTACAGTTCTGTGACTAAGCGAACTGCAACATATTCGGACTTTCTAATAGAAGTTTGGTGATTAGATAAAATAAAATAAAAATTAATGGATAGAATTGGCTTTTTTGAAAAAAAAAATCAATTGTGATAATGTGCAACGAGCCGATTTCATCCAAAATTACTATTTGGTGGCTACTCTGTCACTTCGTTAATTATCATTATCAAAGTAGTTATTAAATTAACAAATTATTCAAATGAAATTCTTCTTTATTTCTTAAAAAAATTGACAAATTTACATAATTAACACGTAACATCAAAATTTATCAGTTTGTCAATTAAATTAACTGTTTACTGATCTGGTTTTATCCAAAATAATCTTGCCATCTATCAATCAATTTGTATTTATTTTTTATGCGTGTTTGATTAGTTTCCAAACATGGTCAGGTTATTTACTACAGTTATCCCAATTTTGATATACACCATCTCTAAATGCGTGGAGAAAATCTATAATTTGAATTTTGTTCCAGTATTTTTCTACGTTAACGGATGTCCGCTGAAGTCGTTTGTCATAATGTGCTAATGAATATCTGAAATTCACAATATTTCTCTTTCCTTTATTTTTTTTATTTCAGCCTTTTCAGTTTTCTTGCCTTTTATTTTCTTTCCTCTTTTCATTTTTTTTCTCCCTCCTGTCTGTTTTCTTCCTGACATAATACATATCTCGATTAAATGTTTTGATAAGTAGGTGAAGACAAATGGAAATACACTTGATGACTTGATAGTTTGGGCACGGATGCTTAATTGGTTATATTGTGTGAGCCAGAGGCGAAATTTCGGACCGATTTCGGAGTCATTTCGGTCCGAAACGCGTCAGAAATTAGTAAATAATTTGTTTTCTTATTTTGTCTTAAAACAAAAATAGAAAAAAAATAAAAGGCCACCTGTATTTCTATAAAGGTGAGGCTCTTCCCTTCTGATTAATAATTTTCTTCCTCTCTCTATCTCTCTTGTACTCGAATTATTGAAAAGAAATAAAAAATAGTGGTGTGTGTGTGTCATGGACGTAGGTACAACCTGTACTGAACCACGTAAAAATCTTCGTGTCTCTCTGTGTTATTTATCTCCTTTACATGGTATTAGAGCAGTAGGTTCTGAGATATGTTGGTTTGATAGTTGTGCGAGCGACTGCACAACTCAATTCTTCTTCTCGTTCTCTGTGCGAGTTACTGCACATACGATCTCTCCCTCGTGCGAGTTAATGCACGAGCGATTGTTCCTGCTACTTCTTGACTGGATCTCGCCGAAACCTCGACGAAACTTTAAAATTTCGGACCGAAATTTAGTCCTTTTCTGAACTAAAACCATGAGTTCTCCGTCCGATTCCGGCACCAAAACACCTATCCCTGATTCTAATCCTCCAGATGTCATGGCTCTTATCCAGAGCCTGAACGAGACCCTGTCCCAGTTGCTTACACAACCGAGACCTCCGTCAAACACCCAAAGCCAAGAATGTTTCACCTCCGCGATGTTGATCAAGCTAGATGGGACGGATTTCTACCTTTAGTCGCAGATGCTGAAGATGAAACTCAACGGGCGAGATAGATTTGGTCACCTTGATGGATCGACTCGGCCAAAGTCATTGGACGAGGAGGCTTCTAAGCGGTGGTCTGTGATGGACTCTCAGGTGAAGGATTTTATGATCAACTCTATGGATCCATCGTTGATAGGTAACTTTCTGCCTTACTCTACTGCAAAAGAGGTGTGAGATGCTGTCAATATCTCATACTTTGATGGTAGTGATCTGTCTCAAATTCTAGATCTAAAAAGGAAAATTAACAAAGTCAAACAGAATGGTGAATTGGTCCAGAATTTTTACAGTACTCTCCAAAAACTATGGAAGGAATTAGACACACGTAGACCAAATCCTATGGAATGCCCAACTGATATTGAAAAATACCAGAAACTTGTACAAGAAGATATGGTGTTGACCTTTTTGGATGGTTTAGATGATAAGTTGGACCAGATTAAAGCTAGTATACTCCAAATGAAGCCCATTCCTACCATAGAAGAGGCGTTTGCCTTGGTAAGAAAGGAGGAAAGGCGACAAATGGTTATGTTGAATGGGGGTGAAGTTGGAGATAGCTCTTTGGCCATACTAGCGAAGACCCAGACCTTGAACCTCCAGAAGTCCAACTATTTTCCAAAATCAAACAATAAAAAACCAATTCCACCTGGAGGGTGTACCCACTGTAAAAATCCAAAACACTCCGTGGAGCAATTTTTTAAGTTGATCGGGTATCCAGATTGGTGGAAAGAGAATAAGAAAAAGAGGCAAGGCAAGGCACACGTGGCAGAAACCGCGACCCTACCAGCTGCGAACTTGGCCGGTTTAAGCCCTAACAGTGAAAATTTCGAACCGAAATCTGATGGAAAATTCTCTCTTTTGCCTTCTGTCGAGAAGAATGAAGGTAAAGTTTTTGTTTTAAATACATCTGGTACTGACTGTTCTTGGATTATTAATTCAGGGGCGACTGATCACATGACATACAGTAGGGAAGATTTGGTAAGGGAATCTGTTCCAAGGAGAAATGAGATTGTTAATGCAAATGGAGAAGTCTATCCAGTCACGGGGGCTGGAGAAGTTCAATTTTTCTCTTCCTTAACTCTTTCAAATACTCTCTTGGTCTCCTCCCTTTCATCCTAACTCTTGTCTGTAGGACAGTTATGTGAAGAACTGAATTGTGTAATACTCATGTATTCTCGATTTTGTCTTTTTCAGGACCTCTTGACGAAGGAGATCATTGGTCGTGGTACTAGAAGAGAAAGACTGTATCATTTAGAAGATTTGACTGCTGGACAAGTACATCTATCTGCTGGATCAAATTTGAGTAGGAAGTCTTCTATTTGGATATGGCACAGGCGATTAGGTCATCCATCCTTTGGGTACCTAAGAAAATTTTATCCTAGTTTGTTTTCTGATTTTGATAATGAGAATTTTGATTGTGATGTGTGTATCAAATCTAAGAGCCATCGAGCTCATTTTGCTAAAATTATGGATGATGATAATAATAATAGAGCTCCTTTTGATTTGATTCACTCTGATGTTTGGGGACCTTCCCCAGTTGACTCCCTAGTAGGAAATAGATGGTTTGTCTTGTTTGTTGATGACTGCACCAGAATGATTTGAGTTAATATGGTAAAACAAAAAACTGATGTGTCACTTGCCATTAGATCCTTTATTACCATGGTTAAAAATCAGTTTGACAAAAATGTCAAGATTTTTAGGAGTGATAATGGTAGAAAATTTGTCAACAAATCACTAGGAGAGTTTTTTAAAGACAATGAGATTATCCATGAGACCAGTTGTGTTGGTACTTCTCAGCAAAATGGTAGAGCAGAAAGTAAGAACAGACAAATTCTAGAAATGACCAGGACAATGATGATAAAAAATAATATTCCTAATTCTTATTGGGATCATGCAGCCACCTCAGCAGTGTATTTGATGAATAGATTACCTTCTGTACCCCTTAAGTTTCAAACACCTTTACAGAAACTCTCAACATGCACTGCGATCCCTTCTGTTCTTAATATCCCACCTAAAGTGTTTGGTTGTGTAGCCTATTTTCACATACAGAAACATCAACGTTCTAAATTTGACCCTTGTGCTGAAAAGTGTGTGTTCATTGGTATGGTCAACATCAAAAGGACTATAGGTGTTTGAATCCAACCTCCAGAAAAATCTATACTACCATGGACGTGACATTTGTTGAGAATGAAGGATATTTTTGCACGAATCAGATCCATTCTTAGAGGGAGAGCGTGATAGACAATGAGTCCTGGTTCGATACAGTAAGGAATGAAGATTTTGAACCAGACCGAGGAAATTTCGGACCGAATTTTCAGGATTTCGGACCGAATTCTACTCTTTGCCCAGAAGACCACCTAAATTTCAGTCCGAATTCTATACATTTCGGTCCGAATTCTGAGGATGATGATGAGAATTTGAACCCAGAAATGAACCCACTAACAAATTCGGGTCCATCAGAAGAGAATTTGAAAAGTGAAGATGAAGAAATGATACAGTCTCCTGATTCACCACATGATCAATCTCCTGAGTCAGAAGTAAGTAATTCTGAACCTGTTACTACTAACCCTGGTTATCAGTTACCTTTCAGAATCAATAGAGGCAAACCACCTAAGAGATACAGACCAGATGATAGTGGTGAGGGCAGGTATACAATGGCAAATTTCATGACTATGTCTCACATGCCAGAACCTGTGAAGGATTTTGACAGAACTCTTGCATCAGTTCACATTCCAAGTAACCTGGATGAAGCTCTTAGTGATCCAAAATGGATGAATGCAATGAAGACAGAGATGGATGCACTGGATAAAAATGACACTTGGGAATTGGTGACAAGGCCAAAAGACAGAAAGACGGTAGGCTGCAAATGGATGTTTACAGTCAAATATGGGCCCACTAGAGAAATTGAAAGGTACAAGGCAAGACTGGTGGCAAAGGGCTATTCTCAGACATATGGAGTAGACTACCAGGAGACTTTTTCTCCTGTAGCAAAGCTGAACACTGTGAGAATTTTATTGTCCATTGCTGCAAATAGAGACTGGCCTCTACATCAATTTGATGTGAAGAATGTCTTTTTGCATGGTGACATTGATGAAGAGATCTACATGGATATCCCACCAGGATACAGTCATTCAAGCAATCAACTTCTTGTGTGCAGATTGAAGAAAGCTTTGTATGGTCTGAAACAGTCCCCTAGGGCCTGGTTTGAAAGATTCTGCAGTGCTATGAGGGGATATGAATACACCCAGAGTGATACTGACCACACTTAATTCTTTCTCACGAATAAAGGTAAAATTGTTATCTTGATAATCTATGTTGATGATATGATAATCACAGGTGATGACTCTGAAGGAATCCAAGATCTAGAAGAAAAACTGTCCAAAGAGTTTGAAATGAAGAATCTAGGAGGGTTGAAGTATTTCCTTGGAATTGAAGTTGCACGCAATAAGAAAAATATTTTTTTGTCTCAAAGAAAGTATGTGCTTGACCTGCTTGCTGAAACAGGTATGTTGGACTGCAAACCTGTTGACACATCAACCAAACAGAACTCAAGTTGGGTGTGTTACCTGATCAAGCACCTACAAATAAGGATCAGTACCAGAGATTGGTAGGGAGACTCATTTACTTGTCACATACTCGGCCTGATATTGCTTATGCTGTGTCTGTGGTGAGTCAGTTCATGCACGCTCCCAGTGAGCAACATATGGAAGCTGTCATGTGGATTTTAAGGTATCTCAAGGGATCCCCAGGACGAGGTATATTCTTCAGGAGGAATGGTCATCTTCAGGTTGAGGGATATACAGATTCTGACTGGGCTGGAGATGTGACTGATAGGAAATCCACGTCTGGATACTTCACATTTGTTGGAGATAACTTGATTACCTGGAGGAGCAAGAAACAGAAGGTGGTAGCTTTGGCAAATACAGAGGCAGAGTTCAGAGTAATTGCTAAAGGTTTGCAAGAATTACTGTGGATAAAAAGAGTACTCAAGGATCTTGGCCTCTATGATAACAGGGAGATGAAGCTGTTTTGTGACAACAAGGCAGCTATTGCAATATCTCACAATCCGGTGCAACATGATAGGACCAAGCACATTGAAGTGGATAGGCACTTTATTCGACAGAATTTAGAAAATAAAGTCATTAGCATTCCTCACGTGAGAACTGACGAACAATTGACAGATATACTGACCAAAGAGGTATCCAGTACCATCTTCCAGGGAGTGATTTGCAAGTTGGACATGCAAGACATCTACATGCCAACTTGAGGGAGAGTGTGAGCCAAAGGCGAAATTTCGGACCGATTTCGAAGCCATTTCGGTCCGAAACGCGTCAGAAATTAGTAAATAATTTATTTTCTTATTATGTATTAAAGCAAAAATAGAAAAAAAATAAAAGGTCACCTTTATTTCTATAAAGGTGAGACTTTTCCCTTCTGATTAATAATCTTCTTCCTCTCTCTATCTCTCTTGTACTCGAATTATTGAAAAGAAATAAAAAATAGTGGTGTGTGTGTGTCGTGGACGTAGGTACAACTTATACTGAACCACGTAAAAATCTTCGTGTCTCTCTGTGTTATTTATCTTCTTTATAATCTTCTTTACATATTGCACTCAATACAATATAATCCGTTGTCGATGTTATTCTTAACTGGAAGTCATTTTCCCTGTTGTTGAAAAGGATATTGCCTTTTATAATCCATTGTTGATGTTATTGAACTGAAGCACAGCTTGTCTCAACCCGAGCTGGCTCAGCTGACAGCTCATCACAGAACGGCATTTCTAAGCTTTAGTCACCTCAAGCTCAGCTCGCCATGAGCTAGCTCGTGACTCAATTGACAACTCGGATTTGTAAAGTCGAAAGTTCGTGTTTTCTCCGAATGAATTAGATCTCCTCGATTTTTCTTCTTGTTTTTCTTTCATGGCTCTTTCACATAACGTTTCTCTTAATTTTTGGAGATGGGGCCATGGAGGCAGAAATCTTCCAGAATACATATCGTGGATTCGTGGGGTCTGTTACTTCAAGTTAAAATAGAATTTTTCCCAAATTGAGTTCGAGTGACTCACAAGTCATAAGTTTTTTGCTCGGTCGTTCATGGCCTCACTTGAATCTGAATTACAAATTACAATAAACTACACTTCATACTTTACACATGTTAATATGACACATAATAAGCATTGTCTTCATGCTTGTTTTATAGGTAACACGTTTTCTGTCACGCAAATAAATCGCATATTCATGCATATCTGTTCTCGAGAAAGAGCATTTTTTCCACCCCTATAACTATAATCCGAATCATTCTTGCTTAACATATGCGGGATAACATCTATGACACTAATAGCCAAGTACATCTCTCCTTGTTTTATGTTTAAGTTAATTAAAATTATTTAGTAATTTGTTTTTCAATTAGAATATGTTCAGTAAATATATGATAAGATTTTATGAAAGTGGTTTTAATAAAATCTCTATCGAAATATTGGAAGAAACAAAATTTAACAATTGTTAACGTACAGATTTGTGCTCAATATAATATATTGACTTGTTTTTAAAAAAAATCTGATAAAACTTCAGAGATTACATAAAAAATAAAGAAATTAATAGAAAGAGAACATTTGAGATAATAGATAGTAATAACTAGTGGAATGTTATATGTGGTCGGACAAAGTATCTGGCTAGTGCGATTGTGGATGGTGTGTGATCTACGACGTGCAATGTGGCCCGATATTGGATACAGAGCCGATATATATAGATTTGTGTGGTACGACCGTAGATGCACAGTTTGTATGTGAGGTACAACCGTAATTGTGACTATGGATGCACAATGCGACTGTGATGCGATACTATCGATCATTTAGTACGTTATCTTTTTTTATTTCCATTTTTTTTCTTTTATGTTATGTCTTACTTGGCAGCACTGCTAAGTTTTTTTTTTTTTTTAAAATAATGGAATGTATAATGAGATGATGTAATCTAAAATTACAATTTTGATGGCAACTCCGTTCGGTGAAATCTCAATATGTTAACTGATTATCAAGTAACATTTAAATAAATCTCTTTCTTATTTTATTGAAACGCTTGACATAGCAAATTAACAAGTAACATTTAAATTTATGAGTTCTTCATCACTTAGATTGACTGTACATTAATTTTGTTTAATTCATTATTATTTGGTCATATATCATTCAATTAGAATTTTTGTACGATTGGTTACTTTGAAACATGATCAGGTTATTTTGTCCACTTATGCCGATTTTGATATACGTACACCATCCCTAATTGAGTGAAGAAAATTTACAATATTAATTTTGTTTCAGTATTTTTTTTGCGTTTAAGGATGTCAGCTGAAGTCGTTTAATTGTCATGATGTGCTAATGAATGTCTGAAATCAAAATATTTCTGTTTTGGTTATTTTTTATATTTAATTTTTACATTTACTTCTTTTTAATCTTCTGGTTCTCTTCTATTTTTCACTGTTCCACTTTTTCTTTCTACTGTCTTATATTTTCTTCCTAACATAGTAAATTATCTCGTTTGAATGTTCGAAACATTCAAAAAAGAAGGTGCAGCTGTCAACCTTCAAAAAGAAAAAGAAAGAATGTTTGGAACATTTCTTTTAGATACGTACTGATCTTGAAGGTGCAGCTGTCAAGGAGAACAAAGAAAAAAAAAAATACATCCAAACAAGCTAATTGTACTTTAGGTTAAGAGAAAATGAAATGGACTAGATACTTTGTGTACAGAAGTTTGTATAACATTTAACAGAACATTCTCCGTTGTTGATGTTATTCAACTGATAAAATTCATTTTCCCTCTTGTTCATGTCTTAAATAAAAAAAATTATAAAGACTTTTTTATTCACCACCTCCAATTCAGAACAGATTCTATTTAGATAAAACCTCACGTAAATTGCGGTGGTGATCTGGTCCATCGGTTCTAGAATTAATACGGTTCATGTACGAAATTTATGATCCCGGTCCAGCATTTGTTAACATGAAAAGCAGCAAATACTGACCCCATTGAATCACCTGTGCTCGTGCATGCATCAATGCTGCCATAGTGCCATGCAGGTGTTGGAGAGAGACAATCGGCAATGAAGACCCATTCTTCCCTGTTTCTTTCTTTTCCATATTTTAAGAATGATTTCACTGTTTCTTTTGTGCATGAAGGAATTAACGAATGGAGTGTGAAGTCTTACCGGAAAAATTAAAACTAGTTTTACTGTTCATCGGAATTTCAAAAAAAATCTAAAAAAATTCTGAATTTTAAAAATGGCGTTGTTAGATCGGGATTCCGGTTAACGATCTAACAAATCGCTTAGATCGGTAACCGGGAACCCGATCTAAGCTAAGATCGGTAACCCGGTTACCGATCTTAGCTTAGATCGGCAACCCGGTTACCGATCTTAGCTTAGATCGGCAACCCGGTTACCGATCTTAGCTTAGATCGGCAACCCGGTTACCGATCTTAGCTTAGATCGGCAACCCGGTTACCGATCTTAGCTTAGATCGGTAACCCGGTTACCGATCTAAGCCCCACCGAAAAAGGTGACAGAGACTTTTGTTTTTTGCCTTTTAGATCGGTAACCCGGTTACCGATCTAAGCCATACACGTTTGAATTTTTTTTTTCTTTTTATTTTAATTAGTTTAATTAGGTAAATAATAGAAAAATTAAAATAAATATTGGAAAAATAATTAAAAAATCAGAATAAATATAAATAATTATAATATGTGATTTGAAAAAATTTTATAATTATTTTATACATTTTATAATTATGAAATAATTAATTATAAATTAGAAAAAAATAATTAATTGCGATTCAAAATTTGTTCTTAGAATTTTCCTTATTTATATTGGGTTCAAATTGCGCTTAGGATGGTTGGCATAATCAAAACGAAGCAGGATTAGTTAAACATTCCTTTTTTTAATTTTGACAAAAATAGTAGGCTTGTAAGAAGTAACCCCACACTAGACACTACTCAGTTAAACCTTGTTTCGATAAAAATGGCTCCAATGCCGCTACTCAACGCCACCATCAAATAAGAGACTTTTATAAAATTGTAAATTATAATTGCAGTGAATTTCATTTTTTGACTTAATAATAAAGGCTGGTTGAGCATAGGATAAATAGCCCATTATGTACTGGAACGACCGATGCGATAATGAATTACACCAGATACCCAAACTATATAATTTAATTAAGATGGATCGCTTAACAATGCTTATCTTTACAATCTTGATAATGGATTTTAATATTAATTTAAACAAAGTTGAAAATAAAATTAAATTTATAGGTGCATCATGGGAGGTATAGATAGTCTAGCAATTGATTTTTTATATCATTTAGAATAATTAATGATGTATCAGGAAACGTTAATTTTGGACTGCTAAAATTTTAATTCATTCGATGAACGGTAAAATATGCAACAATTATCATTATATATTTTTTATATAGATAATACGTATATCATAGAGTCCAACCATACAATATGGTTTTTAAATATAAGTTTGAATTGGAAAAAAATACCAAAGTTAACACAAGTGAATGATTGTCAGATGATAAACAAATTAATTCGACATAAGAAAACAATTTGCTTCAATTTCGTCCATTCTACACTTGTTGCTTCACGTCACATGTTGGGTGCAAATGAAGTAGAGATTTATTTGTTTTATCCATGTGCATCCGTATTTTATTCATAAATATTTTATTTGCTCAAGACACATTTTTTCTGTTGATTTTTACAAGCATATGATTTCAGTTTTATAATTTTATTGATGTTGATAAATTTAAATGATTTCTCAATTACCAAAAGGTAGGAAAATAAAGTATTGTACAATTCTAAATTATAGAGAAATCTACCGAACAATTTTCGTCATTACATAAAATTATCACAAAACATGAAGATTATTACATCAAACTAATGCCTTTGTCCTCTTGTTGGAAGGATGTTCATGAACCTCGACCCTAGCCGTAAAACCCCACCTCGTATCCCCCTTCCTCCACTGCTTGTGCTGTCAGATGGTCCCCTGCTACTTGATGCGCCATGAGTACCCCTGCTACTTGAAGCTCCCTGAGTTGTTGGAAGTCGGAACGAAATTGGTCGTTCATCCACGCTAATGGAATTTCTACGTGGTTGAATACCTTCTATCCCAAGACTGACACGACTTTCTGTGTGAGGATCAATGCTTACAGAATTCCGGCCAGGTTGAACCGGCTCCCTAGAAGGTTCACCGCGGTTCCCTGTAGAAGATTGAGCTCTGTTCCTTGCAGAAGGTCTTGTAGTCCTTCGAGGGTTGGTACGACGACCAGATTGAACGTCCTCCATCGACACAGGTTCATGAGCGTTGTTGTCCCTTCTGGTTCGGCGCCTCTGGTTGGCCTGATTTTTCTTTCGCATTGCATCCATCCACATCCAATTACGATCCTTCTTTCGCCTTCCTCGATTAATCAATCTCTTATCCGGATAGATCAGGGGCCCATCATAAACAGGCCACTCATGTTCATCTTCGTAGCAATGAAATTCACCTGTTGACCATATTTTGAGCATATTTTCTGTGCTGTACCGTTCGTCCACAAAATCAGAGACATCCCACCTGCAATGACCGCATACAGCAAAAACATGAAGACATGGTATTCCTGTGAGTTGAGGTTTTCTGCACTTACACCAAGCGCGTCTGGTCGGTAGTTGAGGATCTCTGGGTTGGTAATTTCGCTTAAGGAAAACTTGGTACTTCCACGTTATTCCCGGGTCATTTTTTTCGAAGGGCACTTGAGCTTCAAATTCTCCACGTTCAATGTCAACGGTGATAACGTTGATTGCCGCTGCATATAAGAATTCATATCATCATACATTTTAAAAATTAGAAGTAAATATGATTACAAAGGAAGGACAGTTGTACCTGCTTTAAGAGAATGCTTCATGAGCTTAAGTTGGATTTCTTTTGGCCATCGTTCTCCCTCCGCCTGTCTCGCCAATGCTATTTGCTTTCTTTCGTTAAACCATTTCACAGTTTTGTACCAAGTGCCTTCCACAAGTCCAACAACTGATAGTCTTCTCTCAGCCTTGTACCTGCTATTGAGACTTTCAGATCCATTACTAGTCATAATACCCCAACGATAACCACCGTCATACGTTTGTGCCCACCTTTCAGGTCTCCATTCCTCGTTGTCATCTGCTTCATTCTCTTTTCCGCACTTTATAAGGTAGTCGGTCGCCTTTGGATTCGTTGTTTTCAGTTCGTTCCACATTTTGTAGAACGGCCTCCTTTTTTTCTTGTTGGCCAATTTCTTTCTGAATTTGTCTGGCAGAGTTGTGTCTTTGTCAGATGCCTTGAACACGTTTTCACATATATGTTGCATGCAATATCGGTGCACGGAATATGAAGGGTTCGCATCCTCTTGCCAACCGTATTGGGGTTGTTTGAACGTGTTCCTTATTCCCCAATGGCGATCAGAAACAACACAGAATTTTTTTCCTTCTCCAATCACTTGCCGCCTTACAAAATTCATGAACCAACCCCAACATTGTTCGTTCTCTTTTTCCACTATTGCAAATGCTAGTGGAAACAACCGCTGCTCCGGGTCATAACCGCATGCCGCTAACAATGTTCACTTGTAGCGGCCCGATAAGAACGACACGTCGATACTGATAACAGGCCTCAGGTACGGTACCGCCGCGATACAAGGCCCATATGCCCATGCTGCTGCCTTGAACATAGCTCTGTTGGGATCCCCTACGCTCTCTGTCAACCATTTGATCTGGGTCCCTGGGGTCGTCTTTTGTATAGCCAATAATATACTCGGAAGTTTGTTGTATGAGCCCTCCCATGATCCAAAAAGTTGTTCGATCGCTTTCTCTCTCCCACGCCATAGTTTGTTATAAGTTGGTTTTACATTTGGATATTCTTTCTCCAATATGGATTTCACGTCATCTATGGAAATACCGAGATCTCTCTTTACCGCATTCCTAATGCTGTTTGCGATTACAGCAGCCGTCAGATTGTCATGCGTGAAATCCCCGACCCTTCTCACGCATGTATGCTCTTCTTCATTCTTAATTATTTTCCAAAATATACCTTCCTTTTCTGTACGGGCATACAAATGCCACTTACAGGTAGGCACCTTACAATCCAATACATATAATATTGTACTACTCTTACTTGCTTTGTGTTGTACATTGTTTTCTACTGCGTATTTACTGCAAGCTTGTTTTAATTGTTCTTTCGACATAAAAATGTTTCCTTCGGCTAAAGGCCTTGAATGTTCTGGTTGAGACGGTTGTGGAATCGAATTTCTGTACTCCGAGATATCCGAAAATTGCCTAACGGGATGGTAATTATCTGTCCTTCCGGTAATATAATACTCGTGATTCGCAAAACCCTCTCCCTCGAAGTCTTGTGCCTCCCTAAACTCCGCCTCTTCATCAGTGAAGTCCTCACCCGTTGCATAATTTGACTGATAACCCGGCCCACGGTCATATGCCTCGTCAAGTTCGTCTATATCCCCTTCTATTTCTTCTTCTGCTTCTTGTCGAGCTTGTCTACTACTCTCAGGCTGTGACCAAGGATCCCAACCCTCAGCATTCATATTGTACTGATTATTTGTTCTCTCTTGTCTCGGTTGTGGACTACTACTCTCGGGTTGTTCCCAAGAATCCCAACCCTGAGCACTCGTATTGTATTCATTATTTCTTTCTTCGTCTTCTTCGGTATTGTTGGCTTGTTGATTAAAATTATAATTATAATCATAATTATAATTTGTCTGTCCTCCTAATTACATCAGTTAATAATAAAGCATTATTTATAAAATATTATTTCATATTTCTTATAATGCGTAATATTTAATTTTTTCCTAAGCCAAAAATGCGTAATATTCAATTTTATAATTCTTATAATACGAAATATTCAATTTACAAAATGCGTAATATTCTTGTAATGCTAGAAATGTTATGATTATACCAAAACTGTTAGGTTAGTGTAATTTATCTTGTAAGCCATCACCAGTTGCTGGAAGCAAATCAACGTGCAGTTCAAGGCCATGTAGCCTTCTTGCTTGGAAGCCCTCCTCTTGTACATACCGCCATTCATTTTCTGAGTTCACCGGCAACTGCATACGCTGGTACCTTCCTTCAATTATGGTATTAAAATGCGAAACGATTCTCAAATTGTAATGACCGTGATAAAATCCCAGTGATGACAAAATTATTTCTTTAATTGATTCATAATCAGTTTGCAATGAGGCATCGAAACTAAAATAATTTGGTGGATTATATGGAGATTGATTAACGAAAACCGGAATGGAAAACATATTTGGTGGATTATTTCTTTAATTGATTCAGAGTGCAGTGTTTGAGAATGATGGATGATTGTCAAATTGTGAGAGCGACCATCTATTTATAACCATTACGATCGAATTCCCTAAATTTTCGCTGGCACTAAAAAATACTAAAGTTGCTTTCGATCCCACTAAAATATACTAAAGTTGCTTTCGATCCCACTAAAATATACTAAAGTTGCTTTCGTTAATATCAAATCACATGACAATAGCTTAGATTGTTATCTCGGTTGACGATCTTAGCTTGGATTGTTATTTTGGTTGACGATCTTACTCTATTATTTGAATCATTCCAATCTTGGCAGATGTAATTTTAATCAATCCAATCATTGTGTCACATGGAATAAATGTAGTGGTGTCACATGGAATACAGTGCGCAATTTAACTGAGTAGTGTCTAGTGTGGGGTTACTTCTTACAAGCCTACTATTTTTGTCAAAATTAAAAAAAGGAATGTTTAACTAATCCTGCTTCGTTTTGATTATGCCAACCATCCTAAGCGCAATTTGAACCCAATATAAATAAGGAAAATTCTAAGAACAAATTTTGAATCGCAATTAATTATTTTTTTCTAATTTATAATTAATTATTTCATAATTATAAAATGTATAAAATAATTATAAAATTTTTTCAAATCACATATTATAATTATTTATATTTATTCTGATTTTTTAATTATTTTTCCAATATTTATTTTATTTTTTCTATTATTTACCTAATTAAACTAATTAAAATAAAAAGAAAAAAAAATTCAAACGTGTATGGCTTAGATCGGTAACCGGGTTACCGATCTAAAAGGCAAAAAACAAAAGTCTCTGTCACCTTTTTCGGTGGGGCTTAGATCGGTAACCGGGTTACCGATCTTAGCTTAGATCGGGTTCCCGGTTACCGATCTAAGCGATTTGTTAGATCGTTAACCGGAATCCCGATCTAACAACGCCATTTTTAAAATTCAGAATTTTTTTAGATTTTTTTTGAAATTCCGATGAACAGTAAAACTAGTTTTAATTTTTTCGGGAAGTCTTATCCCAACCTTCATTTGCGGAATTGTTTGCTTAATAATGGGTTTGGTGTGGCTCTGACTGTTTGTCTACCTAAAAAAGGTGCTAGAATAGTAATTGGTCTTGGTCTCATCTTAGAATAACAAACAGCCTTCCCAAGTCCCAACCAACCAAGCAAGCCCAAATTTGGAGGGGCCTATAGCCTACAAAATTCCCCGATTTCAACGCGCGCACAATTTTTTGTTTAATTTGTTGTTTTTTTCGGCATCAAATTTAGTGACATTTTAAACTTTTAAGCGAAAATGAATTACAACTCTAGCAGTTTGGTTCTAAATGAACTGTGGTTGATTACTTAAAATTAGATGTCTCCACTAACATAAATATAATCAAAGTACTAGAATTATTAGTTTAACCCTCTTATATATTGACAATATTGTGCCACGGAGTTTGCCAGAAAATTGTACCCTACACTCTCCACTCTCTCTATATAGTCCATTCTAGCTCAAGCTCTGCCATTAATTGTTACTTCCAACAACTAAATTAGCCAGTTTAAACCCCCAACACTCAATCGAGAATCATTAATTCATTTATAATTAATGTGACAAAACACAACGTATCCCGAGTCGAAATTACAGATTTGAAATCCGGCCGGGTGGAGATTAAAAAGTCAATGACCATTTTTTAATCCGGATTAAAATAATAATCCAAACATTCTTGGAATAAAATTTATTCCGGATGTTGGACTACTTAAAAATAACACTCTAGATCTCTAAAAACTTATTCTTGATTGTATAGAATAATATTTTTTTACTGCGAATAACTAATCATCATTATTCTTAGACAATCCAAACGCCCCCTCACATCCGGATAATTTACGGATACACACATATGCTTCAAAATGTGATTATTTATCGTATAGGAATACAAATACAGTTTTTTTGTTTTTGCTAGCGATAAAAATACAAATACTACTTTCAATAAACGAATATGTATATATATACGATAATTACTGGATCCGAATTATTTTGGTATTAAGTATATGTTTATATGACTTGAGATTTAGTTGGTGCATTTACACCTACTCTAATATTTTTTTATTAAAATTTTATTATTCTTTTTATATCTGACTTCTTTTCATATGATAAAATTTTAAGTGGTTGATTTTTGTTGCTAAACTTTGTACTACAAACTTGTCATGAAATTATTGTTTTTGCTAATATTATGAAATTCTACAATGCACGTGTGCATTTTTTTCTCGAAACATATGATAATTTTATTGCAATTTTCGATTAATGCTTGTTTTCGTATTCTTACTTATCATTTCATATTTGATCTGTATTCATTGTCGTCTAAAATCCAACATTTATCTATATCCAATTTTATCCGTATCCAAAACGTGTTTGAAAATAAAAAAAAGTATGTGGATTCGATTTGCTCCTTAGGTCTAGGTGATTACGAGGCGCCTAGGATTCAATTATTAATTGGTTGTGTGCTACATTTTCTTTTAGTTTAAAGCTTTAAATATATTGTTTTACCTATGCCGCATAGTTTATGTCATGTGCGTATTGATTCAACAAGATCATTTACATAATTTGTCCAAATGGTACATTGCATAAAATACCACCGAAGCTTCTATCACATGCCATCATATAGCTTGTGATCTCAGACTTCTGAAGCATATCAAGTACAATCTTAAAAACCTTTTTTTTCTGGTTGATATCAAAGCCAAAAATATCAATATAATCTTAGGATTTGCGTCTCCCAGTTCTTCATATTATGCAAAGTAATATAATCTTAGAATTTGTCTCCATGCATTATACAATTTTTCTAGGGTCAGGTCAAATTACTCCTATTATTGAATGGTACTAGGAAGGCAATTGGAAGAGGAGTTGCTAGAAGAATTGTTGTATTTTAGAATGTCTTTCAAGAGTAATTTTCACTTGTGGCTACTACTTTAATCTTCAAGTGATAATTAGATATGGAGCTTGCGCAGACAGTTTACTAGAGATTGATGCAACGACAGACAGCAATGCTTAGAAGATTCCCAGCATGAAAAACAAACCCTAGGCACAAGTACTTTGATCATTTATAAACTTACCTGCATGCTTATCTTTCTATCAAATATACTAATGCCAAGTGAACCAGCAACTCATATCAATTCAAGTAACAACTTTATTTTATGGCATGCAAAAAACTATTAATTTATATAAAACTAGAAAAATGATATAATCGTTTCTTACTTTCTTCCATTGCCGGAAAGCAACGAGCAACAAGCCAACAACAATATTTAACTAAAAAGGGAGGAAATAAGCTAATTTTAGCTAGGAGTGAGCAAAAAACTCGTAACTCGTGAGCTAACTCGAACTCGACTCAAAAAAAGCTCGGTTGTAACTCGAGCCAACGAAACTCGAGTTGGTAGAGCTTGAGCTAAACTAACTCGGTTAGTTGACGAGTCGAGTTTGAGTTGGACTCAACTCAGCTCGCAACTCATGAGCCAACTCGTAACATAATAAATTTATATTTCAAATAGTATTATCAATATGATTTAAGAGTATAAAAATTTTATAAATTAATCATAAATATTTTCTGCTTATATATTTTTACTTAAAATAATTGCAGCATTCGACTGATTGAGTTTCAAGACATATTTTGTTTCAAATCAATAGAAATAATATAAAAGATAATAATTTTATGTTTTAAAATATTATATATGTCAATAAATTTCAATACTAGAATAACATATTAATTAAATAAATAAAATTTTGAAAAATATATGCTTATTTCAAGTTAGTTCATGAGCCACGAGCTAGCTCGAGTTGGAGGTGAGCCGAGTTTGAGCCAGTTTAAAAAGCTCGAAAGTATTTTTAGCTCGGCTTAAGTCAACTCGAGTTACGTCCAAGCCGAGTTTGAGTTGTCCCCAACTCGCTCGAACTCAGCTCATATACGGCCCTAATTTTAGCAGAATAGCACAAAGTATGAGCAGTGTCAATAAGAAATTAATGTTCCAAATACACAAGTGATGCCGCTGAACATAAAATATACTAGTTTAAAACAAGTTTGCAATATTAATTGGTTGACTTGAGAACCTCTATTGCATCTTGAGTTTATTTTAATGTTGATCAAAGCATAATATCAATCACAGAGGCAGACCAATACTAAATAAGTCATAAGAAAACCTAGAAGGAAGCAAAGAAAATTGACCCATAATCTCAATCCACAGCAAAGAAACCATAAAAATTAAGGAAACTACAATAAAAACTAGCCTATTCTTGCATCAAAACTGCGGCCGGCCACCACTTCCTCCAGAACCCCAGCCGTACCCGTCGCTAGGCAATTGAACATTATTCATTAGGTTAGGGGGCAGACTTTGGAAGAGTTGTGCACTGCTCGGATCGGCAAGCAATTGCTGATGCTGCTGTTGAGGGGATGATAGCGATTGACCATGACCGGCTAGTCCAGCGGGACCCATTGGATCTTGGGTAAGTGGTGGCTCCTCCTTGTCAAGCGGGAGCCTCTCATAAGTAGCATTACCGAAAGAAGCCGCCATTATAACCACCGGCCCAGATGCAATTAGAGCTCCAACCACGCTTCCTCCAACTATCTGCCCCTGTCCACCTGCTAGGTAAATTGTCAATCCAGTTGCAGCTGGGGGTGCAGGAGGGGGCAGAAATGATCCAGCAAGTGAGAGAATTTCAAACCGGCCATGAAGGGTGACCACTGCAGTTGGGCTCCCCGGTTGGCGGAGGGTGACATTTGTCACCATACCACCGCCACTTAGCACGCACACACCTCTTTGGCGACGGCGGGCAAAGTTTGAGACGGTTTCGAAAACGTCACATCCATCTGCAACCTCCATCACGTGCGTGCGCAAGGCATTCGCACTGTCTTGAGTGATTATGATTGGCGGCTTTGGCTTGTTCTTCGAGCCAGCTGGACGACCACGTGGCCGCCGTGTTATCAAGTCCATGCCACCACTACTTCCTCCACCGCCACTGCTTGGGCTATTATTTCCACCGCCGCCTCCTCCCATGTTACTGTTGCTTCCGTTGTTAGCTTCGTCATTTATGTCGGTGTTGGTGCCAGTCTGTTCTTCCTCTGACTTCGGGTGTGGAGAGTGGAAGTTCTGGAGATGAGACGGGAGGTGGAAGTCACGGGTGTGAAACGGCGGGGGGAGATGTTGTTGTAGGTGGTGGCCGTGGGACACTGGATCCATGTTTTTTCTTCTGCTAATTTAAATGCACAAGTTAAATATTTCCTCCCTCTTTCTTGGTAGATACTCTTGCTATTCTAAAGAAAGATTAACAAGTGGAAAGATAAACCAGAGAGAGAAAGAGGGAATGGAATAGTGTCACTAAAGGTAACAAATTAGGAAAAGCATAGGGCTGTTCCATTGCTTTTCCCTAAAGTACACAAACTGTGAAATAAAAAGAAACAAACATTGAAAGGGTCTCTCTCTCTCTCTCTGAAATTAATGAAGCGAAGTTAGGGTTATCCAGGAAAGGTCAAAGGGTTGAGATGAGAATGAGAGGAGATGGGATTGGGGTGAGATGCCAAAGGAAGACTTGACACAGCCTACTACTACGGGAGGGGCGGTGGGTGGGGTCCACAGCTAACCTCAAGCTCGAGAAATTATAGCCTAGACTTGGTTCCATTTCGTTGGCTCGTTGACTAAGACCTGGGGTGGTGGGCCCATGTGTTAAAAGGTCGCTTTCATGCTCGGAGGGGTCACACTGTCACAGCCGTTGAATTATGGAGCAAATCATAAGTAGGCATTTTGTTGTTTGCTTTGTTGCTTTGTTTCATTTAAGAGGCAGCAGGGAAGCGTGCAAGTTTGTATGAACCTCATTCTTTCACCTCTTCTTGGAACTTTAGAGGCTCTTAAATTAATTTGTAACAACTAGTTTATCGGTTGAGTTATTATTATAATAAGTTATTAACAGTTGCAGTTTTGATATGTTTGGATTATCTTTGTGACTTCATCTAAAATGAAACATATCTAATTAATCTAGGTACAGCTTTAAAATTAACATGCCAGTAAGTCGGCTATCGAAGTCATTGGGAGATATATATGTATATCGTTAAATATCATTTTCCAAAATACACCTGAATCAAGGTTCTAAATTGACAATTCAGTCGCCAATTAATGGTCCGAATGAGAACTATATGATTTAAGTGTGCTATTCATTTTGGCCCCCTTTAATTATTATATAATTTGTCTCTTCAACTTTACCCAACTCCCACAAAATTCAGGCAGCTCCTTTTCTCTATGACCGCTTGATCCACAAAAGTACACATAATTGACTGACGGCTCAATGAGTTTAATTAATTTTAATTAATTAAATGACGAATTTGAGATGTCATTCATGATCTACTTGATCGGTTTGACACGTTGAAATAAATTCTTTCGATGTATTCATTTTTCAATTCTTTTTTTAAGCTTTTACCTTATTAAAACCAAAAAGAACCACTAGCGGTTAAGGAACTTTCATGATTTAAATTTTCATTGAGCAGCATATACAGATCCCTTTTTCTTGTCCGTCCCATAATAAGGGCGTAGCGATGGTAAACAGACAGAAGGGACGTTGCCATTCATTCAGCAAGAACGCTAGATAATTACGTTCATTCTCTCATTCTCTGAATTTGTTATTTTTTTATCTCACTCTCATCCCTGGACTTTCTATTAATAAGGCGTTAGATATATAATTAATGAGGACTCTGGAGATGATGGGAATGATGGAATTTATAAGATGATGGTAAGCAATTCCGGTGTTTATATATATTGCTTGTTATGTATGAATTCTGTATATTCATAAATATAGTTGACAATTGTTTCTAAAGTAATTATATATGCCATACTTTTTACTGATGGACGAGTTTCATGCAACAAAAGATCTTTTTTTTAAAAAAAAAAACTAAAATTTTATTTTCAACATCAATATATATTTTGAATTGTATACTCGCAGTCACATATCGTAACTGTTTCGAACCTCAAATATTACTATAGATATGCAATTCATAAGACTTATTTTTTTAACAATAAAAAGGGTAATATGGATTCTTATGTCCACTGTATAGTGAATTAAATTTGATTTAGTAATTCTGCGAATGTTACTACCTCTGTTGCTTACTATATAATATATATATATAAATATATGTTGAAATCTTTCTAAAATTTAAAACAAACATGGAATGATGGAAATACGCCTAATAAAATAATTGCGATTATTTAGTTGTTTGTACTCAACCCTGCACTATATGTACTTCTCTGTCCCTAGCTAGGCTTTTATAGCCTACAAACATCTGTACGTAGCACATCTTGGTCAACAAAACAGATCACTCCTACATGTTGACATTATTAATTACTCGTTAATGACTTTCAAAAAAATAATTAATTACTCGTTAATGTCAAGCAATATAAAACCAACAAAAATAGGAATTTAAAATTTGGATGTTACCCAATCAAAATCATCAGCAATAAATGCGAACTGATCGCATACTGCTCCCACAAGCCACAATTCGGTGATGCAAATTGCAATCTCGGCTAGCATCATATCCGAGATTACTGTAATACAAAACTTTATTCAAAAGCAAAAAAATTAACATGGATCTTTTACTTGTCACTTGCTAAAACACTATCACGAAGAGGAGAGTAGAACACTTGAAATAAGAAAAAGAAAATTGCACTGACGAATATGCCTTCCAAATTGGCAAATTCACGCCTTCACCTGTCCTGAATTTCCTGTCATTCTCTGCGAAGAACAAACAGTGTTTTAAACGTAGACTATACGGTGATTCCGGACACATCTTTTTAAAATTTCCAGCGTGCTAATATCTAGCTCATACGAAAATAAAAAATATGGATGAGTATTTGATATTGATTGTAGGCCATATATCAATTTTTTTATTACTTATTTGAATACATATTTTGCATTTCAATTATAAACGTGCAGTTTCGAAATTATTTAATAAATTAGGTAGAAACAATACTCGAGACTTCCAAAAAAAATAATACTTAAAAGGAATTTGTTTGGTTATCTTATTTTAATTGTAATTGTTTTAAGAAAATAAGTATGTGTGCAATCCTAAAAGAATGTATGAGGCTGCTTGATGCTAATCTGGATATATATAGAAAATAAAGCATAGTAATTTTATTAGGCTCTAAGTTGATGGTTCACAAAACACAATGCATGAATGACCAAACTGGCTAGAAAATATATCGATAAGCCAAAAGCATAGATCTTGTTGATATTAGTTTTCAAAACTATGGAATTTGATTAAAAATTGAATCACCCAAAAGAAATAAAAAAAAAAGTCTTCCTTCAAGAGCGGAGACCTGATCTGCACGAACTCCAGAGCCAACTTTTAATAGTGCTCTCCTCTTTAATGCGACCACAGCACTCCGCAGTCTGCTTAATTAAACTAATCCCCATTAACAGCCGAGCTTATCCCCGCTAACCCTCTTTCGGGACCACAATAAACGACAAATAATTTACAGAATCATCCCTGACTTATCAAATATTTCAACTTTACAACCGAGACAGAATTATTTCAAATATGGAAATGTTTGTTTATGTTTAGTCCCGGTACTTGAGATTTGAGATTTCGCAGATATTCTAGTTATGTGGTTTGTATTTTGTTTCCTACTATTAAAATAAAAAGAAAAGAAATTCGTGACATCAAACGATCTAAATGAAAACTAGGGAAAATAATGTTTTTTTTTTTTTTTTTTTTTTTGAGATAAGATGAGTTAAGCCTCCAATTTCGAAATTAAATCTCACAAAGAATCCTCCGGCTGAGTTTCAAACCCATGACCTTCACTGAATGTGTGTTGCTCTTTGCCACTAAACCAAGAACTGGCAATAGTTTCAAAATTCACTATATGTTGTTGATGAAATTAGATTTTTTGTTTCAATTTAGGTAGTACAAGTATATTATAACAGTATTTTCAATACCTACTGGAAATTGAAATTTTCAGGTATTAACAAGAATTAGAACGGTGGCCGTAATGGTGATATTTGATAAAAAGACACAAAATACCAAAGAATATCAGAAAACACCAGATATCTATCAATTGTCGATAGGTGTGCCGGTGTGGTATGTACCGTTGTGAATTTGGATAAGAACTCGGTTAGAAGCTCTCGGTTGTTTTCTTATTGTTGTGTTCCAGTGCAATGGTACACAGGTTGCCAGATTTCTTTTTCGTTTATAACTAGAGTTGTATACGAGCTGAGTTCAAGCGAGTTGGGGGCAATTAAAACTCAACTCAGCTATAACTCGAGTTGGCTCGAGGCGAGTTGGAAATACTTTCGAGTTTTAAAGTTAGCTCAAACTCAACTCATCTCGAACTCGAGTTGGCTCACGAGTCATGAGCCAGCTTGACATAAGTATGTCTACTTCAAATTTTCACTTTTTTATTGGCACATTATTTCAATGTTTAAAGTAATTGATATATACAATAATATAAAAATAAATTTTATTGTGAATTTTATTCTTTTCATTGATTTAAAGCAAAATATGTCTTAAAACTCAAAATTATGTATTTTACAATTATCCAAAATAAAAATATCTAATAAAAAAATTTATAATTATTTTTTGGATTTTTAATATTTATAGACTCCACAAAATAAAATTTTACTGTGTCACGATTCAGCTCATGAGTCAACGAGCCGAGTTGAGCCTAACTCAAACTCAACTCGTCAATTAACCAACTCTAATTATGCCAACTCGAATTCTCTTAGCTCGAGTTATAGTCGAGCTTTTTACGAGTCGAGTTCAAGTGAACTCACGAGTTACGAGCTTTTGCTCACCCCTATTTGTAACAGCTTGTATTTTATTATTTTTTTCCTTATGAAACTTGTCGCCATTTTGTCGGCCTCAAAAAATAACTTGGACTTGGTTGATACAACATAGGAGTGTAATGACCAGCATGGAAACATTGAGTAAAAGTAAATGATAAATTTAGAACGGGTATCAGTGATTAAATTTACTTTAAACATAAATTAGGAACAAAATTAGCCACATCCATCCATGCAAGTATCATCTATGCATGTGAAAAGTTTGTAGCTTTCTCTAGGAATCCCCACCCTCCGTGTCGTTGGTGGCGGATTAGTGCTTTCCATGCGCCTTGAAGACTAGTGATTTTTCTTTTTCTTTTTCTATTTCCTTTTTTTTTTTTTTTTTTTTGCATGAGAATCAAGATCCACTCTTGCACGGTACGGCGTTGTATACGGAATTGACGGTGAGCTTCGTGTTAAGATTTGTGCGAAAGTATTTTCATGAAAATTAATACCATTCGTTCCCACATGGTAGGACCGAGGACAAAGATCCGAGACAATAGTGAATTTTGAAGATATATAACTCAAATCAAAACACAAGTACACAACCATCAAATTACATGAAACTGCATATACAGATTAGATCATGACACATGGTAAAGTTGTATTTATGTGCCACGGATTGTACTATTTGACAGATTATATTGGTTTTGTACAACTTCAAGTACTTGTCTGCTACAATTGAACAGTTTTGTCTACTATATATACTGTTCAACCGTTCAAGCACTCTGAAACTCATGGCGATGCGAATTTAATATATTAAGTATTTGCACTAAGAACCATTCTAACATAAAAGGGGGAAAAAAAAGAGCAATTGTTGTCCATATAGGTGAGCATGATTCAACATGTCACGCAAGGAATCGTGACATGACATGGCTTGTCTGCTAAAAAATGACGCTCGGCATAATGTATTTATGGAAAGCGTAAGGAGCGCATATTTTTATGATTGGTGGATATCATGTAGTAAATTATTCTATGAAGTGTGCGTACGTACAAAATTTGGATATATACTTTATAAAGAACTCAAGTTTTTTTTTTTAATTTCACCAAGGCAGTCAAAATCATTTTAATTGGTCACTCTACACAGAGTGAGGATATGAATTCATCAATATATGTATATTTCAACATAACCAAACAAGATTTGATTAAAAAATTAGGAACTTTCAAGGGAAGAAAAAAAATATATATGTGGGAGCGGATTCATATCCTCTAACTATTCCATTAGAGGGGGTATAGTATCTAGATTATTAATCATTAATTAATTTCAAAAATGTACATTCTTAAAAAAAATCAATTTACTTGTTTGATCGGAAGATTCGGATCTTTCAAACGGACGAGGGAAGAATCTTTCGCCTGCCGCAAACCTTTATCGAGATGTAATAAAACCTGTACAAGACAAGCTTTGAGTTTATCAAATCCAATGGCGAGAGTTTGTCTTATTCCTACATTTTCAAAACCGTCCTATAAAGCATGAGTTTGAAGAATAATAATTGCAGTACTAAATGTTAATTAAATGCCAAAAAAGTTGAGAGGATCTACGAGTGATACGCGTCAAACAACCAACATTGAAAAATTGACCATTCTCAAGAAAATGTTTCAGTTAATTAATATGAATCCGATTCTACCTTTTGTCTTGAACATTAATTGTCATCTTCTTGTAGACCGCTTTGCGGTGGCCATTTCAAGAGTGAAGTAGACTGCTAAGAGTGTTGGTTAGAGAAAAGCTGTCTACAAGAAAAAAAAAATGATAAAATTAATGGAGGAAAATTATTTTAAACAAAACAAAAAAAAAGGATGTCGTAATTACTTTTAATTATTGTCTCCTTCATGTAATATGTTTTTATTGCGTAAAGTAAATTAAAAAAATTAAATATAGGAATATCAAACCTCAATTGCTCTAATTTTACCAAGTACAATATAAGCAGCACAACAGTTTTTCACAGCTTTTAGTTTTTTTATGCATTGTTGTATTTTTTTTTTTTTCAATATATTTGCATATTACCGGACCATCCAAAAAGTGTACATTACAAAAAGGAATAATAAAAAAAAAAAACGATCATGTCGTTAGTCCAATAAAACAAAAATTATATTTGGTAGACATGAGACGACATGTGTCAACATGTCTGGCCAATAAACGATCATGTCGTTAGTCCTGCATGCAGCTTAATATCTTTCGTGAAAATGACATCGAGCAAAAACCATCAATAAATCGGTCCATTGCAGAATTTATCTTTATTTAATCCTTTCAAAAAAAATATTAATTTTGACATAAAGGGATTAATTATTTCATTTAAATTTAGGGGAGGAAGAAGCCACAACTTATTTTGGCAGGTTAGATAAATCGTAAGGACATTTATCTATGAATTATCTTGAGGTTCTTTCTATTGGAAAATACCTTGTAAATTTGATTGGTCGACTCTCAATGAATAAATGCAACACAAGTTATATTATATAAATAATAATTATTACTTTCTTTAGGTAGTAAGGACGTTATACTTGATTACATAAGTTGTTTCATCTCCTTCTCTTTATTTTTTCTTTATATTCAAAATATCTCGTTAAAATCCATATTAGATTTATAATTAGGTTCTAAACTTACGTGTACGTACAGTGTCTAAACGTTAAATTTGAAGTTATGGATCTTACTAAAACAGAGTGAAAAATGTTTTTTTTTATTATAAATGTAGTAAAAATAATATAGATCACAAAACTAGTTTTCTATTTGTTTCGTAATTTTAAATTTTTCTACCAAAATTTAGAAAGTGACGACATGATGGAGACATAAAAAATAAATATATTTGAAGTTTCATCATGTTTCATTTTTTTTCTTTATAAAAAGGCCAGAGGCCGACTTATTGTATATAGTAATTAATCAAATAAGGCTTACGTTTTACTAGGCAATGCCATCCTTATGTACTATTGTTTATATTTCGTACAATGTTACCAATTCAAAATTGATTTTTAATCCTTTTATATGATAGTAACGCGGATCCTGGCAACATATGATAATATAATATCATTATATCAGCGAATGGTTAATTCTTTACTAAATCACAACACAACATAAAAATAAGATTATGTTAGTAGTGTAAGTAATGATGGATAAGAAACATCTCGTTGGAATTCAAAAGTAGTAGTTAAGAAAAAATTTACAAAAAAAAATACTATTCAAACTACTACTTAATATATTTAACTCTAAAAAAATTACAATAAAAAAGAAATGAACTTTTTCTTCTACTCGTCTAATTTAGCATTTTATCCAACAGCGGTAGCTATCATTTCATAATTTTTTTTGGGGAACAAAATAGTATTTTCTATGTATAATTGCTCCAATATTTTCTTACTAAATAACTTCTTAAAATACCGTTACATCTCAGCTGGTGGTCAAGGAGCATGCAAAATGGTGGTGAGGAGACAGCAAAGCACCACTCTTGGAGCATTAGTAATGACAGAAATGCAGCGGGTATCAAGGGAGCTTGTTTACTTTATAGTTTATTATTCTAAATTTCTAATCTTCATCTTCTGTTTTCCTGCCGACCTCCATAATAATATTAATATGCCTCGTGACTTTATCTTCGTTTGGACCCATCTTCGGATCAAACCATGGATCTCACGGTTGGATCTGTTGTATCTAGATTTAGTATGATTTACAAAAAATAAATTGATTGTTCATTGTGCACTGAATTTTTTTAGTTTGACTTTCTGATCAGTATGATTAAATAGGATCTTTACTTGGTAGTGAAAAAAATTATTTTGTTTGGAGATTCTACTTAAGCTCTGATCTTCTTGTAATAGGAAAAATAACTTTAATTTATAATAAAATATTTTTAGAAGTAATTATTTCAGTGCATTTGATTATACAAAGAATAAAAAGTAATAAATAAGGAATATAGCAAAATCAAACGTGGGATAAATCAACAAAAGACTATTTGATGTCCTTTTTTCTCCCCCGCAAATGCATAGTATAAAAGGGAGATAAAAAAAAAAAAGACTTATTTCTTTATTTATCACATGTTCAATTGTGACATCTTTCATCTTTTCTATCATTTATTCTTTATTATTGTGCAAACAAATGCATCCTTAATCTAATATATACATCTGGAGTTAGTTGAGTGTGTATACGTTGAGCGGACTCGACCCGATGTTATTCAGACAAACCAAGCAAAGGGTAGCTAACAAGAATTTAGCTGTGATTTCAAATTAGGCACACCATCAAAATTTTAATCAATCACAACGTCTGTTCTTTTTCTTTTGAATGAAAATAATTAGGAAGCGCCGCGCCTAACAACTTTTTATTTTAGTAAAACGAAAAGTTGCACCTAATACAATCAAACCCTAATCACAATCTGATATCTAAGCATGCTGCAAATGATCACAAAAGTATGTGAACAGAATCTGATTGGATTGAGTCCCGTTTGGTCATTTAGATATAAAAAAAATAAAAATACTGTGAGCGGCGTACTTTGTGAGTTGTGACTTGAGAGTATAAATTTACATGTTCGAATCTCTTTTGAAAATTGGCCGTGACTCATTTTTTAACATTAGGCAAAGCGACAATGATGTTAGCTTTTTTGTTTTAATCCAACAAAAAGGAAACATTATTTTGATGCACTAATTGCTGTTAGGTAACTACTGGATTTCCGCACTGTCGGTTTTTATTTTCCTTCTGTTTTTTTGTTTTTGCTACCTCTTGTGTGTTTACAATTTTTTATTCGAATAAAAATGGGGTCGTGCCCTCATCTTTTTATTATATTAAAAAAGTTATAAGTGCATGTTTAGCTAGTGGCTAAAATAAAGAAAACAAAAAAAAAAAGTAAAAGTTAAAAAAAAAAAAATCTAAACTAGCATGTACAAACAGAAACGCAATAGCCAGAGTAAATTGAAGTTCTTCCAAGGAGCAAAGAAGAGTAAAATTTGCTGATTTCAAGAGCGGTTCTGAGAATGCAACGTGCGCCATTCGATTGTTCGACCTGTAAATTGAAGGGTTGCTTAACTAGTGAACTCTCTGAGAAACAATTGTGTGTTTACACTTTTTGTTTTATCATGGCGCTCGTTCCTCAACTGTTCAAATCATTAAAGTCCTAATTAAATTCCAGCATAGCTTATTTAAATCCAAGAGTTAGTGAGTTTGAAACCTTCTCAGTAAATGTGAGATCCTATGACCATATAGAAAAGTGAAAAAGTCAACTTCACACTGTATATTATTTAACCTTACGTACTAATGAGATTAATTAATTATGCATTTATTGTCTTATGATAACGGCTTAACGCCTTGTGCTACTCCGATAGCTCACCGTATAGCCTGTCGCCGATAGGGCTGCAAAACGGTCGAAACAGTGACGAAACTAGAGTGTTTCGTTAACCGTTTCGTTTCGTTGACGAAACAGATTTTTAATTTCATTAATCTTTTCGTCCAGATGAAACGATCGAAATTAACGAAATTTTTGTGATTTACACATGGACGAAACTGTTTCATTGTTTCGTTAATCGTTTCGTCCAACCAAACGAAATCGTTTTATTGTTTCGTTAACCGTTTCGTCCGCACGAAACGAAACGAAAAACGGTTAAACGGTCTTCCGTTTTCAGCCCTAGTCGCCGATATTAATGTAGAGAAATTTAATTGCGAAAAATAAAAATGCAATTTTCTTTTAGATTAGGCAGATCACCTTAAAAAAAATATGGGCTTAATTTGGTAGTTTCAGCAATGAAACCATAAACCCAACAAAACCCAACATTATTACAAGGCTATGGAACGGTGCTTTCATTTTAAGCCCATACCTACTCATATGGTCCTATAGCCCAAATAAACAATCATTTCCATTAGTTGAATGGACTCTAGTCTCTAATTTAATAAGCTAGAAAGTTATGGAAGATTAAGCCTGGATATCATTAAGGTAAATATGCACTTGCTTTATATAAATAACATTTATTTATCAAATGGCAAATTATGTACATGTACTCCACCGTATGAAGGCAACAAACAAGAGGGCCTAGATATATCAGATATGTCCAGTATTCTTCAAACATTTGAGCCCATTGGAGGCTCATAATTTTGATAAATTTAAGAAAAGACCGAAGACCAAGGCACAACAGACTAATGTTTTATGTGGTCTATTATCACCGACACTTACCCTTCTTCTTTTTGGAGATTATGGACTTTTCAGCATCAAGTTAAAAAATATTTAAGATAAAATAGTCTTAAAATTTGATTTTTGTACCAAATTTTATACAGTTAAATAGCATTTGTATTTCATTAAAAAACTATCAAACCTATACCATGGCAAAAATTAATTTCTAATTTCGACAACAAATTTCAAATCAAGTAAAAAAACTAGAGAGAGAGAATATTTTAATCGTGTTATTAGCATTCACATTGGGTGCAGATTGTAGATTTTAAATCATCCGACATCTCATAAAGCCAAATGTGTACCGTAGGCTCGTAGCCATTTTAAGTCGTTTGACGAATGGTAAAAATTATGTGAAAATTTATTATTTTTATTTTACATGATCTTATAACTTTTCTGCTACAAGTTTGGATCTCTCGAGCAAACTATACTCCACCAGTAACAGTAAAATAAGCATATGTTTGAACTAAAGGTATCTACAGTTTGGATCCATGGTAATAGATTCACGCGGGATCGCATTTTAAGCTATTCCCAAAGAAAAATAAAAATAAAAAGAAGAATAGGCACGGGCGAAGTAGATCCCGAGAAATTTATGTGTAATAGATATTGTGGGCCTGAATTTTACTTTTTCACAGAACTAGGTATCTGAGTGCGGGCCTCCAATTTACTCTCTTTACTGAGCGGAAAAAATTAAAACTAACGTTACTGTTCACACGAATTTCGACAATAACAGTTAAAAATTCTGAATTTTAAAAATAACATTGTTGGATCGGCGTTTCAATCGCCGATCCAAGGGTCTGACCATTACAGACCGCTGAATTTGCTTTTTTAGTGCGCAATTTGATTTTTAAACACTCAAAGTTGGTTTGCAATAATTTTATTTGTCGTTTTCCCGTTTAAAATTGTCTATATAAGCTCAATTGTCATCATTTATTATTCACAAACTAAGTTTTTTTCGTTAGTCTGAAATTGATAACCTTTCTCCTCGTCATTTCATATTCGCAATATCACTTCTTCGTAGGTAATAATTTTAAATTAATTATTAAATTTATTTTATTTTATTTGATTTGCTAATAGAGTTTTAATTTTGAAATTTGAAGCAAATAGGTTCTAAACCAAACTGCGTCTCTTCTGCTGTTATTTTGATCGGAGATCAGCGGACTAGCGAACAACGATTATTTTCTGCATGGATGTTACAATATCATGGGGAAAAATTTGTAGTTAAGAAATTAGAAGGAAATCAATATCATATTAGGGGCTCCAAATTTTTTACAGATTTGGTTGAGAGGAATGGAGGTTTTGATCTTGGAGGGTCGTGGTTGACTCACCTGCCAGCAGTTCCACCTGGTTTTGAAAATCATCCCGCAGTTTCAAATGTTGTCCATCTCCGCTAAATGGAATAGTATTATGTTTCTGTCATCGGTATCTTATTATGGTCATTATTAGTGAAATAAGTTTGTGTGACAGTCGTCACTTGTAATGTTTGCCTTATATTACTGAAATATGTTATTTTGTCTATTTACTTTTATTAAATTTTTTTATGATATGTATTGAAAATTAATATGGAAAGAAATTCAGAATTAAAAAATGCACACCATTAGAAGAAGAGCTAAATTTTATAACCATAATATAAATTAACACACCAAAATAAAAAAATAAAAAACTACTTAAAAAACAAACCATTCAGTTGCTACTTAAAAACAAACTACCTAAGAAAATAAAATATTTAGATATTTTGGGTGTCCGCATATTGTAGAATTTCATCCCACCCTGGGTCTTCTTCTTCGTCTTCCTTTTGTTATTGGTTGCTCACACCAGGATTATCAGCGAATTGAGCGGCTTCGTTCCAGAAAGCTGCATCAGCTTCTTGTTGTTCTATCTCTGTCATTTTAGCTGCTGCAATACTTTTTTGTTCATCTCTCTCCTTGTGCCATCTCAGGCGCTCCCTGATTTTTTTTCTAATTTCTTCTTTTTTTAATTTTTGCCTCTCTTCGGCAGCCTTTTGTGCAATTTTTCTCTTTTTTTCCGCCTCATCTCTGTCCTTCCATTTCTTTTCTTGTTGATCCCACCAAGCTTATTTTTCGTGGTCATCGTAGTGATCACGTAAGATGGTCTCTTTGTAATTGAAAACCTGACCACACTTTGTACAGGTCACTATGTGGTCTCCACGAAAGTTGTAAATTCTTTCATAAACGGTGCAGTGTGTTTTTGGTGCTGAATATGGTTTTTCTGTTGGTGTTTGTTGGGGAATTGGTTGCGGTTTTTTGTAGTAATCTTCATACCAGTCACAATTCTTATGTTTGGGTTTGCTCAGCATTCTTTGGAACTGCTCCTTGCGATCTCTTTCTTCCCCACCATTAATGTGCCACTGGTAGTGTATTTTTAAATCGAACTCTATCCCGTCATATTCGTAGATATTGCATTTGAAAGTGCGAAAACATGTGCGACATGTTGCATGATAATCTCCTTTTTCTATTTCATTTGTATTGACAGGGGACTGTTGGTAATTTCGCCAGTATTCATCTCGGGTAGCTGTTCGCCAATTTGGGACATCACTATTGGAGTGAGAGCTATTTTCTTTGTCCATGACAGTGAATTTTACAGAAAGAAGAATTGAGTGTGTGTTGCATAATCTAGTTGATGAAAGGTGATTTTATAGACAATTTTAGACTTAGAATCACACAATAAAAAATTAATTTCACGTGATTCTTTTTCAGACCACGCATGTCCTTTTGCAGATGACAGATGGGGATCAGTATACTTTTTCAGACTTTATCAGACCACGCCTGTCCTTTTGCAGGGGACAGATAGGCATCAGTATACTTTTTCAGACTTTATCAGACCACGCCTGTCCTTTTGCAGGTGGCAGATAAGTATCAGTATACTTTTTCAGATTTTATCAGACCACGCCTGTCCTTTTGCGGTGGGCAGATGGGTATCAGTATACTTTTTCAGACTTTATCAGACCACGCCTGTCCTTTTGCAGCTAATTATTAGGTTAAACAATAAATACTGCATTAACAATTAATAATAATATTATTAAGCAATCACAAAAATACATAATAAATAATAATATTTAATAATTAAATTATTATTAATATAATAACTAATAACACTTACCAATTTAATAGTAATAATCATGCAATAATCACAAAAATACATAATAAATCATAATATTTAATAATAAAATTATTACTAATATAATAACTAACAACAAGTAACAAATTTATAATAATATTTAATAATAAAATTATTACTAATATAATAACTAACAACAATTAACAAATTTATAATAATATTTAATAATAAAATTATTACTAATATAATAACTAACAACAATTACCAAATTTATAATAATATTTAATAATTAAATTATTACTAATATAATAACTAACAACAATTAACAAATTTATAATAATATTTAATAATAAAATTATTACTAATATAATAACTAACAACAATTACCAAATTTATAATAATATTTAATAATTAAATTATTACTAATAACACTTACCAATTTAATAGTAATAATCATGCAATAATTACAAAAATACATAATAAATCATAATATTTAATAATAAAATTATTACTAATATAATAACTAACAACAATTACCAAATTAATATTAATAACAATGCAATAATAATAGCAATTAATAAGAATATTAATAAGTAAATATAATAATAGAAAATAATAATAAAAGATAAAACAGTAAAAGTATTAAAAAAAGTAACTTTTAGCGAGAAAGCTATTGGGTCGGCGTTTCAAACGCCGATCCAAGCTTGGCTCCAGAAGAATAATAAATACGCCGTACATAATAATGTACAGCATAAAACCACTAGAAGTACTCCAGAATTGTATGTATTGGATAGTAAGGTGCCTACGTGTAAGTGGAATTTGTATGCCCGTACAGAAAGGGAAGGTGAATTTTGGAGAATAATAAAGAATGAAGAAGAACATACTTGCGTGAGAAGGGCCGGAGATTTCACGCATGAAAATCTGACGGCAGAGGTAATCGCAAACAGCATCAGGAATGCAGTGAAAAGGAGATCTTGGTATTTCTATAGATGACGTAAAATCTATATTGGAGAAAGAATATCCAAATGTAAAACCAACCTATAACAAGTTATGGCGTGGGAGAGAGAAAGCGATCGAACAACTTTTTGGATCGTGGGAGGGATCATACAACAAACTTCCGAGTTTATTATTGGCTATACAGAGAACGACCCCAGGGACACAGATCAAATGGTTGACAGAGAGCGTAGGGGATCCCAACAGATCAATGTTCACCGCAGCAGCATGGGCATATGGGCCTTGTATCGCGGCAGTACCATACCTAAGGCCTGTTATCAGCATCGACGCGTCGTTCTTATCGGGTCGCTACAAGGGAAAATTGTTAGCGGCATGCGGTTAAGACCCAGAGCAGCGGTTGCTTCCACTAGCATTTGCACTAGTGCGAACTGAGAACGAACAATGTTGGGGTTGGTTCATGAATTTTCTAAGGCGGCAAGTTATCGGGAAAGGAAGAAAATTCTGTGTTGTTTCGGATCGCCATTGGAGAATAAGGAACGCGTTCAAACAACCCCAATATGGTTGGCAAGAGGATGCGAACCCTTAATGTGCCGTGCACCGGTATTGCATGCAACATTTATGTGAAAACGTGTTCAAGGCATCTGGAAAAGACGTAGCTCTACCAGACAAATTCAGAAATAAGTTGGCCAACAAGAAAAAAAGGAGGCCCTTATACAAAATGTGGAACGAATTAAAGAAAACGAATCCAAATGCGATCGACTACCTTGAAAAGTATGGGAAAGAAAATGAAACAGATAGCAACGAGCAGTGGAAACCTGAAAGGTGGGCACAAACGTATGATGGTGGTTATCGTTGGGGAATTATGACGAGTAATGGATCAGAAAGTCTCAATAGCAGGTACAAGGCTGAAAGAAGACAACCAGTTGTTGGACTTGTGGAAGGCACTTGGTACAAAACTGATAAATGGTTTAATGAGAGGAAGCAAATAGCTTTGGCGAGACAGGCGGAGGGAGAACGATGGCCAAAAGAAATCCAACTTAAGCTGATGAAACATACTCTCAAAGCAGGTACAAATGCACTTCCAATGTAATCATATTTACTTTTACTCTTTAAAATGTATAATGATATAAATTCATATTTACAGCGGCAATAAACGTTATCACCGTTGACATTGAACGTGGAGAATTTGAAGCTCAAGTGTCATTCGAAAAAAATGATCCGGGGGTAACCTGGAAGTACCAAGTTTTCCTCAAACGTGATTACCAACCGAGAGATCCTCAACTACCGAGCAGGCGTGCTTGGTGTAAGTGCAGAAAACCTCAACTCACAGGAATACCATGTCTTCATGTGGTTGCCGTATGCGGTCATTGTAGGTGGGATGTTTCTGATTTTGTAGACGAACGGTACAGCACAGAGAATATGATTAAAATATGGTCAACAGGTGATTTTCACTGCTATGAAGACGAAGATAAGTGGTCTCGGTATGATGGTCCCGTGATCTATCCGGATAAGACAATGATTAATCGGGGCAGGCGAAAGAAGGATCGTGATTGGATGTGGATGGATGCAATGAGAAATAAAAATCAGACAAACCAAAGGCGCCGAACCAGAAGGGACGCTGCAGTGGCCAACGACACATCTCAACCTATATCGATGGAGGACCTTCAATCTGGTCGTCGTACAGGTCGTCATACCAACACACCGAGGACACGGAAGACTACAAGACCTTCTGCAAGGAACATAACTCAATCTTCTACAGGGAACCAAAGTGAACATTTTAGGGAGACCGTTCAACCTAGCCGGAATTCTATCAGTATTGATCCTCGCAATGAAACCCGCGTCAGTCTTGGGATAGAAGGTATTCAACCACGTCGAAATTCCATTAGCCTGGGTAACCGATCAATGTCGCTCCGATTTCCCACAAGTCACGGAGCATCAAGTAGCAGGGAGAGTCATAGCGCATCAAGTAGCAGGGGACCATCTCAAAGCACAAACAGTGGGGGAGGGGGACTACGACGTAGGGCTGCCCTGCTAGGATCAAGGTTCATGAATATCTTACCAGGAGGAGGTCGGCGTTAGTTTTTTGTAATATTTTTATGTATTTTTTTTTAAAAGTTACCCTTTATAGATCGTTTTAAGGGTTGACCTTATGTTATTCGGTGAAAATAGCTCTAATTTTAATATTTATGGTTGACTAAATTCATAATATTTTGCATCTACAATAATTATTTATGATTTTTTTTAAATTTTTTTCCGCGTAGTCTTGCAATCCTAAAAATGAAACAAATTGGAAGTAGGGTTCCTCGGAAATGATATCTTAGGTATTTTAGCGATTTTATGTTTTTTATGCGTTTGAACTTATGGTATGAAACTTACAGGCATGAGAGTGCAGCGCCTTTATTACCTAATGTGATATTTTATGAATTTGTTAGAATTTTTTCGCGTAGTTTTGCAATCCTAACAAGTGACGGAATCAAAGCCAATTACGAAATATAAATATCACAATAAATATCACACTCGTACAAAAATATAAATATCAAAATAAATATCACACTATTCTACTGATGTCCATCACGACGGAACCATCCCTGAGAAGGAGATAAATCCCATGCAGCACCAGACAAGTTTCGGGGCTCTCGACCGGGAGCAAGTCCTGGGGGAGGAGGGGGGGAGGATATGTCGTAGAAAATGGAGTGGAATGACGAGGCAGTCTGCTAGATGAGGCCCCAGAATCACCGAATGGATGGTGCGACATAGGTGTGAATGGGTCCTGCAGTGGGGTACCGTATGCCTGATAGTATGCATCAGCCTGAGAGATAGGTGCGGGAGTAGGCACAAAGGGCTGACTGTACCCTCCTCCGTACTGAGTCTGAGTATATGGTGGAGGTGGAGGGTAAGGACTCCCATATGTGTACTGTGTTCTGTGCGGTGGAGGCCGCGGCTGTATGGTTTGGGGCTGCGGACGGGGCGTAGGCGGCGGCTGTGTGCTCCGGGGCTGCGAATAGGGTGGGACCTGCGGCTCCGTGGTCTGAGGCTGGGAATGAGGTCCTGTGGATCCGGAGTGAGGCTCAAAGACACCGGAATGTGACCGTCTGCTCCGAACCAGAGGCTGACTGGGTCGTGGAGCATCAAAATATGAATCCCAATCATGCAGACTAAAATCATCATGTTATAGATAATATTATAAAAATAATAAAAATATTTTAAATAATTATAGAATATTAAGCATGAAAGGAACAATAATATTAATAAAAGTGATTGAAAAATGTATTATACCCGCATGAAAAGCTGCTCCTCAATAGATCTCGGTTCTGGCGCATCATCCTCATCATTCGTATCAGGGATAGAGTCGACGTCTGAATGAAGACTCTTCGACTCTAAGAGTCGAGGTAATCGAGCAGGCTCGCCAACAATATCCAAGGACGTGCTGCACCCCCTCAGCAATTGCTTCCCAGCACGACGAAATCCCTTCTTGACAACCCATGCACATTCTCGCAACGCCTCCCGCAAAGTATGCTTGACATGTTCAATTTTTGTTAGCCAATGAATTATTTATTAGGCACAAAATTCTACGTAATGTAACTTACCAAATTCATGTGACCAGCGTCTCGCGAAGGTATGACAAGTTATGAGCCGGACCAGACGCTGTCCTTTCAGGAATTTGCACAAGATGCGCACCTCCATGTACGCTCAACCAGCGTCGGTAGTCGCTCCAAATATCTTCGCTCCACGGCCGATCCTCTATCACCCTAGCCTCATTAGTGTTCGCCCACTTGTTCACCTCATGCACAAATAGTTGATGCCAGTCAATACCTCGATAGGTATGATGCTGGTATCCCATCAATTCCTCCATTCTCGACCAAGGCTGTTTTATTCAAATCACAGTTAATCAACAAAATATAATTGCGAGAATTAAATAATGAAATTAATAATGTGAAGAGTCAAATATACCTCAGGTGGCGGTGGGGGAACTGTCTGATAGAGCATAAACTGTTGCATGACACGATCTACGTGGTGCCACATCACGACCCAATAATAAATGCATGGGATGCGTAGAAGAAACATCCTCTGCTCAACCTGGGCACAACGAGGCATGCGGTCCCTGATGTGATCATAAGGCCTCCACACGACATGCTCAGGCTTCATTTTCATGCAGACATCCCTCGCATATTCTATCCCACTGCGAGTAGGGCCGGTGAACTTTTTCGATTTATGTCTCGTTGTCCACTTCCTGCATTTCCATTTTGTTATTTGTTAAAGTCAAATAAAACATATTTTAAATATTACAATTAAAATCAAATCAACATACCTCCCATAAGACGGACACGAGTCAATACTTGGTAAACCCCAACCATCAAAATCTTTTGTGATCGACGGCCGACTAAGTAGTAATCTTGCATACGACCACAACTGCAAGAGCAACCAAGGAGCACCAATATTTATATTGTTATTAATGAAGGCAGTGTCCAAGCCTCGGTATAGAATGGCAAGAGTGGCACCACTCCAATTGTACTGCACCGAGTTACTAGAATGAAGATCCTGCAAATAGGAATTATTTTCTTAAGGAATATGATCAATTCTTTCATATATTTAATTTCTTATTAAAGTGCAATAAATGTGAGATATTTAATTCTTGGCTAACCTCCAATAATTGCAAATAAAAACATGGAACCGAGTCACCCGTGCCGTCAGGAAATAACTCGCACCCAAAAATCTCCAACACGCAAGCGCGTGTGTATCTGTCGATTCTCGCTGCGTTATTTGTGCCAGGCCCCCCAATCTGATTCCAAATCTTACGCAGTTCCTTTAACCGAACGGAATGAGATTTCCTGCATTACATTATTAATGTAATTTGATTGTAAGAACTATATATATTTAAAATTAACATAAAAATAAATTTTTTAAAACCTTCTTACTTCCGTTCTTTTTTCCTGAAGCACTTCTCAACTATCGCCGTGTCTGTATCCTCCGACAACGTCAAATTCTGGAGTAACTGTATGGCGTCATAATCGGTCCGTCCAGTAACGGTTCTGCCAGCCGTAGGTAAACCGTATAAGAAGGCCACATCCTGCAAATAGTTCAAATTTTATACATATATAGTTACAAAAAAAAATATTACAAATAGATATTGATCCTTACCTCTAGAATGACCGTCATCTCGCCAACGTGCGGAAAAAAGAAAGTGTGGGTCTCTGGCCTCCAGAACATGGCTAGACCCTGCAAAAGCGAATGATCGAGCTGCATATGACCTAACTGAACGAAATGTATCAGTCCAAGTGTCATCAAACGCTCATCCACCTCAGCAGTTCGTGACATCTTAGCCCTATGTAGTACTGCCCTCCAATGCTGTATATATATTTTTTTTAATTATTTTAAAAAATACTATCAAAATAAAAATATATAAGTAAAAAAAAGTAAAAGAACAATAATAACTTACACCAGTGCCACGAACTTTCGACTCATCCAAATGCAAGAGACGATCTGCATTAACAGGACCGGGGGGAACAACAGGATCCGCTGATGTAGAAGCCTCGGCATCAACAGAAGCAGTAGATGTAGAAGCGCCAGGATCTCCACGAAGCCTCGTAGATCTACGAGGTGGTGCCTCTGGTACTCTTCTTCTCGGTGGTATTTTTAGTACACTATAATAAAAAATATCAATGTAAATAATCTAATAAAATTTCGGCAGCATCTCCCCTGTACCTGGAGTGTTTCCGAAAAAAAACACCCAAATCCCTCCTAATGACAAACCCAAATCTCATACAACAAAATTTTCAATCTCATACAACAACATTTCCAATCTCATACAACAACATTTTCAATTTTCTATTTTTTTACATATTTTAAAATTTTTTTAGAATAATTATTCTAATTTTTCATTTATTTACCTCAATAAAATAAATTAATTAAATGTATAAATATTAAAAAAAAACTCACCTCGACTAGAAGCGCTGCTTGTCTCTTTTTAGAAAATTTTCCTACATTTAAAAAATTAATCTATCAATTTTTATTATTTTATTTACTTTTTCTAATTTGTAATTAACTTATCCACAATTATAAAATGTATAAAATAATTCAAAAAAAGTTTGTAATTACATATTATAATTATTCTGATTTTTTATTAATTTTTTAATTATTTTTTCAATATTTATTCTATTTTTTCCTATTAATTACCTAATTAAACTAATTAAATTAAATAAATAAACTAATTAAATTCAATAAAAAAATTTCAAATTACATATTAAAACTATTTATATTTATTCTGATTTTTTACTAATTTTTTTATTATTTTTTCAATATTTAATCTATTTTTTTAATTACTTATCTAATTAAACTACTTAAATTAAATAAATAAACTAATTAAATTCAATAAAAAAATTCTCAAATTACATATTATAATTATTTATATTTATTCTGATTTTTTACTTATTTTTTCATTATTTTTTCAATATTTAATTTATTTTTTTAATTAATTACCTAATTAAATTAATTAAATTAAATAAATAAAATAAATATAAAAAAAAACTAACCTCAGAGGCTCTGTCCCGCGCGCGAGAGAGAATGAGAGAAGGGGTGGGGATGGAGGGGATGCTGTCTCGCTTATATAGGAGGTGAGACCCTTGGATCGGCGATTGAAACGCCGATCCAAGCTTGGATCGGCGATGGAAACGCCGATCCAAGCTTGGATCGGCGATTGGAATGCCGATCCAAGCTTGGATCGGCGTTTCAATCGCCGATCCAAGGGTTCTGTGATTTCGGCGATTGAAACGCCGATCCAACAACGTTATTTTTAAAATTCGAAATTTTTAACTGTTATTCTCGAAATTCGTGTGAACAGTAACGTTAGTTTTAATTTTTTCGGTTTACTGAGTGAATAAACATGGGAAATACTAAAAGCAAACAACAGTTAGTGTGGCCCATTGTTCGAACCACTTTTAATTTTATTTTTCATAACAGGTTGATCCATCTTAATGACTTTCAAGCTTTTCTTTTAATTATTTTCTTTGAGGTTTATTAGGGATTGCAAAACCAACAAGATTTGTTAAAACAATTAAAATTATTACATTAAAAGTCGATAAGAAAAATGGTCAAAATTAGTTCTGTAAAAATAGATAAATCGAAATAAATGATGAATTGATGATTGAAAAGTCTCTCCGAAGTTGGTTTCTTAAAAACCCAAATTTAGTATGAAACATGTTTTGGATGCAGGAAATGACAGATGTTGTCTGCCTAAACAATTGTAGGGTTTCTCTTTTGGTGGACATATTTCTCTGGCATCCAACCACTTCTTTTTTGAACGAGTTACTCCAGCAGACTCTTCTCTGATGCGCAAAATTGATTTCAATTCTTTTTCTTTTTCTCTTTTTTTTTTTTTTTTTTTTTTGTGGGAAGACTTGAACCTTTCATGTTGTATGGTCCAAATAGGAGGCGGAAATAGGTTACATTTTTATTAAGATATAGTATCAATTTCAAGACTTGGTTCCACTTTATACTATTTCTTTTTTCCTCATTTGTATCATTTAAATGTGTTTACTGTATGTTGGATGAAGGAATTACCCCTGTTGGTATCTTCATTTCTGACATTTAAATCAAAATTCAATTTACATGAATGCTATTGTTCCACAAGTAAACAAATAAAAAAATATTATTAAAAACGTCCAAATTCCAAAATTTAGACCGCTTATTAATTGAAAAGTACAAAGATAGATGCTTCTATTGTTGTGACATTAATGGCAGTCATATGTAAGGCAGGGACTTTACAAAGGCATTTATTCCATCAGATGAGATGTTGGCTTTCACTAGTGACGGCATCAAAAATCAATGCGAGGTAGATTCACATATTTACTGCACTTGTGAAGAAAAGGTATGTCGCTCATGTCAGTATACCCACATAGGATGAGAATGTTCTTAAATTATTTAAGGAATCATGAACTGCATTGATGCATAGTATGAAACAAGTAAATTTGATAGAGGTCTTCATTTTTCTCTTTTATACTAAAAAAGGGCAGCTTGCTACTTCAAAATTATAGATGCAGTACACAACTTTGAAACACCATCAAAATTACATTTTTCTCTTTTATACAAGTCTTTTAAGGTTTTCTGAAAATTACCAAGTTGACTTATTTCATTTTTTTTCTGTGCGAAGTATAATTTGAATAACATTTAATTCGATTAAAATGAGTTTACAAGAATTTTGATAATTCAGTTTCAACTTCTTAATTATTTGATTTTGGCAACCAATATTTTCTATACTTCTATGTCAGAGTTTATCAATTTGTCAGTCTAAAAGTGTCTTGCTTAGGTAATATATAGTGTGAAAGTGTGTCGATTAATTACAAGTTTAATTGGTTTAATTTGACTTACTCAGAGCTAGTAAATCAGTTAGAAGCGAACTGCATCACCACGGACTTTTTTAGAAACGAACCCTTTGATAAATTTTATGAGTTTTTTTTTTTTTAAAATCAAGGGTGCGTTGGGGAAGAACATTTCATTAGCTAGATCCCTTCCTGAGCTAGCAGCTACCGCCTAAGTAAAGCCAATATGATAATTGTGGCTTTAAATTTTAAAACTTGCAAGTAAGTAACATTTGTTTGTTTTTTGTTGGCTTACAAAACATAGAGACTAATGAGATATTTATCGTTGGCTTGGTTTACATGGGTCCCTTCGCATTTATGATCACATCATGAAACTGCGTCTACCTAGACATTTTGGCGCCACCGCGCCAAATGTTCAACAAAAGCGCGCCAAAACCGATTTCTCTTTCGGAGGTCAACAGCGGCGCAAGTTTGACTGAAAACTGAAAATTCTTTTTTTCCATTTTGTTCTGTGTTTTATTTATTTTTTTTTGATGAACTTGTTCTATGTTGTGATTGAGTGATTCCCCCTATGAAGGATAGAAAGCCAATATAAAATAAAGGTGATTTGTCGTTATTAAGCAAAATTCATGTATAAACAATTAATTGTATATTGGCATTTTAACTATTTGAGACGTAGATTATATAATAAACTTGAAAGTCTCACGTTCATGTATCATGTATGAATTATGATTGATATCGTATGTAAAAGAAGGAAATTTCTGATATTTGGGTATATTTCATTTCATCTAAAAGATTTGAAATTCGTACTTATTAGCGTTTAAGCGATTATCAATAAGTATGAGAACTACTACTGACAAGCCTTTGGCGTGACACTGGTAAAAACTAGTTCCAGTAATACCAGCGATACTAGTATGCGTACTGGTATGAGATGCTGGCATACGAAGCTGTAGACAATCAAGAATAGTTAGTTGCTGTTGTTTCTAGAGACTTCTTGAGAATTAATTGTTTCGTAACTGATTTCAGTTAGTTAGTGATTAGGATTAGTTCAGCTATATAAACAGATACGATGCCAATGTAAAGATTCAAGAAAGCTTAATAAAAAAAAACATTCTTTCTGTCTCTTCTTCTTTCCTCTTCTCTGTATCTCTTCTCTGTATCTTTCTGATTTTACAATAAGGCACACGATTTATTATATGCAATTCGATGTATTATGGGGGTAAAACTAGTTAGTTGACTTTAAGCTCACCAACACCAACAAAGTTATATTCTTAAATTCAAGAAAATCATTGAATCAGCTTCAACTTACAAATTAAGAATTTCTACACGGTCTCGATCAACTACACAAGAGTTATGATTTTATCTCTAATTTTTTATTATTTTAATTTAATTCTTATAAGATTAAAAATAAAAATATATATTTTTAAGAAAAAGGTTACTGCTAGATAAACATCTCCACCTTACTTTTGAACATCAAAATCGTATTATAACGAATTTTAAAATATATATCAACATGAATCAGTTTTTGCATGAACTAGAGCATGATCGACTTGTAGCTTTGGACGGCATAAATGAGTCAAATTTACTGTACCAACATGAATGTGCATTTTGAGGTTTGGCACATGGACGTAAGAGTAAATTTATTGTACCATAGCTTTTAATGTAAAATTGAGTAATATCTTCCAAATTTTATTTTTGGTCACTACACCTTATTATTTAATTATCGTCCTCTAGGGCTAGTGAACTTGTATTTTATTCAATTAGATTAGCCTTTCACAATTTGTGTAAAAATACATGAACAGAAATGTCTAGTAGGATACAGTGAATGCTAGTGATTGTGACCAAATCTAAATTGAAATAAGGAAATTTGTGCCTATAAGTGTAATACCCCGAATTCTTACTGTTTCTGAATTTATTTTTTTATAAAATTGGGTGTACTTTATTGGTTTTATTTTGAGTAATTTCTTGCATGAAATTAAAATTTTAAACCTACTGTTATTCTGAGATAGAAATATAAAAATTTTTATATTTCTAGATGCATGGTAAAAAGTATAATTGTATTTCTTATATTGCATAATTATTTTTATACAAGGAAGTATGGATTTTGATTTAATGGATGAGACATTAGTTTGGTTTCCAAAAAAAAAAAAAAAAAATCGGGATTAAAGAGGACCAGACAGCTCTCTCTCTCTCTCTCTCTCTCTCTCTCTCTTTCCCTTCGGCTCCAACAGAGAAAAAAAAATCGCATCTCTCCTCTCCCAAACCGAAACCCCACCTCTCAAACCCAATCTCCCCCATTTCTCCACCATTTCACCAGATCAAAGTACCCATGCGTTCGTCTCACCACCCTCTCTTATTACCTACCTTCTGATCGTCGATTGGAGGCCTCTCCTCGTCGTATTCTTCGACGGAAGTTTTTCGAAAATCGAAGCAAACTCGTCGGTTTTGGCCGCCCTTCGACCTGGAGCACTCTGGGGTCCTCTCCATCGATATTCATGTGGTCTTGCAAGGTTCTTTCGGGGATTAAGCGGTGAAATCGAGAAGTAGCGAATTCGACCTTCTTTCTCGCGTCACTGGTCTTTGGTCGAAATTAAGTGAGTTTTTTTATGGATTGATGGTATATATAGCTATATTTTGCAGTTTCCTTGAGTTAATTACAATTTTCTTGCAAATTGAATGTGCATGTGATTTTTAGGGTTTATCAGGAAATTTATGAAATTTGATTAATCTGCGTAATCTGAGTAATGGGAATTTGTGATGGATTGAATACTGGTGTTGTTATGTGATTGATTGATGAATTGATTGATTGTTTGTTAAATGTGGGATATTGGGAATTGCATGCATATAAAAGGCAAATCAATGTTTGCATGTCATGCATATGTGTTGGAATATATATTAGTTGCAATACAATATTGATTTTTATGGGTTTCGAGGGTTGGTTTGTAAAATGGATATTATATTGGATTTGGATTAGGGTTTGGCCCTAAACTCTAGTCTTGGACATATCATGCATGCATGTGTTAGGAGCTAATTCCTAAAGCAGTTAATGATACTTATTATAATTGATTGGAAAACTAAATATAATGGTTTATACTAAATATTGCATTAGCATTTGCATAAGTAATGCATAGGAGGTTAGATGTGTAATTGGTACTCGAATCGTACCAATCGAGTTGCATGACATATCATGAACAGATAAACATTTAAATTTAGGAGATAACTAATAAATAAGACTAATGCACATTCAACTATTGCATTTCATATTGTTATGCATGTAAAAGAAGTTTATTAAAGTAGCTTGCTTGTTATTGATTTAAACTTGTTATACATATTGGTGCATGACATATTAGGGATGCATAAACCATTTACTTTCACATACATGATCATCTATGTAGAAATGATAGAATATGAGTTGCATGATCTATAAATGGTTTCATGACCTTATGATTATTTAGTCTAGTAAACGCATGGCATAATCATGACATAGATGCATGGTATTATGGTTTCTAATTTATAAAGATTATAAGTAGCATACTGGGTGTTATAAAAAATTAAAAGGGAGTTTATATTGCTTTAGAGTCAGGTTGTTATGAGTCAGGATTTAGGAGCAACTTACATATCGAAGGCTTTGTAGAATCCGTTGATTTCTTGCTTGATTTTGCTTGCGGTATAAGGTACGGATTCCACTTGAGTTTTAATTATATGTGATATGTTATTATTATTATGCATTTTGAATTCATAAATTGATCTTCATTCATGAGAATGTTTTGGGAAATGTAAATGATGCATGATTGTACAGTGGCATATTGAATGGTATCCGATTGAAATGTGATTTGATTGAGGTAAGTACAGCTTGTGTGGTTGAGATAGACACTCGTAATGTTTGGAGGTGGAGTCATGACCCATCCTATCAAGCACCGTGTAATAAGCGCTTATGTACCGGGACTCAGTAGGTCCAGTCTAGAATGGTCCGGAGTGTGAGTGTTCCCAGCTTGCTTGTACATTTGGATGTTTATTGATCGAATGGTATATGAATTGAATTGGTCGTTGGTAGGCCTCACAGAAGGCGTCTCGCGACATTTTTGACTTTGATGATGAGAAAAGAAACCAGACTTGCATATTAGATAATTGTCCAATCAAATGAGTCGGCATTTGTTATATTTTGAAATTCGAATTGTTATGGAAGTGATTGCCGAGCTCACATTGCATATTATATTGATTTAATTAATTTTGACATTGCCATGTCTGTTTAAAATGAAATGTGAATGTTTTTTTTATATGCTAGTTATTTCATACGATTAATTGTTTTTCCAAGGAATTAAAATGACAGTTGTCATACTTTGAATTTTAAATGATTTTAAAGAGTATTGAATTTATTTCATAATTGCATTGTTTGATCGAAATCTTATATTTACTGTTTATTTGAAATAAATATGGATTTGATTTGAAAATTATTTGGCTCAGTTGTGTATTTAGTTCCAACGCGAGATAATCAAAACTCAAGTGGCTGGAACTGAATACCGTACTGGGATAAATTTTATTTATCTCATTCCGTACTTCTTGTATGTTTTCCACAATTGGTTGTGGGTTCCAGATTTCAGATCAAGTGCTGGACAGCAGGACGAGTAGCGAGCTATTGGGTACTGTGGTTAACCATCTTTATGAACCAAATTGTTGTATGATTTATCTTATATTAAGTAATTAATTGTAAATTTATATTTGACATGTGTATTAATTGCATTTAATCAACGTTAACTTGTAAAATAAGCATTCGTAAGCCTTGCGGGTGCAGTAGGCATCTGCGGCGGGCACTCTGTCGTATGTTGTCCAGTTACAGTATTCGACGGGGTGTCACAATAAGGCAATGCTTATTAATTTTTTCCTCAAGCAAAACAAGTTAAAAAAGGAAGGCAAAACACACACACACACACAAAAAGAAAAGTAATTAACCAAAGAAGAAGAGAGGGACAACCATTTAAACCGTTCAAACCTAAGACCTGACAATGGGAATATTGTCAGTCCCAAGCCCCAACTCCCAACCAAAAGTTAATTTCAGATCAAATAAAAATCCAATCCTTTCTTTAATCACGTGACATTTTTCACTTTTGATGCAGAACAGAGATGGGGTTTGCACCTGATAATTAGTACAGTGGGAACACACACACAGCAAAGAACTCGGAACTACTGCATATTTCGTACTAAAAATAAGAGGTTTGCCAACCTGTCTTATGCATGCGAGTAAAGAAAGGCAACCCCAAGTCCAACTAACTTCCTTACCTTTCCTTTCCTTCCCAAGGGACACTCCTTTTTGTGTCTTCCTTTTGAATCTCGATCCATACAGGCATACACCGACCAGACATGTCGCAATCAAGTTGTAACCTTTGACGCATGAAAACACGCCAGCTGCTTCCCGGGAACTGTGGCTAGTGACTTCACTTGCAATTTGCTGCTGATTTGTGTGCTTTTCTATCCCTTTTGGTGGGAATTTATGGATAAAGAAATTACCAAAACCATTAGCGGATTGTCGTGTATTCTATTTTTATGTTCATTCTTTTCACTTTGATTTTTTGGGGCAGGTGCAATTGTATGATTATACATTGTGGCTACTCACTGACAAAATAGTTTCCCGAGAACTAATCTGATGAGATGATATTTGCATTTGTTTCTGAATTATTTTACTTGTGGAATGTAGGATTTTTTTGGGTATGAATCATTCAATTTAAGATGAAGAAATCAGATTTCGGCAGTATTACGGACAAAATTATTCTTAGATGATATCAATATATAAGTTAAGTAAGATGGTCTGGATTGAAATGAATTCTATGATCTGAAAAAAAAATTTGATTTTAAAAGAACACTCATTTAAAAAAAAAAACGGTTGGATAGGTCATCCCAATTTATTTATTTAAAATTTCAATATTCTTGGGAAATTTAAGTTGAATTAATTTTGAACTCGCAACTTCCAATGTTAAGAATTAAGATATGTTGCATTTTGTCAGTAAGGCAAAAAATAGTTCTCAATAACAAAAATAAAAATGAATATATATCTAATAAACGCAAAATATATAATCTCGGATGCCAATGACTCACTAATGTCACGTAATTTTCATTTGCCACATGTTTTTTTCTTTCTTTTGGTCTTTATAAAACAATTTTTGTTTCCCCTGTTTGAGGGGGACGGCTCCCAATTTCCAATTCCTGTTGTCCGTTGTCCTGGATTCGTGCCCATTGGAGTTACTAATATTCGTTATTAACTTTTTTTTTATTTTTTTATTCTGTGTTTTTCTTATTAGTGCCATGGAACTTTTTCCATCGACCATTTTCAATCAAAGCCAATCAGGAGGCAGTTAATTCTTCTATATTTTTTATTTCGAGGCGGCGAGTAAATTTAAATTGCATGATCAAATAATGCAAAATGGAAGAAGAAAGAAGTGTATTTAAATTATTATTATTACTTCGCAACTATCCTGGCTCAACCGGGGTTATAATGTCTATTCCGAATAATTCAAATTTGTTATTTAAGTGGCGTTAATTATAATTATTTTCTAAGAATAATCAGGAGGTTTTTTATCTCTTGGTCTTCTTATTCCTTTTTTTTTTTTTTTTTTGCTTTTTTTCTTCCATTTCTATCTGTACTATTTTGTTTTATTTAGTTTAATTAATAACATTTACTGGACTAAACATTGTACATGTAAAAGAAAAATAATAAGTTATTTTGAAGTAACAAAAAAAGAAAAAGAAACCGCGGGAGTATTTTGTTTGTACTTGTCCTTATTTTTATTTTAATCAAGAATCATGCACTTAGACCTTTCAGTTGTCACTTGTCTGTTTTGTGGAAATTCGATTCTGACGCCGGATAGATTCTAAACTTGGTACTGACCGTGGATGGAACTGAAACCATTCTCCAAAACAATTAGCACAATAATGGGTTCGCCAAACAGGATGGAGAGTTCCTGTTTTCGATTGAATATAATTCCAATTCCAAGCAAATAAATAAAAAAATGGACCTATGTTTTTCTAGGTCAATTTAATAAAAAAAATATAATGATGAATTTCGTTATTCGTTGCGTTTAAAATGGAAGTTGTCGCCAATGCAGTGACAAATAGCTCAAAATTTTATAATTTCATATTGGTATTAGTCCGACTAAAAAATGTTTTTGCATCAAAGAAGAAGGACGGCTATTTGAGCCTAAACAAGTTTTGGTGCGGTAAGTTATATTTCACTTATTCAGATTAAGTGAACAAGGATAGTATTTAATACACTTACTTCGTCTTATTCTAATTTAGGAGATTAAGAATGATAGACTTGCTCTACTCTTGCATCATTTGCTAAATACTAGTTAAACTCCTTGATGTCATTTATTTTATCCTCATAGTTTTCATTTGCTAACGTAGTACAATAAAGCAATTCGGTCTTTTTAATCAATTCTATTTTATCGATTTATTTTATTAACTACCATAAAGTACTTTACAAAAAATAGTATACTCTTCAATTTAAATGTAGTACATTTGCTTTTAAACCACTCTGTTCTTCTATATATTTTTTCTTTTTATTTATTAATTAAATGGGCAAATGGTCATTTTCTTATATAGTTTCATATTTTCATTTTGTACCTTTAGATTGAATATTTTGAGAAAAATACCTAAAACAATAAATCAACTATAATTCTGGCCTATTTTTATATAGAGATCCACTGAGTGTATGTCTGATGTATTTTTCTCAAAAAAAAAAAGTCTTAAGAAAAATTCTCATAGTGGAAAAAGGTGTAAATCTGATATGTTCATTTTAGATCCGACAAATCATACTTTTTTAAAATAGGAGAGGCGTAATTAAAATCAACAGCGAGTTGTATAACAAAATTAGAAATTTTACATTGGATCAAAAGCACCAAACTAGTCTCCTTTATTTAATCAGGCTAGGCATGCAGTTGATAGGGACTTCATCTGGTAGTTGCCTCACACACAATCTGTTAGAGAATTTGGTAGCATCATTGTACCTCACCAACATCTGTCTTGTTGACATTTTCATTTCCACTACAGCATGTTTTGATCATTTCTAATTGGCAGCTGCCATTGCTTATCATTTATAAAAAAGGTTTGAAATTCGATTGTGCCGACTATAATTTATACAAACTAATTATTCCATAAAAAAAAGAATGGACCAGCTGATAGGATCTGCATTAAAAAAAAAAAAAAGTTCCAAATACGTGCGGTTCTATTAAAAAGTAAGAGAAATAATCAATGAAGACAAACGTACGTGCAATGAGCATGGGCTTAACAAATCATTGACAACAAAAGTCAACCGAGTTTATCATAACCAACATTTTTTTTCCTTTGATTTACTTTATGAAATGTAATCATACACGAAACAAGGTCAGAAGCGTTATCCTACAGTTATGAGGCATTCATATTTTATTTTTTTGTATTTTTTTCATTTTCCCGGCTCCATTCAATTGGTTTTTTTTTTGGTGCCGTATATATGTTTTGTTTCAGTATAATTTTGGTTTTCTACGAATTTATATTGCACTACAGATATTCGTTTTCCTCATCAGCACCTTTAGTTTGTCGTACTTTGGGAAAAAATGTCACAATATATAACTTATCTTGAGAAAAGGGATATAACTAAAGCAAAAGAAAAAGAAAAAAAAATGCAGCATTGGACAGATGATTAAGCAAAGTCTTTTTGCAATTATACTTGAAAGCAACATTACGTCAGTGTAGTTTAGAATCATTGTTAGTCATGCATGCTATACAAGCGCTATGTGCAAGCTCCGAATATTTTCAATTCAAGAAATTTAAATACTGTTAGCATATATAGTGGAGGAGGAAGGTTCTGCTACCAACATTTTAGTCGCCCCAAATGTCGACATTTTACTATTTAGTTAGTTTTAAAAATTTTAAAATTCAAATGTTAAATCTAAATCGTTGATCTTATTTAATTTAATGAGCGATGTGTTTTTATATAAATTTTGTAAATTTTAGAGTTTATTTGATACTCGATCAAAGGCTAAAACTTGAACGTATTAGAATGAATCTATCACAGTTAACAAGGTTCGTTTGTTTTTTTATCTATTGATGAAGTATCAAATAAATTACAAAAATTACAAAAATTATATGAAAACGCATTGCTCGTTAAACTAAATAAGATCAACGGTTTCGATTTAACGTTTGAATTTTAAAATTTGAAAAAATAACTTAATAGCAAAATGTTGGCATTTAGGGGCAACTAAAATGTTGGTAGCGGAACTTTCCTCATAGTGAAGACATTGTTTAGACATACCATCAAGAATCCTAGTGGGCCGTCCTGATAGAACGGGTCATCTAATTTTGGGGCAGCCTGTCCCAGAAGAACCGACAGATTGGCACATTTTCATGAAAGTGTGCCTTATCTGTTATATCTTATGATCTCTTTATTAATAGATGTTAAGTAAACATAATATAGAGTCTGTGAACTCTAGAGAGACTAGAGACAGAGGGAGTCCACCGTACTTGCTCTTGAGCATTTTCCAAGAGTAAGCACTTGTAAGAGAATGTATCAATCACAAATTAATTAAGACGACGGTCTTTGTGATTGCGCAATGTTGTTTCGCACTTGTACTGTGAAAATAAGAGTAAGACTCATGCCATCACGTGGTCTGAACTCACTAGTGTTGAAAATGAAGGGCAAACAAGTCCATCAACATGGAAGAAGTCGATCCTTCACGCTTCCGCAAGCGGTATATCTAAACTTGTGTTTTAGATTACTTTGTCCATAATCTAATAAATTATAAAATACTAAAGTAAATCTCTGAAAATAAAATAAAATTAGTTCTAAATTAGCTAGGTTGTTTGGGTGGTTTGGCTCAATTTCATCAACTAAGTTGTCCTTGTTTGAATTACAGAATGAGCATTTATTTTCAAATTTCTTAATAAATAAAATTGTTAGTTTAAAAAACCACCTTCAAAAAAAATTATTGTGAAATTTATGAAGTCCATTTACAAAATCTTGTTCTTATCTACTTTTATTTGATATAATATAATATTGTTATAAAGGTAAAAAAGAAAAATGGCCGCAATATGATTTTGTGTCACCGAACATTATGGACGTTGTGTTATTTCTTTGCTCAAACATGAGCGAGATGGTAAAATTTCCGCAATATAATATAGACGTTAGAATTTCTGATTTTGTTTGGAACGAAAGATTATATTTTCGACCTAGATACGGAAGGGTGCCAAAGTTTCCGTCCTTCTATATCAAATCCGGCAGGCTCCATCTCTATCTTTCACCAAATTCAATTGTATGTTTGTATAGGAATAAGAGTGTGAATAAAATAAGCTTCAAATTTTTTATTCCCGTTAAATTCAAATAATACAAGAATAAGAAATTTGAACATATTCGGTTGCTTATTCATATTCTAACAAGCTTAGAATATGAATAAGAAATATGAATAGGCATGAATTTCTAAATATCATGGTCTCCAAATTTAACTGTTAATTTCTAAATATGTAACATCTGATTTCATATTATTAGTGAAATTTCATGTTATGGCCTCTAAAATTTCACAAAAAATTTCAAATTGATCCTAACTTCCATTGCACCATGCTGGTCGCTAAACCTTCAAATAAAGTCATGTCGGTGGTCAACTTTGAAGATATTATAATATATATATATAGACTTTTGCTACGGTGAGTCGCGACTCACGAGAGGGTCCGTGAGTCGCGCTCAAAACTCCTAGATCTGGTTCAAAATGACCGATCCAAACCGTCCAATACGATCTCCCTATTGAAATCTCCATGCAGACCAAAATTTACATTTTTTCAAAATTTTTAAGTTTTTTTTTGAAATTTAAGAAAATCGTTAATCTAATTAGTTCTGAAGTGTTCAAAAACAACGGTTTTTAAAAAATCCGAAAAAAGTATTTTCTTATGTTCAATAATTGATTTGGTGCAACAAAAATTTTGGGACCTATTTGATTCTTCTGAAAACGTTCGGGAACAAACTTAATCCAGACGATAGTTTTGAGATCAATTTATTTATTTTTTTCTTTAGAAAGATTGGTAGCTAATTAATATAACTTCCTCAATTTTTAATTAATATAATTTCTGATGAAAATTGCTGTTTGTCAAAAGAAAACAAATGAGCTTCTCATTAACAAGTTTCTGCACGAGCCGTGGGAATCGGCGAATCGCTGATAGAAAGGAACTGAACTTGTTAGTTTTCTCGAAATGGTTTATTCTACCAACTCTTTTGATATTTGAAAGCCTCCAGTTGATACGATAATTATAAATATATTTTTTTTGAAGCAAATAATTATAAATTTATTATTAATAACGTTTTACTAAATGTTTGAAACATGTTATTTAATTATATAAGGGAACATGTTTTTTTTTTTACAAGAACCGAAATCCACACCGTTCTTTCAAAATTATGAATGATCATGATTAGTTAGAACTTAAGCCCAATTAAAAATTTTAGTTCACCAAAAACATCCCAAATAATAATAATAATAATAATAATATGCGAATAAAAAATTTTATAACTTCCAACATAAAAATTTTGTTTATTTTGTAAAATACATATTTATTGATTACAAATATCAACGTGATCTAGGAGCATAGTATTAAGAGGTAGACTAAAATCAGCCACAACTGACGGATGGACCCGTTAACTGCGATTATATCTCGATTTTTTTAGGTTCTAATGGCTAATATGAACCGTTCAATGTGTTCTCCATATTGAAATCTCATCGGAGATTAAATTTTACATTTTTCTGAATTTTTTTACTATTTTTTTGATATTTTTAAAAATCATTGTTATTGAAAGGTCCAAAATTATTTAGATTAAAAATTTTGTAAAATATCAAAAAAATACTAAAAAATTTCAGAAAAATATAAAATTTGGTCCCCAACGAGATTTCAATATGGAGAACACATTGAACGGTTCGGATCGACTGTTAGAATCTCGAAAATTGAAATTTCATCTAAGCTGACGGTCTCATCCGTCAGTCGCGACTGATTTTAATTTGTTATTGATGTGATACATAATACATGCACTATGATATGGACTTCCTGAAAGTACAATATTTGTTCAATTATATTATTGATGAGCAAGTCAGATATTTAAATAGCTACCTACTTGTTCTTATTATTTAACAAGACAACTCCATTTCAAACTATATATAACTCAATTTGGAAATGAATATTTGATAATATAATAACTCTGTGATAGCGATAAAATTAGGAAAATTATTTCAGTACGAGGAACTTAGTTTAATCGTATATTATATAAAGTTCAGATGTCAATTATTTTCAGCAAATTTCCCATTCTTTCACTGAAGAAACACCGTAATTTCGACTCTTGATGATTTTTAAATTTGTTATACGTAATTAAAATACTCCAACCTCATCAAAATTTTATTGAACCATGATGTAACTCTATTTTGTGATATCTAACTTTATTAATTTTCAATGTTCATGCAATTTTTCCGAAAGTATGACTTTTTTTTTTGCGCAATTTCATGTTTGAAATTTTAGAAACAGAAACGACATTAACGTTAAAGAAAAACTAATCTAAGGCCTTTTTAGTTCATAATTTTAATGTCGAGTGACCTCAAATTCTAAGTTTTCGTCCTTGGTCCGCTAATACTGATGCATGAAGTGGTGGGTTCAACGCACCGAATTATAATAACACTAAACAATATACACAAATTGAAACATGTTAAGAGAGGCTGTTGCACGAAACCGCAAACATTAATTAGCATATAAAAAAAAAAAAACAGATGTTTGAGAGGAAGTGCAAGCCGTATGGCACATAATTATAAAAGTCTACATGCAAGGTTGACAAATAAACATTGGGGTTCGTGGGAGATTTGAATGTAATATTGAAACCCATTAATGAAATCATGAGATGTTTTGTTTTCTCAAATTTTGTATTTTTGAATGTTTAACAATGAATGGTTCAACGGGAAATAGTGGTGGCGCATAAGTCCTCCACCAACCAGAGTCCTCTCCGGATCCTACTCGGATCACGTGACCTCTCATGTGCTGCTCATTTAAGGCCTCCTCCAGATTCTCTGTGGCAATCTATATGTCTTTTTATGTACTAATTCCCTGACGTACTCGTCTTTTCATAAATTAATTCATTACGGAGCAAGAGGAGGGGATCAGTTATCTTAGATGGTTTTTAGTAGTTATTTTTTTATTCAAGATTATTTATTTAGAGAGACGTAACTAACCATGTGAGATATATAATTTATTGTTTTATATTTTTAGTAGAAAATGTGAGATATATAATTCATTATGTTTTACGTTGCAAATTGTCTCAGATAATCTGGGTGTCATTTAATGCGAGGTTATAAGTTTAGGGTATGGTACTATGGTGGTATCTTTGTTCAGTGCTTAAGACTTTGTCCCTGGCTTTAATTGCCTCCGTGACCTGTGCCTTGACAATAAACATTTCATTAAAAAATTCAAGTATTTTTTAGGGATTGAACAGGATTTGCCAAAAATCAAACAATAAATTAACATGGTATCACGTATGGATTCCGATCCTTGATACAAGTTGAGAGCCATATACCCAATGGGAACTCAGTGGGTTGGGATAGGAAGGAGGTGGGAATTTTTAATTCATTGACACATATATAAACTATTTCGTTTTTATTTTATTTCAAGAAAACAGATGTCCACTAGTAATATATAACGTTGAAGTAATCATGACTAGTATAGAGTTTGAAAGCCAGCTTTTTTTCAAAACATAACATCATTATCAGAGTTTTAAAAATAAGACTTAAGTATTATATGAATTTAAAAATTAGCTAATTGACAACCGTTTTTCCAGGTAGGGAATCACGAAAATTAAGTTTCAATCATGAATAATTATTGCCATCTGGTGTCATTTTCAAGAAGATTACAACAAGACACTAAAAGTGAAACACATTGGTCTAGTATCGTAGGTTCGGAACTTCAGATTAAACAAACAGAAGTATGAAATTGTTATTATTATTTTCCTATGTTGATATAGGCCTTATAATTTTGATGATATGACTGATTTTTTTTTTATTCGTTACATTCTCTTCAAATTTTTACAACGTCATTCAATGGAGTTATATTAATTATAGAGAATATCAGGGCAAATAAATTAGAAGAATTGCTTCATCAAAATTTGATCAAATCTCAATTTACAAAATTCAAATGACCAATTCTAATCATTTGTTATATTTATATTAAAATCTCCTTTGAGATCAAATTTTACTTTTTTTCAATCTTTTTAACCTTTTTTCAGATTTTTTTTTAAACGCCGTCATTGGAGGATTCATAATTAAGTAGATCGAGAGTTTTTATTTTTAATTTTGAGAAAATAATTAAAGATTAGAAAAATTGTAAAATTCATTCGAAGGTCCTATATTAAGAATCAATTGAGCTTCACCCGATCACATCGACTCGATTTGATTGTTAACATTTTTTTAAAATTTTTATGACACATAAAATGTAGGGTGAATATATATATATTTTTCCATAAAAAAAATACACATCGCCCCCCACATTTTTTTTCAATTAAAAAACATTGAGGAAATTTTTTCTGTGCCACTCAAAACTGAAAAAATTGTGAATTTGCCACCCAAAATGAAATCCTTTCTTTTTTTACCGCCCTAAAATACCGATTTCTTCCATAAATGCATTTTTTCCCCTTTTTAATAGTAAAATAATAGAAACAAACTTTTTGACCATTATATCCCAATATAGTCGAATTAATGTAGATTTGTTCTCCTCTCTCGCACGATCTCCTTCACGAATCCAGCCCTTCCCTCCCGTCTCCGTCCCAGATCCATTCGCCCTTTGTCTCCATCCCAGATCAAATCAGGCTCCTTCGCAAACCCCTACGCTCTATCTGCTCCACTCTCCATGGGATTGCACGCTCAGGTTGGATATAATGGTCAGAAATTTCGTTTCTATTATTTTAGTATCAAATATGTTATTAAAAAAAGGGGGAAAAATGATAATTAGGAAGAAATAGGTATTTTTTTGGTGGCAAAAAAAAATCGATTTGGAGGGCAAATCCACGATTTCTCCAATTTCGGATGGCGCAGACAAAAGTTTCCCAAACATTAATGTTGAGTCGGTGATTGAATCCGGGATTGCAATTTGCAAGATAAAAGAGCGCGGGAAAATGGACGGTCAAGCTTGGCCGACCCCACAATGTCAGTAGGAGACAACCCTCGCAATATCTCGGGCTCTTTCGGCCCAATCTCACGTGAACCGGACCCACTGCCACTGGCACCTAATACAAGTTTTCCTTTACCCTTCAAAAAATTTATTTTTGGAAATATACTCCTTGATAAGCAGATCTTTATAGTTTATACTTGGCACCGGCGCATGTTGCGACTTGCGAGCAATCCGCAACGGTTGATGCTCATATGATATACTCTGTTTTATAAATCTCAAAGCATTTTATACCATTTGATTGATGATTTCTATACAGCATGTAGTCTCGTGACAAGTGATTTGTATTCGAGAATGTATGACCCTCGCTTTGCTAATTTATATAAACACATACATACAAGAATTCAAATCCCTCGTACCGTCATACGCCATCAATGTACTTCATTTTGAATAATAATAATTTTGATATCAATCTCTTTTAATCTATCGTTGTAGTAGAGATATTATTGGCATTATAATTGATTGTATATCAGAATTTATACAATTTAAATGTCATCCAACATTCCATTAAATTTCATTAATTTGTATAGTTTTGAAAATTCATATTTTCTTAATGAACGATAAATTACATCAAATGTCTTTTAATTTTTAGACAGATAAAATTACATCAGTGTCAAAATATAATTTCATTTTCAATTGTGGTCAAAGTTAAAGTTTTCACTAATCCCATCAAAATAATGATCAGCCAACCTAAGTAGGTAATGGTTAACAAGATACAATACAAACTTTTACAAGGTTACCTAGGCAAAATGTGGTTAAAAATATAGTTTTAAAGAGCACGCAAGGGTTGTGCTTGTGCGCGCCAATTCTCTTGAACCTGAAGCAAAGAAAGACGGATGAGAATTTAAATAAAGGAGATCTGACCAATCAATCCAACCACTAGGGAGGCACGACCCTGGCTACGTGGCATCCATCCTGGCTTGAGCGTGGGTCCGTGCATGAGCTGTCGGCTGTCAGGTTTACCCCTGTGGGCCCCACGCATGTGCTGGTCGGCCTCCTCACTTTAAATAACACCCCTTCTTTCTTTCCATTCCCCAACAAGAGCTGTCTCTTGTGTTTAGTGTACTCCCAAATTCAAAGAGAGCTTCAAACCAACAAGGAAACAAGAACAAGAGCGTTCTCTTTCTCTTCCCTCTAATTTCGACATTGTTCAGAGATTTTTAAGGAAGCAATGGAGTGGCCTGCTTACTTAGACGAGTATGAGAAGCTTGTTATTCGCATGAACACACCCAGGTACAATCTCTCTCTCTCAAGTCTCAACCCACTCTTTCTAATCTCTCCTCTTTCAAATTGAACAATGCTAACGGATACCTCTTTATACAGGGTTGTAATTGACAATGCGGCTTGCCCAACAGCAACCGTGGTGAAAGTCGACAGTGGGCGAAAGCACGGCGTCTTGCTAGAGGCAGTACAGGTGTTAACAGACCTCAATCTGTCTATCAAGAAGGGGTACATCTCATCCGATGGCCGCTGGTTCATGTATGTGTTTCATGTCACCGACCAGTACGGTTGCAAACTCACCGATGACAATGTGCTCAGCTACATTGAGCAGGTACCATTCAAATATCTCTAGTTTTGAAATTTGTTGTAAATGTAGCTCAATTGATGAACATTGTACTTTTGGGATCTGAAATTTACCTTATTTGGAAAACAACTAAAGTACGGAAATAATTGAAAATGTTGGTTTTAGTCCAGCTGAATTCACTTTTGCAATTTTTTTTTTTAATCTAAGTCCGCCGAATTTGAAATGCAAAACTTCTCTGAACATGAGATCAAATTAGAATAAATTTCTCATAGTTATTCTTCATTAATTACAGTCTTTGGGCACATGGAAGCCAACAAGGTCACAAAGCTTTGAAGGCTTAACAGCTATTGAACTCACCGGGTCAGACCGACCTGGTCTACTTTCTGAAGTGTTTGCTGTTTTGGCAGACCTTGAGTGCAGTGTGGTTGATGCACGTGTGTGGACCCACAAAGGGCGCATTGCTTGCGTCGTGTTCATCAAGGACGAATCATCGGGTTCCCAGATTGAAGATGCAACAAGAATTGATGTAATTGAGTGCCGTCTCAGTCACTTGCTCAATTTGGGTGAGCAAAATGATGGTCGTGTGTCAATTATCAGTATGCCAGCTCTGGAGGGCTCCATCTCTCATTCCGATAGACGCCTCCACCAAATGATGTTTGAGGATTTTGATTTTGACTGTGCTGATGACACTGAGGCGATTGCGATGGACACCGATGTGCCATGTGTGTCGGTGCAGGACTGGACCGAGCGAGGTTACTCAATTGTGACCGTGCAATGTAAGGACCGCAGAAAGCTGTTGTTTGATGTGGTTTGCACCTTGACTGACATGGATTTTGTTCTTTCTCATGGGACACTTAATACTGAGGGTGATCAGGCCCATGAGGTAATTTTAATTTCTTCTAATTAATTCTCTGTCAATAGTATATAAATTAATTTGAGATGGTCTTCATTTGATTTATACTTATGTTTGGTTTTGTTATGTACAGGAGTTTTACATAAGACACATGGATGGAAGCCCCATTAGCTCTGAGGCTGAGAAGCAACATGTAGTTAGATGTGTGCAAGCTGCCATTGAAAGAAGAGGATCCGAGGTACTAAATAAATTTCATCAATGTTGTCATGTTAACAAGATAAATATACCCAAAAACAGTAGAGATTTCAAGAACAAAAAATCTCGGTCCTAACTCAGAAATTGTTACATGACACAGGGTCTAAGGCTAGAGCTATGCACTCTTGACCGCTCAGGATTGCTCTCTGATGTGACAAGAACATTCCGAGAAAATGGATTGCTGGTCACTCGTGCTGAGGTATCAACCAAAGATGACATGGCTTGCAATGTTTTTTACGTGACTGACATGGCCGGCTTGCCGGCTGATCCTAGGTCCATTGAGTCCATCCGGAATAGGATCGGTGAAAGTTGTTTAATCATAAAGGAAGAAACGGCCCCACGGGTTTTAAGAAAGGTTGCATCAGATAGCTTTGAGGAACCAAATAATGGTGTTGCGGCTGGCTTATTTCATCTTGGTAGCTTTTTCAAGAAAAATTTGTTCAGTCTGGGCTTAATCAAGTCCTCATAAACTTGGATTTGCCGAATCAAATTTAACATGAGGCATGTACATACAAATTTGGAGCAATGCAGTGTTTTCTTAATTCCCTACCGGCACCCCTACTGGACACTGACCGAAATCTTGTATTTTCTCTTTTTATTGGATACTGCTGGTTTCATTCTCTGTTCTGGTTCCTGGTACTACTGGAATTTTCTGATTCCTGGTACCGGTAGGGATAAAAAACACTGGACAAATGTTTATGGGTAGGTTAGAAACCAAAGGAAACACGGTCAAGGGGAAGAGATGAAATCAAAAGAAAGGTACAATGGCCATGAAAAGCAGGAAAGAAGATTTGGCGGCCAAGAAAACGGAGATTCGATTTGTTGATTAAAAGAGACCCTATAGGAATGGAAAAGGGGTGAGGGCTGGCTCATATATTTGTTGGTCTTTCCTTCTTTCTATGAATTAGTCATTCAATCAGTAATGTACTGTACTGTACTCTGTACATAACATGATTTAACTGTTTTATTTGTAACGGATCATGAAAAGTAGAAAGGAAAAAGTTAAAATTTCTTAAATGCTTTTTTTCTCTCTTTTAAGTTAAGATAGTATTCAGATCGTATCGTATCAACTTCCAATAGGAAGCCCGATGATTTAAAATCAAGAGAAGGAGAGCAAATTGCCTCTTTACTTAAAGTGCTCCGAGAACAATTTCAACTTTCTAAGAAATTTTCATACTAGTTCATAGATAGCCATGGTCAATGACGAATCTCTTTGTGTTCTTTTTTGTAATTAATAGCACGTATCAACGAATGTAGATCGCTGTTCTGCATTACACGTTCATGGAATTAATTATTGTATAAAGTCTTCATAGGTTAGTTAAACTATTAAAGTATTAAGCTAGCATTTGATAGGAAGTTTGACTCTTTTGTATTTAATACCAGTTTATACAGATGTTGCATTGCATGGCTTCTTTGTGATTAGTATAAGCCAAGAGATGGCACAAAGAAGACCTAGCTATGAATAGTATATTCTTTTGGCTGTTTTTCCCCATTCAGTTATGAATTAGTTTAACCAGAAAGGTATGAACATGACTACGAACAGCTGCATATATAAATTACCAATTTTGTGACCAGCTATTAAAATATCTGGTCCCACTGATATTTTGTGGGCCACAACCAAATTTTGCTGTCAAGAAACATATTAGTGCTTATTTTCTTGTTTCCATAACGAAAATTTTTGACAGCTAACAACCCTGCTTTCTTAGCTTGTACAACTTCCTAAACTAACTACTTTAGTACAAGCTCAATTTGAGGAGGTTAACCATATCATTAGCCGCCTGGTAAAATAATTACTTTTTGTCTTATCAGTAGTACAAAATATGAAAAAAAAGAACATTATGTTTCCTAGTAGTTGTTCCGCACAAATCATTACCATTGTAACCCTAAAAGGGAATCCTAAGAGGACAAATTTGATCTAACCCAGCAACCTTACACCAGGACAAAGATTTGAGGTGCTCCATTTTTTAAATTCCTAGCCTTTTAGGTGTTGAAGTATGAAGATCACAAAATAATGTTTTATTTTTAATGAAGCCTATAGACAAGGAAGATCGAGCTAAGGCATACATATACCGACATGTATACATGGAAGCACGTCTACCCCTTGTATCAAGCATTGATGATGTTAAACCTAATAACATAAACAATACTGCTTGATTTTGCAATGTGGAATGCTATTATTTAGTTTTCTAATTTATGTTGTCCAAAACAGATGTGATTGTCATGTCCATTTTGCCTCTTTAGATTAATAGCATAAACAGAGCATCTCCTAGGCTTACACATTTAACAGCACCAATTTCTAGAATAATATTAACGAAATTGATTTTAAAATTCCTACATCTTCTCAACTATTAGAAACATTCCAGTTGGTTGTACAAAATCTCAGAAAACTTAACTTGCCTGCTATCAGTGATATTTTTGTTCGTTGTAAGAAAGTCTCTAAAATTCAATTCCGCTCAAGATATTTCATTAGTATTTGTAATTACAGTGCTTGGCCTTCGTTTTATTCTAAACAATTAAAAATTTATGATTTTGAGTTTTTAGTCGTAATATATAGAATACTAAAATATGCAATGAGTTTAATTTGCAACGCTGAAGCCATAAAATTTAGGGCTCCAGATCTGCTTTTTGATAAAAAGAAATTAATGATAAAGCAACCTTCACTATAATTTTTTCTGGTTAATCCATATAAGAAAAACGAAATAAGAGAAACAAATCGAAAGTAGAAAGAAAGGATATATTTAATATTGTGTGGTGAAGAGTCAATTGAGGTCAAAAGAGTAGCTACTAGAAGGGAGCTAATTTGTTTTTTTTTTTTTTGTAGATCTTGACAGTAGCTGTCAAGTGGAAAAAAGACAAAAATGAAAGAAACCGAGTACAACAAGAAGAAACTATCAAGCTAAAAATTTGTTAGGTGCTGAGAAGTGTGAATGGCATGGCATAGAACTGTAGATGCATGTTAGGTACAAAAAGTTACTCCACTTCTCTTTTGCTGCTCTATGGTTGACATGGTTGTATATATAGCTGTGTAGTTTAATATGTAATACAAGTGGCACCTTGTCTGGCTCTTACGGGATTAGTCTATGGCACAATTGGACTTGTATATATACTGTTCCACTTTGCTTTCTACTTAAGTTATTAGTTAATTAGGCTCTTTTTAAGATGAGGGTGATTAATTAGGTTAATTTAGATTTTCCACTACAGTAATTAGTTTACTCCTCTATGGCTCTATGTACTTTTTGCATGGTACATTATGTCTTGAAGAGTTGAAGTTTAATGAAATGTCTCATACGGAATCACCAAATTTATTTATTTATTAAAATTTTTTTTTTATGAATGACCATGGGAATAACTTTCATTAAACAAAAAAACATTACAAGACATACATTGATTTGACAATTCCAATTTCCGCAAGGAAAAAAAAAGAAAAACAAACCTGGTGCACCCAAATCAAACTACCTATAGCTAAATACTAAGTACCATTTACCAGTAACGAGAAAACTTAAAAACAAAGAACAGAACAGTCCAGTTAAGCTGGAAAAAAAAAAAGTAAAACAGAAAACCCGTTCCCTATATTTAACAAACACTAATCACCATGTCAAAGAAAACAGTAAAGACCATCACGGTGGCGCCTCCTGAACCTTGTGAAAGACGGAATTACCAAATTGAAGTATACTTGTACGTACGTCGGAGCTTCCTAGCTAACATTATTTGGCTTATATACTTTTATTCCAGACCGTATCTGACATTTTGCACGAAGCCACGAAAGATTTGATAGCTATCAAAATAAGAAAACCCGATTGCATGGATTGTACCATCGTATCAAAACAGATAAATTGCTTCCGACAGCAAGTTACTTTTGCAATGGCAGCCGAGTCACTTTTAGCTGACTGATGGGAGTACGAATGCTGTCAGTTACCACATTACACTGGACTGGTACTGGAGTCTGGATATAATTTCATTTGACTGTCGATTTTTTTTAATCTAACAAAAAGGAATACCGACAGTCAATTTTTTTCTTTTATTTTTAAAAAAAAGTAATTAACCAAAATAAAAGCTGATCGATATTAACAAAATTAATATTTCTATAATAATAATAATAATAATAATAATAATTAAGTTTTATAAACATTTTGATGTTTTACTGATAAATAATTATTGTTAACAAATTATTTTTTTTCGCTGGATAAAGTATTCTAGGTTATAATTTTGAACAATGTGTTATTGACAAATATATTGCATGGTTCATGGTAGTTATTCGTATATTACCAAAAAAAAAAAGTTTATTCGTGATAATTTAAAAATTATTGTTAACTGTATATGTTTATATATAGGTAAATTGTAGGTGACGTATTCTTGAATGATCAATCCATATCCTCTGCAGTTATTGCATAGAGCAGTTTTGCATTACAACCGTCCAATCAATGATGGGTGTCTCGTGATTAATATTAGATCCGTACATCTTGTAAATCTTAACCATCAAAATTAGATCGGACGGTCGCGATGAAGAACTCTGAGATTTTTGGTCCCTTGAATGATACCTAGTTACGCTATATCATATATTGCCCACAAATATATATGGATTGAGAGTTTTATTATTTGCTATCTATAATAAACAAATAAATACATGTAACCGTAGCTCTTACTGCCTTTGTCTTTCCATCCAACGTTGGAATTTTTTCCTCTGATTTGTTTATTTTTTTATTTTAGAGACCGCTAACAATTAATGACAAAACCTAAGACACAAATTCTACCGAATGTTTAGTCTGCCGATTAGAGTTGACATTTGATACAATGATACTAGGTTTTGGTTGACAAATTTGGAGTAAAAATACCCAGACGCGCAAAAGTCAGTTTCCTTTTGCATGCTATGTTTATCACCGTAAAGAAATGGAGGAGACATGGCTAGACCTGTCTAACGTTAGAAACGATCGCGAAAGTAGATAATTTCGTTACACGTTTCGTTCGGACGGCGAAATTAATATTAGTTTTGTTGCTCGTTTCGCAATATACAACGCAAGTGAAAAAAATTTCGTTGAACGTTTCGCCTTTAACTAGCGAAACTAACGGTTAACCGCGATAAAAAAACACAATAAATAAAAAAAAATACATAAGACAATAACCAATGGAAAAAAAAATACACCAAAATACATAAAAAGAAGTAAAAAAAAACACAATAATAAATAAGACTAACAAAAAGCATGTTTGATAAAAAAAAATATACATCAAAATAAATTCAAACTAATACCTAGTTTAACAGGGATTATTTCAATATGAATTAAAATGGTCTCAGTCTTTTAATTTGAAATCATTGGGGAGATATCAAAAGACCCAATAATTTCGACTGACCCATCAAAATTACTAGGTCAGAGTCTCATCCCCTCTGGTACTTGGTACCCTTCATCATCGACCAATCCATATTGAATTAATCCCCTTGTTAAACTAACAGACTCTCCTTAGTCCTATCAAATATGGGCACCAAAATTAAAAAAAATAAAACAGACTTGCAAAGTTGCAATGTCATTCAACTGTTCACAACTTCACATCACATACTAGAGCAAACAAAAGAGAAATAGCAAACAAAAGGTACCACAGAGCTAAGATCATTCTCCTTCCTCATCAATGGCATCATCATCTTCATCACCAAGTTCACCACCACTTTCTATAATAATAGCAAGCAAAAGAGACATTAGCAATTGAATTTAATTAAACTATAAATATAAATTAATACAAATTGAAATTGATACCAATCACTGCAGTCCTCAACCAATTCTGAGCACATATAAGAGCTTCAATGCTCTCATCATTTAAAGAGCTTCTAGTTGGACTCAGTGTTCTACCAGCAGTACTGAAGGTTGACTCTGATGCAACAGTACTAATTGGTACAGCCAATATGTCCCTTGCTAACCTAGACAAAACTGGATACTTAGGGGTTTTCAATTTCCACCATGACAGAATGTCAAAGTCATCATCCAAGTTACAAGAATCAAGTGGTTCAGATAGATATTGATCAAGCTCAGACAAGATGGGATCAGCTTGCTTCTTATCATTCAAAAATTTTTCAAACCAGCCCTTGTATCAGTTTCTTCCTTTGATCCACTAGAACTGAAACCAAATGATTAAAATTTCAAGTTGACACAGAAATAACAAAATAAAACTAAAGTCAGATGTGCTAGAGGAGTACCTTGCATCTGTACTTTTACCAGGTTGGCTCTGTGATGCCTTGTTGTTTGAGATCAAATACTCATTGAACAGATCCTCAAAGCAACTCTTCAAGTTGGTCATAAATGATTGCACCTCTTCAGGATGCATCATTTTGAAGTAGTACTCAACCACTGCTAGCTTACACCTAGGATCTAGAGCACAAGCAATAGCCAAAACACCATTTCCAATTTCCCAGTACTTGTTCCACTTGAGGAACATGTCTTTGCCCATCTGAACAACAAATGGATATGCACTACTATCCATTTTTTTTATATTAAGATAAACCTCACAGAAATCAGGAAAATATAAATTCAAAGTTGGATACTTGGCCCCGCTCAATTTTAAAGTTGTAGCATAAAACACTTTCAAATGCCCATGTAGGGCCTTCACATGATCCCAATCCTCATCAGATGGACAGAAGGGGTAATTTTTATCTAACTCTGCATACCTAAGTATAGCTGCCTTCAAGTGTAATGCTAAGTCAAGCATAATATAAGTGGAGTTCCACCTAGTCTGCACATCATATGCTGGCTTTTTATCAGGAGCATTTACCTGAAAACAAAAATACAAAAAAATAATTAGTGTATATTGAAATAAATTAAACAAATAAATGTAAAATATATATAGCATAGACCTGAGAAGCAGCCAACTTGAACTTCTCCATTCTAGGTTGTGAATGTCTAATGTATTTCATGGTGTCCCTTATGGCATCTATCTCACCAGACATCACACTCAAACCATCTTGCACAATCAGATTCAAAATGTGACATCCACATCTTAGATGAAATATTTGACCATCACAAGGTAAGTTCTTTCTAAAATGATTCTTACTCAACAAGTCCTTGATGGCAGCATCATTAGCAGATGCATTATCCAATACCAAACTAAATGCTCTTTTATCCAAGTTCCATAAAACTAACTCATCATAAATGGCTTGTGAAATGTGTTTGCCAGTGTGAGGAGAGGGCATTGGTGTAAAGGTGAGAAGTCTTTTTCTCAACTTCCAATTGTCATCAATGTAATGACAAGTAAGAGCCATGAAAGCCCTATCTTTACCCTTGCAAGTCCACAAATCACTTGTGAAACTAACCTTACAATCCATTTTCCCAAGTAATTCATACAAATTTAACTTTTCTTCCTCATAAACAGTCATACAATCAGACCTAAGGGTGGTTCTTGATGGCATTTTAAAACAAGGCTGCAGATCAGTTGCAAAAACTTTCAAGAAATGGTGGGTTGCACTGTTAAAAGGGTACTCATGGCCAATTATCATATTTGCCAAGTTTTTTCTACTTGTTTTCTGGTCAAATTCCCAAACTGAAGGCTTGGGCTGACCTGACAATTATTGAAAACATATTAGTACCAAGTAATTATATTTTATTTATTAATAACAAGTAATTATTAAAAATATATACCTTCTGCACTGCCAAGTTGAAGCAGTCTCTGCAAGGCATCAGGTTTCATTCTATTTTTGGGTGGCATTTTTTTACAACCTTTCTTACAATGATACAACAGTGAGCTAGTGCTTCTGGAGTTGCCTTGTAAATATTCAAGGCCACAATACTTACAAGTAGCTGTAAAGAAACCATCTTCATCCTTTTCTGAACTATCAAAATGTTCCCATACAATTGAATTCTTCACTGTTCTAGACTTCCTCTTTTTGGTAGTTGCTGCTGAATCAGCAACAGGTTCATTTGGGGTTGGGGTACCATCACCATCACGAGCATCATTTTCAATCCTTTCGATTTCCTCTCTACTTTCAAAATTCAATCCTGGTCCCATACTATACATTGGAATATTGGATGCATCAATTAAACAGATTGCCAAGGTTAGTCATGGGAAACATCCATTCCTGACATACCAGTTCATTCCCATTGCTAAAAGGCTGCCGGGCATGGATGTTTCACATGACAAACACAATTAACAAGCTAGTATAGTAGTATATGATTGCCAAGATGATATCAATTATCAAACATAACAACTTAACAAGCTAGTATATGATTGCCAAGCTCTGGCATGACAGACATCCACCCCTGACATACCAGAGCCACATAGTAAACATAAACATACCAACCACAAGCACATAGTAAACATAAACACACCAAATAACATGATTGCCAGGAATGGACGTTTGTCATGCCACAGACCAATAACAAGCACAAACATTAACAAAACAGAGAAAAAAAATCATACTCATCCTCATCCGACAGATCTGGTTCTTCCTCTTGCACACTCACTCTCTGTGGGTCAGCCATTTTAGGGTACCTTTGACCTCTCTGTAGATCGTTCCTACAAAGAACACATATTGAACAAGAAAAAAATTAAAACGAAAACTAAAATTTTAATTACAAGTAATAAAAATTTAAAAAACCAATATCAAAGTTAAAACCTTTCTGTCTTTCTTTCCTTCCTTTCTTCTTTTTTTCCTACCAAGAACAAGAAAAAATAAAATTAAAATTACAAGTAACAGAGTAAAAAATCAGAAAAAAAAATTAAATAAGATAGAATTAAATACCTTTGTCTCTCTATTTCTCTTTTCATTCCTTCCATTCTGTCTTGTTTCTTCATCTTATATAGCCAGCCAAGGACCCTTCATCATTGCTAGAAGCTAAATAGACCCTGACTGATCGACTGCCCTGACTGATCGACTACCCTGTCACCAGTCTCTCAAATATACTAGCAATCATTACCTTTCTCAAGCCTTTTAAGCTACCAAGCCTACGCTTTAAGCTAGGTTTTTGGAAACCAAGCGAGAGGGAGTGACAATCAGGGGTTAATCAGGTTAGGGTTTCGCACAAAAAAGTACTAATGATGAGGATTTCATCGAAACCAACAGAACGGAAGGAAAATCAAACATATATGCCTCAGACTGCGTGCATCGACCAAGAGAGAGACCGAGAGATGTGGAGAGGTCGTGTGCCTCTCGTCAGCAGCTCTAAGAGCATGCGTGACTTCGTGAGAGAGAGACAGAGAGAGGAATAGAATAGATCTGAGGTCAGAGATCGAGACTCGAGAGAGCCAGAGAGGAGATGAAAAGACATGGCGCCGCTTCAGAGAGAGAGTGGCGGAGAAAATTAGGTTAGGGTTTCTGCCTCTCTCCTCATCCGACCCCTTCTTATATATAAAACATATATTAATTATATTTAATATTTTAATTATATTAAATATATATGATAAATATATATATTAAATATATACGAACGAAACGTAACTAAGCGAAACGTAATAGCATAGTTTCGTTAGCCGTTTCGTAAATACCGCGTAACTGGATCTGATTTCGTTCCTTGTTTCGCTAAACCAGACGAAACCAATTTTCATGTCGTTGCTCGTTTCGCAAGGCCGAAACGAAACGGAATTACGTAATTTTTTTTCCGTTTGCAGCCCTAGACATGGCATTTCATTAATATAAGTATTTCTATACTTATATCTTATAATTTAAAACTGTTGCAGGGAGAAGTAATTAATTGTATAATCCCTTTTTTAGAAGCGTTAATAAAATTAGTTTAATCTCGCGAAACCGTCCCAATACTTTTTTTTGCAAAAAAAAAAATTGAATAAATATTTAAAGACAAGATTCGTTACAATTCTGTAACCTTTATTATTATTTATATTAGTTTAGAAGTGCGTGTGAGTCTGGTACAGATCCCAAACAAGTTTTGAAATGATTATTTAATAATAATTTTTTTGTTTCAAATATTTTTGGCCTGCTTTGTCAAATACCAATTTTGCATAATGCAGAATATTATTTTATTGTTTAATAAATAATAAAATACAGGGCGGATGGTCACCAATTTTTATTTATTTCACATACATGACTATGGTTCATTTAATGTTTATCAAGAACGTTGATATTTTCTAAATCCAATTTGTTTAACACACAAACAAACTACAATTACTTTTTAATTACAAATATTTTGCTCCTAATTTTATTTCTTTGGCAATTTCAGCCTTTCATATTATTATCATCTTAATTCTTAAATTATAAAATGCTATCCAACCCTGCGATACGCGTGTAAATTCAGATCCGCCCCATTATCAACCCGACAACACTTACCCTGTTAACCTAACGGAAAGGGGATTGCCCTCTCAATTTTATTAAAATTTTTAAAATTTAAAATTTTAAAATTTAAATATTGAATCCAAACCGTTGACCTTGTTCAATTTTACGAGCGATGCGTTTTCATATAAGTTTTATAAATTTTGGGGTTGATTTGATACTAGATCAAGTGGTTAACAAATAAACGAACCTGGTTAACATCACTGATTAATTGTAATACGTTCATAATTTGGTCACTTAATAGAGTATCAAATCGACTTCAAATTTTATAAAACTTATATGAATATGCATCACTCGTAAAATTAAACAACATCAACGGTTTGAATTCAAAATTTAAATTTTAAAATTATAAATTTTTAATAAAAATGAGGGCAGTAGACCTCAACTGTCATTTATCGGTTTGGATTCAAAATTTAAATTTTAAAATTTTAAATTTTTAATAAAAATGAGGACAGTAGACTTCTACTGTTATTTATGACAGCATAGGATTTCTGTCCAATGGAATGGTGCGTGGTGAGAAATCACAAGTGAGAACTCAGCAATTAATCATCAAAAAAAAAAAAAGAACTCAGCAATTGGGACTTGCGATTAGTGTCTCGGGACAAGTCTCCTTCGGACCATCGCTGTTCAGTGTCGTTCCCAAGGAACAGCACAAATCCCCTTATTTCCCTTGTTTCCTTGTTTGTCGTTTTATGATTGTCCGAACCAATTCAAAGCCCATGGGCTGCTACAGTGCAGAGTGCACCAGCCCAGCACGTTCTCCAACGGCTCCTTGTCTGATCTACTGGTCAAACGATAATAAGGAAATTAAAAAAAGAGAAGGAGAGAAGGTGGCACTGCGGCGCTACGAAGCAATGTTTGCGGCTGGGAATGCGCGCGGTGTGGTGGTGGCTCGTGACTTGAGCGTCAACTGCGCTCTGACGTCGTCTCTTGCTTCGTCATTTACACGTTGTGTTCTATTTCCTGCGCCTGGTCCAGGGATCTGGTGGACCATAATCCTTTGTAGCCGATCAAAATCTCTGGATCAATTTCTGTCCGTCTGATCAAATTTCAACGGACAGATTTTTACAGGCCGCACGAATCTCGACGGACATGGTGTTAATCACAGAGCACCCATCATATATCGGACAATTATGATGAAAGGGTTGCCCTCTACAGCGCGACAGAGGATGTGATTCCATAATATAATAGGATGGTGCTAGATCATTATGATTCAATTCAAATTGTCGAGCATACGTTGAAAATAAATTCACTCCTCACGACTTAAGCAGAATTAATATTTTAAAGACTATAATGCGTTTCTTTTAACAAATTAATATCATATAATAATGACGATAGTAATAAAAAATGGCCGGAAGTATTTTTTTTTATGAGTACTGTTCATTGTGTCTCCTTTCTAGTTGTGAATTTCTTTTTTATACTTGTACAATAGAAGAACCTTTTTCATTGAAAATAAATATAAACATGTAATGAAAATTAAAAATATGAGTATCGGGTCGATTTATCTAATATAACTTTAAATAAATAGTTAGTTTGATTTGTAATTAAATTTCTATATCATAATTAATTATTGTTAAGATAATAATGATATTGATATTCTTTGCATAAACAATCGATTTGACATTTAAAATTAGTATTTGCAGATGTATAATGAAAAACTGAAAAAGTAACTAATTTATAAATTTGTAATATGTCTTCTGATTTATTGTTCCATTACAGTTTTCCAAAACAATGATACATTTGTGAAAACCCTAATTCTGTCTGGTCCATTCAAACCTACGTATGTCATACACCTAGTCTGTCCCAAAACTAACCAAACCTTCCAAAGTCGCACCAAAACCTCTCATCCGCTAGAATCACGTGACCAACCTCTCTCTCTCTCTCTCTCTCTCTCTGCATGTTTTGCTCTACTTTTAATGCACGCTTGTCTGTCAGCTGCTGCATTTGAAATCTCACAAGGCTAGCTAGTACAGACCTAACCTATAGGCTATACTTAGTGATATAATTAAGTAGTAAAGATTACGCTCCTAATACTTTAATTAGTCTTAGATAAAGGAACTCATCTTAGAGCCCCGTGGGACTAATCATGACCTTGACACTTGTTAGCCTACTTCACTCACTGCTTCTACTTTACATTATCATTTCTGTTCTCTACTTGTATTTTACATTATCATTTCTATGTTCTACTTATACTTTACATTATCATTCCCATCTTTTAGAACAATTTGTTAGGCAGACCTGAGAAATTTAACAAGGTCGGATATTTATTTAAGATAAAAATAAGTTTGGAGGTGACTAAGGATAAATTTACTCGCTAAGTGACGACAACCATATATGTCTAGGCAATTCTTTATTTTTATATATTATCTAATTAAAATTTGTGGACCTAATAAATTAGGTTAACTAAGAACGAATTCAGAACGGACATACTCTTGTCACAGTGGATGAAAGACACTTTGAGATTGCAATCATATCAAAATATAAATATTATCAATAAGATATATACTTATATATTTCAGTATATTTATTTAAATTATTAAAACATAAGTATTTTGATTCAATAAAAAATATCAATATATAAAGTTCTATTAAAATATCAAAGTTTACTAGTACATCAATATTAAAATTGTCTAAAAGATGCATCCAATATTCGTCTTGCAAGGGGCCAATGTGGTCTAAACTAACAACGTACTTACGTACGTTACATGAGTGTTATATTATTTAAATAACTAATTGATATATTAACCAAATCATGTATCTATTGTATGTTTTTTGGCCATGAAGTCTTTAATTAGTATTTGGATAAATTCTAAATATACAAATTGTAGCTTATTTTCTAAACGTTTAATTGGATTTTCAACCACAATATTCGGAGGCTATATGGAAAAAAAATGTTCAAAATACTAATTTTATTGCAGTCTATTAATGAAAGCACCGTTACAGCGATAGCAGTCTACTACCTACAAGGCTACAACTACTAGCGGTCGTAACCATATCATACCATGAGCATTTTGATTAACGAGCATAAAATATTGACACGTCAGCACAACACGTAGGCAACCATGTCGTGTCTAGACGTGCCCACATAAGTGTGTCCCGTGTGCAAGCTAGGCAGTTGCGTAGCATAAGTACAACACTTGTCTCGATGAAGCTCGTAAATTTGAACCCTTGACAAATGGGCATTCTTTATAAAAACATATTTACTCCGATCAATGCATTCCTAAATATAATTCGATGCAAAAAAAAAAAAAAAAGACTAGGAAGATGGCCGCCTCCTATTGATTATGATATTATGCTACAATGTTGACATTGAAGGAAATAAGATAAGGCCGCAAGGCCGCAGTATGTACCATAATGGTATAATCTCTCTGCAATAGCTAAACCATCATTTTTTAAAAAAAAAAACAGGAGTCAACCAATTTGTTGTCAGCAAAATAGCCCAGTAAGATCCAGCTGGAAAAAAAAATTGCTTTCTCGAAAGGCATTTCATTAACATCGTATGAACTCGTGATTTAGCATAACACTGATTGCATATAAAATGTTCTCGACTACTACTACACAACAACATTCTAACAAATCTATAAATAAAAAATTCTACAAGGACTCCATGACAACATGATCTAAACACCATCTAATAAAATGAGGTGTTACCAGTCACAACTACAAAATACCCGCTACACTCGGATAAAAGTTCCGCAACAACATGATCAACAAGTTAGGCAGAGAACAAATATGGATCATTGATACGACTAGGTCAGCGAGATAATCTCTGGTAACTGGAGTTTCAAATTCACACACTAGTCACAGTAATTTTGACATCAGAAGCAGAGTTGCGGGAATCAGGAGGGATTTGTTGCAATGGAGTCGCCCAAGTTTCAGTTCCAAACGAGAGATTGGTTACTTTTGGAGCTGAGCTTCTGTATGGTTCGTGAAACTCTACAGTTGATATTGGGACCGCAGAGGAATGTATTGAAGAAACAGAGACCGTATCAGTTTTTAATTTTTTGGGTTTTTGTTCCATCTGGTAACTTGGCAAGAAGCTTCCAACAACAATCTGAGAAATGGTCAGAGAAATTTTATAGTTAATCCTTGGCTACATCAGTGTTATATCTCATGTTAGATAGACAACAATACAAAACCTCATGCATTACATACAAACACATGAGCAAGTACAAGTACGAGCACACTAGCACAGAGCCAAGATAATGCTCCATGCCCAATCCATGGAAACATTTAATTTCTCAAGATAGGGCGGTCATTTAAGAGAAGGTTAGTCCAGTTATAACACATCATCCCATGTACTTTGAGAACTTCTAGTGATCATATGCCCATTCTGGTAAAGATGGATGCAACAGACAGCAATTGTCTTATTTGTATTTCAAACTTGAAGGTGGACTCGGTTTTACGAACACTTTCTGACCTTCATATGAAATGGGGCCTTCAGGCCAAGAACCTGATGAGCTTATGAACTTTGAAATTTTGCTAGAAAGTTTTGTTTCAGAGAACACACGCGCACACATAAATTATTGTGAAACATTCATATAAGCAGCTGAAATGAACTAATTTAATTAAGGATGAGATGGGCTTTACCTGAATAGGACTCGCAGCAACTAAAAGCCCAGCAACTCCACCTCCGACTACACGTCCATCAGGGCTGGCCAATGAAACACTCATCCCACCGGAGCGACTCCTGGTCCCACCATTTTCAGTGGGCATGAATGATCCCGACAAAGAAAGTAGCTCAAACCGGCCCTATAAACAAAAACATAGTATTTGACGATTTACCAATGGTCATCAAATTAGCAGGTCAGGTTCAGAAAATTATGAGAAGATGAGTGACTTGTTTCAACAAAAGATGAGTCACACGCTCACAGCAGAGTAAAGTTTAATAAGGGGTACAAAAAGATAAAATTTACTCCACTGGGCTAATCTTATCTGAGGGCCTGGTTACATTGTGCCAGAATACATTTGGCCCAACAGCTGAGAAGAATTTTATTAGACTCTTGTAACTTAACACGATCAGAAAGACCTCTTTATTTTAGGGCGGGCCCCACAAAGCTAACAACAAACTAACAGCATACATACAAAGTCAACCATAGGAGTATAATATAAACCTAGCCATCAAATGAACTTTAAACAATCATAATCAGACCAATAAGTATTTGGCCAAACTTTTACCAGTATGGTAGTGGAGTATGGTACAATAGGGAACTAAAAAAAAGAAAATTGATACCTCATAGGTCAATGTACCACCAGATGAGTCCGGCTGACGAAGGGTAACATTGGAAATTGCACCATTGGCAGAGAGGATACAAATAGCTCTTGGCCCTTGTTGTGAAAACGATATAATCTTCATTGTTACATCCTACAAAATTGTGATACTCATATTAGCATCAAAACATATTGCAGTAAACTCTGGGTTTTCTATATTTCTTTCTTCAAGATGTACAAGCTATGGGTCAGATACGTACCTCTCCAGGAGCAACAGTGATGACATGAGGCGTGAAAGTTGCTCCGGCAGATAAAGCTACTGCAGCTGCAGCATCACCTAGTCCTAGATAACAATATCGGAATAGAGATGAATAATTGAACTTACAGAGAAAATATAATTAATTACTATAATCTCATGCATGCTCTGTGATTAGCTTTCAGTTTGAATAAGTCTAAGATAAATGTCCAAAGAAAAAATGCAAGAAATAATGTACAGTCAACTGGTTTTACTATTACTGGATACAGGATACTGTTTAAAGTCAACATTTTTAAGTATCAAAGTCAAACACAAAGAGCTCGTAGAAAATTGACATTATAAAATCAAATTTTGTGACCACTTTATTGAAAAAGTTTTCAACATTATCTGTGGGTGCAAAACAATGTACTGGTTCAAAACTGGATCTGACAAAGTATGCTCTTGACGGTTTGTTCAAATCCATGCATGACTAAAAAGTCACTATAAATGAATAGAAGATAAGATGCAAAATTGATGTAGACTTGGAAACATATGATTAAGCAACGTCAGGAAATAAATTAGGATTTATACAAACTAAATTTGACCCAGTAAATACACAAACACTAATTGCTCATAACAAACAAACAATTCTAGCTAATCCACATACAATTAAGGATATAATTTAACATAATTTGACTATTAAGTCTTAATTCAATGCCATCCCCATCCCCATCCCCATCCCCAGTAGTAGAGCAACTGGACATGGAATCTAAATCTTAACACCACCACTAGACACAATCCTCCCTGAATCAAAAATCAGACACAAAATATGGAATCAAAACATAGAACCTACCACAGTACAATGGTACAAAGAAAAGACGCTAAATGAGATCTCACATGGCACCAAGCCACTTTGGTCGGTCCCACCAAAACATTTCTCCCAAGCTCCAAACATGGTCAGCATAGAATCCGAGATAGATGGAGAAAAGAGAGAGAGAGAGAGAGAGAGAGAGACAGACAGCACAAAGACAGAACAAATGAAACGCCTCCTTACATCACTTAAAAAGAAAAAAACTGAAACATGCACTAAATTCCAAATTTCTACAATTAAACCATTCTAGAAATTAAACAAACTTACCTAAACCTTCCAGTCGGAAACCACCACTACCACTACCACCACCACTAACACCACCACCACCACCACCACCACCACCACCACCACCTCCACCTCCACTGCTGTACTGCTGTCGACTGGAGAAGTCCAGTGGTCGCGCTCTCCCTCGTTTCATGGCGGCTCCGACATGCGCCGCTGGGGTGTACTCTGCGCCTCCAGTTGGGACAGAAGCGGAGATAGGAGTAGCGTTTAGTGGCCTTATCAAGCTGCCATCTGGCCCGTATTTCCTCGGTCTACCTCTCTTCTTCTTCAACCCTAGACTTGAACTCAACACTGCTGGGGGCCCCACCACTCCAGGTGGTTGTGTTGCCACTGGTGCTGCGTTCACTGGTGCTGGAGCTTGTTGTGTAGGAGGCGGTGTCGGTGTTGGCGTTGCTACAGCGGGCGCTGCCACAGAAGAACTTAGATTAGTTTTCTCTGGTGGAGGTGGTGGTGGTGCTGCTGTTGGTGCTACCACAGGTGGTGGAGCTGGCGATGTAGCGTTCTCTCCAGTTGTGCCTACTTCCTTCGCCTCCATTATTCATAGATGTGAGGCAGTATAAGCTTTTCTTTTCTTCTTAACTGATCAAGTTAAAAGCTTTTCAATTTAAGCTTCTTCTATTTACGCCTTCCTTTTTTCTTCTTCAACAAAACATCTTTTCAGATCGAGCTGAGTGACTAAAATAGCATGAAATTTTAACAAAAAAATTGGGGTACAAAAATTGAGATTTTTTAACTGGTGATGGAGAAATGGGTTGAGAAGAGAGGTAAGGAAGAAGGGGAAAATGAAAATGGAAATAAAAAGGGTGAAAAATAAAGATAATAAAGAGGGAAAAATAAATAAAAGAGGGGCAAAGGAAAGAAAAGGAAAGGGAAATAACTATTGTTTAATGTAAAAAATGGTAATATTTTAATCGCGGGAGCTCCAAAAATCGAAATATGCGGTTTGGGGCACGAATAATTTTTTGGCGCGGCCATTACGGAAGGATTAGAAAATGGGAAAAAAAAGGGCAGATTGGGGAAACAAAAAGTATGACTTTTCTTTTTAAATTGGTCCTTTGTATTTTTTAAAATTTTGAAATTTAGTTGATTAAAGCCGCTGAGCGACCCATAGAAACTGCCCTTTCTCCCACCACTAACCTAATCTCTGTCCTCTTTCTCATGCAAAAGAGCAGGAAAAATCCAAATGCCATCGAGTTTTGGGTTAATTACGTAAGGTGCCATTTAGGAGAATGCTATTGGCTGGTTTGTCTGGCCTCCTGTCGTCTTTTTCTTTTCTTTCTTTCTTTCTCTTTTGTTTTAATTTAAGATTTCTGCTTTTTGGAACGTAGTTGAGGAGTTTCAAGCGTGCTCTCACTGTGTCTGGTGCAATCACTCGCGGTGATTTGAGGGAAGTTCTCACCTTTCAGATAATCATCTCTGTTTCAATTGGACCATTTTTTATTTTAAAAAGAAATTGTTAGTTCTTATCGTTACCATATTAATATTATAATAGGCTTGTTGTTTATAATTAATTGTCCATATGCCCCTTCAATATCATCTTGCATGCTGCTCAATAGCCTCTTAAAACATTTCTTGGTCATGCGAAATTATAGTCTGTGTTGGCACAACTAACAAGTATAGTATTTAATTCCTAGCTAGCATTTTAAAATAAGCACGATTTGATATTAATTTGCAAAATATTCGTAGAATCTTCTATTTAATCATTTTCATATTTGACGCAGTTAATGCAAAGTTATGTGATGGATATTCAACGGCGCATAATTTTGGGGAAGAAATTTAAATTTGAAGAAAGTACAATTTCTTCTATAAAGAAAAGCTCAATTGAAGTTTGAAAATTAAAATGAATGAAGGAGCAAGTCCATTTTAAAAGCTGGCATAGAAGTAAGCTATAATTTTAATATTTTATTATATATCTAGGAAAGTGTATGTATGTCTACTTTACTTCAAACTATTCAACTAATATCTTATCAACCAAGGAAAGTGGTATACCCACATGTTACATGAATTTTCTAAACTAACACGCGGAAAGTTGGAGGTAGGAAAAAAAAACAAGGGAAACCTATTTACTTCATTGAAATAAATATTTCACTTTTATTTTAGCAGATGAAAGATTGCAAAAGCTTCAGTAGTATGATAACATCTGAAACGTTCATGTAAAATCGAACAGTTTAGATTAATTTTGATTGTCTATTTATATGTCGCATGTTATTTTTAATCGATCTTATTTATATAATTCAGATTTACTTTCAACTGTCAATCAATATGAACAGCTTAAATTTGTTGGAAATTATCTAATAAATTTTTTATAATGAGAGAGGAGCTAAAGCCCAATATGTACAAACTCTGTGTACAAGATTTTGGTTATATGATTTTCAGATTCTTGACATATAGGCAGGGCAAAAAAAAGAAAAAAAAAGGCATTTAGATAGTAGAAAAAAGTTGAAAATGAATTTTAGTCATGAACTTTACAAATTATAATTCTTTCTCATAATTTGAAACATAAGCTAGGTATAATTAATTTTGTAATTACTGTTCAACCATGAGAATAATGTTTACAAAATTATGATAAGAGTTTAGCCCCTAACTTTTATACATGTACTTATTGATAAATCCAACAATCAGAAGCATATTTATATGTTATCTTTCAAGATTAATCATCGTTTAGAGGAAAGAGAAAATTAAGTCAATGTAAGATAGACAGAAACATACCTAGGGTTACCCTGCATAAAAGGTGTTATAGGCCACTGCCTCACTGATGGATGGAGTTTATTAGCATTTATTATCAATGAGTAATCAATATTTTTAGGGTCCATGAGACTCACTCATGAATGGCTTTGAAACCGATAGTACCCGAATCCTTATCCAGTGCCGCGCGGCACAATCTTCACCGTCCGATCTAATCTGGACGGTTATCTTTTTTCGGGCCTTACAATCCGGTATTTTTTAGGGGCCGTCCAAATTAGATCGGACGGTGCAGGATGGTGCGCTGCACCGTCCGGCGCGGCACTGGATTTCGTTTCATAGTACCCACACAATGCAACCATCCAAAAAGGTTTTTTCGCTATACCAACTTTAGTTGAAGGCTTCGTTGACAGCTTCTGTCAAGTTCTCGAAAAAAAAAGAACTTTAGATGAAGGCTTGGAGAAATTATGTTTGCTTTAAGACAGAAAGGATACATTTATCTCTGGAGATCACTGAATTTCTTTGTTTCCAATAATTAGTCACTAAAATTTATCATTTTATAACTGATAGATTTTGTTTCTCTATACCCAAATCCACCAAGCAATATAATAGGATGGTTGGGGTCAATCAACTAGACTGAGATGGATGCGGTAATAAGTGTTACACATGGCTGGTTGGTAGGCCTGTCAACGGAAAGAAAAAAAATACGTTATTCCGTTTCGATAATTTTTAACGAATATACATAATTTTATTTTATTTTAATAATGAAACGGCAAACGAAATATGAAATTGTGCTATTTTGAACCGCTTCATATCATTTTGAAAAAAATAAGTGTAATTTCTGAAGTGGAACGAATAGCGTGGTACGGAATTTTATTTCGTTTTCAAAACAAAATGGTTAACGAAATAGAATATTATACTGTTTTCCATAATGAAATAACAAACGAAACGACTTGTTCCGTGCCATTCCACCAGGTTTGACAGGCCTACTGTTTGGGGTCAAAACCTCTGCGGATACACGCCAGTGTAGCTAACAAAAAAAAATTATGCTAAAATGATTTTTGATTTTTCATTTGATTACAGAGTTCCATCGACCCTTTGTAATTTCACGTATGGATTGTGAACCACTAAATTTTTATCCAACAAACACTCCATGGTAATAGGATGTTATGTTACTATCTCATCTTACCTTTCCAACGGCAGAACCAGCACAAAATGAATTTTTGTTGGAATTGATAAAACAAATTGTATTAATTGGGGTTCTTGATTTAATTTGAAATGCTATTCGGTATTTGGATGGACGTATAATTGTTTGAAATATTCATTAGTTCTGCCGTGTTGTTATTCCAATTAAAAGTTTATGATATATTATTTTTTTAAAATTGAAACTTATATTAGAATTTATTTTTACGCTGATTGATCAATTCAACTCATGATTCAAACGTAGTTTGACAGAAATCAAGTATTGTATAATTTGCTTCGACGAACAGTTCACTACCAATCCTATTCCCATCCCGCACGGGATGGTGCAGCGCACCATCTCTACTGTCCGATCTAATCTGGACGGTTACATTTTTTGGGTCGATCAATCTGGTATTTTTTAGGAGCCGTCCATATTAGATCGGACGGTGGGAGATGGTGCGCCGCACCATCAGGGGCGGAGGGACAGGGGGTGCCAGTATGGGCATTGTCCCCCCCCCCCCCCCGTAAAATGGAATTTTTTTACTAGTATATGAAATTTATACTTGATTCTATCCTTTGAAAATTTTAGCGCCCCCCCCCCGTCAAACAGGCCTTGACCCCCAGGCCCATCAGGATATTAATTGAAAACCTTATATTATCTCTCTCTCTCTCTCGTCTCTATCTTAGAAAAAAAAATTTAGGTGCTAAAAAATTTTATTTCTCAAAACAAAATATAAGCTAACGAAAGTATCTCTCCGACTCTCTGACGCGATTCAATTCCGGCTTGAGGCTTCCGCCAACGCCACCTGTGACTGTGACTGAGTTGTGCCTCTGTTGGCTACTAGGCTGCAGGCTGCAGCATGTAGCCTTCGCTTCATTCACGCCTGACGCCTCGGCCTCGCCTCTTACTACTTGGCACTTAGCAGGTCAGCATTAGCATATGCTATACATTTGACTCTAAAATTGAGTATCGATCAACTCTATTAGCAGCAAATTATTATTTAATTAATTCATCATATTATTTTTGTTGTCAATTTGTGATATAGCAACCATGCCCCCCCCAGTCCCCAAATCCTGCCTCCGCCCCTGCGCACCATCCCGCGTGGAACAGGATCTCGTTTGGTTCACTACACCCTTGTATGCGTTATAATTGCTGATGTAGTCTTGGGACCATGAAACCGACCAAATGTAAAAGTAAATTACACGCGCTTGATGCATATGCAGGGAAGGAAATAAGATAGTCTTTAATGACAATGAACCGTACAATTAATTCATCATTAGCAGCACCGATAACGTGATGTGTATTTTAATTTTGGACTAGTATAATGCGGTTTAAATTGGAAGAGAGAATGGTTAAGCTGGCAGCTGTATGAGAGCAATTGACGAGGATGACATATGTAATCTCAAAAAAAAAAAAAAAAAAAAAGAAGACCTGGATCACACAGTTTATATATATTATTTTTCTTTCATAAAATGTTTATTTTTTTCAACTTTTGTTCAATTTAAGATCATCCGTTTATACTGAATAGAGCAGATATTTATAAATACAACTTTGTATAATGATATTTAATAAATTCGATTCGTATATATATTTTTTAGATAGGATATTATGACAATACCAAATAATTTTTTCCATGATCATAACAAGATCGATGTGTTGAAACATATATTCTGAAAACTCAAAATTTTCATTTAAAATTCGTTTGGACCAATTATAATGTTTGATGGCCAAGTAAAAACTTTCCCGTTGTATTTATTTTTCTTTTCTGTATACAACGGGAAAGAGGATTTACTTGGCCATCAAACATTATAATTGGTCCAAAAGCGTAATTTGGTATCAGTTGCTCAGTTGACAATACCATCAATTTCTTTATTAATTTTTCCGCTAAAATTATTTATTGTCGAATCCTTTACATAATCAATTATTAATTCTGTATGTCATTTATTGAACCGTTGCTCTAACCCAATATTGATCAATTGAATTTATATTTCATAAATTTCATTGAATTCATTTATTGGAGCAATTTGATTTGACCACTTTAAAAATTCCATTTCGGCAGTAAAAGTAAGGTCGAGATAAGAAAATACTCTGTGCCTAATATCATGATGCTAATTCCATTTTCATTTTTCAGTTTTGAGATTCATAAAATATTCTCTATTTCAAATATCAAATATTTCTGCGAGGCTTTCATCAAGTGCTTCCGTGGTCATGCCCTAAAAACTAATGATGTGAATCTAGCTTAATACCTAAAAGTAACCTAAAACAACCGCAAAGCGTACGGTAATTCGTTGGTATAGTTGGGTCGAATTCATAAAGACGGTAAGATGAGTATTAGACTTTACTTATTCACAAAATCTAGACAATAGAATAACGAGTTTTGGGCTTAATCAACAAGTAACAAAAACAATTAACTAAATGTAAACAAAACAATAGCAATTTTTGGTGTTTTTTGTGGTAAAATATGGTATAAAAATATCCTAAGGGTTCAATTTCAACCTTGGTTAGACCTCGGGAAGTCAACGTTGGTCGCTCTCGCATCGCAACGTTGACTCATGCGACCGCATAGGCCCTCTATGCGACCGCACAGCCCTTGGTTAGTGCCGGTTTGTCACGATACATTAGTTCCTAGCTTGTGTGGGACATGTCTAGCCATAACTAAACCTCTGAACCTCAGCCATCGCTTGTTGGTCACAAAATTTGGTGCGGAACCTAGGCTAAAGTCTTCATTAGGTCAATTAACCTTTAACTCTCATTTGATTGGCTTAATTATCCTAAGTCTACTCGTTGATTCACTAAGGCATCAACTAGACTCTCGCCTAAGTAGAAACTTGTCCCTTTTGGGGCTTAAGTTGGTCACCTCTCGGCTCCTAACCTATCTTAGTTTGCCTATTTAAGTCAATCAACCAATCTACGCCTTTAGCCTAAGTTAAATGTGATTATTTACCTAAAAAGAGGTTCAATTGAGCAATCAAATATAAACAAACATATTCATTTAACAATCAACAAAATAGTATACAATAGAAATCAAGCATCACATCAAACCAACAAACATAATCTTAGTATCAACTAATCTCTAGAACATGACTAAATCTAGCCTAACATAATGCCAAAACAAACAACTAAAGCAAAAAAAAGTAAATGATACAATCTCCATGAAAGACCACACGGGAAGAGGAAGGCAAATGCCTCTTCTTAAGCCTCATCTATCTTCTGGATCTACAAGGAGGATGCCTAGGTGGAAAGATGAGGCGTAGGAGGTCGAAACGGGTGGTTTCCAAGACGGCAGAAGGGTGGTGCGGTCGCACGGGATCCCTGTGCGGTCGCACAGGGGGCCGAATGATGATTTTGGATTGGTTCGGATTGCGGCGTCGTCAAAGAAAAAGAAGGAATAATCGATTCCCTATTTTCGGCGTTGGGGGCGCCTTATATAGTGGTTAGGTTAGGGTTTGAAGCTCTGTGCGGTCGGATAATGGGTTGTGCGATCGCACTTGGGCCAAGGATGAGACATATGGCTTATAATGAGTCACATAAGGGTCTGTGTGGTCGCACGAGATTTGCTGGCCCTCACATGAGTACCATCTAATCCCACCATAGGCCTGTATGGTAGCATATATGGGATCCCTGTGCGACCCCTAGACCACGATTCGTGTGCCGATTTGTGCCGAATTGAGCCGTTTTCACTGTGAATTGGCTCCATGTCCCTACGAAACGAAATAAAATCCAAGCAGTACTAAAATCTTACAGATATAAACTAAATACACATAAAATCAAGAGATTTTGAGTCGTGATTTGGGGTAAAGTCCGGCCTAAAACCATATATAAATATGCGATATCAACCAACATCTCCAAATTATTTTGGTTGTTGTTATTGTCTCATGTTGAGATGAAAATACGTTTAAAAACAGTGCTAAGCGCATTCTGGATAACTCGATTTTATTAATATTTTTTATTTGATGCTATCCGAATTTATTATTTGATTTTTTGCACCAACATGATGTAATCGGATTGTGGTAGTCCATAGAGTTTCGATTTGCTTATTTTTTCTCTAACACGAAATAAATGAAGATTCTCCCCAACAGTTGCATTTATTGAGGTATGTTTTGTTTTGTCCTTGGTAGAGTCACATGTTTAATAAAGCTGAAATTAGTACTCACTAATTCTTGTTATCTGTCGTAAAATAGTTGTTGTGCAGAACCAGATGGCACTAATTGTTACGAGGAATTTTTTCGTAAAAATTTTGAAAAATCTTGTTCAAATATATTTAAAGGTACGTTTACTGTGTGAGATCTGCATGCAAGCACAATACCATACGGACAATGATCTGCTCCGTTGTTGTCTGTCTAGTTCATCGGTAGTTAATCCTTTTATATATTTTTCCAAGTTTTCTATTGAGGTTCTGTGGGAATTCAATTAGTCATATATTTTTTTCTCGTGTATTTACCATTGACTGATTCAAAATTTAAAGTAAAGAATGAGGGATATAATTCCCATTTTTATCTCAATTAAATATATTTGCGTATTTTTTTTCATAAACATAATTTGTCAAAAGAAGAAAAATATTCGAACCTCATACTTCTATGATTATGGTTCTATCTTTGATCCCTGTTAGCTACAAATCAATTATCTTACGTAATTATTTTAATGATATTAAAAAAAGTTCATTTAGATAATTAATTACAATAAGCGCTAAATGATATCTTACTCCTATTTTGAATCTTAACACAATTCGATTGTCTATACAGTTGCCAGAGTCTCAATAATATTTGAAAGGTCTGACGTTGTGTATAATGGAAATGCGCGCTGCGCCGCTGCCACCATGGCACCATCGTTAGAAGAAGTTCCACAGTCAAAGTAACAAAAAAAAAAAAAAAAAAAATAACGAACCAATAAACATTCTGTTTGTCACACTCACACGGGCCGATTAGTTAGGAGTGGGACTAGTGACCCCTACATATCCAAGTACAGTACAGTCGGACAAGATCCGGACCGTACAATCACCGGCGCTCCTTCGCTAGTATTAACTAACGGCGATGATGTTGTCCTGGGGACCATCAAAGGAAGGAAAATTGCTACGACTGGATTCATTAGATAAAGAGAAGAAAACTTACTAAAGTGGGATCCAGCTGGAGGATGATGACTCGAGTCTGGCCAGTCGGGAAGACGGGAACTAGACCAGCCAGCCAGTCAGTCTACTAGTGTGGGTCGGTGGTCAAAAGACAAGCATGCAACAGACAACTCATCATTAGTTTATATGCTCTCTGTCGAGTTAGCCACGTCCCACCCCAAGTAGTCAAGTACGCTCCCTGACTACGACCCACTCTTCCAGATTCCCTCCCCTGATCCCCTCCTTCTGAATCCTTTTATGTTGCGGGTCAGATTATCTCACATGAATGAATCGTTTCCGAGGAGACGATAGAGTAAGGTTAGAAGAGTAGGTATGGAATGGTGGAGTCGGAAGTCAACTGTTAGGCAGTCAATGGGGACAAATATTTGGTGCGTATGGCGTTGTGTATGCACCAGCGGAGGGAGCTGTACTGTACTGTTGTATCACCAACACCGAGTCTATTTAAATGGAGGCATCCGACAAGTTCCCAAAGCTAGACGGAAGATGGTGGATAGATAATATATATCCTACATTCCTACAGCAGTTTACGTCAATAAAGGTAAAATTGTAGAATAATTGTAAAGAACTTGTATGAGTGATATATATCATATATGACGCACTTTTGGACTGGAAGTGGGGTCCACAGACGTAGTTTACCTGTTAGTGAATTTCTGACTGTGCTAGTGTACCCTTTGACGACTAGTCGATGACTCGTAGGCTACCTACGGGCCAAATCTCAAAAAAAAAAAAAAAAAGGTACGAAATTTAAAAATTGACCCCGTTATTATGGGCTGACTGGGCCCAATATTTGATTTTAACGAGTATAAAACTCAGTTAGAACATTCTACAAGTTATTCATAAGAAAATCCCGTGTATTATGGGAATGAAGTCAAGGAAAGAAACTTGTCCAAATTGAATTCATGAATCTACGCATCCTTTTTAGAGCATTAGGCAGGAAATTTGGCGCGGTTTCATTAAAAAATAGAAGTTGTTACGTTGCAGACACCAAAAATATAAAAATAAAATCCTAGAAAGCTTCCTTTTTTCAACTGAACGCCTATTTATTTATTTTTTTAATTTGACAAGATGTAGTTCTTATTTGGTGGACTAGTACTCCAGTTGTCAAAATCTGGACAGTTTAGCACGCATCTTAAAACTCTTCCTTACATACATTGTATCAAGCAACAACACACGGTACAAATGATAAGTCACTGGGCCAACTCTAATGATAAGTCCATTAAGCCCATTGCGCTTGGCCCATTAGGACAAGCTGCATCCAGGAGGCCCTCGTGCACAGCACAAGGTATAAATGCTGGTACTCCCCAGTGCAATTGTGTTATGTGGATGTCTAGGAAAGTCATACCAGCACATGACAAAGATCCTTTAAGAAGTACCAGTGAAATTGTGTTGTGATGTGGTACTATTCGTCTAAATTAACAGCAAAGATGCTATTAATCCTCGTTTGACAGTGAGATGATTCACAGGCCCCAAAAACCAGAGGACCAGTAATGGATCCTTTTATACCAGCAAGGCAGCAACTATCTGATCAAAGCCATGACACATTATGCTATGTAATCGGGAATAGAAGGTACAAGAGGAAGTATAATAGAAAGCCCATAGACCAGGTCATGCATGTGCTAGGTTTCTTCTGAATAGCACAAGCACAGCTCTGGTATTGATGCAATTTCTGATGATCATTTGTCTGTTTTGGTCGTTGAAGATGTAATTAAGATGCCAGAAGTACTGCATTTATTGTCAGAAAATTAAAGATGATGCAGCTGATTATTCTCTAAATTACAACCACACCTCTTCCTTTAGATTAGCAATGATTTTATTTTATTTTATTTTATATTGTTAGACTTTGTTTCTAAGAATACTTTTGCTCTTTAACCTTTTCAAAATAGTTGGGTGCTTCTATTCAAATCTTGAAACAAAATAAATTTGACATTTCTTTTTCCCTTGTCAGCCTTACAAAAAGCAAACTATGAAGGACGCAATTAGTAGTCACTCTGCTGCTAAAAATATAATAAAAAAAAGAAATCACTCAAAAAAGGGTAAACAAAGTTTTGTTTTATCAGCAATGGATGAATATCTATTTATTATAAGATGTATATCTACCTTCAAATGAATTTTATCTTGACTAATAGTAAATACAACAATTTTAGAGAACACAAAGCAAAAAAGAAAACAAATATTAATTGGAACTGTCACTCAATTCAAAAGTATCTATGAACATCTCAACTCAGATTTTAGTACAACAACATTGTTGCATTTTAATTTATTTTTTGGTCTCGGTAGAGAATATCTCAAGTCGGTTATAAGTGCTGCGAAATCACATTCTTCACAAGGCAGTGTGAGGCCACCGAGCTGGTTCTGAAACCCAAATTCCTCTTCTACTCTCTCTAGTAGTGTCAAAAATGATGGATGATTCAAGTAGGTGGTTGGTATAACAAATCGCTTCCTTCTCTCTCCAACATACACAGGGAAGTGACCCTTGGGGACATCACCAAGGACTTTGTGTTGTTTTCTGGAGAAATTGAGCATTGTGATCAGCTGGTATAGCTTGGAAACCATATTTTCTAAGAAGATTGCTGAACTTCTCTTAATCTGTTAGTCAAAAGCGCTTGTGATGAGTGATGTAGGAATTGTGCTATATTTATACATCAACACTCATCACTTATGTGATTGAGATATTTATGGACTTACTCGTTTTCTTGTTTATCTATTTGACAAAGATGTTAAGTCAAGACTAGACATGATCACAAGGTCTGTGCATCAGTGCATGCTATTTGGTGACAGGGACCCATTTATTAATTGATTTGTGCTCATAGATAAGTATGCATACTTAAATAAACCAACAAGGAAATGGGCAGTTTCTTTCTTTCACAGGCGATATGATTAAATGAAAATAAAAATCATTTTCTCTGACTATCTCAGTAGGAGTTTCAAGGTACCCAGAAATTGCACGGACAAGTCAAAGATCCCTTGCCAATAGATCACAGTACCTGAAACATTTAGTAATGTCGCTTCTCAAATGCAGATGCACATTTGTGTAGAAAGTACAACTTGTACTGAATAAGTTTAGTTTTCAGTTTGAGCACGAACCACATTCATTTTTTTATTCTCACACTTGTAAAATTTAATCTTACAAATATGGTCAAATGCTCAATTACTATATGCTTATAGTTCCTCAAGTTATCTTTAGGTGCAAACAGAATAAGAACAGGTTAGTCATTTTTACCTTCAAGAGTCCTTCACAATATTGAATCAGATATTTAGATATGTTAATTGGTTTTTCTGTTCAAATGTCACATTTGTCCTTCAAATTATTGCTAAAAAGTTAAAAAGGTCAGGTATGAAAATATGAGCATGAGCAGTGCTCTATAAGCTGAGAAATTAGATCAGAAAGCTGTTTTAGTAAAAAAACAGAGAAATTAGATCAGGGGATGCTCTGAATTTCTCTCCAGTAGTCCGATGCTGTGTGCTGTTCACTATTTATCCTACTCTGGCTTCCAATCTTTGAAATTTAGCGGTGCATTTCTCCTTGTTTTTTTCTTGTTCCATAAAGATGTGAGTCCCTACACGGTTCTGACAGCACCTGAAATCAAATTGATAATAAATACTCAGTATAGTTAATACATTTATATAGGGGTCGTTTGGCAGTATCAAAGTTTAGTGAGATCAAGGGTTAAAGTTAGCATTTTTGGATTAGTGTTTGAGATTAAAGTTAATAAAAGTTAGTACTAACTTAAAGTTAGTAATTATTGTTTGGCATGATAGGTTAAAGTTAGCGATCAAAGTGAATGCATTAACTTATAACATTCATTTTAATCTCAACATTTTAGAATTTGAATCTTGAAATTTTGAAATTTTGAAAATTTAAAATTTGAAATTTGAAAATTTGAAATTTGAAATTTTGAAAATTAGAAATTAGAAATTTGAAATATGAAATTTTGAAATTTAAAATTTTGAAATTTGAAATTTGAAATTTGAAATTTGAAATTTGAAATTTTGAAATTTGAAATTTGAAATTTTGAAAATTTGAAATTTGAAATTTTGAAATTTGAAAATTGAAATTTGAAATTTGAAAATTGAAATTTTGAAATTTTGAAATTTGAAATTTGAAAGTGGCAGCGATTTCTTCTCAAGATTTTTCTCTTCAGGTACGATCTTTTTTTTTTTTTTTTTGGTGTTTGGAGAACACTCAAATACAAAATTGCTAAGTTAGAGAGTTAGTGTTGATCTTGTTGACCTCAAAGTTGTTTGGCAATGCAAGATTCATAGATTAGCTCGTTGACCCGAAAGTCAAGCTAAACTTGACACTACCAAACGAGCCCATAGAGTGCAGAAGAAGGTTCCTTGATTTTTCAATGTCAGTTGTGTTGACTTAAATGCCAATTTCTTCTCTTGATACAAGACAGGGATTTAATCAGGAGGGGGCAGTATGGGAACCCATTTCTCTCTGTTCCTCATATTTCCATCATCCTCATTTCAATTTCAGATGAGATTGGTTGGATCCGTCTTAATTAAGTCATGTGATAGAGATATCGACAGATCGAGTAATGAAGATAGTTTAACAAAATATTAAGAATAGAATAAATGTACACAATTTTCATGAAATGTAGTTAAGAGTTTTCTTTTTCCTATGAAAAATTTCCAGCACAAGTTGAAATAGTTAATAGTTAAGAATAGAATAAATGTACACAATTTTCATGAAATGTAGTTAAGAGTTTTCTTTTTCCTATGAAAAATTTCCAGCACAAGTTGAAATAGTTTTGATTCATTATCTCATGTTATCAAATTCAAATCATTGTGTCAATCGACTGGTGCCTTTATGTCCAAGCAATTTGTAAATCACTTTTATTAGGCTCAAAGCATGTATGAGAATAAAATATTAATATCAATTGGTAAATCAGTATTGATTATATGAACAAAAAATGATTAATACTAGTTATTCAGGGATCCGTGTCGCATGCAAGGCCACTCCATGCAGTGGAGTTGATGGGAAGATAAAATGAACGGATTCTTCATAGATCAGTATTAGAACTGCTATGGTTCGATGCAACTCAATTTCTGATAATACTTTTTCAGTTTTGGTCGTTGAACATGTAACAAAGATGATGACAGTCCTTTAGTTGTATTCTCAGAAAAATAAAGGTGATGCTATGATAATTCTCCAAATTACAAACATATCTTTCCCTCCAGACTGCCAGTTGAGGGAAAAAAGGGGTGCAGAAGCCCCTAATTTTTTTTTTTTGTTGGACTGTGTGTGCTTATAAGATTGCTTTTGTTCTCTGATCATTTTGAAATAGTTGGGTGTTTCAACTCAAGTCTTGAAACAAAAACAAATATGACGTTATAAGTGCTTATCCTTCTTCTCAGGTCATCCAATGATCAATATGATTATTCATGCAAACAAGATAAAAAATTCTATTGAGTCATTATTTGATATATATATTTAACTTCCCAATATATATAGTTTTTATCCTTCTTCTCTCGTCAACATCACAGCAAGTCAGCAACTATGAAAGACACGATCGCAGGTCATCCAATGATCAACACAATTATTCATACAAACAGGATAAAAAATTCTGTTGAGTGATTATTTGATATATATATTTTACTTTCCAATATCTTGACTAATAAACAACAACTATGGAGAATATAAAATAAAATAGAACCAAAAGAACAATATTGGAACTGTCAATCAATTTAGAACAGTCTACAAACATTTCAAGTCAGTTATAATTACAACTTCATTTTTGTATTAAATTTATCTTTTTTGTTTCTATAGAGAACATCTCAAGTCGGTTATAAGTGCTGAGAAATCACATTCTTCACAAGGCAATGTGAGGCCACCGAACTGATTTTGAAACCCAGATTCCTCTTCTACTCTCTCTAACAGTGTCAAAAAAGAAGGATGAGTCAAGTAGGTGGTCGGTATAACAAATCGCTTCCTTCTCTCTCCAACATATACAGGGAAGTGACCCTTCGGCACATCAGCTATGGCTTTGGCGTGACTTCTTGAAAAATTGAGCTTTGTGATCAGCTGGTATGACTTGGAAACCATAGTTTCTAATGAGATGGCTGAATTTCCCTTTTTCTGTGAATTGATTAGGCTTGTGATGGGTGATGGAGGAATGGTGCACTATTTATACATCAGCACTCCTCTCTTACGCGATTGTGATATTTATGAACGTGTTTCATTTTTGTTTATCTGCCAGTTAAGATGTTAAGTCAAGAGTAGACAAGCTCACAAGGTCTGTGCAAATGTGAATGCTATTTGGTGACAGTGACCCATTTCTTAACTGATTTGTGCTCATAGATAGGCATGCATATTTAAAGAAACCAACAACGAAATTGCCAATTTTTTTTCTTTAACATGTAATGTGAAAATAAAAACCAGTTTGTCCGACTATTTGTGCAGGAGTTCTAAAATGCATTAAGAAATTGTAGGGGCAAGTCAAAGACTTCTTGCCAATAGATAGCTGGACCTTTACATTTACTAATGCCGCTTCTCTCCTTCTCCAATCGACTTTTGGGCAGAAAATGGAAATTCTTTTTTTTTGAGGGTCAAAAAAAAAAAGAATTTCCATTTTCTGCCCAAAAGTCGATTGGACAAGTACCATTTTCATTTTTGTTAGGCGTGAAAGTCTTTCACACTACTGAATCAGATATTGAGTTGTAAGAATTCATTCGTTCTTTCAAGGTGTCACTTCTATCCTCCAAATTATTGCTAAGAAGTTCAAAGAAAAGTCCAGTATGGAATCTGACCAGTGTTGCTCTATAAACTGAAGGAATGAACACTATGACACCTCTTTGGCTCCATAAAGATAATCTTAGGAAGTTAGGAGATCATACAGAATTTGTTATGAATTAGCTTGCCACTTTCTGAACAAATCAAGAAGCCACATTGGTTAAAAAACAGAGAAATCAGATCAGGGGATGATCCTGTATTGCTCTCTAATAGGCTTATGGCTTCTTCCAATCATTAAAATTAAGCAGCTCCGGTTCATAAAGATGGAGTCCCTACACGGCTCCTACAGTATATGAAATCAAAACATTGAATATCCTACCCGTACTCGTCAAAAATGACTTTACGGTAAAGGTAGAGTAACTGTACATAATGAATAATGATAATATTATTAATTTAATAATAAATATATAATGTGCTAAATAAATAACATCAAATAAATATACGGATAAAGTACAACATTTGAATAATACTTTAGATATATATAACAAAATCATAAAATTTATTCTCTTGTCAAGTGATATTAAAAAAAATCTATATAACTAATATAAATTATAATGTAATAGAGTGCAAATTAATTTTTTCATCAACATAAATAAATTTTGATGAAGATCGAAACTAATAACATATCTTACAAAATATGTTAATAACATAATTATATATACATATATGTTTGTAAAATTTTATCCGTTAGATAATGGATACGAAATAGTCCTTACTCGTATCTGATAAGTTAATGAAAATTTTTTCTTGTCCATATCCATACCCGTTAGTCTAACGAAATAAAACCTTACCCATATCCGCCTTATCGAATACGGTACAGATAGGTAAATGGATAAATGGATTTTATTGACAACTCTGTTCATAAAAGCTCTAATAACAAATAATATGGATGCAAAGTTTGCTGAAATATAATAATCCACTTTTATGAATACATTTGAATAGTATGAATTTTTCATACTAGATCAAATTAAACATAGACTTATTTGTTGAAATACATTTACAGTATAAATAGTAATTCTAATTATACATTTAATCAGTTTTCACTTGAAACATATCTAACAAATCACAAAAATCCACATAATTGAATCATCATAACAGCATCTTAGTTTGCATTCAGTTGTTCAGAATAATTATATGGGAACAAGTAACTTGATGAACTCAATTTCAGCATGTCACTTGTTAAATTTAGAAATATTGTAGTTGTATCATGGTTAAAAAGAGACGTTACATAGAACCATGAAAATTCACATATTTCTGCAAAGAATCATGACGCATGCATGTCTACAGGATCTCAGCAGTATTTCATTCATAGAGGATCAAAATGTCTTCATTTTTAGATTAAATCTGATTTTATTCAAATACGCTTCCTATATGTACTTCTGGAACGTTACTATAACCATGTTTAGCCTCAACGAGAAGTATGGGAACGAAGGCAGTTAAGGAGCAAAAAGCTCCTTGACAAATAGTTTAATACGTGCATGCTTAAGAAAATTTATAAATGCTGAGTGATCATTTTATGGCTGGAACTGATTTAACAAAATCAACTCAGATTTTTTACAGAAGATACAGCCTAGCTACAAGTGTGCAGCAGCAGCGACCTATTATGTAACAGCTGCTGCGCAATGTATGTATGTGACCATGGGGTGTTCAGAGGTAAGCAACCGACGGTACACATGATGGTACAAAAGGTTTTGCAAGAGGAACGGTTCCTAAACCATGGTGGCTAGGATCGTTGGATCATCAATAGTGTTGTGCGGTGTTAGAATTGTGTAGTGAGACAAGGATGTTAATTTTGCCTTTCTCTTTTCCCTTTTTACTTTTTCACTGTCTTTTATAACCTTGGTAGCCACTCCCAACTCCCAAGTACTGTCTAAAAAAAAAAAAATATGTATATATGTGATGTAAACAATGGTTGTAGCTTTCCCTAGGTACAGTTTTGACAGTAAATTTTCACAGTTAACCACAGTATACTTAATGGTAAATTTTCATATATTTTATATAATTTAAGAAAAATTTCCAGTTGTAAATCAGCTGACATCTAGAATGATCTTGTGTTTACTATGGCCCTGATCAAAATTTCATTTTTTTAACGTGGGATTTCATTTCATTGAAAAATTCTTAATCAAAATAAAGGAATTTGATGTCATTTGGTTGGAATTCTCATGTAATTAGATCCAACGAAATCCTATGAAATCAATTCAGTTGAAATGAAATGAAATAAAATCCCATGTAAACTTCATTTTGATCAGGGCCTATAACTATTAAGACTGTGGTGGACACTTAGTCACCATTAGGCGAGACTAATCATGCAAATTGAAACAAATATTTTTTGAAATTTGGCAAGCATGGTTGATCAAGTTTGCCCTCGGAAGTTATAATTTGAAGAAAGCAACATTAATGGATGAATACAAATATTTAACAGTCTCACGAGAGAACACTTGTAGACAACATTTTTTCCCAAATTTTTGGACGGGAAAGCTAGAAATTGAAGTAACACAAAATTCATATGATGCACCGTTGCACAGGTGACTAGGCCTATATTTATAGATAGGCCTTATGTTAATTTTCAAACTGGGCTATTCAAGTCCATCTAGATTTTGAAATAGCGGATTGTTAGGGCCGAAAACAAAAGCCGTTTCAACTATTATTTCGTTTCGTTTCGTCTAAAACAAAACGAAACGGCTAAGAAATATGGTTGCGTTTCAAAAACGAAACGGTTAACGAAACAATAAAACGGTTTCGTCCATGTGTAAATCACAAGAATTTAGTCGATTTCGATTGTTTCGTTCAAAACGAAACGGTTAACGAAATTAGTGGTTAGTTTCGTCAATGAAACGAAACGGTTAACGGAACACCCTACTTTCGTTACCGTTTCGACCGTTTTGCAGCCCTAAGAGATGCGCATACTAGAAGGAACCGTATCATCTAAAGTGACTGCAGTACAATGGTTAATCAAGAACCGTTCCATAAATGATAGGTGTCACTTGATAAATATCGGATCCGTACGGCCAGTAAAGCTTAACCGATGAAATTAGATAGGAATAGGACGGTTGTGTTTCGTCACTACAGAGAGTATTTGACATTTGTTTTCATTTAAAAGAGAATATTTATCCCATACAGCCATACTAGAGGGGGGCTCCGGAACAATTAAAAGAGAATGTGACATTTGACATTTGTTTTCATTTAAAAGAGAGTGCATTATAAATCTATTTCTTTATTCATGTAAAAAAAAAAAAAACTATCTTTATTTATATTTGAATACAATTTAAACAATTTAACTAAAATCATTGAAATTACATAAACCACTAACTTGAATCTCCACAAACGCTGATCATTATTTGAACGTTAGTTGCATCATAAGGATCACAAATTAAGCATCAAATATTTTTATATTTGCATACCATGCTTCTCCCTTAATATTTACTTAGGCATCACTTACGGCTGCCTTCTCTATTTTGGAACTGAATTGTAATCCTAATGGCGGCACGCTTTGTTCATTACTAAACACATTGTATGGATCCACAACTGTTTTTGCCCGAACAAGCCGATCGTAGTTGCCCAAGAAATACCTCTCTCCCCAGGCTCTTGCATGCTCTGTTGGATTATATCCTTGCATGATCTCAGAGCTAGCTGCTGCTCCATTCTTACCCAAGTCAAGATCCAGATAATTTACATAAGCCGCTCTTGGATTTTTCGACACATGATCATGCATGTAGTTGTACAAAAACCGTATCCAGTTCACGTAATATTCCCTTTTTGGGTCATCCTTTGCTGTCCATTCAATCATATATTGGACGGAATACAGATTCCCTTTGCGGTGTGGGAAAGGCAAGTCACTTGACCTGACCCGGTCCATGACCCCGCCATATGGGTCGAGTATAACGTAAGCTTTAGGCTCTTGTGACAGCAAATTGATTGCACCAATTAAGCCTTCTTTTGATATTGGTACCTGTACATAGTCTGATTTGGCTTTGAAAAAGGTTTTCGAGTGCAAAGCACGGTTTTTTAAATCTGACACTGAGCTGCCTTTTGGTAAACCAGAAAAAGACAACACAGATTCGATCCAACTCATCTCTTGCACATTTAAATCCATTATACCAATCTTTGGAAAATGCCTTTCTAAAATTCGGAGTGCCTCTTGTTTTGGTCCAAGATATAGCCCCTTAAAGGTGACTGATAAGGTTCCAGTTTGATTACACTCTGGCAGACCCGCACCGACAAATGCCGATAGATAAAACTCATCAGGCAGAAATGGAGCTACTGACTGCCATATATTGACTAATTCAGCAACAAATTGAATGGAACCAGGCCGGTTTAATATGAAAGCAGAGACCTTGTCCGGTACAGGGAGCAGTTGCACATGCCAAGAATAGACTGCACCCCAGTTACCCCCACCCCCACCTCTTATGGCCCAAAAAAGATCCTCACTCATGCCAGTACGGTTCATAACCCGACCCGACGGATCTATCAAAACAGCATCAATTACATTATCAGCTGCTAGTCCATATTTCCGTGATAAAAGTCCAAACCCACCACCTGCAATATGACCTCCTGAACCAACAGTCGGGCATGACCCAGCAGAAAAAGCAAGTGATTGACTCGACTCAGAAATTGCATGGTACAATTCGCCTAAAGTTGCACCTGCCTCGACCCAGGCAGTTTGACTAGTAAGATCAATTTGGATCTTGTTTAGGTTCATAAGATCAATCACTGCGAATGGAGTATTGGATTCCACGGTAGTGTAGGATAATCCTTCATAACTATGCCCTCCACTTCGCAACCGGATTGACAGTGACACGGCACGCATGCATAGTATTGCATTCTTCAAGTGTAGCTGACTCGAGGGTATGACAATCGCTTCTGGCTTGCGGATTGTGGGGCCCACAAACCGGAGATTCTGAATGGAGAGGTTCAGTGCACTGTAGTATGATGGTGTGTCGTACAAAGAGAAGTTGTGTATCCCGGCAGCCGTTAGACATGCCGCGAGATGTTGTGAGGATGTGAACTTGTATCTTGTTTGGGGCTTAGCAAGGTGACAACATGAGAGTAATAACAAAGAGAGGAGAAGAAGAGAGGTGGCAGCCATTATTGGCGGTGGAAGGGATGAGAAAAATATTTGGTGGCTTTTGTTTTATTTCTAGTGACACAAGGCGCAATATGCAGTTCAGAGTTTGGAGGGGGGTTGAAACATAACCTTATTTATAGGAAGGTTTTTAAATTAACAGTTGACACTTTACAGAGTAATAATTGAATTGTTTTAATTGATTAGTTCCAAAAATAAGAAAACAATTGACTTTTAATTTTATGATATTTAGTTTTCAGTCTCACTTAGGCGCGTGGTACAAAACGGACGGAAATAATTTTCAAGGTTTTTTTTTTTTGTAGTGGAGAAATAAGTTTTATGGCAATGTGAATTTGTAGAACCACCAACTTATATTTATCGTTCGATATGCGTACATGGTGCAGTACGAGACGAGAGAATTTAAAGGCATGTGATGATTTAGATGCTTGCAGCCGAGAAGATAAATGAAATGAATTCTGATCCTCTATATAAGAAATGATGGATGTGATTTCATTGTCGTAGAGAATGAATTTTTTCATGTGATAGAAAATTCATAGAATTTAAACAACCGTGTATATCTCCTTTAGTTTTGAACTAGATGTATAGTTGTAGCTCCGCCGCAACCATGGTTTAGTTGTATTTATATATGTGTGAGAGGCGGTTAGACATATGAATTGACGTTTTCATTCAAGAGGTGTGAGAGTCGGTTGTGTTTTTGTTTTGAAATGGAAAAATCATAGATTAAATATTATATATATATAATGATTTAATTTTTTAATACATTTCAATTATTGGTGAAATAGCTTATATTTAATGCACAAATCGAAACTTGTAAAATTAAAGATAAAGATGGTGAATTAAGTGTGTCTAATGATGTAGAAGGAACATAGTTAATTAGTATACGGGGCTGATACTTCAATATTCCTCATCTCATCATTCCTAGAATCATTAAATGAGAATAATGCTTCATTAATGAGAATAATTCCTCCCTGGGATCATCCCCTCCCTGGAAAACGCATGAATCATCCCCTCCCTCCCCTTCCAGAACAATTTTATTCTAAAACTAGAACAATTAGGTTTTTTTTTTTTCAAATCAATTATATTCTAAAACTAGAACAATTAGTTTTTTTTATAGAAAGTTATATTCTACAACTAAGACAATTAATTTTTTTTTTCAGAAAAAATTATATTCTACAACTAAGAGAATTAGTTTTTTTTCCAGAAAAATTATATTTTGAAACTAGAACAATTAGTTTTTTTTTCAGAACATTTGTATATAAAAATAAGAACAATTAGTTTTTTTACAGAACAATTATATTCACAACTAAGACAATTAGTTTTTTTTCAGAACAATTATATTCTGAAACTAGAACAATTTGTTTTTTTACAGAACAATTATATTCTACAACTAAGACAATTATTTTCTTTTCCAGAACAACTATATTCTGAAACTAGAATAATTAGATTTTTTTTCCAAAATAATTATATTATGGAACTAGAACAATTAGTTTTTTAATAGCTAATTGTGTGAACTAATTGTTCTAGTTCTACGGACTGGATGAGAGGGTACGTAATGGGTGAGAGGAGAAAAAATGAATACAAACTGGGTGAGAGGGTTTGAGGAGATATGAGGATGAGGATGAGGGATGAGGGATGAGGGATGAGGGGATGAGGGTGCTGAAAATAGAAAAAAATAACGAGTACGTACGCTAGATTAAGTTTCTGGAATAATTAATGAAAATGAGAGGATGATAGAATCTTTAAGATGATGGTAAGCAATTTCGGTTAACATATCTGTATCGATCATCGCCGATCCACTATCAGTTGTTTTAGAAAGCCGTGTCGACGTAGGATCAAGCTGAGGCCAACATCTAGACGTTTGGGATACAGTCAAGTAGACGTTAGTTTAATAATTATATAAACGTTGATGTGTAACTACGAAATAATTTACGTAATAACATTTATAATTTTGTTTGACAATTTCTATTTACATTCGCATCGTTTATATTTGATTTGTTTTCATATCGTCTCTAATTGATTATGATGATTTAAATTTAATTTTGCATCATTTACATTCACTTTGTTTTGATAACATTTTCAATTAATTACTTAACATTTGATTTGTCCAATCATTTATAAATGTTCATTTTATTTTCTTTGTTGTAAATATAGTTAGAAATCGATTGTTTTTTCATTTATGCTGATCATTTATTTTTCCTTCGTATAATTAATTTAATTACTTTATCATTTATTTTGGTAAGGAATTACGAAGGGAAATGATAGTCATAAATAAAAAATATATAAATAAACAAAATAAGGTGATCTTTTTAATTTTCGTTTAAAGGTAATCATATTTAATTTAATTTTATTTACTTAAATAAATAAAATAAATAAACTAAAAAAAAATAAACTAAAAAAATAAATAAATGAATAAGATAAAATAAAATATGATTACCTTTAAACGAAAATTAAAAAGATCACCTTATTTTGTTTATTTATATATATTTTATTTATGACTATCATTTCCCTTCGTAATTCCTTACCAAAATAAATGATAAAGTAATTAAATTAATTATACGAAGGAAAAATAAATGATCAGCATAAATGAAAAAAACAATCAATTTCTAACTATATTTACAACAGAGAAAATAAAATGAACATTTATAAATGATTGGACAAATCAAATGTTAAGTAATTAATTGAAAATGTTATCAAAACAAAGTGAATGTAAATGATGCAAAATTAAATTTAAATTTAGATCATCATAATCAATTAGAGACGATATGAAAACAAATCAAATATAAACGATGCGAATGTAAATAGAAATTGTCAAACAAAATTATAAATGTTATTATGTAAATTAATTCGTAGTTACACATCAACGTTTAATTATTAAACTAACGTCTACTTTACTGTATCCCAAACATCCATGAGCCATAAATATAAAATTAACCGACAAAAGGAACAACAAAAAATACATAAAAAAACGACGACACATAATTAAACAAATATTTTCATGATTTGATAGAAGCATTAAATATACTTATATTCTGATAAAATCCTGTCAATTTTTCAATGCCGAAATTTGTTTGTTTGTTTTTTTTTTTCTTGTTATTACTGTAGAAAAATGTGAGAATATTCAACAACACGAATTACTTATTTATATAAATCACTATGGCGGTTTATGCAAGAGGGAAAATTATCTATATGTCGGCTATTAAGTCAAAATTTTATTATTTCGGCCGGTTAATCCAAATAATAATTTCGGCTCATTTTTTAGGCCGGTGGAATAATCCAATTTGTTCTTTTCTCCAAATGGTCGGCTGGAAAAAAAAAATTAAAGGATAGATAAGAAGCAAATTTAATTTTATTACTTTGACGGTGAAATAATTAGAAGCTCTCCATTTTAAACATGATTTTTAAGAGGTATAAATTATATATGAATATATACCATGTCCATAAATTGAAGACCATTTGTACATCTAATACAAAACAATTTGTAAATTTAAATGGTCTGTCATGGTCTCATGGACCATGTTCATGATAAAAAAAATTTATGCTACCCCTTTATACACTCATTTCTTAAAAAAACTCGATATGAATTAAATACCATAGAGCATTAAACAATCAATTAGAAATTCAATACAAATACACATTAAAACATCCAGAACATGCATACGAATCCAAATTCCATGCCGCGTGGCACGGTGCAGCGCACCCATCCCAATCGTTTGATTTGATCATGACGGTTAAATTTTTTCAGACCTTACAATCTGATATTATTCACAGGACACCTATCATAAATCGGATGGTTGGGATGGGCGCTGCACCGGCGTGGCACCAGATCTCATTTCCATGCATATTCAATTTTTACATCCAAATAGATGGTTTAGACTTCAAATATGTAATGACCCAAATTTTTTCAGATTTTCAAATTTACACGCCACCATTGTTCCAACCGGTTTAAAATTGCCAACTATAATCATGCGAGTCATGTGTATTATGCTCACGTGTATTAGCAAGTTCGCGTGTATCTCACGAGGGAAAAATAATTTTTAAAGTGGTCGATCATGTATTAGCAAGTTCGACCGAAGTTGTATAATTAGGGAATCATGCGAGTCACGTGTATTAGCAAGTTCGCGTGTATATCACGAGGGAAAAATAATGGAAGCACTGAAATTTTCTGTGATATTTATAGATATTTTCCCCTCCCATTTTGCGGGCTCCGAGTTGGATATTCTTTGACAACTATCAAAGCCCTTTTTTTAATATTAATATTTTTTTGACAGTTGTATTTTTTAAATTTAGTACATGTCTCTCCAATAAAAAGAACTCATTTGAGTGCAAATTATATCTGAATAAAGATTTTACAATTAAAAAAAAGTAACGATCTCTGTCCTAGAAAAACGTTTTCATCTTCATGTTTAGTTTCATTTAATATTAGTCCAGACTACTTGGATAGCTAAAAATTTACATTTATTTTTTTAAGACACAACATGACAACATTTTTGTTTTTGATTAATATTTTAAGTTTCAAAAAACAAACTTGACTATTAAATCTAGTTCGATATCACTTGTGGTATTCGCTGTCTAGAATTTATAATTTGAAGTTCGTTTAATATAAATTTGATATCACATATTTATACATGCTTTTAGGCCGGACTTTAATCCAAATCACAACGTAAAACCCTTGATTTTATGTGTTTTCAATTTATATTTGTAGAAATTTGGTACTGTTTGATTTTATTTCATTTTGTAGGGACTTGGAGACAATTTAGCACAAAATCGGCATGAATTGATGCATGTTGCATGGCTCAGAAGACCCTATGCGGCCGCACAGGCCCATGGTACGACCGCACATACCTCATGTGACCCATATATGGGTTAGATGTCTCATTCTTGTACTAGGTGCGACATCACATACCCATTATCTGACCGCATAGAGCTCTAAATCCTATCCTGCTCCCTATATAAGGGCATCACAGCGCCGAAATTAGGACATCTCTTAACCATTCCCTCTGTAGGTGGCGCTTCACTCAAAAACCACCTCAAATCCATACCTCCCCGACCGTACAGGGGCAGAGTGCGACCACACCACCTCTTTGCCACTTTGGAGAGCTTCATTCTAACCACTATCGACTCACTCATTGGCCTAGGTGACCTTCTGACGAATCTAGAAGATAGAAGAGGCTTAAATGGGGGCTCTGACTTTTTTTTTTTTTTTTTCATGGAGACTGTATCAATTTGCTTTTTTGTTTTTTCTTGTTTTTGCATCCTGTTAGGCTAGATTCGTTATGTTAGGGCTAGGTTCAAACTGAGGCTATGATTAATGTTATGACTCGATGCTCTACTTGCTTGATTTTTATATGATTATGTCTATTTGTGTTTGATTAGTTGATTAAACCTCCTATTAGGTGAATGGCCACATCTAATCTAGGTCAAAAGGTGTAGATTGGTTGATTGAATTGAACAAGAAACTTAAGATAGGTTAGGAGTTAAGAGCTGACCAATTTAAATTCGAGAGGTACAAATTTTTGCTTCAACGAGATTCTAGTGGATGCCTTAGAAAATCAGCAAGGAGACTTAGGATAATTAAGCTAACAAAAAGAGAGTTGAGGATTAATTAACCTAATGAAAATTTTAGACTAGTTTTCAGACCAAATATTGTGATCAATATGAGAGGGCCGAGGTTTAGGAGTTTAGGTATAACTAGATCCATCCCACACAAGTCAGAAACCGTAGTATTGTGTTATTTCACCATTAATAGAGGGCTTTGCGGTCACATCTAATACATGTGTGGTTGAGCATGATCTTCTTGTATACACAAGTTAGCGATTCGGCGTGAAAGCGACCGACGTTGACATCCGAAACCTAGCCAAGGTTGGAATGAAATCCTAGGACATCTTTATATCATATTCTATCTACCACCAAAAACACCAAAAAATACTACTCTTTTGTTTGTCTTAGTTGATTGCTTCTGTTACTTGTTAGTTTAACCCTTTATTTTATTGTCTAGATTTTATGAATAAATAAGGTTTAATACTCATAATTCATCCCTGTGGATTAGACTCCGACCGTACCAACGAATTACTGTACGCTCGTAGTTATATTTAAAATACTTTTGGACATTATTAGCTACACACGTCAATATTCAATAAGTAAAAAAAAATAACATACATAATTAATTATAAGTAGCCATTAAATTATTTATCTTTTTTGAAGTTATGAAATTAACTACATTAATTGTTAATAAAATAAAATTGTTGCACGATGTATTTAAAAAAATTGCATGTAAATTCTTCCTTACAAAAGAACTCTTAAAACATTTACCGGTATGGACCGATTGTTTCAAATTTGCTTACAACAATATGTAATTTTTCGTTACCTAATATCACGAAGTCCTATGATTTAGGAGCCAAAAAAAATAGTGTTTTTCTTTAGAAATATTCAATAATAAATATAATGAATGCAACACATCATATCAAATAATAACCAGTAATGATAAGTGTCATTCCTAAAAAACCATCGCGCACCATCACTGATCAGAGGGCGCGCGCACGTGAGTCTCGCGTGACTAACAGGTGTCTGTTACAAATGTTCAGTTTAATAACCAAATGTATTCAGTTCAATAATCAATAGTGTTTAGTTAAATGTGTCAACTAATAGTTTATTATATCGAATCGCGCTTCAGTCTTGGAGAGAGGCGCGTCAGGGGCAGAGTCGGAAAAAAAATTTAATTTGAACCAGACCGGTTCATGACCCTTTATAATTTTTTCATGTATTTTTTGTCCGGTTCGTGACCCCTTCGCTTAACATCGCGCCTATTTAAAAATAGAAAAGTAATATGATAGGATGTTTTCATATATAGGTTTTGACCCAATTTGGACTCAAATTATGATTGACTTTATGTGATTTTAACTTAGTTTTTACTTATTTTTATTAGTTTTTAGATACTGCCATACCTTTTTGTATTTTAACAGGACAATCATCAAATGTGGCACCAAATCTATATTAAGTAACAATTTTCAAGTGACTCGACAGAGTGTCAGACGGGATGGATTAGGCAGACAGAATGGAACCAGACTGGAGAAGGCTAGGAGACAATTTGAAGCATTTCAGGCGTGTAGATTACATTTGTAAGGGGACCGCTGGAAGGTTTCTCAAGCAGTTTCCATGTTCAAGATAGTTATTTGGCAACCACTCCAACATCATTTCTGCCACGATCTGACCCTCTTCTGAGCGCACTCCTGCTCTCGACAGTTGTTTTCCATCACTATGAAAGGGTAGGATCTCTAGAGTTCAAGTGTTCCCAATTTTACAGAAAAGTTACGCTATTGTAGAGGAGAAGTGAGCCGATCTCTTGTCTTCAGTTGTCGAGACGAGAAGTCAAGGAGGAGTTCAGTTCATGCCACAGCAGCCAAGCAAGGGATTCACATCTGATTTGTTGTAATCTCTCAATATTTCTTGTTTGCTTCTGTAATGATGATTGATACTTTTTTGTTTGTTGTTACAATGATCTTACTCTAGTAGTTAGATCAAGGGGTTATGATTGATAAACAGATGCTTAATTTAGTTTATATTAATTGATCAGTTTGCTATTTGTTTGCTTAGTTTTATAACTTGTGTTTTTAGTTTTTTAACTTGTTATACTTGAACTGTTTGAGTCGATTGGTATTTTTCCGTCAAAATTAGACCAACCTTGAATGTTAGGAAGTTAAATCCAACCAAATCTAGATAGATTTGAGTATATCAATACAAATAAAGGATCAATAGTTCGAAAGATGAGATCTAGATCATAAATCGGAAATGGTGATCTATTCCCAACAAATGAAAATTGAGGAAAATCTTAGATTAGACTTATAGCCTTGTATGGTTTAAGCCAAGGAACGAAAGTTGAAACTTAGGCCAGATAAGAGTTTAATTGGTTTAGTTGAAGGAACTTGAACTGTCGAAAGAAGAATCATAGGGAAATTAATTAAGCCAATAAACTGCTAGGTAAACTAAGTAGAAACTAATAGATTGTGTATAACTATAGTTAGGGAAGACTAGCCGTTTGGATTATAAACAGGTTGTCTATGCCACCCTAGAAACGATCTAGTTAGTCTGTAACTAACTATTCTAGTTCACAAACTGGCCGATACAAAAGTAAGCGGGCAGTTTGGGAATAGAAGTTTAGCAGAAAGTTGATCAATCATAATCTCTAATTTGTATCTGTTTTAGTCGAATTTCTCTCTAATTGGAACCATTTTATTTTATTTATTTATTTATTTTATCCTCAAAATCATATAATTCTTCACCACCCTTTTTGACTTGATCGATTGAACAAGCTAAGATTTAGAAAAATCGAATAACTGTTCCCGTGGATCGACCTCGAATACTCAGCGTAGGTTGTGCGCTTGCAACCGAAATCGAACATATTTGGATTACAAATTTAAAAGCCCTGATAGATTATCTCAGCCCACATCATAATACTTAATAAACTGAACATTTGTACTTACTGAACTGAACATTTCTACTTAATAAAATGAACATTTTTTCTTATAACATTTATATTTTTTATTAAAACTAACTGAACATTTATACTTAATTACCAAAACATTTGTACTGACTCAACTGAACATTTGGGTAAAAAATAAAATAAGCATATTGAACACGGCGAACACTTATAACACAGTGAACAATTATAATAGAAAGTGAACACTTATAACAACGGAGTGAACAAAAAAAAAAAAAAAAACATCGGGTGAGGGGACCACTCGAGCACTCGCTGAGGGAAGTGCCTCAACAATAGCGCGCGATGATAAATCGCTCGATGGCGATAATCAATTTCCAATAATAACTAATGTAATGTGCTTGAAAATAAAGTGGAAAGCTTATTATTATTAATTTATAATTTTAAAGTAGTATATTATAAAACGATGATTGAGACATGAAACTACTGCAAATGAAAGAGAGAGGTCGAAAAAAGAAAAAAAAAGAAAAAATGATATTCAGTTTACTAAAACTAATATATGAAGTCAATTAAAAAAAAAAAAAAAACTAATCTATTAGGTTTAGCTAGTCAATCGCCTATCTACTTTCAAACAAGAAATTGGGGGTTATAGGATATTCCAAAAGGGTGAAGGAATTATTTCAACGGCCAAGACGGTCGTCTCTGAAAGTGTTACATGGACGTAGGTATTTCATTGATAAAAAAACACAATCTCTCCTTGCACCGTCGAGTAAAGTTGCTTTATCTCCAGCTAATATTTTCTCGTCTCAGTCGGTCTGATCATATATTAAATAAAAATCATGAGTTTGCTCAACGATATAGATATGATGATCTCAGATTTTCTACACTAGTTGTTTGTGTTGCAATCAGCTGATAAAACGTAGGTTAAAACGAAACCTACATGTATAAATTAAATTACCAAGTATCCTTTAAATAGTGAATAAAAAATCAGACGAAAAAAGAAATGCCCTGCAGTTACGAACGAATAGAAATTACATCATAACCTCTATAATGTTTTCATAAATTTGTTAAGAATGGAGATAAAAAGAGCTACTGTGAAAGCAACAAAGAGATCAATTGTTTCCAAACACAAGTTTCGGATTGACAATGGTGGTGACGCATGTGAGGCACTCCTCATCCATCAATCAACATTTTGTGGGGGTGTTACTTTCATTTTCTGACGAGGTAACACCACCAACCCCCTTATTTTCTTTCAATTGAAAAATTCCCAACAGGTAGATAATTCTTGCAGAACACTTAGAGAGCAGTTATTATCTGATGTCGATAGCTTTCATTTTGTATCCTAGTTGTTCATCACTTTTGCCTTCTCCTTAATGCCACCACTCCACCGGTATATATCCTGGATAGTGTTTGAGTATGTGTACTATATGCCTTTATTTATGTTTGAAAACTACAATCTTACTATACAAATCTGATCTACTATAATTGATGCCATTGGTGTCTTATGAGAAATCTACATCTACTATAGTTTTCATGAAACTTCTATTTTACTAGTCCAATTGATCTAAAACTGCAAAGACCCCACTGACATCATTCAAGAGGAATTTGTATAGATCCAATTAACTTTTAATTGAATGGAGTGAATTGGAAAAAAAAATTAGAATTCTAATTTGCTAGACGGACAATCACTACAAAGACAGGTAAAAAATTGTTGTATAAGCCCAATTTGTTCCTACAATTTATGGAACATAAATTCTCAATTGCTGGGAGTTCATTTATTTTCAATAATGGGCTGGAGCACAACTAGGCTTGAAGGTGAGACTAGCACAAACAAATAGAGAAACAGAGAAACCAAAAAGCAAATTAAATGGACTTAAAAAATTGGAGTTGCAACAAGAGCTTTTTCTTGAACAAATACATAATATCCTTGATCAGATTTGTAAACACCAAACAGCAATTCCTCAGGCATTGCAAAACCAAAAATTAGAAAGAAAAGACAACATTGGAGATGTCTACCCACTAGCACTAAAGGAAAAATTTACGACAGAATTTTCTAAATTCTATAATATTTGTTCACAAAGACCAACAAATTCCTCCAGGAGAGCTGTTTACTGGTCCTCAACAATAGTTCCCTTCTCACTAACATAGATTCCATCAAGAAATTTCCTTATATCCTTCTTTTTGACATGACATTTCTGTTGATAAATGAAAATAGAAGGTTAAACTAGTCAGCATGCTAAAAAAACCCACAAAAGTTGTACCTCAAACTCAATAGGCTAAATATTTACTGCTTGTTCAAAATAAAAGAACTTGATAACATTTTTTTAAAACTGCCAACCAATAACTAGGTTATCGACATCTGTATATATGAAAGTAAGACGCAAATAAGAAAGAGCTAAAGTAAAAGAGTGAAAAAGCAGGAACCTGATTGATAAGAGCACAAGACCGAGAGACGAGCTCAATATCATTGCCATCAAGGATAAGCTCATCCTTAACTTTTTCTGACCGAACAACTGTCACTCCATTCAGCATATCCACCTTCCTCACCTTCATTGTTTTTTTTCAATAAACAAATTAACAGGGATATCAGCAATGCAACATACCAAAAGGCAAGCTATATACTCTACTGAAAGAAAGAAATAAAGATAATTGCTGAATTAAGTACCAGCTACGACATCTAAATAACTGTTGATCGTGCAATTATCTAGACCATACTGGTACCGAATATAAATGCACAACAAACATGGTTACGAGAATTAAGTGAATTTTTCGGCCTAACATTATCTTCAAATTAAACCTCAATTATGGTTCTTTGCCAAATTACACAATTGCACAATTCAAGTAGTAACTACAAGTGCATCTAAATCATACAATTAAAACATATATATATCGTTACCCTCTTCTCGCCGAGGAAGTTTCTGATCTCGATGGCAGTGTTGCCATTAGTGATGGAAGCGTTGATGGGAAAGTGAGCGTAGACAAATCGCATCTTGTAGCGATAGCCCTTGGTGACGCCAGTGATCAAGTTCTGGACGTGGGAGATGGCCGTACGGATGGCGGCCATGGTACGGCGCGTGCCGAACCAGGCATCGACCTGGAGCTTCTTGCCTCCTTCGATGAGCTGGAAGTCGAGGTTGAGGTGCTTGAAGCTGCGCGTCAGCTTGCCACGTGGCCCCTCCACGGTCACGACCTTCGCGTCGACCTTCACTGTCACCTCCTCGGGAATGTCCATGGTTTCGGATGCCAAGATCGTCTTCATGGTGGCTGGTGGCGTGGCCTTCTGGTGAGGTTGGAGCAATGGCGGAAGCTAGCGGCGCAAAATAAAAATGTTTGTTTATATACTCCCAGTTTTGGGTTAGGGTTTTTTGATCGGACGGTTTTAGGATATGGTGCTAGTTTCAAATATAACCAATTAACTTTTGCAAAAGGTGTGATGGTTTTTTTATATTAATTAGTACAAGTTAAACTTACTAACTAATAGAAGAATTGAATTGAATTAAATCAGTATTAAAAATTACAAAGTGTTAATCAAATCAAATTTATTAAAATTAAAAAGAAAAAATAAAGCTTTGAATTGATTGAACATTCATTCCCTTTTAAAATGAAAGGCCCAATATCTTGTCTAGTTCTCCCAGGGCCCAATATCATGTCTTATAGCAAGCGCTCGCGCCAGATCACAGATCACAGATCACAGATCACAGATGGCTACTGTCAGATTATTTATGAGATTAATAACTCTATCAACCTCGCTCAGTCGCTTTACTTCTCTTTCTTTTAGGCAGCCACTCCCATTCTCCGATCGTCGCTCTCTTCTCTGTTCTCTCCGCTACTACTCTTACCACTACTGCGATGAGTCCTTTCCCACTTTCCCAGGTACCTCGCTTTCTCTTTCTTGTTGTACGTAACGGTGATCGAACAAACCAATTGACAAGCAAGTGGAGAACCCCAATTAGACGGTTTGGTGATTTTAATAGGTTTGCTCAACACGTGATAGACACGGCTGTGAATTGGGGACCGAGAATTAATTGTGACAGAATACGTCATAATCTTGTACTCTCACAATAGATTGCTGAAAATTATTATTTGTGCATTAGCTTACTATTACATAAGGATCTTTAGAACTTATCAAAATTTCATTTTATTTCTCCATTGTTTCATTGATTATTGTTAATTCTCCATTTCTCCTAAGGCTGATCTTTCAGTTTGGCAGACATACCTTAGCCCAACAGATTTTGCTATTTACCTTACATTTTAGCATATCAAAGTATGGATTTTTTTTTTTTTTTTTAATGATTGCCAAAACATGATGATAAATAGTTTGCATTACTGCTATACACTGATTTCCAAATAGATAATAGGAATACATGCACAATTGCTAAATCTCCTTTTGTTTTGTTTTTTTTTTTTTGTGAAATATCCCTTAGAAGATATTTTGTTGCTGCTGATGTTCATTAATTATAATTTGTTTATTAATTTGACATTCACTGCTGCTTCTGTGGCAATGAGGCAATCAAGAACAAACTATTGTTGAAAATGACAAAGGCATACCTTCCAGGATTTGTTATTTCACAGAGCAATATTAGACAAATAACCTCCGTTGTTGTTACAGGTCAAAATATTTCAGTTTCATTGATTCAAGAATTACGGCACCTATTGATGAAAACGACTACAGGAGCCAGAACTTTACATATCATATATGGTAATGAAGTTGTATCCTCAAGACGAAGAACACATAGTGGGCAATCGCCTTTCAGGAAACCAGAAACAGATTTTATTACATGAATTTTCATTTATTTCGGGTGTCTCTCTACCTAGCAGCAGAGCTATTTTGGTAAAGGGGGGATACTCTGTTCATTGTTGAACACATTTTCAGGATCAATCTTTGTCTTTGCTTTGACCAACCTATCATAGTTCCATAAAAAATATGCATCACCCCATAGGCTTGCATGGTTCACGTCATCAACGGTACTGCTTCTGCCGACTGTCCAGTTGTTGGTCCCTAGATCTAGGTCTAAATAGTTCACATATGCTGCTCTAGGGTTGTTTGACACGAAAGAACCCATATATGCATAGAAGTCTCTTAACCAAGCTATATATCTATCTGCCATGCCCTCTTCGGACTTTGTCCAATCAATTAGATACTGTATGCTGAACAAATTTCCAGCTCTATGAGGAAATGGTAAATCTCTACCTCCTATGCGAGCCATAGCCCCACCATATGGATCACATATGATATAAGCACTTGGCTCCTTGGTTAAAATTTTCATGGCCCCAATTAGACCCTCCTTTGGAATAGGGGTTTGAACATAGTCTGACTTGGCCTTGAAAAAGTTTTTTGAGTTTGTACTCCTGTTTCTCAGGTCTGATACCGAGTTGAGACCTGCTGCTTGTACTACCGAGTCAATCCAACTCATCTCTTCTAGATTAGATTCACTGATCATTAATTCGGGATATCTATCACTCAGGATTGAGAAGGCACTCCCCTTTGAGCCTAAATACAAGCCTGTAAAGGAAACTGACCCATTCCCATCCTCTGATCCTGAGATGGTAGTTGATAAATAGAACTCGTTGGGGAGATTAGGCGCAACAAATTGCCACTTGTGAACTAAATTGGCTAGCGGTTTGATTGGGCCAGAATGTGAGACAGTAAACCAGGTGACCTGATTAGGTACTGGTATGAGTTGGAGTTTCCATGCATAGACTACACCCCAACTTCCCCCGCCTCCACCTCGAAGTGCCCAAAATACATCTTCATCCATCATACTGCGATTAAAAATCCTGCCATTCGGATCAATAAAAATTAGATCCAATATATTGTCTGCCGCCAGCCCATATTTTCTTGATAGGAGACCAAACCCACCACCTGATATATGACCTCCAGATCCAACAGTGGCACATGATCCGGCAGTAAACCCCAACGTGTTATTTGACTTAACTGCCACGTTATAATAAATTTCTCCCAATGTTGCACCTGACTCGACCCAAGCAGTGGTTGAAGCAGGATCAACCTGAACCTGGTTCATGTTGCTCAAGTCAATTAGCCCAAAGGGGGTGTGGTATGATGTGGTGTAGGATAAGCCCTCATAGCTGTGGCCACCACTACGAACACGAATGGTTAATGATCTTTGTCTGAGGCAGAGAATTGCCTGTTGTAGTTGGTATTTGAAGAGAGGGAAGATTATTATGGCAGGCTTTGGGGTTGAAGGGAGAGAATACCGGAGATTTTGAATGGAGAAGGTAAGTAGTTGGTTGAATGGAGAAGAAGGTGAATTAGATTGGTAAGAGAAGTTTTTAATGCCTTTGGAGAGAAGGCAAGAAGATAATAGGGTGTTGGAGGTGCTGTCTGGAGTACTGGTACTTGGATGTGCTTGAATGGCAGTGGAGAGAAGGGAGAGGACGAAAAGAAGAGCTACCACGATTGAGTGCATAGTTTGTAGAGGAACTGCATGTACGACAGCACAGCAAAATAAGAGAGGATGAAAGAAATGAAAAGAGATGAAGAGGGGTACAAGCTCTCAAATTTGATACTTCTATCAGGATCATCCGACACAGGTATCTGTTTTTGAAAAAATAAATAGTCATGGCCTTGTACTTATATACAGTTAGCAAAGACATATGTTCACCATGTTTACATCAGGAAGTCAACGAATGGAAATGTAATCATATAAGACATAGGGAGGTCAGTTCTCAAAAGCAACGTATTTCGTTTTAGCTGGGCTTAACTTCCTTCCTGGGGCAGCTAGCTACTTCCGTTGCTCCACTTGTGTTAGAAAAAAGTATTTAAGCATTGCCATAAAAATCAATAAATTGAATAATTTACAAATGCAAGCAGTGGTTTGGAGAGACTCCACATTGTCCCATTGTGAAGTCTTCAAGCTTTGGCTGCAAATTTGCAACATTAAACGCTGCATTCAATGTAAAAAAAATGAAACCGTATCTGTAAAATTCTTGAGTACTATTTTCAAAGAAGAATCAAGTATAATAATCATAAAGAAATAGATTAAGTAAAGAATTACAAACCAAGCAGTGATTTGGAGTCTCTCCACATTGTCCTGTTGCTGTCAATATTAAATGCTGTTAGCATATTTGATGATGAAAATCAAAACGTATCCATAAAAAAATTGAATACTATTTAAAGAAAAATATTCTTTTCGAATATTATTAAAAGTAAATTCTTCCTCTCCTTATGCTTTCCATGTGAAGGTGTAAATTTGAATTTAATTACAATTATAGCTTAAAGAAATTCAAGTATTCTTTGTATTATGTAAAGGTTGTAAATTATCAATTTATCATCCGACACAGGTATATGTCAATAATCAATATTATTTCCTCTGTTTGGATTCCTGTGATTGAATCGGTGAAAGTGCTTATTAATGCTAGAGTATCTGATCATGGTGAAATACTTGTGTTTGTGGGTGCGTGGGTGCTGGTGTGTGCGTTGGCGTCTATGTGTGCGTAATTTGTTCAAATGTTTCCCGAGCATAACTGACCGGTTGTGTTCTCTTTTTTGGCGCTTGAAAACAGAGGCTATTAAGTTTGCTTCCCTAGTAGAGGAAAGATAACCCAGATATCATGATAGCTAGCAACAACGGGAATTGCTTTTTACACGGCTTCAATTAGTGATGCACTCTAAATTCTTTTATTTGACCAAAGTACCCTCACGGCCTCACGATTAGCGATTCGCATCTGTGCCTTTACAGCACACCAGATTAGATATATTCCCTAGTCCTTGCTCGACAACTCCCAGCCATATTGATCATAAAAAAAAACTCCCAGCCATATTTCTATGACAATTGACAGCATATAGTCATATGTCTTTCTCTCATTGCTTACATGTTGTCCCCACCATATCTGATTTTACTGCCATTATGAATTTCTTTTTTTTTAATGAAGCGATCTTTGTAAATTAAAGTGCTTTCTATATATCTTTTCTTTTTTGAACCCAAATGTACACAAAAGTGCACACAAAAGTAACAAAATTATACTCAACCATCATACAAATTGGCTCAAAACATATACAAAATTGCCTCTTTCATCTATGATTTCCAACAAAACAAATATTTCTTTTATAAATGAGAGATTTTTTAACCTGCTAAGGGGTTTGAAAATAAAGAGAATGATATATCGATTTTGCTTAGAAAATAATCCAGCAGAGAGCAAATTGAAGGTGATGGGTGGTTGGCTTGACTTTACATGACAAATAATAATAATAATAATAATAAAGAAATCCAAGTTCCCAATTAATAAAAAAATGTTTCAATGAAACAACAATTTTAATACTCGCTAGCAACTTCAATTTTGATCCAACTTCAATTCGCTGAGAAATTTAGGTGGCATGAAGTTCATTTTTTTTCCGAAAATGATGAAGTTCGTTCAATTGGAAATGAATGTAGGGACTACAGAGTATAAGAAACATGATTTTTTGGACCAACGCAGTGAGTAAGGGTATTTTAGTCCATTAAACAAATTCAGCGTGTATAGCTAATTGAAACCGTGTAAAAAGTAATTCCCAGCAACAACGCTTGTGGCAAAATCTTAAACACATTCAACATTCAAATTTCAGTACAACCATACAGAGAAAGTTTAATATGCACTATAGTGCATAGGGCTTTCTATCCACCGCGAATTTTTTTGGAAGTATTTTTGTAAATTGACAAATCTAATTTAACCAATCTAATCTACATATTGAAATCTCATAGCAAACCAAATTTTACAATTTTTGAGATTTTATTACTATTTTTTCGAATTTTTTAAAACCTATAATTTTTGGAATGTTGTAAATATTAGTTTGTTTCTAATAATAACATTTTAAAAAAAATTTAAAAATAGTAATAAAATCTCAAAAATTATAAAATTTGATTTGCTATAAGATTTTAATATGTAGATTAAATTGGTTAAATTAGATTTGTCAATTTACAAAAATACCTCCGAAAAAATTCACGGTGCATAGAAAGTCGTATGCACTATGATACATATTAAAACTTTCTCTATATGAGAAAGTTTAATATGCACTATAGTGCATATAGCTTTCTATGCAACGCGAACTTTTTCGAAAGTATTTTTGTAAATTGACAAATCTAATTCAACTAATCTAATCTACATATCGAAATCTCATAGCAAACCAAATTTTACATTTTTTAAGATTTTATTACTATTTTTTTGAATTTTTTAAAACTGTCATTTTTGGAATGTTGTAAATAGTAATTTGTTTCTAATAATATCATGTTTTAAAAAATAAAAAAATAGTAATAAAATTTAAAAAATTGTAAAATTTGATTTGCTATGAAATTTCAATATGTAGATTAGATTGGTTGAATTAGATTTGTTAATTTATAAATATATCTCCGAAAAAGTCCGCGGTGCATAGAAAACCTGATGCACTATGGTGCATATTAAACTCTCTCTTGCGCTAATGCTGGTATTCTTTGAAAAGACTGAACAACTTTCACACTACCATCAAACCATGATTTTTCAATCCTTATCTAATGCAAGTTCTGCTATTATATGTCCAAAGCTAAGCAAAATTGCTTAAATATTCAAAACAGATGACGCTGACTACAGAGAAAAATTCAAAGAGTTCTAAGTATAAAAAAAATAGATGGCGAATCACGGCATTGGCACGGACATAGAAAGTCATGAAGTAAAATTAATGGCCAATATTGAAAGGAGGGTTGGTACTAGGCACTGAAGTAACACTAGGTTCTAATAAATTTGATGCACGAAAGATAATGGAAAAAGTACGAACAAGGAAGAATTTTGATTTTGAAATCATACAAATTCTCAGATTTTTTTATAAAGTTTTATTTCTCAAAACACAACTCCTTCCATAAGACTTGACGGCTATCTTAAATAGACAATTACACAAATTTTAGAAAGATAAAATACATAAAAATTACTAAAACAATCCTAAAATTGCTAAAATTATAAAGAAATGTCCAAAAGTCCATAAAGGAAAGATCAGATCGCAAATTTGAGCTGATGGTTTGGCCAAATACAGCGAAGCTACATTTATTTTCAGCCTCTGAGTCACAAATCTCCTATCAAAATTTTAGCTCGATCCGAAGGTCGGATCAAAAGTTACGGCCATTTTGTGAAGTATGCGCGAGAACAGATTGCATCAAAATTGAATTGTAATATCTCAAATATTAGTTTTGATTGCTAATTATGAAGAACGTCAAATGATTTATTTTTCTTATACAACTATCTAAAGTTGTTTTGTACCTGAAATAGTATTCTCTTACTTCTTTTTGAGGGTCTAGTAGTCTATTACTTCAAACTACCAAATTCCTCTAGTGCTCTTATCCTTGAAGGAAACAGAACCCATCTATCAGGCATGCGTTAAGATTTTTAATTTCTACGAAATGAATTGAGGATTATTCAACTCTTCTATCCGCATCACAGTCATTTTATGAATGACAAGTAATCCCTATATGCGTGGCATCTGAATTTCAAATAATGAAAAGGCAACAATGTACTTCTTTTTTCTAGGTAGTCTCTGTCTAGCTTATAAAAAAAAAAAACAATGTACTTCTTTTTATCGTACTTAGATTATGACCGTCAAAGGGCCCTCCGAATTATACGTAAGAAGCGACTAAAAACTAAGGCGCTGATCAAAATGATGTAGACAGGAATTTCATTTCATTTCATTGGATTGTTTCAAAAAAAAAAAAAAAAAATTCATTTCATTGGATTAGAATTGATTGGAGATGATTTTCAATTGAAATCCTATGATCAAAATAAATATAAGAAAAATTGATTTGAATTATTAAAAATGACTATTTTGTCCTCATCTATTTGAAGGAGAGGAGTATTAAGGTCTTTTCCAACTAAGAGTATTCTTCTCCTGAAATCTGACCAGATTTCAACCCAATTTCCAGAATTTCAAGGGATTGCAATATCCTAGAAATTCCAAATCCAATTCCTACATAAAAAAATTGATTCTGATCGGGCCTAAGTCCATCAAAAGATTTGCAACCATCGGAGAACTGTACCCAATTTAAAGGTGCATTTGGATCACTTAAGAATAAATATAGGGTTAAATATTCATGGGTAAAAATAATTTTTTAAACTTTTAGAAATAAATTTGTATGAATCGACATTGTTATTTTCTTGTTTGCATCATTTTTAAATCTAGATTAAAATGCTTAATATAAGTTATAAATTATAAACACATTGCCGGCTTGCATGTTGCATGTTCTCTATCAAGAGTTCTTTTGCAACAAGTACAATAATAATGCTCTGTCTTGGAAAATTAAGAACAGTAAACAAATTGTAAGAAGTTAACAACTTAATTTCCACATCGGCTTGTGAATTAATTATTACAAATTGATACCGAATCCTTGAATCATGTAATTTTTAATTTGCTTTTGAACAATAATGCTGTCTTGGAAAATTAAGAACAGTAAACAAATTGTAAGAAGTTAACAACTTAATTTCCACATCGGCCTGTGAATTAATTATTACAAATTGATACCGAATCCTTGAATCATGTAATTTTTAATTTGCCTTTGAACAGTCACTTGATTGAAAAGTGGGAGGTGATTACTTAGCAACTTTCTGCATATAGTATGCTCCCATATTTCATCCAGAGTGACAACAGGTTCTCACAGTTCAGGATGCATTAATTGTTTCATATTCTTACGAATTCAAATCGGCATAAGGATAAACAACTGCAGCAATTCATCTCTTTGTGAAATACAGAGCAAATTGCAAAAACGATTGGCTTTTTGAAAATTCATGATATAAACATTATGGATCATCCAATAATAACGATTTTTTAAAATACAAAAAAGTAGTAAAAAATTTTGAAAAAATGTAAAAATTGGTTTATTGTAAGTTTTCAATAGGGAGAACATATTGAATGGTTAGGATCAATCATTAGAAATTTAAAAACGTGAAAACGATCATATTGGACGGACCCATCCGTCCAATATATTAGCGGAATTGCTTAGGATCATCCCTAAGATTCTATCATCCCATCATCCCCATGTGAACGCATTAATAACAGACGCGCTAATTCCATTTTTAGAAAACGCGTTAATTCTATTTTTGGAAGTGCAGAGGATGAGAGGATGATCACTGGAATGAGCGACGCGAATCAGAGGGGAGGGAAAAGGGGAGGGGAGAGGGGGAGAGAGTGAAACAGAGAGGGAGGGAGGGATATTAAACAGAACAGTTATTATAACTGTTCTAGTTATTATAATTAAATGTTCTAGTTAAATAAATAATTGTTCTAACTGTGGATTCTAAATGTTCTAACTGTGAATTTAAACAGAACAGTTATTATAATTGTTCTAGTTATTATAAGTAAATATTAAGTTAAAAAAATAATTGTTCTAACTGTGAATTCTAACTGTTCTAGTTAAATAAATAATTGTTTTAACTGTGAATACTAACTGTTCTAGTTAATACATATAACTGTTCCAGTTAATATAGCAACTATTCCAGCATAATTTTTTTTCAGAACAATTAGAACAGTTAGTTTTTTTTTCAAAAACAGTTAGTAATATTAACTAGAACAGTTAGTTTCAGAGCTTGAACAATTATTTATTTAATTAGAACAGTTAAGAGGGAGAGGTGGGGCAGGGGTTAATGACAGAAAAGAAATGATGAGGTCAACGCTGGATGAAATATGGGAGGGGATCAAAAAAGGAAAGAGATGGAGAGAGGGGATGAGTTCCAGGGATTCACATTCTAAAAAAAGAAAACGCGTTAATAACTACCAGGGGATGATGGGATGATTAATTAATCGCATTCCTAATTGTTTGGGGGGATGATGGGGATGATGAATCTTGGAGATAATCCTTATCAGCCCTGATATATTAGACACTAGCATATCTTTATATTAAATATTATGTCGGTTATGTACTTATCAAGGCCTTTAGGCCCGCAATTAATTAAGCTCAGAACACCTACTAATTTCTAATTTAGAGCATTTTATTTTATAAATGAGAACACAAAATATGAAGCCAGATTCTGGAACCCCTCAAGGCTTCAATAGTCCGTTATGGCTTTGTCAAGGATTCTAAAAATAGTAAGATTTCACAAATTCCATTTTTCAATCTTTTTTCTTATAGAATTTTTCTATCTTAGGGCTCAAAAAAGTGTAAATATACCCAGATGTAGATGGCACCAGAATTAGAATTTTCTTGTAGCCCGAGTAGATTAGATTAGATAATATATCCTCTCCTCTTCCCTTTTTTGTTTCCAGCATTGGAACAAACAAACAAGGTGCCAGGAATTTGAGTTTCTACATGAGGTAATAATGTAATATGTTTCAAATTTAATTCATGTAATATGGAAATGAACGGTTTCTCTTTGATGATCATGTCTTTCATTCAGGACAAATGATGTCTAGTATTAATGAAGTATGGGATGCATTCTGGAAACAAGAAAATGATGACGAGAAGCGTTATGCACTTACTCTCTCAATACTGATGTTTGGAATGCTGCCTGCTTTCCTAGAATTGATAGATACATTCATTGGCAATGGTGGTGGGAATCAGATGAAGCCACTGTTGCTGCTGTGTACAATTGCATCTTACACACAATTCTGGGTGCAGCCACATGGCGCATGACGCGATTCATGAGAGAAGGTGCAAAGTGTTAAAATAACGTCGGTTGTCGCAGCGGAATAATTTCTTCATCAGGTCGGTCGAGGGAGGCACGGTCCGAGTGCCATCTGCACATGAACCGTGCCCCTGAAAATGTCGATACAATCAACTCAGAAATCAATTAAGCAAACAAAATAAAAATAGACACAAGATTTAACGAGGTTCAGCACCAATTCGGTGCCTACGTCCTCCACACACACGCACACTATTTTTATTATTTTCTGAATAATCTGAGTTGATACAACACAAGGAGAGAAAATGAATAAATAGAAAAAGAATAACTTCTTTCCCAAGATACAATCGAGTAAGAAATATTAGAATATCTAAACGCATCTTCAGATAATCTAATCAGATTCTCAACAATCAATCATCACCTTCCTTGTGCATATTCTTTCATTTTCTGAAATATCTCCAAAGATTCTTTCCTCTTCTCTGAAATAATTCCAAATAAGGTCAGAACTGTCCTTTTCTGTCGGTGCCATGCATTTGATCCAGGACACGATCTCATGCAGCACAACCCGTGTCTATCCATGCCATGCATCTGATCCCGGATATGATCTTCTGCAGCATCATATTTCAACACTCCCCCTCAAGTTGACATGTACAGTCTTGTCATAACAACTTACCAAATTTGTCGCTGAATCTTACACTCACCATCTTGACTCCTTTGTCAAGCAACTCCAAATCATGTCTTCAAGAGAGTAGTCATTCACCACCGGATACGCAGCTCTCTCAACTCCAGATCCAGAATGAGCAGATTCCACACGACTCCCTAAGAAGTGATGAAGTCCAAAACTGATCAATTGACCAGCCCATGGCTGCATACTCGATGCAACCTCTGCCGAATCATCTCGACAGACTTGTTGACGATCCACCCCGCTAACTAGGTCAACTGTGCGGTAACTTGCACAGGGAAATGGTCAACTGTGCGGTAACTTACACAGATAAATGGTCAACTGTGGGGTAACTTGTACAGGTAAATGGTCAACTGTACGAATGTCTTGTACTGGGATAAAAGATCGACTGTGCGATAACTTGCATAGGAAAAATGTCAACTGGGTCAACAGTCACAGGCACGTACTCACCTACGACCCAAACAACGACACATATTACTGTCCAAACCGGTAAAAACCAATCTCAAGTTCTTGTTCTAAACTGGCAACACTTACCAGCCCACACATGCCCGGTCCGTATCCATCCTGACACGACCCGTGCACTTATTGATCTCAAGTTTCTTATTTCAAACCATATGACCCGACTTGGATCATCTTCACTATGTCGACACCAAATGTTTTTCTCAGATCAACTCTCTCCATGAGAGGGACATTTGATGGCTTGCTTAAACAGTTATTTCTTGATTCAAATACCATGACAATAAATTCTTCGACAAACGAAGAAATATTTCTGAGCCGATTTGGACCATCTCCTCGAGCCATCAGAGACTATTCTCTTAGACCCGATATGGGCCACAATTCAGATCCATCTCGCACCTTCTGCACTTATCTTGGACTTATCACAGAGCATTATGCAAGACCATGCACCAACAGAAATTGTTCCAATCACCAAAGGTTTCCGATTTTTGAAGATTTCAAATAAACTAATATTCACTTTCCAAATTTAACAGATTATCACCAAATATTTTATTTGGAAAAAGTCCAAATTAAAAATTTTCACCAAATCACCAATTAATTGGTCGTTGACTGCATAGACAAATCTTTGGCGCAATTCAGAACGCACCAAATAAAATTGGTTTCCAAAAATTCACATTTGTGTTTGTCTTTACGTGATGCTATCCAACATAACAGGAAAGAACCAATTATGATTAAATGTGCGGCCCAATCAAATCCAAACATACTTAATTTGGTCATCGGAAATATGCAAAGTCACACAACCAATCAAAGATAGGAGCAAAAATTATTGCCATTAATTTTCTAAGTCCAAGAACGAGCCGTACGTGTACACCATGCCGAATAAAATAAACCAAAAAACTCGCCTTTTTTTTTTTCCATAATTGGGGTTTTCTTATCTATTATTGTTCCTTCATGTACCATGGTCCATGCGACCTCAAAAATTAGAAGCAATCCCACGTTTATGGCTCATCAAAAGACATTTCGATCAGCAAGAGTAGTGACATAGAGACAAAAAATAGAACACTGGTCTAGACTCAACAGCTCTGAGTAGGTCAACAACAAAAAATTCAAACCTTAATTATTGTGAAGCACCAAAGATGAATTTGCACTCTGTTAGTCTCCACTCTTCAATCTCCATCATGCGAACTACACACAACAAGAAACACTGTAGCACAAGATCTTGCCGCAATAGTCGTCAATTTTCGAACACCTACGCAACACAACAGGATCGAACCACGCTCTGATACCATGTTAAAATAACGTCGGTTGTCGCAGCGGAATAATTTCTTCATCAGGTCGGTCGAGGGAGGCACGGTCCGAGTGCCATCTACACATGAACCGTGCCCCTGAAAATGTCGATACAATCAACTCAGAAATCAATTAAGCAAACAAAATAAAAATAGACACAAGATTTAACGAGGTTCAGCACCAATTCGGTGCCTACGTCCTCCACACACACGCACACTATTTTTATTATTTTCTGAATAATCTGAGTTGATACAACACAAGGAGAGAAAATGAATAAATAGAAAAAGAATAACTTCTTTCCCAAGATACAATCGAGTAAGAAATATTAGAATATCTAAACGCATCTTCAGATAATCTAATCAGATTCTCAACAATCAATCATCACCTTCCTTGTGCATATTCTTTCATTTTCTGAAATATCTCCAAAGATTCTTTCCTCTTCTCTGAAATAATTCCAAATAAGGTCAGAACTGTCCTTTTCTGTCGGTGCCATGCATTTGATCCAAGACACGATCTCATGCAGCACAACCCGTGTCTATCCATGCCATGCATCTGATCCCGGATATGATCTTCTGCAGCATCATATTTCAACACAAAGGATAGTGATGCTCTCTTTCGTTGCGGCTTATGTTTGTTCTGCATAAAAGCGGTGGTTCTGTCTGTACTGCTACTGCGGTACCAGCACCATCTAGACAAAAGCGATGTTGTCTTGGTGAAGTTGACATGCAGGTTCTGGACAGTGTCAGGTCTGGTGGCTGCCACAGGGAGCTTATTGAATATCATGCTGTTTAGGTTGTTTGTGCAAGCTGGAATTAAAGAGCATAAAAAGGAAAAGGAGAGGCTGTGCCAGTCCTACTTCGCGTCATCAAATTATGGTAATCCTGAGCTAAGAATGCACTATTATTTGAGCGCTATGCTGTGTGGATTGAGCTTTGCCCTGCTCTTGGGTTTTGTTGATATAGCATTTCATGCATATTTTAAGTATGACGAGCCGTGGATGGCTGCCTTAGTGATCTTCGCGTGCATGGCATTGGTTGTGACTGCAATACTTAGTGTGTTGAGCATGCTTCATCCGGTAGGACATGCTGTGTTCTTTATGCCTTGTATTTTCTTCTTTCCGTGGACACTAGGCTACGTGTCTAAACTTGCAGATTTCTCGATGGATCACCATGACCGCACTTATCTTATTGAGTTCATCTATGGGCTAACCATCATTTTGATGTGCCATGTTTCCTATCAATATGCCTTCGGTCGAATCTAATTAATTAGTTTTAAACTCAATGCTAATTTGAATTCACGGAATTAATTGCTTCTGGTTTAAATTAATTAATAATCTTGATGATCATTTTTCGTTTTGAACTCGTGGATTTCCATGATAGAATTCATTTTCATTTTAATTAATCCATCCATACGCCATACTATTTAATTACCTCCAAAAAGGGATTAATTTTACTAGTTACTACAAGATGTAATACCTGATTAATTTTCAGGGAACAAATTATATATATATCAGAACATGAAAATCTGGGATATCACAAAAATTATAACACTTCCGAAAGTAAATTTCGTGGAGGAGGTTCAACTTAATTACAATTAGAGGTCGTCTTATTCGTTAATTTTATGATAAAAAATTGAACCAAGTTAAAAATGGAGAATTAACAACTTTCTGCCAATTCAAATTGATAATTAAATGAATTCATGATGATTAATATTTGATTTTCAGTTTAGTGAATTATATTACAAACAAAATTAATTGGATACAATATATAATGAGATGTCAATTATAATAAATTGGGCGAGGTAAGGAAATGTCATATTTTTCCAAAGAGCAAAGCAAAATACATGGCTACTATCCATAGCACACAAAGAGCTAGAAGGAGGGTCGTGAGACCAAATCTAATGTCGTCGTTTGTTGTTTCATGACTGTAACTGGCATTGATCTCCTGCAGCATCCAGGGGCAGCTCTCCACAAGATGCTTGAACCCGTCGGTTGCCATGACAGGAATTAGGATTCTTTGAGACGTGACGTATTTGAGGGAGGCAGCCTTCAACTGCTTGCAGTTGTGCTGTTCGGCTAGAACCAATGCGCTCGACAGTCTCTCCACGTCAAGATCCCTACACAGCAGAAATTCACATGTCGATTTCATCCTGTCCAATCCAAATCTGTCTGCTACAGCGAGCAACTGCTGATACTTCCACCATGATTCTTCACATGAACTTGCACAATGCTGTTGCTTTGTAGCATCATCCGAAATCATATCTGTATAAATGAAGTTCAGCATAGCCTTGAAAACTGCTGGTTCGATTTCTTCAATCCTAACGCCGTTCATACCTTTCCCATCGCCGGGCCAAAGAGCTCAGCCCTGAACACCGGTGAGCTAGCAGCTAACACACACTTGTGAGCACGAAATGTTTGTCCCTCTACTTCAAATGTGATGTCCGAACCCAGCCCACTAGCCAAGAGGTGTCCTAGTTGTTGCCGCAACTCGCACTGTGGTTCAATAATTGATCGAGCAATATCGGTTCCTCTGAACTGAGAATATTTCAGAACTATCACCATACAATGTATGATGAAAGAATCACCCTTGAGATAGTCGGGTGCCTCGAACAATTCTTTTTTCATTGAATTTTACAACCCAGACATCTGTCAGTGAAAAAGTTTGCGAGAAGAGTTTAGACTTGTCATCTTTCAATGGAGTCTCATTACAGTCAAGCAAAGTAAACTTAAAAAGGACATTGGCTGTCTTAGGCCCATGGCAGAGGGAAAGGCCAAGTGAAATGTATGATTCGTGGAACTTCTTGGCACCGCCAGGGTAATAATGAATGGCCCAGGTGCAGCCGCCAATGGAGAACGGAGCGGAGGTGAAGTGCATTCCAACGGCTATCAATTTGGTCTGCGAGTAATTTGTGATCTTCAACTGATGTGATCCTGTCGCGACCTCCATGCATGGTTTGGCACGAGGCAGGTAATGTTGGGTATGAGAGCGAGGAACTCTTGACCATGGAACAGTCAGTCGATCAAAAACAATTGATGATCAGGCGATCAGCTTTGTAGAATAATCCTTATAATTTAATAATTAGAAGGAGAAATAGAACAGGGGCTGTCAATGAAACCCGTTTACCCTACCCGTACCGTATTCGATAAGTCGGGTATGGGTAAGGTTTTATTTTCGTTAGACTAACGGGTATGGGTACGGGTAAAGAAAAATTTTCGTTAACTTATCGGGTACGGATACGGGTACGGGTAAGGGCTATTTCGTATCCATTATCTAACGGGTAATATTTTACAAGTATATATGTATATATAATCACGTTTTTAGCATATTTCGTAAGATATGTTATTCATTTCGATCTTCATCCAAATCACCCAAATTTATTTATGATGATGAAAAAATTAACTTACACTCTATATTATATTATAATTTATGATTAGTTATATAGATTTTTCGAATTCAATTGATATGAGAATAAATTTCATGATTTTTGTTATATCTAAAATATTATCTAAATGTTTTACTTTATCTATATATTTATTTGATACTATTTATTTAGCACATTATACATTTTTTTATTAAATTAATAATATTATTATTACCCATTATGTACCGTTACCCTACCCGTACCGTTAATTCTTAACGGATACGGATAGGGTACGGGTAAAGTCCTTTTTAACGGGTACGGATAAAGAAAAATTTAACGGGTGCGGATATAAAAATACCTTCTACCGTACCGTATCGTACCCATTGACAGCCCTAATAGAACCTCAATCATGACTTTGGTGTTGTAAATTAACTAAGAATAGATCAATGCATGCTACTTGTTTCACTTTCTAGAAGCATTAATTACTCTTGACCAAATTTGCATCTATAACGCCGCTCTGCCTGTTGTATTCTATGTATAGTATAGCAAGGAAAGAAAATATTACCCTAGCGTTTATTGTTAGCTCGGATATCCTAAATAATAATTATAAGAGTATATATAGTAAGGCACAAAATAATAAAAAAAAACTTCTTTGATTCTTTGTAAGAATTTTTTTTTCTATTTTAGAACAAATACAAATCCTAGACATCAGAAAATTTTTTTCCCTCTTCTAGCCGATTAGCTTTCTTGTATATATACACCACTAGATCTTTTGATTCAACATTAAAATGGAAAAGAGGGGCTTAGGAGTCAGCTTTTGATTTAACAATCCTTTAAATCTGCATCTTCGTATATTTTTGTATCCAAACTCTTCATGTAGTTTAATTTTACATTTGCAAAATTAATTTTACTAACAGAAATAATATTAATTTGCCTCAAGCTTCAAGATACTTATTATTGGACCCTTTCGTCCAATGATATATGTCTTTACTGTAATATATCTAACGAGACAATAGTAGCAGAGGGTTACTTATTTTAATGGAAAATTGATTAGTGCCATCGCACTAATTACCATCGCGTTCTCTGTGTAGCAATAGCGCCTCAGCGATGGTTCGTCACCCAGCGCACTTCCGTCGTATCTAAATGTTCAGTTTAATAAGTACAAATGTTATATTATTTAAGTATAAATATTCAGTTAGTTACAACTAAAAATATAAATGTTATAAGCAAAAATATTTATTTTATTAAGTATAAATATTTAGTTTAGTAAGTGCAGATGTTCAGTTGGATAAGTACAAATGTTCTATTAATTAAGTATAAATGTTCAGTTAGTTGCAATAAAAATATAAATGCTATAAGAAAAAATGTTATTACTAACCAAGCGAAGGGGTCATGAACCGGACAAAAAACACATGAAAAAATTAGAAGGGGTCATGAACCGGTCCGGTTCAAATTAAATTTTTTTCGATTCTGCCCCTAGCGCGCATCTCTCCAAAATTGACGAGCGATTTTATATTAAACCATTAATTGATGCATTTAACTGAACACTTGTGATTATTAAAGTGAACACATTTCGTTGTTAAATTGAACATTTGTAACAGACACAGATACTGCTAGTCATGCGAGGCTCAAGTGCGCGTCATCTGTTCAGCGATGGAGCGCGATGATAAATCTGCCGACGGCCGTTATCATTCCTGATTTTAATGTAATTTTAGACTCATAGTAGAGAGGGTGATTTGTGGCTGATCCGCCAGGGGAGACTGGGCTCTATTATTGGGCCCTTAGTAGGTTGTTCAATTCGAACTTTATTGAATTAAGCTTAATCGAACGTGAATCGTACTCACTACTCTACACACAAGTTCAATTATAATATATTTTTAATACTTTTAATAAATATAAAGTGTTAATTAATTAACATATATTATTTTTAAACTAATTTTTATTCATTTTCTAAAAAAAATAAAGAAAATTTAAGAAAAGGGTTCGATTAAATGATTTGCACATAGAATTTTGTTTGATTAAAATTGATTTCTCAAAATTTTGTAAGGTATAATAATAAAAAAAATTCAATAAAATAAAATAAAATTTATTTATTTTAATTAAAGAATTTCTAATCAAATAAAATCAAATGAAATCCTGCGTGGAAAAAGGTTATTCTAATCAGGACCTTAGTATTTATATCTATGAAATAAATACGTTATATATCAAATTTAAAACTAAATGTTGTAAATTTGATAATAAAATTGTATATGGATCAATTCCTGATTAAATTCGAACAAGCAAATCTAATTACGATCTCAAATCGAGTGATCTAATTTTGAACTAAAGTCGAATTGATCTCCCACGAGTCAGGACTCAGGAGACATCCCTATATAATTGGGCTATTTGTGAATTTCACGTGAGAAAGCGCCGGGATTATGTAGGCTGAGGTGACAATTGGGTTCGCGTCGGCTTTCTATCAGCGTGATATCGAAAAATTATCAGGCTATATGCAACATTGCTACGTTGCTTCAGGACTATCTCAATATCTTTTAGGATTATTTTCGAATATTGGGTTGGATCTCGAGTCATTTGAATTGGCATCGTCTCAAATTTGTGGATCACATAGGTTGGGTGGGTTCAAAGTTTGATCAACTTTACTTCGGATCAGTGTCGGATTTTTGTAGATTTTGAATTGTCACAAGGGGAATTTTAGGTAATTCAAGACTCAGAAATTATATCATATCGTGCCTCTCAAAATAATAATAATAATAATAAATAAATAAATAAATCATGTTTTGGTAAGATCAAGGTCGTGTTCGAATAACTTTGACTTTTAAAATTATCAAGTTGGATTATATTCGAATTTGAAATTGGTCAGGTGAGTTGTTTTATTGGATTCGAATTTTGTCACCTCTATCATGGGTCGTATGTTCCGTTAGGGCTTGTTCTAACTTGCATACAATAAATTATTATATGGATGATTTTATTTTGCTATCTTTTCATTAGAAAAATTAGGCCATTCTATTTAAATTCAGATTGTTGATAAAAAAGGGTCAAAATGGATGTACTCCAAAGATATATGTGGTAGGAACCAATCATATGAAACATAAAAAATATCCATTTTTTTTAATCTTTGTTGTATTGATTTGGTTATCAATGTCAAATGTTTCTGCTGGGACTGGGAACAGTCCAACGTCCAATTGTTTGATAGTTGTTACATCTAATGCTCTCTCAAGAAAGAGAAACAATATCCTCTTTCCCCCTTCACCTCTCACGTGCAACCTTAGACCAGGACAAAAGACTTCTTCACCAAGGAATGGAACAAAGATTTATTTAGATTAAAATAATTAACAATAATCAGAGAATTCCACCTGCTTTGGAGTTTGGACTGTAGGTAAGAAAACCAATCTACACCTGGTCTTCAGGTAAGAAGAACAATGTAAAGATCCAAATGTGTTGGTCCATGTGGTCCACGTGTTAGTATAATTAAAGTTAACATTTCCTCTCCATCCATACCTCCTACAAAAGATAAGAAACCATACCTACCGTTCAGATTCCATCCAACGGTCTTAATCCTCCTACCAGCGTGGCGCTTTTTCTCAGACAAGTAGCCCACAGTCCCACACCCACACCCACACCCCACAGTTTCCGAATAATTATTCCCCAGTAGAATCCGAAGCTTGAACCCATCACCGACCTTTAATCTTTCCACGTGGCAGCTTCTTATCGGATCTCCAATTGCTTTCGTGCTTCCTTCACTGTAGCGATGTATATCGTTTTACCGAATAGTAGCGTTGATATCGTCTCTCTCCATTTGAATTCTTCTATAAACCGCCTGCTGTTTCCTTTTTCTAAGACAAATGGCCGGGTTGAAATCAGCAAAAAAAACAATTGGTCACTATACGTCTTATACAACTGGAGAAGAACTAAAGCGCGTAATTGTACGGAAGGGGGCAAAATCGTCCGATTCGTTGCATTATCCCATTCCTTTCTTAACCCACTTATTATATTCAGTATAGGAATATACAGCGAAATCTCCACAAGGTCCCCAACTCGGTTTTAACACTGCTTTTCTTTTCTCTTCCTTCTCCAAAAACACAAAAGAGACGAAAAAGCAGAAAAAAAAAGAGAAACGCAGCTGAAAAGAAAGAAGTCAGAAAACTCTCTCTCTCTCTCTCGCTAAACCAATACCAAAACCAAAACCCTAGATCGAACCTCGACTCCGAATTTGATCGATTTCACTACAAATTGGAGATTTCTTAGCGTGGAAGTAATCTGTGCTTGAGAGGCGAAAATGGCTGTTATACCTCTAGGAACCCTCCCGCTAGGGTTCCGATTCCGACCCACGGATGAGGAGCTCGTTAACCACTACCTGAAGAGAAAGATAACTGGAGAGATCCAGGTCGAGCGGGAGGTTATACCAGAAATCGATGTGTGCAAGTGCGAGCCGTGGGATCTGCCACGTAGTAACTCTTTCGTTGTTTTCTGTTTTGTAGATTTTGTTTTGTTTATGTTGAATTGAATCCCCAATTTTGGTTGTGAATTGGTGTAATTTTGGTCTTACTGGTAATTTTCACTGCACTGGTTGCATGATCACTGTGTGACAGGTTACTCCATTGGCATCAGGATAGGTTCAAGTTCATTTCAAACTTTTTCTTTGTCTTGAATTGGTATAATATATTTTTGGGTTTTTGACTGTTTACTGTTAAAATTAATATTCTCAACTTGTACAGAAAAATACCTGGTATGACCCATTGTGACCATTTTTATTCTGTAGATTAAGTCTGTTTCTAGGTTGTGCTGTACTCTATGCTCTAAAATACAGTAAACTAGCATCATTTCTTTCTAAAACAGAACTCTCAAAAATTCAATTGTTGGTTGTTACTAATAATAACATGCAATGTTTCTGCTTGTTTGCTTATTTTTCTGGTGCTTAGTTTCAAATAGAAAAACTACGTTTACAGAAAGAAGCTACATGTTGCTTTTTTACTTTTTAGTAAACATTAACTCTCGTGTCTCTGTCCTCTTTTGTTGCAAGATAGTTTTCTTTTAATAAATTATGTTCTGTAAATAGCATCTTATCTCAAATAGTAAGCTACATCTCACACTTAAATGGTATATTATGCTGAAATTAGTTAAAGCATCTTCTTTTGTGTTCAGTTACACAAACAGACGTAAATCTAATCAACACCATTCAGCTTTTTTTCATCATCTTAAGACTACTAAAAACTACCAGCATATGTTCTGACCCGAAAGTTGAATTTATTTACAGACAAGGCTTTGATAAGGTCAGATGACCCAGAGTGGTTCTTCTTTGCTCCAAAGGACAGAAAATACCCAAATGGGAGCCGTTCAAATCGGGCCACTGAGAAAGGCTACTGGAAAGCAACTGGGAAGGACAGAGTGATTCGTTCCAAGGGCCCCATTCGTCAGTCTTCTATGGTGGGTATGAAAAAAACTCTAGTTTTCCACAAGGGGCGGGCGCCTCGTGGTGAGCGTACCCACTGGATTATGCATGAGTACCGCACTACTGAGCCCGAGTTTGAGTCTGGTGAACAGGTTTGATTGGTTTTCTTTGTTTTTTGTAATGTTCTGCTTGTATTCAACATAAAAGTGGCATGATTATAAGGAGCCCTCTGTTTCAAAGTTTCAAAAAGTTCTCATTCTACCAGAAATGTAAACAGTGCCCCCATTGTAAATTTGGTTTTTCAAACATTATGTGTAGTTATTATGGGGTCATTCTGATGAACATATTGTTGGACACTACTTCGTGCTTTGGTCATGATATATATATATAGAGTTTTGCTATGGTGAGTTGCAACTCACCAAAGGGTCGGTGAGTTGCGATCAAAACTCCTAAATCTAGTTCAAAATGATTGAACCAAACCGTGCAATATAATCTCCCTATTGAAATCGCCGTGCGGACCAAATTTGATATTTTTTTCGAAATTTTTAAGTATTTTTTTGAAATTTTAGAAAATCGTTAATCTAATTAGTTCTGAACTGTTCAAAAACATCAGTTTTTAAAAATCCGAAAAAAATACTTAAAAATTTCAAAAAAATATAAAATTTGGTCTGCATGGAGATTTCAATAGAGAGATCATATTGGGTGATTTGAATCGGTCATTTTAAACTAGATCTAGGAGTTTTCATCGCAACTCACCGACCCTTTGGTGAGTTGCCACTCACCATAGCAGAACTCTATGGGTGTGTTTGGCAAAGGTTGAATAAGCCTTATTCCGAATAAGACTTATTCGGGATGAAACCAAACGCATTTTGAATAAGCCTTATTCCGAATAAGGGCTTATTCAACCCCTTATTCTAATTCGACCCATATGGTGGAATTAGACTCTTATTCGGAATAAGAGGAGAGAGGAGAGAGGAGAGAGAACCCTTATTCAAACCCCTTATTCTATGGTTGCCAAACATACCCTATATATATAATAATAATAATAATAATAATAAAAGAAAAAGATTTGCCTGCACTTTTGGGGCCTCCCACCCCATCCCGCCCCCATGCAAAAATAAAATCCTTTATTTTTGGTGCTACAGGGTGGTTATGTTCTCTACAAGCTATTTAGAAAGGCAGACGAGAGAGTCCCAGGGCAAACTGACGAGTCTGAACTTGCCAATAGCAATGTTGATGAGGTGGAAAGGAGTGGTCTCTCGCCTGCCCCATCCAGATCATCTCCTGGTGGGACACATCAAGATGGTGATTCCTTGGATGAAATTAATGCACCAGTAGAGCAATCTGTTTTGCAAGAGGACCAATTAAATTTGCAAAATTCCGTTACTGGCAAGACGGACGGTATCCAGAGATGGCTGAATGACAGAATAGATTGTAAACCAGAAAAGCGAGATGAGAATAATTCCAGCTTTTCCAATGGGCTGCCTCAAAATATGGTGAGGAAAAAAAAATATATATTTTTTTGAACTTCCTTGGTTTATCCAGTCACAATGTTCATCTGTCCGATAAAGTTATCATATTAAAAGGTTCATTAGAGTACTAATTTGTGAAATTTTTCTTGTAACAGCACATGAATCCCCCACTTGATGCCCTTCTAGATCAGATCTCTAATCCACAAAACAGAAAGAGTGAGTATCTTTCTGGTACTTCGCTCGAAGGAAATCATCAGTTGTTTGGCTATCCTGGCAATGACAATAATCAACAAGATGTGGCGGCTAATATTATTGACTCCTTTTTTGCTGATCCGGATGTGTACTCGCCTGATGAGTCAATGCGGCTGGACAATTCAGCTGATGTTGATGTAGCTGACTATTTAGAAAGTGCCGAGCAGGTAATTGGACATCACATTGTACATATTTTGCTACTGGGTATAAAGTGCCTTTATATCCTCTATAATATATTGCAATGATTTAGGCAAGCACCATAGCAGCGGCAAAATAGTATGACTTGTCTGTAATATAACTTATTTGCTAGAACCATATGTGCTGGTAAATTCATCTTATTTAAGCTCTTATTATTGCCGTTCATCATAATTGATTGTAGGTTGGTGTTAATCAGGATGAAGCTATATGGTCAGATGGGATGTTCAACATACAAGAGCTGCTAACTGATGATTGCCTCAATATTAATACTCATGATGTCATGAATGGATCTCTTTATGAAAATGCTGCTCTTCTCCCTTATGACAGCACTGATCAGGATGTGTATTCTGTTGATTCTGGAGCAGATTCCATGCAGGTTAAATTTTATTTATTTATTTATTCATCTGTGACTGTATGACTCTGGCCTGGTTGGGTTTCATTTCTAGCCTACCCCAGCTTGTTTATACTAAAGGCTTTGTTTTTGTTGTTGTTCATCTATGACTGTCATACTTGTGATAATGAAAACATAGCCCTTAAGTAGAGGAACAAATTGGAGCACAAAGAATAAAGTTGTACTATGTAAGTTACGAGAATCAGGATGGTATACTAAGCAAATTAGTTGTTTTAGGTTCTATACTTTTTGACTTCTGTCAACATTACAAAGCCTAACTTTCAGGATCTGTTCAACACACTGGAGGAGTCAAGTGCTCAAAAGAACAACATGATGCCAAGCAATGATACCAGTGGCCTTGAGAGCACTGGTATCACCATCAGGCCTCGCCAACCGGAGCTTTTATTCACCCACAATGTTGCACCCAGAGGGCCACAATTTGAAAGCCAACAAAATGCAAATTTCATCTCCTCATTTAATCAAATTAACCACATGCCACCCAATGATGATACTTTTGGCGACACTGGAATAATCAGTAGGGCCAGAGATGGGGACTGCCACCAACAGACTGTACAATCAAGCGGTCGTCCATTTAATCACGGAATTGCACGTAGAAGGTTGTGCCTGCAGACCAGGTTGGATATTGGAACCATGTCTTGTCCCCCCAGTGGATCGGTCAAACAGGAGAGAACTGAGGTTAGCCATGCTGTTGTAAATGTTATACTGTTCTAGCAGGTTTCATTTTTTTCCCGTGTATTGTCATTTTGAATGTGGATCTCATTTATATTTATTCTTTCACTATTGTGGTGAGAACAGCTTGACGAGCAAGTGGATGAGAACTCTGTTGAAGTTCACGCTGACTCGCCTGATGCTTCTTCACATGCCTCTGCTGAATCTGCTGATGCTTCTTCAGGTGCCTCCAGCAAAGACAAGCTTAAGGAGCAATCTGTAAATGGTAAAAGAATCGTCTGCAAATATATTATTCTAATTTTCTACTATATGAATTGCTGCTAATCTTGTGTTGTTCCAGTTGGATCTTTAATTGGTTGTAGTTGCTATTAATTCAAATTTAATTTTCAACTCAGAGCAGGATCTGGAACCAGGGATTCTGCTATACTTAAAAAAATGAGTGATCTTCTTCATATTATAACTTATTGTTGTTTGCAGATGATGGTGATGTATCCAAAGCTAAAGCCACAGCAAGGCTTCGCAAGAAGATAACAGCTGCAGAGGAGACTGACTCTGGGGAAACAAAATCTGTTGCAACACCTAAAAGAGCCCTGAGAAAGTTCTCTGTTGCATATATATTCTGGTTTCTTATGTCAGTCGTCCTCATCCTCCTCTGCATTGGAATGTGGCAGTCACTTTCTTATAGTACTGTTTAGGTGGAGATTGTAGGTGTATAATTTTATTGTCTAATCTCACTTCTGAAGTTGTAGGAGGCAGGTCAAACGCCCAAACTTTGTTCTCGCTCTTTTTTTTGTGCAAAGTTGGGATTTATAACATTTGTGGTAGTAGTACTATACTTATTGATGTTTTTTGTAAATTATTGCCCCGTATGCCTTGTAAGTGAGTGTTGTAGCTTAAAGATGTGTAGCAGGCGAACTTTGTGCTTTAGAGAGGGTGTGTTCTCTGTTGTAAGATGAATATATTTACCTAAAATGTAAACTCTGGTTCTTTTTGTAAACTTGCAGATGTGAATCCCATCAGCATGTTATGTACCGTTACTAACTCATGTTTGTGCTTCTGTCCAAAATATATTTTAAATTTAGCTCTCTTAGGGATGAGTGATGTTAACCTGCCGTTTCATCAGACATGGAATAAACCCAAGCTATTAGGACGTAATAACTGTTTTCGATTTTTGGGGTCGCTTATTAATGTTTATTAATTAATGGAAAAAAGAGATGGGTCCCTTCTACAGCGTCGTAGTCGAACCTGTGTTGGGCTGCATCCCCTCATAAGTTGTGCCATCTTTTTGAATGGACGTCTGCAGGTTGTAGATCAGACTTGCCGCGTTGTAGAGGATCCCATCCGAAATAAAGCTATCTTCCAAGTTCCAACCTAGCCGCGACAATATTAAGGACAACTATGGAAGTATGCATGCAACAAAGTGGGTACCTAGCTGTAGGCCTGTTTAACGTTCCAAACGGCAACGGAATGGGCCATTCTGTTTGCAGTTCTGTTCCATCAACGGTATGGCCATTCCATTCCGTTTTTCGTTCCTTTTCAGAAAACGAAATGTCATTTCATTCCGTTATTCTTTCCGTTTGGACAGAACGGAATGGAACAACGTGTTTTTACACTAAAAACTGCACTATTTGTCGAAACGGAAGCGAAATAGATCATACCGTTTACCGTTTCGTTTCAACAACGGTATGTCCTTCCATTCCATTTACCGTTCCGTTTCTAGAAACGAAATGGTATTTTGTACCGTTAGTCGTTCCGTTTGGACAGAACATCCACGGAAAACGGTAAACGGTATGCGGTTATCACCCCTACCTGGCTAGCTGCTAGTACAGACCAACAAGCATGAATATTTTTTGTATACACAAATTAACGTAAAAAAAATATTTTTTGAATACAAAACTATGATTCAGTTTGGCTCGGACTTGTATATCAAGATTTTTTTAACATAAAAAAATAATAATATTTGGCGACATTTTTAAATATTTTGCTATTTATAACGTAAAAATAATAATGCTATATTGTTTTTTTAATGAGGAGGGTTCCAATGCCAACATTTTGGTTGCCCTCAAATGCCAACATTCTACTATTTAGTTTAATGACCGATGCCAACATTTTGGTTGCCCCCAAATGCCAACATTCTACTATTTTAAAATTTAAAATAGCAACGTCAAATCCGAACTACTCAACTTATTTAATTTAATGACCGATGCATTTTTATATAAGTTTTGTAAATTTTATAGTTTATTTGATACTCAATCAAAGACTAAAACATGAACGTATTAGAATGAATCTATCAAATAAACTCTAAAATTTACAAAACTTATATGAAAATGAATCAGTCGTTAAATTAAATAAGATGAATGGTTTGGATTTGATGTTACAATTTTAAATTTTGAAAAAGTAACTAATTAATGGAATGTTGGTATTTGGGGACAATCAAAATATTGGCATTGGAACCCTCCTCTTTTTTATAATACACAAATTAACATTCTCTCTCAATCAAATATTTCTAATTTTGCCAAAACTTCGAAACCGGAGGTTGTGTCCAAAATTTTTAATTTGGAACTTGAAACAAAAATGAAACGTATCTATTTAAAACAGAATTTTGGTGACTCATTCGTTTATGAAATTGGCACAAAATTGCTAAATTTTACAAACAGAAGTATTGTTATAAAATATTTACAAAGCCGAGACGAAAAAAAAAAAAACTTTGAAGGAGATGACTCCTTATTCTTTATAGAAAAGACCACAATGTATTTGAATCGCTTCAAATTAAGTTAGAATCAGTTATTTTGAATAATTTTTCTTAAATGGTCTCAAATTCGGAATAAATTTTTAATTTGAGTGCATTTAGATCATTTTTGGGATTAGAAATTTATTCCAAGCAATTTTTTTAATTCATATTAAAAATAATCCAAACGTACTCAGATTAAAAATTTATTTGGAACCCGCTTAGAAAAAACATTCTTAATCTAAAAATATTTATTTCTCAACCATTTTAAAAAAGGCCTTATTCCGAATGACTAATTCTAACCACAAACAATCCAAAACTCACCCAGAAATAATTGACGAGGAACTTAGGCGACCGCTTCCACTCCCACTTTGTTTTTTTATTTCAAGCTAACTTTATGCAAGGCGCTAAAGAAAAAAAACCACACAACAAAGGTTATTACCACGCAAATAACAATATTAAAGTCAAATAAGAATTTTAAGACTGGATTAAACGGCAAGGAGATAACCTTCTTGGTCGTACACTCGTACTTTATTTTAAATTATATGAGTTGACAAGAGAATAACAATAGAGTCAAGCATTGAGGAAGCCAATTCTTCCATGATTTCTTCTTTTTTGAAAGACACAGACCATTTCAATAGTGGGAGAAATTATGCCACCGCACAAACCCTTAATTTCTGCCCAACAAAAGACCAAATATCGGCAAAAATATCTTAGAGTCATATTATGATCGACTGAATACAGTAACTTCCAGATAAATGATTTTTCTAATTTATTAGTTTTTAATGTAAAAAGGGAAAATGTAAGTAATAATTTTCTTAAGAACCAGCTCTTAATCTAGTGGCAAGGAGCAATGCGTTTTGAATGAAAAGTCGTACGTTCGAAATTCAGCTTGAGGTCTTTTATAGACATTTAATTTAAAAATAAGTTGGGAGGGTTGACCCCAATTTGTCTTAAAAGAAAAAATAATTTTCTTAATATATCATACTGACAAGTTGAACTTAAAATATTAAAAGAAAGAAGAACTCATTAAATTTCGTTGAACTTAAAATATTAAAAGAAAGAAGAACTCATTAAATTTCCATATTTTTTTTTACTTAATTGGTCGCTAACAATGATAAAATAGTTAAAATTTGTAAACATCTTGTATGAAAGAATTTTCCTTTGCTAATGATTTGCGTCGAACTTGCAAAATTTGGTACACATCAGCTTGAATGATCGGTACCTTCCATCATCCAACTGATCCAAGCTGCCATGGTCTGCTCTGCTGCACCGCTCAACCGACACATCCAAAAATAATTAAGAAAATAATTTTGACCAAAAGAAAATGCTTTCTTTTTTTCGATATAGACCAAAAAAAAAATTTGCTTGATATTAATACTTCGTGTACAAGCGTGTCCAATTTTCACTGGCAAAGGCCCCACCAACAGTATCCATTAGAACATTCCAGATCAACTCGTTTACTCGGTCTGTACCTCTCAGTTCTAGTTAAATATCCATCGGCCACGCGGGAAATTTTGTTTTCTCATTTAAATACTAAACATCTTTTTCTTTTTTTTCCTGCTTTCTCTTTTCCCCTCTCTCTTCCTATTATTTTTTATAGATTGCGCCAATAATATACGTCTAGAAAAAGAGCGTCACGAAGCAACCAATGAAATTCCAAATTCCAAAAAGAACATACGAAAATAGAGACCAAAACCCCTTCCCTTCTCCTCCCTCCAAGACCAAGCATCGGTCTCTCTTCGACTCTTCATCTCCTCTCTCTTCCTCTAGAATTTCTCTAAAATCTCCGATGAAATCCACCAAATCTACTCTCTCTCCTGACGCCAAACCTTTCCTTCCCCGATCAGAACCTACCTTTGCTGACGTGGACCGCTCTGTCTCTTCCTCTTCGGTCAATACTCTCTACAGTTCTTCTTCGTTTCAACCTCAAGGTTTAGACATTCCTCTTTCTTTTTTTGTCATTCCCTTTTTCTGAACCATGATAGAATTGCACTATATGGAAAAATTTACCCAAAATTACGAGTAAAGTGACAAAATGGAAACAATTTGTGATTGGCTGTTGATGTTTGTAAGTGGGTTTACTTCTATAATAATAGAAGTGGTGGAGATGTTTGCTCCACTTGTTAAGAAAATGGAAACAAAAAAGAGTGGTAAATTTTGGTGCTTTATCAGAATGCAGCATTTTATACTCCTGATTTTGTACCACTACCACTCATGAATGAAACCGTACACTCTACAATGACAATATAATGTCCTACATTGTAGCAAAAGGGTGGTGCTCATTCCCAAATTAGGTATTTGCAATTACACCCCTGAAATGTGCATCTTTCAGTACAATTAGCTTGTTGAGTTAATTATTTATTAGTTTATTCAATCGATAAAACTGTATGTAATTTTTATTTAAAATTATGCGACAGTGTTCAATGCCAGTTGGGAAGATTCCTTTGGGGGTCAATACAATAATCTTATCCCATATCACTCTGCTGACGAGTGGGCCCCAAGACCCCCAACTCCAGTCTCTACAAGCCCTTCTCAGTCCTATCCATCTCCTAATGATATATTCACCTTATCCCCCTGTTCAACATTAAAGAAACTAGAAATTGTATCTGACCCCACTTCCAAACTGACACCAGATGATGCTGACTCGCCTTGTTATAAAGGCCGTAACTGGTCTCAGACCACGCCATTTCACATAGGGGAAACATCAGCTCCACCTCGAGTTACTGTTAAGAAGTTAGGAGAGGAGCCCAATTTGTCAGTGGGAGTAATTCCAGTTGCACATTTGATGGTTTCTAATGAAAAAGAGAACAGACTTTCTGCAGCTGTACCGGTGGGGCCCCTGGATTCTGGACCAGTTGGTTCTTCCGGAGGGAATTCAATAAGCCAAAAACTTGATCCTGGTATTTTACAAGGTGAAGTTCTTAAACTTCTTGTTTATAGAAGAATGTGGATAACCAAAAGTGAAAGGGCAAAAAAGCCCTTGCATTATATATATTTGCAGTTTTCAGTTTCTCTTTGTTGGACTAAATTGACATACACATTAGTTTATACTTTAGAATGTTAAATTGAAGTTTACATGAGTTACAATGAGGCGGGCGGAAGGAGAAAGTGGTGTGTGTGTTGGGGTGGGGGTTGGGGGGTGTTGCAACCTGAAAAGGATCTCTTATCCTTTTGTTTTTTCATATGGTAAGTGGGGTTCATTAAGGTATTTTAGAAAGGTGCATTCATGTGTCCCGTGCTGTATAATATAATAACCATATTAATTTATTATTATTTTAGGGTTCATGTTTCCTAAAGCCTTCCTACAGACACAGCTTCTTGGAAGATCATCATTTTTGGGGAACATTTGTCCATTCTAAATTTTATCTCAAATTTTGAACCCTTCTCTTTGATATCTTTGTTCAATATTAAGGTTCAATCAGAGCAAAGATGGTACTTCAGGAAATGGTTGATCTGTCTGATATGCTTTTACAAATCCCTTCAAATGCTGCTAAGCTGGATTGGGGGGATGAAATGAAGTTAGAGATGACAATAGAGCATCTTAAGAAGTTTCTAGAAAAAACTAAAAAGGTTTGTTAAATTATCTCATGTTAATACTACTATATAACTGTTAAATATAGCCTAGCATGCCACTTGATATGTCTGATTCATATGAAGAGAGAGAAAGGAATGAACAAGTGTGTACCTTGTTGGTGAGTTTAGCACTTGAGGAAGTCCATAAATGCAGGACTGGTACAAACTTGTGCCTGATCCTGTGGCAGTTGCATATGAAATGCCTACTTGACTAAACTGTAATCCTAACATCAATTAATCTAATTAGAGAAAGTTTCTTCACAGGGTTTTCTTAGCAAACATACCAAAGCATACAGATTGAATAAAGATAAAGGCAAAGAAGACGCTCATTCTGCCTCCTGCTCTGAGGTAAATCCTTATAATTACATTTGTAATAACTCCCATAACTCTGTTGTTATGAGTTCATCTTTGAGTACTGCCTCACAAATATTTTGGCCTTTTAGAAACTCCAGAACTGGTACTTCGAAGATAATGAAGCAACTATAGAGGCGAATGTATACGAATGCTTGTTGATGAACACTGAAAGAGAAAAGTGTGAATTAAAGTACAAACTCCAAAATGCTCGCATGGTAGTTGATACAGGGGCTGAGGAGTGACAAACGAATGCGGAAATTTTTGAACAGATTTATAAATATTTTTCTTTTTTTCTAAAAGATACAGAGAAATTGCAATATTTTGATTCTTGTGCCTTGTACATAAAACATTTGGAAGTACATGCATATTTTCTATAGCATCAATTTTTATATGTTTTTTCTTTCTTTTGCTTCTTAATTAAGTTGTAAACTATATTTGCAGTTGGCCTGATTGCTAGTAAAACAGACCAGTTTGATTAATCTAATGGTCTATGTACACATTTCCACCGGACCTACCAAAAGTTTTACTGGAGCAAAACTAAAATAAATTAAGCAAAAAATTGCAGCAGCCCTTCAAAACGAATCAATCTAAATAGTTCTCAAACAATACAAAAATAAAGTAAAATCACAAATGTGATCAATCAATAAAGAAGCAAAATCAATTTTCCATAAGTCATAATATTATCATTCTTTAAATTGCAAACAGTGCCTCTTACTGGAACATAAATTTTTTAAGATTGAAATTATTTAAATGGAAATGATTTCTATATATAGAGTTATGCAAAATTTTGCTGTGAATGTGCTTCCTGATAAAAAAATTGATTGTGGATAAGGCTCCAAGAAAACTCAAGTTATATTAAATTCACTTTAAGTAGCTATTCAACCCTAGTATTTAGAGTATTGGCACAAAGGTTAGAGACTGACAGAATGAAACAAATGGAAAGAGCAAGTGGAGGGATTAAAGGTTTCCTTGTCGGAAAGCAAAAGAATGCCTAAACTCCTCACATTGATCCCCAATGGAAGCACGAGGAGAGAAGAAACAAGGGTCATTGCGTTTTTCAACCATAAAGCAATTGTTGTTTCTTGTGAAATAAATCAATTTTTTATGTAATCTTCCCAGGCGATTCTTGCCCATCAAATCTCACCATACTTCTCTTTGTACCTTGACATGTCACTTCCGATCATGAATTCCCTTCGCGTTTTGGGTTTTAAAATTAACTAAGGGTTCTCTATCAGAGCAATAATTACAAAATTTGATTCTAATTAATACTGGATGAGTAAACTTCTACATCACACAGAAGGTAGGCAATAATTAGAAAATTTGATTATAATACTGGATTAGTAAACTAGTTGGAAGATGTGCGTGTTTTTTTTTGAAGAAAATTGAGGAGAAAAATGGACGGAAAGATTGAGTTGCATGGATTTTTAACATAGGAAAATTTATTCGTAGGCATCTCTGGAACGAATGATAGAATACTACACCAGACTTGTCGTTTTTGACATCAACGCCATATTACCATAATACTAGCTAGTCTTCTACGACTACAACTTTCACCCATTTCCAATATCGGTAATAAACTAATAATGATAATGATGGCAGTTAGTCATGAGGATGATGATGGTTGTTGGCATCATCCTTAATTCTTTATTAGTTTTGTTGAGATATTTTCTGATTATGCTTCATTGATAAACAGGATGCAAGAACTAAAGGTAGTCCCTAGATTGACAAATTCAAAATTCTAAATGAGTATCATATTCAGTGTTTTGCACCATGATGTTGGTTTAGAAAGCCCCAACCAAGCACACACACTAAAACAATGTTAGTTAGGTTCTATCTATATATCTTGATCTAGTGCATGGTATACAGCATAAATGAAAAGACGCACCAAAGGGCAATTCTGTGCCAATTGATTTGGAATAAGTAGTGGATTCAGATACCTACGTATATATAGAGAATTTTTGGGACAGGAACCACCTAAAATAGTTTTTTTTTTTGTGTGCATTTAATTGAGCAAATTTATGGACCTCCTGATGTTCAAGTAAAGCAGAAAAAAATGTGTTGGATTGGAACTCCTAATCCCATCGTGCTTCATAGCAAACAGCATTGGTTGAAAAGAGGGTCATTTGAATTCATCTATTTTGGTGCTTTATATATCTTGACAAAATTATGCTCACAATTAAGAAAAATCAACACCATTAAAATTATTTGATGACATCAAATTGAATGCATCTATATACTAAATTAAAGTGTTATGAGGACGTATACTGTTATTAACCACAAATGATCTAGCATATTTACCATATACAATCTGATGAAAACAAACAATGAAAAGTTTGTTTGACAATGTATATATAGTGGATTACACTATTGTTAGGTGTCAGCAATTCCATATACTAGTTAACAACTGTGTTGTATAACCAAGTGATCCAACAATAATAGCAAAAGATATAGCTAGATTAATTATAACCAAGCAATAGTTCAGATGGAAATAGAAATGATTGAGTAATAACAGTAATACATGGTGTGTGTGGGGGGGGGGGGTGCATCCAATTACTGCAAAAGTGGACCTAATTAAATTAGCTGCAGATCAGAAATTAGCATATTTTTGCTTAAAGAAAAGGAAAAAAAAAAGAGAGAGGCAAATGAAGTTTAAAAGAAGTAAAAGGAAAAGGCAGCAGTTTCTAGATTACTTAACCACTGAGAGTTTTTGGAAACATCTGTTGATTAATTCTTTCTATTATGATATGCAGTCAGCTTTGATCAAATCATTTCCCTTGAAATGCAAAGCAAAGAGTACAAAAGAATTGTTTCGAAATTAAAAAAAAAACAACATCACTAATCCTCTAGAAGAACAAGAAAAATAAACTTGAGTAGATTTTTATGAAATTAGCAAAACAAACTAAAAACTTGCCGCTTTAATTTTAGCTTGCTCAACTAGATTGATCTGGGTCCCCAGTCCTGCTGGTTGTTGCTTCCTCTAGCAGCATCATTATTCTCCCTGTCAGAATCTATGTTCACCCCAAATAGCCTAACTCGCCTTCTCTCCCTTACTGGTTGTGGTGCTGAAAAATCCAAAAACATGTGTGGGACACTATTCATTGGTCCACCATCAGGTAGTCGTCTCAGCTCCAAAGGCGGTGTTGGATGCAGTATTGGTGGCAGCTGTTGGTTATGGTGATAGTCAATGAGGAATTTACCTCGCCTAACATCCCGTAAAAACAATACAGTGTCACCAGGAGCGAGGTTATTCTCTCTGACGAAGCGGCTCCATCCCTTGGTCATGACATAGCTCTGGCTGCTTCCCCAGTAGCAGTACCTGAATGGCCACTGCTTGCCTGTGCGTAAATCAGCGAATTGAAGCTCTGTGCCTCTTTCAGCAGAGCCATGACCCAGAAGAGGGAAGTGCCTCTCCGCTTGTTGCTTTGGAATCACAAGGCGGTTGAGTTTTCCAACATCACTAGGGGTTAATGCTTTGTCGAACATTGGCTCGATCTCTCTGTCCCTCTCGACATGTTGAGAACGAGAAGATCCAGCACCAGAATTAGTAGAAGATGATGTTTGTATTTTGAAATGTTGGAGTGCTTCTTCTCTATCATTATTTTCCATATATATTTTGGTTAGTGCTTGGAAGTGTTCTAGCTACCTTTTGATTTCAGAGGGAACTTATTTTCTGCTTGTCTTTATGGTTCTATCATGAGGTGACATTGAGATAATAGAGGAAGAATATGAGACTGGGGATACAATACAAGGATATCTAGGTTTGCATTGAGACATGAATGAAGAAGATAATATGGTATAGAAATAATGTAAGAAGATATGATGAGAACTTGAAGGGGGATACAAGCTTCTACCTAGGAAAGAAAGAGGGATAGAGGGGTCCACATGTTAACTGGCTGGAAGCTTCTTGTGTGGAATGTGTGACACACTTTATACCATGTAGCGATCCATGCGGTAGGCAAGGTCCTTTTCTCACTACTTTCCTTTTTGTTGGCATGCATTTGCTCCTACTCGAGATGCAACAGCAACTTCTGCCGTCACAAGCTCTTTGATCACATAATAGTTCGATGGGTCATATTAGGTCTCAAATTAATCATCTAATTAGTCCTACTTTGAAGATCTGACTTCCTTTCATTTGGAAGTTATCTCTTTAGCAGGATAATATTGCTAACTCTATTTTAGTATTTACCAATATATGGATATTTTTGGATATATGGGGTGAGAAATAATTGCCAATTCAAATTAGCGACTATTTCAAAATTGTTTATTTTTTTAAAATACGAAATAATTATTTTCAGTCAATCTAATAAAAAAAATAACGTAAATTTTCAATTAGCAGTATATTTGCTATTTCGACTATTCATGTAAACACACTCTATATATAACTGTTTATTTTCCTCTTTCTGATGAGCCAAATTTCCTGAAGATACTCACTGCACAAAATGTTATACCAACTTAATCGCATACAACTCTCTCTCTCTCTCATGTTGGCCCGTACTAATTAATTCCTGCTATTTTTTCCCCTTTTTGCTAGAATAATTGTTGTTATTTTAATAAGTTGGTGGTGATAAGACCGCGAAGTTCAAAGCCTGTTTATTGGTCCGCGACCATTTATTGGCACACGATGACAAGCTAAGTGCCATGTGGTTTTACTTTACTTAGAAAACAGGAATTATTAATTCCAGATTCTGATAATTCAGTCCTGAATTTCTAGAAGCTTTTTATTTGGTCACATTATTTAATCGTTACATACGTGAAGTTGTGATAATAAATAAAAGAACAAAAGCAAGCAGGAAAAACCTTAATTGGGTGAATTGATATAACCAAATTTCTCAATTGCATCGCGAGTTATAACATGTATATCGTACTGTTCAACCAAACTCTCAACTGTCAAGCAATCCTATTGAATTAATGAATATTAATCGGGCTTGACTAACATGGAAAGAGGTGAGATCATAGCACAAAATGTTCAATGTTAATGCCAACTCAGATAATTATCCAGAAGGCCATTAAGGATGAAAAATGAAATTTAGAAAAAGGGCACGTTGCTGATTAGACACGGAGTCAAGCTAGTTTCTTCTTTCTATTTTTCTTTTCAATTCTATGTGACTACTAGACACTCGTTGTAAGCTCTTTTAATTTATTTAATTGAAAATTAGTAGTCCTTTTGTCTACTTCTTTTAAAGGAAAAAAAGGTAGAAGAATGGAAAACTGATTGATCATGATAAGGAGAGGTCAAATATAAGAAGCTGGTATTCATAAATTGTTTGCCTCTAGAAATTATTGGAACCCCACTTGTATGAAAGTCTTAACTGTTCTTATTATTGTAACATGAAATCTGGACTCCTGGGTTCTGAGGAGTATATCAATATGTCGAAACTATGATGGAAATAAATTCAACCAATGTAAAAACTGTACGCTCGTCATCGATTTTGGTAATTGGTTTTCAACTTTAAATAGATTCTAGTACACAAATTATAATCGATACCTGGAATATAAAGTATTTGTTCTTTCGACTTACCAATAGATAGCTATACATGCATGCAGCTTGCAGAATCAGCTGCTGCATATTCCATCTTAGGGTATCAACAAAAAGGAGAAAAAAAAATAATATGAATTCTTTCTTTAATTTTTATTTCTTTTGTCGTAGTTGTTTGACTATGAATAGTTTTTTTATTCATGATAATATTCTTAAGTAGTACAATAAATGCCTGTCATATATAGTTTAGACATGTCCGATATATACCAAACAAATTTAATATATTTTCTTGACAGCCATATACAAACAGCTTATACACATGAGCATCTCAATGCGACTATAATCACGTCTTAACTTCTTTTCTTTATTTTAATTTATCCAATTGTCAACTGGTTTTGAAGTCAAAATACTAAACGCACTGGCTACCCTGCTTTCTAATCGATGTCTTATCTGATTGGCAGTCTCCTACTCTAGTCAAGTAGATCAATCCAACGTGGCATGTTTTGATATGATAGATGCATGTCCACATGATTTTAATATACTACAAGCATTATATTTTTCCTTGGTAACCACTAATCTCCCAATAATGGTAAATAATTTAACATATAAACAGAAACTATCGACATGATTCTGGAAGTAATTTAAGGGGAACGTGACGCATGGTGCATTAAGTAGCTTTCCAGAGTAATTAATGAGATAAATTGAACTATTTTATTTGGTTACATGTACAGGGCATCTGAGTCTTCCCTTGTAACAAAAAATGGGGACAATTTCACCCATACCTTCCAATGAAAGCATCACATGTAGGTAGAATCCTCTTTATTAAAGAGAAAAAACCTTCCCCCTTTCCTACTGATTGATCATAGAAATGAATAGACTATATTTCTCCAAAAATGAATAGATCATAATAAAATTAATAATCAAATATCCAGTCTAGATATCACACACTTATTAGTTCAAAATTTGAACAAAAGTTTCACTAATCTTCTTTTTGAATTATTTAAGAAGAATATGGCAAGTATGGCAATGATAACTTTCCTGATTAGCGAATATGCCAATTAGATTGTAATCTTTTGAATATTTAGGAATTAAATTGTGTAATCTTTTTAAGATATATTGTAGATTGTAGTAGGATATTTTTCTTCTTATACAAAAGAGAGGAGTTCTGTAGAGAAAACACACACGAACATTTTCTTCAATAAAATTCATCTTTCATAATTTGTTATGGTATCAGAGACAGTTTGGAAAACCTAATTAGTGTGCAGCCCAATGACCATGGCAGGTGACGACGATAGTATCCCAAGCTGTGGATATGCATATGCTATCCATGGCGCATCCCAAGCAGGTGCAGGTGCATCCGCTACAGGCGCATCGAGTGAAGGTGCATCAGCTCTTGGCCTCACAAATGCACAAGTTCAACAACTGCTAGCCATTATAACCAGCAATACAAATGCAGGTGCATCTCAAAGGGGTGCAGGTGCAGTCAGTGAGATGTTGAATGGTAAGAAAGCTAAATTAGATTGGATACTTGACAGCGGCTCATCTCACCACATGACGGGTAATTTGACCTGTCTTAAACATGTTTGTGATGCGACTCTAACAATAGTTGGACTTCCAAATAGAGAGCAAATTGTGGCTCGACGTGAAGGAGATGTAGTGCTTAATGAAGGACTTGTGCTTGAGAAAGTTCTATATGTGCCTAGTTTGGATTATAACCTCATTTCTATAAACTAATTGATTAAAACCAGTGGTTATTTTGTTGTGTTTACTAATGAGCTTTGTGTTATATAGGACCGCAATATGAGGATGCTGATTGGTGTGGGTGAGCAAAGAAATGGAGTCTACTATTATCATGAAGTTGCATCCACTACAGGAAACTGCAGCAGTTGCATGGGCTCTTTGCATCCGTAGTGCTGATGCAGCATGCGTTCTGCATCAGCTATACCGATGCAACTAGGCCGATGCAACTGGCTTTGATGCAAATGCTCAATTGCATTGGCATTTACAGTTGCATGGGCGTATTTAGTTGCATCAGCTAAACCGATGCAATTTTGCATGGGCAAAACAGATGCAACTGATGTGTTTTGCATGGGATTTGTCGGATGCAATTGAGTTATTTAGCATGGATTGGACTGATGCAATCGACTTCTTTTGCATCCATTTTGCCGAGACAATTGACTTCTCTAGCATGGGATTAGATGATGCAACTGACATCCATTGCATCCGCTTGGTTGATGCACTTAAAATGTTTAGCATGAGTTGGGCTGATGCGATTGACTTCTTTTGCATTCATTTTGCCGAGGAAATTGACTTCTTTAGCATCAAATTAGTCCATGCATCTGGCATCTTTTGCATTCGATCTACCAATGAAATTGACTTCTTTTGCATCAACTTACCAATGTAGTTGACTTCTTTTGCATTCGTTCTTGCATTGCAAATAACTTAATTGGCATGGACTTAACGGATGCAACTGAATTCTTTTGCATCCATTCGTACAATCAAATTGACTTATTTGGCATGGACTTAACCGATGCAACTCACTTATTCTGCATTCATACCACCGATGTAATTGACTAACTTGTATGAACTTAGCGGATGCAATTAACTTTGTTTGCATCCGTTCATCTCTTGTAATTGACTTATTTTGCATGAGATTAATCGATGCAATTGACTTGTGTGATTTGTAATAGATTTGACAAATACAATTGTATGATTTTACCAATAAAAATAGTTAAATATTATCTTCATTCATATTAATTGTTAACGAATATCACATTCAATAAAATTAACTAAAAATAATGCATTAAAATTACCACACAAAACAGATACATAAAAAACATTCTAAAACAAATATCATCCAACCCAAAATTATACCAAAAGTCACAAGAACCAACAATTATACCAAGAAAAAAAAGTGCAAAAGAACCACCATCTAAGCTACTCATCATCACTAATGATTTTCATCTTCATCTTCATCTTCATCATAAATTAGTACACTGAAATAAAAACAAGAAGTCAAATAAAAATGTAACTAGTCAACAAATAAATTATTTATTTAATCAAAAAATGTAAAAAGTAAAAGTACACATCCTTTGTCTAAGTTAAATTAAATTAAAACGAATTAAAACAAGGAGCCAAAGAAAAAAAAACATTCGTCTGTACCCATATATATCCCATACGAATTAAAACGAATTAAAATACAAAAGAGTAACAACCTTACTGTGGTAATCAAATCTGGCCAAGGAAAATAAGAAACTCATCCATTTGTCTGTACCCATATCCCATACATTACAAGTAATACAAGCAAATAATACTCCATTTGTCTACTCGACAAGACTAACTCAGCCAAAAAAACTATTAAAAAGTTACCGCATCTAAACGGGGTTCTTTGATTTGCTTCCTCGTGGTAAGCTATCCTAGTCAAGTATCGCTGGGATCCCATACAATCTTTTGTGAGTCTTTGCTCTTAATGCTTCAATCCATATGCCCTTATCAATTTTCGGCCACTTTTTTTCATTTGTGCCATACTTTTCGGTCATCACCTTATCATATGTTTCCTAAAAATATAATACTAGCCTTCAATTTAAATAGTACCGAAAATAATAATAAGATTAATACAAAAGTACATATTTGATAACCTTGATTTTGCGAGCTTTAGCATCATAAAACTCGTTTTGGTTACTGTTCCGCACATGTGTTTCGACAAATGCTTCCATAATAGTCACTTGCTGTTCCAACTTTTTTTCCTATAAATACAATTTAATACTTGGTCAGGCAAAACAACTAATATGTTAAAATAATAAGTAATTATTAAACTCCCTTTCTGAACTAGAAATATTTCAAATATTGAATGCCCTTTTAAAATATTTAAACTAGATTTGAGAGGCAAAAAGAAAAAAGAAATAGAGAGAGTTGAGACTGATCAGAAAAGCAAAAAGAAAAAACGAAAAGTAAGACTAAAACAAGCTATGGGATTTTAGGCTAGCTCTACGAAGGCTCTGTCCTTAAAATAGAATTCCTTCACCAGCCACATGGATCCAAGTTTGCGGGCCAGATTGAAGCAATAAGGGGTAAAATGAGATAGAGAGGCAAAAATCCAATTCCTCCTTTAAAGTTTAAACTCCCGTTCACTCAATTGGCAAAATCGAAGGAATTACCTTTCCTTAGCAGGAGCGATAAGAGAGGCAACGAGATAAAAGAGTTCTTGTTTTTTTAGAATTATGAGAGAGGAGGGTTTTTCTTATGGCAAAGAGATAGGAGGGACAAGAGATTAATTAGACAGATGGAAACTTAAATGTGTATTAATGAATTTGCATGGATCTGTGGTCTAAATTGTATGGAAGGGAAAAAAGATAATTCTACATATTGCAATTGATATCAACTATAATTTATTTGAATTTTACACAATTACAATCAAATGATTAATAAGTCTAGAATATTTAGGAGGGGAAATTATTTAGGTTTGACGCTTAATTTTGTTCTGGCGCTAAGTAAATGTTTGGTGGCATAATAATTATGAATATATCTTTTAAAAAGTTAAGTTATATAAAGCATTTCAAAAAATTAATTTGATAAAAATTGCTCAGGTACTTTTTTTACTATTTTTTTTTGAATTTTTTAAAAAATTATTTTTGGTGGGCTTAAAACTATTTAGTGGTAAGAGCACTGGCCTCTCTTCTAGGAGGTCCAGAGTTCAAGACCGCATGCTTGCGATAGGCTTGGCAAGCCAGCGTAAAAACTCAATCTTTTCTAGCCTACCCAACTTGTTTGGGACAAAAGGCTCTGACTTTTTTCGTGGATCCCTTTTTTTCTTGTTGGGTTTCTTTTCTAGCCTACCCCAACTTGTTTGGGACAAAAGACTTAGTTGTTGTTGTTGTTGGCTTAAAACTATTTAGATCAACAAATTTCTAAAATTATTAAAACAAAGTAAAAATTTTACAAAAAAATATATATAAAAATTAGTTTCCAAAAAGATATCAATATGAAGTTGAGATATTTGTAGCATGAATTTTGAGAACGAATTCGTTGGTAATGAAAATATATAATTCCAAAGTGCTAATATTAAATACAAATTTGAAGTTATTCTATTCATTGAAAGGTTATTTTTTAAGATTATTTTTCATGCGAATTTCTATTATATATTTATATTACTAATGACATATAAATTGATATGTAATGAAATGGTAATCTAGTAACCTTGTCTGAAAACCATTACTCTTTTGCTAGGCCTATACTTATATAATTTGGCAATAAGACAACCACCAACTTAAGTATGTACAATTTTATTTCAATTTATCATACTAATTAATAGTTTAATACATTGGTACATTTTATTTGATATTTTTTTGAAAAATGATGATTTTCTAGTATCAATTAATATCATAGGACAAGAATAATGGTGATTCTATTTATTCTATTAAGCAAGACTTAAATTAATGGAAGCTATAACATTTTACTTGAAGTTAATTATTGATATATTTTTAAAAATCTTCAAAATTATAAAGTACCAATAATTAATTTGATTAAAATTGTTGAGGTACTTTTATTATGACATAAATTATTAATTTGATGAATGTGTCTTTGTATAGCCTGACATTATTTTGTGTCGAAAGATATGTGCATTGTTATTTGTCATGTAACTTGTATTGTTTGATATAGAGCCACAAGAAAAACTTGAATTAATATAATCCATAGCATTTTATTGGTGTTATTTACTGATATTTTTGTAATATCTTCAAAATTTAAAGTAACACTAATTAATTTGATAAAAATTGCTCAAGTAATTTGGTTTCCTAAAATATTTCAATATTTTGAAGCATAAATTTTGATAACAAACTCGTAGGTAATGAAAAATATATAATTCCTATGTGCTAATATTAAAATACAAATTTGAAGTAATTCTATTCATTGAAAGATTATATTATATTACCAATGACATGTAAATTGACATGTAATGAAATGGTAATCTATTAACCTTGTTTGAAAACCATTAATTACTCTTAGGAAATACAAATTGGTAATCTGATAACACCATGATACATCTGTTAGATATTTATATTTGATTAAAATCTTCAAAATTATAAAGTACCAATAATTAATTTGATTAAAATTGTTAAGGTACTTCTATTATGACATCAATTAATAATTTGATGAATTCGTCTTTGTATCGCATAACATTATTTTTTGTGTCCAACGATATGTGTATTGTTATTTGTAAAATCATGTCTAAATTGATATATATTAAACTTTCGAAAGTTTCACTAAATTGATATAAAATTCACAAGCGTTGATATTAAATACTAGTTTCAATAGACTCGGAGTGGCAAAAAAGCTCCTGGCTCGTGGCTCACTCGAGACTGAATCGATTTTTATTCGAAATTGGCTCGTGAAATATTCTAAATCTTTAAGAACATCGATCTTTTTGTTTGGGCTTGAAGGAAATTCGACATGCTCGAATTTCACTCAAAATTGACTTGATATGTAATTTTATTAACTAATTTATATTAATATTTAGTACCTAATTTGATATATAATATACTTATTGAGAATGGCTAACGCGTCATCGATGGCACGTGCCATCGATTTTCTATCGACTCGTTTTTCAAGATCCAAAATTCAAACGGTCGATCCAAACTATTCAAGTTGATCACAATATTGAAATACACTTGGAGACCAAATTTTACATTTTTTCAAATTTTTTTACTATTTATTATGATATTTTCAAATTGGAGGGCTGAAATACTCTAATCATAATGTTTTTAAAAATATCATAATAAATAGCAAAAAAATTCGAAAAAATATAAAATTTGGTCTCCAAGGATATTTCAATATGGAGAACAACTTGAACGGTTCGGATGGATCTCGAAAAATGACTCGATGGTACGGGACCCTTCGTGCCATTGATGGCATGTTAGTCATTCTCTATATTTATTTCTTACATATAAATACTATTTTTAATTAATTATTTTACAAATAAAAAAAATATTAATTAATTTGTAATAGTATTTGTTATTTTTTTCGTGTCCAATAATATGTGCAATAGTATTTGTAAAAAGATTTCAAAATTGATATATATTAAAATTTTGACAGTATAGTTAAAATTGATATATACCCTACTATGATGTTGATAGGCCTATGTGGTGATACAATTTGTGCATATAAACCATAAGCTTTAAACTTTTCATTTTGTAACTCGATATTTTTTGGAAATTGCGTTTAATAAGGGAATTTATGAGAGGGTTGTATTTATTGGCGCATGAATGCCAGCGTGCAATGGTGTCTCTTCGTTGGAACAAAATATATTTATTTCATTCCTTAAAAGTCTAAAAAGTTACGATGGGTAATGGGAAGAGTTTGGCGGGGAGATAATTAGCGCCTTAATATATTTTTTTATAATACTTTTAAGTATACTGGCCGGTCTAGTCTAAAGTTCTATGATTTTTGACAAAGAGCATCTTAGATATACATAATTAGGGGATTGGCATCCTCAACAGCCAATACATCGGCTGTTTGGTACAGCCATATATAACAATTTATTTTTAAAATTTAAAAGTTTGAAAATTTAAATGTTGAATCAAATGGTTAATAAATTTAAATGATCTTGTTCAATTTTACAGGCGATGCGTTTTCATATATGTTTAATAAATTTTTTATTCGATTTGATATTAGAACAAGTGGTTAACAAATGAACGAATCTGGTTAACTATTGTTGATTCATTCTAATACGTTCATAATTTGGTCACTTAATCAAATATCAAATCGACTCCAAAGTTTATAAAACTTATATGAAAACGCATCGCCCGTAAAATTGAACAAAATCAACGGTTTGGATTCAACATTTAAATTTTTCAAACTTTTAAATTTTGAAAAAATATGTCATGGCTGTTCCAAACAGCTAGATATCTGGTTGCTGAGGATGCCAATCTCATAATTAGGTGTGCAATTATGTCATGTGTTCAAGTATATCGGTCTACTGTGCAATCATCTTAGATATATATATACTTTTAAGTATACCGGTCTACTGTACCGGCTTATGTCCTGTGTTCAAATTGACTGATGCAGTGATGCATATAAAATATAAAATAAATTAAATATGACTATATCTATCTTGATGAATTCATGACGCCTCTTTCAATACCAATGCAATTGAAAGTATCAATTGCATTGACATCACTCATGCAATTCATATTCAATTGCATTGGTCATGCCTATTCAATTGAAAAAATCAGTTGCATTGACATTACTCATGCAGTTCATATTCAATTGCATTGGTCATGCCTATGCAATTGAAAATATCAGTTGCATTGACATCACTCATGCAATTCATATTCAATTACATCAGTTTCACCCATGCAACAAAATAATAGAGAGTCGGCTCACTCAAGTGAAATTGACATTCATTTTCATCAGTCTAAGCTGATGTAACTGCTATTCACTTGCATGAGTCTTGTGTATGCAACAAGGTAAAAATCATTTGCATTGGCGGTCCTAATGCAATTATATATGCTGATGCAACTGATTTTGCAATACCGATGCAACTGAAAAATGCCCATGCAACTGCTGCAGTTTCCTGTAGTGATCAACAAAGGTCTTTTATGTGCATGGAAAGAAGTCTGAATTGTGGCATCGAAGAATGGATCATCCTTCTACACAAGTAACTTTATCTTTGGCTGGTATGAATAATGGTAGTGTTTCTAAAGAAGTTTGTATGCGAGCAAAACAAACTAGAGAGAAATATTTTCTATTAGTTCCAATAAAGCTATTGAATCTTTTGACCTTATACATTGTGATATTAGGGGTCCATATCGTGTTAGTTCACATTGTGGTGCACCCTATTTTTTGACAATTGTGGATGATTTCACCCGAGCTGTTTGGGTTTATTTGATGGTTGAAAAGAGTGAGACCTGTCACACCCCAAACCAAACCGCAATCTGGAGAGGACAGCCCCGCCACGTATGCACACTCTATTGCGCATATGTAAGGCTATAAAACAGTGTCACAGATACAAATAATTATAGATAGATAATCACATAATAATGGCATTGTTTGTTCATACAACAACAGACTGGTAAAATATACACATATCAAAAACTCCAGTCATCATACAAACAAAACATAGAATAATAATGCACGACGGATAAATAATATTCCAGCTCGGCTTGGTTTTCTGGCACAAACTCCTCTGCTAAGTGCCAAATCTGCACCTGCTCCACAAGCAATTATGTGGGCTGAGTACATGAATACTCAGTGGTGGTAAAAGTAAGCCATAAGGTTCTGGTTAAAATCTAATTAGAAACTAAACCATACTTAAGTTGGGACATTTTTAAATCCTACAGTGCAATATCTAGGTGTAAATTTAATTTAATGAAGTCACTAATCAACAAGTAATGACATGCCAAATAAAATCTGAAAACTATCTGGAAAAACGGATAATGATAATAGTATAAGAATATATGGACTATAATAATAATACGAGAGTGAAGCACCCGTACTCAATGGTCAAATCATAAGTCACATAGAATCCAGAATCAGCTCACAAGTCCCAATATATATATGACATGAACCGTACCTACAGATCTACCTAACTCAGCTCTACTCGATTACTCAACTCTGCCCTTATTCCTACATCCTCCGTCGAGGAGTGGGCAGTAAAACACGGTACCGGCCAACTGACTCATGGGAATCGAGAGGTACTCTGATATAATAGCACACTCAACTCTTAGTTCAATGTCAAGCCAAAGGAATATAATAGCACAAGTCAAAGGAATATAATAGTAACACAAATAACTATCAAGTGACCGCAGTACCGCCTGACGGTCGGTCTGCTGAGTGATCATCAGAAACGCATTGCTCGAGATCGCTATCATAAGGAGACCACCGACATTCAGCTGGGGTGCAATCTCTCGATAATGGAGACCGCGTGCAAAACGCCTTTATCTCACTCGGTCTCGCTATCCTGATCCGCATCAGATGCAAGTGTTGATTTAAGCACTTTTAAGTTCATTAGTCACATTATTAATATGAATACATATCCTATATATGCATAACTAATCTTCAATTAATGACATGCACTTAACTGTTTACTTAATATTAGTGACATGATATGCACACAATTAATTAATGATCTAATCACTAACTAAAGATTAAACAAAATCTAAGGCATCCACAAGTCATAAAAGACAATCCACACCTGGAAAAGTCAGAGAAGAAGAGACTACTCCTCAGGATGGTCGATGAAGTCCTGACTAGCTCCTGTAGTCTCGTGCTCAGGGTAGAAGTCGTCTACCTGTCCGGAGAAGTCCTGAGGTGCACCTGACGAACAAAACTCACACGTTAAAATTCTATTCTAACGATCTACCACATTCAAGTTACTGGTGTACTAAACCATACTTAGAAACTAGACATTCACTGAGGAACTTAGACTTTGACCTAAGGAAAGTTGGACTTAGGATTCTGAAAACGGATTTTGTTTTAAAATATATTATTTTAATTTAAGAAATACTTTATAAAAATTTTGGCAGAGTTTATCTATAAAATAGTGTGAGGAAAGACGTATATACGAGTTTCTACAATTCAAACTATGCATTTGAGTCGTTGACAACTTTAATTTGTTTTTAGAAAATATTTAATATATACCCTTTCTAGTTAAAGGATGTTAGTGGAAGTAAAACACTTTTATTGTTAATTCAAATTTATTATTATTAATCTAATGTAACGATTGTGTTCATATTCGTTTTTATAAAACATAAGTTTATATCTAAAAATGTTCATGCTAATATTTCACTTCCATTACTTGGTATTTTAAATAGTATGTATAAAAACAAATATTAATGTGATACCATTTTATATTCCTATTACTTATACAAAATCAATTTATAATTATATCAAATAGATTAAGTTCATGTTATACTTAATTAAATATTTTAAGATATTCAAAAGTAATTATTTAAATATTTTGATGTTTTAATGTGTTGGTGTTTTAACAGTCCCAGAAAACACAAGTCCAACAGAGGAGAAACAGGCCCAGTCCAACCAGAGGACAGCCCGTCAGGCCGTAACAGGCCAGAGAGATTCATGCAAGGCCCAGAAACAGAGTCCAGGGAACAAAAAATAAATTCGGGTTCGGGGATCAAATCCGAACCCAACAAGAAAAGTCCAAAACTGAAAAGAAAAACAAATCCGACCCACTAGTTTTCACATTTTACACAAAAGACCCTAGATGAATTTTATTTACAAAGAAATTACACTAAGAACCCTATTAACAGATTTATTTACGGATAAGTCCAAAACCAGTTCAAAAATTTTTACAAAACAATCTTTATTTCGGAAAACTTCTTAAATAGGTCCCTGGTACACATCACAACGTACCAGCAAGCACACAGAAGGGAAAACCGACCGGTACCAAGCCTGTACCAGCTTGGAAACCAACCAGAGAACATCATACAAGTTAGATACACCTACATTTGATAGATTTTAAGCCTAATAACAGATTTACATGCCTTAAGGCCACAAACTCTAAGAACACTAAGCAAACACAGTTTCATTAATCAATTTTAAGCGACAATAAGCTAGTTCCAAGAATTCACAATACATTAGTAATAGCTAGCCTAATTAACAATCATAACCAACCTAATTTACTTATACAAACTTCAACAGAGAGCAAAGAAAACACATAACTAAACATAGACACCTATCAGATGACAGATTATGAGATAACCTAACTCAAACATTCACAACAATCCAATGACTCAGATGAGCCCAAGTACAAGCACAACAGTTCAGTAAGATATTCAACAGCTCCATTGAGCCTCAAAACACAGCACATAAGATAGAGCAGATCAAAGAGAGGCTATGCACCATAAACACTCAAACACTTGACTCAACAGTTCAAACAACTCAGAGCAACAGGTCAATTTCAAGTGCATGCCTCACAAGCATCACAGCACAAAGCAAAGGAAAGAGATGGAGATGGAATTGATACCAAACCAAGATGTGAAGCAAAGGAAAGAGGAAGAAGAGGTTGTCGGTGTCACCATCGTCAGCTACCGCTAGCTGTCATGCGCCCAAGTTCACCATTGTCAGCCAAGCTCAATACCAGAGAGGTGAATTTACAAGTAGGTGAAAGAGAGAGAGAGAGATAGAGAGAGAGAGAGAGAAAGAGAGAGAGTTTGAGTGACTATCTTGAGAGGGTTTGTGAGTGAGTGAGTGAGTGAGTGAGAGGAGTCAGAGGCAGAGAGAGGTTTTTAGTGGTTCTCGAGTGGAATGGAAATGAGGATGACGGCGAGAAAGAGAGATAGTAAGTGAAAGAGAGAGAGAGAGAGATAGAGAGAGATGAAGCGGTCATAAATGGAGGGAGGGAGGAAGTTAGGGTTTGAATACTGTGTGGTTTGGCGAAACCAGGGGCAAAACCAAGGGTATGGTGGAGATGAGGGTTCTGACAGCTTCGATCTGATTGGGTGAGAGTGAGAGAGGAGGTCAGTGGGGGTCACGTCTTCATCGGTGAGTGAGAAAGAGGGAACGAGCGTATTGAGGAGAGAAAGAGGAGTGTGGGGTCGTGCCTTTATTGGCGAGGGAAGAGAGAGAGATAGGGCCTGTGGTGTGGATTCCGCCATCGGCGACAGAGAGAGAGGGGATGAAGCAGATTGGTCGAAGCAGCGGAAAAGAAGGGGGTCGAGTGGGGACAATGACTCGTCCAGAAAAATCGAAAGGAGAAGAGAGAAGAGATAAAGAGGAGAAGAGATGGATCGGACGGTTGTGATAAATCAGAAGGATCAAACTCACATCCAACGGTCTAGATCAAGGGATTTTAGGAATTTGATTAAAACATCAGTAGGGATTGGATTTTAACACAATTTTCAACTCATACTAGTTTTGTAAAATAGTTATTTGAATTTCTATAATATAAACTAGACATTTGAGTAAATAATTTTCTGAAAATTTTATACATGGCCGAATTTAATTATCGTGTTAGATTTGAAATAAAATCGACTTCTAAATTAATGGGAGCTGATTATCCGCTAATTTATCTGAGTGTGAAAATTCATCAACATTATTTATATTTTTTTGTTTGCTTGAAGTTTTACAAGATTTCTAAATTTTATTTTTAATTTGAAACTAGATTTCATTATAATTTCTGAGAATTTCTTTGTTAATTTCAGATCAGTCATTAGTTTTAATAATTTTAATTATTCCAGAAATTATTTACCAATTTATAAATTAAATTCTATTTTCTAATTTTATGGGTTTTTACAAGACCTATCATTTGTTGAAGTCTTTTTGTAAAAGGATTCAGACACAACAACAACAATAACAACTAAGCCTTTTGTCCCAAACAAGTTGGGGTAGGCTAGAAAAGAAACCCAACAAGAAAAGGATTCAGACACAATTTGGAAAATTTGTCAAATGTGTTAAAAGTGATTGTTGGAGTTGTGTCCTAGAAGTCAATATTTAATGACTTAAATTTCTTAGTTTATGTTATTGATGACATTTGATCATTTGTTCCTAGAGTTTATTACTGACAGATCATTCAGGTTGAGGATCTGAATTGTAGATCTCTGTGGATCATTTATTAGAATGATAGTAATAAATCTAAATCGTCCGTAATCTTGATAATTAACAAGGAACATTAATTATCATAAAAGATTAGTATGCAAGTTAAGTGATGATTAAGTTCTACAAATCATAGGTAAGGAGTTACCAACTTAATTGCATATGTGTATGTTATTAGAACATAGTACAGGACATGACCCAATGAAATAAACATATGGATTGTGTTATGTGTCATTATTTATTTCATATGAGTTTGATTCTAAGTTTGAGATGGTTCAACTTTTCCACATGAGGATGGGTTCAATAAATATCGTCTACCGTTGATTTCTGATAAGGGCTGCTATACGGACTTTATTTATGTTCTCTTGAATTGTGCGGGGAAAAGTTGTTCATCAAGAAAACCGTATGTCCCTCATTAGTATACCTAGTGAGTGATGATATCTGTTTGGGCCCCTTTATGGAGTTTGATTGTTTGGCCAACTTGTACAATTAACTCTAGATCAAGAAATGTATAATCTGCAAGAATGACACATTCCTATCTTGGATTATACAGTGATATCATGTGACATAAGAATCAGACAAGGAGATACTTTTATTTCTTATGCAGGATTGAGATATTGTAGCAGTACATTATTTATGCGAATTGGGAATCATAACGTATTACTAGATACCGCTTATGATTATTGGAATTAAATAGCGATTTAATTCCATGGCCAACGTAGCATAAATCCTCAAAGGGTCACACAAATAGGACTTTAATCACACAGTGCATTATTTATTTATTCGCAACAGTGTATTGCGAAAATATGATAAGTTGATTAATTAATTATATACCGTTGCGAACCGTTATAATTAATTAAGTCAAAGAGATCATATAGAAATAAATTAATGCATTAACTAATCCCAAAATAATTATTAATATGTTAATAATTAATTTTGTTCAACACAATTTAATTATAGAAATTAAATAGAGCTTATGGACCTTTATTTAATTAGTAAATTAAAGGTCCGATTTGAGTACAAGAGAAAGGTCCATTAATTAATTGAATTAGTGGACATTTAACACACCACAAATGGGCTTGATAGCCCATATAGTGGCTGCCCTAATAGGGGTAAAAAGGTTCCTAAAGTTTGTGAAGTGGTTGGTCTATAAAAGGATGTCATTTGGAGAGAGAAACCCTAGCCACCATAGCCTTTTCTCTCCCTCTTCCTCCTAGAACGAAAATTAGAGAAAAAATTTCAGAATTTTCATCTCTTTTTCTTGCTCTTTTCCACCTCATCTAGCTCATGTGTTGAGATTTCTCCCTTCTCTATTAATTAAACTAGTTAATTGACAAATGTAGAAGAGAGAATACCTTGGAGATTAGTTGATCTCCTCTTCCTTGCTAGCACAAGTTGAAATAGGAGGTGATTAAACTTCTTGGTGGACTTGAGGCGGCCGTCGATGGAGGAGAAGGCGAATGAGAGCACGCCATCAACTCCCATGCATTGGTCGAGGCTCGCGGATACGATTTCGCGAGAGGTAATCGATTCCTTCCCTTTTCTCATGTTGTGTGTTGATTGGTTGGCAAGATCCTTTGTGCTTGATGGTTAATTAAGTTAATTAGTAACTAAAATTGAAAATTGAGCACTTTCTAACAGTGATAATGGGTTAGAATTCAAATCTCATCAAATGAACCAATTTTATACAGAATATGGAATATTACATCAAACCTCACGTGTGTACACTCGTCAACAAAATGGGAGAGTAGAAAGAAAACACCGTCACTGTTAGAGTTATGTCCTAGAAGCCAATCATTATATGGCTACTTCTATGGTTTATGTTATTGATGATATTTGATCATTTGTTCCTTCATTTATTTATTGACAGATCATTCAGGTTGAGGATCTGAATTGTAGATCTCTGTAGTTCATTTATAATTAAGTGACAATAATAAATTTAAAAGGTCCATAATCTTGATAATTAACAAAGAACATTAATTATCGGATAAGATTAGTATGCAAGTTAAGTGATGATTAAGTTCTACAAATCATAGGTAAGGAGTTGCCAACTTAATTGCATATGTATATGGTGTGGAACATAGTACAGGACATGATCCAATGAAATAAATATATGGATTGTGTTATGTGTCATTATTTATTTCATTTGAGTTTGATTCTAAGTTTGAGATGGTTCAGCATTTCCACATGAGAATAGGTTCTATAAATATCGTCTAACGTTGATTCCTGATAAAGGCTGCTATACGGACTTTATTTATGCTCTCTTGAATTGTGCGGAAAAAAGCTGTTCATCAAGAAAACCGTATGTCTCTCATTAATTTACTTAGTGGACGATGATATCTGTTTGGGTTCCTTGATGGAGATAGATTGTTTGCTAGCAACTTGATACAAGTATCTCTAAATCAAGAAACGTATAATCTACAAGAATGACACGTTCCTATCTTGGATTATACGATGATATCATGTGACATAAGAATCAGACAAGGAAATACTATTATTTCTTATGCAGGATTGAGATATTGTAGCAGTACACTTTTTATGCGAATTGGGAATCATAACGTGTTGCTAGATACCGCTTATGATTATTGGAATTAAATATCGATTTAATTCCATGGCCAACGTAGCATAAATCCTCAAAGGGTCACACAAATAGGACTTTAATCACACAGTGCATTATTTATTTATTCGTAGCAGTGTATTGCGAAAATATGATAAGTTGATTAATTAATTATATACCGTTGCGAACCGTTACAATTAATTAAGTCAAGAAGATCATATAGAAATAAATTAACGCATTTGCTGATTCTAAAATAATTATTAATAAGTTAATAATTAATTTTGTTCAACACAATTTAATTATAGGAATTAAATAGAACTTATGGACCTTTATTTAATTAGTAAATTAAAGGTCCGATTTGAGTACAAGAGAAAGGTCCATTAATTAATTGAATTAGTGGACATTTAACACACCACAAAATGGGCTTGATAGCCCATATAGAGGCTGCCCTAATAGGGGTAAAAAGGTCCCTAAAGTTTGTGGAGTGGTTGGTCTATAAAAGGATGTCATTTGAAGAGAGAAACCCTAGCCACCATAGCCTTCTCTCTCTCTCTTCCTCCTAGAACGAAAATTAGAGAGAAAATTTCAGAATTTTCATCTCTTTCTCTTGCTCTTAATCCACCTCAAATGCTCATGTGTTGAGCCTTCTCCCTTCTCCATTAATTAAACTAGTTAATTGAAAGTAGTAGAAGAGAGAAAACCTTGAGGATTAGTTGATCTCCTCTTCCTTGCTAGCACAAGTTGAAAGGTGAGGTGATTAAACTTCTAGGTGGACTCGAGGCGGCCGCCGGTAATTTGGTGGTGAAAGAGAGTACGCCACCGACTCCCATGCATCGGATCGGGTCTTCTTGTTACGAAACAAGAAGAGGTAAAATTGATTCTTCCCTTCTCATGTGATGTGTTGATGCTTGAACAAGATCCATCGAGATCTTTGTTGTTTAAATGGCTAATTAATGATAATTAGCAAGAAAAAATTTAAAAACAAGGACTTTCTAACAGTCACATCCTAAATATAACAAGAGCCTTGTGTTTTCAATCTAGTTTACCACTTGAATTTTGGGAAGAGTGTGTTCTCACTGCTTCCCATCTTGTCAATAGAACACCTACCCCATTGTTGGAGAATATAACTCCTTATGAAGTGTTGTTTGGAAAACCACCGAGCTATAGTTCTATGCATATCTTTGGATGTTTGTGTTACATCAAGTCACACACTTCGAATAAATTTGAGACTAGAAGTAGAAAGTGTGTATTTGTTGGATATTTGTTTGGGAAAAAGGGATGACGAATGTATGATTTGGAAACAAAAGAATTCATTGTTTCTCGAGATGTGGTATTTTGTGAGGATAACTTTCCCTTTGTTTCCTCCATTTCTGAACATGAGCAATCTCAATCAAGTATGATACAAGAAAATTGGTATAATGATGATGCATTTCTTGTGGAACTTGAGAGTGCACCCGAATCACCAAGGAGGAGTGCACCTGCATCGGGTCAAGAAGCAAAGGGGAGTGCACCCGCATCAGAAGCAAGGGAGAGTGAACCCGTATCGGATCAAGTTGCACCCGCATCGAGTCAGGATGCACCCGTGTCGGGTCAGATTGTACTAACATTGGGTCAGGATGCACCCGCACCAGGTCAGATTGCATCCAAACGATCACGGCAACCTCCTGCTAAACTCCAGGACTATATTTGCTACACTACTCAATGTAACCCTCTTATGCTCATTCCACATCAACAATTTCCTCAGGTAATTCTTATCTCATAGCTCATTATGTAAACTGTAACAATTTTTTAATTTCCCATCGAAAATTCTTAGCTGAAGTTACAGCGAAGAAAGAACCAGAACATTTTGGAGAAGCCATGAAAGATGATAAATGGAGAGAAGCAATGCGTGTAGAAATTGACACACTTGAACGAAATGGCACATGGACCATTGAAAATCTACCATATGGAAAGAAGGCAATATGATGCAAGTGGGTGTATCGCATCAAATATCATTCTGATGGCACGATTGAAAGGCACAAGGCTCGACTTGTTGTGCTGGGCAACCGACAGGTTGAGGGGATTGACTTCAAGGAAACATTCGCTCTAGTTGCAAAAATGGTCATTGTTCGCACATTTTTGGCTGTAGCAGTGGTACGCGGGTAGGGGTTGCATCAGATGGATGTGCATAATGTATTTTTGCATGGTGATTTGTACGAAGAGATCTATATGCGGTTGCCACCTGGATCTCTTCATAACATCCAGGCAAGGTGTGTCAACTCAGAAAGTCCCTTTATGATTTGCGTCAAGCTCCACGAATGTGGTTCTCCAAACTCACTGCAACATTGGAAGCCTATCGTTTTATTCAATCATATGCTGATTACTCACTATTTACCTTGGAAAAGAATGATATTTCTCTTGCAATTCTAGTGTATGTTGATGACTTGGTGATAGCTGGAAACAACTCCAAAGCAATTGGTCAGTTCAAGCAATATTTGAGTAGTACCTTTTACATGAAGGATCTCGGTGCACTCAAATATTTCTTGGGGATAGAGATCGCGCGTAGTCCATCAGGTCTCCTTTTGTGTCAAAGAAAATATACATTGGATATTTTGGCTAAGTGCGGTCTTTGGGTGCAAAATCGGTTGCATTTCCTATTGAGCAAAATCATCATTTGTCCATTGCAGATGGTGCACCTATGGATGATCCTGAATGGTATAGATGACTGGTTGGCCGATTGATTTACTTGACAATATATAACACGGCCAGATTTGTTCTACTCAATGCACGTACTGGCACAGTTCATGCAGGCACCTCTTGACATTCATTACACTGCATCAATTCGAGTGTTGCGTTATCTAAAGGGCAGTCCATGATAAGGTATTGTACTCAATGCTAATAATGATTTGCTTTTATCTGGGTACTGTGACTCAGACTGGGCAAGTTGTCCATTGACTAGACGGTGGTTAACCGGATATTTTGTGATGCTTGGTGATTCACCTATCTCATGGAAGATTAAAAAGCAACACACTGTGTCTCGATCATCGGCAGAGGCGGAGTACAGGTCGATGGCTACCACATCTTGTGAATTAACATGGCTAAAATCACTTCTCAAATCTCTTGGGGTATCTCATACTCAACCAATGAAGCTTATTTGTGATAGTCAAGTAGCTCTCCATATCGCTGCAAATCTAGTTTTTCATGAACGAACGAAACATATAGATATTGATTGTCATTTTATAAGGGATAAGATTCAAGGAGGACAAATTGTTACTTCTCATATTCGGACGCACGAGCAATTGGCTGACATTTTCACAAAGGCCCTTGGCAAGCAACAATTTCACTATCTTCTTCGCAAGTTGGGCAGTTGGGCACTCGTAATCCTCATGCTCAACTTGAGGGGGAGTATGGCAAGTATGGCAAGGATAACTTTCCTGATTAGCGAAGATGCCAATTAGATTGTAATTTTTTGAATATTTAGGAATTAAATTGTTTAATCTTTTTAAGATATGTTCAGATTGTAGTAGGATATTTATCTTCTTGTACAAAAGAGAAGAGTTCTGTAGAGAAAACACACACAAACATTTTCTTAATAAAATTCATCTTTCATAATTTGTTAGAATAATGTTTGGTTCCTCTCATAATACATAATTGGGATACCTCTCTAAAATGAAAAAAAAAAATCTAAGAACATAATTGATTGTTTCGGATTTAATTCAAACTACTCTTTGCATATTTGGCTGATCAAATTTTGGTCAGACGTGCATGTATTATGTATTTATGTTCTATGTTATGAGTTCTATTCATTAGCACTGCAATATCAATGATAGGCGTCATCATATATTTTATTGAAGGATTGATAAACACTCTATAAAGAAAAAATATAATATTTATAGAATGGCAAATGATTAGATGAGGGATCTAAATAAAAGGAAAAATTACATTTGTAGGCTCTTAAAGCGAAAAGTATTTAAAACGTAATGCACGCCTTTTTTTTTTGAAGAAAAAGGGAGGTCCTTGCCATCCAATTTTTTCTAAAATTAAAGATACATGCGGTGCTTGAACCCTTGATCTCTTGGAGGCTAGTCTAGTGCTCTTACTACTGAGCCACTAGGCCACATGCCTAATGCACCCTTTTGAATGCACATTTTCAGAGAACAAACCCTTTGAATGCACATTTCCAATTGATCTTGGTTGGTACCCTTTCCACATAATGAGCTTAGTTAGCACCCTTTCATTATCACCTTTTGAACACGATGACGCATCATAATTAGATTAGAAAAAGAAATTATCAGAAAGAGAGTACCATCGATATTTTAGGGTATGTTTGGCACAATGCTCGAACAAGGGCGAATACCAAGTTCCCGAACTCAAGACCCATTAAAAAAATCTTTTCCAAGTTCCCAACCCCTAGTTCCCGTGTTCTCCAAAAAGTGGGAATCCAAAAACACCCCTTGTTCGCCACTGTTTGGTATTCTCCTTAGCGTTTGGTTCACGCGAATATTCTTTGTTCGCGAATAAGGTGTTCGCACCTACTGCCAAACATACCCAAGTTGAACAAAATGCCTGGCCGAAAAAAACAAAATTTAGGAACAATACCTAAATTTCTTGTTACTAAATATACATACACTGGACCCGGTAGCACATAATTAAAGTAAAATTTTTAGTAGTTTTCTGTAACAAGATGTAGAAGCCCTCAATTATATTTTTAAATGTAGATATTTGAAAAGCATTTGTATTTTCAGGTTCATGAGATTAATGCTTTTTCCTAGAAGGGACTTGTATATATGAGGAGGATTTCATTAATACCCACCATTTGTGTACTCCTAAATGCTCCTAAACTTATTTATTGTTATTTTTTAAAGGCAAAATCAGATTAAATCCCTCTAATTTTCTCTAATAAAAAATAAACTCATGTAATCTTTAAAATCAGATATAAACCCCTCCAATTTTGTTTTGTTTGGACATAAACCCTTTTCATTTATTGTAACCATTATTTAAGAAAATACATCTAAATTTTAAATTTATGACTGAAATATCCATGTCCATGCCCTCAACATACCGCTCTGCATTATAGTCAGGAACGATTCATCTTCCTATACTTGGTACATGGCTAGCTAGAATTGGGATATATAGTTGCTGATAAGGTGAAATTGCATACATTCATGAAGGTGTAAAAATTAGAAAATATCATATTAATTGGGAGAACCTTGAATTGAATTAAAATAAGGATGCTTTGGCGACCCTTTTGGATTGCCTT